>JALAZF010000163.1:2980000-4470000 GCA_022829125.1 Lathyrus tuberosus | reverse complement strand
CTTTCAAAAAAATAATTTGATTTCAAAAGTTGCATGAACTCTAAAATTACCATGTTCATACAAATACTTTTGCTTGCAAACTGGCTTTCCTCTCAAGGAATTTTCAAACAATTAAGAAACTTGGTCGGTGATCCTATCAGGGGCAAGTTCTTTCCAAATCCTGTTGAAGAATCAGTTCAAGGGTTGTTGTTCAGGGGCAAGTCCTTCTCAGAATTGGTTTATCCAGAAGATTTTTTCAAGACTCAGACTGGGGCAAGCTTTCCAAAGAGCACAGCAAAGCAGACATGTCAAGACTCAGACAAATTGAAGCAATGATCAGTTCATCTACAACAGTCAGCTAATCTGGGGCAATTAATTTGAAGAATCCCCATGCAAATTTCCATCCTTCCTACAAAGAGCATCACTTAATACAGTTTATAGTGTCACAGAGATGTGTCCAATAGTAGCATCACTAGTCTCAGGCAGAATGGCAGTGATCTCCGTGTTGAGGAATCAGTCCTCCAGTCCTGTCTTCTCCCAGAAAGAGTCGAGCGGTGTCGTCAGCATCTGCATTTTCATTTGATCATATATCATCTCCATAATTCATATACATATGCATATCATGAGTGTTTCATCCTCATTTGCATTTCTCCCGGGGTCGTGTCATTATCCACATCTTACCTTACCAAAACGTTACCTGTCCTGTTCATTCAGTACCATTCCTGAAAGTTCACAGTCATTCAATGCTATCTTGGATACTATGATTCCTTTTATCCAATGCTTTCTTGGATTTCACCTTTGTTCACATTCATCCAATGCTTTCTTGGATATTGTGATTCCTTTTATCCAATGCTTTCTTAGGTATCTCCTTGTTCATATTCGTTCAATGCTGTTTTGGACATTGTGGTTTCTTTTTATCCAATGCCTTCTTGGATTTCACCTTTTGTCTCATTTGCATCTGATGCCTTCTCAGATAGTTTGAGTTTACCTTTCATTCAAAGCCATTATTGAATGTCTGGTGTCCTTTTATCCAATGCTTTCTTGGATCTCTACCTTTCTCACGTTTATCTGATGTCTTCTCAGATATTATGAGTTTGTCTTTCATTCAAAGCCATTATTGGATGACTGGTTTCTTTGCATCCAATGCTTTCTTGGATCTCTATTTTGTTCACTTTCATCTGATGCCATTCTCAGATATTATGATTGTACCTTTCATTCAAAGCCATTATTGGATGACTGGTTTCGTTTCATCCAATGCCTTCTTGGATTGCCCTTGTTTGCTCACTTTCATCTGATGCCTTCTCAGATATTGTGATTTATACCTTTCATCTAAAGCCATTATTAGATATTGTGATTTGTACCTTTCATTCAAAGCCATTATTGGATGACTGGTTTCTTTGCATCCAATGCTGTCTTGGATCCCTGTTTATTCACTTTCATCTGATGTCTTCTCAGATATTGTGATTTGTACCTTTCATTCAAAGCCATTATTGGATGTCTAGTTTCTTTTTCCATCTGATGTTTTTCCAGATATGCCTTTCTCTGTCTTTTCTGGCTTTTCTTGAAGATCCCGTTTGAACTCTTCAGTATAAGAAAATCCCAAAAAATCTTTTGTTGATGTCTATCCTTTTATTTCAAATTGATCCCCAGTGGAGATAATGTCTTCTTTCTGGTTTCATGCCCAGTAAAGAGTGTACTTTCATTTCTCTAGTGTCGTCCGGTCACTTATAAACCTGTCGTCCATCTCCCTAGACTTTTCCCCAGTGGAGAGCACTTCTCTGGCTCCTATCTCCAGTGAGGATCAGTGAGGTTTTCCCTCACTTTTATTTTTCTATCCCTAGTGTTTCCTCAAAGTCTCCCCAGTGAGTCTCTTTCGTTGTTTAGTCTGTATCCCCAGTAAATCTTTCTTGTGGATATTACCCTTCATCCCTCCCCAGTAAAGCTCACATGTAGGTGTTTTCTTTGGTATTTTGTTTGTCTTCATTTTTGAATTATCATGGCATCATATCATCATACTAGAAGTTCATGGCATGTTAGCATTCGCATGTCTGTTGCCCGTCCTTAGCATCTGCATCCCATCTAAGGGCAAAATTTTTGGTTTGCTATATTTAAATACCTTTCACCTTGATGTCCAGAGGACCTTCTTTCCCCGTGGAATCCGATAAAGCTATTTAAATAGGGGCAACTATTGTACCCCAAATTTTACCCATTAGATGTCATAACATTTTGTACTTACATTCAGGGTTCATTCATCTGTGCATTGTTAATTAAACCACCTTATCTTGCTAGTTTATTTCTTGTGAAAGCCAGGGTTTGCACAGGAAGAAGAACAAAAGTCTTAGCTTGAAGATTCATTGAAAAAACCTCGTTGTGATCAGACAGTATCTTAAGGGATTCACCAGGATTCAAAACTAGGGTTTTATCAGCATCAATCAACCACTTCCCTTGATTCTGATAAAGACATGTTTTCAGGCTTTGGGACATGATTCCACATGATACTGGACATCCTTAGAGGCCATCTTTGGACCTTGGAAGAAAGTGAAGAAGCAAGATCCTCAAAGATCATCCATTGGAATTCCTGAGGAAATTAGGATTTTGACCGAAGAGTTCGAGCCTCTGATTCTGTTGTTATTGGACCAAAATGAATTATCTGCACCTTGTTTTAATTAAAATAATACTTTTTTGACAAGATCAATGCAAGTGGGTTCATTTCATCATGAAAAAAGAAAAGATTTTCAGTAAAGTATGGTTCATGTCTCTTCAGCACAATCTATTTTTTGAGCCTATTCTGATCAATGGAGACTTTTCAAACCAACCACCTGCACTTGCATGAAGATTTGAAAAAAGTGTATTCTCGGCCATGCTGCAAGCTCCTCACATTCTCCTATAAATAAGATGTTCCTCTTCAGTATATTCTACACAAGATTCACCCCACACAGAGGCTGAATACTCTCTTAACTTTCTCCCTCACTCACTCTTGAAGAAGCTCATTCATTTTCTTTCCAGAATTTGTACCGGTAAAGAGGCAGTGGACCGTCTCCACTAGGTAATACTCACACCTCCGTTTCATTTTCGTTTCATTTTGTTTTCATAATTTCATAATCATCTACTTGATGTTAATATTATATTTTTTTGCTAATACTTGATTCTTGATTAAATGTCATGTTTGATCTTGTTGTGATTCCATTTTTATGAAAGTTATCATTTAAAATAAAGAACAAAATAAAAGAAACAAAGGTGGCACCTGCCACCATTCCTTAAATGTGGAGCCAGCCACATGATGCATGAGGAAGGAAATAGTGCCTGCCACACTCTAAGATGGCGCTAGCCATGAGGAGAGAGAGTGTTTGCCATGAAAAATCATGGCACCTGCCACATTGCTATTATTATTTATTTGTTTTATAATTTTATTTCTCATGGCCATTTTAGATTTTTACTTAGTTTCATTTTCATTTCACTTTCTAATGATTTCATTTCTTTCTAAAAATTCAAAAGAAACAAAAATATGCTTTACTTTATATTCGGTTCTCGGATTCTTTTTACGAAAAATCACCAACTGTTTCTGGAATATTTTTGAGAACCTTTCAGTATTACGTGCATGTAAATATTTGTTTGTTGCTCCTTGACTTGAACAACGTCATTCTGTGATTTGTTTGCATTGGCTTCTGTCGCTAAATTTCATGTCTTCGATTTCAAATTGTAAAATGTTATCTCTGTCGTACTCATACTGTTCATTTAATTTCAAACCCTTTCAAATCTTGTTCATAAGTTATTATCTCCTCTTTCCAAAGGAAAGTCTCTCTATTGACCACAAGGTCATAGATATCTCATTACCCTTTTAACTTAGCCTTAGGGTTGGAGTCGCGCACTCCACGTAGGTGTCTTGTTGTCAGACCTACTTTCCCATGAACACTTCATTCCCTTTTAACCTAGCCTTCCCAAGAGATAGCCATTAATCTCTTACAACTCTTAAACCTTTCTTTAACATAAACAAGAGATAGCCATTAATCTCTTCCCCTTCACCAACCTTTAAATCTTCATTCAAATCCTTTCATAAGAGATAGCCATTAATCACTTCTCCTAAACAATCAATCTTCACAAGCTTTGCTTTCAAACTTTTCACCCTGCTTTCCCTTGGAACCTTGACCACAGTCAAGAGTTCCTCACCCTATTGAGGGGAACTACGAATGCTCTGATTCCATTCCCGTCAAGATGCGTAGGCACGAGATGCGATGTCTTGGCGAGCATACTTAGATACTAACTCTAGGTTTTCCCTTTAGCACATTTCCTTTAACAAGCAAATAATAACTTAACACAAATACTAACAAGAGGTTCCTGTAGAGTACTACAAATATCTAGGATGCTAACACCTTCCCTAGGTATAACCAACCCCCGAACCTTAGATCTCTTATTAGGGTTTTCGTTCTTTACCCTTTCCTTTGGATAAATCAAAACTCTGTGGTGAATTTCAAAGATGTGTGATTCAAGTTTGTTAATAGCTTGGTATCCGATTCTCACCGCAACAGTAAGCCTGACACTCTCAAACTCCATGATCCATGCATCATAAATGAATTTTTGAGTTACCATCTTGTTTCTGCATGTATATAGAGTAATAACCCTCAATCAATTGCCATGAATCAATTGTGTATGGAATTTCATATTGGTTTGTGCAAATTAGGGTTCATCTGTGTTCATCACGATTATCTCACTCCACACTGAAAATAAATGAAATTAAGTACCATAGTCATGATCGTGAGTAAAAAACGAGCAAGTTTGATATTTGGATCATGTGATTTCATCAAGTAATCAGTGAGAAATCATGAATTTTGCAAATCTGCAAAAATCAGAACACACGCGTGTTCTTGGCGCCATTTTTTAAATTTTTGAATATTTGAATTTTGTCATTTTATTTAATTGATTCAAAAATTAATTTCTCTCTGAATTTTAATGATTTTGAGTTGATTCTTTTTTTCAAAATTCACAAAAATATTAAAATATTTTATTTTACAAGAATTTCCCAAAAATATTATTCATTTCATATATTTGATATTTTTGCAAAGAATTAATTTTTATTTGTTTTTGAACATTTAAAATATTTCTCTCTTGATTTTCCTAATTTTAATTATTTTTAATCATTATATGGATAAAAACATGATTTTTCAAACATTAATCCAAGATTACATTTCATTTTTTCACATGTTTGATTAAATCTTCCATAATTTTATTAATTTTTAATCAAAATTAATTCATTTTTTAAGCAAATTAGGGTTTTGATCATTTCCACCCTCACCATTACTTCTTTCAAACTCTTTGGGCCTCTAGTAGAGTGTAAGACCCAGCCCCTTTGTAAATAAAATAACTTTGGGCCTCAATCATTGTATAAGTCCCAGTACAATTTTCAAAACAACGGTGCGATCACTGTTTCGCCATGGGTCTTTCCTTGAGTTGTAAGCCCCATCACTTGTACAAAAATAAATATTTGGGCCTCTAATAGAGTGTAAGACCCAACCCCCTTGTACATAAATAATTTTGGGCCTCAATCATTGTATAAGTCCCACTATGTTTTCAAAATCTCGGCGCGATCGTCGCTTTTCAAAACATTTTTATATGGCCCTACCCTTTGTTGTAAGTCTCATTTCTTTTCTTTTTCCAAACTTTTGGGCGTCTCCTTGAGTTGTAAGACCCATCCCTTTGTACAAAAAACCTCTTTGGGTCTCAATCATTGTATAAGACCTATTACAGTTTACAAACAATAGTACAATTACTGTTTTTTATCTGGGCCTCTCCTTGAGTATAAGCCCCAATAATCTTTTCAAAAACAACTTCTCTTTTGATTTAGGTTCAAATATATAGTTGTTATAAAAAATTTCTTTAATTTCTTTGAACAACTAACAATACAACATGGAAGCTTGCTCACCTGTAAGTTTTTATCAGCTTTCATTTACTTGCTTTCATATATATATATATATATATATATAACTGTATTGTGGGAAGCTGCTCCACTGTAAGTCCTTATTTCATATCCTTTTAAATACTTGTCATATATCAACTGTATATATACTAGTATATCTATTTAGTGTTTTCCCCGGCAACTAGGTCTAGAACTAGGTAAAGCCAATTGGTCACTCTTAAATACAGTAAACTAGATCCCTATAGGATTTCCAGATACAGTCTTGCCTTCTCTTGGGCTTAAACAATATGGAACAAAGAGAAAGGCAGTATTCTCAGTGAACCTTTTCTCAGACTATCACTATTAGAACTTGTCAAAGAAATTCAGTTTCCCCAGAGAGGATTAATTCCTGGTGAAACTTCTCTTGAATTTCTTCAAACCCTAGAACTGATCACTAAAGAAAAGATTATTCCCGGTGAAACTTTTCTTGAACTCTTCTTAAGTTTGGACCCACAGGCTTCCTAAAAGCATCCCCACCTCCTCTTGGGCTTTATACAAGGACCTTCCGGCTTCTTAGAAGTTATCATGCCTTCTCTTGGGCTTAATACAAGGACCCTGAAGACCTCTTAAACGTATAAGACAGAACTTAGTCATCCTTTGCTAGAGCAGTCTTTCCAGTGTCAAATCTCAGACCAATTTAGGGTTGATTCTCATCCCTTAAAAAAAACACATGCCTCCTCTTGGGCAACATACAAAGATAAACACTTCCATACCAGTCGACTTGGATAGACTAATCCTCTCTCGGATCTCAAAGACATTCTCAAGTTCCCTTCAAACATAAGAGAAACCCTGGTCATTCTGGATCAATCTCCAGTAGAGTTAAAACCCATGGGTTCTAAAGCCCAGTTTCATCCTAAAAATTCCTTAGCCAGGGTCAGTTTATCATCAGTATAACACTATCAAAACCTCAAGGTATCTGATACCTCAACTCTGCTATAACCCTCAGCAAGAGTTGATTCCCCATTTGGACCTACCTCGGGATCTCAATAATTCCCAGAAGAAGATAGCCTCCTCTTAGGCTTTGTATAATGATCCTTCCATTCCCCAGCATACTCAGCCTCCTCTTGGGCTTTGTACAATGATCCTCCCCAGCGGAGCTAACCGTTTCAGACTCTCTCATTGAGTCAATCAACTTTCAGACTCTCTTGTTGAGTCAATCACCTCTTAACACTCTCTTTTTGAGTCAACCCTTTTAGCCTTAATCTTGGGCTTTGTACAAGACAGATAAAACCATTCTCTTGTTAAGACAATCTTTTCTAGCCTCCTCTTAGGCTTTGTATAATGATTTCCCCTAGCAAAAGTCAGCCTTCTCTTAGGCTTTGTATAATGATTTCTCCAGCTTGTGCAGACACAATCCTGGGCTTTGTACAGGACAGATAAAAGCACTCTCTTGTTGAGTCAAACCCTTTTCAGCCTTAATCTTGGGCTTTGTACAAGACACAATATAAATTTCCTAAGCAGAGTCAATCCACTTTTCAGCCTCAATCTTGGGCTTTGTACAAGATAGATAATACTCTCCAGCAGAGTCAAAACTCATTTCAGCCTCAATCTTGGGCTTCGTACAAGACACCTAAAATATTATCAGCTGAGTCAGTAAAGTCTCATTTCAGCCTCAATCTTGGGCTTTGTACAAGACAGATAAAGATTTCTTTCCCACAGAGTCAGTCTTCTTTCCAGCCTCAATCTTGGGCTTTGTACAAGACACATACAAACCCTCCCCAACGGAGTCAAAATCCTTTTCAGCCTCAATCTTGGGTTTTGTACAAGACATACAGAACATTTTCCCCAGAAAAATCAAACTTTTAGCCTCCTCTTAGGCTTCGTATAATAAAATCCCCAAAGAGTTAGTCTCTTTTAGCCTCAATCTTGGGCTTTGTACAAGACATATAAAAACACTCTCTTGTTGAGTCAGTCGTTTCCATCCTCCTCTTAGGCTTTGTATATGGACTTCCCTAGTGGAGTCAATCAACCTCTTAGCTTCAACCTTGGGCTTTGATCAAGGCACACAAAAATCAACAACCCCTTAGAGGAAACCAAAATCTCTATGTAGGAAGTCATTTCTCTGTTTATCAAAACAGATAACTCAAATCAAACCCTAACCCCAGATAATTGCTGTAAGTGGCACACTTGTTGATACAAATATCCAAGCTGTCGTCCATCTCTTATCCTAGTAAATCCTTTCTTTCATCTAATTGCTGTAAGCGGCAAGCCTCTGGATTATTTACATCCACGCTACTGTCCCTCTCTTAGTATGAGAAATTCCTAAGGAAATATGACATTGCTCTACACTGAGTTAAAGTTTTCTCCTTCAGGATAACACCCCTATAAAGGAAATTTTGGCATTGTCGGATTCACATATCCTAGTTAAAGTAACCCTCCTTTATAAACAGTCACCCAACAACTGTGATAAACAGACCAGATGTCTCCCCTTTAGAGATAACAAATTCTCTCTGAGTCAAACCTTTTAGTTTCAATCTTGGGCTTTGAACAAGACACAAATACTCCATTTAGCTTCAATCTTGGGCTTTTAACAAGATACCAAAATATCTTTTTTCCTCCCTTAGAATAGGAGGAACTACGATTGCTCTGATTTTCCTGTTTCATTTAAACGGGAATACGTAGGCATAAGATTGTGAAATCTTAGTGAGCATACTAATCAAAAACTCTAGGTCCGGTACCTTCACACATCAATCAAACATTAGGTCCAGTACCTTACCAAAAACATCGAAAAAACCCAAAAATCAACAAAAAAACTCACTATCTCTCTCATATTTCCCAAGAAACTTTCCCAACCCATTAACGGATAAACACCGTCAAGTACAAAGCAGAACCTAAAGCTAACAACCTGTGGATAACCACATATAGGATGGGTAACTGACAACTCCCCATTGTATAACCTGACCCCGAACTCCCCGAATCTCTTTAAGCGTTTGTTCAGTTAAACATTCGCGTGCAAGGTTAGTTTGAGATAGCTTACTTTTCCCTTCCAGCTTCACGGGATAAATAAGAAATCAGAAAGTAGCACCCTCTCCTCTTCATTGAGGAGAAAACCCAAATTCAGTGATAAGGTGGTCGCGTCACCGACAAAAATCGCGCGCTATAGTAAAATGGCGACTCTGTTGGGGAGTCAAAGTAGGATCTGTCTTACCTTAATCATCATCGTCCCCATTTTCCACAGTAAAATGGCGACTCTGTTGGGGACTCATTTTTTCTGTTAGGATTATAGACTACAATTCTTAAGAGGTCTAGGATGTTAGTTTTAGGAATGAATATATATATATATATATATATATATCGCTTTTCCTACTTGATATCCGTGTTTATTTTTCTGCTAATGGGACTGCGGGTGATGCCGCATGTGGAAAGTTTGAGTGATACCTAAGATAGGTGATGGCATAGACGGTTGGTCTTACAGGGAGTGATTCCCAAATAAGCGATCCTGTTAGACCATCAAATCAGTGGAGATACCCTTTGCGGATTCAATGTCTAGTGACTTCGGTTGCAAAAGCAGATTGTTCGATTGTGGTATCCATGAAACTGAGGATTTAGTAACCTGAGACCATGTGACTATTTTGTAGTGCGGAAACTATTGAAAATAGTTGTCACGCGATACTACCCTCATTTGAGATTACCCTAAGATACTACAGCTCGCTCGGGTGAACCAGCCTGCTGTTGTTTTCCCAAGGGGGGTCAATGATTTTGAGGACAGGTACAAAAATTCACCATAGTACAACCTTTGGGAATGGGTAGAGCCATGACTCCATGCTCGTGACGCTGAAACTTTGAACCCATGTTTTTTCTATGTTTTTGTGTGCTACATTCATGCATTCATTTCATTAAAACAACTTTAAACAAAGAAAATTTTCTCTTCTAATCTCTCTTTTTTCAAATTAAACTAAGACAATGATTGCAAATATCAGAGAGAAAGATCACGTTATGGATTTCGGTAGAAGGAAGACGCACAAGTACACCTTCAAGGTTCCAAAACTAGAGGATTTAAGAGGGTTGGCAAGGATGATCACCAACCCTGATGCTTTCAGTGCTAAGTACGGAGGACTACTGTCTCTGTTAAGGGTCCATGTAATTGAAGGAATCCTATCTATGCTGATTCAGTTCTACAATCCGATCTATCACTGTTTCACATTCCCGGATTATCAACTAGCACCAACACTGGAGGAGTACTCTCACCTGACTGATTTACCCATCACTGACTAAGCTCCCTTTTCTGGACTGGAAGAAATTCCAAAGGATCAAACCATTGCAAGAGCAATCTATTTGGATGAGTCAGAAGTCAGGACTCACATGACCATTAAGGGTGGAATCCAAGGTCTACCAGCCCAGTTTTTGGTAAAGAAAGCTCTGTATTTTGCTAGTATAGGGAACGTGACTGCTTTCGAAAGCGTCTTTATTCTACTCACCTACGGGTTATTTCTGTTTCCCAACATTGATAACTTCGTTGATACCAATGCCATTAAGATCTTTCTGATTGGAAACCCTGTACTGACCCTGCTCGCAGATGCTTATCATTTTGTACACTTATGGAATTTGTATAGCGGAGGAATGATCACATGTTGTGTACCCTGTAGCGCGGTTTTTATGGTTTTGAATCACTATCGCTTTGGTACTACAGTTCGATTCATTTTTTATCCTATTGAAGCTGATGAAGGAAGGGAAATAGATGTCTCCAATTAACCCTGCTTGCATACTGAGGTTAAATAGTCAAAACTGTTGGTTTACAGATGCGGCTTTAGTTCGTGGGTCTCTCTCTGCTTATTTTGTTCAGAATGAAATACCGGGATTGTTCATGGGGAATTTGTTGGGATACTGTGCTAGATTGGCTGGAGGTAGGGGACTTTGGGTTTTTTGATTAGTGTGCTCGCTAAGATTCTTTTCAATCTTATACCTACGTATTCCCGGGATAGGGAAATCAGAGCGATTGTAGTTCCTCCTATTCTATGGGAGGAAATGGTGTTTTGGTGTCTTGTTCAAAGCCCAAGACATGAAGCTAAAGGTGGTTTATATCTTGTTCAAAGCCCAAGATGTGAAGCTGAAGGGTCTATTTGTATCTTGTTTGAAGCCCAAGATGTGAAGCTAAAAGGGTGTTGACTTTAGAGAGAATTTGTCATCTCTAAAGGGGTCTGTTTGTCACAATTGTTGGGTGACTGATTATAAACGAGAATTACTTTAATTGGGATATGTGAATCCAGTAATGCCATAATTTCTTTTATAGGGGATTTTCAACCTGAAGGAGAAGACTTTAACTCAGTTTAGAGCAATGCCATCTTTCCTTAGGAATTTCTCATGCTAAAAGAGGGACAGTGGTGTGGATGTAAATAATCCAGAGGCTTGCCGCTTACAACAATTAGACGAGGGAAAAGGAGTTGTTGATGTTTGTATGCTGTGACCAAAGCATGATTTGATGCTAAAAGGTTGATTGAATCAAACGGGGTTTTCCTTATACGAAGCCTAAGAGGAGGTTATCAACCCAACGAGAGGGTGTTTTTATGTGTCTCGTACGAAGCCCAAGATAGAGGCTAAAAGGGTTTGACTCAACAAGAGAGTCTTTGTACCTCGTACGAAGCCCGAGATGGAGGCTGAAAAATATTTGACTCAACAAGAGAGTCCTTTATACTCAACAAGAGAGTGTTTTAGTATCTCGTACGAAGCCCGAGATGAAGGCTAAAGGTGATTGACTCAACAAGAGAGTCTTTTTATACTCAACAAGAGAGTGTTCTGTATCTCGTATGAAGCCCGAAATGGAGGCTAAAAGAGGATTGGCTCAACAAGAAAGTCTTTTTATACTCAACCAGAGAGTGTTTTGTATCTCGTACAAAGCCCGAGATGAAGCTAAAAATGTTTAACTCTGCTGGGGAGAATCATTGTACAAATCCCAAGAGGAGGCTAGGGTTATTGTTTTAGTTGAGTGACAGGTCCAGTATGTTGGTTAAAAGAGAAAATCAATTCTTATATGAGTAATGTTGTACTCATGGATTTGATCTGAGGATCGGGATTATTTCCTGTTCTTTAAGGAAACAGGGAATCCGAAGGGTATTGAGACTGCCCAAGTCTACAGATGTTTTCTTCCTATTTTTGAAAGGAACTTGAGAATGTCTTCGAGACTCAAGGATATTAGACTGTCCAAGTCTAGAGTTTTATCTTTTGTACTATGCTTAAGATAGATCAAGAGACAGTACATTTACGGTAGAAAGATTTAGACTCTTTGAAAGACTGTTCTATCAAGATGACTAATTTCTGTTCCTATACCTTTAAGAGGTCGTCGGGAAAATTTGTACGAAGCCCAAGAGGAGTCGAGAAAAACTTTTAAGAAGGCGAAGGGACAATTTGTACGAAGCCCAAGAGGAGGCTATCTTCCCGGAGGAAGAATCTTTATACGAAGCCTAAGAGGAGGCTGTGAAAACTTCTAAGAAGCCGACGGGTCCTTGTACAACGCCCAAGAGGAGGCGGGGGTGCTTTTAGGAAGCATGTGGGTCCTTGCACTAAGCCCAAGAGGAGGCTGATGAACAGTTCCAGAAGGGGTTTCACTTGGAACATTGGACTTCTGTATATGAACTGTTCAAGGGGGAGTTTTCTTAGATCTAGTTATCTAAAATTGTGGTAAAAGAAAATTCTCATGGTTTAGGTTATGTTGAAATATCCGGGAGAACGTCAGATGAGGTTTTGTTTAGTTCTAGACGTAGTTGCCGGGTAAACTCTAAATATCTATACTAGTATTACACAGTCGATATGAGTTTATGAAAGAAGACTTACAGTGAAACAGCCCCACAGTACAGTTATATACATATGAAAGCGGTAAATGAAAGCGAGTAAACACTTACTCGGTTGTAGAGCTTCCATGTTGTTTGGTTAGTTTGTTCAACAAAGAAAGCTTTGATAAAAATATTATATTCAAAATCAAAGGAGAAAGTGCTTTGAAAAGATTATTGGGGCTTACAGCTCAAGGAGAGGCCCAAGGTTTTATCAGTGACTGCACTGTTGAAGTTGTACAGTAGGACTTATACAAGTGACTGAGGCCAAAGAGGTTTTCTGTACAAAGGGGATGGGTCTTACACTCTCTCAAGAGGCCCAAAATGATTGAAATAAACAGAAATGAGGCTTATAACACGAGGGTAGGCCCAAGGTTTATTTTGAAAAGGGCGACGATCGTGCCGAGGTTTTAAAAACACTGTGGGTCTTATACAATGACTAAGGCCCAAAGTTTTTGGTTTCAAAAAGGGATTGGGTCTTACACTCTATTAGAGGCCCAAAAGTGGTTTTGAATGGGTCATAGCTCGAGGAGAGGCCCAGATGGTTTGTTTTAAACGGGCGATGATCACGCCGAACTTTTGAAATACAACGGGACTTATACAACACTTGAGGCCCAAAATAGGTTTGTATTTACAAAGGATTGGGTCTTACACTCTATTAGAGGCCCAAAGTGTTTTTAAAAGGTTTGATGAGGGTTGAATTAATCAAAACCCTAATTTGTTCCCAAAATGTATTTTAATTGAATAAAAAATTCAATTAAAATGATTAAAATTATTTAATATCTGGAAAACAAATTGTGATCTTGGATTAATGTTTCAAAAATCATGTTTTGACCTACAAAATGATTAGGAATCATAAAAATTTGTAAAATCAAGAAGGAAAAAATATTTTAAATGTCAAAAACAATTAAAATATTAATTCTTGGCAAAAATATCACTTATATGAAATAAATTATATTTTTGGGATTTTTGGTAAAATAAAATAATTTAACATTTTTGTGAATTATTAAAAAAAGAAGGGTTAATTGTGATTTACCCCCCTGACATATGAGCGAGTTTTGATTTACCCCCCTCCATGCCTTTAGGCAACGGTTTTTTTGAAAAAACCGTGGCCAAAACCTGCCTATGGCAACGGTGGGGGGGTAAACCAAAACACGCTCATATGTCAGGGGGGTAAATCACAATTAACCCAAAAAAGAATCAACTCAAAATCATTAAAACTCAGAGAGAAATTAATTTTTGAATCAATTAAATAAAATCATAAAATTCAAATATTTGAATTTTCAAAAAGGGCGCCAAGAACAAGGGCAAGAACACGCGCCACCCTCTGTTTCTGCAGATTTTTGTTTTCTATCCAATCTCACAGAATACTTGATTATATCATGCAATCTACATATCAATCAACTCATTTCATCCTCATGATCATGTCTATGGTCTTTAATTTCATTTATTTTAAGCATGGAATAAGAAATCAAAGAGAAACCTCAAGAACCCTAAATTCTGCATGAAGGTTCAGAAATTCCATACACGATTTATACAAAGCAATTGATTGAGGGTAAACACTCTATGCATGATTATGAACATATGGCCAAATTATTGTGCAGCAAAAAATGCATGGATCATAGAGTTAGAAAAGCTCATGCTCACCTCTTGCAGCTGGTGATCGAGTTCTAGGTTGGAGGTGTTACAGCTAGGTTCTAATGATGTGGATAGCTTCCCTAGGTGCCATGGAGTGTGTCTGGATGCTTGGAGTAGATTGAAATGCTCTGGAACTTGAGATGATACCCCAACTGCAAATCTGTCAAAGGCTTAAGCAATTGGCTGGTGATTTTGTGATTTTGGTGTTCTGGATGTGATGTGAGTGTTTGGATCACTTCTATATGATGTTTATGAGGTGTGTGTGTGATTTGTTTGATTGGAATTGCTCTCAAACTCAAAAACTTAGAGTTACCTTACTAAAGAAGGTATTTTTGCCTAGACAAAGAGATTTTGAGGAAAGCATATGTTTGATGGCTTTGGTGTACTCAAACTGAGCACAAATGAGCTCTATTTATAGTAGAGTAAGTTTGTTTTGGGATTAATAGTGAATGGCAACTGCAGTAGAGGTTTGGCCAATGTTGGCAAATGAGAATCCAAGTCTCCTCTAGCCATTGACTAGAGGTTAGAGCACAGAGCTGTGGTTCCCTAGTTGTTGGATCATTCTTGACTGAATTCAGTTGAAAATGTGTCAGTCCATGCCACCTTGGTGCATCCATTAAATGCTCCAATCCAAAATTGGAGTTTTGTCCCTCTTTTAGGGATTTCTAGGTTTGGCATGCTATTTTTGGTTCCAAAGACTTGGGAGGCTTGGGATCAGAGTTGGTTCCTCCTTGGTCCCCCCTTGAGGTGTTCAGATGGATAGAGTTGCTTGCCCTTTGCAAAATTTGGGCAAATCGAGCAAAACTCCAAAACCTGCCTTGCTTTAGCAGTTTTCAGCATGGCATATTGCCATTGTCAAATCTCATGGCTCAAGTGGAATTTGATGGAGTTCTTGGCCATTTTGGAAAACCCTCATATGATACAATAACTGTTTGATCATAATTGGTTTTGATACTTTTTGGATCCAGGTGAAAAATGCCCCTACATTTGGAAAAAAGTGAAGGCAGATTCCGACTTAGTGAAAATTTCACTAAGTGTTGGAAAAAGTGGCATTTCATGTTTTCAGCCACTTTGATCATTCCATAACTCAAAATCCATAATGAATTGGAATGAGGTGTAGTTGAAGCTTTTGTAGAGGGCCATGAGGGATACAAATCCTGCTTTGGATGGGGAAAACGGCCTTGTGGTTTAGGAGTTATGATCCTCCAAAGTTGGTACCCTTGCCACTTTGTTCCATAACTTAGAAAATTTTCTAAGTTTTTATGGTTACCCCTTTTACAAGTTATCCCACTTTTCTTGATTTTTCTTGATGAATGGTGATTCAAATCACACATTAACATCATTTTAGGGTTAAACAACCATAATTGTGAAAAATCTCAAAAAGTCAAAGTTTGACTTTTGTGCACAGTTGACTTTTTATCAAATGAACTCCAAACTGTGAGATCCTCTATGAAATCAAGTCCTTGACCTAAATTAAACTTGATGGATTGATTTCATTGGTGTTATAGGGTGTATTGAATCATGTCTTAGGGTTTGGGAGCATGTCCTAGTCAAATGTCAAAGATACAGTTGACTTTTCTCGCGAAACCCTAATTTTGGTTTTGATGAATTTGAAACTTGTGGATCAAGCTTTTTGGATCAATCCATTGTTGCAAATGGATCAATGTGGTTTATTAGAGACCCTTAAATCCTCCTTTGAGGTCTTGGCTCATGTTTTGTCCCAAAATTTAACTTAGGGGTGAATTAGGTCAAGAAACCCTAATTCCTGATTTTTGGTGAATGCATCCCCTACGGCTAAATTGACTTGATGATTGGGTTTATGATGTCCCTTGGAGAATCATAGGTTATGCTTTGAAGCATTGGCTCATGCCCAGAGGAAAATTTCCATCTGGAGGCCCTGGTCGACCAAACCCTAATTTGGTGACATCGTCGATCTTAAGGCTTGATCCACCTAGAAGGGAGAAGCCTTGGGCTTAATCCTTGAAGTGGGAGTCCTCTTGATCCTTTATGGATGTTTGAGAGGCTATAAAAGTTAAATATCCTGTCATTTCTTGATTGATCCTTTGTCTAAGAGCTCTGAGAGGGCTTGAAACTATAATCTTTGATAGTATTGGATGCTCACCCATCTTTGGGGAGACTGATGAGGTATGATGGTTTACCCATATTGTGATGATGATTTGGCCAATGATGGGAAATAGTGGTCAAAATTTGGGGTATGACAGATGCCCCTATTTAATCTTCTTGGACCCGAAGGTGTGAATGGCGAAGGTATTCGGGAATTCGGGGTGCAAGAGGATTAAATATCGGAATACCCGAAATTTTGATGGTGGTTAAGAATGGAAGTTCGCGCATCCTTCCTCTTTTGCTAAGCAATGATGCTTAGAAAAGGTAAACTTCAGCACTTAGTCTTTAAGAGCATTATCCTTTTCTTCTTTAAGTCTTCCGAATCTTCAGAGCCTGTCTCCAAAACTTCTTGTTTGAAAATCTTGAGGCTTCAACAATTTTACTTTGTTCCATCAGAACCCTTGTCTCTTGATATTCTTAATTCATTCTCTTTTCCTTTCGTATCAGAGTTATGTGAATCTTGTCTTATCTTCAAATTAAGTTATGTTCTTCGAAGCATCTTTCATTAAGCATTGCGCCAATTCACGAAAGCATAACCTGTTTGCTAGGTTCTCACACATAACAACATTAGTTGCAAAAAATTGTTCATACAAATATTCATCTGTTATCATCAAAACTTAGAGATAATATTGCAGAACCAAATCTTGTTCGCACAATCTCTCCCTTTTTGATGATGACAAAACTATATAATTTGATGACACAATTTTGACATATATAACACAGGGAAATGAAAAGGTTTTTAGGATAGCTTATCCTTTTTATGAAGTGCTCCCCCTGAGTATTAGACTAAGGTTCTTGCTAGGGTTCTCTCTGACTTTATTAACCTTTTGAGTCTTTCTTCATCATCAGAACTCTGAGTTATCTGCACAGAGAAGAAAAAATACAGAAAAACAATCTAATAGAAATGATGGATTTATCTGTTAGCATGTAAGCAGCATTGTTTTTCGGAGAATGACTATAGGATCAAAATTATCACAATTATATTACTTTCTCCCCCTTTTTGTCATAAATCAAAAAGATTAAAACGGGGATGTCCAAGGGTGAAAAACACAGAACTAAAGCTTAAAGGAAAATAGAGGTTTATTTGCTGTCAGAGGACAGTTTGTCCCAGATTTTCTTCATCATGATCTGAAGATTTTCATTGACAGTATCTTGCTTGTCAAACATTTCTCTGAAGTTCTTCTGCTCAGTTATGATTTCATCAACGGCGTCTCCCAGACGCTTGATAACAGGATCAGAGGTGGAAGCAATCATAGCACTTTCTTTAGCTCTTTCAGCCTCTGCAGCTTCTTGTGCCTTTCTAAAAGCTTGCTCTTCTGCTTCTTTAGAAGCCTTTTCTTCGGCTTCTTTCTGCTTAGCAGCTAAGAACTTGAGTACTCTGACTCTTGCTTCAGCTTCTGCTCTCTCCTTAGCTTTTGCTAGTTCAGCAGTTATGGTTGTGTTTAAGAAACTTACAATTCTTGTAAGTTCCATGTCTAGCCATTTTTGAAAACTTTGACAGGCACTCTCAAGTTCCATGAGCTTTGTGCTTGTACAAAGTTCCGCTCTTAACCTAGCAAACTTCTCAAGTGCTTTGTCATGAAATTGACTTGTACATTCTTCAAAGGAAGTTGGAGGTGGAGTATTGTAGACAACCAGAGCGAGGTTGGATTTATCAAAGTTGGTTTCAGATGGTGGTTGCTGAGAGGTGAATTCTAGATTGTCAGAGTTCATGAGGTTTTCAGGTAAGACAATTTCTAGAGATTCATAGGAGGTTCCCTCAGAACTGGATTTAGTAATGGGAGCTAGAGATTCAGAGATTTGATTTATTGGTTCTAGTTCATTTGGCTGAATTGTTGAGGTAGTTGTTATTGAAGTAATCTCGAACAGGATTGGGGTAGTTATTGATGGACTGTTGGTTGATTGATTAGTGGTTGGTAAAGGAATAGAGAAAGATGGAGGTTTAAACCTTACTTGTGGATTAGAGGTAGAGGTGATTGATGAAGATGGTGCAGCAACAGATGGATTTGCATCAACTTTGTTGATTTTCTCAAGAAGAAGGGCTTATTTTCTGGAGATTTCAGTTTCATCCTTTTTCTTCTTTTTACCTTCTATATCCTCTTCGGCAAGCTTCCTTACTCCTGGTAATATGCTTTGACTGAGGGACAGCTTCTTCAATTCTGGATTCTGCTTCTCTCATTATGGCAATGTATGAGGCTATTGCTGTTGGATTATCTTCTTTGCGGTAGAATGGATAGTTTTCCACTGGATTCTTGATCTTTTTCACCGTGTCGGGAGAAATAGGTGTTGGTTTCACCTCTACACTTGCAATCATCTTCATATGTTTAAGATTTACAGCATTGAAAAGTTCTCCAACTCTTTTATTCAGATATTTCGTGAAATTTACTTCCTTGGTCAAATAATCCACTAATCCGCATTCAACCAGAATGTCAGAGATCAGTCTTCAAAAGGGAATGTAGTTGACAATCTTCTTTTCTGGTGAGGACGTTGTTCTGGTTTTACGCACCATATCCCTTAAATAGTAGAACAGAATGGAGGGAAGGCACATTTTCTCATGTTTGTGTAGGTAGTACAGCATGTGTTTTTTGATTTGCGTTGGTAAAATCTGTAGCACTCTTTGCCGGTCTAGGATTGATGCATCCAAGAATGATCTTGTGCCAGATCCTTAGGTTGTCACTCAAGTTTTTACTTTTGTAGTTCGTTGTTCCTGATTGATAACTCTTGAAGATAGCTTTGTTGATGACTGACTCAGATTTCTCAATTTTTCTGTACACCCTCTTTCCTTCCAAGAACTTCATTCCTAGTAATTCGGAGATAGATCTCTCAGTGATGATAATCTTCTGCTCCAGAACAAAAGATACCACATGGAATTCATCTGTATCTGCATGTCTCCAGAATTCTTTCACTAGATCATCAAAATATGGACCTCTTGTCTATCAAAGTAATTCTTCCATTCTTGAGCGCCCAATTGATCAATTAGGTTAAACCCACTATCAGAGAGTTTGTCGAAATCAATATCTAGCTCTTTTAGAACAGTTAGGTTATTTGCACGTGTTATACATGTCACAGAGCGAGTTCTCTAGGTGACATGGTTTGCATCAATTGAGGGAAGATTTAATGGATCTGAACCAACTGGTTCAGCCGTTGAGAGAGTAGCAGTGGGTGTGATGGATGAGGATGGTAGTTCTTGGGAGATTTGAACAGTGTCTTGTTGATGAGTGTTCATCCTTACGGTGGTAAGAAGGAATGGGGATTGATCTTTGAGTTGATTTTGAGGGAGTGATAGATAGAGAGAGAATTAGATGAGAGTTGATTAACTTTTTAGGGTTTGTGAGAGGGAAAAAATTCTCGAGGGTTTAAAGGACAGATACACTCTTGAGGGGATAAGCTAATAAATGCGATAAAGTTGAGTCAATCTCGAGAGAAATGCTTGTTCATTTAATTTGAATAGTTAAAGTGACTTAATTTTATTTAAATCACATGCAAAAATAATTTTCCGAAAATATAACATGTCACAAAATTATCAAAACTTGAGATGCATTAAGAGAGTGGTTCTGATGAAAAATGCTTTTCACATGAGGTTCTGAAAATGTTTTATTCTGAATAGTATTTCATATTCAGGTGTTTTAAAATGATTAGAAATCTATCTTTAGCTAAGGGTTTTGTGAAAATATCAGCCCACTGATGGTCTGTATCAATGAATTTTAAGCATAGAATTCCCTTCCGAACATAGTCCCTAATAAAGTGATGTTTTATTTCAATGTGTTTAGCCCTATAATGCAAAATTGGATTTTTACTTAAGCAGATAGCAGCAGTATTATCATAGTAGATAGTAATGTTACTCTCATATATCTGATAGTCTTCCAGCTGATTTTTCATCCATAGCATTTGAGTACTGCATAGGGAAGTCGATATGTATTCTGCTTCAGCTGTTGAGAGAGAAATTGTAGATTGTCTCTTGCTTGACCATGAGATTAGATTGCTTCCTAAGAACTGACAGTTCCCCGATGTGCTCTTTCTTTCTAATCTATCTCCGGCATAGTTTGCATCGCAGTATCTAGAAAGAGTATACTCTGATGTTTTCTTATACATCAGGCCAAGGTTAGTCGTTCCTTTCAGATACCTTAGAATTCGCTTGACAGCGGTTAAATGTGATTCTCTTGGATCTGATTAGAATCTAGCACATAGATGTACACTGAATAATATATCAGGTATAGAAGCAGTTAGATATAAGAGATAACCTATCATACCATGATAGAGTTTTTGACAAACCTTAACTCCTGTTTCTTCCTTTCCCATGACACACGTTGGATGCATTGGTGTTTTAGCAATGTTGCAATCCGTCATATCGAACTTCTTTAGAAGTTCTTTTGTGTACTTGGTTTGATGAATGTAAGTGGCCTCTGATCTTTGATCAATGTGAATTCCAAGGAAGAACTTTAGTTCTCCCATGAGGCTCATTTCAAATTCGGCCTGCATTAACCTTGAAAATTCTTGACATAGAGAAGAGTTAGCAGAACCAAAAATAATGTCATCAACATAGATTTGAACAATGAGAATGTCATTCTGATATGTCTTGCAGAAAAGTGTTGTGTCAACCTTTCCTCTGGTGAAATTATTTTCTAGTAAAAACTTGCTCAATCTTTCATACCAAGCTCTGGGAGCTTGTTTTAAACCATAGAGTATTTTTTAAGTTTAAAAACAAAGTCTAATTTTTTTGAATTTTCAAAACCAGGAGGTTGTTTGACATAAACTTCTTCTGATATATAACCATTTAAGAATGCACTCTTAACATCCATTTGATATAGAGTGATGTCATTATTTATTGAAAAGGATATTAGCAAACGTATTGCTTCAAGTCTTGCAACTGGAGCAAATGTTTCGTTGAAGTCAATTCCTTCCTGTTGACTGTATTCTTGAGCAACAAGTCGTGCTTTGTTTCTGACAACTTCTCCCTTTTCATTTAGCTTGTTCCTAAATACCCACTTGGTTCCTAAATACCCACTTGTTTTATGCTTAATTTAAATGAAATTAATTGCCATAGACATGATCGTGAGGTTAAAACGAGTTGATTGGTATGTGGATTGCATGATACGATCAAGTATTCAGTGAGATTGGATAGAAAATGCAAATCTGGGCAAAACTGAAAAACGCACGTGTTCTTCAGCTGTTCTTGGCGCCATTTCTCTCAAATTCAAATATTTGAATTTTGTGATTTTATTTAATTGATTCAAAAATTAATTTCTCTCTGAGTTTTAATGATTTTGAGTTGATTCTTTTTTTAATAATTCACAAAAATATTAAAATATTTTATTTTCCCAAAAAATCCCAAAAATATTATTTATTTCATATAATTGATATTTTTGCAAAGAATTAATATTTTAATTGTTTTTTTTTACATTTTGAATATTTTTTCCACCTTGATTTTGCAACTTTTAATTCCTTCTAATTATTTTGTAGGCCGATACTTAATTTTTGAAGCATTAATCCAAGATCACAATTTGTTTTCCATATGTTAAACAATTTTGATCATTTTAATTGAATTTTTATTCAATTAAAACACATTTTGAAAACAAATTAGGGTTTTTGATTAATTCAACCCTCATAAATCATTTTCAAAAATTTTGGGCCTCTATTAGAGTGTAAGACCCAACCCTTTGTAAATACAACCTTTTTGGGCCTCACTTATTGTATAAGTCCCGTTGTATTTCAAAGAGTTCAGCGAGATCATCGTCCGTTGACAAACAAACTCTGGGCCTACCCTCGAGTAGTAAGACCCATTTCAAAACTTTTGGGCCTCTATTAGAGTGTAAGACCCAACCCTTTGTAAATACAAACCTTTTTGGGCCTCACTTATTGTATAAGTCCCGTTGTATTTCAAAAAGTTCAGCGCGATCATCGTCCGTTGAAAAATAATCATGAGCCTACCCTCGAGTAGTAAGACCCATTCTTCTTTTTTAAAACCTTTTGGGCCTACCCTCGAGTAGTAAGACCCATTTCAAAACTTTTGGGCCTCTAATAGAGTGTAAGACCCAATCCCCTTTTAACCAAAACAACTTTGGGCCTCAGATATTGTATAAGCCCCTTTGCGTTAAAAGAAAATCTCGGCGCAATCGCCATTTTAAACAAAAAATCATCTGGGCCTACCCTCGTGTTATAAGCCCCACTCTTTTTCTTTAAACCTTTTGGGCCTCTTGAGAGAGTGTAAGACCCATCCCTTTGTACAGAAAACAATTTTTGGGCCTCAGTCACTCGTATAAGTCCCTCTGTACAAATTCAACAGTGCGCTCACTGATAAAACCCTGGGCCTCTCCTTGAGCTATAAGCCCCAAATTTTTCTTTTTCAAAGCACTTTCTCCTTTGATTTTGAATATACTGTTGTTTTCAATATTTCTTTGTTGAACAACTAACTAAACAGCATGGAAGCTCTACAACCGAATAAGTTTTTATCTGCTTTCATTTACCGCTTTCATATACATATAACTGTATTGTGGGGCTGCTCACTGTAAGTCTTCTTTCATAAACTCATATCGACTGTGTAATAATAGTATAAATATTTAGAGTTTCCCTGGCAACTACGTCTATCACTAGGTAAAGCCGTTTTGGTCAATCTTAGAAATAGTCAAAACTAGATCCCCATAGGATTACCAGACACAGTCTTCCCTCCTCTTGAGGTTAAACAATAAAGAGACATGAAAGGCAGCATTCTCGGTGAACCCTTTCATAGACTGTCACTCGTAGAAGTTGTCAAAGAAACTCTACTCCCCAGAGATGATCTCTTCTCCGTGAATTGCATCTCTTGGGTTTCTTCCAAATTCTTAAACTTTCCAGGCTTGATCTATTCTTTGTGAATAGCCTGTCTTGAATTTCTCGGGGTTTAGGGACCCACAAGCTTCTTAAAAGCATTTGTCAAGAAACTCTATTCCCCAGAGATGATCTCTTCTCCGTGAATTGCATCTCTTGATTTTATTCCAAATTCTTGAACTTTCCTGGCTTGATCTATTCTTTGTGGATAGCCTGTCTTGAATTTCTCGGGGTTTGGGGACCCACAGGCTTCCTAAAAGCATCCCCGCCTCCTCTTGGGCGTTGTACAAGGACCCGTCGGCTTCTTAGAAGTATTCACAGCCTCCTCTTAGGCTTCTTTTAATTGATTTCTTCCTCCGGGAATGATAGCCTCCTCTTGGGCTACATACAAGGACCACTCGGCTTCTTAAAAGTTTCCAGCCTCCTCTTAGGCTTCGTACAAATTGTCCCGACGACCTCCTAAAGGTATAGGAACAGAAATTAGTCATCTTAATAGAACAGTCTTTCCAAGAGTCTACTACTGTTTCTCAAAGCATAGTACAAAAGATGAAACTCTAGACTTGGACAGTCTAATTTCCTTGAGTCTCAAAGACATTCTCAAGCACCCTTCAAGAATAGGAAGGAACCCCGTAGACTCGGACAGTCTCAATACCCTTTGGATTTCCCATTTCCTTAAAGAACAGGAAATAACCCCGATCCTCGAAACAAATCCATGAGTGCAAACATTACACATATAAGAACTGATTTTCTCTTTAAATCAGCATACTTGACCTGTCACTCAACTGAAACAGCACCATAGCCTCTCTCTTGGGCTTTATACAATGATTCTCCCCAGCGGAGCTAACAAATAACCTCCATCTCGGGCTTCGTACGAGATACAAAATTACTCTCTTGTTGAGTATAAAAGATTCTCTTGGTGAGTCACCATCTTTAGCCTCCATCTCGGGCTTCGTACGAGATACAAAAAAAAAACTCTCTTATTGAGTCAAATAGCCTCCATCTCGGGCTTTATACGAGATACCAAAAGACTCCCTCGTTGAGTCAAAACCTTTCAGCCTCTCTCTCGGGCTTTGTACGAGACACATATTAGCCTCCTCTTAGGCTTTGTATAAGAAAACCACTGGTTGATCCAATCAACCTTTTAGCATCAAAGTTGTGCCTCGTTCACAGTACACAAACATCAACAACTCCTTCCCTTTCATCTAATCGCTGTAAGCGGCAAGCCTCTGGATTATTTACATCCATGTCACTGTCCCTCCTTTAGCATGAGAAATTCCTAAGGAAAGATGGCATTGCTCTAAACTGAGTTAAAGTCTTCTCCTTCAGGTTGGAAATCCCCTATAAAGGAAATTATGGCATTGCCGGATTCACAAATCCCGGTTAAAGTAATTCTCCTTTATAAACAGTTGTGACATACAAACCCCTCTTTAGAGATGACAAATTCTCTCTAAAGTCAAACTCTTGTAGCTTCATATCTTGGGCTTTGAACAAGATATAAATAGACTCTTTAGCTTCATATCTTGGGCTTTGAACAAGATACAAACTACCTTTAGCTTCACGTCTTGGGCTTTGAACAAGACACCAAAACACCATTTCCTCCCGTAGAATAGGAGGAACTACGATTGCTCTGATTTCCCTGTTTCGGTAAACGGGAATACGTAGGCATAAGATTGAAAGAAAAATCTTAGCGAGCACCCTAAACAAAAACCTAAAATCCCATACTTTCATACATCCGTCCTAACATTTCAGCTGATAGCCTAAAACACTTTTTTTTAACAAAATAACCTAGGAAAGACCCCGAATCTTTGTAGCGTATGTAAACCAACAGTTTTGACTGTTTAACCTCAGTATGCAAGCAGGGTTAGTTGGAGACATCTATTTCCCTTCCTTCATTAGCTTCAATAGGATAAAAAATGAATCGAGCTGTAGTACTAGAGCAATTGTGCTTCGCAACCACATCCAAAAATCACTCGCTACACAAAGTATTGGGTCTTATGTAACACCCCAATTCCCATCGCGAATAAATAATACATAAACATAATCAGAGTAACTAAAAATTTATTTTTTTCCGACAGAAACAAGGATGTAACATTTAAATAAACAAAACATCATCCCTGCTCATAAATTTGATACATAGCATAAAACAGAGTACCCTCAAAGGGGAAACTTTTTCCATAATAAAGGAAATGTCAATTATGAAATAAAGCAGAAGATCCATAACCGACTTGTTTTACAAAATAAATGGTTTATAACGTCAAAGTACACATACACAAGTAATACAAAAATATATTCCACAATTATATACATATATAACACATTCGTTCCCCGACTCCCGTGCTACGTATCAGAGCAGACACCAAGACCTAAGCAAACGAAGATCTAACTCTTCCACTTGCCTCCACGCCTCTAAAGCTGACAATCTGCACTATGCCATAAAAAGCATATTCCAGCAGAAGGGTGAGAAATAACAACTATAACAAGATTGCATCATAATATGCTACAACACAAATAAATTCACATATATAATATTTCTCACCACATACATCACATACTAACACATATAGCATGCCACCAATACATAACATATTCCTAACAATCCAATCACATAGCATATAACGATTATACCAATATAATCACATTTCACACATAATGCACACCACAGTTATGACTTATGAAAACACACCACCACATCACATATCATATGTTTATACACAAAACATATCATTTACAATTCACTATATCCAACACAATTGCACAACAATTTCCAAAGGCTTATCATAAGCTCAATCATAAAATCAACCGTTTATCAATGCGTATCAAACATGCACAATACATTTATCATAAATGTAAATCACCATTTTCCACACAAATAACCAATCATGACTTTCCACATATAATAATGCCATCATGATTCATGTAAATGCATGAGACCGACACAACGACTCCATGCAATTACATATGCGGTACCGACTCATCCCTAGTTTACTCAGGAACTATTGGAACCATTGCTTGTTACCGAAGTGACACCCCGTCGAGCCAACAATGTTCACCCATTGCTCACACCCCACATGGGCACACAATGTTTATGGATCGCTCACACCCCACCTGGGCACACGACCCGATTGCTCACACCTCACCTAGGCACACAATCCGATTGCTCACACCTCACCTAGGCACATAATCTGATCGCTCACACCCCACATGGGAACACGATCGTCTATAATCATCGCTCACACCCCACATGGGCACACGACGTTATAGCGGATTCCCTCTGGAACCAATCCGTCGCTCACACCCCACATGGGCACACGACGTACAAGATGCATATCATGATACTTGACACACAAGAACTCATGACAATCAAATGCATTTTCACACATATATGCAACCATAATCATGCATATATTTCAACTCATCAATTCCATACATTCACAATTCAACCATATGAATTAATCAACATCATCACACTCATGCATTGCAAATCAATTCAAACAATGCATTTCAAACCATAAAGGTCACCGCACAAGATACATTGAATTTCATACAAACAATGTAATTTACTACACAACAACATCATTAATCATGCATCGAGGTCCAATCCAAAACAATGCACATATTGGCCATAAGGCCATAACTCATCATCACAACATACCGATTGCTCACACGTCACCTAGGCACACAATCGTTTGTAATCATCGCTCACACCTCACATAGGCACACGACGTTACAACAGATTCTCATTAGAATCACTCAACACAAGAATGTACATCATTATGCTTCACATACAAAATAACTCAAGACATTCTTGAAATGCATACATATGCACAATGTATTCATGCATTTATCTCATACACTCACATACAATCTATATACATTCACATCAATGCATTATTGTATGATTCACATCCAAAACACACATTGAATTTCACATAAGCAATGCATTTCACAAACCACAACAGCAAACCACGAACCAACACAACATCATAACCACGTACATTGATATTCAATCAAACAATGTATTTATCGCACAACAACAACATTATCACAACATATCATTACATGTATTCACATCATATAACAACACACAAGCGATACGTTATATAACAAAAGCATATAACATGATACCACATCAATCGCACACAAATACGACGGGAAAAGTCGACAAAACGACACGTTTCCAAAACCACGACTTAAATAAATCATTCACTAATCCCAAAACCATTTTTACAAGAAAGAATATTTCATAAGCTTTCTAACGCTTCGAACGGGGACCAAAACGGACTTACGGATCAAAAGTTATGAATTTTTAAAGTTTCAGAAATTTTCCCTTTCGCCCAGACCTGCGCGCTGAGCGCCCGACCTGCGCGCTGAGCGCGAATCCTGCTACGAATTTCAACCTTAAAAACACCATTTTTAGACTTCCGGACATCCGTTTTCGATTCCGTAAAAAGCTGCGTTCTCAGAATTCGACGTACTACAATAATTTCACTATTAAAAAGCCATCCAACACATTTTACCATTTTAGACATATTTTAAAACATAATTTTATCATTGAATTCTAAATTCGAACTCGATCGAAACCGCGGGAAAACACGCAAACAACCATTCCCGATTAAACCCAAACCTTACCCGACTACACCACACAACTTATTCGAGTTTCAACCGTGAAAACATCGATTTCCACTCGATTCTACCATTTATGCCCTAAACTCGAATTCTCGATAACTCGACACAAACCCCTCAAATCTCACCAACGTGTATTCCCGATTAAACCCACTCCTCACTCGACTATTCTACGCGAACTGTTTCGAAATCTAACCGCGAAAACATCGATTTTCATCAATTGTTCATCAATTTATCAATTAGAGAAAAGTTGTGAAAACAACCAAAACGATTACACAAACAACACATACACATACACAATCGAAATATAATTGAAACTTCTCACCCTTACCCGATTATTCGCGATTGAAACGGAGCTTTTCCCAATTTTTCCCACTTTCTCCTCTTTTCTCTCCTCTTCCTCTTCTTTTCTCTTTCTCTTCTTTCTTCTTTTCTTCTTTCTCTCATTTTCTCTCTATTTCTTTCTATTTATATAAAAACATAAACTTACCCAAGCAAAAGACCAAAATACCCCTCGGCTCGAATATCTCCCAAACGCTCTCAAAATGCGATAAAACATCAACAACGATGAAAAATAATATACTGCCAAATAAAAGTCAATAATAAAATAATATAAAACGAAAACCAATTAAATCTACTCTATTAAATAAATCTAACAAAACTGGGGCGTTACAATTCTCCCCCACTTAGACATTTTCGTCCTCGAAAATCTAACCGATACGAACAACTTCGGATACGACTCTCGCATCCGACTAACAAACCAACATGCCAATAAAAGGCACACCACGAATAACACAACTGGCAAACCACCTTGCTAACTACCACAACGACACGACAACGACGACAACAACAACGACAAGATGCAAAGCCCATACAATGCACTTGACGACCAACTCACAACTCAAGGAATACCACGATACCAACACACAGGTTCCCTCTAGAACCGAAATACAACAAGATCGTTACCCTACCATAGGTAACGCTCCCCTAATCCCCCACACAGGAATTAGCTACACACACTCGAACCATCACCATGGAAACGAGGTACAACACAAACAAGAACATAAAGTTCCACGACACAACAACGTCTCAACAACATCAACAAAACCAGAATATCAAACATCCTTGTCACACATCCTTATTACAACACTGCTACGATTCACCAATCAAACAAACATCTAAAACATCCATTTACATAGTAGTACCTGATTAATATTGAAACCTTCCACTTATCACTTCCATTCTGAAACGTCCAATAGTCTCATCACTCTTACATATTCCCCATGTTCAACCTATGAACTCTTACCAGTCTCACCCGCACATGCAAAATGTGCCACATCACGCTTCCACTGCGCATTCTGATTACTCGAAACTATCAAGTCTACCAATCTCTTGTCCAAAGTCTAACTCTTTCTCACCTCTGCCAAAAATCACTGTGCACTTTAATATACCCAACCTCGCACTCTGCATGTTAGCTTACACACCAGACACAAGTCTCTGAACTGCTCAAATAATTCTAACTCCCTGACCATCAAAACACACATGTATAAAAACTTTCGACTTAACTTTTCAGGCACGACCTTACCTTTACCAACAGGATAATTCCCACTAAAGTCATAACTCATCACAAATTCCAACCATCCTCGTTGTCTCATACAACACTCCTTCAGGCCAACCAAGTACTCTAACTCTTGTGGTTACCAAACACTTCGAATCTAGAACCAAGAAAAAAAATAATACCTCCAAATATTCCAACACAATACGACCACAACCAATTCCAAATCCTGAATAGTATAGATTCTCTTATGAATCCTCAATCGTCATAAAGCATAAGCTACGACTTTACCCTCTTGCATTAACACAAAATTAAACTCATCAAAGACACATCACAATACCTTACAAACAGATTATTAGGATCACACAGAATCAAAACTGGAGCCGTAGACAATTTCTACATCCGCTCACCAAAACTTACTTACAACAAACGTCCAAAACAAACGACTCACCCTTTGCAAGTCAACCGAAGTAACGAAAATGCTAACTTGGAAAAACCTTCCATAACCTCCGGTAATAACCAACTAAAGTCCAAAAGATCCTAATCTCCTTAACCAACTTCGGAGTCTCTCATTGTAGAACTAGATCTACTTCCGATGGATCCATGAAAATACCGTCATCAGAAATAACATATCCAGGAAAACTAACCCTTTCCAACCAAAATCCTCACTTGAATAACTTAGCATAACTCTGTCTCCTTTCGACACTTGTAATCCAATTCTCAAACACTCTACTTGTTCTTCCTCTGAGTTTATAACAGATCCAAATATCCTTAATTAAAACCACTACGAACTTATCCAAATTCACGACATAATCAAATCGGCCACTAAATCTCAACACCATTTATATAAGAAAGAACATCTCAATCCGAGTTACGAATCCAAAGTTATGGATTTTAGAAAAAAAAAAAAAAAAAAACTCAAGCTTCAATTTTTTTTTTCAATCGCGCTAAGCGGGCTCTGTCCCGCGCTGAGCGCGCTCCTCACTGCCTGGAGAGGTTCAAAATTCTGCAGACCGCGCTGAGCGGGCACTGCGATTTTCAGAAAAATAACCCTTCGACAGTCCTTCCCAAAACTCACCATTTTCATCTCAAATCAGCTCCAACCAACATAACAAGTATCAACAACCCACCAAAAGGAACTCTTAATATCAATATTGCATCCGCACATAAGGGTTTTCTCAAGATTTCCATTAATGCTTGAAAACTCCAAAGACTCCAAACCTCAAATCCTCACCTTCGTCCAATTTGAGTTCACATTCTACTCTCGGAAAACAACCATTAACGATACCCAATCGTTCTCTCTCAATGACTTCCCAACTGGACTAACATACCAAAACCTCTAATCCATTTCATCTTCTGATATTAGCATCTTCATCGACTCATCAAAACAATCTGTAATCATCTCCTTAAATTCCAAACAACTCATTTCACACACTATCAAAGCCGGAAAGACCCGCCTATTCCATCCAACATAATTTCCGTCTGCTATCAACAAGAGATTAAGGGTGATCAGTTCCTCAATTTGTCAATAAACAGCCGACAATCATGATGGGGCATAAACCGTCTTTACCAAACTATAATAGCCTTTCTTGCATCCCATACACAAAACTACCTAAGGCACAAATCCTTAGTTGACATAAACCTTACCTCCGCATTTCTTACGGAATCGGGAACAACACTGTCCAAACAACACTTACAATCTTGCAATTCACAACACACTGAGCCAACACTCCACACTTGAAACAACTTGGAGAAGTACAAGCTCCTCCCCCATTTATCTCATTCTCAATCCTGAAGACAAAAGATCAGAAAACCAGAAAGTACTGATAGTGCCTCACACACGTATCACGTACTAAGGGACAAACAACAACGACAGTATTCAACTGTCACACCAACTGACTCAACAACTTGGCCGGACAGACCGACCTGCTCTGATACCACTTATGTAACACCCCAATTCCCATCGCGAATAAATAATACATAAACATAATCAGAGTAACTAAAAATTTATTTTTTCCGACAGAAACAAGGATGTAACATTTAAATAAACAAAACATCATCCCTGCTCATAAATTTGATACATAGCATAAAACAGAGTACCCTCAAAGGGAAAACTTTTTCCATAATAAAGGAAATGTCAATTATGAAATAAAGCGGAAGATCCATAACCGACTTGTTTTACAAAATAAATGGTTTATAACGTCAAAGTACACATACACAAGTAATACAAAAATATATTCCACAATTATATACATATATAACACATTCGTTCCCCGACTCCCGTGCTACGTATCAGAGCAGACACCAAGACCTAAGCAAACGAAGATCTAACTCTTCCACTTGCCTCCACGCCTCTAAAGCTGACAATCTGCACTATGCCATAAAAAGCATATTCCAGCAGAAGGGTGAGAAATAACAACTATAACAAGATTGCATAATAATATGCTACAACACAAATAAATTCACATATATAATATTTCTCACCACATACATCACATACTAACACATATAGCATGCCACCAATACATAACATATTCCTAACAATCCAATCACATAGCATATAACGATTATACCAATATAATCACATTTCACACATAATGTACACCACAGTTATGACTTATGAAAACACACCACCACATCACATATCATATGTTTATACACAAAACATATCATTTACAATTCACTATATCCAACACAATTGCACAACAATTTCCAAAGGCTTATCATAAGCTCAATCATAAAATCAACCGTTTATCAATGCGTATCAAACATGCACAATACATTTATCATAAATGTAAATCACCATTTTCCACACAAATAACCAATCATGACTTTCCACATATAATAATGCCATCATGATTCATGTAAATGCATGAGACCGACACAACGACTCCATGCAATTACATATGCGGTACCGACTCATCCCTAGTTTACTCAGGAACTATTGGAACCATTGCTTGTTACCAAAGTGACACCCCGTCGAGCCAACAATGTTCACCCATTGCTCACACCCCACATGGGCACACAATGTTTATGGATCGCTCACACCCCACCTGGGCACACGACCCGATTGCTCACACCTCACATAGGCACACAATCCGATTGCTCACACCTCACCTAGGCACATAATCTGATCGCTCACACCCCACATGGGAACACGATCGTCTATAATCATCGCTCACACCCCACATGGGCACACGACGTTATAGCGGATTCCCTCTGGAACCAATCCGTCGCTCACACCCCACATGGGCACACGACGTACAAGATGCATATCATGATACTTGACACACAAGAACTCATGACAATCAAATGCATTTTCACACATATATGCAACCATAATCATGCATATATTTCAACTCATCAGTTCCATACATTCACAATTCAACCATATGAATTAATCAACATCATCACACTCATGCATTGCAAATCAATTCAAACAATGCATTTCAAACCATAAAGGTCACCACACAAGATACATTGAATTTCATACAAACAATGTAATTTACTACACAACAACATCATTAATCATGCATCGAGGTCCAATCCAAAACAATGCACATATTGGCCATAAGGCCACAACTCATCATCACAACATACCGATTGCTCACACCTCACCTAGGCACACAATCGTTTGTAATCATCGCTCACACCTCACATAGGCACACGACGTTACAACGGATTCTCATTAGAATCACTCAACACAAGAATGTACATCATTATGCTTCACATACAAAATAACTCAAGACATTCTTGAAATGCATACATATGCACAATGTATTCATGCATTTATCTCATACACTCACATACAATCTATATACATTCACATCAATGCATTATTGTATGATTCACATCCAAAACACACATTGAATTTCACATAAGCCATGCATTTCACAAACCACAACAGCAAACCACGAACCAACACAACATCATAACCACGTACATTGATATTCAATCAAACAATGTATTTATCGCACAACAACAACATTATCACAACATATCATTACATGTATTCACATCATATAACAGCACACAAGCGATACATTATATAACAAAAGCATATAACATGATACCACATCAATCGCACACAAATACGACGGGAAAAGTCGACAAAATGACACGTTTCCAAAACCACGACTTAAATAAATCATTCACTAATCCCAAAACCATTTTTACAAGAAAGAACATTTCATAAGCTTTCTAACGCTTCGAACGGGGACCAAAACGGACTTACGGATCAAAAGTTATGAATTTTCAAAGTTTCAGAAATTTTCCCTTTCGCCCAGACCTGCGCGCTGAGCGCCCGACCTGCTACGAATTTCAACCTTAAAAACACCATTTTTAGACTTCCGGACATCCGTTTTCGATTCCGTAAAAAGCTGCGTTCTCAGAATTCGACGTACTACAATAATTTCACTATTAAAAAGCCATCCAACACATTTTACCATTTTAGAGATATTTTAAAACATAATTTTATCATTGAATTCTAAATTCGAACTCGATCGAAACCGCGGGAAAACACGCAAACAACCATTCCCGATTAAACCCAAACCTTACCCGACTACACCACACAACTTATTCCGAGTTTCAACCGTGAAAACATCGATTTCCACTCGATTCTACCATTTATGCCCTAAACTCGAATTCTCGATAACTCGACACAAACCCCTCAAATCTCACCAACATGTATTCCCGATTAAACCCACTCCTCACTCGACTATTCTACGCGAACAGTTTCAAAATCTAACCGCGAAAACATCGATTTTCATCAATTGTTCATCAATTTATCAATTAGAGAAAAGTTGTGAAAACAACCAAAACGATTACACAAACAACACATATACATACACAATCGAAATATAATTGAAACTTCTCACCCTTACCCGATTATTCGCGATTGAAACGGAGCTTTTTCCGATTTTTCCCACTTTCTCCTCTTTTCTCTCCTCTTCCTCTTCTTTTCTCTTTCTCTTCTTTCTTCTTTTCTTCTTTCTCTCATTTTCTCTCTATTTCTTTCTATTTATATAAAAACATAAACTTACCCAAGCAAAAGACCAAAATACCCCTCAGCTCGAATATCTCCCAAACGCTCTCAAAATGCGATAAAACATCAACAACGATGAAAAATAATATATTGCCAAATAAAAGTCAATAATAAAATAATATAAAACGAAAACCAATTAAATCTACTCTATTAAATAAATCTAACAAAACTGGGGCGTTACATCTTACACTCTATTAGAGGTCCAAAGTGTTTTTAAAAGGTTTGATGAGGGTTGAATTAATCAAAACCCTAATTTGTCCCCAAAATGTATTTTAATTGAATAAAAAATTCAATTAAAATGATCAAAATTGTTTAATATGTGGAAAACAAATTGTGATCTTGGATTAATGTTTCAAAAATCATGTTTTGACCTACAAAATGATTAGGAATCATAAAAATTTGTAAAATCAAGAAGGAAAAAATATTTTAAATGTCAAAAACAATTAAAATATTAATTCTTGGCAAAAATATCAATTATATGAAATAAATAATATTTTTGGGATTTTTGGTAAAATAAAATATTTGAATATTTTTGTGAATTATTAAAAAAAGAATCAACTCAAAATCATTAAAACTCAGAGAGAAATTAATTTTTGAATCAATTAAATAAAATCACAAAATTCAAATATTTGAATTTTCAAAAAGGGCGCCAAGAACAAGGGCAAGAACACGCGCCACCCTCTGTTTCTGCAGATTTGCGTTTTCTATCCAATCTCACTGAATACTTGATTATATCATGCAATCTACATATCAATCTACTCGTTTCATCCTCACGATCATGTCTATGGTCTTTAATTTCATTTATTTTAAGCATGGAATAAGAAATCAAAGAGAAACCTCAAGAACCCTAAATTCTGCATGAAGGTTCAGAAATTCCATACACTATTTATACAAAGCAATTGATTAAGGGTAAACACTCTATGCATGATTATGAACATATGGCCAAATTATTGTGCAGCAAAAAATGCATGGATCATAGAGTTAGAAGAGCTCATGCTCACCTCTTGCAGCTGGTGATGGAGTTCTAGATTGGAGGTGTTACAGCTAGGTTCCAATGATGTGGATAGCTTCCCTAGGTGCCATGAAGTGTGTCTGGATGCTTGGAGTGGATTGAAATGATCTGGAACTTGAGATGGTACCCCAACTGCAAATCTGTCAAAGGCTTGAGCAATTGGCTAGTGATTTTGTGATTTTGGTGTTCCATATGTTTTGTGAGTGTTTGGATCACTTCTATATGATGTTTATGAGGTGTGTGTGTGATTTGTTTGATTGGAATTGCTCTCAAACTCAAAAGCTCAGAGTTACCTTGCTAAAGAAGGTATTTTTGCCTTGAGAAAATAGATTTTGAGGAAAGCATCTGTTTGATGGTTGTGGTGTACTCAAACAGAGCACAAACGAGCTCTATTTAAAGTAGAGCAAGTTGGTTTTGGGATCAATAGTGAATGGCAACTGCAACAGAGGTTTGGCCAATGTTGGCAAATGAGAATCCAAGTCTCCTCTAGCCATTGACTAGAGGTTAGAGCACAGAGTTATGGTTCCCTAGTTGTTGGATCATTCTTGACTGAATTCAGTTGCAAATGTGTCAGTCCATGCCACCTTGGTTCATCCATTAAATACTCCAATGCAAAATTGGAGTCTTGTCCCTCTTTTAGGGATTTCTAGGTTTGGCATGCTATTTTTGGTTCCAAAGACTTGGGAGGCATGGGATCAGAGTTGGTTCCTCCTTGGTCCCCTCTTGAGGTGGTCAGATGGATAGAGTTGCTTGCCCTTTGCAAAATTTGGGCAAATCGAGCAAAACTCCAAAATCTGCCTTGCTTTGGCAGTTTTCAGCAAGGCATATTGCCATTGTCATATCTCATGGCTCAAGTGGAATTTGATGGAGTTCTTGGCCATTTTGGAAAGCCCTCATATGATACAATAACTGTTTGATCATAATTGGTTTTGATACTTTTTGGATTCAAGTGAAAAATGCCCCTACATTTGGAAAAAAGTGAAGGCAGATTCTGACTTAGTGAAAATTTCGGACTTAGTGAAAATTTCACTAAGTGTTGGAAAAAGTGGCATTTCATGTTTTCAGCCACTTTAATCATTCCATAACTCAAAATCCATAATGAATTGGAATGAGGTGTTGTTGAAGCTTTTGTAGAGGGCCATGAGGGCTACCAATCTAGCTTTGGATGGGGAAAAATGGCCTTGTGATTTAGGAGTTATGATCCTCCAAAGTTGGTACCCTAGCCACTTTGTTCCATAACTTAGAAAATTTTCTAAGTTTTTATGGTTACCCCTTTTACAAGTTATCCCACTTTTCTTGATTTTTCTTGATGAATGATGATTCAAATCACACATTAACATCATTTTAGGGTTAAAAAACCATAATTGTGAAAAATCTCAAAAAGTCAAATTTTGACTTTTGTGCACAGTTGACTTTTTATCAGATGAACTCCAAATTGTGCGATCCTCTATGAAATCAAGTCCTTGACCTAAATCAAACTTGATGGATTGATTTCATAGGTGTTATAGGGTGTATTGAATCATGTCTTAGGGTTTGGGAGCATGTCCTGGTCAAAAGTCAAAGATACAGTTGACTTTTCTCGCGAAACCCTAATTTTGGTTCTGATGAATTTGAAACTTGTGGATCAAGCTTCTTGGATCAATCCATTGTTGAAAATGGATCAATGTGGTTTATTAGAGACCCTCAAATCCTCCTTTGAAGTCTTGGCTCATGTTTTGTCCCAAAAGTAAACTTAGGGGTGAATTAGGTCAAGAAACCCTAATTCCTGATTTTTGGTGAATGCATCCCCTGAGGCTAAATTGACTTGATGATTGGGTTTATGATGTCCCTTGGAGCATCATAGGTTATTCTTTGAAGCATTGGCTCATGCCCAGAGGAAAATTTCCATCTGGAGGCCCTGGTCGACCAAACCCTAATTTGGTGACATCGGCGATCTTAAGGCTTGATCCACCTAGAAAGGAGAAACCTTAGGCTTAATCCTTGAAGTGGGAGTCCTCTTGATCCTTTGTGGATGTTTGAGAGGTTAGAAAAGTTGAAGATCCTGTCATTTCTTGATTGATCGTTTGTCTAAGAGCTCTGAGAGGGCTTGAAACCCTAATCTTTGATAGTAGTGGATGCTCACCCATCTTTGGGGAGACTGATGAGGTATGATGGTTTACCCATATTGTGATGATGATTTTCCCAATGATGGGAAATCTTAGTGGTCAAAATTTACAAATGGTTCACTTCCCACTTACCCAAGTTTGCTGCTTTTTGGGATCATAAGAGTACTCTACGTTGGTCACAGAGAATCATGTCTCATACCAACTCTGACATAGATTGGTACAATCGGATCTATGATGGGATAAAAATCATTGACCATTGTGGAAACTTCCCTAATGTATCCCTCATAGGAACTAAAGGAGGAATCAATTATCATCCTGTTTTAGTTCGTCGTCAATTCGGATACCCGATGAGACATGTCCCGCGTAATGTTCATCTGGAAGGTCTTTTCTTCAAGGAAGGAGAAAATGACAGGGCACTAAAGACAGAAATAGTGCATGCTTGAAAATATGTTCACAGGAAAGGAAGAGAGACTCTAGGAAAACCAGACTGTGTCTCTGTGGAACCTTATCTCCACTGGGTACAAGTTAGAGCTCTCAAGTTGAGGATTCCTTACCCTCGTCAAGTAGTTCTTCCGTTAAAGGAATTTGTCCTTTATTTTATGACTGATATGGAAAATATCCAGGTCACTCTCAACAAAGTTCAACGGGAAAGGAAATCTTGGAAGAACAAGTACCGCATTCTCAATGTGGAGGTACCAAAATACAACAACTGTTAAAAGAAAAAGATGCTCTGATCGAGATTTTAGAGCAACATGCTGTAGAAAATCAAGAAGACCGAAGGAATTTGCTCGCTCCTTTCACTTGGCAAAGGACTGACAACCCGACAACGGCTCAAGAGCCCCGGTCAAAGAAAAGGAAAATACCAGAACCAACACCTGAGCTCTCCTCAGAGAGGACTCAAGATCCATAAGCCTAGACATTTCCTTTTATAACCCTTTGTAAATTACTATATTTCCATTTCTGCAATCTTTGAATTCAATAAAACGGGGTCTCCCCACTGTATGATATTTGCAATCCAATTGTTGAAGTTTCTTTTGATTAAATAAAATAAATTAAAATATAATTATTGCATATCATTCATCATTCTCACCTAACGCATTATTCTTTCCTACGAATCTCACATCTGTGTCTTGATTCTAGTGTCAAACTGTCTCATTCGTAAAATACTTGGGCCAATCGACAAAAGAAAATGGATGATCTCGAGGAAGAGAACAGAGAGCTGAGAGAAGAAATCGACGCTCTGAAAGAAGACTTGAGAAAACTTCACAGTGACATGCAATCTCTGGCAGCAGCCCAGAAACAACAACAAAGGACAGTGATCTCAGAGATCACATCTACGCCCATAGTGGAGAAGTATGATCCTCGGTACAACATCCCTAAAGATCGTCCCTGGGGCATGCCACTCAATTATATCCCAGAAGGATATATTCCGCCAATCACGGAAGATCCGGAAACTGCAGCAGAAACCGCTGGGCCTAAAGGTTACAAACTTTGGGAAAGAGAAGACGCAAGAGTGATGACAGCAACTCCTGAAGGTTACAAAATTCGGGATAGGGAAGCACCAAGAGTCACTGCCGTAATGACTATACCACCACCTGTGGTACACACTGTCCTGGAAGGACAGATTCCACAGATACCTTCTGGTGGAAACGAAAGTATGTACGACAGATTGAATGAGTTCCAGGAACAATTCCTGGAAATGCAGAAGGAACTGCATGCCATTTGCGGTCAGGATTCATTCGAAAAGGATGCCGCTGACCTTTGTTTGGTCCCCAATGTGAAAATTCCGCACAAATTCAAGGTGCCCGAATTTGAGAAATACAAGGGCAACTCTTGCCCTCAAAGTCATTTGGTGATGTACGCTCGAAAGATGTCAACTCAGACAGAGAACCAACAGCTACTGATCCACTACTTCCAAGATAGTTTAACTGGTGCCGCACTCAAATGGTACATGGGTTTAAACCACACTAAGATCGTCACTTTCATAGATCTTGGCGCTGCCTTTGTTTAGCAGTATAAGTATAACCTGGACATGGCACCGGACAGAGATCAACTTAGAGCCATGTCGCAGAAGGACAAGGGAAACCTTTAAGGAATATGCTCAGAGATAGCGTGAAATTGCCGCCCAGATTTGTCCACCTCTTGAGGAAAAAGAGATGACAAAGATATTTTTGAAAACCTTGAGCTCATTCTATTACGACCGAATGGTCGCCAGTGCGCCCAACGACTTTACTGAGATGGTGAGCATGGGAGTTCATCTTGAAGAAGCAGTTCGAGAAGGACGTCTGGTCAAAGATACAGGACCATCAAGCAATACCAAAAGATACGATAGTGCTTTCACTAAGAAAAAAGAGCAAGATATTGGTAATATCTCTCTCGGAAAGCAAAGGCGAAGGTACCAACCAGTAGCAGCTGTAACTGCTGTTATCAACCCTGCGCCTGTTCTAACATATCAACCTCAGGTTTCTCAGAGCCAACTAAATCAAAAACAATATCAGCAAAGGACACAACAGCCTCTTCAGCAGGCTCGTCCTCGGTACAATAACAACCGTACAATGCGACCACCAGTGTTTGACCCTATATCAATGTTGTACGCAGAACTGTTTCCACTACTACTGGTCAAGGGGCATGTCCAAACCAGGTCTCCTCCTACAATACCGGAGAATCTGCCTTTTTGGTTCAAAGCGGATCAAACTTGCCCTAACCATCAAGGAGGACTAGGGCATAACATAGAAAACTGTCTCAGCTTCAGATCCGATGTGCAAAAGTTTGTCAGGAGTGGGGTCTTATCCTTCAAGGATACAAATCCAAATGTTCATACGAACCTGTTGCCTCAACACGAGAAGGCTGCAGTAAATTTGATAGAGGAAGATTCTAACCACATCTATCAAATTCACGATGTACTCCTATTAGGAACCAACCTGGTCAAGATGCATTGCAGACGGAGCGGATACGATCATGTACCGTCTCATAATTATCACCAGTGTGATATCTGCTCTAAAAACAATCAAGGATGTTCTGTAGTGCAATCAGCTCTACAAGAACAGGTGGATCTTAGATGGATCCAAGATCACCAAATCCGTGAGGTCAACATGACTTATACAAATTCCAACATCATTCAAAACCACGACATCCGTGCGATGAATGTCAACTTGGTGGCAATGCACTCCAAGCAAAGCCAGTATCATGATTGTTTGATCTGCTCGATAAACAATCAGGGATGCTCTTTTGTACAAGAGGCCCTCCAGCGTCAGATGGATCTTGGATGGATTCAAGACTACCGTGATAGAAGTCACTATCAAGTCAACATGATTCAAATCTTTGATATTTGCTTGATGAATACCAGTCTGGTGGAATTACACGCTAAGCAAGTCCGGCTCGATTTTCTGACTTCACATGATTATTAGAACTGTAAATTATGTCGTGAGGATGACCAAGGATGTGAACTTATTCAAAGAACACTTCAACACTTGTTGAACCACTGGTAGCTTCCGATCTATCTAGATGAAGACACACAACAAGTCAGTATGATTAACAGGAACCCTACTAGGCATCAAAGTCAGGATGTTCGATCAATGGAAATAGATCTAGTAAGGTTGCACTGCATTCAAAGCGAACGTGGTCAGGTGCCACCACACAAATATGAGCGCTGTAGAGTTTTCTCAGAGGATAACCAATGATGCTACCTCGTGCGAGCAGCCCTTCAAAGTCATTTGGACCACAAAAAGATTCGACCATGTTCAAGCTCTGGTCCAATTAACATAATGTTAGACTATCTTACCAATCGAGGCAAAGAAGTTGTCTTAATCCCTAAATGAGAAGTGGCCAAAGATGTATGTGCCATAATCCCTTTACTCCAAGAATCAAGAGTTCCTCTTGATAGTGGAAAGATTCTCAACCTCGAACCAATTGGGGCCGGCTATGATGGTCAGATAAATGAAACGGCTCCTGTAGTTATCTATCTGTCGGGACCAGTACCGTACAAATCCGATAAGGCTATCCCTTACAAATACGGTGCAACAACAATTGAGAATGGAAAGGAAACTCCATTACCCTCCGTCATGAATATTGTAGACATCAGTCGAGTGACACGGAGCGGTCAGATCTTCAACAGAAGAGTTGGAGAACCCAGCAAAGAAAAGGAACCTCAGAAAGAAGTTCCCAATCAACCAGTCGGTCAATCCCGTGATCCCGACCTTTCAAAGAACAACGATGAGATGCTGAAGCTCATCCAGAAGAGTGAGTACAACATTGTAGATCAACTGTTGCAAACTCCTTCAAAAATCTTTGTGCTGTCTCTTTTACTCAGTCTGAAGCCCACAGAGAGGCTCTGTAACGCCCCAGTTTTGTCGTTTTATTTATTAGAGTCGTTTTGAGTATTTTATTATTATATTGTTTTATTTCTGACTTTTATGTGAAAATATGTTATTTTTCATCGTGATTATATTTTATCGTGTTGTGGGAACGTTTGCGAGATGTTTGAGTGTGGGGGTATTTTGGTCTTTTCACTTTATTTTGATTAAGTTAAAATATAAATAGAAAGAAAGAGAGTGAAAATAGTAAGGAAGAAAGAAAAAGAGAAAAGAAGAAAAGAGAAGAAAAAGAGAGGAAAAACTTGAGAAAGAAGAAATCAATCTCCCGACTTTTCTACACGCGATTTAATCGGGTAAGGGTGCGAAACTCGATTATCTTATGATTGTGTATGATTATGTACGTGTGTGTGTGCATGTTGTCTTGCTTTTTCCATAGTTTTTGGGTTTAGGTCGAAAACGAGTAAACGAGTAGAAATCAATGTTTTCACGGTCGGAAATCGATATAATTTGCGTTGTATGATCGCAATGTGTTTATGAGTCATTGCTGATAATTGTTTTGCTGTTGGAATTGTTTTGGAATGAAAAATGAGGTTTTTGGGAGTTTTAGAATAGTGTAACCCGTAACAGAATTTTTTTCGTTCTAGTGTGATTCGCCAGGCGAATTTGGGATTCGCCAGGCGAATTAATTCTCGCCACACGTTCGCCAGGCGAAGTGCTGGCGAAGGGGGATTCGCCAGGCGAAATCGTTAGTCGCCAGGCGAAATCGGAAAGACGGAATTGGGGTAGCTTCTGTAACTTTTGGTTTTCTCCAATTTTTTTGATTCGCCACTAGTTCGCCAGGCGAGGTGCTGGCGAATGGGGATCCGCCAGGCGAATTCCTAAGTCGCCAGGCGAATCTGGCTGTTTCTCAATAAATTATTTTCTTTGAAAATTCATAACTTTTGATCTGTGGTTCAGTTTGAGGCGTGGTTTGAGGTGTTAGAAAGCTTATAAAATGTTCTTGCTTATGATGATGGTTTTGAGACTGTTGGCCGATTAAATTATGTCGGGAATTAGAAAATATGTTGTTTTGTTGACTTTTGTCGTTTTAATTGTGTGAACTTGATGTGTATACGCAATATGCTATTGGTGTGGATATTGTATGGCCTGTGTACCGTTGTGTGATGAAATTGCATGAAATACATATTGTGATGATGATTGGTGGCCTTAGGGCAAGAAAATGTAATGTGTGGTAATTTATGATATATGCATGATTGTGGATGTGTATGTGTGTGCATTTTGAATGTCATAAGTCATTGTATGCCAAGCATCATGATATGCATTCTTGTGACGTCCTGAGTGACAGATTGATTCCAGAGGGAATCTGCTATAACACCGTGAGCCTTAAAAATAAGAGGATTGAAAGCGATCTGATTGGATCGTACGCCTTAAAAATAAGAGGACCGAAAGCTATGGTTATAGACGATCGTGTGCCCATATGGGGTGTGAGCGATCGGATCGTGAGCCTTATACAAAGAGGGTCAAAAGCGATCCATAAACGTCGTGAGCCTTATACAAAGAGGACCGAAAGCGACGGGGAACATCGTATGCCCGACGGGGAGTTACACTAAGTAACGAGTGATGGTTCCAATAGTTCCTGAGTGAATTGGTGTTGAGAATTGATGGAAGTCGGTACCGCATGTGCATATGCATAGAGTCGTTGTGTCGGTCTCTTGCATTTGCATAAATCATAAATGGTTTGGTTATGTGTGGAATTGTGGATGAAATTGATAAATGGATATATGGATATGTGTTGGTGATACTTGTATTGTGCATGGTTGGTATACCTTGGTGATGGAAATATGAAATATACATCGTGTTGTTTTGTGTTTGAATTCTGGTATGAGTTGTGGTGAGAACAATATATATGTGTATTTTTGGTGTTATATATAATTGTATGCAATTATATTATGATTGTTTTTCTCACCCTTCTGCTGTTTTATAACGCTCTATGAGGCATTGCAGATTAGAGTTGCTGGTGGTCTTTTTGTGAAGCTTAGGACTTCATTCTTTTGTCGATCGGCTCTGATATGTGACACCGGGTAGTTAGGGAGGCCGTTTGTGATTATTTGTATTATGTATATGTATCTTTTGGATTGTACACGTATGATTGTATTTGGCAGACAAACCTTTCATGATATATATATATATATGAGATTTCAGTACAAATTTTCCGCTTTTATTCTGTATTTGAATTGTGGGTGTGTTACTACCTGAATTGTTGCATATCTTTATGAGCAGGTGTTATATGTTTGTTTCAAATTGATGTGGCCCCTCCAGTCTATGCCGTGGAATTTTAAATATACTTTGATGAAATTTTGTATTTTATATATCGCTTTATTAGCTTGGGGGTATAGATTGGGGGTGTTACATTAATTGGTATCAGAGCCAGTCCGTGTCAGTTTGTGTCAGTCCTTGTTGGTCGTTGTAGTTGGATGAGCTATTTGTTTAACCATAGTTGCTGTTATTGGAAATGAACAGAATATGGCTGGCAGGAATGACGCGGCTTTGGCTGCTGCTATGCAAGCCATGGCTCGGGGTGTGCAGGGTGCACCTAATGCTGCAGGTAATGATGAGTTCAGGAAGAACAAACCGCCTGTCTTCAAAGGAATATATGATCCTGATGGTGCTCAGTTATGGCTGAAAGAGATTGAAAGAATTTTATGAGTGATGGATTGTGCTGAGGATCAGAAGGTGAGACTGGGTACTCACATGTTACTGGAAGAAGCTGATGATTGGTGGGTTAGTACACGTCATATGTTGGAAGCTGCAGAGGAGGAGATAACTTGGGCTGTGTTTAGCATTGAGTTTTTGAGGAAGTATTTTCCTGAAGATGTAAGAGGAAAGAAGGAAATTGAGTTCTTGGAGTTAAAACAAGGTAATATGTCTGTTGTTGATTATACTGCTAAGTTTGTAGAACTTGTGCAGTTTTATCCACATTATACTGAAGCGACCGCGGAATTTTCTAAGTGTGTAAAGTTTGAGAACGGATTGCGTTCTGAGATAAATCATGCAATTGGTTATCAAAGTATTTAGAGGTTTTCTGATTTGGTGGATTGTTGTAGGATTTATGAGGAGGATAGTAAGGCTCGTTCTACTCACTATAAGAGTGTGAGCGAGAGGAAAGTGAAGCAACAGTTCCGTGGTGGTCCGTATGTAACACCAGCTGATAAGGGTAAACAAAGGGGTACTTTTGAAAGAAGGTCAAGTGGAGGAGGAATGTCTGGTCCTCTGAGATGTTATAGATGTGGTGATGTGGGGCATCGTCAGTCTGAATGTAGGAAAGATTTGAGGAAGTGTTCTAATTGTGGAGGTTTAGGACATGTCGCAGCTGATTGTGCAAGGAAGAATGTGGTGAAGTGTTTCAACTATGGTGAACCTGGTCATATTAGTTCGAAGTGTCCGAAACCGAAGCAAGCTCTAGCTAGTGGGAAAGTATTTGCATTAGCGGGAACTCAGACTTCAAGTGCAGACCGTTTGATCAGAGGTACTTGTTTTACTAATAGTACTCATTTAGTTGCTATTATTGATACTGGAGCGACTCATTCGTTTATTTCGTCTGAGTGTGCAAAGCGTTTGAATCTTGTGTTGTCTTCGATGGGTGGTAAGATGGTTATTGATACTCAAGCAATAGGGTCAGTAACTACTTCTTTGGTTTGTTTAAGTTGTCCTTTGACCATTTATGGTAAAGACTTTGAGATGGATTTGGTGTGTTTACCGTTGGAGGGTTTAGATGTGGTTCTGGGAATGAATTGGTTGCAGTTCAATAGGGTTCATATTGATTGTTATCATAAGCTGGTAAGGTTTCCTTCTCTTGAGGAAGACGAAGACTCGAGTTTCTTATCTTCCAAAGAGTTGAAGAGACTTTTGGCGGATGAAGCTCAGTTGTTCGGGTTGTTTGCATCGTTGACTGTGGATAGTCAAGTGTCACTTGATGTGTTTCCTATTGTGTGTGAGTTTACGGAAGTGTTTCTCGAGGATATTTCAGACTTTCCGCCAGAGAGAGAGGTGGAGTTTTCTATAGATCTAGTTCCTGGTACTAGACCTGTTTCTATGGCACCTTATCGTATATCGGCATCTGAGTTGGTTGAGTTAAAGAAACAGTTGAATGAATTGTTGGAGAAGAGGTTTGTGAGACCAAGTGTTTCTCCTTGGGGTGCTTCAGTTTAATTGGTGAAAAAGAAAGATGGAAGTATGCGGTTGTGTATTGATTATCGCCAGTTGAATAAGGTGACGATTAAGAATAAGTATCCTCTTCCGAGAATTGATGATCTGATGGATCAGTTGGTTGGTGCGTGTGTGTTTAGTAAGATTGACTTGAGGTCAGGGTATCATCAGATTAGGGTGAAAGAGGAAGATATTCAGAAGACGACTTTTAGGACACGATACAGTCATTATGAATATTCTGTGATGCCGTTCGGGGTTTCTAATGCGCCAGGTGTGTTTATGGAGTACATGAATCGTATTTTCCACGAGCATTTGGATCGATTTGTTGTTGTGTTTATTGATGACATTTTAATTTATTCTAAGTCGCGAGAGGAGCACGCGGAGCATTTGCGTATTGTTTTGAAGGTTTTGAAAGAAAGAAAGCTTTTTGCCAAATTGTCCAAGTGTGAATTCTGGTTGTCGGAAGTGAGTTTTCTTGGGCACGTGATTTCAGGTAATGGTATTTCTGTGGATCCATCTAAAGTAGAAGCAGTTCTACAATGGGAGGCTCCGAGATCTGTTACTGAAATTCGAAGCTTTTTGGGTTTGGCCGGATATTATCTAAGGTTCATTGAAGGTTTTTCTAAGCTAGCACTTCCTTTGACCCAGTTTACTTGTAAAGGGAAAGTGTTCATTTGGGATATTCGGTGCGAGGAAAGTTTTAATGAGCTGAAGAGAAGATTAACGACAGCTCCGACTTTGATTTTACTGAATCCTAATGAACCATTTGTGGTGTATTGTGATGCATCTTTGATTGGTCTAGGTGGTGTTCTGATGCAAGAAGGTAAGGTGGTGGCTTATGCTTCAAGGCAGTTGAGAGTGCATGAGAAAAATTATCCTACTCATGATCTTGAATTAGCGGCTGTGGTTTTTGTGTCGAAGATTTGGAGGCATTATCTCTACGGTGCAAGATTTGAAGTCTTTAGTGATCATAAAAGTTTGAAATATTTGTTTGATCAGAAAGAGTTAAATATGAGGCAGCGTAGATGGTTGGAATTTTTGAAGGACTACGACTTTGGCTTGAATTACCATCCTGGTAAAGCTAATGTGGTAGCCGACGCATTGAGCCGGAAATCGTTGCATATGTCCGTTTTAATGGTTAAGGAGTGGGAACTTTTGGAATCGTTTAGAGATTTGAGTTTGGTTTGTGAAGTGACGTCGGATAGCGTGAGGCTTGGAATGCTAATGATTACTAATGATTTTCTGATGACGGTAAGTGAGAAACAGAAGTTGGATGTGAAATTGGTGGATTTGATGTTGGATGGAGGACAAGATGCGAGTGGTGATTTTCAAGTGGATGTTAATGGTGTGTTGAGGTTCCGTGGGCAAATTTGTATTCCGGACGATTCGGATTTGAAACGGATGATTTTGGAAGAAGGACACCGGAGTAATTTGAGTATACATCCGGGAGCGAATAAGATGTACCAAGATTTGAAGAAGATTTTCTGGTGGTCTAGATTGAAAAGAGATGTGGCTCAGTTTGTTTATGCATGTTTGACTTGTCAGAAATCAAAGGTAGAACATCTGAGGCCTAGTGGTTTGTTGCAACCGTTGGATATTCCTGAGTGGAAGTGGGATAGCATTTACATGGATTTTGTGACAAGGTTGTCGAATACACAGCGAGGGCATAATGCTATTTGGGTGGTTGTTGATAGGCTGACTAAATCGGCTCATTTCATTCCTATTGACATCAGTTTTACTTTGGAGAGGTTGGCTGAGATTTACATCAGTGTGATTGTGAAGTTGCTTGGGGTTCCGTTGAGTATTGTTTCTGATCGAGATCCGAGGTTTACTTCGAGATTTTGGGAAAGTTTACAGAAGGCTTTGGGTTCTAAATTGAGATTGAGTTCGGTTTATCATCCACAGATGGATGAACAGACCGAGAGAACGATTCAGTCTTTGGAGGATTTGTTGCGAGCTTGTGTTTTGGAACAAGGTGGTGCATGGGATAGTTATCTTGCATTGATTGAATTCACGTATAATAACAATTTCCATTCGAGTATTGGAATGGCACCGTTTGAAGCACTGTATGGACGAAGATGTCGAACACCGTTGTGTTGGCACGAATCTGGTGAGAGTTCGGTGGTTGGACCAGAGTTGGTGCAACAGACTACGGAAAAAGTGAAGTTTATTCGTGAGAAAATGAAGGCTTCTCAAAGTAGGCAAAAGAGTTATCATGATCGTAGAAGGAAGGATCTTGAGTTCCAAGAGGGCGATCATGTATTTTTGAGAGTTACGCCAGTAACGGGTGTGGGTCGTGCATTGAAATCGAAGAAACTTACTTCTCGGTTTATTGGTCCTTACCAGATATCCGCGAGAGTGGGTGCTATGGCTTATAGGGTGGCGTTGCTGCCGAATCTGTCGAATTTGCACGATGTGTTCCATGTTTCACAGCTTCGGAAGTATGTTCCGGATCCGTCGCATGTGATTCCGATGGATGAGGTTGAGGTAAGGGAGAACCTTACGGTTGAGGCATTACCAGTTAGGATTTTGGATCGCGAGGTGAAGCGGCTGAGAGGCAAGGATATTGCACTTGTGAAAGTGGCGTGGGGAGGCGCTGCTGAGGGCAATTTGACTTGGGAGTTAGAGAGTCGGATGCGGGAGTCGTATCCAGAGTTGTTCGTCTCAGGTACATTTTCGAGGACGAAAATTTCTAAATGGGGGAGAGTTGTAACGCCCCAGTTTTGTCGTTTTATTTATTAGAGTCGTTTTGAGTATTTTATTATTATATTGTTTTATTTCTGACTTTTATGTGAAAATATGTTATTTTTCATCGTGATTATATTTTATCGCGTTGTGGGAGCGTTTGCGAGATGTTTGAGTGTGGGGGTATTTTGGTCTTTTCACTTTATTTTGATTAAGTTAAAATATAAATAGAAAGAAAGAGAGAGAAAATAGTAAGGAAGAAAGAAAAAGAGAAAAGAAGAAAAGAGAAGAAAAAGAGAGGAAAAACTTGAGAAAGAAGAAATCAATCTCCCGACTTTTCTACACGCGATTTAATCTGTTAAGGGTGCGAAACTCGATTATCTTATGATTGTGTATGATTATGTACGTGTGTGTGTGCATGTTGTCTTACTTTTTCCATAGTTTTCGAGTTTAGGTAAAAAACGAGTAAACGAGTAGAAATCGATGTTTTCACGATCAGAAATCGATATAATTTGCGTTGTATGATCGCAATGTGTTTATGAGTCATTGCTGATAATTGTTTTGCTGTTGGAATTGTTTTGGAATGAAAAATGAGGTTTTTGGGAGTTTTGGAATAGTGTAACCCGTAACAGAATTTTTCTGGTTCTGGTGTGATTCGCCAGGCGAATTTGGGATTCGCCAGGCGAATTAAGTCTCGCCACACGTTCGCCAGGCGAAGTGCTGGCGAAGGGGGATTTGCCAGGCGAAATCGTAAGTCGCCAGGCGAAATCGGAAAGACAGAATTGGGGTAGCTTCTGTAACTTTTGTTTTTCTCCAATTTTTGTGATTCGCCACTAGTTCGCCAGGCGAGGTGCTGGCGAATGGGGATCCGCCAGGCGAATTCCTAAGTCGCCAGGCGAATCTGGCTGTTTCTCAATAAATTCTTTTCTTTGAAAATTCATAACTTTTGATCTGTGGTTCGGTTTGAGGCGTGGTTTGAGGTGTTAGAAAGCTTATAAAATGTTCTTGCTTATGATGATGGTTTTGAGACTGTTGACTGATTAAATTATGTCGGGAATTAGAAAATATGTTGTTTTGTCGACTTTTGTCGTTTTAATTGTGTGAACTTGATGTGTATACGCAATATGCTGTTGGTGTGGATATTGTATGGCCTGTGTACCGTTGTGTGATGAAATTGTATGAAATACGTATTGTGATGATGATTGGTGTCCTTAGGGCAAGAAAATGCAATGTGTGGTAATTGATGATATATGCATGATTGTGGATGTGTATGTGTGTGCATTTTGAATGTCATGAGTCATTGTATGCCAAGCATCATGATATGCATGCTTGTGACGTCCTGAGTGACGGTATGATTCCAGAGGGAATCTGCTATAACATCGTGAGCCTTAAAAATAAGAGGATTGAAAGCGATCTTATTGGATCGTGCGCCTTAAAAATAAGAGGACCGAAAGCGATGGTTATAGACGATTGTGTGCCCATGTGGGGTGTGAGCGATCGGATCGTGAGCCTTATACAAAGAGGGTCGAAAGCGATCCATAAACGTCGTGAGCCTTATAAAAAGAGGACCGAAAGCGACGGGGAACATTGTATGCCCGACGGGGAGTTACACTAAGTAACGAGCGATGGCTCCAATAGTTCCTGAGTGAACTGGTGTTGAGAATTGATGGAAGTCGGTACCGCATGTGCATATGCATAGAGTCGTTGTGTCGGTCTCTTGCATTTACATAAATCATTAATGGTTTGGTTATGTGTGGAATTGTGGATGAAATTGATAAATGGATATATGGATATGTGTTGGTGATACTTGTATTGTGCATGGTTGGTATACCTTGGTGATGGAAATATGAAATATACATCGTGTTGTTTTGTGTTTGAATTCTGGTATGAGTTGTGGTCAGAACAGTATATATGTGTATTTTTGGTGTTATATATAATTGTATTCAATTATATTATGATTGTTTTTCTCACCCTTCTGCTGTTTTATAATGCTCTATGAGGCATTGCAGATTAGAGTTGCTGGTGGTCTTTTTGTGACGCTTAGGACTTCATTCTTGTGTCGGTCGGCTCTGATATGTGACACGGGGTAGTTAGGGAGGCCGTTTGTGATTATTTGTATTATGTATATGTATCTTTTGGATTGTACACGTATGATTGTATTTGGCAGACAAACCTTTCATGATATATATATATATATATATACATATATATATATGAGATTTCAGTACATATTTTCCGCTTTTATTCTGTATTTGAATTATGGGTGTGTTACTACCTGAATTGTTGCATATCATTATGAGCAGGTGTTATATGTTTGTTTCAAATTGATGTGGCCCCTCCAGTCTATGCCGTGGATTTTTAAATATACTCTGATGAAATTTTGTATTTTATATATCGCTTTATTAGATTGGGGGTATAGATTGGGGGTGTTACATATACCCCCAAGCTAATAAAGCGATATATAAAATACAAAATTTCATCAGAGTATATTTAAAAGTCCACGGCATAGACTAGAGGGGCCACATCAATTTGAAACAAACATACAACACCTGCTCATAAAGATATGCAACAATTCAGGTAGTAACACACCCACAATTTAAATACAGAATAAAAGCAAAAAATCTGTACTGAAATATCATATATATGTATATATATATATATATATATATATATATATATATATATATCATGAAAGGTTTGTCTGCCAAATACAATCATACGTGTACAATCCAAAAGATACATATACATAATACAAATAATCACAAACGGCCTCCCTAACTACCCGATGTCACATATCAGAGCCGACCGACAAAAGAATGAAGTCCTAAGCTTCACAAAAAGACCTCCAGCAACTCTAATCTGCAATGCCTCATAGAACATTATAAAACAGCAGAAGGGTGAGAAAAACAATCATAATATAATTGCGTACAATTATATATAACACCAAAAATACATATATATATATATATATACTGTTCTCACCACAACTCATACCAGAATTCAAACACAAAACAACACGATGTATATTTCATATTTCCATCACCAAGGTATACCAACCATACACAATACAAGTATCACCAACACATATCCATATATCCATTTATCAATTTCATCCACAATTCCACACATAACCAAACCATTAATGAAGAGACCGACACAACGACTCTATGCATATGCACATGCGGGTACCAACTTCCATCAATTCTCAACACCAGTTCACTCAGGAACTATTGGAACCATCGCTCGTTACTTAGTGTAACTCCCCGCCGGGCATACAATGTTCCCCGTCGCTTTCGGTCCTCTTTGTATAAGGCTCACGATGTTTATGGATCGCTTTCGGTCCTCTTTGTATAAGGCTCACGATCCGATCGTTTCACACCCCACATGGGCACACGATCCGTCACTCAGGACGTCACAAGAATGCATATCATGATGCTTGGCATACAATGACTCATGACATTCAAAATGCACACACATACACATCCACAATCATGCATATATCATCAATTACCACACATTGCATTTTCTTACCCTAAGGCCACCAATCATCATCACAATATGTATTTCATGCAATTTCATCACACAATGGTACACAAGCCATACAATATCCACACCAACAGCATATTGCGTATACACATCAAGTTCACACAATTAAAACGACAAAAGTCAACAAAACAACATATTTTCTAATTCCCGACATAATTTAATCGGCCAACAATCTCAAAACCATCATCATAAGCAAGAACATTTTATAAGCTTTCTAACACCTCAAACCACGCCTCAAACTGAACCACAGATCAAAAGTTATGAATTTTCAAAGAAAAGAATTTATTGAGAAACAACCAGATTCGCCTGGCGACTTAGGAATTCGTCTGGCGGATCCCCATTTTCCAGCACCTCGCCTGGCGAACTAGTGGCGAATCACAAAAATTGGAGAAAACCAAAAGATACAGAAGCTACCCCAATTCTGTCTTTCCGATTTCGCCTGGTGACTTACGATTTCGCCTGGCGAATCCCCCTTCGCCTGTACTTCGCCTGGCGAACGTGTGGCGAGACTTAATTCGCCTGGCGAATCCCAAATTCGCCTGGCGAATCACACCAGAACCAGAAAAATTCTGTTATGGGTTACACTATTCCAAAACTCCCAAAAACCTCATTTTTCATTCCAAAACAATTCCAACAGCAAAACAATTATCAGCAATGACTCATAATCACATTACGATCATACAACGCAAATTATATCGATTTCCGACCGTGAAAACATCGATTTCTACTCGTTTACTCGTTTTCGACCTAAACCCGAAAACTATGGAAAAAGCAAGACAACATGCACACACACACGTACATAATCATACACAATCATAAGATAATCGAGTTTCACACCCTTACCCGATTAAATCGTGTGTAGAAAAGTTGGGAGATTGATTTCTTCTTTCTCAAGTTTTTCCTCTCTTTTTCTTCTCTTTTCTTCTTTTCTCTTTTTCTTTCTTCCTTACTATTTTCTCTCTCTTTCTTTCTATTTATATTTTAACTTAATCAAAATAAAGTGAAAAAACAAAAATAGCCCCACACTCAAACATCTCGCAAACGCTCCCACAACGCGATAAAATATAATCACGATGAAAAATAACATATTTTCACATAAAATTCAGAAATAAAACATTATAATAATAAAATACTCAAAACGACTCTAATAAATAAAACGACAAAACTGGGGCATTACAGGCTCTACAGAAAGTCTTAGAGCAAGCCTTTGTGTAACAAGATGTGACAATAAGACAATTTGACAACATCATCTCCAACATCACTTCCTACAACAACTTGGGGTTTAGTGATAAAGAACTGCCGGAAGAAGGCAAAAATCACAACATGGCGCTAAATATTATAGTCAACTCCCAGGACGATGCTTTAGCCAGCATACTAGTAGACACCGAATCAACTCTGAATGTTATGCCAAAATCTACTCTAATGCGACTATCATTTCAAGGATCTCCGATGAGAGGCAGTGAGGTCATCGTCAAAGCATTTGATGGATCCCAAAAAACTGTTATCGGCGAAGTCGGCCTTCCCATAACTATCGTCCTCACACTTTCCAAGTCAATTTCCACGTCATGGACATCCGGGCAGCATACAGTTGTTTGTTAGGAAGACCTTGGATACACGAGGCTGGGGCAGTCACTTCGACACTTCACCAGAAGCTGAAGTTCATCAAGAATGACCAACCGGTCACAGTCTGCTGAGAGCAAGCCTTGATCGTGAGCAACTTATCGTCGTCCACTTGTGTAGAACCAGAGGAGGTTGTTGGAACCCAGTTCCAAGCACTTTCGGTGAGCAATGACAACCAATCAGAAAAAGGAACTTCGATTTCCTCGTACAAAGATGCTCTCGAAGTGATCAAAAGTAACAATGCCAACGGATGGGGATAGCTTGTCATTCATACGGATAATAAGACAAAGAAAGGTCTTGGTTTTTCCTCAACCTGTACCCAGACTGCTACTAACGATGAAAGTTTTCATCCCATTCAGAACTTCTTCCACAGTGGAGGAATGGAATTCCTCCAATACCATCAACGAGGGTGATTCCTCCAATACAGATGAGGAATGGAATTCCTATCTTAACGAAAACGGTTATATGTCTCAGGGAGAGGTGCCTATGCCATTTTTCTATCCCGCACAGAGTCCGAGATATATACCAAGATCAGACGTCAAAATGATATACTGAGATTGTGATCCGGAAGGATGCCGTGCTCCACCAAACTCATTAGAGGAGGACACTCTGATGAAAGACAAATTTGACTACAACAATTATGGCCCAATGGATGGCCTACCTATCTGGCAGCCGTACCCAGGAGATTGGGGCAAAAGAGTCATCCCAACGATGCATATCAGCTGAGCATCATTGAAAAGAATACCTACGTCCCCACCCAATCATGGGATCATTACTCAGGGAATTCAGAAAATATCCAACACAACGATGAACTACGCTTTTCCTGAGGTCAACGTCATCGAAAGGGATGACTCCTCCAGTTCCAAAGAAGTGTGGGACACCTTAGGACAACTGAGTGGCAAGTATGACTTCTTGGTCAAGAACACCGCTCCTGAAAGCTCTCGTATCAGGCTCGAAGACATCCATCCCCCTGGATGGGGAGATCCACCTGAGAGTACAAAAATTGTGCAATATACAATAGAAGAATCCTCCTACGACAACTCTGTCTGGGAGACAGATTCCAACGATCCTGTTCCACCAGAAATCAACGTCATTTCTGAAGACAAGTCAAGAAAGAAGGTGCCAGACTTTGTGATTCACCGAGGAGTTCATCGCCAATGGGTTGATTTCGATGTCCCGAAAGTCGTTCAAAAATCTAAGTAACTGTCCTCTTTGTTTTAACCTTTCACCCTGCCCAGGTGAACTGGATGTTTTGATAGGGCTCACTTTCTGTAAATGCCCCTCTTCGCTTTGCCCAAAGCGACAGAGTTTTGTTTTATAGGGCTGTAGTTTCAAGAATTGACCAAAATCATAAATAAATAAAACGTTGTTCTGTAATTTCCGCATTTATTATTGTTTTCACTTTTTGCTTTTTTAGAAAATGGTAAACCTAAAACAGCCTAAAAATAAAAACAAACATTTTTCAGAAAATACACCACACTCCAGCATTCTCTCTATCTCTTCTAAAAAACAATCATCACGTCATGCAGATTGCTTGTTTTAAACCCTGTTGAAACGCGCGATCAAATGCCTTCTCCCAACTTTGAATTCCCGGTATTTGAAGCTGAAGAAGAAGAAGACGAAGAAATTCCAGAAGAGATCTCCTGATTACTCAGACAAGAGGAAAGGTCCATTGAACCTCACAAAGAGCCGTTGGAAACGGTCAACTTGGGTTCAGAAGAAGAGAGAAAAGAAGTCAAGATTGGGGCACTGCTCAGTCCGACTGTCAACGAAGGTTTGATAAAGCTTCTCAAAGAATTTCCCAATGTATTCGATTGGTCCTATCAGGATATGCCAGGGTTGGATACCAGCATCGTGGAACATCATCTACCGTTAAGATCATAATGTCCGCCGGTAAAACAAAGACTAAGACGGACTCATCCAGACATGTCCATCAAAATCAAAGAGGAAGTACAGAAATAGATTGACGCGGGTTTCCTCGCCACATCAGAATATCCTCAATGGTTAGCCAACATAGTACCAGTTCCGAAAAAGGACAGAAAGGTCAGAATGTGTGTAGACTACAGGGATCTGAACAAGGCCAGTCAAAAAGATGACTTTCCCTTACCACACATTGACATGCTGGTAGACAGTACAGCAAAGTTTAAAGTATTCTCCTTTATGGATGGATTCTCGGGCTATAATCAGATAAAAATGGCGCCGAAAGACATGGAGAAAACTTCATTCATCACCCCATGGGGCACCTTTTGTTACAAGGTAATGTCGTTTGGTTTGAAGAACTCCGGGGCAACCTATCAAAGGGCCATGACTACTCTGTTTCACGACATGATACACAAAGAAATAGAGGTATATGTTGATGATATGATTGCCAAATCTAAGACAGAAGAGGAGCATGTGACCCACCTGTCAAAGCTATTCGAGCGTCTGAGGAAGTACAAACTCTGCTTGAATCCTAACAAGTGCATATTCGGTGTCCGTTTAGGGAAACTTTTAGGGTTCATCATCAGCCAGAAAGGAATTGAGGTTGATCCTGACAAGTTCAAGGCCATTCAAGAAATGCCTTCTCCAAAGACTGAAAAACAATTCAGGGGATTCCTGGGACGTTTGAATTACATTTCCAAATTTATATTCCTCATGACCGCGACATGTGCGTCGATCTTCAAATTACTCAAAAAGAATCAGGACTGCGTATGGACAGAAGACTGCCAAACCACCTTTGACAGTATCAAGAAATACCTATTGAATCCACCGATTCTATCACCTCCAGTGGAAGGAAGACCACTGATCATCTACCTAACAGTCTTGGAAGACTCAATGGGTTGTGTACTTGGCCAACAAGACGAAACGAAAAGGAAAGAGTCTGTCATCTACTATTTGAGCAAGAAATTTATCGACTGTGAAACTCGGTATACTATGCTTGACAAAACTTGCTGTGCTCTGGCTTGGGCAGCCAAACGTCTTCACCAGTATATGATTTGTCACACTACTTGGTTAATCTCCGAAATGGATCCAATCAAGTATGTCTTTGAAAAGCCTGCTCTCACGGGAAGGATATCCCGTTGGCAGATGTTGTTATCAGAATACGACATCGAGTACCATGCTCAAAAAGCCGTCAAAGGAAGTATTTTACCTGATCATTTGGCTCATCAACCGATTGATGATCAGGAATCAGGCAGATTTAACTTCCCAGACGAAGATGTCATGTACTTGAAAAATGAAAGACTGCGATGAACCACTACCCAGTGAAGGGCCAGAACTGGGTTCCCAATGGGGACTTATCTTTGACGGAGCTGTCAATCATTATGGAAACAAAATTGGGGCAATCATCATAACACCTCAGGGTACCCATATTCCTTTCACTGCCAGATTAACATTCAAATGTACAAACAACGAGGCCGAATACGAAGCTTGTATCATGGGTCTTGAAGAAGCGATTGACTTAAGGATTAAGAACTTGGACGTGTATGGAGACTTAGCCCTGGTTATCAATCAGATCAAAGGAGATTGGAACACATACCAATCAGGACTGATTCCTTACAAAGACTATACGAGAAGGTTGTTACCATTCTTCAACAGAATCGAGTTTCACCATATCCCTCGTGAAGAGAATCACATGGTTGGTGCATTAGTCACTCTCTCTTTCGTGATTAGTGTAGGTCAATGGAAAGACGTACCTAAGATTAACATAATGCGCCTTGAACGGCCCGCTTACATTTTCGCGATCGAAGCAGTCATAGACGACAAACCTTGGTATCATGATATCAAATGCTTCCTTCAAAAACAAGAATACCCACCAGGGGCATTAAGAAAATATAGAAAGACCCTCAGAAGGCTGGCTGGCAGCTTCTTCCTGAGCGGTGATGCACTCTATAAGAGAAACTTTGACATAGTCTTGCTCCGATGTGTAGATAGACCAGAAGCAAACATGCTGATGAAAGAAATTCACGAAGGATCCTTTGGCACTCATGCCAATGGACACACAATGGCGAGAAAAATTATGAGAGCAGGATACTATTGGTTGACCATGGAACCCGATTGGTACAAGTACATGAGAAGGTGTCACAAGCGTCAGATATACTCAGACAAAATCCATGTATCGCTAACACATCTCAAAGTTCTTTATTCCCCATGGCCTTTTCCATATGGGGAATCGACATGATCGAACCCAAAGCTTCAAACGCACATTGGTTCATCCTGGTAGCCATTGATTACTTCACCAAGTGGTTTGAAGCAGCGCCATACGCCAATGTAACCCGACAGGTGGTAGTCCGTTTCATAAAAAACAATCTCATCTGTCGTTATGGTGTTCTAAGCCAGATCATTACTGATAATGGATCTAACTTGAACAACAAGATGATGAAAGAATTGTGCACTGAGTTCAAGATCGAACACCATAACTTATCTCCCTACTGACCTAAGATGAACGGAGCGGTAGAAGCGGCTAACGAAAACATCAAGAAGATTGTTCAAAAGATGGTTATAACCTACAAAGACTGGCATGAGATGCTACCCTTTGCTCTTCACGGTTATCGCACATCTGTCTGCACTTCAATAGGGGCAACCCCTTTCTCTCTAGTATATGGCATGGAAGCAATGCTCTCCATAGAAGTAGAGATCCCATCAATCTAGGTGTTGATGGAAGGTAAGCTAACAGAAGCTGAATGGTGTCAAAGTCGACACGACGAACTGAACCTAATTGAAGAAAAGCAAATGGCAGCTTTGTACCATGGTTAGTTGTATCAGTAAAGAATGAAAAGGCGTTTGACAAAAAGGTACGACCCTGTGTCTTCAGGAAATGAGAGCTTGTGCTCAAAAAGATACAATCATTTCTCACTGATTCCCAGGGCAAGTGGACTCTGAATTATGACGGCCCTTATGTGGTCAAGAAAGCCTTCTCAGGTGTTTAGCGAGCGATTTTGGACGTGGTTCTTAAGCACTGTTGCTCTTTGGAGGGACTACAGGTCGATTCATTTTTTATTCTATTGAAGCTGATGAAGGAAGGGAAATAGATGTCTCCAACTAACCCTGCTTGCATACTGAGTTTAAACAGTGGTCTATTAGGTTACGGATGCTATATGGAAGTGGGGGCTCTTTCTGCTTACTTTGTTAAGGCTGAAATGACAGGACTATGCTATTGGTAGGATGTTAGGACTGATGCTTTTTGATTGATGTGTGAAGGTACGGGATTTTGGATCTTTTATTAGTGTGCTCGCTAAGATTTTTCTTTCACTCTTATGCCTACGTATTCCCGTTTACCGAAACAGGGAAATCAGAGCGATTGTAGTTCCTCCTATTCTATGGGAGGAAACGGTGTTTTGGTGTCTTGTTCAAAGCCCAAGACATGAAGCTAAAGGTGGTTTGTATCTTGTTCAAAGCCCAAGATGTGAAGCTGAAGGGTCTATTTGTATTTTGTTCGAAGCCCAAGATATGAAGCTAAAAGGGTGTTGAGTTTAGAGAGAATTTGTCATCTCTAAAGGGGTCTGTTTGTCACAATTATTGGGTTATTGATTATAAAGGAGAATTACTTTAACTGGGATATGTGAATCCAGTAATGCCATAATTTCCTTTATAGGGGATTTTCAACCTGAAGGAGAAGACTTTAACTCAGTTTAGAGCAATGCCATATTTCCTTAGGAATTTCTCATGCTAAAAGAGGGACAGTGGCGTGGATGTAAATAATCCAGAGGCTTGCCGCTTACAGTAACTAGATGGAGGGGAAAGGAGTTGTTGATGTTTGTATACTATGAACGAGGCATAGCTTTGATGCTAAAAGGTTGATTGACTCAACCGGGGTTTTCTTATACAAAGCCTAAGAGGAGGCTAATGACCCAACAAGAGGGTGTTTTTATGTGTCTCGTATGAAGCCCGGGAGAGAGGCTAAAAGGGTTGACTCAATAAGAGAGTGCTTTTGTATGTGTCTTGTATGAAGCCCAAGACGAAGGCTAAGGGTTTGACTCAACAAGAGAGTCTTTTATACTCAACAAGAGAGTGATTTGTATCTCGTACGAAGCCCGAGATGGAGGCTAAAGGATAATTGACTCAACAAGAGAGTCTTTTATACTCAACAAGAGAGTGATTTATATCTCGTACGAAGCCCGAGATGGAGGCTACAAAGGTTAACTTTACTGGGGAGAATCATTGTACAAAGCCCAAGAGGAGGCTAGGGTAACTGTTTCAGTTGAGTGACAGGTCCAGCATGTTGGTTAAAAGAGAAAATCAGTTATTATATGGGTAATGTTGTACTCATGGATTTGATCTGAGGACGGGGTAATTTCCTGTTCTTTAAGGAAACGGGGAATCTGAAGGGTATTGAGACTGTCCGAGTCTACGGGTTTTATCTTTTGTACTATGCTTTAAGAAACAGTAGTAGTAAGATCTAGAATCTTTGAAAGACTGTTCTATTAAGATGACTAATTTCTGTTCTTATACCTTTAGGAGGTCGTCAGGATAATTTGTACGAAGCCTAAGAGGAGGCGAGAAAAACTTTTAAGAAGCCGAGGGACAATTTTTACTAAGCCCAAGAGGAGGCTATCTTCCCGGAGAAAGAATCATTATACAAAGCCTAAGAGGAGGTTGTGAAAACTTCTAAGAAGCCGAAAGGTCCTTATACAATGCCCAAGACAGGGCGGAAATGCTTTTAGGAAGCCTGCGGGTCCTTGCACTAAGCCCAAGAGGAGGCTGATGAACAGTTCCAGAAGGGGTTTCACTTGGAACATTGGCCTTCTGTATATGAACTGTTCAAGGGGGAGATTTCTTAGATCTAGTTATCTAAAATTATTGTAAAAGAAAATTCTCAGGGTTAAGGTATATCCAGGTGAACGTCGGAGGTAAAGAGACGAGGTTTTGCCTAGTTCTAGACGTAGTTGCCAGGGAAACTCTAAATATCTATACTATTATTACACAGTTGATATGAGTTTATGAAAGAAGACTTACAATGAAATAACCCCACAGTTCAGTTTTATATATATATGAAAGCGGTAAATGAAAGCATGTAAACACTTACTCGGTTGTAGAGCTTCCATGCTATTTTGTTAGTTTGTCCAACAAAGAAAACTTTGATAACAATATTATATTCAAAATCAAAGGAGAAAAGTGCTTTGAAAAGGTTGTTGGGGCTTACAGCTCAAGGAGAGGCCCAAGGTTTTATCAGTGATTGCACTGTTGTTTCGAATTTGTACAGGGACTTATACAAGTGACTGAGGCCCAAGAAAGGTTTTCTGTACAAAGGGATGGGTCTTATACTCTCTCAAGAGGCCCAAAGGTGTTTAAAGAAAAAGAATGGGGCTTATAACACGAGGGTGGGCCCATATGATTTACCTTTTTAACTGGTGATCGCGTCGGGGTTTCTTTTAACGCAGGGGGACTTATACAATATCTGAGGCCCAAAATTGTTTTGGTTAAAAGGGGATTGGGTCTTACACTCTATTAGAGGCCCAAAATGATTTCGAATGGGTCTTATAGCTCGAGGAGAGGCCCAAATGGTTTGTTTTAAACGGGCGATGATCGCACCGAACTTTTGAAATACAACGGGACTTATACAATAAGTGAGGCCCAAAAATAGACTTGTATTTACAAAGGATTAGGTCTTACACTCTATTAGAGGCCCAAAGTGTTTGAAAAAGTTTGACGAGGGTTGAATTAATCAAAAACCCTAATTTGTTTCCAAAATGTATTTTAATTGAATAAAAATTCAATTAAAATGATCAAAATTGTTTAATATGTGGAAAATAAATTGTGATCTTGGATTAATGTTTCAAAAATCATGTTTTGACCTTAAAAAATGATTAGAAATCATAAAAAATTGCAAAATCAAGAAGGAAAAAATATTTTAAATGTCAAAAACAATTAAAATATTAATTCTTGGCAAAAATATCAATTATATGAAATAAATAATATTTTTGGGATTTTTTGGTAAAATAAAATATTTTAACATTTTTGTGAATTATTAAAAAAAGAATCAACTCAAAATCATTAAAACTCAGAGAGAAATTAATTTTTGAATCAATTAAATAAAATCACAAAATTCAAATATTTGAATTTTCAAAAAGGACGCCAAGAACAAGGGCACGAACACGCGCCACCCTCTGTTTATGCAGATTTGCATTTTCTATCCAATCTCACTGAATACTTGATTATATCATGCAATCTACATATCAATCTACTCGTTTCAACCTCACGATCATGTCTATGGTCTTTAATTTCATTTATTTTAAGCATGGAATAAGAAATCAAAGAGAAACCTCAAGAACCCTAAATTCTGCATGAAGGTTTAGAAATTCCATACACGATTCATACAAAGCAATTGATTGAAGGTAAACACTTTATGCATGATTATAAACATATGGCCAAATTATTGTGCAGCAAAAAATGCATGGATCATAGAGTTAGAAGAGCTCATGCTCACCTCTTGCAGCTGGTGATCGAGTTCTAGGTTGGAGGTGTTACAGCTAGGTTCCAATGATGTGGATAGCTTCCCTAGGTGCCATGGAGTGTGTCTGGATGCTTGGAGTGGATTGAAATGATCTGGAACTTGAGATGGTATCCCAACTGTAAATCTGTCAAAGGCTTGAGCAATTGGTTGGTGATTTTGTGATTTTGGTGTTCCAGATGTTATGTGAGTGTTTGGATCACTTCTATATGATGTTTATGAGGTGTGTGTGTGATTGGTTTGATTGGAATTGCTCTCAAACTCAAAACCCGATAGTGACTTGCTTTGGAAGGCAAAATTGGAGTGAAGAAGGAGATTTTGAGGAAAGCATCTATTTGATGGCTTTGGTGTACTCAAACTGAGCACAAATGAGCTCTATTTATAGTAGAGCAAGTTTGTTTTAGGATCAATAGTGAATGGCAACCACAGTAGAGGTTTGGCCAATGTTGGAAAATGAGAATCCAAGTCTCCTCTAGCCATTGACTAGAGGTTAGAGCACAGAGTTGTGGTTCCCTAGTTGTTGGATCATTCTTGACTTAATTCAGTTGCAAATATGTCAGTCCATTCCACCTTGGTGCATCCATTAAATGCTCCAATCAAAAATTGGAGTCTTGTCCCTCTTTTAGGGATTTCTAGGTTTAGCATGCTATTTTTTGTTCCAAAGACTTGGGAGGCTTGTGATCAGGGTTGGTTCCTCCTTGGTGCCCCCTTGAGGTGTTCAGATGGATAGAGTTGCTTGCCCTTTGCAAAATTTGAGCAAATCGAGCAAAACTCCAAAATCTGCCTTGCCTTGGCAGTTTTTAGCAAGGCATGTTACCATGGTCATATCTCATGGCTCAAGTTGAGTTTGGTGATGTTCTTGGCCATTTTGAAAAGCCCTCATATGATACAATAATCATGTCCCAGTTTATATGATCGATGTTGGATAGCATAGTTTGGAAGACTACAAATCATGAATAGTATGCGGGTTTGGTTGGTTTGTGGTTGATTTGGAATATACGTGCATGTTTGGTTCATATGTTTATTGAAGAAAATATAATACCGGATGTAACATCCACCCCAGTGGCAAGCACACACTATCACACGCCTTGCCTACCTCTGGGACTGGGGTTCGAATCCCCCTCGCCCCAGTCCTTTTGTTTTTTTTTTCTGATTTTTGCTTTTCTTTACATATCTATCTGTGCTATCCATTATATATCAAAGGCGCGCGTTGGTTGGATTGGCTTTGGTTTTAACCTGTGAGAAAAAAGACCTGGGTTCAATCCCTAGGTGTACCATTTCCTTAATTTTTATCACTTGTTGGTTTTAGTTTACTTTTTAAGTTTATGCTTTATTTTCTAATTTCCATAACTTGCTTATTTTTCATCCTTTTTCTTCCCTTCTTTTTGTTGTGTTCTTCTAATTGAATTTACTTTTCAAATATAAAAGAAATTAGTAAAAATATTTAATCTTGAGACCTTTATTCATGATAAGATTAAGAATATTTATTAGGGTTTTTTTATTGCACATCCTTATTCATCTTGCCATGTTATTTCTATTTATCATGTTTGATCTTTGTCCAACATGTATGATTCTAACTTTGCATTGCCATCATAATTTTGTTTCATCTCATATCTTATTCATGTCTTTTACATCATCATATTTGAGTTATAACTTATTATCTTTTAGTATCTTTACAACTATTATCTTTCCCCCTATTCCAAAGGGAGATCATCCTAAAATTGACTCATGAAGTCACTAAACAACCACCCTACCTTTATCCTTCTAGGTTTACCCTTATTTCTTGGCCTCATGAGAGCCAATGAAATCATAACTTAGAAATAGGTTAGAGTTTTGAACTCTATGTGATTCTCATCCTCATGAGAACTCACTTTTCCCTTATAACTTAGACTTAGAGAGTTATCGCGAACTCTAAAATGAGCTCATACTCATTTCCCTTTGGAACTTTGGCCATAGTCAATGGTTCCTATCCTTCACCCTTAGATCGGTGAACTACGGATACTCTGATTCCACTCCCGTAAGGATACGTAGGCGCAAAGTGCGATGCTTTGTCTAGTATACTTAGATATAAACCCCTAGGGCTTCAACCTTTAGCATAGCACCCTTAGCAAACGAGTAAGATATAACAATTTAAAACAAGAGGTTCCCGTAGAGTACTACGGACGTTTAGGATGCTAATACCTTCCCTAGGCGTAACCAACCCCCGAACCTTAGATCTCCCCCCTTTAGGTTTTTCTCGATCTTGAACCTTTCCTTTGGATAAATCAAAGTTGGTTGTGAATTCTAAGAAATGTGATGCAAGTTAATTAATAGCTTGATATCTGATTCTCACCGCAACAGAAATGGCGACTTCATTGGGGAATAATTATTTTTTAGGTTTAAGCCCACCTTGTTTTTGTTTGTTTTATTTATGCTTGTTTGCTATATTTGTGTATATCTGTTTGATTGCCTGTATATATGCTTTGCTTGATTATCTTTTCTTGGCTCGGTTCTTGAGTGGTGAGATAAATCCTAACCCGGATTTGAGCGCACTTGTTATAGGACGATGGTATATTCAAGGAGGTTTTGAGGGAGTCAAATCCTGAAAAAGTTGAATTGAGACACCATCACTCAGTTGAGGCCCTCTTGAGAGTTTAGTTATGTTGAACGAATCTATTCGTGAAAACGTGCTACTCTCAACCTAGGAGTCATTGATATTGAGAACCGTAGTTACCAAACCCACTTAGCCTTTTTAGGATGTAGTGCGGTGACCATAATGGAGTCTATTTCTGAATTGGTTGTCATGCGATACTACACTCAGACGAGATTCTCTTGAGAATTTTATTGATTACCAAGTCATCTGGGAAATCGTTAAAATCTGAAAGTTGGGTTGTCGACTCTGGGAACTTCTTAGAACCCCGTTCAGCAGGTGAAAACCAATAGTACATACCAATGGGAAGGGTGAACCCTGGCTCCATGCTCAACCTATCCCCTTTTGTTTGTGCTTTGTGTGTCTTTGTGTGTTCTTTGCATGCATACATCATAAGCATTTATGCTGCATCCGTTTCATGGAACTCAGATTTCTTTTCTTATATCAGAGGGATATCATGGATAGTTCAAGAAGAAACACCATCAAATACACTTTCAAGAGTCCCAAATTGGATGACCTAAGGAAATTGGGAGATTTGCTAACAGACCCTGAAGGATTCATAAACAGATATGGGAAGTTGTGGGTTTTGCTGAAGAAGACCATTGATGAAGGACTCCTCTCAACTTTGCTTCAGTTTTATAATCCCAAGTATCACTGCTTCACGTTTCCTAACTACTAACTCTTACCCACCCTTGAGGAATACTCTCAGATAATTGGTTTGCCTATCAAGGATGAGTCCCCGTTTCCTATCTTCGAGAAGGATCCTAAAGAAGAAGAAATAGCCAAGAAAACTCATATGGAATTAGTTGACATCAAAAGCAATTTGACTTCTAAGGGATGAATTTTTGGGTTAACTGCTAAGTTGTTGCTTGAGAAGGCTCGTTATTTTGCTAAACACTCTAACCGGGATGCCTTTGAAGCTGTTTTTGCTTTGCTCATCTATGGACTTTTCTTGTTTTCGAACATTGACAACTTTGTGGATTTAAATGCAATCAAAATCTTCTTGAAACAAAATCCGGTACCTACCCTGCTTGCTGAAGCTTATCACTCAGTCCATACAAGAAACGCTCATAGGAATGGACAGATTACTTGTTGTGTCCTCATACTGTATAGATGGTTTATTTCGCATCTACCGAAAGGCGGGTGCTTTCTAGGATTCCAAGAAAGGATGGTGGTCTTAGAAGATTATGGTACTCTCCCATGCAGACATTGACTGGTATAATCGGGTGTATGATGGAATCCTGATTATAGATAGCTGTGGAAACTATAGCAATGTGCCTCTTCTTGGCATTAAGGGTGGAATCAGCTACAATCCTGTATTAGCATGACGCCAATTAGGGTATCCTTTGGAAGATAAACCTCTCAGTGTTCATGTGGAAAGCATCTACTTTGAAGCATATGACAAGAATGAAGAGCAGAAGAAGCTGATTTTGGACGCTTGTGGTAGCAAGCGCAAAAGAGGAAGAAGTTCTTTAGAAAGACCTAACTGTGTGTCCTTGGAGCCCTATCTCCAATGGGTCAAGAGCTATAGAGTTAAAGATGCCCTACAAGAGGTAAGAACCAATTACTTTAAAGAGAGAGCCTGTTCTATACTTCATGTCAAAAGAAGAAGACCTGGAGATTTCTTTAAGACAAGCCCAAAGGTCAGAAGATGCCTGGAAGCACAAGTATCAAGTGGTCGTTGAAGAAAACCTAGAACTCCAGAAGCAGCTACAGATCAAGGATGAAGAGTTACTTTCATGCAAGAAGAGAAAGGCCCTATAAGATCCAAGTTCCTCTAACAGTCAGCCTCCTGCTTGGAAATCCATTCTTGACAACCTTGTCGCAGAAAGGGATCAGATGGAGAAAGAAATCAGAAGACTCAACACAAGGCTCTTAGGAAAATTTCCTTAGGACTTTCTAGCTTTTATTTAGCTTTATGTTTAGGGCTTTTGAAAGTGTATCAACTTTTGTAATTCACCTTTTTACTTAATGAAAATGAGGTCTTTTGATATCTCTCGATATTTTGCGAGCGTCTGAATTCCATGAAACTTTGCATTGCATTTTGCATTCCTGCTAAACTATTAAGATACTAATTTTGTTTTGCAGATTTTGTAGAAATGGATGCTACAGGGAAAAGAGTTTGGCCTTATTTCTTTGAACTACCAGAGGTGGAGCGTTTGTTGTGGTTGGGAAAGATGGTTGAAGACCAGTCAGCCTTCGCTGATAAATATGGATACGTCATTACACTGATGAAGACACCAGTGACTGTATGGCCCCTTGAAGTTTTGGTCCAGTTGTATCATCCCACGTACCGCTGTTTCGTGTTCCCTGAATTCCAGTTGGTGCCGACCCTAGAGGAGTTCTCAGCCATGATAGGGATTCCAGTCAGAGAAGCTCCCATCTTTTCTGGGATTGAAGAAATGCCTTCCGCCAGAGACATCGCCAGAGTAACCAGAATCAGATTATCTGACATCCAGGCTAACCTGACTAACAAAGGAGGAAAGCGTGGACTGCCTGCCCAGTTCTTGATGGAAAAGGCTCTGTACTTCAAAAATAGATGAAGTGAGGCTTTGTTTGAGTCAACCCTAGCTCTGATGATATATGGTTTGTTCCTGTTCCCAAATGCCAAGAACTTTGTGGATACCCAAGCCATTCAGCTTTTTATAGTCAACAATCCAATCCCGACACTGCTAGCTGATGTTTACCATTCCATATAGACCAGATACACAAGAGGTTGTGGGCTAATTATTTGCTGTGTAACCCTCTTTTACAAGTGGTTCATTTCCTATCTGCCAAAGACTCCGACTTTCTGGGAGGTCGAAGACTGTAAGATTTGGTCTAAAAAACTGATGGAATTGAAGCATACCGACATCGAGTGGTATGATTCAACTGATAAAAGGAATTATCATAATCCATAGCTGTGGGGATTGCCCCAATGTGCCTCTCATGGAAAGAAACGGTTGTATCAATTACAACCATGTCCTTGCACGCCGTCAGTTGGGTCATCTGAAGGAGGGAATTCCAGACGGCGAGGATATGCAAATGATGTTTTATGATGAGAGAGGAGGTTTTGAAATGAAGATGCGATTGGAGCACGCTTGGCGCCAGATTAATAGATAATTATGGAAAGTTGAATGCCCAGTCACAGAGGCTCACTTACAATGGTCTCGTGATATAGCTCGTGTGATGATGAAGCCACATCTTCACCATGAATCACCTACTAAGGCAAAGCAAAGGATGGTGGAAGAGTTAGGAGAATTGGTTCTTGCCAGAGAGGAAACGAAAGAGCGTATCAGCAAGTTGATGAGGGTGATTAATGGAGGAGAGGGATCATCAACCAGTGGATCCAATCCTTAGTATTGTTGTTGTTATTGATGTATTTCTATTTATGTACTTGGAGTATGAGGATGCACTGCTCCTGATGTAATGCTCACTAGACTCTTGAATGAAGAAGTTTATTTTGTCAAAGAATCTATTGTCTATACTATCTGCAAAATTTCTTTGGTCTCTTGATAGTTTAGCTTTCATTTGCATTTGCATCTTCATGTGCATTTCTTTCCTTGCCTTTGTCTTATGTCGCCGTGTTCTCTCCAGAATCGTCACACTGAATCCCAGACACAACTACAACACCCAGGCCCAAGCTCGATTCAGAATGTCAGATATACGGAGAAATGGACAGAGTCAACAATGAATTGAACGAGATACGAGGAGGAATGGGACAAATCCTCGAGGCTATTAATGTTATGAAAGCAAAGATGGACACTCAAGCCACAGTGGTCTCTGAAATCGTCACTACAACGGTAGAACCTCCTATCATCCCTGTCATGAATCCCACCTTGGGCATGCCAGAAGATTTTATCCGTGCTACAGTTCCTTTGACAACACAGCAAGCAATTCCTTTGGTTAATGAGACTCTTCAAGCTATTCCTACCTATGCTCCACCAGCCGTGCAAACGCAAGTGCATCCGGTTTTCCAAAACCATCATCACTACGACTACATTGATGTATCAGAAGAAGGAGATGATAGACATGAGAAATTGAGAGAGAGTGTTGAAACAATGCAGAGAAAGATGAAGGCAATGGAGTTGAGTAATGCATTCAGTACTGACATTAAAGACATGTGCTTAGTTTCAGACTTAGTAATTCCACCCAAGTTCAAGTTAGCAAGTTTTGAGTTATACTCAGGGGCCACATGTCCCAAATCTCATTTGATCATGTACTACCGAAGAATGGCCGCGCACGTGCATAATGACAAGCTGATCATCCATTGTTTTCAGGACAGTTTAAAGGGGGCTGCTACTAAGTGGTATTTAAGTCTAGACCAGTCCCAGATCCGTTGTTTCCAGGATGTGACTGATGCTTTTATGAAACACTACAAGTACAATATGGATTTAGCCCCTGACCGTAGGCAGTTGTTAAGTATGGCACAGAAAGGTACTGAGACTTTCAAAGAATACGCACAACGATGGAGAGAGACTGCTTCTCAGGTTGAACCACCATTGACCGAGAAAGAGTCGGCTGATTGGTTTGTAGACACAGTAAAGCCTGAATTTTATGAGAGAATGATCAGTAGTTTCAGTGCTAATTTTGCTGATATTGTTGTAATTGGTGTGAAGGTAGAGGCAGGATTAAAGAGTGGAAAAGTAATCGGTTCTCTGAGCAGTTCAACTGGCGTCAGTACTAAGAAGCCCCCTAGTCATTCTCATAAGAAGAGGGAAGGAGAAACTAATGACGTCATGGCAAGAAAGGCCCAGAGCCCTCGGTGGAAGCAGCCAATGTATCAGCAACAGCAGAGACCAAACTTCTTACAACATCCAACCCACCAGATGCAGTATGCTCAGCAACCTTACGTAGCTGCTGTTACACCTACTTTCAATCACCAAGCTGTGCGGCAGGCGCCAGCATGTCAACAGACAGCTTATCAGCAATGGCCTAAAAACTAGAATTATCAGCAACCAAGGCCAAAGGCTCCACAGCAGAATTCTCCCCACAAGAAGCAAGGGGGAAAACCAGCATTTCCACCTATACCAATGTCATATACAGAGCTCTATCCTTCTTTAGTGGAGCAAGGGTTGATCGTTACTAGACCTTTGGGACCGCCAACCGAGAAATCTATGCCTTTCTTTAACCCAAATGCAACTTGTGTTTTCCATCAAGGAGGCGCTGGTCATGACTTGGAGGGCTGTTTAGCGTTGAAGAATGTAGTAAAGGTTTTGATGGAGAAGAATATCCTTTCGTTTGCTGATAATCAACCGAATGTGAAGAACAATCCTTTGCCTACCCATGGGACCACTAATGCCATAGAAGATGAGAAGGATGAGGTTTTAGTTTTGGATGCAATGAAGATCAAAACTCCTATCAAGGCTTTTCATGCTAAGCTGTTTAAAGCTGGGCTAGTTGAAGTTTTCCATGATGACTGTGAAGAATGTAATGTCAGTATTAAGGGCTGCCGTTTAGTCCAAGATGATGTTCAGTATCTGATCAATGAAGGGTTCCTACAGGTGTTCAGTAAAGAAAAGGAAAACAAAGTTGTAGCAATTGAGCCGGTATTTAACCTACCAAACCCAAGAGGACAGGTATCCGGGTCCAACACATCCAAGTCTGGGTCTGTAGTTCCTGTGTTTAATAAACCAGTGCCAATTTTCAATAATCCTGAAACGATTGATACTTCCACCATTAATCACTCCAAGCAATGTGACATCAGACAACCTGTTCCATTTAGGTTCCGAGGGACCAAGGCCGTGCCATGGGTCTATGAGAATGTCATGGGTAGCAGAAGACGAAAAGACGTGATTCTAAGGAAAGAGGTGGGAATCGCTGTTGAAGACGTAGTTCCAAGGAAAGAGGTGGGAACTACTACTGAAGATGTGACTAATATAGTTGGGACTGGAAAGATGACCCGAAGTGGAAGAGTATACACTCCTTCTTTCAGAGAAACCACACCCAGGGAAACTGTTGTCCCTACACCGTCTAGAGACAAAGGGAAGGAGGTAATTTCTCAAGAATCAGACGAAGAGTTCCTAAGAATTATCAAGAGGAGTGATTACAGGGTGATAGATCAGCTCCATCAGACACCATCCAAGATTTTGATCTTATCTCTATTAGTTAATTCACCAGTTCATAGATCAGCTTTGCAGAAGGTGTTAGCCCAGACACATGTAGCTCAGGATATAACAGCTGGACAGTTTGACCATGTCGTCGCCAACATCATAACTTGTAACACTCTTAGTTTCAGTGATGAGGAGTTACCTCGAGCTGGAAGGAATCATAATCTTGCTTTACATGTATCAGTAAAATGTCAGGAGGATACAATGGCCAGAGTTCTCGTAGATACCGGTTCATCATTGAATGTTTTGCCAAAGAGAACTCTTGATAAATTGTCTTACCGAGGAGCTATAATGAGACCCACTTCTCTTATTGCCAAAGCTTTTGATGGTTCAAGAAGATCGGTGATGGGAGAAATTGAGCTACCTGTTTTGATTGGCCCTCAAACATTCAATATCCTTTTTCAAATCTTGGATATTAACCCTGCCTACAGTTGTTTACTGGGTAGACCTTGGATCCACGAGGCCGGTGCTGTAACCTCTACCTTACATCAGAAGATGAAGTTCATGGCCGACGAGAAGTTAGTTATCATACATGGTGAGGAGGACCTGATGGTCAGTAACTTGTCTTCGTTTCGTTACATTGAAGCGGATGAAGATGCTTTGGAAACTTCTTTCCAGGCTCTTGAAATAGCTAATGCCGTTATGCTTGACGACAAGGAACCAGTGGCCTCTAGTTGTCCATCTTTTGTTTTTTTCAAAAGCATTCAATCTGCTATACAAGGAGGAGTACCTGAAGGCTGGGGCAAGATCGTTGAGGTCCCGGAAAGAGAGAAATAGCAAGGCTTGGGTTACCAACCAACTTTTGAGGGAAGAGCTGCTACAACAAAAGGAAGTCTAAGGACCATTCAAGAAGTGTTCATCAGTGGAGGACAACAAGTCCATGCAATTATTGAAGAAGCTGAAGATGAAGATATCAACCACTTGGTGTTTCGGTGTGACGCCGCTTTAAGTAACTGGGAAGCCATTGAGATGCCTACTTTGTACCCTATGCCAGAGTAATTTATTTGTTTGCTTTGATGTTTTCAATTCCGCAGCCTTGCCCGAGGCTTTCGGATTATTTTGTATGGGCCACCGCTTTTAAATCTTATTAATCAATGAAGTGTTTGTTTTGTCAAGTTCCTTGTCTTTATTCCTGCTTTCGTTTTAAGAAAAATGGCAATCTTTTCAAAACTACAAAATTTCTTCTTGCGTTCATGTTTGTGCATTTTTAATAAAATAAATCCCTCCATCGTGCAGAGTGATTTCCAAACCCGTCGTATTCAATGACCCTACTCTCACTATCGACTTTAATTCACCCATTTATCAAGCTGAGGAAGGAGAGGATTATGAGGTCCCCGATGATTTGGCAGAAATGTGTGAGTATCAGTACACGGATCTTCAGCCACACGAAGAGAAAGTTGACGTCATCAACCTTGGCACTGAAGAGAAAAGGAAAGAGGTCAAGATTGGGGCAACGCTTGGAGCAGAAATCAGACAACGGCTAGTCCTGCTTTTGGAAGAATATGTAGATGTGTTTGCTTGGTCTTATCAAGACATGCCTGGATTGGATACGGATATAGTAGTTCATAAGCTACCACTCAAGCCCGAATGTCCACCTATGAAGCAGAAGCTCCGTTGAAGCAGACCAGATATGGCTCTCCAAATCAGGGATGAGGTTAAGAAGCAACTGGATGCAGGATTCTTGGCAGTCTCTAAATATCCAGAATGGGTAGCCAACATCGTGCAGGTTATGAAGAAGAATGGTAAAGTATGGATGTGCGTAGATTATAGGGATCTCAACAAAGCTAGTCCCAAGGACGATTTCCCACTACCACATATTGACACTCTTGTGGATAATACAACCAAGTTTGCAGTTTTCTCCTTCATGGACGGTTTTTCCGGTTACAATCAGATCAGGATGAACCCAGCTGACATGGATAAGACTACATTTATCACCCCGTGGGGAACCTACTATTACAAAGTTATGCCCTTTGGTTTAAAGAACGCAGGGGCAACCTACCAGAGAGCTATGGTGACTTTATTCCATGACATGATCCACAAGGAAATTGAAGTATACGTGGATGACATGATTGCTAAATCCCGAAGCGAGAAGGAACATTTGGACCATCTCTTGAAGTTGCTTAAGAGACTCCGGAAGTATCAATTGAAGTTGAATCCAGCCAAATGCAATTTTGGTGTTAGGTCAGGGAAGTTGCTTGGTTTTATCATCAGCCAGAAAGGAATTGAAGTAGATCCTGACAAGGTACGAGCTATTCAAGAAATGCCAGCTCCACGAACTGAATCACAAGTGAGAGGATTTCTGGGTCATTTGAACTATATATCCAGATTCATTTCCAATATGACTCCAATTTGTGAACCGATCTTCAAACTACTCCGCAAAGACCAGACTATAGAGTGGAATTCTGATTGCCAACAAGCTTTTGAAAAGCTCAAGAGTTATCTGCAAGAACCACATATCCTGATTCCTCCTGTCCCGGGAAGACCTCTCATTATGTACATGACTGTTTTAGAGGGATCCATGGGCTGTGTATTGGGCCAACTTGATGAAACTGGTCGCAAAGAGCATGCCATTTATTACCTGAGTAAGAAGTTCGTTGGTAGTGAAAGTCGTTATTCACTGCTTGAGAAAACCTGTTGTGCCTTAGCATGAGCCGCTAAACGTTTGAGGCAGTATTTGATATGTCACACTACTTTATTGATCTCGAAGATGGATCCAATAAAGTATATCTTTGAGAAGCCTTCTCAAACAGGAAGACTCGCCCGTTGGCATATGCTATTGTCAGAATACGATATCCAGTATGTACCTCAGAAGTCTATTAAAGGAAGTGTATTATCAGAATACCTTGTAGATCAGCCTGTTGAGAATTATGAACCGCTCAAGTTTGATTTCCCGGATGAAGAAATTATGGTAGTAAAAGATTGTGAAGGGTCTGGCCCTAATGAAAGTTTTGAGACCAGTTATAGAGGGAAGATGATGTTTGATGGTTCTTTCAATTTCAAAGGGCACGGTGTAGGTGTTGTGTTGATAAACCCCGATGGTGGTTATACTCCTTTTACAGCAAGGTTGGACTTTGGATGCACAAACAATATTGCTGAGTACGAAGCGTGTATTCTGGGTCTAGAAGCTGGCATTGACCTTGGAATCAATGTTCTTGAAGTTATGGGTGATTCTGCTTTGGTCATTTATCAAGTCAAGGGTGAATGGGAAACCAAGGATGAAAAACTCATTCCATACCGTGCATACATTATGGAACTGATTAAGTGTTTTGGTGAAATCACTTTCCGTCATGTACCTCGTACTGAAAATCACATAGCTGATTCCCTAGCCATGTTAGCTTCAATGTGGCAAGTCAGGTTTCCCAATGAAGCGCCTATCATCAGTATAGAGCACAAGACCGAGCCCGCTTATTGCCAGTTAGTTGAAGAAGAGGCAGATGGAAAACCTTGGTTTCACGACATCATGAATTATCTGAAAACCCGAGAATACCCTGCCAATGCTTCCAATCTGGATAAGAAAACTTTGCGAAGATTGTCATCCAAGTTCTTTCTCAGTAACAACGTGCTTTACAAGAGGAATCATGACATGGTCCTGCTAAGATGCGTTAATAAACGAGAGGCATACCTGTTGATTCACGACATTCACGAAGGAGCCTTTGGCACTCACGCCAACGGATATGCCATGGTTAAGAAAATCTTGAGGGCCGGATATTATTGGTTAACTATGGAAGCTTATTGCATCCAATACGCCAGGAAATGTCATAAGTCCCAGATCTACGCTGATAAAATGCATGTTCCTCCTACTCTGTTGAATGTTTTGTCATCCCCGTGGCCTTTCTCCATGTGGGGCTTTGATATGATTAGAGCTATTGAGCCAAAAGCTTCTAATGGTCATCGTTTCATTTTAGTGGCCATTGATTATTTCACCAAATGGGTTGAAGCTGCTTCTTTTCCTAATGTGACCAGGCAAGTAGTTGCTCTTTTCATCAAGAATAATATCATTTGTCGTTATGGAATTCCCAGCAAGATCATCACTGACAATGGAACAAATCTGAACAATAAAACAATGAAGGAGTTATGTGACAATTTCAAGATTGAGCATCACAATTCCTCGCCTTACCGTCCCAAGATGAATGGAGCTGTCGAAGCTGCTAATAAAAATATCAAGAAGATCCTGCAGAAAATGGTCAAGACATATAAAGATTGGCACGAGATGTTACCATTTGCTCTGCACGGATACAGAACTTCGGTTCGAACCTCAACAGGGGCAACCCCTTTTTCTCTCGTATATGGAATGGATGCGGTCCTCCCCATTGAAGTAGAAATACCATCTTTGAGAATCCTGATGGAAACTAAGCTTGACGAGGCTGAATGGGTTAAAGAGAGATATGACCAACTGAACCTTATTGACGAGAAGTGACTGACAGCTATGTGTCATGGTCATCTGTATAAAAAAAGAGTGAAGAGGGCATTTGACAAGAAGGTCCGTGTCTGGGAATTTCGAGAAGGAGAGCTTTTACTCAAGAAGATTCTGCCATCTCAAAGGGATGCTCGTGGAAAGTGGGTTCCTAACTATGAGGGTCTGTTTGTGGTAAATACTGTATTTTCAGGAGGTTCTTTATTCCTCACAACAATGGATGGTGAACAGCTCACACACCCTGTGAATGCTGACTCAGTGCGGAAATATTATGCTTGAAAAGAATTCTAGGATTTTAGTAATTAGGGAGTAGGTCATTGAATATGATGTAATCCTTTCCTTTTGCCATTTTTCAATTGTAATGATCCATGGAACTTCGCTATTGGCAAGTTACCATTCTAATGAAATCAGATTTTTGAGCCATTCTTTGTTTGATATTTATCATTACTCTGATATTTCCATTTTTTATGCAAAAACTTCACTTATTTATTAATAATGGTTTTAAAAGAGGAATGTTTTGAAAACTTTGAGCTCTAAAAGAAGACTGGCAATATCTCCTTGATTTAAATGCTTTAACAATGGCTAACCACTAAGGACGTCTCACCAGTATCTACACAAGATGTTTGATGAGAATTTGTTTCCCTAGCAGATTAAAGATGTTCCCATATTGGCTTTGAAGGCTGACTACCTGCTCAGATTTTAGTGTGACTCTTTGTGGTGGACACGGTGTTTTCCCTTGTGTTGTCCCCGGTTTGTCGTTTCTTGCATACCAATGAGCATTCGCATCATACCATAGCATCGAGCATCTTTGCATTTGGGTGTTTTGTTTGTGTGGTTTTGTTTTTGTTTCTTTTTTCCCTTTTGTGGGTCTTTGGTTCTTTGTCTTTGTTTTGCTTGTGTCCGGTCTTTCACCTCTGTGCGCCAGATTTGGACCATTTGTGCAGTATTCCCCAGGAAGTCAAACCTGCAACCTTCTTATTACCTATATCACCTCATTTGGAAATCTAAAGTCCAGTAACCGCTGGCATTTTTTTTATATCAAGTTATCGTGAACCTGTATCTCTAGTTATCGTGAACCAGTTGTATTTCAGGTTATCGTGAACCTGTATCTCTGGTTATCGTGAACCAGTTGTATTTCCGGTTATCATGAACTAGTTGTTTGTTTCTGGTTATCGTGAATCAGCCTTTTTATTTTCGGTTATCATGAACCATTTGCTTATTTCAAGTTATCGTGAACCTGTATTGCTCAAACTCAGGTCAAATATGAACCTAAACCAAATTATAAATCCAGTTCACACTATTTTTCTTCATAAGCAATTATTTGATACCAGAGTCTTTTCTTGGCTCATTAACCTTGTTCTCTTTTAAACTCCAGGTGTTTTTATCTGGTGCGCAGAGTTCGTCTCTGTCTTTTTTGGCTTTTCTTGAAGATCCCGTTTGAACTCTTCAGCATAGAAATCCCCAGAAAATATTTTGTTCGGGTGTCTATCCTTTTATTTCAAACTGATCTCCAATGGAGATCATGTTTTCTTTTTGGTTTCATGCCCAGTAAGATTGCGTCTTTTCCCCAGTGTCGTCCGGTCATGCTTGGACCTGTCGTCCACCTCCTTGGATCTTTCCCCAGTGGAGAATCCCTTTTGTTTTCTATCCCGGTATTGCCTCAGGGGCTCCCCAGTGAGTCTTGTCTCTTTTGTTGGTTAGCATGCGTCCCCAAGGTTCTTCCTTGTGGATACTAACCTTCTTTGCTTCCCCAGTGAAGCTTTCCTGTGTTTGGTACCTCTTTGTTCTTCGGTGTCTTGTTTTGTCTGCATTTTTGCATCTTTCATGGCATCATTTCATCATATTAGTAGCATTGCATGTTTTTGCATCTAAGGGAAAAATTTTCGGTTATCTGTATTTAAATATCCTTCACCCTGATGTCGTGAGGATTTTCATCTCTCATGTCATCAGGTGAATATATTTAAATAGGGGCAACTGTTGTACCCCAAATTTTACCCTTAGATCCATTGATCTCTTGCATGTCATATTAGGTCAATCATGTTACATAGCTAACCCTTTTTATCAGGTTTTTGTTTGTGTTTGTTTTTTTATCAGGTACTATCTTAAGGAGATTCAAGAGGTAATTAATCAAGATTTTTAGATGGAGCATTGAATCAAGCAAATCTCTAAGAATTGTCTCCATAACCCTAACCATGATCCTCTCCATAACCAAATTTCTACCCACCTTATCTACCCTCAATTGTCACCTTCAATTCCAAACCTATTGCAATAGCCCTTCATTTAACCAATTTTATCCAATTTGTCAATTTTAATTCTCTTAAACCATATCCATAACCCTAATCAATTGCCAAATCCACCATTATTATTTTGTTTTCCTAATCATTTTCTTTTATAACAAGAAGATAGAAAACCATTTCTCATTTTTATTCATAAGCCCACATGATTGGCCCAATGTACAAATGTATTGCAAACTATATTGGATTTAAATTTCATTGCCAAGAACCAATAGGAAATAAGCATTGTTGTGTTGACTTTTCAACTCAATTTCCAACCAATAAGGAAGTGGCGCGTGGACACTAAGGAAACCAAATCAACCAAAATTGTTCCTTCTCCTTTGTCGTGTGTGCGAAATTCAGAATGAAGAAGAGAAATTCAAACACGAGCTTGTCAATTCATTCAGAAACCGTTTCAACCTCAAATCCTTGGCGCGATATGTGTTCAATTTGAATTCTCCAAGACCATTCCCGTTTCAGCTTTCAAGGTTTGGTTCATTTAAAGTGGTTCTGAGGATTTTCCAGTTTCAGCATTCAACCTGACTTCGCCTGCGAACTCTTCACGCCATCCCCAACCTTTGCCTCATTTGATACCCCTCCATATGACATCAAGTAAGGTGCTCTGAAGCAATACGTGAAGTTGTGAATTCACCCTGCAATTCTGAGATTTTGCACAGCATGAACGGCGTAATTGTCTCCAAGATATGGACCAACATTTGAATTTCAAAAGAGACATTGTAATTTTGGCTCCTACTCAGCACTCCAAATGTTTGATGTTTGGACTCACACAACCCAAACTCTTTGGTTCAGCCTATAAAAGGGGCTCGCTTCTACACATCTAGACATCAACAACTCTCACAAAGCACTAAAAAATCCTCTGAAATTCCATAAGTTTCGAGCAAGCCAAGTTGAAAGGTGTTCTTGGAGGGCTTTGGAAGAGAAGCAATCAATACATTTGAAGACAGTGGACATTACTCCACTTGGTATCATTTTCTGTCCTTCTTGTTTAAATATGCTCATTTAATGCCATTACATCATATGCATCTTGCTTTTCTTTTACATATGAATCTTGTTGGTATATGCTTGAATATATTGTTTGTATGCTCATGATTTGAGTTCATAAGATAAGATGATGTCTTTTGATATGATACACATGAATGTTTTTTTTTGTGATAAGTTATACTACCTCTGTTTTGTCCATTAAATGGTTGTAACTATCAGCTCTCATTATGGTTTTATATTGACAAGATTGATGCTTGGTTTTGTTGACCTACTTAGATGTTGTATGTACTTAAATGTGTTGATGAGGTAAGAGACTTGTGAACCTATGTTTCTCTTTGTAGTTTTGGTGTGCTCTTAAGTTGTAAAATGTCTGAGCTTAGCTATCTTTACTACTGATTTAATGATTGTTTGGTATTGTCAAGTTGTTCTTGCTAAAGTAGCACTAATTCATTTTTCTGATATCATAAATATATGACCATTTGGTGTACTCAGTCTTTGTGGATGTTTGCAATCTTAAGGTTGATAGTCTTGTACACATTTGTATGCACCACTGCCTTTGCATTATTGATGACTGACCATGTATTTGATGTTTGATTTGTTTGAACTGTTAAGTATTATACAAGCTATTGCTTAATGTGCACGTCTTTGGACTGATTTTGGATGTTTAAAGTTTATGATTAGGAATGTGGAGTTTAGGATGAAAACTGTGTTGTTGATGATCATATGCCTCTCTTGTTCTATGACTTATGCTTTTCCATCTTGTATATGAAAAACCATTGTGCTGAATTATTAATCTCAGAAGTTATGTTTTGGTGGTATCATGATTTGTTCTCTATGTTGATATTGTGCTCTTGATATGTGCTGATATGTTTTTAACATGTTTCTAAGTTATACTTGTATGATATCATGATCTTGTTCTTTATGTCAACATTATGTTCATGATATGTGTTAGCCTTGATATGTTCTAGTTTATGGATGTTTGTTACCTCTATGTGCCTTTAACATTTACTAAATCGCCTTGAATCTAATCCATATATGTGTGATAGTGTGTTTGCTTGATGTTGCCTAACTTGGTTTCCACCAAGTCCCATGCCTTTGTCTATGTTAAAATGATACTTTTGATTGAATTTGAATGTGGCTGCTATGTTGTTTTGTAACATGCCCTATTCTTGAACACATGTGAGAATTTTGACCATCATGATGCTTGTGTGTTTGTCACTGTAAACATGACTGATTTTATGCTTGTATCAACATGATAATGTAGTTTCTTGAGTATTTGTTGTTTATGCCTAAGTTGCTACTTGATTTAGATGACATTATGTGTACAACTATGTTTAGACTCTTGCTTCATGACAGTACCATGTTCCTAAGATGCTATGAACCTAAGTGAGCTTGTCTTGATATTGTATTTGACTTGGTCTGCCCTTAATCTATCTTGATAAGTGAACCATTCCTATGCTTGCTATTTTTGAGAGCATCTTTCCTTGACACTATGTGACTTTATGTTTGAATGGTTTTCTTGGTTAAGCATTTAAGTTGTATTGAGTCATCATCATTTGTCTTTGTGTATGGAACTGTAATCAAACTATGCTAAATTTTTGTGATTTACATTGTTGTTTAGTATGTGGATGTATGTACCAAGCTGTCAGTAGGGTTTTAGTTTCCAATTCATTGACTGCCTATGTTTAAGTTTGCTAACTCACCTTGCTTTTACATTGATCTGTTTGTTTACATTAAACTGGTGTTTAGTCCATGCTTGAATGTTTTGGATTCCATGATCTATGTATGGTGTATCAATTGTGTATTTACTTGAAATTCCACTTGAATGTGTTGTTAGCCCACTACTTTGTAATGTCATGATTAAACATGTTGCTGACTACTTGTGTTCTTCTTGTTCCTTGCTTTAATCATAGGAGTTTGTCATTAACAATCTTAGAATATGTTCTCATATTGATTTGACCTATCTTTGACATGTTTTGAGCTACTATTTGAACCTTGGAGGATATCTTTGAAACTGACTTATCATTATGCCCTAACACATCCTTTGTTAGCTTGCACTTTAAGCTCTTTACTTTTCCAATCATTTGATATCAGTATTAAAACATCTTTGCTACTCCTCATTGAACATGTTAATTCTTGAAGATGTTTTTTACATACTTGAAACTAACCTCATTACCATGCTGGTCTGTATCTATATGTTGCCTATTAAATTGTATTCCAAGTTGTTTTCACTTCATTTAAACCCCCTTTAAACTTGATTGATGCTTGCTGCTAGCTTACTTTGCTTTTTGTGCTATTTTATTTGAAAACATTAAACTTGTGTGTAAAACCATGCCATACTAATTTGGGTTTCATGGTATGCATGTTTGTTTATTATTTGTGTTTGAAACATGTCCTTGTTTGATCTTCATTAAGTGTGTTAAGTCTTGAGATTATTTGGACATACATGAACTGAACTCAATTGCCACTTGGAACTGTGAACTACATGTTTGTTTGTTAGACATTTTATTGAACCTCCTTTAACATGCTGCTACTATGGTTGCGATATTTTTCATTGCTTTGTGCATTCAAGTGATTGTTGTTAGCTGATGACCAATTTGTATGATTAAGTACTTACTTGGCATTTGATATGTGTGGCATTTCTTAATTTTGAATGAGTAATCATGTCCCTGTTTATACGATTGATGTTGGATAGCATAGTATGGAAGAATGCAAATCATGAATAGTATGCGTGTTTGGTTGGTTTGTGGTTGATTTGGAATATGCGTGCATGTTTGGTTCATATGTTTATTGAAGAAAATATAATACTGGATGTAACAGCCACCCCAGTGGCAAGCACACACTATCACACGCCTTGCCTACCTCTGGGACTTGGGTTAGAACCCCCCTCGCCCCAGTCCTTTTGTTTTTTTTTTCTGATTTTCGCTTTTCTTTACATATCTATATGTGCTATCCATTATATATCAAAGGCGCGCTTTGGTTGGATTGGGTTTGGTTTTAACCTGTGAGCGAAAAGACCTGGGTTCAATCCCTAGGTGTACCATTTCCTTAATTTTTATCACTTGTTGGTTTTAGTTTACTTTTTAAGTTTATGCTTTATTTTCTAATTTCCATAACTTGCTTATTTTTCATCCTTTTTCTTCCCTTCTTTTTGCTGTGTTCTTCTAATTGAATTTACTTTTCAAATATAAAAGAAATTAGTAAAAATATTTAATCTTGAGACCTTTATTCATGATAAGATTAAGAATATTTATTAGGGTTTTTTTATTGCACTTCCTTATTCATCTTGCCATGTTATTTCTATTTATAATGTTTGATCTTTGTCCAACATGTATGATTCTAACTTTGCATTGACATCATAATTTTGTTTCATCTCATATCTTATTCATGTCTTTTACATCATCATATTTGAGTTATAACTTATTATCTTTTAGTATCTTTACAACTATTATCTTTCCCCCTCATTCCAAAGGGAGATCATCCTAAAATTGACTCATGAAGTCACTAAACAACCACCCTACCTTTATCCTTCTAGGTTTACCCTTATTTCTTGGCCTCATGAGAGCCAATGAAATCATAACTTAGAAATAGGTTAGAATTTTGAACTCTATGTGATTCTCATCCTCATGAGAACTCACTTTTCCCTTATAACTTAGACTTAGAGAGTTATCGCGAACTCTAAAACGAGTTCATACTCATTTCCCTTTGGAACTTTGGCCATAGTCAATGGTTCCTATCCTCACCCTTAGATCGCTGAACTACGGATACTCTGATTCCACTCCCGTAAGGATACGTAGGCGCAAAGTGCGATGCTTTGTCGAGTATACTTAGATATAAACCCCTAGGGCTTCAACCTTTAGCATAGCACCCTTAGCAAACGAGTAAGATATAACAATTTAAAACAAGAGGTTCCCGTAGAGTACTACGGATGTTTAAGATGCTAATACCTTCCCTAGGCGTAACCAACCCCCGAACCTTAGATCTCCCCCCTTTAGGTTTTTCTCGATCTTGAACCTTCCCTTTGGATAAATCAAAGTCGGTTGTGAATTCAAAGAAATTTGATGCAAGTTAATTAATAGCTTGATATCCGATTCTCACCGCAACACCTAGACTTTTAAGAGCTATGAATCCTATGTTCCTGACAGAAAATGGCTCCCCGGCGGAGTTGCCATTCTGTGGCACTTTCCCAACTTAAAGATTTTCACCTAAGATCTTAGTGAAGTCAACAAAAAAGTCTTAACCCCAGTGAAGTCCCCACTCTTTGGTTTCTAACCCAGAGATGAAAACAGCCCCACGGTGGCGCCACTTTTCTGTGGCGGCCACCGCCATGAAAATGACTTGTCCAAGGTTTTCACCCTAAATTGTAAGAAAGAAAGACGGGCCCCACGGTGGGTGCCACTTTTCTGTAGCGAGCGATTTTGGACGTGGTTCTTAAGCACTGTCGCTCTTTGGGAGGACTACAGGTCGATTCATTTTTTATCCTATTGAAGCTGATGAAGGAAGGGAAATAGATGTCTCCAACTAACCCTGCTTGCATACTGAGATTAAACAGCGGTCTGTTAGGTTACGGATGCTATATGGAAGTGGGGGCTCTTTCTGCTTACTTTGTTAAGGCTGAAATGACGGGACTATGCTATTGGTAGGATGTTAGGACTGATGCTTTTCGATTGATGTGTGAAGGTACGGAATTTTGGGTTTTTGATTAGTGTTCTCGCTAAGATTTTTCTTTCAATCTTATGCCTACGTATTCCCGTTTACCGAAACAGGGAAATCAGAGTGATCGTAGTTCCTCCTATTCTATGGGAGGAAACGGTGTTTTGGTGTCTTGTTCAAAGCCCGAGACATGAAGCTAAAGGTGGTTTGTATCTTGTTCAAAGCCCAAGATGTGAAGCTGAAGGGTCTATTTGTATCTTGTTCGAAGCCCAAGATATGAAGCTAAAAGGGTGTTGACTTTAGATAGAATTTATCATCTCTAAAGGGGTCTGTTTGTCACAATTGTTGGGTGACTGATTATAAAGAAGAATTACTTTAACTGAGATATGTGAATCCAGTAATGCCATAATTTCCTTTATAGGGGATTTTCAACCTGAAGGAGAAGACTTTAACTCAGTTTAGAGCAATGCCATCTTTCCTTAGGAATTTCTCATGCTAAAAGAGGGACAGTGGCGTGGATGTAAATAATCCAGAGGCTTGCTGCTTACAGCAATTAGATGGAGGGGAAAGGAGTTGTTGATGTTTGTATACTATGAACGAGGCACAACTTTGATGCTAAAAGGTTGATTGACTCAACCGGGGTTTTCTTATAGAAAGCCTAAGAGGAGGCTAATGACCCAACAAGAGGGTGTTTTTATGTGTCTCGTACGAAGCCCGAGAGAGAGGCTAAAAGGGTTGACTCAACAAGAGAGTGCTTTTGTATGTGTCTTGTACGAAGCCCAAGACGGAGGCTAAAGGTTTGACTCAACAAGAGAGTCTTTTATACTCAACAAGAGAGTGATTTGTATCTCGTACGAAGCCCGAGATGGAGGCTAAAGGATGTTTGACTCAACAAGAAAGTCTTTTATACTCAACAAGAGAGTGATTTATATCTCGTACGAAGCCCGAGATGGAGGCTACAAAGGTTAACTTTGCTGGGGAGAATCATTATACAAAGCCCAAGAGGAGGCTAGGGTAACTGTTTCAGTTAAGTGACAGGTCCAGCATGTTGGTGAAAAGAGAAAATCAGTTCTTATATGGGTAATGTTGTACTCATGGATTTGATCTGAGGACCGGGATTATTTTCTGTTCTTTAAGGAAATGGGGAATCCGAAGGGTATTGAGACTGTCCGAGTCTACGGGTTTTATCTTTTGTACTATGCTTTAAGAAACAGTAGTAGTAAGACTAGACTCTTTGAAAGACTGTTCTATTAAGATGACTAATTTTTGTTCTTATACCTTTAGGAGGTCGTCGGGACAATTTGTACGAAGCCCAAGAGGAGGTGAGAAAAACTTTGAAGAAGCCGAGGGATAATTTGTACTAAGCCCAAGAGGAGGCTATCTTCCCGGAGAAAGAATCATTATACAAAGCCTAAGAGGAGGCTGTGAAAACTTCTAAGAAGCTGACGGGTCCTTGTACAATACCCAAGAGGAGGCGGGAATGCTTTTAGGAAGGCTGCGGGTCCTTGCACTAAGCCCAAGAGGAGGCTGATGAACAGTTCCAGAAGGGGTTTCACTTGGAACATTGGCCTTCTGTATATGAACTGTTCAAGGGGGGAGATTTCTTAGATCTAGTTATCTAAAATTGTTGTAAAAGAAAATTCTCAGGGTTAAGGTATATCCGGGTGAACGTCAGAGGTAAAGAGACGAGGTTTTGCCTAGTTCTAGACGTAGTTGCCGGGGAAACTCTAAATATCTATACTATTATTACACAGTTGATATGAGTTTATGAAAGAAAACTTACAATGAAACAGCCCCACAGTTCAGTTATATATATATATATATATATATATATATATATATATGAAAGCGGTAAATGAAAGCAGGTAAACACTTACTCGGTTGTAGAGCTTCCATGCTGTTTTGTTAGTTTGCCCAACAAAGAAAACTTTGATAACAATATTATATTCAAAATCAAAGGAGAAAAGTGCTTTGAAAAGGTTGTTGGGGCTTACAGCTCAAGGAGAGGCCCAAGGTTTTATCAGTGATTGCACTGTTGTTTCGAATTTATACAGGGACTTGTACAAGTGACTGAGGCCCAAGAAAAGTTTTCTGTACAAAGGGATGGGTCTTATACTCTCTCAAGAGGCCCAAAGGTGTTTAAAGAAAAAGAATGGGGCTTATAACACGAGGGTAGGCCCAAATGATTTACCCTTTTAACTGGCGGCCGCGTCGGGGTTTCTTTTAACGCAGGGGGACTTATACAATATCTGAGGCCCAAAATTGTTTTGGTTAAAAGGGGATTGGGTCTTACACTCTCTTAGAGGCCCAAAATGATTTTGAATGGGTCTTATAGCTCGAGGAGAGGCCCAAATGGTTTGTTTTAAACGGGCGATGATCGCATCGAACTTTTGAAATACAACGGGACTTGTACAATAAGTGAGTCCCAAAAATAGACTTGTATTTACAAAAGATTGGGTCTTACACTCTATTAGAGGCCCAAAGTGTTTGAAAAAGTTTGATGAGGGTTGAATTAACCAATAACCCTAATTTGTTTCCAAAATGTATTTTAATTGAATAAAAATTCAATTAAAATGATCAAAATTGTTTAATATGTGGAAAACAAATTTTGATCTTGGATTAATGTTTCAAAAATCATGTTTTGACCTACAAAATGATTAGAAATCATAAATATTTGCAAAATCAAGAAGGAAAATTTTTTTTAAATGTCAAAAACAATTAAAATATTAATTCTTGGCAAAAATATCAATTATATGAAATAAATAATATTTTTGGGATTTTTTGGTAAAATAAAATATTTTAACATTTTTGTGAATTATTAAAAAAAGAATCATCTCAAAATCATTAAAACTCAGAGAGAAATTAATTTTTGAATCAATTAAATAAAATCACAAATTTCAAATATTTGAATTTTCAAAAAGGGCGCCAAGAACAAGGGCAAGAACACGCGCCACCCTCTGTTTCTGCAGATTTGTGTTTTCTATCCAATCTCACTGAATACTTGATTATATCATGCAATCTACATATCAATCTACTCGTTTCAACCTCACGATCATGTCTATGGTCTTTAATTTCATTTATTTTAAGCATGGAATAAGAAATCAAAGAGAAACCTCAAGAACCCTAAATTCTGCATGAAGGTTTAGAAATTCCATACATGATTTATACAAAGCAATTGATTGAGGGTAAACACTCTATGCATGATTATGAACATATGGCCAAATTATTGTGCAGTAAAAAATGCATGGATCATAGAGTTAGAAGAGCTCATGCTCACCTCTTGCAGCTGGTAATCGAGTTCTAGGTTGGAGGTGTTACAGCTAGGTTCCAATGATGTGGATAACTTCCCTAGGTGCCATGGAGTGTGTTTGGGTTCTTGGAGTGGATTGAAATGATCTGGAACTTAAGATGGTACCCCAACTACAAATCTGTCAAAGGCTTGAGCAATTGGCTGGTGATTTTGTGATTTTGGTGTTCCAGATGTTATGTGAGTGTTTGGATCACTTCTTTATGATGTTTATGAGGTGTGTGTGCGGTTGGTTTGATTGGAATTGCTCTCAAACTCAAAACCCGATAGTGACTTGCTTTGGAAGGCAAAATTGGAGTGAAGAAGGAGATTTTGAGGAAAGCATCTGTTTGATGGCTTTGGTGTACTCAAACTGAGCACAAATGAGCTCTATTTATAGTAGAGCAATGTTGTTTTGGGATCAATAGTGAATGGCAACCACAGCAGAGGTTTGGCCAATGTTGGCAAATGAGAATCCAAGTCTCATGTAGCCATTGACTAGAGGTTAGAGCACAGAGCTGTGGTTCCCTAGTTGTTGGATCATTCTTGACTGAATTCAGTTGCAAATGTGTCAGTCCATGCCACCTTGGTGCATCCATTAAATACTCCAATCCAAAATTGGAGTCTTGTCCCTCTTTTAGGGATTTCTAGGTTTAGCATGTTATTTTTGGTTCCAAAGACTTGGGAGGCTTGTGATCAGAGTTGGTTCCTCCTTGGTCCCCCCTTGAGCTGTTCAGATGGATAGAGTTGCTTGCCCTTTTTAAAATTTGAGTAAATCGAGCAAAAATCCAAAATCTGCCTTGCCTTGGCAGTTTTCAGCAAGGCATGTTGCCATGGTCATATCCCATCGCTCAAGTTGAGTTTGGTGATGTTCTTGGCCATTTTAGAAAATCCTCATATGATACAATAACTGTTTGATCAAAATTGGTTTTGATACTTTTTGGATCCAAGTGAAAAATGCCCCTACATTTGGAAAAAAGTGAAGGCAGATTCTGACTTAGTGAAAATTTCACTAAGTGTTGGAAAAAGTGGCATTTCATGTTTTCAGCCATTTTGATCATTCCATAACTCAAAATCCATAATGAATTGGAATGAGGTGTAGTTGACACTTTTGTAGAAGGCCATAAGGGCTACAAATCCATCTTTGGATGGGGAAAAATGGCCTTGTGGTTTAGGAGTTATGGTCCTCCAAAGTTGGTACCCTAGCCACTTTATTCCATAACTTAGAAAATTTTCTAAATTTTTATGGTTACCCCTTTTACAAGTTATCCCACTTTTCTTGATTTTTCTTGATGAATGATGATTCAAATCACACATTAACATCATTTTAGGGTTAAAACCCCATTTTTGTGAAAAATCTCAAAAAGTCAAAGTTGACTTTTGTGCACAGTTGACTTTTTGTCAGATGAATTCCAAACTGTGCGATCCTCTATGAAATCAAGTCCTTGACCTAAATCAAACTTGATGGATTGATTTTGTAGGTGTTATAGGGTGTATTGAATCATGTCCTAGGGTTTGGGAGCATGTCCTGGTCAAAAGTCAAAGGTACAGTTGATTTTTCTTGCGAAACCCTAACTGTGGTTCTGATGAAATTGAAACTTGTTGCTCAAGCTTCTTGGATCAATCCATCGTTCCAAGTGGATCAATGTGATGTATTTGAGACCCTCAAATCCTCCCTTGAGGTCTTGTCTCATGATTTGTCCCAAAAGTCAACTTAGGGGTGAATTAGGTCAAGAAACCCTAATTCCTGATTTTTGATGTATGCATCCCCTGAGGCTAAATTGACTCGGTGATTGGGGTTATGATGTCCCGTGGAGCATCATAGGTTATTCCTTGAAGCATTGGCTCATACCCAGAGGATAATTCCATCTGGAGGCCCTGGTCGACCAAACCCTAATTTGGTGACACTGGCGATCTTGAGGCTTAATCCACTTAGAAGGGAGCAGCCTTGTGCTTAATCCTTGAAGTTGGAGTCCTTTTGATTCATTGTAGAGGTTTGAGAGGTTAGACAAGTTGAAGATCATGTCATTTCTTGATTGATCCTTTGTCTAAGAGCTCTGAGAGGGCTTGAAACCCTAATTCTGATTGTAGTGGATGCTCACCCATCTTTGGGGAGAGTAATGGTTCATCCATATTGTGATGATAATTTACACAATGATGGGAAATCTTAGTGGTCAAAATTTGGGGTATGACAAGGCGACGACGTCTTGATACTCGCAACCATGGACGGAGAGGAGTTTACCTACCCCAAGAATGTTGATGTAGTCAAGAAATACTTCGCCTAAATAAATAAAAAATAAAAGAAAAGAAAAACGTCTCAGTGGATTGAAAACCCGAAAGGGCGGTCCATGAAAAAATTAGAGACATAAGCAAAAAATCATCCCGGTGGATTGGAAATCTCAAAGTACAATCCAGGCAAAAGTTAGGGATTAATGGCAAGTAACTACGTCTTACAAGGTTAAATCCCTCAGCAGTCATGCCATCCATCAGGAAAACTCCAGTCAAGGTCATCTTCGATAGAAGCTCAGGATGTCCAGAATTCAATGTTGGTAGAAGGATAACGATCGTTATGTTTCAATGTACCCCTTTTCCCTTAAATTACCATTTCTTAAAACTTTGTAAATACTCTATGGAATCTCGCGCTTGGCTGATTTCCATCCTATCAAAAAAATTTGAGCCCTAGTGCTTTTGTTTGTAATTCTTATTTGTTTTAGCTTTACAGAATGATGTTTTTAATATGATCAACGATTCTTGAAATAAAACAAAAATGAATTTACTTGTCAAATTTTTCTGCTTTTAAAATAAAGATGGCAATTCTTTTGACTGTTGAACATCGAAAGAACATCAATCGCTTCTCCAAAGGCGATTAAGCTTCAAAGTGCAGAATCAAAGTACTCATTCTCAAACCAGTACGCCTGAATGAAGGATTAACTATATCAGATGTGATTTTCCCATCTGATATGCCCGGCAGAGTTTGTATCGCTTAAGACCAATTAAACAATTTTTTCTCCCTACAGGGACCGTCTCTCCTAAGCAAGGCAGGATTGCTATCTTGGACAATGATACTTTTCATTCCCCACAGTGGCCGAGTATCCAATCGTGTTCATCCATTAGTTTGTACGCCGCGTCAGTTTTGTTAGTATAAACATACATAAATCATGCATTATTGATTCATACTCATATCCATATTGCATCACTATCACTCTAGTCGGTCTAGTTCACAAGTGGTAAAGTCCTCTCAATTGAGTTGTCAGCCCTTTACTTGTTAGGAAATATAGCTTCTGAGTAGTCTCTCCCCCAGTTTATTTCTGCATCGGAGATGGTCCTCGTCCACTTTAATAACTTGAACCTCTGAAAGACCAGAAGGCATTCAACAAATGTCACTCTTCACCATTGAAGATGATATCTTCGCTTTCTCGGATTAAGAAAAATCCCCAGAGAAAGCTTCGCAACTAAAGACTCTCAGTAACACATTGGTTCTTCTCTCCAAAAAGTCAATGTTAATGAAGCCATCATCACAATATGGATGAACCATCATGCCTCATCAATCTCCTAAAAATGGTTGAGCATTCACTACAATCAAAGATTAAGGTTTTGAGCACTCTCAGAGCATCTAGACAAGGATCAATTAAGAAATGACATGATCTTCAACTTGTCTAGCCTCTTAAAACACCCACAAAGGATCAAGAGGACTCCCACATCAAGAACCAAGCACAAGTTTGCAGCATTCCAAGTGGATCAAGCCTCAAGATCGCCTGTGTCCCCAAATTAAGGTTTTGGTCGACTGAGGCCTCCAGATGAAAATTTCCATCTGGACATGAGCCAATGCCTCAATGTGTGGTCCTATAAGCTCAAAAGGATCTAAAGAGCCCACCTACAATGGCAAAATCACCTTGAAGGTCCATCTATCAAAGAATCAGGAATTAGGGTTTTGACTTAATTCAACCCTTGAGTTAACTTGTGAAGTGAGGCATGGCTTGAAGCTTCAAAATGAACTTCAAAGACTTAAAATACATCATGTTAACATGTTTACAAGATTTAATTGACTCAAAGAGCTCAAATCATAAGCAACAAGAGCTCAAAACCATCTGATCACAAATTAGGGTTTCTGATGGAAAAAGTCAAACCCTATCCTTGACTATTGGCCTACCGTTGATCTCAAACCTTGGGGAGGGGTCTAAGACATTCCTAAATACCCTTGGAGGTTATCCATGAAGTTTAATTGAACCAAAGGATTGATTTCACAAAAGAACCACAAAGCCAAAATTTCATCTGATAAAGAAAGTCAACTGTACAAAAGTCCAAGTTTGACTTTTTGGATTTTTGGTCAACCAAGGTTCCTTAACCCTAAAACAATGTTAATATGTGATTTGAATCATCATTCATCAAGAAAAATCAAAGAAAGTGAGTTAACTTGTAAAAGGGGTAACCATAAAAAAAACTTAGAATTTTTCTAAGTTATAGAACAAAGTGGCTAGGGTACCAACTTCCAAGGACCATAACTTGATATCCAAGCAACCATTTTGGGTGATCCAAAGATGGATTTGTAGGTCTTTCTACACTCTACAAAAGCTTCAACTACATCAAGTTCCAATTCTTCGTGGATTTTTAGTTAGTAGTGGATCAAACTGGTGAAAAAACCAAAATATGTCAAAAAACACTTAGTGAAAATTCTGCCTTGTAATTTCAGCATATAACATCAAACTTCCAAGGCATTTTTCACATTAATCCAAGATGAATAAATGAAATATTCAAACTTCAATGTTTTAGTACATCATTCAAGCTTTTCAAAAAGTACAAGAAGTCTCTCTAATTCATTTTGAGCTGAGAGATACATCCATGGGAAGTTAGCTCCAAAATCTAATTTTTCACTAAGTCAGAATTGTGCATTTGGTCGAATTTGCATATTATGAGTCATCAAAGACATGTTTATCCATCTGCACACCTCAGGGGGAGACCAAGGAGGAACAAACACTGGTCCATAAGCCTTCCAAGTCTTTGGAACTACATGTAGGTGTGTCATCCCTAAAAGCTAAAGATGCCTCAAGACTTCAATTTTGTTTTGAGATGTTCAATGGATGCATAGAGCTGGCATGTATCAGTCCATGATCAACCAAATGAGTCAGGATAAGCTCATACAACAGAGGACCATAGGCATGTGCTCTAATCTCAAGTTAATGGCTAGAGGAGACTTGAGATTCCATTTGATCCACATTGGCCAAAGGCCTGCTGCAGTTGCCACACACTGTTGCTTACAAAACAAACTTGACACAATATAAATAGGCCTCAATTGTGATCAGTTTGAGTGCACCAAAGGTCCTAAACAGATGCCTTTCTCAAAATCACCACTTTCACTCCAAAAACACCTTCTCTTGCAAGTCACTATCGGGTTTTGCATTTGAGAGTGATTCCAACCAAACCAATGGTTCACAAACCTCACATATAATATATAGAGATTATCCAAACTCTTACATAACATCTGGAACACCAATTTCACAAAATCACCAGCCAACTGCTCAAGTTCTTGACTGAGTTGCAGTTAAGGTACCATCTCAAGTTCCACCTCATTTCAAACCACTCCAAGCATTCTGACACAACCCTTGGTACCTAAGGAAGCAGTCTAGATCATTGGAACCAACTTACAACACCTCCAACTCAGAATTCAATCATCAGCTGCAAGAGGTAAGTGTTGTACCCCAAATTTTACCCCTTAGATGTCATAACATTTTGCACTTACATTCAGAGTTCATTCATCTGTGCATTGTTAATTAAACCACCTTATCTTGCTAGTTTGTTTCTTGTGAAAGCCAGGGTTTGCACAAGAAGGAGAACAAAAGTCTTAACTTGAAGATTCATTGAAAAAACCTCGTTGTGATCAGACAGTATCTTAAGGGATTCACCAGGATTCAAAACTAGGGTTTTATCAGCATCAGTCAACCACTACCCTTGATTTTGATCAAGACATGTTTTCAGGCTTTGGGACATGATTCCACATGATACTGGACATCCTTAGAGGCCATCTTTGGACCTTGGAAGAAAGTGAATAAGCAAGATCCTCAAAGATCATCCATTGGAATTCCTGAGGAAATTAGGATTTTGACCGAAGAAATCGAGCCTCCGATTATGATGTTATTGGACCAAAATGAAGTATCCATGTTAATGCATTTCGCCTGCCACATTAATTTGTGGCACCTGCCATGAGTTAATGTGGCGTTTTCCACCTTACCAATCTGCACCTTGTTTTAATTAAAATAATACTTTTTTGACAAGATCAATGCAAGTGGGTTCATTTCATCATGAAAAAAGAAAAGCTTTTCAGTAAAGTATGGTTCACGTCTCTTCAGCACAATCTATTTTCTGAGCCTATTCTGATCAATAAAGACTTTTCAAATCAACCACCTGCACTTGCACGAAGATTTGAAAAAAGTGTATTCTCGGCCATGCTGCAAGCTCCTCACATTCTCCTATAAATAAGATGTTCCTCTTCAGTATATTCTACACGAGATTCACCCCACACAGAGGCTGAATACTCTCTTAACTTTCTCCCTCACTCACTCTTGAAGAAGCTCATTCATTTTCTTTCCAGAATTTGTACCGGTAAAGAGGCAGTGGACCGTCTCCACTAGGTAATACTCACACCTCCGTTTCATTTTCGTTTCATTTTGTTTTCATAATTTCATAATCATCTGCTTGATGTTAATATTATATTTTTTTGCTAATACTTGATTCTTGATTAAATGTCATGTTTGATCTTGTTGTGATTCCATTTTTATGAAAGTTGTCATTTAAAAGAAAGAACAAAATAAAATAAAACAAAATAAAAGAAACAAAGGTGGCGCCTGCCACCATTCCTTAAATGTGGAGCCTGCCACATGATGCATGAGGAAGGAAATAGTGCCTGCCACACTCTAAGATGGCGCTAGCCATGAGGAGAGAGAGTGTTTGCCATGAAAAATCATGGCACCTACCACATTGCTATTATTATTATTTGTTTTATAATTTTATTTCTCATGGCCATTTTAGTTTTTTACTTAGTTTCATTTTCATTTCACTTTCTAATGATTCCATTTCTTTCTAAAAATTCAAAAGAAACAAAAATATGCTTTACTTTATATTCGGTTCTCGGATTCTTTTTACGAAAAATCACCAACTGTTTCTAGAATATTTTTTAGAACTTTTCAGTATTACGTGCATGTAAATATTTATTTGTTGCTCCTTGACTTGAACAACGTCATTCTGTGATTTTTTTGCATTGGCTTCCTTTGCTAAATTTCATGTCTTCGATTTCAAAATGTAAAATGTTATCTCTTTCGTACTCATACTGTTCATTTAATTTCAAACCCTTTCAACTCTTGTTCATAACTTATTATCTCCTCTTTCCAAAGGAAAGTCTCTCTATTGACCGCAAGGTCATAGATAGCTCATTACCCTTTTAACTTAGCCTTAGGTTTGGAGTCGCGCACTCCACGTAGGTGTCTTGCTGTCAGACCCTACTTTCCCGTGAACACTTCATTCCCTTTTAACCTAGCCTTCCCAAGAGATAGCCATTAATCTCTTATAACTCTTAAACCTTTCTTTAACATAAACAAGAGATAGCCATTAATCTCTTCTCCTTCACCAGCATTTAACTCTTCATTCAAATCTTTTCATAAGAGATAGCCATTAATCTCTTCTCCTAAACAATCAATCCTCACAAGCTTTGCTTTCAAGCTTTTCACCCTGCTTTCCCTTGGAACCTTGACCATAGTCAAGAGTTCCTCACCCCATTGAGGGGAACTACGAATGCTCCGATTCCATTCCCGTCAGGATACGTAGGCACGAGATGCGATGTCTTGGCGAGCATACTTAGATTCTAACCCTAGGTCTTCCCTTTAGCACATTTTCTTTAGCAAGCAAATAATAACTTAATACAAATACTAACAAGAGGTTCCTGTAGAGTACTACAGATATCTAGGATGCTAACACCTTCCCTAGGTATAACCAACCCCCGAACCTTAGATCTCTTATTAGGGTTTTCGTTCTTTACCCTTTCCTTTGGATAAATAAAAGCTCGGTGGTGAATTTCAAAGATGTGTGATTCAAGTTAATTAATAGCTTGGTATCCGATTCTCACCGCAACAGTAACCCTGACACTCTATAACTCCATGATCCATGCATCATAAATGAATTTTTGAGTTACCATCTTGTTTCTATATGTATATAGAGTAATAACCCTCAATCAATTACCATGAATCAATCGTGTATGGAATTTCATATTGGTTTGTGCAAATTAGGGTTCATCTGTGTTCATCACGATAATCTCACTCCACACTGAAAATAAATGAAATTAAGTACCATAGTCATGATCGTGAGTAAAAAACGAGCAAGTTTGATATTTGGATCATGTGATTTCATCAAGTAATCAGTGACAAATCATGAATTTTGCAAATCTGCAAAAATCAGAACACGTGCGTGTTCTTGGCGCCATTTTTTAAATTTTTTAATATTTGAATTTTGTCATTTTATTTAATTGATTCAAAAATTAATTTCTCTCTGAATTTTAATGATTTTGAGTTGATTATTTTTTTCAAAATTCACAAAAATATTAAAATATTTTATTTTACAAGAATTTCCCAAAAATATTATTTATTTCATATATTTGATATTTTTGCAAAGAATTAATTTTTATTTGTTTTTGAACGTTTAAAATATTTATCTCTCTTGATTTTCCTAATTTTAATGGTTTTTAATCATTCTATGGATAAAAAAACATGATTTTTCAAACATTAATCCAAGATTACAATTCGTTTTTTCACATGTTTGATTAAATCTTCCATAATTTTATTAATTTTTAATCAAAATTAATTCCTTTTTTAAGCAAATTAGGGTTTTGATCATTTCCACCCTCACCATTACTTTTTTCAAACTCTTTGAGCCTCTAGTAGAGTGTAAGACCCAACCCCTTTGTAAATAAAATAACTTTGGGCCTCAATCATTGTATAAGTCCCAGTATAATTTTCAAAACAACGGTGCGATCACTGTTTCGCCATGGGCCTCTCCTTGAGTTGTAAGCCCCATCACTTGTACAAAAATAAATCTTTGGGCCTCTAATAGAGTGTAAGACCCAACCCCCTTGTACATAAATAATTTTGGGCCTCAGTCATTGTATCAGTCCCACTGTGTTTTCAAAATCTCGGCGCGATCGCGTTTTTCAAAACATTTTTATATGGGCCTACCCTTTGTTGTAAGTCCCATTTCTTTTCTTTTTCCAAACTTTTGGGTCTCTCCTTGAGTTGTAAGACCCATCCCTTTGTACAAAAAACCTCTTTGGGCCTCAATCATTGTATAAGACCCATTACAGTTTACAAACAACAGTACAATTACTATTTGTTATCTGGGCCTCTCCTTGAGTATAAGCCCCAATAATCTTTTCAAAAACAACTTCTATTTTGATTTAGGTTCAAATATACAGTTGTTATCAAAACTTTCTTTAATTTCTTTGAACAACTAACAATATAGCATGGAAGCTTGCTCACCTGTAAGTTTTTATCAGCTTTCATTTACTTGCTTTCATATATATATAACTGTATTGTGGGAAGCTGCTCTCCTGTAAGTCCTTCTTTCATATCCTTTTAAATACTTGTCATATATCAACTGTATATATACTAGTATATCTATTTAGAGTTTCCCCCGGCAAATAGGTCTAGAACTAGGTAAAGCCAGTTGGTCACTCTTAAATACAGTAAACTAGATCTCCATAGGATTTCCAGATACAGTCTTTCCTTCTCTTGGGCTTAAACAATATGGAACAAAGAGAAAGGAAGTATTCTCGGTGAACCTTTTCTCAGACTATCACTATTAGAACTTGTCAAAGAAATTCAGTTTCCCCAGAGAGGATTAATTCCCGGTGAAACTTCTCTTGAATTTCTTCAAACCCTGGAACTGATCACTAAAGAAAAGATTATTCCCGGTGAAACTTTTCTTGAACTCTTCTTAAGTTTGGACCCACAGGCTTCCTAAAAGCATCCCCGCCTCCTCTTGGGCTTTGTACAAGGACCCTCCGGCTTCTTAGAAGTTCTCATGCCTTTTCTTGGGTTTAATATAAGGACCCTGAAGAGCTCTTAAAGGTATAAGACAAAACTTAGTCATCCTTTGCTAAAGCAGTCATTCTAGTGTCAAATCTCAGGCCAATTTAGGGTTGATTCTCATCCCTTAAAAAAAACACCTGCCTCCTCTTGGGCATCATACAAAGATAAACACTTCCATACTAGTAGACTTGTACTGTCTAATCTCCTCTCGGATCTCAAAGGCATTCTCAAGTTCCCTTCAAACATAGGAGAAACCCCGGTCATTCTGGATAAATCTCCAGTAGAGTTAAAACCCATGGGTTCTAAAACCCAGTTTCATCCTAAAAATTCCCCAGCCAGGGTCAGTTTATCATCAGTATAACACTATCAGAACCTCAAGGTATCTGATACCTCAACTCTGCTGTAACCCTCAGCAAGAGTTGATTCCCCATTTGGACCTGCCTCGGGATCTCAATAATTCCCAGTAGAAGATAGCCTCCTCTTAGGCTTTGTATAATGATCCTTCCGTTCCTCAGCATAGTCAGCCTCCTCTTGGATTTAGTACAATGATCCTCCCTAGCGGAGCTAACCGTTTCAGACTCTCTCGTTGAGTCAATCAACTTTCAGACTCTCTTGTTGAGTCAATCACCCCTTAACACTCTTTTGTTGAGTCAACCCTTTTAGCATCAATCTTGGGCTTTGTACAAGACAGATAAAACCATTCTCTTGTTAAGATAATCTTTTCTAGCCTCCTCTTAGGCTTTGTATAATGATTTACCCTAGCAAAAGTCAGCCTCCTCTTAGGCTTTGTATAATGATTTCTCCAACTTGTTCAGCCACAATCCTGGGCTTTGTACATGACAGATAAAAGAACTCTCTTGTTGAGTCAAACCCTTTTTAGCCTCAATCTTGGGCTTTGTACAAGACACCATATAAATTTCCTAAGCAAAGTCAATCCTCTTTTCAGCCTCAATCTTGGGATTTGTACAAAACAGATAATACTCTCCAGCATAGTCAAAACTCATTTCAGCCTCAATCTTGGGGTTCATACAAGACACCTAAAATATCACCAGCCGAGTCAGTAAAGTCTCATTTTAGCCTCAATCTTGGGCTTTGTACACGACAGATAAAGATTTCTTTCCCACAGAGTCAGTCTTTTTTCCAGCCTCAATCTTGGGCTTTGTACAAGACACATACAAACCCTCCCCAACGGAGTCAAAACCCTTTTCAGCCTCAATCTTGGGCTTTGTACAAGATAGACATAACATTTTCCCTGGAAAAATCAAACTTTTAGCCTTCTCTTAGGCTTCGTATAATGATATCCCCAAAGAGTTAGTCTCTTTTAGCCTCAATCTTGGGCTTTGTACAAGACATATAAAAACACTCTCTTGTTGAGTCAGTCATTTCCAGCCTCTTCTTAGGCTTTGTATAAGGACTTCCATAGTGGAGTCAATCAACCTCTTAGCTTCAACCTTAGGCTTTGATCAAGGCACACAAAAATCAACATCCCCTCAGAGGAAACCAAAATCTCTCTGTAGGAAGTCATTTCTATGTTTATCAAAACAAATAACTCAAATCAAACCCTAACCCCAGATAATTGGTGTAAGTGGCACACTTGTCGATACAAATATCCAAGCTGTCGTCCATCTCTTATCCTGGTAAATCCTTTCTTTCATCTAATTGTTGTAAGCGGCAAGCCTCTGGATTATTTACATCCACGCTACTATCCCTCTCTTAGCATGATAAATTCCTAAGGAAATATTGCATTGCTCTACACTGAGTTAAAGTTTTCTCCTTCAGGATAACACCCCTATAAAGGAAATTATGGCATTGTTGGATTCACATATCCTAGTTAAAGTAATCCTCCTTTATAAACAGTCACCCAACAACTATGATAAACAGACCAGATGTCTCCCCTTTAGAGATGACAAATTCTCTCTCAGTCAAACCTTTTAGATTCAATCTTGGGCTTTGAACAAGACACAACCAAAATATCGTTTTTCCTCCCTTAGAATAGGAAGAACTACGATTACTCTGATTTCCCTGTTTCGTTTAAACGGGAATACGTAGGCATAAGATTGCGAAATCTTAGCGAGCATACTAATCAAAAACTCTAGGTCCAGTACCTTCACACATCAATCAAACATTAGGTCCATTACCTTATCAAAATCATCAGAAAACCCCGAAAATCAACAAAAAAAACTCACTCTCTCTCTCATATTTCCCAAGAAACTTTCCCAACCCATTAACGGATAAACACAATCAAGTACAAAGCAGAACCTAAAGCTAACAACCTATGGATAACCACGTATAGGATGGGTAACTGACAACTCCCCATTGTATAACCTGACCCCAAACTCCCCGAATCTCTTTAAGCGTTTGTTCAGTTAAACATTCGCGTGCAAGGTTAGTTTGAGATAGCTTCCCTTTCCCTTCCAGCTTCACGGGATAAATAAGAAATCAGAGAGTAGCGCCCCCCTCCTCTTCATTGAGGAGAAAACTCAAATTCCGCGATAAGGTGGTCGCGTCACCGACAAAAATCGCACGCTACAATCAAACTCAAAAGTATGATTCAAACATCAACGTATGGCAATAAATAGTGAGATAATTCATAACAACAAATGAGCACACATACATATGATGAAGATAGCATTTTTAAGTTGAAATCCAAGACAAAGTACTCAAGATAAGAGGCTTAACAATCAAACCAAGAGGTACAAACAAAAACCCTAATGGTATAACCTTATCCAAGGTCAAGGAACACTTTCTCGAACAAACCTCTCAACCCAAAGGAAATTCTCACATAAATCTCAAGATACAAGTAATTTTTTTCAAAGGAAGTTCAAGACTTTAAATAAAAGGTTCATTCATGTTTTTTGGAATTTTTAGAAATAATATGAAAATAAAACAAAATGAGAAATAAAGTGATTGAAAATTAAATTAAATGTTAAAAAAGTTTTTTTTTTTGAATTTTCTAGAATTTTGAGTAAAAAATGTCTTAAATGAAGTGAAATTTAAATAAGAGAAAAAAACCAAACAAAGAAATGAGATGGGCCAGGGGGTGTAGTTATGAATCTGAAATGAACTAAGGCTCTAAGGCTGCAGCGCATGGTGGGCCTATGCTGGGGGTGCATTTAGAAATGGCCCAAATTGGGAAAATTAAGAGAAAAACAGAATAAAACAACCAAAAGGGTGTCTGGGGCGAGGGGGATTCGAACCCCAGACCCCTTGGTTGGCAGCGCATGTTACTTGCCACTGGGGTGGCTATACATTCAATGTATAAGCCACCCTTAAACCTACTTAAACCAAACAAAATTGGAATAATGTGCTATTTTGAAAAGAAACCCAGGGGAGAGAAAAAAACATGTGACCAGTACAAATACCATGTAACTGCCATCAATAGGTCACTCTAAAATTAAGTGACTAGCGGACATAAAAAAAGCCCCAGCCAATATACAATTGCCATGCCTCTAACCTTTTCATGCAACCATGCACTTCAGACTGAAATTATCATGTGCTTGGTACAGGAACATAGCAAACCAACTCATCTTGTTCAATTAATTTCACCTCCCAATCCCAACCAAAACTTGTGAAACAAAACCCCACAGTATAGTGCTCACAACATAGGATTACATTAGAACATAAACAAACCACGATAATGCCCTAATCAAGGAGGAAAACGAAGTTGAAATGGTGCATTCAGAAATGAAAACAACATTTACAAAGTGTTGTCATGCCATTAAGAGTTTTAGAGAACACACATACATCATTCACCTAAGCTTTTACAGGTGTAAATATCCAACATGATAGTAGTATAAACAAACCTTCTTCACTAAACATGTGAGCATAAAGATCATGAGCATGGAGGAAAGTAAGAATGAGGGTTACCTAGTGGAGAAAGGTCCACTGCCTCTTCAATCTCAAGAGCTTTGGAGTGCCACTGGATGCACCTCTTTTTGGCAGGTGATTGCTCAAAATCCTTGAATAAGAAAGTGCAACGCGTGTTCCCTCTTGGTTACTCACGAGTTCCTTCTTTGGTTTTAGACGGTGTGTCTTCTCTGCCGTGTTGTGTTAATGGTATTTTGATGGTTCTCTTCCTATGGACCAGTGGATTAAGGTGTGTGAATAAAGTACATGATGGTCATTTGTTTTGCACCATGGCCTCTTTCCACCTGCCAACTATCAAAATACAAAGGCTTTACTTTGTGAAATCTCTTTTGCACGATTTTGTAGCTTTTGTGTTGGAAGTTGATGAGAAAGAGTTCAGCACTTGTACTTATCACAAAATTTTTCTCAGACTTGTTTAAGTTACAAGGTATAATTTGCAAAGAACTAAGCCATGTTATGCCCTTCATTACACGAGCATGCTTCATATGATGGACCAAACATCATGTTGTTTATTCTTTGGACAGTTGGCATTTGATGTGTTTTGAATTTTAAATTTGAGAATACATGGCAAATCGTGACAAACTTGGATGTGGCAAAAGAACACAAAATCAGAATTTCCAAGTGTGAAATAGCTTTGTGACATGCGCACTTTAGAACAAAATTTCCTGATGATCAATGCTCCATTTCATGAGTTCTTTGGCTCTTTGAAAAGTAGGCATTTGATGGAACATTTTCCATGTAGAAAGCTACTTGAGATGAGTTTGGTATCATTGAGAAAAAATGTCTTAAAGTCATGCGCATGGAAAGACAAAAAGACTTAGAAAATTTTTCTAACTTATTGAGTTTTTGCAATTTGAAGCACCCAACTTTAAAGCATCATAACTTGAGATTGGTTTATCCAAATGAGGAGTTCTACACATGCTTAGAAAGCTTGAAGAACAAGGAACAAATTTTAAGTCCAAAGATGTTTTATTTGAGGCTTAGAACTATGTGAAAAAATAAGTTAAAGATGGATGAAAATTAGGGTGAAAATGACCAAAATTTCACTAAGTCACAAAGGCAACATATCTTCCAACTCTCATAACTTAAGAATCATGCACTTTTTGGAGAAGGGTCCTCTAATACACTTTGAAGTTCATGGAAAGAACTTTCATTTGAGCTTTGAGTCACTCAATTTGGATGTGTGGTTTGAAAGTTATGGCCTTCCCAATTTTGCACAAGAATTGAATTTTCCACACTTAGAAAGTTTCAAGGACCAAACATTGCCCTCTTTGAAAGAAACCTCTCAAAACTTGATTTTCTCATGCTCTAACTCAACAATTAGACATGTCATGATGGATTAAGGACTTGAATGCTTCATCTTGGGATCAAAATCTTAAAAGTCAAAGCCTCAGTCAAAACCCTAATTTCCCTTAGGAATACAACTGGATGATCTCTGATGATCTTGCTTCTTCAATCTCTTCCAAGGCCCATAGATGGCCTCTGAGGATGTCTAATATCACATGGAATCATGTCCCAAGCCTTGGGGGTATGTCTTGATTAACATCAAAGGCAATGGTTGACTTTCTTGACCAAGACCTTAGTTTAAGGCATAGTGAACTCATGGCTCAAGGTATCATTCTTACTCAGTTAGGGAACACCTGTGATGATTGTTTGGAACCAAAGAGTGTCTTAGGAGACCTTGAATCATGTGAGAGCATGCCTTAGGAGACTTTGTGCAAACCCTGTTTTTCACATAAAAGAACAAACTAGCAAGATATGGTGATTAGATAATTATGCACAGATGATTGAATCTAAATACAAATGCAAGATGTTATGACATCTAAGGGGTAAAATTTGGGGTACAACAGTTACCCCTATTTAAATAGCTTTACCAGATGACACGAGGAATGGAAATCCACGGGGCATCAAGGTGAAAGGTATTTAAATATAGCAAACCGAAAATTTTGCCCTTATATGGAATGCAGATGCTAAGGACAAGCAACAGACATGCAAATGCTGACATGCCATGAACTTCTAGTATGATGATATGATGTCATGATAGTGCAAAAATGCAGACAAACAAGACACTAAAGGATAGAGAGCAACCAAACATAGGTGAGCATCACTGGGGAAGGATGATGATTAGTATCCACAAGGAAGACTCACTGGGGATGCAGACTAACTAACAAAAGGGACTCACTGGGGAGACTCCAAGGAAACACTGGGGATAGAAAAATAAAGGGGGAAATTCTACAGGTTCTCACTAGAGATAGGAGCCAGAAAGGCGTTCTCCACTGGGGAAAGATCCAGGGAGATGGACGACAGGTTCATAGGTGACCGGACGACACAGGGGAAATAAGACACACTCTTTCTGGGCATGAAACCAGAAAGAAGACATGATCTCCACTGGGGACCAATTTGAAATAAAAGGATAGACATCCTACAAGGATTTTTTTGGGGATTTCTTATACTGAAGAGTTCAAACGGGATCTTCAAGAAAAGCCAGAAAAGACAGAGGCAAAATCTGCGTGTGCCAAGTGACGATCAATCACAAGGACTTTCAAAGGGATATTGATAATGACTGAACCTCTGTTGGGAATAAGATTAAAGTGCCAACAATGACTGAACTCAGAAATAACATGTCAGCAAACACCAATACGAGTTGGATAAGATATCAATATGAGTTGGGCTGCCAGCGAAGACTGGACTTTAGGTTCATATCTGACCTGAGTTTAGGTTCATTGCTGACCTGAGTTTAAGTTCACATTTGACCTGGGTGAAGCTTTAGAAGGGAAAGATCCTCACTGGTGGTAAAATCAAGAGATGGTCTCCACTGGGGAATATCCAGAGTAGTGGATCAACAAGTTCAAGTATGACTGGCCGATACTCTAGGACCGAAAAACCACCTCATTGGAAGTAGAACCAAAAGATAGGCTCCAATAAAGGTATCTAGAATGATTGATCATCAATTCCAAATGTGACACGATGACGCTCTAGAAAGAAAGGGATCCTCAATGAAGGTTGAACCGGAAAGACGGTCTTCACTAGGAAAAGCAAAACATCTAAGACATCCAAAGTGATGGAACAACAGGTTCAAGTATGACCGATTGGCACTTTAGAAGGAAAAAGAACCTCATTAGAGATAGAACCAAAAGATGGGCTCCAATAAAGGTATCTAGAATGATAGATCACCAAGTCCAAATGTGACACGATGACACTCTAGAAAGAAAGGGATCCTCAATGAAGGTTGAACCGGAAAGACGGTCTTCTCTAGGAAAAACAAAACATCTAAGACATCCAAAGTGATGGAACAACAGGTTCAAGTATGACCGATTGGCACTTTAGAAGGAAAAAGAACCTCATTGGAGATAGAACCAAAAGATAGGCTCCAATAAAGGTATCTAGAGTGATAGATTGTCAAGTCCAAATGTGACACAATGACACTTTAGAAAGAAAGGGATCCTCAATGAAGGTTGAACCGGAAAGACGGTCTTCACTGGGAAAAGCAAAACATCTAAGACATCCAAAGTGATGGAACAACAAGTTCAAGTATGACTGATTGGCACTTTAGAAGGAAAAAGAACCTCATTGGAGATAGAACCAAAAGATGGGCTCCAATAAAGGTATCTAGAATGATAGATCATCAAGTCCAAATGTGACACGATGACACTCTAGAAAGAAAGGAATCCTCAATGAAGGTTGAACCGAAAAGACGGTCTTCATTGGGAAAAGCAAAACATCTAAGACATCCAAAGTGATGGAACAACAGGTTCAAGTATGATCGATTGGCACTTTAGAAGGAAAGAGAACCTCTTTGGAGATAGAACCAAAAGATGGGCTCCAATAAAGGTATCTAGAATGATAGATCATCAAGTCCAAATGTGACACGATGACACTCTAGAAAGAAAGGATGGCACTTTATGCCTAGGGCTGACAACTCTATGGAGAGAATAGACAAACCCAGTCACTTGGGGAGATAAACGCCAAAGTGAACAAAGCAGGTAAACACCATAAAGGAAGCAGAAATGCTAAGATGCTATGCATATGAATGTTTGTGCCATGCCTATGCTTATGCTGACAAAACAGACAAGAAGCAAAATTGGAGATGAAATAAATATCTCGACAAGGATACCCAGCCGATCTCAACAGATTGGACCATCACTGGGGGTGAATATGTAGAATCAGCAGCACTGCTTCAAGGTTACAAACTTCTCTGAGGAAAAAGAGTAATCCACTTGGTGTAGCATCATGACTTCATTAGGATTGCCATCATGAACTTTTTTCCTTACTAGGGGGAAATCCATGGAGAATTGTCAAGATTAGCTGAAGTAACAGCTTATTGGGGAGATAGCAAAGGATGTCACAAGAATAGAGTAGTTCTGCATCCCACTGGCATAATGATCATCTTCAAATCTTATTTGCCCCAGGCTATATGGTCTATCAGAAGACGATACCAAGAGGATTTTATAGAAGAATTGGCATGCGAGATGCTTCAATATCTTCAAACTCTCGGAGAGGTTCATGAATCTCGGCATAACTGCCCCAGATTAACTGCATTAGCACAACAAAGTCCTTGAACTTGTTCTACATAATGGTTGGTCTATGAAGGAGATGTCCCAGACTAACTGTCCTTTTAGAGATTTGCCAAATCTCGACCTGATTGCTTCTGATTAACTAGTCTGTGAGGATAAGTTACCAAAAGGATTTTACAGAAGAATTAGCATACAAAATGCTTCAATATCTTCAAACTTTTGAAAATATTCATGAGTCTCGACATAACTGCCCCAGTTCAACTGTATTCACAATACAAAGGCCTCAGACTGCGGTAGAAACAACTGGGGAATAAACTTTCCCCTGTTGGTGGGTCATTGGAGTCCAAACTTGTCATAAGATGACCTCAAGAAGACTTGTCCCAATATTCTAAATTTGAAGAGTTCCGCCACTGATTCAATAGCTCTTGGAATGGTGGATTGGCATATCCTTCCGCTTGGTTGCCCCTGACTGAGCATCCTTTATCAAGTCAAATTCCCTAGCTGGCTGCATTTGTTGGGATTTCTTTGATATTGAATTGTTTTTGCAAACAAGTATTGTTCATTAAAAATTGGCAATATCAATGCAAAATTCATGCAAGCTTTTGAAATCAAGTTTTATTGATGAAACACACACGGTGGAATGACTAAATAACCAAAAACAAAGGTGGATCTAGCCATTTACGGAATGATAGATGAAGTGATCAACACACGCAAATAGCAAAGATCATTAGGAGTCGGGTTAATCAACCTTGTTGTAGTATGCTTTCAAAACAACCTTACCTCAATTAGGTCTTTTAAGGTTTGTAATGTGGCTTGGTTCATGGTTTATGAAACAAAGGATAGGCTCAAAGTTTATTTGTCCCTACCCCATCTTCGTGATGAACTCCAATCCTACGCTCAATTAACTCAGGCTATACATTCAGGTTCATATATGCTAGGAATTGAATTAATGATATTTGATGATGATTCAGACACCTTGGATAGTCATTACTCCCTTACAATATTTGGTTATCCTTTATTGCTGAGGTTTTGAGACCTCTTTTATCTTCACTGAGGTTATGAGACCTCTTCTTGTCTTTACTGAGGTTTTGAGACCTCTTTTTTTTACTGAGGTTTTGAGACCTCTTCTTGTCTTTGTTGAGATTTTTAGACCTCTTCTTTCTTTGTTGAGGTTATGAGACCTCTTCTTGTCTTCGTTGAGGTTATGAGACCTCTTCTTTGTCTTCTGAGGTTTTGAGACCTCTTCTTTTTTAGTGTCATTTAATTTGAGAGAGCTGACTTGTGCCTTGCATGAAGCGCTTTGCATTCGAGTGCATAACCAAGTTAAATTTCGAACTACCCTGCCCCAAGGTTGAGATTTAAGGGTTTTTTGTGTAAGGAAAGAAAACTCCTACTTCTAGGCTTGAAGGGGTTAATGAGGGATTATCTTCCTTATCTCTCCAGTGTTTGGGATTTGAAACAATGCCTTACATCATCAGCAAAGTTTAATTGAAAGCATACCACAGCAATTATGGATATAATGTTTTCATCATCCTCCCCAATCTTTGCTTAACAACAAACAGTTGATGAAGTGGAACAGATAAATATTTTTTTTGTTTTTATGAACATAAAAGTAAATGAGTGAAATGAATGGGCTTAATCAAAAGGTGCACAAACATTTCATTAATCTTGCCAATTTGAAAGTACAACAAAGCTTATAAACAACACAAATTCAAAGTGCAAAGGAAATACAATTGAAAATACTGAAATAAACAAAATACAGCTAGCCTTGGCGAATTGATTTCAGAAGATTTCAGTTTCCGGGCCCATACGGGGGAACACCTTCGCCACTGATCACTTGTTCCTTGTGATATAGAACCTTGAGAGGCCTTGCAAGTTTTTTGCCTTTTGCTTCAAAAGTTGAGACATTGGTATCTGACGTACCTTCCTGAGATTTCAGCATCCTTAACAGACTTAGCAGTTTGGCTTCGAACTCTTTGCATTCTTCAATGGGATGCCCCATTGCCCTAGTGTGGAACTTGCATTCAATCTCTAGGCGATCTTCTTCAAGGATCAGATCCCTATGGTAGATCAGCCTTTGTACAGTAGCTTCTAGGGCTCGGCAACCATCCAAGTCATGCCCTGCAGCTCCCTTGTGAAATTCACCAGTCAGGTTTGCATTGTCCCAAGGTCCTGGCACAGGGTTGTGAAGTCAAGGAGTCACCAACTTCTTCTGAATTAGTAGTGGGAAAAGTTTGCTCAATGGCACCGGAATAGGCTGGCAGTTAACCTAGCCACTTTTAACAGAGCAACTTTTCTTGTTTTGGTCTCGAGGACCTCGAGGAGAAACAACCGTTAGAGGCTGGAATGTCCTTCAGTAGACGCTTGACGATGATGATATTCTGGTCCGAGACTAAGACCAAATGTTAGTGGATATGAAGTTTCCCCAAAGGTAGATCCTTGGTATGGGAGAACCACATGAGACGAAGAATTACCAACCTCCTTGGGCCCCACAGGGTGAATGTGCCCTTCCTTCATCTTCAAGTTTTGCATGGTCTCTACGGCCCAACTTATCTGGCCTTTGAGGATTCTGACCTCCTCTTTCAAATCTTCCTGGTTCTTCAGAATTTCATTCATTGCTACCATTGTCTTGAATAGGTGCTAGGTATCCTTCAGACATGGAAGAAGAGGAGACTCAAGACTAAGAAATGCAAATGAGATGCGAATGCGCATGGAATGCAAATGCAAGCCAAGTGGTTTCAAGGAACTCAAAGGCAAGTTGCAAAAAAAAATTGGAAGAACTGCAGAGTCTTTATTTTTAAGATCCAAGCTCTGTTGATTTTTTTTAAAAGGAATGAATATCTGAATTCCTTGAAACCAACAATGGATGCAATGAGATGTATGCAATGCACAAAACACGGGCACACATAAACACGGACATATGTACATAACAAAGCACACAATTCCTAGGGTTAGGGGTCTCATGAGTGGAGCCATGGTCTACCCATCCCAATAAGTGTGTACTATGGATTTATCAAATGTAGAATAGGGTTCTATAAGTTCTCAGAGTCAGCGTAAATCCTTCGGATATTATCGGCCTACGTGACTACCCACGCGGGTTAATAATATTCTCAAGATAAACTCGTCTGAGTGTAGTATCGCGTAACAACCATTTGGGACTACTCCCTCATAGCCATCGCACTACATCCTAAAAAGGCCAAGTGGGGTGAAGGTAACTACGGTCCTCAGAATCACTGGCTCTCAAATTGGGAAGAGTGACATCAATGTGACTACTCACATCAGACATCAACAATCCCAAAGGGCCTCAACTGAGCGTGGTCATCATATGCCATAAATTGTTAGGACTACTCCCAACAACCGACTATTGATTACACCACAATCCTATCATATGTGCTCTCAAGTCTGGGTTAGGACTTATCTCATCACTCAATAGTAGCAACCCTGCAAAACAGAAGAATCCAAACAAGTATGCAAATATATACAGACTTGTGTACAAATAAGCAAGCAAAACATGTAAATAACACAAACAAAATAAGGTGTGCTTAACCCTCAATTCAAGTTTCCCCAGTGAAGTCGCCATTTCTGTTGCGGTGAGAATCGGATATCAAGCTATTAATTAACTTGAATCAGACATCTTTAAAATTCACCACCGAGCTTTGATTTATCCAAATGAAAGGGTAAAGATCGAAGAAAACCCTAATTGCGCTATGTGAAGACAAAGCTAAGAGATCGGGGATCGGAGGTTGGTTATACTAAGGGAAGGTATTAGCACCCTAAGTATCTGTAGTACTCTACAAGAACCTCTTGTTAGTATTTGTGTTATGTTGTGTTTGCTTGTTAAAGGATCTGCTAAGGGTAAAGGTAAAGACCTATGGGCTAAAGGTAAATACCTAAGGGTATGTACACTAAGTATGCTCGCCAAGACATTGCATCTTGTGCCTACGTATCTGACTAAAGAATCAGAGCAACCGTAGTTCACCTAACTAAGGGTGAGGAACCATTGACTATGGTCAAAGTTCCAAGGGGAATGAGTATAAGCTCATATAGAGTTTAAGAAACTCCCTAAGTCTAAGTTGTGATGGGGTGAAGGTGAATACTCAAGGTGATGAGTATCACATAGAGTCCAAGAACTCTAACTTAATTCTAATTTGTAATATTGACTGGCTATGAGGCCAAGGAAAGTATCATATGACTATGAGGTCAAGGAGGGAGATGGCTATGACTAAGAGGTCAAAGCTGATATCCTATGACTATGAGGTCAAGGAGGGAGGTGGCTATGACTATGAGGCCAAAGCTGGTAATGAGCTATCTATGACTTTGAGGTCAATAGAGAGGCTTTCCTTTGGAAGGAATGGGAGATAACAACTTATGAGCAAGAGTTGAAAGGGATTGAAATTACATGAATAAAATGAGTTCAAGGACTCCAAAGAATGTTCAATAATTAAGCATGATCAAACTCAAAAGTATAATTCAAACATCAATGTATGGCAAGAGATAGTGAGATAATTCACAACAACAAATGAGCACACATACATATGATGAAGATAGCATTTTTAAGTTGAAATCCAAGACAAAGTACTCAAGATAAGAGGCTTAACAATCAAACCAAGAGGTACAAACAAAAACCCTAATGGTATAACCTTATCCAAGGTCAAGGAACACTTTCTTGAACAAACCTCTCAACCCAAACGAAATTCTCACATAAATCTCAAGTTACAAGTAATTTTTTTTAAAGGAAGTTCAAGACTTTAAATAAAAGGTTCATTCATGTTTTTTGGAATTTTTAGAAATAATATGAAAATAAAACAAAATGAAAAATAAAGTGATAGAAAATTAAATTAAATGTTAAAAAAGTATTTTTTTTTTTTAATTTTCTAGAATTTTAAGTAAAAAATGTCTTAAATGAAGTGAAATTTAAATAAGAGAAAAAAACTAAACAAGGAAATGAGCTGGGCCAGGGGCTGTAGTTATGAATCTGAAATGAACTAAGGCTCTAAGGCTGCAGCGCATGGTGGGTCTATGCTGGGCGTGCATTTAGAAATGGCCCAAATTAGGAAAATTAAGAGAAAAACAGAATAAAACAAACAAAAGGGTGTCTGGGGCGAAGGGGATTCGAACCCCAGACCCCTTGGTTGCCAGCGCATGTTACTTTCCACTGGGGTGGCTATACATTTAATGTATAAGCCACCCTTAAAACTACTTAAACCAAACAAAATTGGAATAATGTTCTATTTTGAAAAGAAACCCAGGCGAGAGAAAAAAAAACATGTGACCGGTACAAATACCATGTAACTGCCATCAATAGGTCATTCTAAAATTAAGTGACTAGCAGACAAAAAAAAAGCCCCATCCAATATACAATTGCCACGCCTCTAACCTTTTCATGCAACCATGCACTTCAGATTGAAACTATCGTGAGCTTGGTACAGGAACATAACAAACCAACTCATCTTGTTCAATTAATTTCACCATCCAATCCCAACCAAAACTTGTGAAACAAATCCCCACAGTATAGTGCTCACTACTTAGGATTACATCAGAACATAAACAAACCACGATAATGCCCTAATCAAGGAGGAAAACGAAGTTGAAATTGTGCATTCAGAAATGAAAACAACATTTACAAAGTGTTTCCATGCCATTATGAGTTTTAGAGAACACACATACATCATTCACCTAAGCTTTTACAGGCGCAAATATGCAACATGATAGTAGTATAAACAAACATTCATCCCTAAACATCTGAGCATAAAGATCATGAGCATGGAGGAAAGTAAGAATGAGGGTTACCTAGTGGAGAAAGGTCCACTGCCTCTTCAATCTCAAGAGCTTTGGAGTGCCACTGGATGCACCTCTTTTTGGCTGGTGATTGCTCAAAATCCTTGAATAAGAAAGTGCAACGCGTGTTCCCTCTTGGTTACTCACGAGTTCCTTCTTTGGTTGTGGACGGTGTGTCTTCTCTATCGTGTTGTGTTAATGGTATTTTGATGGTTCTCTTTCCTTGAACAAAGAAGAGTGATGTGTACAAGTGTGGTGTTAATGTTAAGAAGGAGCTCACGAGTCCTTAAGATTTTGTTGATGTGTGTTTATGAGTGGTTTCCGTGTGTTGTTTTCATCTCATTGTTGGTGTGTTGAGGTTGCACAAAGAGAGAGTAGGTTTATGGTTTTTTGGGGAGTGGTATTCTTGTTCAGATGGTTTGTTGTTACACCAAGAGAGAACAAGTTTATGGTGTTTTTTGCAAAGATCTAATGAGAGAGTGTTATGGTTTTCTTGTTCAGATGTTGATGTTCTGATTGTTGGTTCCCAATGAATGAGAAAACATCTCTTTTTATAGTGGCATAAGCTGGTCAATGGCTTTCATGACACAAAGGATATTGTTTTTGCATAAGGAGGAAAATCAGAATGAAGATATGGCGCATGGCATAGTCTGAATTTCTCCCTTGAGCCAAGTGAAGCTTGTAGAGGTTGCTTGAACTAGGCCTTAGTCGAAAAAATGCAGCGACATGGACCAGTGGATTAAGGTGTGTGAATAAAGTACATGATGGTCATTTGTTTTGCACCATGGCATCTTTCCACCTACCAACTATCAAAATACAAAGGTTGTACTTTGTGAAATCTCTTTTGCATGATTTTGTTGCTTTTGTGTTGGGAGATGATGAGAAAGAATTCAGCACTTGTACTTATCACAAACTTTTGCTCAGACGTGTTTAAGTTACAAGGTCTAATTTGCAAAGAACTAAGCCATGTTATGCCCTTCATTACACGAGCATGCTTCATATGATGGACCAAACATCATGTTGTTTATTCTTTGGACAGTTGGCATTTGATGTGTTTTGAATTTTAAATTTGAGAATACATTTCAAATCGTGACAAACTTGGTTGTGGCAAAAGAACACAAAATCAGAATTTCCAAGTGTGAAATAGCTTTGTGACATGCCCACTTTAGTACAAAATTTCTTGATGATCAATGCTCCATTTCATGAGTTCTTTGGCTCTTTGGAAAGTAGGCATTTGATGGAACATTTTCCATGTAGAAAGCTACTTGAGATGAGTTTGGTATCATTGAGAAAAAATGTCTTAAAGTTATGCGCATGGAAAGAGAAAAAGACTTAGAAAATTTTTCTAAGTTATTGAGTTTTTGCAATTTGAAGCACCCAACTTTAAAGCATCATAACTTGAGATTGGTTTATCCAAATGAGGAGTTCTACACATGCTTGGAAAGCTTGAAGAACAAGGAACAACTTTCATGTCCAAAGATTTTTGATTTGAGGCTTGGAACTATGTGAAAAAATAAGTTAAAGATGGATGAAAATTAGGGTGAAAATGACCAAAATTTCACTAAGTCCCAAAGGCAACTTATCTTCCAAGTCTCATAACTTAAGAATCATGCACTTTTTGGAGAAGGTCCTCTAATACACTTTGAAGTTCATGGAAAGAGCTTTCATTTGAGCTTTGAGTCGCTCAATTTGGATGTGTGGTTTGAAAGTTATGGCCTTCCCAATTTTGCACAAGAAGTGAATTTTCCACACAGAAATTTTCAAGGACCAAACATTGCCCTCTTTGCAAGAAACCTCTCAAAAATTCATTTTCTCATGCTCTAACTCAACAATTAGACATGTCATGATGGATTAAGGACTTGAATGCTTCATCTTGGGATCAAAATCTTAAAAGTCAAAGCCTCAGTCAAAACCCTAATTTCCCTTAGGAATACAACTGGATGATCTCTGATGATCTTGCTTCTTCAATCTCTTCCAAGGCCCATAGATGGCCTTTGAGGATGTCTAATATCACATGGAATCATGTCCCAAGGCTTGGGGGCATGTCTTGATTAACATTAAAGGCAATGGTTGACTTTCTTGACCAAAACCCTAGTTTAAGGCATGGTGAACTCATGGCTCAAGGTATCATTCTCACTCAGTTAGTGAACACCTGTGATGATGTTTGGAACTAAAGAGTGTCTTAGGAGACCTTGAATCATGTGAGAGCTTGGCTTAGGAGACTTTGTATAAACCCTGTTTTTCACATAAAAGAACAAACTAGCAAGATATGGTGATTAGATAATAATGCACAGATGATTAAATCTAAATGCAAATGCAAAATGTTATGACATCTAAGGGGTAAAATTTGGGGTACAACACCAGGCTTGAGTATACATCTAGGATTAGAGTGGAAAGTTGTGTGACTTGTGTGACGTCTGGCCAGACTTAGTATACATGAAAATTCCACATCCAGACGAGGTTTTCTTTGGTTATGTTCTACCCTGCGCGTTGGGACAGACTATAGAAGATAACCTAGAGAGCTGTCGACTCTGGTGACCATTCCCGAGAACTCAGTTGAGGCACTCCTCCCAAGGGGCGATAATGGCAGACCAGAAATGGCAAACCCATTACGCTTCTTGATCCGAGGACCCAAAGCTGGGAACTTGCCATAGGATGACCCTTTTGAGGGGAATCAGTGGAGGCCTTCTTAAGGAGTAATAATGCCATATCAGAAATGGTGAACGTATTATTACCTCTCGACCTGAGAGCCTGAGAAGCTGAGGATCATTAGGAATTCTTGGCCAGATCATACCTGTGAGAGGGATATTAGGTTTTTCTGCAGGAAACCAATACTCTTCCAACCTTTTGTTCTCTCACCGCGTCAGACTTTTGCACTGATATAGAATTACCTTTGCAGATGTTCAAATTGTCCAGATTTGATTATTCAAACTGTGTTGGCTTCTTGATTCTGGTGTCGCATATCATTCCATCATGTCAAATTAATCTTTTTGCATAGGCATTAAAGTTTTTTAGTTTTTGCATGAATTGCATTCATTCATGCCCGCATATGCATGTCCTTCATCTGAATAACCATTGCTCATCCTTGTCCGTCTTCTGCTTGTAGCATGACGACGACTCGACATCGGTATTTCACTCGCTCAAGCAAATCCAGAATCATGGCTGACTTCGAAGTTGAGAAAGCTGCTTATAAGGAAACTTTGGCTCAATTCTAGGGTCAGATGGATCAGTTTCATATGAATATGGACGCTATTATGGAACTCCTTCATGCTCAGAAGGACGTCGCTGCTGCTGCCACTGTTGTTGCAACTGCCACTGATGCAACTGTTGTCACTCCTGTTGTGACTGTTCCTCCTGTTGTTACAGTTACTCCTGTTGTTGTTCCTTCTCCTACTATTATTGAAGTGCCAGTTGAGCCTGTGATTCAGTCTCCTGTTCGTTAGTCTAATTGTCAATCCGTGTTGAATAAGATGCCTGCTGCTTTTCCTTGGGGCATGCCTCCGAATTACACTCCTCAGATTGCAAATAATGGTGCCTTCGTACCATATCAACCTTTTGTTGTGCCCATGCCTAATGGAAATGCTACTGCATATCCGTGGGGTATGCCTACTGTCATACCCCAAATTTTGACCACTAATAATTCCCATCATTGGGCAAATCATCGTCACAATATGGGTAAACCATCATACCTCATCAGTCTCCCCAAAGATGGGTGAGCATCCACTACTATCAAAGATTAAGGTTTCAAACCCTCTCATAGCTCTTAGACAAAGGATCAATCAAGAAATGACAGGATCTTCAACTTGTCTAGCCTCTCAAACATCCACAAAGGATCTAGAGGACTCCCACTTCAAGGATTAAGCACAAGGCTGCAACCTTCTAAGTGGATCAAGCCTCAAAATCGACAGTGTCACCAAATTAGGGTTTTGGTCGACCAGGGCCTCCAGATGGAAATTTTCCTCTGGGCATGAGCCAATGCTTCAAAGCATAACCTATGATGCTCCAAGGGACATCATAAACCCAATCACCAAGTCAATTTAGCCTCAGGGATGCATTCATCAAAAAAATCAGGAATTAGGGTTTCTTGACCTAATTCACCCCTAAGTTGACTTTTGGGACAAATCATGAGCCAAGACCTCAAGAGATGATTTGAGGTTCTCAAATACATCACATTGATCCATTTGTAACAATGGATTGATCCAAGAAGCTTGAGCAACAAGTTTCAATTTCATCAGAACCACAGTTAGGGTTTCGCGAAAAAAGTCAACTGTACCTTTGACTTTTGGCTAGGACATGCTCCCAAACCCTAAGACGTGATTCAATACACCCTATAACACCTATGAAATCAATCCATCAAGTTTGATTTAGGTCAAGGACATGATTTCATAGAGGATCACACAGTTTGGAGTTCATCTGACAAAAAGTCAACTGTGACAAAAGTCAAACTTTGACTTTTTGAGATTTTTCACAATTATGATTTTTTAACCCTAAAATGATGTTAATGTGTGATTTGAATCATCATTCATCAAGAAAAATTAAGAAAAGTGGGATAACTTGTAAAAGGGGTAACCATAAAAACTTAGAAAATTTTCTAAGTTATAGAACAAAGTGGCTAGAGTACCAACTTTGGAGGACCATAACTCCTAAACCACAAGGCCATTTTTCCCTATCCAAAGCTGGATTTGTAGCCATCATGGCCCTCTACAAAAGCTTCAACTTCACCTCATTTCAATTCATTATGGATTTTGAGTTATGGAATGATCAAAGTGACTGAAAACATGAAATGCCACTTTTTCCAACACTTAGTGAAATTTTCACTAAGTCAGAATCTGCCTTCACCTTTTCCAAATGTAGGGGCATTTTTCACTTGGATCCAAAAAGTATCAAAACCAATTATGATCAAACAGTTATTGTATCATATGAGGGCTTTTCAAAATGGCCAAGAACTCCATCAAATTCCACTTGAGCCATGAGATATGACAATGGCAATATGCCTTGCTGAAAACTGCCAAAGCAAGGCAGATTTTGGAGTTTTGCTCGATTTTGTCAAATTTTGTAAAGGGCAAGCAACTCTATCCATCTGAACACCTCAAGGGGGGACCAAGGAGGAACCAACTCTAATCCCAAGCCTCCCAAGTCTTTGGAACCAAAAATAGCATGATAAACCTAGAATTGCCTAAAAGAGGGACAAGACTCCAATTTTGGATTGGAGCATTCAATGGATGCACCAAGGTGGCATGGACTGAGCCATTTCCAACTGAATTTAGTCAAGACTTATCCAAGACCAAGGGGACCAGCAGCCTGTGCCCTAACCTCTAGTCAATGGCTAGAGGAGACTTGGATTCTCATTGCTCAACATTGGCCAAACCTATGCAGCAATTGCCATTCACTATTCCTTACAAAACAAACTTGCTCTACTATAAATAGAGCTCATTTGTGATCAGTTTGAGTACACCAAAGCCATCAAACTGATGCTTTCCTCAAAATCTCTTTCTCTAGGAAAAAATACCTTATTTAGCAAGGTAACTCTGAGTTTTTGAGTTTGAGAGCAATTCCAATCAAACAAATCACACACACACCTCATAAACATCATATAGAAGTGGTCCAAACACTCACATAACATCTAGAACACCAAAATCACAAAATCACCAGCCAATTGCTTAAGCCTTTGACAGATTTGCAGTTGGGGTACCATCTCAAGTTCCAGATCATTTCAAACCACTCCAAGCATCCAGACACACTCCATGGCGCCTAGGGAAGTTATCCACATCGTTGGAACCTATTTGTAACACCTCCAACCTAGAACTCAATCACCAGCTGCAAGAGGTGAGCATGAGCTCTTCTAACTCTATGATCCATGCATTTTTTGCTGCACAATAATTTGGCCATATGTTCATAATCATGCATAGAGTGTTTACCCTCAATCAATTGCTTAGTATGAATCATGTATGGAATTTCTGAACCTTCATGCAGAATTTAGGGTTCTTGAGGTTTCTCTTTGATTTCTTATTCCATGCTTAAAATAAATGAAATTAAAGACCATAGACATGATCGTGAGGTTGAAACGAGTAGATTGATATATAGATTGCATGATATAATCAAGTATTCAATGAGATTGGATAGAAAATGCAAATCTGTAGAAATAGAGGGTGGCGCGTGTTCTTGCCCTTGTTCTTGGCGCCCTTTTTGAAAATTCAAATATTTGAATTTTGTGATTTTATTTAATTGATTCAAAAATTAATTTCTCTCTGAGTTTTAATGATTTTGAGTTGGTTCTTTTTTTAATAATTCACAAAAATGTTAAAATGTTTTATTTTACCAAAAAATCCCAAAAACATTATTTATTTCATATAATTGATATTTTTGCCAAGAATTAATATTTTAATTATTTTTGACATTTAAAATATTTTTTCCTTCTTGATTTTACAAATTTTTATGATTTCTAATCATTTTGTAGGTCAAAACATGATATTTGAAACATTAATCTAAGATCACAATTTGTTTTCCACATATTAAACTATTTTGATTATTTTAATTGAATTTTTTATTCAATTAAAATACATTTTGGGAACAAATTAGGGTTTTGATTAATTCAACCCTCATCAAACCTTTTAAAAACTTTTGGGCCTCTAATAGAGTGTAAGACCCAATCCTTTGTAAATACAAACCTATTTTGGGCCTCAAGTGTTGTATAAGTCCCGTTGTATTTCAAAAGTTCGGCGCGATCATCGCCTGTTTAAAACAAACCACCTTAGGCCTCTCCTCAAGCTATAAGACCCATTCAAAACCATTTTTGGGCCTCTAATAGAGTGTAAGACCCAATCCCCTTTTGAAACCAAAACCTTTTGGGCCTCAGACATTGTATAAAACCCACGGTGTTTTCAAAACCTCGGCGCGATCGTCGCCCTTTTCAAAATAAACCCTGGGCCTACCCTCGTGTTATAAGCCCCATTTCTTTTTATTTCAATCATTTTGGGCCTCTTGAGAGAGTGTAAGACCCATCCCCTTTGTACCGAAAACCTCTTTGGGCCTCAGTCACTTGTATAAGTCCCACTGTACAACTTCAACAGTGCAGTCACTGGTAAAACCTTGGGCCTCTCCTTGAGCTGTAAGCCCCAACATTCTTTTCAAAGCACTTTTTCCTTTGATTTTGAACATAATATTGTTATCAAAGCTTTCTTTGTTGAACAAACTAACCAAACAGCATGGAAGCTCTACAACCGAGTAAGTGTTTACCCGCTTTCATTTACCGCTTTCATATGTATATAACTGTACTGTGAGGCTCTTTCACTATAAGTTGTAACACCCCCTTCTACACCCCTAGGCTATTAAAGCGATAACAAATAATCAGAGTGTAATTAAAATTCACGGCATAGACAGAGGCGTCACATCAATTTGAAACAAACATACAACAACCTGCTCAAATAGATATGCAACAAATCAAGTAGCACATAACAAAGGAACCTAGTTCCTAACACCCACAATTCAGATACAGAATAAAAGCGAAAAATCTGTAATTGAAACTCATATATATACATCATAAAAAGTTTATCTGTCCTACATCAATTCATACATGTGCAATCCAAAAGATACATATACATCATACAAAATAATCACACTCGATTCCCCGACTACCCGGTGCTACATATCAGAGCCGACCGACAAAAGAATGAAGACCTAAGCTTCACAAAAAGACCTCCAGCATCTAATCTGCAATGCCTCGTAGAGCATTTAAAAATAGCAGAAGGGTGAGAAACACAATCATAATATATTTGCATACAATTATATAATAACACGAAAATACACAAATAAAATATTCTCACCATCAATTATACCAGAATTCAAACACAAACAACACAAAGTATATTTCATATATCCATCACCAAGGTATATCAACCATGCACAACACACATATCGCCAACATATATACATATATCAACTCATCAATTTCATCCACAATTCCACACACAATCAATCCATTCATGATTTATGCAAATGCACAGAGACCGACACAACGATTCTATGCAATGCATATGCGGTACCATCCATCCATCATCTCAACACTAGTTCACTCAGGAACTATTGGAATCATCGCTTGTTACTTAGTGTAACTCCCCGTCGGGGAAACGATGTTCCCCGTCACTTTAGGTCCTCTTTGTATAAGGCTTACGACGTTTATGGATTGCTTTAGGTCCTCTTTGTATAAGGCTCATAATCCGATCGCTTTAGGTCCTCTTTGTATAAGGCTCACGATCGTCTATAATCATCGCTTTAGGTCCTCTTTGCATAAGGCTCACGATGTTACATTGGATTCCCTCTGGAACCGTTTCGTCACTCACACCCACTAGGGCACACGACATCACCAACATGCATATCATGATGCTTGGCATACAATGACTCATGACATTCAAATGCACACATATACACATCCATAATCATGCATATATCATCAAATCCAACACAATGCATTTACTAGCCCTTAGGTTAAAAACCATCATCACAACATCTTATCACATGCATTTCCATCACACAACAGCACACAAGTCATACAACATTCATATCAACAGCATATTGCATAATACACATCAACTACACACACTTACAATGGTACAAGTTGACAAAACGACACCATTCCAATTCCCGACATAATTAAATTGGCCACTATTCTCAAAACTAATAATATAAGAAAGAACATGTCAAAAGCTTTCCAACGCACCAAATCGCGCCTCAAACCGGCTCACGGATCAAAAGCTATAAAGAAAACAAATTAGGAAAAGCTGTTATGTTCGCATTGCGAAGCTCCTAGCGAGTCCTTCGCTCCTTCATTCGCAGTGCAAATGTCCCAGTGAACCAAGTCAGAAAGGAAAATAGCCAAAAAAAATTCCTAACGTTCGCAGTGCGAACTCCCAGCGAATGATCGCTTTCCCCTTCGCTGTGTGAGTCTCCCAGCGAACAGTGGCAGAAAGAAAACAACACAAAATAACACAAAGTTCGTAGTGCGAGTCTCTGGCGAATGCTCGCCTTCACCTTCGCAGTGCGAACAGATAGCGAATGCTCGCTTTCCCCTTCGATAGGGGATTCGCAGTGCGAAACTGCAAAAACCAGAAAACCCAGCAGCGCTGTTACATAAGCCAAAACTATATTTCCCTCGCCAAAATGCTTCCAAACCAACACATAGCAATCAAAACATAACCCAATCATGGTAACTAGTATTCTACCACATTTACATCGATTTCCAACCGCGAAAACATCGATTTCTACTCGTTTATCTCATTTCGATCTATATTGAAAACCAATAAAACTTCCACACAAACATACATAATCATACACAAACATAGTATAACCGAGTTTCGCACCCTTACCCGATTAAGTCGCGTTTAGAAAAGTCGGTTGAATCGGTTCCTAAATCCACAAGTTTTCCTCTCTTTTCTTCTTTCTCTTCTCTTTCCTTCTTTCTCTTTTTCTTCTCTTCTTTTTCTTTCCTTTCTATTTTTCTCTCTTTTTATTTCTATTTCTATAAACTTAAGAAAAATTAAAGTGAAATGACCAAAATACCCCTACACTCAAATATCTCGCAAACGTTCCCAAAACGCGATAAAATATAATCACGATGAAAAATAACATATTTTTAAATAAAAGTCAAAAATAAAATAATATAATAATAAAATAATCAAAACGACTTAATTAAATAAAACTGACAAAAACTGGGGCGTTACAACTCTCCCCCACTTAGAAATTTTCGTCCTCGAAAATATTACCTGAGACGAACAACTCCGGATACGACTCCCGCATCCGACTCTCCAACTCCCAAGTCAAATTACCCTCAGCAGCGCCTCCACACGCTACTTTCACAAGCGCAATTTCCTTGCCTCTTAACCGCTTTAACTCGCGATCCAAAATCCTCACTGGTAATGCCTCAACTGTAAGGTTCTCCCTTACCTCTACCTCATCCATCGGAATCACATGCGACGGATTCAGAACATACTTCCGAAGCTGTGAAAGATGGAACACATCGTGCAAATTCGACAGACTCGGCCGCAACGCCACCCTATAAGCCACAGCACCAACTCTCGCAGATATCTGGTAAGGACCAATAAACCGAGAAGTAAGCTTCTTCGACTTCAATGCACGACCAACACACGTCACCGACGTAACTCTCAAAAATACATGATCTCCCTCTTGAAACTCAAGATCTTTCCTCCTTCGATCATGATAACTCTTTTTCCTACTCTGAGAAGCCTTCATTTTCTCACGAATAAGTTTCACCTTTTCTGTAGTCTGTTGAATCAATTCCGGTCCAACCACCGAACTCTCACCAGATTCGTGCCAACACAACGGTGTTTGACATCTTTGTCCATACAACGCTTCAAACGGTGCCATTCTAATACTCGAATGGAAACTGTTGGTATACGTGAATTCAATCAACGCAAGATAACTATCCCACGCACCACCTTGTTCAAGAACACAAGCCCTCAACAAGTCTTCCAACGACTGAATCGTTCTCTCTGTCTGTCCATCCATTTGCGGATGATAAGCCGAACTCAATCTCAATTTAGAACCCAACGCCTTCTGTAAACTTTCCCAAAATCTCGAGGTAAACCTCAGATCTCGATATGAAACAATACTCAACGGAACACCATGTAATTTCACAATCACACTGATATAAATCTCAGCCAACCTCTCCAAAGAAAAACTGATGTCAATCGGAATGAAATGCGCCGATTTAGTCAGTCTATCCACAACCACCCAAATCGCATTATGTCCTCGTTGAGTGTTCGGCAACCCTGTCACAAAGTCCATAGAAATGCTATCCCATTTCCACTCAGGAATATCCAACGGTTGCAACAATCCACTAGGCTTCAGATGTTCTACTTTTGACTTCTGACATGTCAAACATGAATACACAAACTGAGCCACATCTCTCTTTAACCCGGACCACCAAAAGATCTTCTTTAAATCTTGATACATCTTATTAGCTCCCGGATGTATACTCAAATTACTCCGGTGTCCTTCCTCCAAAATCATCCTTTTCAACTCCGCATCATCAGGAATACAAATTCTACCTCGGAACCTCAAAACACCTTTACCATCCATTTTAAAATCACTACTCGCATCTTTTTCTCCAACCAACATCAAATCCACAAATTTCACATCCAATTTCTATTTCTCACTAACCGTCAACGAAAAATCATTAGTAACCTTTAACATTCCAAGCCTCACGCTATCCGACGTTAATTCGCACACCAAACTCAAATCCCTAAACGCTTCCAAAAGTTCCCACTCCTTAACCATCAAAGCAGACATATGCAACGATTTCCGGCTCAACGCATCGGCTACCACATTTGCTTTACCTGGATGGTAATTCAAGCTAAAATCGTAGTCCTTCAAAAATTCCAACCATCTACGTTGCCTCATATTCAACTCTTTCTGATCAAACAAGTATTTCAAACTCTTATGATCACTAAAGACTTCAAATCTTGCACCGTAGAGATAATGCCTCCAAATCTTCAACACAAAAACCATAGCCGCTAATTCAAGATCATGAGTAGGATAATTTTTCTCATGAATCCTCAATTGCCTCGAAGCATAAGCCACAACCTTACCTTCTTGCATCAACACTCCACCTAGACCAATCAAAGACGCATCACAATACACCACAAATGGTTCAGTAGGATTCGGCAAAATCAAAATCGGAGCTGTCGTCAATCTTCTCTTCAGCTCACTAAAACTTTCCTCACACCGAATATCCCAGATGAACGCTTGACCTTTACAAGTCAACTGGGTCAATGGAAGTGCTAACTTAGAAAACCCTTCAATGAACCTTCGATAATATCCGGCTAATCCCAAAAAGCTTCTAATTTCAGTAACAGATCTCGGAGCCTCCCATTGTAGAACTGCTTCTACTTTAGATGGATCCACAGCGATACTGTTACCTGAAATCACATGACCGAGAAAACTCACTTCCGACAACCAGAATTCACACTTTGACAACTTAGCAAAAAGTTTCCTTTCCTTCAAAACCTGCAACACAATGCGCAAATGCTCCGCATGTTCCTCCCGGGACTTAGAATAAATCAAGATATCATCAATAAACACAACAACAAAACGATCCAAATGCTCGTGGAAAATGCGATTCATATACTCCATAAACACACCTGGCGCATTAGAAACCCCGAACGGCATCACAGAATATTCATAATGACCGTAACGTGTCCTAAAAGCCGTCTTCTAAATATCTTCCTCTTTCACCCTTATCTGATGATACACCGACCTCAAGTCAATATTACTAAACACACACGCACCTACCAACTGATCCATCAGATCGTCAATTCTCGAAAGAGGATACTTATTCTTAATCGTCACTTTATTCAACTAGCGATAATTAATACACAATCGTATACTTCCATCTTTCTTTTTCACCAATAAAACTATAGCACCCCAAGGTGACACACTCGGTCTCACAAACCTCTTTTCCAACAATTCGTTCAATTGCTTCTTTAACTCAACCAACTCAGATGCCGACATTCGATATGGTGCCATCGATACAGGTCTAGTACCAGGAACTAGATCTATAGAAAACTCCACCTCTCTCTCTGGCGGTACATCCGAAATATCCTCAGGAAACACTTCCGGAAAATCACACACAACAGGAAACACATCAAGTGAAACTTGACTATCCACAGTCAACGATGCGAACAACCCAAACAACTGAGCTTCATCCGCCAAAAGTTTCTTCAACTCTTTGGTAGATAAGAAACTCGACTCTTCGTCTTCTTCAAGAGAAGGAAATCTTACTAGCTTATGATAACAATCAATATGAACCCGATTAAACTGCAACCAATTCATACCCAGAACCACATCTAAACCCTCCAACGGCAAACACATCAAATCCATCTCAAAGTCTTTACCATAAATGGTCAAAGGACAACTTAAACAAACCAAAGAAGTAGTTACTGATCCCATTGCTGGAGTATCAATAACCATCTCTCCATCCATCGAAGACAACACAAGATCCAAACGCTCCGCGCACTCAGACGAAATGAACGAATGAGTCGTTCCAGTATCAATAAAAGCAACTAAAGGCGTACTAATAATAAAACAAGTACCTCTGATCAGACGGTCTGCACTTGTAGTCTGAGTTCCCGCCAAGGCAAAAAAATTCCCACCAGTTGGAGCTTTCTTCGGTTTCGGACACTTTGTACTAATATGACCAGGTTCACCACAGTTGAAACACGTCACCACATTCTTCCTTGCACAATCAGCTACGACATGTCCTAAACCTCCACAATTAGAACACTTTCTCATATCCTTCCTACATTCAAACTGCCGATGACCTAGATCGCCACACCTAAAACATCTCGGAGGATTAGACGTACCTCCCCCACTTGGTCTTTTCTCAAAATTACCCCTTTGTTTACCCTTATCAGCTGGTGTTACATAAGGACCACTACGAAACTGTTGCTTTCCTTTCCTCTCGCTCACACTCTTATAGTGAGTAGAACGAGCTTTACTATCTTCCTCATAAATCCTACAACAATCCACCAAGTCTGAAAACCTTCGAATTCTCTGATAACCAATTGCATGCTTAATCTAAGGACGCAACCCCGTTCTCAAACTTCACACACTTAGAAAACTCCGCAGTCGCTTCCGCATAATGTGGATAAAACTGCACAAGCTCCACAAACTTAGCAGTATAATCAACAACAGACATACTACCTTGTTTTAACTCCAAAAACTCAATTTCTTTCTTTCCTCTTACATCTTCAGGAAAATAATTCCTCAGAAACTCGATGCTAAACACAGCCCAAGTGATCTCTTCCTCTGCAGCTTCTAACACATGACGTGTACTAACCCACCAATCATCAACTTCTTCCAGCAACATGTGAGTACCCAGTCTCACCTTCTGATCCTCAGCACAATCCATCACTCGAAAGATTCTTTCAATCTCCTTAAGCCAAATCTGTGCACCATCAGGATCATATCTTCCTTTGAAGACAGGCGGTTTGTTCTTCCTGAACTCATCATTACCCGCAGCATTAGGTGCACCCTGCACAGCCTGAGCCATAGCTTGCATCATAGCAGCTAAAGCAGCGTCATTCCTACCAGCCATATTCTGTTCATTTCCAATAACAGCAACTATGGTTAAACAAACAGCTCACCGATCCACAAAGACCAACAAGGACTGACACAAACTGACACGGACTGGCTCTGATACAACTTAATGTAACACCCCCTTCTACACCCCCAGGCTATTAAAGCGATAACAAATAATCAGAGTATAATTAAAATTCACGGCATAGACAGAGGCGTCACATCAATTTGAAACAAACATACAACAACCTGCTCAAATAGATATGCAACAATTCATGTAGCACATAACAAAGGAACCTAGTTCCTAACACCCACAATTCAGATACAGAATAAAAGTGGAAAATCTGTAACTGAAACTCATATATATACATCATAAAAAGTTTGTCTGTCCTACATCAATTCATACATGTGCAATCCAAAAGATACATATACATCATACAAAATAATCACACTTGATCCCCCGACTACCCGGTGCTATATATCAGAGCCGACCAACAAAAGAATGAAGACCTAAGCTTCACAAAAAGATCTCCAGCATCTAATCTGCAATGCCTCGTAGAGCATTTAAAAACAGAAGAAGGGTGAGAAACACAATCATAATATATTTGCATACAATTATATAATAACACGAAAATACACAAATAAAATATTCTCACCACCAATTATACCAGAATTCAAACACAAACAACACAAAGTATATTTCATATATCCATCACCAAGGTATATCAACCATGCACAATACATATATCGCCAACATATATACATATATCAACTCATCAATTTCATCCACAATTCCACACACAATCAATCCATTCATGATTTATGCAAATGCACAGAGACCGACACAACGACTCTATGCAATGCATATGCGGTACCATCCATCCATCATCTCAACACTAGTTCACTCAGGAACTATTGGAATCATCGTTTGTTACTTAGTGTAACTCTCTGTCGGGCAAACGATGTTCCCCGTCGCTTTAGGTCCTCTTTGTATAAGGCTCATGACATTTATGGATTGCTTTAGCTCCTCTTTGTATAAGGCTCACAATCCGATCGATTTAGGTCCTCTTTGTATAAGGCTCACGATAGTCTATAATCATGGCTTTAGGTCCTCTTTGTATAAGGCCCACGATGTTACAGCAGATTCCCTCTGGAACCGTTTCGTCACTCACACCCACTAGGGCACACGACATCACCAACATGCATATCATGATGCTTGGCATACAATGACTCATGACATTCAAATGCACACATATACACATCCATAATCATGCATATATCATCAAATACAACACAATGCATTTACTAGCCCTTAGGTCACAAACCATCATCACAACATCTTATCACATGCATTTCCATCACACAACAGCACACAAGTCATACAACATTCATATCAACAGCATATTGCATAATACACATTAACTACACACACTTACAATGGTACAAGTTGACAAAACGACACCATTCCAATTCCTGACATAATTAAATTGGCCACTAGTCTCAAAACCAATAATATAAGAAAGAACATGTCAAAAGCTTTCCAACGCACCAAACCGCGCCTCAAACCGGCTCACGGATCAAAAGTTATAAAGAAAACAAATTGGGAAAAGTTGTCATGTTCGCATTGCGAAGCTCCTAGCGAGTCCTTCGCTCCTTCATTCGCAGTTCGAATATCCCAGCGAGCCAAGTCAGAAAGGAAAATAGCCAAAAAAATTCCTAACGTTCGGAGTGCGAACTCCCAGCGAATGATCGCTTTCCCCTTCGCAGTGCGAGTCTCCCAGCGAACAGTGGCAGAAAGAAAACAACACAAAATAACACAAAGTTTGCAGTGCGAGTCTCTGGCGAATGCTCGCCCTCACCTTCGCAGTGCGAACAGACAGCGAATGCTCGCTTTCCCCTTCGCTAGGGGATTTATAGTGCGAACCTGCGAAAACCAGAAAATCCAGCAGCGCTGTTACATAACCCAAAACTATATTTCCCTCACCAAAACACTTCCAAACTAACACATAGCAATCAAAACATAACCCAATCATGGTAACTAGTAATCTACCACATTTACATCGATTTCCAACCGCGAAAACATCGATTTGTATTCGTTTATCTCATTTCGACCTATATTGAAATCCAATAAAACTTCCACACAAACATACATAATCATACACAAACATAGTATAACCGAGTTTCGCACCCTTACCCGATTAAATCACGTTTAGAAAAGTCGGTTGAATCGGTTCCTAAATCCACAAGTTTTCCTCTCCTTTCTTCTTTCTCTTCTCTTTCCTTCTTTCTCTTTTTCTTCTCCTTTTTTTCTTTCCTTTCTATTTTTCTCTCTTTCTATTTCTATTTCTATAAACTTAAGAAAAATTAAAGTGAAATGACCAAAATGCCCCTACACTCAAATATCTCGCAAACGTTCCTAAAACGCGATAAAATATAATCACGATGAAAAATAACATATTTTTAAATAAAAGTCAAAAATAAAATAATATAATAATAAAATAATCAAAACAACTCAATTAAATAAAACTGACAAAAACTGGGGCGTTACATAAGTCTTCTTTCATAAACTCATATCGACTGTGTAATACTAGTATAGATATTTAGAGTTTCCCGGGCAAATACGTCTAGAACTAAACAAAACCTCATCCGACGTTCTCCCAGATATGCAACATAACCTAAACCCTGAGAATTTTCGTTTACCACAATTTTAGATAACTAGATCTAAGAAAACTCCCCCCTTGAACAGTTCATATACAGAAGGCCAATGTTCCAAGTGAAACCCCTTCTGGAACTGTTCATCAGCCTCCTCTTGGGCTTAGTGCAATAACCCACAGGCTTCCTAAAAGCATCCCCGCTTCCTCTTGGTCGTTGTACAAGGACTCGTCAGCTTCTTAGAAGTTTTCACAGCCTCCTCTTAGGCTTCGTATAAAGATTCTTCCTCCGGGAAGATAGCCTCCTCTTGGGCTTCATACAAATTGTCCCTTCGGCTTCTTAAAAGATTTTCTAGCCTCCTCTTGGGCTTCGTACAAATTGTCCCGACGACCTCTTAAAGGTATAGGAACAGAAATTAGTCATCTTAATATAACAGTCTTTCAAAGAGTCTAGATCTTCCTACGGTGAACATACTGTCTCTTGATCTCACTTAGGCATAGTACAAAAGATAAAACTCTAGACTTGGACAGTCTAATCTCCCTGAGTCTTGAAGACATTCTCAAGTTCCTTTCAAAAATAGGAAGAAAACATCCATAGACTTGGACAGTCTTAATACCCTTCGGATTCCCCGTTTCCTTAAAGAACAGGAAATAATCCCGATCCTCAGATCAAATCCATGAGTACAAAATTACTCATATAAGAACTGATTTTCTCTTTTAACCAACATATTGGACCTGTCACTCAACTGAAACAGTAACCCTAGCCTCCTCTTGGCCTTTGTACAATGATTCTCCCCAGCAGAGTTAAACATTTTTAGCCTTTATCTCGGGCTTTGTACGAGATACAAAACACTCTCTTGTTGAGTATAAAAAGACTCTCTTGTTGAGTCAATCCTCTTTTAGCCTTCATCTTGGGCTTTGTACGAGATACAAAACACTCTCTTGTTGAGTATAAAAAGACTCTCTTGTTGAGTCAATCCTCTTTTAGCCTCCATCTCGGGCTTCATACGAGATAAAGAACACTCTCTTGTTGAGTATAAAAAGACTCTCTTGTTGAGTCGATCACCTTTAGCCTCCATCTCGGGCTTCGTACGAGATACAAATCACTCTCTTAGTGAGTATAAAAGACTCTCTTATTAATTCAAACCCTTTTAGCCTCCGTCTTGGGCTTCGTACAAGACACATATAAAAACACTCTCTTGTTGAGTCAACCCTTTTAGCCTCTATCTCGGACTTCGTACGAGACACAAAAGCATCCTCTTGTTGGGTCAATAACCTCCTCTTAGGCTTCGTATAAGGAAAACCTTGGTTGAGGCAATTAACCTTTTAGCATCAAAATCTGTGCCTTGCTCACAGTATACAAACATCAACAACTCCTTTCCCTTCATCTAATTGCTGTAAGCGGCAAGCCTCTGGATTATTTACATCCACGCCACTGTCCCTCTTTTAGCATGAGAAATTCCTAAGGAAAGATGGCATTGCTCTAAACTGAGTTAAAGTCTTCTCCTTCAGGTTGAAAATCCCCTATAAAAGAAATTATGGCATTACTGGATTCACATATCCTAGTTAAAGTAATTCTCCTTTATAATCAGTCACCCAACAATTGTGACAAACAGACCCCTTTAGAGATGACAAATTCTTTCTAAAGTCAACACCCTTTTAGCTTCACATCTTGGGCTTCGAACAAGATACAAATAGACCCTCCAGCTTCACATCTTGGGCTTTGAACAAGATACAAATCACCTTTAGCTTCATGTCTTGGGCTTTGAACAAGACACCAAAACACCATTTCCTCCCATAGAATAGGAGGAACTATTATCGCTCTGATTTCCCTATCCCGGGAATATGTAGGCATAAGATTGAAAAAGAATCTTAGCGAGCACACTAATAAAAAAAACCCCAAAGCCAATCTAGCACAGAATCCCAACAAATTCCCCATGAACAGTCCCGATATTTCGTTCTGAACAAAATAAGCAGAGAGAGACCCACGAACTAAAGTCGCATCTGTAAACCAACAGTTTTGACTGTTTAACCTCAGTATGCAAGCAGGGTTAATTGGAGACATCTATTTCCCTTCCTTCATCAGCTTCAATAGGATAAAAAATGAATCAAACTGTAGTACCAAAGCGATAGTGATTCGAAACCACAAAAAACCGAGCTACACCTACTCCGGTTCCACCTCCGATAGTGAATGATGATAATGACAATCTTCAGGTTTAGACGCATCAGACTCCTGGGTTGCCTGACATTGAAACTCCTGATGAAGAAGAGCATGTGTATAGAGTTCCTCTATTTCAGATTCCAGTTTCATCCTAAGCTGCTCAAACGGCTTTTTAGAATGTTCATTCTGGAATGCTCTACCCTGGGGCATCCTCAGCTGCTGTGATACCTCCTCCGAATTATCCGTTTAGTGTTCAGATGGGCCAGAATGCTGGTCAGATGGTTAATCAGGGATTGGTATATCCTTCTCAGTTTGCTACTCCATAAGTGCACGCTCCGGCTGCATCTCAGCTGCCAAATCCTCAGATTCTTGTCAGGCTTGCTAATCAAGATAAACCTGTTGGTTACAAGTTGTTGGAAGACCGTATCAGAGCTATTGAAGGGTTTTCTGCTTTTGGCTTGGAGGCTAAGGACTTATGTTTGGTTCCGAATGTTGTATTGCCGCAGAAATTCAAGATACCTAAGCTTCCAAAGTATAAAGGTTTGAGTTGCCCACGTAGTCACATCACTATGTACTGCAGGAAGATGGCATCCTATATTGATAATGATGAATTGTTGGTTCATTGTTTTCAAGATAGCTTGTCCAGTGCTTCATTGGATTGGTACATGGGATTAGAACGCAGCAAAATCCGTACTTGGAGGGATCTGTCTGATGCGTTCTTGAAGCAATACAAATATAATCTTGATCTGGCGCCTACCAGATTACAGTTGCAGAACCAGTCTCTCAGCTGAAATATTTAAAGAGTATGCACAAAGATGGCGTGAGATGGCATCTCGTGTGCGACCTGCTCTCTCTGACAGTGAGTTGGTTGATATCTTTATGGGTACATTACAAGGATCCTACTATGAGAAAATGGTGGGTAGTTCTTCATCGAACTTTGCTGACATTGTAACCATCAATGACCGGATTGAGAACAGTTTGAAGACTGGAAAGATTTCGGAGCTACTTCCCAGCAACCGGCTAATATAAAATCTCAGAACAGTCAATCAAAGAAAAAATAAGGTGAAGCCAACGTTGTGACGGCTCAAGTTTCTCCTTAGTATCAAGCACCCATGGCTCCCATGCCATACTATCCATACCCATACATTGTTGCTGCACAATATCAATAACTTCCGTACCAGTATCATCCGCAACAATCAGTTTAGAATGCTCAGAATCAGCAACAACCACAACGTTAGCAACAGACTCAACAGAACAACAAAAATCAGCAGAATCAAAACCGACAAAATAAAAATAATCAAGGAAACCATAAGCGTCCAAATTTCGACAGAATTCCAGTGTCATACACTGAGTTGTTTCCTTACTCGGTTCACCAAGGGGCAATTGTTCCCAAGGAGATCGCGTCTGCGATTCCTCCATTCAACCCAAAGCATAATCCAAATGCATCCTGTGTGTCGCTCCCGAAAGATTCGCATCCAACGGTACAAATGCGAGAGTGGCGCAAAAGACACAGAGTCGCCAGCAAAGTGTATTTATCCCAAGAGAGGGAAAGGAAACACTGCGTAAACCTGAAAGAAGGGAAAGAGCATGGTCACGCGACCAAGAGAACGGGTACGGGAGTCGGTTACGCGAAGGGAAGGTGTTAGCACCCAACACGTCCATCGTACTCGATGGGATCCACGCTTGCTGTCTGCATCAAAGGGTGTCGTCGACTGGAGCTCCACTGCTACTGGACCGGAAAAAGAACGAGAACGGAAAGAAACGAAGAAGAAAAGAAAAAGAAGTGACTCGATAGAACGTCCTCGTAGTCCTATGCCTACGTATTCCCTCGGTGCAATGGGAAAGTCAGAGTCAACGTAGTTCGGACGGGAACTGGGGAAAGGTTGCTCGCCAAGACAATCGCTGTCTTGTGCCTACGTATCCTTAATCGGACGAGAGAGAGGAATCAGAGCTGACGTAGTTCGTGGGTACGACCACGGATGGGTAAGTGTTTTTTACGTGAGCGACGAGCTCTTTTCTGAAAATGAAGTTTGAAACCCAACAAGTCCGAAGGATAAAAAGATTTGAATTTGTTTGGTGTTTTTTAGACAGAAGTGTCTTTTAAGTTGTTTCGCAACTTGCATTGAACCCAAGTCTTGAATATAGGAACGAATACTTCGCGCATCGTCCCCAACAGGACGTACACTAGGTATCCTAGAAGAATGAGAGGAAGCCCCTCAATCCCCACTTCCCACATAGAAGGCTCAAGTGCAATACACGTTAACTTTTATTACGTGTCTTGAAGAAGTTTTGAGATGAGAAGAGAGACGACACAAAGGAAACTCTAAAGGGAAACTAAGAGTCCTAATGTTATCATGCATGGATGTCCTATGGTTAGTGAGGTTTAGGAGAGACGACTACCTAACCTAATGCTAATCCTACTCCAAGCTTAATCAAAAATTAAGTTGGACTAGGTAGCTCTAACGGGAGAGAGTCCAAGACTTAAACAAGTCTTGAGACTCGAGGGATGAAAAGAGTGAAAGAGAAGAAGAAGAAAGAGAAGGAGAAGATAAGATAAAATAAATGGCAGCAAGCACATCATATCATAAATGTCCAACTCAAGTCAATCAACATGTTTCAAAGATCAATGCAAAACACTTCAAGTACACAAGTAAAAGCACACAAGAAAGGATGCAAGCGAACTTGAATTAAGTGCACAATTAAATACACGTGGATCTCATATTAAAGTGAAATGAAAGAGACAAGATGAAAATGAAACAAGACCAGAACTCACATCATATCATCATTAATAATTCACATATGCAAAAGAGGTTCACATTATGCAATACGATGCACCAAAGAAATTACAAAGCAAAAGGGATGATATGCATCACATAATTCAAACCAAATGCATCCAACAATGCTCAAGTAACATGAAAATCAAGTATAGAACTCAAGAGGCAGTAGCATATACATAAATTTCATATCAAACCCAAACTCAAGTCATACAAGATCAAACATCCATCAACAACTTCAAAACATGCACCAAAAATGAGAAAGACATTCACTTAACATCCATGCAAACCAATAAAGAAGTGTGTGAAGCAAAGAGTGAGAACATGTCACATAGAGCACCTCAAACCAAGAGGTTCATAACCTCTAGCATATCATACAAGTCAAACAAAAGGTTTCATACATGAGTGAGATCACGCAAAGAAGCAATCACAAGATTAGGTTGAGCATACCACAAAGTTCAAGTCCAAAACAACATCCACTTGTAAAATCAAGAACAAAATGAAAAATGATAAAATGAGGATGATTCCAAAGCCACAAACAAGATCAAATAGAACATGATCACACCACATAAACATCTCAAGCATCACTCAATCACAAGTAAGCAAATGCACTCAAACTAGGTCAAGTATCAAAGTATGCTTCAATCAAACTTGCATCACAAACAAAACTCAACCAAAAATAGCAAAGTGGATCAATAAAATCCCAAAAAAAAATCAAACAGAAGTTAACTCAATCAAGTAACATATGCAAAAATATTGGATCAAAAAGAGTTAAAGAGCTTGTTTAAGAGTGATCCACAAGTCAATATGTGCAAAGAATCGGACAAGAATCGAGGGCTCATGAAAAGCAAATGGCAAGTCACCTAAAGCAACTCAAACCATCATCAAATTAGCCTTGAAACACCCTCATATTATGCCTTAAAAGTGTCCAAGAGATTGACCTCAAATGGTGTGTGAAGATCACAAAAGTTCCTAACCCTATAAGAAGGGTATCATTGGAAACACACTATCAATTTAATTCCAAATAAAATAATAAAACGAAATTAAAAATAAAATAAAAATCATGAAAATAAACTCAAGAAAATCATGGATCAGAAAACAATTTTTTTGTATTTTTTTATTATGATTAGAACATTTAGAAATAAAATCAAATTGAAAGAGGAAATAAAATAAAAGGAAGGAACATGTGAACATGGCGTGGGGGTGTATGAGCAAATACCAACACAAGGCAATCATGTTGAGTGGCGCATTGGGTCAAAAATAAGGGTGGTGCGAAAATCAAAAATGCTAAGCCCAAACAAAATAAAAAAACCAATCAGCTTTTAAAATAAAATAAAAAAAGAAAGTAACACAAAAATCATGTCAACTTTAATCAATCGGACAACCTCAATTAAGTTAGAAAAGGACAAAAACATCACAAGCCAATCACACGATGACACTGCATCGTCTTCTTCATGAAGAAACCTATTCATACTTCCATGCATCGTGGAAAAGAAAGCATGAGCAGCGCAAACATCACGACTTCCACCTCACATTTCTCCATTAAATCTCAACCAAATCACACAAAATAAAGCACTAAAATGGAGCTCAAGAATCATAGATCAACACAGTATCAATAGTTTTCCAAGATGATCACTCAATCATAGAGAAAAATAGATCTAAAGGCACAGATTCAAACATATATTCAAGATTCAAACAAGACAAGATGTTCAAATACAACATAAATCATTGCATACACAATGCCTACCATAAGTAGGGCTTCAGCTCATGTTATCACCATCATGATTCTAACAAACAGTAGCTCCTAAAATGATGCTTAAAGGTGCGATAAAAAAGGAGCAGACGGTTACCTAACGGAGATAGTCCGTTGCTTCTTCAACCCTTGCAGTGAGATTTGGAAAAAAAATGCAGATCAACTCCTTAGAGCTTGAGAAGAGCGGATCAAGGCTTCATTTGCTTGAAATCTGCTTCAATCTTTCATAACCGAACTTGAGCAAAAATGGTGAAAATTAAGATGCTAAACCAACTAAAGCAAATGGTTCCAAATACCAATGAGTGCACATAGAGGCAAAGTCACACTTCAGAGATGCAAAACCAACCAGAAAATGAAAGAAAAAGATGTGTAAATGAGAAGCTCGAATAAGAGAAAAGAGAGAGTGTGTGAGCTTTTCTGATCTGGTTTTTTGTGTTAGTGAGAAGCTGCCTCCATTCTAGGGTTTGTGATGACTTTATATGGTGAGTTGCTTTGTTAAATGGGCCTGAAAATGGAGTGGAATGTTTGGTTCGAAAATCTTGCCAAAAAGGAAATCAAGAGAGTGAGGTACGGGTAGTGGTGTTATGGAGTGTTGGTAGTGATTTTTGGGCGTGAAAAGAATGTGAGTATGTTGTGGAGAGATCAGGCACGTGGGAATGGATTGAGGTCATGTTGTACTGACTTTTTTCTTCTCTTTTTTTTTTATGTTATGGCAAAAACGTGCAATGTGTGCTCATGAATACTATGCCCTTGCTTGGTCATATTTGGCAATGTGTGGAGTGGTGTGTAATTGGTGATGATGCGTGTGGTTTAGGTAGTACAAGAATGCTGCAACACCAATGATAAAATATACCAAGGAATTGGATCATTCCATGCTTTGAAATTGGTTGAAAAAGCTTCACTTTGCATGGTCATATCTTGATGAAAATAGCTCCATTTGGGACATATTTGTGCTCTATGGAAAGCCCACATGACAAAGAACATATCTCATGTTGATTATATATTGAATTGGAGCTGGGATCTATGAAGAAATTTTTCATGAAAGTTGTTTCAAAATCTGTCCTAAAACACTTAGAAAAATTCTAAGTTTTTGAACTTTGTAAGAATGAAAACATCCAACTTGGGAGCATCATAACTCTTTCATAAACAAACCAAATGTCATGGTTCTTGTATCCATTTTGAAGGGAAAACTTCAATCTACAACTTCCATGTGGAAAAGGTTTTTGAATGAGGCCTTGAACATGGTGAAAAATGGCTTAGAAAGTGATTAAAAACTTACTAAAAATAGTAAGTTTCTAAAAACCTAATTTTCCAATTTTAGCAACTTTCCCAAATTCTTGATTTTTTATGAACCTTTGAACATTCCTTGACCAAATCTTGTCCATGGACCATATTTGACTTGAAAATCATGATGTTGACCTCAAAAAGTCAGGGGTTGACTTTCCCACTGCACAGTTGACTTTATTCCCAATTCTCCTGATTTTCAACCTTCTGATCAATTGAAATCCTTCTGAACCAAATTGATGGACAATTCTCCAATCCTAGACACTTGAGGACATAAGTAATACCATGAGATCGAGTCTTGTCTCAAAAATCAGAAATAAACTGATTCTACAGCAAACCCTAATTTTGGCTCCTCTGGTTAGGAGAAATCAGCACATCCTCCAAATTCAAATTCCTCTGAGTATGATGAGTGTCATGTCCACCAATGATGATAAGTGCCATTTGGAGATGATAAACAATCAAATAGCTTGCTCATTTGAGGGTTAGATCTCAGAATCTCCAAAACCCTAATTTAAGAAATCAGGTTAGTAGAGTGTGATCCCTCTGAAATCTCTTGCCAATCTTGATCTTGTGATGAGATGATAAACCAATTAAGACACCTTGTGGCTCAAGGCTCATTTGTGGTTCAAGAATTGATAGCATCAAGAATTTTCTCTCCTCTTAGCCCCTTGAACAATACACATGAACTGTTGCTTGAAACCCTGAAAACCTCTTCTTCCCTTGAGTTAAACCAAGTACCTTGATCCCATGCTAAGAACCAATGATATGCAAAGACGATGATGCAAGAATGAAAAGAAACATAAGCCAGTTAGTATCAAAACAAAAATGGCAAATTTTGAGGTGCTACATTGTGTTTATCACGCTGGATACATAGGACATGCGATAGAGGACTGTTTTGTTTTCAAAACTAAGGTTCAGGAACTCATTGATCGGAATATTTTGACGTTCGCTGAGGAAGGTCCTAACATTCAGCATAATCGATTGCCTAATCACGGTGGACCTGCGATGAACATGGTTGAGGATAACTCAAGGGCTAAATTGATCATGGATGTTGATGAGGTAAAGACCCCGATGACTGTGGTTATCAAGAGATTGAATGAATATGGGTTGTTGACAGGGCTGCATGGCAAGTGTCAGATTTGCGACGATAATCCCAACCAGTGTCGAAGGCTGAAGGGTTGTGTCCAAATTTTGATGAACCGAGGAGAAGTTCAATTTGCCAGATCTAAGCCTGCTGAAGAAGTTTCTACCATCGAGCCATTCACCATCGTTTATAGGAAGGTTCCTGTTGAATCTCCTAAGAAGAAGATACAACCTATTGTTGTTTTCCCACCAAAGTCGTTTCCGTATCAGAATTCTAAGGAGGCACCTTGGAAATATGGGTCTATTGTGTTTTCTAGAGATCAAGAGATAAGGTTTGCTGAGTCTGAGATTGTGAATGTTACGGCCACTGGAGGTATGACTCGTAGTGGACGTGTATTTGCTCCGAAGGTCACTACAAAGCATGTTCAGGTTCCAACTGTTGTTCTCCCCAAGGAGAAGCCTACATCTGTAACCCCTGTTGTCCTACAAGGGGCATCTATTGTCGTACTAGTGCCAACTATTCCATCTGAGGATGTTTCAAAGAACAAAGAGACCCTTTATGATCAAAAGTTCCTAAAGTTGATTAAGAAAAGTGACTTTAAAATTGTGGATCAGCTGGGGCAGACTCCCTCGAGGATCTCAATCTTGTCCTTACTCATGAGCTCGCCTGCGCACAGATCAGCCTTGTTGAAAGTTTTGAACACTGCTCATGTTATGCATGATATATCTGTTGTCGAGTTCGATGATGTAGTGGCTAACATAACAACAAGTAGATATTTGGGTTTTAATGAATAAGAATTGCCTCCGGAATGAGCTGCCCACAACAAAGCCTTGCACATATCCGTAACCTGCATGGATGCCTTGTTATCTCGTGTTCTGGTGGACACAGGTTCTTCTCTCAATGTGATGCCCAAGGGCACATTGAGTCAATTACTGGTAGAAGGAAGCGAGATGAGGCCGAGCGCCTTAGTTGTCAACGCATTCGATGGTTCTCGAAGACAAGTCATTGGAAAAGTGGATTTACCCATTAAGGTTGGACCGTATTTGTTCACCATTACTTTCCAAGTAATGGATATCAATCACGTGTACAGTTGCCTATTGGGTCGCCCGTGGATTCATGCCGCAGGGGCAGTTACTTCCACTTTACATCAGAAATTGAAATTCATGTTCGACGATTAGCTGGTCATCGTCTATGGTGAAGAAGATCTGATTGTAAGCGAATTGTCATCTTTTCGATACATCGAGACCGAGGAAGGCATAGCTGAGGTGCCTTTGGAGTGTCTCGAGTTTGAAGATGTCAGCTCTGCTTCAACTAGTTAAAGTAGATCACCACAAGTGACTTTAGCATCTGCCAAGAGTGCTAAAGAGACCATTGGGAAAGGTGCCTTGCCTGGCTAGGGGCATGTGATTGATGTGGTTGAAAAGCATGATCGATTTGGATTGGGTTACCATCCTGGTCGATAGTCTAGTTCACTTGGTCAGAAGTAGTGAACTTGATCAAGTTCAGTAGCGCGGGTTCTCAGAAGGGTGACATCGTGGCTGCCATTGATAACACTGGTCCTAGCAACTAGATTTCAAGCTTTGTGCGCAAGTGCCCGCCGGGTTTCAAGCTCAACAATTGGACATCTACCGTGATTCCTGTGGTTTTTCCAACAAACATGTAATGCATTTTGCTTTCTCATTCCCTCGTCCTCGCCCGAGATGAGTGGATAGCTTGTATAGGGCCTCCCGCTTTTGCAATATTATGTGATCAATAAATAAAAGTTTTTTGCATTCAAAACCTTGCTCTATTTTCTTTCCTTATTTTACTTTTTCACAAACAAATGGCAAAAGTTTCTTTTACTTTACACTTTTTAAAATATCTCATTCTAAACATATTCATAAACATGCAGAACTAATAAATGCATTGATAACAACATGGCAAACATCCATTGTAATTCTGGGATTCCAACCAACCAAGCCGAAGAAGATGGTGAGGAAGATTGTGAATTACCGACTGAACTAGCAAGGCTCCTTGAGCACGAGCATAAAGAGATTTAGCCACACAAAGAGCCAGTAGAAATTGTCAATCTTGGTACTGATGAGGTCAGAAGAGAAGTCAAGGTTGGCACATCTCTCGCAAAGCATGTACACTCCGAGTTGGTCAAGTTATTGAAAGAGTATGTTGATATCTTCGCCTGGTCTTATCAAGATATGCCTGGGTTGGATACCACCATCGTTGAACATCACTTGCCACTCAAACCTGGATGTCCTCCTATCAAGCAGAAACTCAGGAAGACTAGACCCGACATGGCGTTTAAAATCAGAGAAGAGGTAAAGAAAAAGCTTGATGAAGGGTTCCTCGCCACTTCCGAATATCCTGAATGGATTGCCAACATCGTCCCGGTTCCAAAGAAAGATGGGAAAGTCAGAATGTGTGTGGATTATCGAGATCTTAACAAGGCAAGCCCGAAAGATGACTTTCCATTGCCTCATATTGATGTCTTGGTAGACAACACGGCGCAGTTCTCTGTCTTTTCGTTCATGGATGGTTTCTCAGGATATAATCAGATCAAGATGTCCCCAGCTGATATGGAGAAGACTACTTTCATCACGCCATAGGGTACATATTGCTACAAAGTCATGCCATTCGGTTTGAAGAATGCAAGGGCAACATACCAACGTTCCATGACAACCCTCTTTCACGATATGATCCATCGAGAGATTAAGGTTTACGTGGACGATATGATTGCCAAGTCCAAAACGGAAAATGATCACCTGGTTCATCTAAAGAAACTATTTGACAGACTCCAGAAGTTTAGACTGCGGTTGAATCCTGCGAAGTGTACCTTCGGAGTTCGATCGGGAAAACTGTTGGGCTTTATTGTGAGTCAGAAGGGCATTGAAGTTGATCCCGACAAGGTTCAAGCAATTCAGAACATGTCGTCTCCCAAAACGGAAAAAGAAGTCTGAGGCTTTCTGGGCAGACTTAATTACATTTCAAGATTCATTTCTCACTTGACGACTACCTGTGAACCGATGTTCAAATTACTAAGAAAAAATCAATCGGTCGAATGAAACAATGATTGTCAAGAAGCATTTGACAAAATAAAACAAGACTTGCAAGAACCACTGATCTTAGTACCGCCGGTTCTGGGTAGGCCTTTAATCATGTATCTCACTGTTCTCGATGAATCAATGGGATGTGTATTGGGTTAACATGACGACACTGGCAGAAAAGAACATGCAATTTACTATCTGAGCAAGAAGTTCACTGATTGTGAGACCAAATACTCACTCTCGGAGAAAACTTGTTGTGCTCTGGTTTGGGCTGCTCGACGCCTAAGACAATACATGATTTGCCATAATACTTTATTGATATCCAAAATGGATCCGATAAAGTACATATTCGAAAAGCCTGATGTCTCTGGAAGGATTGCTCAGTGGCAAATGCTGTTAATTGAGTATGATATCCAACATGTTACCCAGAAAGCAATAAAAGGGAGTGTCTTGTCTGACTACCTTGCTCACCAACCTGTAGAGGGTTGTCAACAAATGAAGTTTTACTTTCCCGATGATGATGTTCTGTTTATCAAAGATTATGAAACTCCAGACCCTGACATAGGACCCGAACCAGGGACGCGATGGACGCTCGTGTTCGACAGTGCCTCCAATGCTAAAGGTCGTGGAATTGGTGCTATCCTCGTCTCTCCAACAGGTTTTCACCTCCCCTTCACTGCCAGATTATGCTTTACATGCACCAACAATATGGCTGAATACGAAGCATGTATCTACGGTATTGAAGCGGAAATTGACATGAGAATCAAGATTCTTAAGGTCTATGGAGATTCTGCTTTGGTTATTGGCCAAGTCAGAGGGAACTTTGTGACTCGGGATTCCAAGTTGGTTCCGTACCAACAACACATCGCGAAATTGATTCCTTAATTTGATGAGATCTCTTTTCATCATATTCCCAGAGAGGAAAATCAACTAGTTGATGCTCTTGGCACTTTAGCATCCATGTTCAAAGTCAAGTGGAAGAACAAAGCTCATTCTATCCGCATTGATCATTTGAACAAACCAGCACACTGTTTAGCAATCAAGGATGAGTCTAATGACAAGCCTTGGTTCTACGATATTAAGAGATATCTGGAAAAATAGGAATATCACGAGGGTATTACTATCACTGACAAGAAAGCTCTTAGACGGCTTTGTGCCAAATTCTTCTTAAGTGGTGGTGTACTGTACAAGAGGAATTATGATTCCGTGTTGCTCAGATGTGTGGATAGACACGAAGCAAACACGATCATAAGGTCCATACATGAGTGTTGCGAGGGTGTACATGCTAAAGGCCCTGCTAAGGCCAAAAAGATCCTTCGAGCTGGGTATTATTGGACAACAATGGAGGTAGATTGTTACAACTTTGCCAAGAGATATCACAAGTACCAAATCTACGGAGACAAGATCCATGTTCCACCAACTCCATTGAACATTTTGACTTCACCTTGGCCATTCTCTATGTGGGGTATTGATATGATTGGAATGATCGAACCGAAGGCTTCCAACGGCCACCGTTTCATTCAAGTTGCTATCGACTACTTCACCAAATAGGTTGAAGTTACTTCTTACACGAATGTCACACGCCAAGTGGTTTCCAGATTTATCAAGAAAGAGATAATCTGTCGTTATGGTATTCCTAGCAATATTACTACTGACAATGCAAGCAACATAAACAACAAGATAATGAAAGAGTTGTGTCAAGAATTCAAGATCGAGCACCACAACTCTTCACCTTACCGGCCCAAGATGAATGGTGTCGTCGAAGCAGCAAACAAAAACATCAAGAGGATTGTCTAGAAAATGGTCAAGACATACAAGGATTGGCATGAAATGCTTCCTTATGCGCTACATGGCTACAGAACTTCAGTTTGCATTTCTACTGGGGTAACTCTGTATTCGCTTGTGTATGGTATGGAGGCTATTCTACCCATTGAAGTCGAGATTCCTTCACTCAGAGTCATCATGGAAGCAGATCTTGATGAAGCTGAATGGGTCCAATCCAGATATGACCAGCTGAATCTCATCAAAGAGAACCGACTTACAGCCATTTGTCATGGTCAGCTGTATCAGAGACGCCTCAAGCGAGCTTTTGACAAGAAAGGTCTCCCTCGAGCGTTCCATGAAGGCTAACTCGTGCTCAAGAGATATTCACCTATTCACTCGGATCCACACGGCAAGTGGACTCCCAATTACGATTGACCTTTTGTTGTCAAGAAGGCCTTCTCAGGCAGAGCCCTGATCCTCACCACCATGGATGGGGATGAGTTGCCATCACCCGTGAACTGCGATACAGTAAAAAAATATTATGCCTGAAAAAAATGGATAAAGAGCCCGCTAGATTGACATCCGCAAGGACAATCTAGGCAAAAATGGGCGTCCCGATGAACCAAAAAAAGAAATGTCCATGTAAAAGTTAGGGACAATGCAGAAAAAAAACAATAACAGCCCGCTAAGTCGAAAACCTAAAAGGGCGACTTAGACAAAAATGGGTATCCCGGTGGACAAAAAAATATAGAAAAATGTCCCGGAAAAATTAGGGATGAAGGCATTTGACTATAAACACTTGAGCCTCTCTTCGTCATAGCAAGACCTTAGACGGTAACAGAGCATTCAAATCATCATCAACTGGTGCAAGGCATTGGAACCTAGACTTACAGTGGATAGTAGTCAATGTTGTAATCAATGCAAAACATGATTTCCCTTTGCCATTTACATTTGTTTCTCAATTTTATTGCAAATTTACTCATCCAGGATTTTTGCATCCTTGTACACATCTTATGTACAAATATTTTCATATTCACTAAAAATGCATCATTTGTTTTCTCAATTGTTTTCTTTTCAGTATTTTGTTTGCAAAATAAACGATTATTTGTGATCACATAATACTATAAAGAGTTGAGAACAATAAAAAGCTAAATCAATGGAGAAAACATTTTGCATTACATATTTTACTAGTGACCCATACATGATAGTCAGTAATATCCATTGGCAAGCCTAATGCCCGATCTACACCGTGATGGTACTTTGAAGAAGTTGTTGTTCCCTCAGCAGAGCCATCATTTCCCCAGTAAACGCCATTATGGTTCTCCGAAAAGGTGGATTACCTTCCATTTCTCCAACAGATCCATAAGGTTCATAGTAAAGTTGTCATGATGTACCCCAAGAGGAGACGATTGTTCTTTCCCCAACATGGGTCGTGCATCATTCCCAGCATGTCAGAACTGTCACGCACCAGCAGTGGTACGACTTGGTTCCTCTTCTTCCCCAAGCAGAGAAGATCCTCCGGACCCTGGTAATTCCCTGCAACAGAGTCAGCGGTAGTTTTCTGGTTTCATTTCCCTGGCAGTCAGTCATGATGAAAAGATTGACCTGATTCTCTTATCCCCATCAATAGCAGTGGTGATAGTCTAGAAGTTTGAGACTTCTCGGTTTCTTCCCCGGCGAAGTTGTCACCATTCAGGTGTTTTTCCTCAGCAGGATCTGTCTTCATCTGTGGGTTCTCTCCCCAACCGAGGGTGTCGAGTTTGTTTTGCTACAGTCTCCGCCTAACCCACCGCACAATACCTTTGCCTGCACCTTTGCATTGCATGATATCAAGCATCATGTAGAATACATACATAGCATATGCATCAAGCATACTCTCTTTCTTTTGGCCTGATTCGTCTCCCCAGCAGATATTCAGCCAAACCTCCTCTTTTGTCGTCGTCAGCCAAATTTTTGAGCTACTCTTTTATTTAATCCCCTTTTACCTTGAATCATCGAAAAGCTAGCGCAATCCGTACATTCAGGTCCAAAAGGATTAAATAGGGGCAGTTGTCGTAACCTGAAATTTGACCTCCCCCTTTTTGCCTGTTGCATAAACATGTGCATTCGCATCGCTGGCTTACGTATTCGCACTTTCCTCTATGTGTTTCTTGTTGTAGGATTTTCGGGTTTTTTTGAGGCCTGATTAATCGCATCCTCTCAAGATCGTCCCATCATCAAAACAAGCTCAAAAGATTGGTTTCCATGCCTATTCGTCAAAACAAGAGGTGGAAAATCAAAACCGAGACTTCAACACTTGTTCCTGAGCAATCTGGGCAAATTTTGCCTAGAGTAACCGGTTACTCAATATAGGGTAACCGGTTACTCTGTATAAATTTGCAATTCCTGCTGCATTTTGGGACAGCACCCCTGCACTCTCTTTGTTCTTGGATTCTACATGGTTCTAGCATTGTGTGGAACATTCTAGACAGTTCAAGACTATTCAAGACACTCCACTTACATTTATTCCAATACATCACTTTAAATTAAGTGCACCATGTTCCTTGATTTCCAAGCATGTCAACCTTTGATTTGAAGCTTACATTGGGATTGTTACCGAGTTAACTTCCTAACTAACCGAGTTAACCGCTTGACTCGGTGAGTCAAGTGTAACTAACTCCTAGCCTAATTCCAAACCACCTTAAGCTAGCTCCTAGCCTAATTCCAAACCTCTCACACTCCAAACCAAAACTCTATATAAACAAACCTTTAATCATTTTCAAAAGTATACACAATACCACAACCATTTCACACATTTCACACTCAATTCTCTCATTTTCTCTCTGAATTTTTCTGCAACTTCTTCATCTTCATCTACATTTTCTTCCCAAACCTCACCATAGCTCTTCACCATTGAAGAATAATCAATTCTACAAAGGAAGTGATTATTTCTTGAGCTTAACCTTCATCACCTTGCAATTATACTTGGATTTCTGGAGTTTTATTAGCTTTTGGATTCATTTCAAGTGTTTTCTTCAAGATTCAACGGTTCAAATTCCTATTTCGGGGTTTCGTCGCAATTTGCTCGGTTTCGATACGTTTTGGTTATAATTGAAGATTCCTCTGGTTTTGTTTGATTATCTTCCTCAAGATTCATCTGCAATAATCACCAAGTCAATCCTCCGGCTTTTAGGTTGGTCTTTCTTTACACATTTTACTGTTTCGAATGTTTTCGTATCATTCGCGATGTAGTTTTGATACTTTTTTTGGTGTAAATTGATTATGCCATTACATGATCCATGATCTTGTTGATGTAATTGATTCTATTTCTGATTTTTTTTGCTGTTGTTAAGCTTAATTCTCGTGCACAAATTCATATCCTAGCATGTGGTAATTTGAACAAGTGATTTTGATGCATTAATAGCTTTTTCAAAAGCTATTTTTGCCACTGTTACAGTGATAACCGGTTACTGAATATAGGATAACCAGTTACTCTATACAATTTTCCCCATATTTTCTGTTTTCAAGCAAGTAACCGGTTACTCACTTTAGAGTAACCGGTTACCACTGTAACAGAGTGCTTTTTTTGGTGTTTTTCAAGTATGTTAGCCATGTTCTCTCCTTCTAACTTCCATGGATTAATATGATTGATTTTTATGGATGTTTTAGGTGCTGTCTCACTTCAATTTAAAGCATGATTGTGAATTTTCCAATCTTTCGATTTCATAGTTATGCTCATTCTTGGCATTGCATGCACATGCTCATTCTTGCACAATTTCATCCACACACATGACTTTGTGTTGCATCTTAAGTGTCATTTGGTAATGTTTTGCACTTTTCATTCATGTTAACATTAATTTTGTTCTTCAAAAGGATAAGCTAAATCTTGTACAATGAATAATCCACCCTTTTTGCTTTAATAATTTTTCAATTCATTTTGGAAAGTTACTAGCATACTCCTCCCTTTTGATTAATTAATCGAAACTTCATTTCGATTATTGATCATCCCTTTGGCGCTTCTCTTTAGGTTTCCTTTAGAGCTTTCTTTCTCTCTTCCCCCGCAGAGTTACAGTTTCGCACGACGTACGACGCACTGGAGCACTGTATAAATTGGAGTTGTCACGCTGCCCATTTCAATTTCCGCACTATACTTTGAGTGCTAGAGAAGGAATGAGGATGGATTTTTCCTACCCTAATTCTGACTATTTCTTGGGTAAGGGCGTCTGGCCCTCTCGCTGAGAATAGTCGCCTCTATCCTCAAGCTGTAGTGTTTCTCCTTCCCCCAGTCGAGTCGATCCTTGATCACTTGTGCTCCTCTCAGTCCCTCTCTTGATTAATAACCATCCTGTTGGTTAAAGATCACTGCTTCTTGGGTTAATACCTGTCTCTTGCCTCAGTATCCTTCTTCTTTGGTCAATCATTTTACTTTGATTCCCCATAAGAGTCTCAATTCCTTTTTTTTCTGTTAAACGCAGTCTTTCTGTTAAACACCGAAACCCTTGCGTAGTTCGCAACCTTCTCTTGGTTCTTCTCCCTTTGACTGGTTAATCACCGCCTTTCAGTTAAAACACCAATTTGCTTTTCTTCTCAGTTAACCACAGTCTATCTGTTAACACACTGAGTTCCTTTTGGGTTAATCACTTTCTCTTGGTTAATCACCCATTTTTTCAATTAACCACGGTCAGCCTGTTAAAACGCTGAACCTCTTTTGAGTTAATCACCTTCTCTTGGTTAATCACTCGTTTCTTTTCGGTTAATCACAGTATCTTCTATTAACACCAAATCCTCAGCGGTTAGCAACCTCTTTTGGTTCAATACCCTTTTTGTTGGTCAAGTACTATTTATTTAGTCAGTACCAACATCCCCAGTGGGTTACAACCTCTACTTGGTTCCACAACTTTTTCCTTTGGTTAACCACTATTATCAGTTAATATACCAAAACCCTTTCAGAGTCAACACTTTCTTTTGGTTCAGTACTTTCTCTTCTGGTTAATCACAGTCTATCTGTTAAAACCTTTATCCCCACCAGAGTTCTTATCTCTTTTCCTTCGATTAACCACTGCCAGTCAGTTAATATACCAAACTTTTTTTCTCTTGGTTTTGACACCATCCCTTTGCTTGTTCCCCAGTAAGGTCGCTTATCCTCTGGTCCCCCGCACAGTCGCTTTGTTCTATTACCTCCCCAGTGGAGTCCTTCCTGTTCCTTTTGTTCCTTTCTCTTCTTAGTTTCGACACCACTCTTGCATGTTATCCTCAGCACAGTTACTATATTTTCCTTTGCACTCCTTTCTTGGTTCTGACACCAATTCTTTTGCCTCCCCAGCGGAGTTTTCTCTATTTCTTCTTTTTGCTCTTGGTTTTGACACTACTTTCCTTTTCCTTTTCCGTCTTAGTTCCCCGAACTACGCAAATTCTGATTCTGCATTCATTCGAATGTATGATACGTAGGCACGAGATCGCGATGATCTTGGCGAGCACACTTCCACCCTTCCACCTTCTTCCATTCCCCCTTCTTTTCCCTGGTTCCATGAACTACGGCGCTCTAATTTCCTCATTGCAGTATGAGGGTACGTAGGCACGAGGGCCCCAATCCTCCGTGAGCACTTTCTTTCTTCCTTTCTTTCTCTTCTCTCTCTCTCTTCTCTTCTTTTAGCTAGAAGCCTTTAGATAGATAACCCATCCAAGCCTAGAAGCAAGCGAAATGGTTCTCGTCGAGTACAACGGATACGTAAGGTGCTAGTACTTTCCTTTCGCATAACCGGCCCTCGTTCCCGTTTCTCTTCCCCTTGGGTTTTATCGATATTTTTCCTATCCTTTGGGACTAAATAAAGTTTGATGGTGACTATGTTGTATCTTTGAGTGTGCGATTTGTAACACCCCAATTCCCATCGCGAATAAATAATACATGATGAAATCAGAGTAAATAAAAATTTATTTTTCCGACAGAAACAAGGGTGCCACAATTTAAAGAAAGAAAACACAATCCCTACTCATAAATTTTTTATACATAACACAAAATGGAATAACCTCAAAGGGAACTTTTTTCCATGTAAAAGGAAAGGTCAATTATGGAATAAAGCGGAAAAACCCATAACTGCCTTGTTTTACAAAATAAATCATTTTATAATGTCAAAATATACATACAAAAGTAATACAAAATATATTCAACAAATGTATATACAACAACAGCGTTCCCCGACTCCCGTGTTACGTATCAGAGCAGACAGACCGACAAAAGGATGGAGAACTAATCTTCACAAAAGCCTCCAAGACTACTAATCTGCAATTGCCTCATAGAGCAACAAACCACAGCATAAGGGTGAGAAATAACAACTAAATCAAGATTGCATAATAATATGCCAACACATAAAAATTCACATGCATAGTTCTTCTCACCACAAGCATCACATGATAATACATATAACATGCCACAAATACATAACATATATCGATTATACTAACATAATCACATATGGAAACACACCACCACATCACGAATATTCACATATAACATACCATTTACCAATTCAAACATAAATCTCAATACACACTCAACCAATTCACGATTTTCCACACATAATCAATCCATTCATGATTTATGCAAATGCAAAGAGACCGACACAACGACTCTATGCAAATGCGGGTACCATCCATCCATCATTTCTCATCACTAGTTCACTCAGGAACTATTGGAATCATCGCTTGTTACTTAGTGTAACTCCCTGTCGGGCAAATGATGTTCCCTGTCGCTCACACCTCTTTGTATAAGGCACACGACGTTTATGGATCGCTCACACCTCTTTGTATAAGGCACACGACCCGATCGCTCACTCCTCTTTGTATAAGGCACACGATCGTCTATAATCATCGCTCACACCTCTTTGTATAAGGTACACGATGTTATAGCAGATTCCCTCTGGAATCAATTCGTCGCTCACACCCCACAAGGGCACACGACATCACAAGATGCATATCATGATGCTTGGCATACAAGAACTCATGACAATTAAATGCATCACCACAATTCAACAATATGAATTATCTCATCATCATTATTCATGCATTGGAAACCAATTCAAACATTGCATTCACTTGCCACAAGGCCACCAAATAACACACATTGAATTTCACATAAACAATGCATTTCATCATAATCCACAAACCACAACAATCCAATGTATACACATATACAACCATGTGAACCATTTCAACATCCATAATCATGCATATACAATCAAACACAACACAATGCATTTTCTTGCCCTTAGGTCACAAACCATCATCACAACATTTCATCACATGCATTCGCATCATATAACATCACACAAGTCATACAATATATATCCAAAGCATATTGCATGATAACACCTCAAATACACACCATTAAAACGGTAAAAGTCGACACAACGACACTATTCCAAATTCCCGACATAATTAAATCGGCTAACAATCTCAAAATCGTTTTAATAAGAAATAACATTTCATTAGCTTTCCAACGATATAAAGAACGTTCAAAACGGATAATCAGATCAAAAGTTATGGACTTAACAAGAAAAGTAATCGCGAAAAGACAACATTCTGCACCCTTGCTGGCCATACGCGTATTGCCCTGAGCCATACGCGTATTGCCTGCTTTCCTTCCTTGCCATACGCATTTTGCCCTAACCAATATGTGTATTGCCCTACCGCATACGCGTATTGCCCTGTCCCATACGCGTATGGGCAGCGAAACCCATAATTTTTCCTGCATCATTTTTGTTACGAATTTCACCCCAAAACCTCTCCAAATCTCATCTAAACACTTCCAAATCATAATATATCAACCCAAACATGTCCCAACATAATCAACAAGTATTCTACGCAGTTTATATCGAGTTTCAACCGCGAAAACATCGATTTCTATCAATTATTCATCAATTTATCAATTAGAGAAAAAGTTGTGAAACAACCAAAACAATTACACAAAGAACTCATATACATACACAAGCAAGATATAATTGAAACTTCTCACCCTTACCCGATTATTCACGCTTGAAACGGAGTTCCCGCGATTTTCCTCTTTTCTCCCCTTTTTCCCTTCTCTTCCTCTCCTTTTCCTTCTTTCCTTTCTCTTTTCTCTCTATTTTTCTCTCTTTCTATTTTTATGAAAAATATAACTAAGCAAAAGACCAAAATACCCCTCAGCTCAAATATCTCGCAAACGCTCTCAAAACGCGATAAAACATAAACATACCAATGAAATATATTTCAGGAAATAAAAGTTGAAAAGAAATTATAATTTAATGCAAATATTTTATCTATCAGAGAAACTAACCAATTAACTCAATTAGTAGGTAAAATACAATAAATTCACACATTTCACAAAATTCACATAAATGAAATAAATAAATACAATTAAACAAATCGGGGCGTTACAACTCTCCCCCACTTAGACATTTTCGTCCTCGAAAATATAACCGATACGAACAACTCCGAATACGACTCTCACATCCGACTAAGAAACCGACATGCCAACAAAAGGCACACTACGAATAACACAACAAACCAACAACCTTGCTAACAGCAACCACAACAACGACACGACAACGACAACAAATACAACGACAAGATGTAAACCCATACAATGCACTTGACGACCAACTCACAACTCAAAGAATACCCAAGTTACGACCACCCATGTTCACTCTTGATCCGAAACACCACAAGATCGTTACCATCACCGTAGGTAACTCTCCTCTAATTCACCACAAGGAATTAGCTACTCATACTCGAACCAACACAATAGGAACGAGGCAACAACACAACAAGAACACGAGTTCCACAACCCAACATCGTTTCAACAACCTCTACATACCCACAATACCAACATCCTTGTCACACAACATTATTACAACAATGCTACGATTCCCCAATCGAACATATAACCAAAACATCCATCTACATAGTAGCCCATGGATAATATTTAAACCTTTCACCTAACATTTCCATTCGGAATGTCCAATAGTCTCACCATTCCTACATGTTCCCAATGTTCAACCTATGAATTCTTATAAGTCACACCCGCATATATAAAATGTGCCACATCACGCTTCCGCTGCGCACTCTGATTACTCGAAATCATCAAGTCTACCAATCTTACATCCAAAGTCTAACTCTTTCTCATATTTGCCAAAAATCACTGTTCACTTTTAATATACCCAGCCTCACTCTTTACTGTGTTATCTCACACACCAGACACAAGCCTCTGAACTTCCCAAATAATTTTAATTCTCTGACCATCCAAACAGACATGTATAACAACTTTCACCTTAACTTTTCAGGCACAACCTTAGCATTTCCCGAAGGGTAATCCAAGCCAAATTCATAACTCGTCCCGAATTCTAACCACCCTCGTTGTCTCCTACTCTATTCCTTCAGACCAAATAAGTACTCTAAACTCTTGTGATTACCAAACACTACGAACCTAGAACCATCAAGATAATACCTCCAAATATTCCAACACAATACAAACGCAACCAATTCCAAATCTAGAATAGTATAGACCCTTTTATAAATCCTCAATTGTCGTAAAGCATAAGCCACGACTTTACCATCTCGCATTAACACACATCCTAAACTCATCAAAGACGCATCCCAACACCTCACAAATGGTTTATTAGGTTCACGCAGTACCAAAGCTGAAGCCGTAGCCAACTTCTACTCCGGCTCACCAAAACTCACTCACAACGAACATCCAAAACAAACGACTCGCCCTTTGCGAGTCAACTGAGATAACTGAAGTACGAACTTAGTAAAGTCTTCCCTAGCCTGCAGTAACAACCAACTAAGCCCAAAAATTTCTAATCTCCTTAACCAACTTTGGAGCCTCTCATTGTAGAACTGCATCTACTTCCGATGAATCCATGGCCAAACTCTCATCCGAATGACATATCCAAGTAAACTAACTCTTCTTCAACCAAAATTTTCACTTAAATAACTTAGCATAAAACTTCGTCTCTTTTCAACGCTTGTAATTCAAATCTCAAACACTCTATCTGTTCTTCCTCTGAGTTTATAACAGATTCGAATATCCTCAATCAAAACCACTATGAACTTATCCAAATAAATATGGAAGATACGATTCCTCTACTCCAGAAACGTTCCAGTCGCATTACTAACACCAAATACCATCACTGTACGTTGTAATGCCCAACCAAATTCCAAAAGATATGAACTCTTAAATCTTTTGCAAAAATTTTCACTGGGTAACTGGTTACTCACATACAAGCTTAACCGAGTAAATAACACCCTATCCCGATGATAAGAAACATAACCAGTCACATTAAATCGACCAAAGCCTCAACTCACACAATTCACCACTCTTATCAAACATTCCAAACAATTGCATTTTCACTCAAACTCAGCCAAACCATTCCAGTCATCTGTTCATGAAAGTGGACACTTGTTCTCAATTGTTACCTTATTCGACTGTTAGTAATCCATACCCAATTTCTTCTCTTGACAGTCCAAATTCCATAAATCCCAAAATGTAGCAACAACCAACCAAAAATAACTCTCAAATATTACATCCACACCTAAGGGTTTTCTCAAGATTTCCATTAATGCTCTAAAACTCCAAAGACTCCAAACCTCACCAGAACTCTAAGTTTGCTTTCCATAGTCTCAATACCCTTATACATATCATGCATATTATTCCGTTCAATCATCCTTCCTTTTTGTTACTAACAATACTAGAGCTCCCTAAGCCAACACCCTAATGTTCCATCCAAAAACACATCTGAAAACTATGCACAACTGACGGCCCATCACTGTGACTTCCTGCCAATTTCCAGAACACTACCATCGCAGACAAAACACACATCTTAGTCCCATCTACCAAGAGTTTCCTACTTACTTAGCAGATATAAACCTCAACTATTCACCGTCGTCCAATTAAGTTCAATCTCTATTCTATGAGAAGCAACCCTAAATAAAACCCAATCATTCTCCCTCAATGATTTCCCAACTGAACCAACATACCAAAACCTCTAATCCGCCTCATCTTCCGATATAAGAATCGTCATCAACTCATCAAAATAATCTGTAATCATTTTCTTGATTCCAAACAATTCATTGCACACACTATCAAATGCGAAAAGACACGTCTATTCCATCCAACATAATTCTCGTCTACTATCAACAAGAGATTAAGGGTGATCAGTTCCTCAATTTGTCAATAGACAGCCGACAATCATGATGGGGCATAAACCGTCTTTACCAAACTATAATAGCATTCCTTACATCTTGTGCACAAAACTACCTAAGGCACAAATCCTTAGTTGACATAATCCTTACCTCCGCATTCCCTCCGGAACCGGGAACAACACTCTCCAAACAACACCTACACTCTTGCACCCAACAGCACACACTGAAGCAACATGGAGAAGCACAAGCTTCTCCCCCACTTATCTCAACCTCAATCCTGAAGACAAAAGATTAGGAAACCAGAAAGCACTGCCAGTGTTTCACACGCCTATCACATACTAAGGGACCAACAACACTAACAGTATTCAACTGTCACACCAACTGACTCAACAACTTGGCCGGACGGACCGACCTGCTCTGATACCACTATTGTAACACCCCAATTCCCATCGTGAATAAATAATACATGATTAAATCAGAGTAAATAAAAATTTATTTTTCCGACAGAAACAAGGATGCCACAATTTAAAGAAAGAAAACACAATCCCTGCTCATAAATTTTTGATACATAACACAAAATGGAATAACCTCAAAGGGAACTTTTTTCCATGTAAAAGGAAAGGTCAATTATGGAATAAAGCGGAAAAACCCATAACTGCCTTGTTTTACAAAATAAATCGTTTTATAACGTCAAAATATACATACAAAAGTAATACAAAATATATTCAACAAATGTATATACAACAACAGCGTTCCCCGACTCCCGTGTTACGTATCAGAGCAGACAGACCGACAAAAGGATGGAGAACTAATCTTCACAAAAGCCTCCAAGACTATTAATCTGCAATTGCCTCATAGAGCAACAAACCACAGCAGAAGGGTGAGAAATAACAACTAAATCAAGATTGCATAATAATATGCCAACACATAAAAATTCACATGCATAGTTATTCTCACTACACAAGCATCACATGCTAATACATATAACATGTCACAAATACATAACATATATCGATTATACTAGCATAATCACATATGGAAACACACCACCACATCACGGATATTCACATATAACATACCATTTACCAATTCAAACATAAATCTCAATACACACTCAACCAATTCATGATTTTCCACACATAATCAATCCATTCATGATTTATGCAAATGCAAAGAGACCGACACAACGACTCTATGCAAATGCGGTACCATCCATCCATCATTTCTCATCACTAGTTCACTCAGGAACTATTGGAATCATCGCTTGTTACTTAGTGTACCTCCCCGTCGGGCAAACGATGTTCCCCGTTGCTCACACCTCTTTGTATAAGGCACACGACGTTTATGGATCGCTCACACCTCTTTGTATAAGGCACACGACCCGATCGCTCACACCTCTTTGTATAAGGCACACGATCGTCTATAATCATCGCTCACACCTCTTTGTATAAGGCACACGATGTTATAGCAGATTCCCTCTGGAATCACTTCGTTGCTCACACCCCACAAGGGCACACGACATCACAAGATGCATATCATGATGCTTGGCATACAAGAACTCATGACAATTAAATGCATCACCACAATTCAACAATATGAATTATCTCATCATCATTATTCATGCATTGGAAACCAATTCAAACAATGCATTCACTTGCCATAAGGCCACCAAATAACACACATTGAATTTCACATAAACAATGCATTTCATCATAATCCACAAACCACAACAATCCAATGTATACACATATTCAACCATGTGAACCATTTCAACATCCATAATCATGCATATACAATCAAACACAACACAATGCATTTTCTTGCCCTTAGGTCACAAACTATCATCACAACATTTCATCACATGCATTCGCATCATATAACATCACACAAGTCATACAATATATATCCAAAGCATATTGCATGATAACACCTCAAATACACACCATTAAAACGGTAAAAGTCGACAGAACGACACTATTCCAAATTCCCGACATAATTAAATCGGCCAACAATCTCGAAATAATTTTAATAAGAAAGAACATTTCATTAGCTTTCCAACAATATAAGAATGTTCAAAATGGATAATCAGATCAAAAGTTACGGACTTAACAAGAAACGTAATCGCGAAAAGACAACATTCTGCACCCTTGCTGGCCATACACGTATTGCCCTGAGCCATACGCGTATTGCCTACTTTCCTTCCTTGCCATTCGCGTATTTCCCTAACCAATATGCGTATTGCCCTACCCCATACGCGTATTGCCCTGTCCCATACGCGTATGGGCAGCGAAACCCAGAATTTTTCTTGCATCATTTTTGTTACGAATTTCACCCCAAAACCTCTCCAAATCTCATCTAAACACTTCCAAATCATAATATATCAACCCAAACATGTCCCAACATAATCAACAAGTATTCTACGCAGTTTATATCGAGTTTCAACCGCGAAAACATCGATTTCTATCAATTATTCATCAATTTATCAATTAGAGAAAAAGTTGTGAAACAACCAAAACAATTACACAAACAACATATATACATACACAAGCAAGATATAATTGAAACTTCTCACCCTTACCCGATTATTCGCGCTTGAAACGGAGTTCCTGCGATTTTCCTCTTTTCTCCCCTTTTTCCCTTCTCTTCCTCTCCTTTTCCTTCTTTCCTTTCTCTTTTCTCTCTATTTTTCTCTCTTTTTATTTTTATGAAAAATATAACTAAGCAAAAGACCAAAATACCCCTCAGCTCAAATATCTCGCAAACGCTCTCAAAACGCGATAAAACATAAACATACCGATGAAATATATTTCAGGAAATAAAAGTTGAAAAGAAATTATAATTTAATGCAAATATTTTATCTATCAGAGAAACTAACCAATTAACTCAATTAGTAGGTAAAATACAATAAATTCACACATTTCACAAAATTCACATAAATGAAATAAATAAATACAATTAAACAAATCGGGGCGTTACAACTCTCCCCCACTTAGACATTTTCGTCCTCGAAAATATAACCAATACGAACAACTCCGAATACGACTCGCATCCGACTAACAAACCAACATGCCAACAAAAGGGACACTACGAATAACACAACAAACCAACCACCTTTCTAACAGCAACCACAACAACGACACGACAACGACAACAACTACAACGACAAGATGCAAAGCCCATACAATGCACTTGACGACCAACTCACAACTCAAAGAATAACCAAGTTCCGACCACCCATGTTCACTCTTGATCCGAAACACCACAAGATCGTTACCATCACCTTAGGTAACTCTCCTCTAATTCACCACAAGGAATTAGCTACTCGCACTCGAACCAACACAATAGGAACGAGGCAACAACACAACAAGAACACGAGTTCCACAACCCAACATCGTTTCAACAACCTCTACATACCCACAATACCAACATCCTTGTCACACAACATTATTACAACAATGCTACGATTCCCCAATCGAACATATAACCAAAACATCCATCAACATAGTAGCCCATGGATAATATTTAAACCTTTCACCTAACACTTCCATTCGGAATGTCCAATAGTCTCACCATTCTAACAAGTTCCCAATGTTCAGCCTATGAATTCTTACAAGTCACACCCGCATATACAAAATGTGCCACATCACGCTTCCGCTGTGCACTCTGATTACTCGAAATCATCAAGTCTACCAATCTTACATCCAAAGTCTAACTCTTTCTCATATTTGCCAAAAATCACTGTTCACTTTTAATATACCCAACCTCATTCTTTACTGTGTTATCTCACACACCAGACACAAGTCTCTGAACTTCCCAAATAATTTTAATTCTCTGACCATCCAAACAGACATGTATAACAACTTTCACCTTAACTTTTCAGGCACAACCTTAGCGTTTCCCGAAGGGTAATCCAAGCCAAATTCATAACTCGTCCCGAATTCTAACCACCCTCGTTGTCTCCTACTCTATTCTTTCAGACCAAATAAGTACTCTAAACTCTTGTGATTACCAAACACTACGAACCTAGAACCATAAAGATAATACCTCCAAATATTCCAACACAATACAACCGCAACCAATTCCAAATCTAGAATAGTATAGACCCTTTTATAAATCCTTAATTGTCGTAAAGCATAAGCCACGACTTTACCATCTCGCATTAACACACTGCCTAAACTCATCAAAGACGCTTCCAAACACCTGACAAATGGTTTATTAGGTTCACGCAGTATCAAAACTGAAGCCGTAGCCAACTTCTACTTCAGCTCACCAAAACTCACTCACAACGAACATCCAAAACAAACGACTCGCCCTTTGCAAGTCAACTGAGATAACGGAAGTACGAACTTAGCAAAGTCTTCCCTAGCCTGCAGTAACAACCAACTAAGCCCAAAAATTTCTAATCTCCTTAACCAACTTCGGAGCCTCTCATTGTAGAACTGCATCTACTTCCGATGAATCCATAACCAAACTCTCATCCGAATGACATATCCAAGAAAACTAACTCTTCTTCAACCAAAATTTTCACTTGAATAACTTAGCATAAAACTTCGTCTCTTTTCAACGGTTGTAATTCAAATCTCAAACACTCTATCTGTTCTTCCTCTGAGTTTATAACAGATCCGAATATCCTCAATCAAAACCACTATGAACTTATCCAAATAAATATGGAAGATACGATTCCTCTATTCCAGAAACGTTCCAATCGCATTACTAACACCAAATACCATCACTGCACGTTGTAATTCCCAACCAAATTCCAAAAGATATGAACTCTTAAAGCTTTTGCAAAAATTTTCACTGGGTAACTCGTTAACCGAGTAAATAACACCCTATCCCGATGATAACAAACATAACCAGTAACATTAAATCGACCAAAGCCTCAACTCACACAATTCACCACTCTTATCAAACATTCCAAACAATTTCAATTTCACTCAAACTCAGCCAAACCATTCCAGTCATCTGTTCATGAAAGTGGACACTTGTTCTCAATCGTTACCTTATCGACTGCTAGTAATCCATACCCAATTTCTTCTCTTGACAGTCCAAATTCCATAAATCCCAAAATGTAGCAACAACCAACCAAAAATAACTCTCAAATATTACATCCACACCTAAGGGTTTTCTCAAGATTCCATTAATGCTCTAAAACTCCAAAGACTCCAAACCTCACCAGAACTCTAAGTTTGCTTTCCATAGTCTCAATACCCTTATACATATCATGCATATTATTCCGTTCAATCATCCTTCCTTTTTGTTACTAACAATACTAGAGCTCCCTAAGCCAACACCCTAATGTTCCATCCAAAAACACATCTGAAAACTATGCACAACTGACGGCCCATCACTGTGACTTCCTGCCAATTTCCAGAACACTACCATCGCAGACAAAACACACATCTTAGTCCCATCTACCAAGAGTTTCCTACTTACTTAGCAGATATAAACCTCAACTATTCACCGTCGTCCAATTAAGTTCAATCTCTATTCTCTGAGAAGCAGCCCTAAATAAAACCCAATCATTCTCCCTCAATGATTTCCCAACTGAACCAACATACCAAAACCTCTAATCCGCCTCATCTTCCGATATAAGAATCGTCATCAACTCATCAAAACAATCCGTAATCATTTTCTTAATTCCAAATAATTCATTGTACACACTATCAATGCCGGAAAGACACGTCTATTCCATCCAACATAATTCTCGTTTACTATCAACAAGAGATTAAGGGTGATCAGTTCCTCAATTTGTCAATAGACAGCCGACAATCATGATGGGGAATAAACTGTCTTTACCAAACTATAATAGCATTCCTTACATCCTGTGCACAAAACTACCTAAGGCACAAATCCTTAGTTGACATAAACCTTACCTCCGCATTCCCTCCGGAACCGGGAACAACACTCTCCAAACAACACCTAGACTCTTGCACCCAACAGCACACTCTGAAACAACATGGAGAAGCACAAGCTTCTCCCCCACTTATCTCAATCTCAATCCTGAAGACAAAAGATTAGGAAACCAGAAAGCACTGACAGTGTTTCACACACCTATCGTATACTAAGGGACCAACAACACTAACAGTATTCAACTGTCACACCAACTGACTCAACAACTTGGTCGGACGGACCGACCTGCTCTGATACCACTATTGTAACAACCCAATTCCCATCGTGAATAAATAATACATGATTAAATCTGATTAAGTAAAAATTTATTTTTTCGACAGAAACAAGGATGCCACAATTTAAAGAAAGAAAACACAATCCCTGCTCATAAATTTTTGATACATAACACAAAATGGAATAACCTCAAAGGGAACTTTTTTCCATGTAAAAGGAAAGGTCAATTATGGAATAAAGCGGAAAAACCCATAACTGCCTTGTTTTACAAAATAAATCGTTTTATAACGTCAAAATATACATACAAAAGTAATACAAAATATATTCAACAAATGTATATACAACAACAGCGTTCCCCGACTCCCGTGTTATGTATCAGAGCAGACAGACCAACAAAAGGATGGAGAACTAATCTTCACAAAAGCCTCCAAGACTACTAATCTGCAATTGCCTCATAGAGCAACAAACCACAGCATAAGGGTGAGAAATAACAACTAAATCAAGATTGCATAATAATATGCCAACACATAAAAATTCACATGCATAGTTCTTCTCACCACAAGCATCACATGCTAATACATATAACATGCCACAAATACATAACATATATCGATTATACTAACATAATCACATATGGAAACACACCACCACATCACGGATATTCACATATAACATACCATTTACCAATTCAAGCATAAATCTCAATACACACTCAACCAATTCATGATTTTCCACAAATAATCAATTCATTCATGATTTATGCAAATGCAAAGAGACCGACACAATGACTCTATGAAAATGCGGTACCATCCATCCATCATTTCTCATCACTAGTTCACTCAGGAACTATTGGAATCATCGCTTGTTACTTAGTGTAACTCCCCGTCGGGCAAACGATGTTCCCCGTCGCTCACACCTCTTTGTATAAGGCACACAACGTTTATGGATCGCTCACACCTCTTTGTATAAGGCACACGACCCGATCACTCACACCTCTTTTTATAAGGCACACGATCGTCTATAATCATCGTTCACACCTCTTTGTATAAGGCACACGATGTTATAGCAGATTCCCTCTGGAATCAATTCGTCGCTCACACCCCACAAGGGCACACGACATCACAAGATGCATATCATGATGCTTGGCATACAAGAACTCATGACAATTAAATGCATCACCACAATTCAACAATATGAATTATCTCATCATCATTATTCATGCATTGGAAACCAATTCAAACAATGCATTCACTTACCATAAGGCCACCAAATAACACACATTGAATTTCACATAAACAATGCATTTCATCATAATCCACAAACCACAACAATCCAATGTATACGCATATACAACCATGTGAACCATTTCAACATCCATAATCAAGCATATACAATCAAACACAACACAATTCATTTTCTTGCCCTTAGGTCACAAACCATCATCACAACATTTCATCACATGCATTCGCATCATATAACATCACACAAGTCATACAATATATATCCAAAGCATATTGCATGATAACACCTCAAACACACACCATTAAAACGGTAAAAGTCGACACAACGACACTATTCCAAATTCCCGACATAATTAAATCGGCCAATAATCTCGAAATAATTTTAATAAGAAAGAACATTTCATTAGCTTTCCAACGATATAAATAACGTTCAAAACGGATAATCAGATCAAAAGTTACGGACTTAACAAGAAAAGTAATCGCGAAAAGACAACATTCTGCACACTTGCTGGCCATACGCGTATTGCCCTGAGCCATACGCGTATTGCCCTAAGCCATACGTGTATTGCCTACTTTCCTTCCTTGCCATACGCGTATTGCCCTAACCAATACGCGTATTGGCATACCCCATACGCGTATTGCCCTGTCCCATACGCGTATGGGCAGCGAAACCCAGAATTTTTCCTGCATCATTTTTGTTACGAATTTCACCCCAAAACCTCTCCAAATCTCATCTAAACACTTCCAAATCATAATATATCAACCCAAACATGTCCCAACATAATCAACAAGTATTCTACGCAGTTTATATCGAGTTTCAACCGCGAAAACATCGATTTCTATCAATTATTCATCAATTTATCAATTAGAGAAAAAGTTGTGAAACAACCAAAACAATTACACAAACAACACATATACATACACAAGCAAGATATAATTGAAACTTCTCACCCTTACCCGATTATTCGCGCTTGAAACGGAGTTCCCGCGATTTTCCTCTTTTCCCCCCTTTTTCCCTTCTCTTCCTCTCCTTTTCCTTCTTTCCTTTCTCTTTTCTCTCTATTTTTCTCTCTTTCTATTTTTATGAAAAATATAACTAAGCAAAAGACCAAAATACCCCTCAGCTTAAATATCTCGCAAACGCTCTCAAAACGCGATAAAACATAAACATACCGATGAAATATATTTCAGGAAATAAAAGTTGAAAAGAAATTATAATTTAATGCAAATATTTTATCTATCAGAGAAACTACCCAATTAACTCAATTAGTAGGTAAAATACAATAAATTCACACATTTCACAAAATTCACATAAATGAAATAAATAAATACAATTAAACAAATCGGGTCCTTACAACTCTCCCCCACTTAGACATTTTCGTCCTAGAAAATATAACCGATACGAACAACTCCGAATACGACTCTCACATCCGACTAACAAACCAGCATGCCAACAAAAGGCACACTACGAATAACACAACAAACCAACCACCTTGCTAACAGCAACCACAACAACCACACGACAACGACAACAACTACAACGACAAGATGCAAAGCCCATACAATGCACTTGACGACCAACTCATAACTCAAAGAATACCCAAGTTACGACCACCTATGTTCACTCTTGATCCGAAACACCACAAGATCGTTACCATCACCGTAGGTAACTCTGCTCTAATTCACCACAAGGAATTAGCTACTCGCACTCGAACCAACACAATAGGAACGAGGCAACAACACAACAAGAACACAAGTTCCACAACCCAACATCGATTCAACAACCTCTACATACCCACAATACCAACATCCTTGTCACACAACATTATTACAACAATGCTACGATTCCCCAATCGAACATATAACCAAAACATCCATCTACATAGTAGCCCATGGATAATATTTAAACCTTTCACCTAACACTTCCATTCAGAATGTCCAATAGTCTCACCATTCCTACATGTTCCCAATGTTCAACCTATGAATTCTTACAAGTCACACCCGCATATACAAAATGTGCCACATCACGCTTCTGCTGTGCACTCTGATTACTCGAAATCATCAAGTCTACCAATCTTACATCCGAAGTCTAACTCTTTCTCATATTTACCAAAAATCACTGTTCACTTTTAATATACCCAGCCTCACTCTTTACTGTGTTATCTCACACACCAGACACAAGCCTCTGAACTTCCCAAATAATTTTAATTCTCTGACCATCCAAACAGACATGTATAACAACTTTCACCTTAACTTTTCAGGCACAACCTTAGCTTTTCCCGAAGGGTAATCCAAGCCAAATTCATAACTCGTCCCGAATTCTAACCACCCTCGTTGTCTCCTACTCTATTCCTTCAGACCAAATAAGTACTCTAAACTCTTGTGATTACCAAACACTGCGAACCTAGAACCATAAAGATAATACCTCCAAATATTCCAACACAATACAACCACAACCAACTCCAAATCCAGAATAGTATAGACCCTTTTATAAATCCTCAATTGTCGTAAAGCATAAGCCACGACTTTACCATCTCGCATTAACACACTGCCTAAACTCATCAAAGACGTATCCCAACACCTCACAAACAGTTTATTAGGTTCACATAGTACCAAAACTGAAGCCGTAGCCAACTTCAACTTCAGCTCACCAAAACTCACTCACAACGAACATCCAAAACAAACGACTCGCCCTTTGCAAGTCAACTGAGATAACGAAAGTACGAACTTAGCAAAGTCTTCCCTAGCCTGCAGTAACAACCAACTAAGCCCAAAAATTTCTAATCTCCTTAACCAACTTCGGAGCCTCTCATTGTAGAACTGCATCTACTTCCGATGAATCCATAACCAAACTCTCATATGGATGACATATCCAAGAAAGCTAACTCTTCTTCAACCAAAATTTTCACTTGAATAACTTAGCATAAAACTTCGTCTCTTTTCAACGCTTGTAATTCAAATCCCAAACACTCTATCTGTTCTTCCTCTGAGTTTATAACAGATCCGAATATCCTCAATCAAAACCACTATGAACTTATCCAAATAAATATGGAAGATACGATTCCTCTACTCCAGAAACGTTCCAGTCGCATTACTAACACCAAATACCATCACTGTACGTTGTAATGCCCAACCAAATTCCAAAAGATATGAACTCTTAAAGCTTTTGCAAAAAATTTCACTGGGTAACTGGTTACTCACATACAAGCTTAACCGAGTAAATAACACCCTATCCAGATGATAACAAACATAACCAGTCACATTAAATCGACCAAAGCCTCAACTCACACAATTCACCACTCTTATCAAACATTCCAAACAATTGCAATTTCACTCAAACTCAGCCAAACCATTTCAGTCATTTGTTCATGAAAGTGGACACTTGTTCTCAATCGTTACCTTATTCGACTGTTAGTAATCCATACCCAATTTCTTCTCTTGACAGTCCAAATTCCATAAATCCCAAAATGTAGCAACAACCAACCAAAAATAACTCTCAAATATTACATCCACACCTAAGGGTTTTCTCAAGATTTCCATTAATGCTCTAAAACTCCAAAGACTCCAAACCTCACCAGAACTCTAAGTTTGCTTTCCATAGTCTCAATACCCTTACACACATCATGCTTATTATTCCATTCAATCATCCTTCCTTTTTGTTACTAACAATACTAGAGCTCCCTAAGACAACACCCTGATGTTCCATCCAAAAACACATCTGAAAACTATGCACAACTGACGGCCCATCACTGTGACTTCCTGCCAATTTCCAGAACACTACCATCGCAGACAAAACACACATCTTAGTCCCATCTACCAAGAGTTTCCTACTTACTTAGCAGATATAAACCTCAACTATTCACCGTCGTCCAATTAAGTTCAATCTCTATTCTCTGAGAAGCAGCCCTAAATAAAACCCAATCTTTCTTCCTCAATGATTTCCCAACTGAACCAACATACCAAAACCTCTAATCCGCCTCATCTTCCGATATAAGAATCGTCATCAACTCATCAAAATAATCCGTAATCATTTTCTTAATTCCAAACAATTCATTGCACTCACTATCAAAGCCGGAAAGACACGTCTATTCCATCCAACATAATTCCCGTCTACTATCAACAAGAGATTAAGGGTGATCAGTTCCTCAATTTGTCAATAGACAGCCGACAATCATGATGGGGCATAAACTGTCTTTACCAAACTATAATATCATTCCTTACATCCTGTGCACAAAACTAGCTAAGGCACAAATCCTTAGTTGACATAAACCTTACCTCCGCATTCCCTCCGGAACCGGGAACAACATTCTCCAAACAACACCTACACTCTTGCACCCAACAGCACACACTGAAGCAACTTGGGGAAGCACAAGCTTCTCCCCCACTTATCTCAATCTCAATCCTGAAGACAAAAGATTAGGAAACTAGAAAGCACTGGCAGTGTTTCACACATCTATCACATACTAAGGGACCAATAACACCGATAGTATTCAACGGTCACACCAACTGACTCAACAACTTGGCCGGACAGACCGACCTGCTCTGATACCACTATTGTAACACCCCAATTCCCATCGTGAATAAATAATACATGATTAAATCAGAGTAAATAAAAATTTATTTTTCCGACAGAAACAAGGATGCCACAATTTAAAGAAAGAAAACACAATCCCTGCTCATAAATTTTTTATACATAACACAAAATGGAATAACCTCAAAGGGAACTTTTTTCCATGTAAAAGGAAATGTCAATTATGGAATAAAGCGGAAAAACCCATAACTGCCTTGTTTTACAAAATAAATCGTTTTATAACGTCAAAATATACATACAAAAGTAATACAAAATATATTCAACAAATGTATATACAACAACAGCGTTCCCCGACTCCCGTGTTACGTATTAGAGCAGACAGACCGACAAAAGGATGAAGAACTAATCTTCACAAAAGCCTCCAAGACTACTAATCTGCAATTTCCTCATAGAGCAACAAACCACAGCAGAAGGGTGCGAAATAACAACTAAATCAAGATTGCATAATAATATGCCAACACATAAAAATTCACATGCATAGTTATTCTCACCACAAGCATCACATGCTAATACATATAACATGTCACAAATACATAACATATATCGATTATACTAACATAATCACATATGGAAACACACCACCACATCACGGATATTCACATATAACATACCATTTACCAATTCAAGCATAAATCTCAATACACACTCAACCAATTCATGATTTTCCACAAATAATCAATTCATTCATGATTTATGCAAATGCAAAGAGACCGACACAATGACTCTATGAAAATGCGGTACCATCCATCCATCATTTCTCATCACTAGTTCACTCAGGAACTATTGGAATCATCGCTTGTTACTTAGTGTAACTCCCCGTCGGGCAAACGATGTTCCCCGTCGCTCACACCTCTTTGTATAAGGCACACAACGTTTATGGATCGCTCACACCTCTTTGTATAAGGCACACGACCCGATCACTCACACCTCTTTTTATAAGGCACACGATCGTCTATAATCATCGTTCACACCTCTTTGTATAAGGCACACGATGTTATAGCAGATTCCCTCTGGAATCAATTCGTCGCTCACACCCCACAAGGGCACACGACATCACAAGATGCATATCATGATGCTTGGCATACAAGAACTCATGACAATTAAATGCATCACCACAATTCAACAATATGAATTATCTCATCATCATTATTCATGCATTGGAAACCAATTCAAACAATGCATTCACTTACCATAAGGCCACCAAATAACACACATTGAATTTCACATAAACAATGCATTTCATCATAATCCACAAACCACAACAATCCAATGTATACACATATACAACCATGTGAACCATTTCAACATCCATAATCAAGCATATACAATCAAACACAACACAATTCATTTTCTTGCCCTTAGGTCACAAACCATCATCACAACATTTCATCACATGCATTCGCATCATATAACATCACACAAGTCATACAATATATATCCAAAGCATATTGCATGATAACACCTCAAACACACACCATTAAAACGGTAAAAGTCGACACAACGACACTATTCCAAATTCCCGACATAATTAAATCGGCCAATAATCTCGAAATAATTTTAATAAGAAAGAACATTTCATTAGCTTTCCAACAATATAAATAACGTTCAAAACGGATAATCAGATCAAAAGTTACGGACTTAACAAGAAAAGTAATCGCGAAAAGACAACATTCTGCACACTTGCTGGCCATACGCGTATTGCCCTGAGCCATACGCGTATTGCCCTGAGCCATACGTGTATTGCCTACTTTCCTTCCTTGCTATACGCGTATTGCCCTAACCAATACGCGTATTGGCATACCCCATACGCGTATTGCCCTGTCCCATACGCGTATGGGCAGCGAAACCCAGAATTTTTCCTGCATCATTTTTGTTACGAATTTCACCCCAAAACCTCTCCAAATCTCATCTAAACACTTCCAAATCATAATATATCAACCCAAACATGTCCCAACATAATCAACAAGTATTCTACGCAGTTTATATCGAGTTTCAACCGCGAAAACATCGATTTCTATCAATTATTCATCAATTTATCAATTAGAGAAAAAGTTGTGAAACAACCAAAACAATTACACAAACAACACATATACATACACAAGCAAGATATAATTGAAACTTCTCACCCTTACCCGATTATTCGCGCTTGAAACGGAGTTCCCGCGATTTTCCTCTTTTCCCCCCTTTTTCCCTTCTCTTCCTCTCCTTTTCCTTCTTTCCTTTCTCTTTTCTCTCTATTTTTCTCTCTTTCTATTTTTATGAAAAATATAACTAAGCAAAAGACCAAAATACCCCTCAGCTTAAATATCTCGCAAACGCTCTCAAAACGCGATAAAACATAAACATACCGATGAAATATATTTCAGGAAATAAAAGTTGAAAAGAAATTATAATTTAATGCAAATATTTTATCTATCAGAGAAACTACCCAATTAACTCAATTAGTAGGTAAAATACAATAAATTCACACATTTCACAAAATTCACATAAATGAAATAAATAAATACAATTAAACAAATCGGGTCCTTACAACTCTCCCCCACTTAGACATTTTCGTCCTAGAAAATATAACCGATACGAACAACTCCGAATACGACTCTCACATCCGACTAACAAACCAGCATGCCAACAAAAGGCACACTACGAATAACACAACAAACCAACCACCTTGCTAACAGCAACCACAACAACCACACGACAACGACAACAACTACAACGACAAGATGCAAAGCCCATACAATGCACTTGACGACCAACTCATAACTCAAAGAATACCCAAGTTACGACCACCTATGTTCACTCTTGATCCGAAACACCACAAGATCGTTACCATCACCGTAGGTAACTCTGCTCTAATTCACCACAAGGAATTAGCTACTCGCACTCGAACCAACACAATAGGAACGAGGCAACAACACAACAAGAACACGAGTTCCACAACCCAACATCGATTCAACAACCTCTACATACCCACAATACCAACATCCTTGTCACACAACATTATTACAACAATGCTACGATTCCCCAATCGAACATATAACCAAAACATCCATCTACATAGTAGCCCATGGATAATATTTAAACCTTTCACCTAACACTTCCATTCAGAATGTCCAATAGTCTCACCATTCCTACATGTTCCCAATGTTCAACCTATGAATTCTTACAAGTCACACCCGCATATACAAAATGTGCCACATCACGCTTCTGCTGTGCACTCTGATTACTCGAAATCATCAAGTCTACCAATCTTACATCCGAAGTCTAACTCTTTCTCATATTTACCAAAAATCACTGTTCACTTTTAATATACCCAGCCTCACTCTTTACTGTGTTATCTCACACACCAGACACAAGCCTCTGAACTTCCCAAATAATTTTAATTCTCTGACCATCCAAACAGACATGTATAACAACTTTCACCTTAACTTTTCAGGCACAACCTTAGCTTTTCCCGAAGGGTAATCCAAGCCAAATTCATAACTCGTCCCGAATTCTAACCACCCTCGTTGTCTCCTACTCTATTCCTTCAGACCAAATAAGTACTCTAAACTCTTGTGATTACCAAACACTGCGAACCTAGAACCATAAAGATAATACCTCCAAATATTCCAACACAATACAACCACACCCAACTCCAAATCCAGAATAGTATAGACCCTTTTATAAATCCTCAATTGTCGTAAAGCATAAGCCACGACTTTACCATCTCGCATTAACACACTGCCTAAACTCATCAAAGACGTATCCCAACACCTCACAAACAGTTTATTAGGTTCACATAGTACCAAAACTGAAGCCGTAGCCAACTTCAACTTCAGCTCACCAAAACTCACTCACAACGAACATCCAAAACAAACGACTCGCCCTTTGCAAGTCAACTGAGATAACGAAAGTACGAACTTAGCAAAGTCTTCCCTAGCCTGCAGTAACAACCAACTAAGCCCAAAAATTTCTAATCTCCTTAACCAACTTCGGAGCCTCTCATTGTAGAACTGCATCTACTTCCGATGAATCCATAACCAAACTCTCATATGAATGACATATCCAAGAAATCTAACTCTTCTTCAACCAAAATTTTCACTTGAATAACTTAGCATAAAACTTCGTCTCTTTTCAACGCTTGTAATTCAAATCCCAAACACTCTATTTGTTCTTCCTCTGAGTTTATAACAGATCCGAATATCCTCAATCAAAACCACTATGAACTTATCCAAATAAATATGGAAGATACGATTCCTCTACTCCAGAAACGTTCCAATCGCATTACTAACACCAAATACCATCACTGTACGTTGTAATGCCCAACCAAATTCCAAAAGATATGAACTCTTAAAGCTTTTGCAAAAAATTTCACTGGGTAACTGGTTACTCACATACAAGCTTAACCGAGTAAATAACACCCTATCCAGATGATAACAAACATAACCAGTCACATTAAATCGACCAAAGCCTCAACTCACACAATTCACCACTCTTATCAAACATTCCAAACAATTGCAATTTCACTCAAACTCAGCCAAACCATTTCAGTCATTTGTTCATGAAAGTGGTACTTGTTCTCAATCGTTACCTTATTCGACTGTTAGTAATCCATACCCAATTTCTTCTCTTGACAGTCCAAATTCCATAAATCCCAAAATGTAGCAACAACCAACCAAAAATAACTCTCAAATATTACATCCACACCTAAGGGTTTTCTCAAGATTTCCATTAATGCTCTAAAACTCCAAAGACTCCAAACCTCACCAGAACTCTAAGTTTGCTTTCCATAGTCTCAATACCCTTACACACATCATGCTTATTATTCCGTTCAATCATCCTTCCTTTTTGTTACTAACAATACTAGAGCTCCCTAAGACAACACCCTGATGTTCCATCCAAAAACACATCTGAAAACTATGCACAACTGACGGCCCATCACTGTGACTTCCTGCCAATTTCCAGAACACTACCATCGCAGACAAAACACACATCTTAGTCCCATCTACCAAGAGTTTCCTACTTACTTAGCAGATATAAACCTCAACTATTCACCGTCGTCCAATTAAGTTCAATCTCTATTCTCTGAGAAGCAGCCCTAAATAAAACCCAATCTTTCTTCCTCAATGATTTCCCAACTGAACCAACATACCAAAACCTCTAATCCGCCTCATCTTCCGATATAAGAATCGTCATCAACTCATCAAAATAATCCGTAATCATTTTCTTAATTCCAAACAATTCATTGCACTCACTATCAAAGCCGGAAAGACACGTCTATTCCATCCAACATAATTCCCGTCTACTATCAACAAGAGATTAAGGGTGATCAGTTCCTCAATTTGTCAATAGACAGCCGACAATCATGATGGGGCATAAACTGTCTTTACCAAACTATAATATCATTCCTTACATCCTGTGCACAAAACTAGCTAAGGCACAAATCCTTATTTGACATAAACCTTACCTCCGCATTCCCTCCGGAACCGGGAACAACATTCTCCAAACAACACCTACACTCTTGCACCCAACAGCACACACTGAAGCAACTTGGAGAAGCACAAGCTTCTCCCCCACTTATCTCAATCTCAATCCTGAAGACAAAAGATTAGGAAACTAGAAAGCACTGGCAGTGTTTCACACATCTATCACATACTAAGGGACCAATAACACCGATAGTATTCAACGGTCACACCAACTGACTCAACAACTTGGCCGGACAGACCGACCTGCTCTGATACCACTATTGTAACACCCCAATTCCCATCGTGAATAAATAATACATGATTAAATCAGAGTAAATAAAAATTTATTTTTCCGACAGAAACAAGGATGCCACAATTTAAAGAAAGAAAACACAATCCCTGCTCATAAATTTTTTATACATAACACAAAATGGAATAACCTCAAAGGGAACTTTTTTCCATGTAAAAGGAAATGTCAATTATGGAATAAAGCGGAAAAACCCATAACTGCCTTGTTTTACAAAATAAATCGTTTTATAACGTCAAAATATACATACAAAAGTAATACAAAATATATTCAACAAATGTATATACAACAACAGCGTTCCCCGACTCCCGTGTTACGTATTAGAGCAGACAGACCGACAAAAGGATGAAGAACTAATCTTCACAAAAGCCTCCAAGACTACTAATCTGCAATTTCCTCATAGAGCAACAAACCACAGCAGAAGGGTGAGAAATAACAACTAAATCAAGATTGCATAATAATATGCCAACACATAAAAATTCACATGCATAGTTATTCTCACCACAAGCATCACATGCTAATACATATAACATGTCACAAATACATAACATATATCGATTATACTAACATAATCACATATGGAAACACACCACCACATCACGGATATTCACATATAACATACCATTTACCAATTCAAGCATAAATCTCAATACACACTCAACCAATTCATGATTTTCCACAAATAATCAATTCATTCATGATTTATGCAAATGCAAAGAGACCGACACAATGACTCTATGAAAATGCGGGTACCATCCATCCATCATTTCTCATCACTAGTTCACTCAGGAACTATTGGAATCATCGCTTGTTACTTAGTGTAACTCCCCGTCGGGCAAACGATGTTCCCCGTCGCTCACACCTCTTTGTATAAGGCACACAACGTTTATGGATCGCTCACACCTCTTTGTATAAGGCACACGACCCGATCACTCACACCTCTTTTTATAAGGCACACGATCGTCTATAATCATCGTTCACACCTCTTTGTATAAGGCACACGATGTTATAGCAGATTCCCTCTGGAATCAATTCGTCGCTCACACCCCACAAGGGCACACGACATCACAAGATGCATATCATGATGCTTGGCATACAAGAACTCATGACAATTAAATGCATCACCACAATTCAACAATATGAATTATCTCATCATCATTATTCATGCATTGGAAACCAATTCAAACAATGCATTCACTTACCATAAGGCCACCAAATAACACACATTGAATTTCACATAAACAATGCATTTCATCATAATCCACAAACCACAACAATCCAATGTATACACATATACAACCATGTGAACCATTTCAACATCCATAATCAAGCATATACAATCAAACACAACACAATTCATTTTCTTGCCCTTAGGTCACAAACCATCATCACAACATTTCATCACATGCATTCGCATCATATAACATCACACAAGTCATACAATATATATCCAAAGCATATTGCATGATAACACCTCAAACACACACCATTAAAACGGTAAAAGTCGACACAACGACACTATTCCAAATTCCCGACATAATTAAATCGGCCAATAATCTCGAAATAATTTTAATAAGAAAGAACATTTCATTAGCTTTCCAACGATATAAATAACGTTCAAAACGGATAATCAGATCAAAAGTTACGGACTTAACAAGAAAAGTAATCGCGAAAAGACAACATTCTGCACACTTGCTGGCCATACGCGTATTGCCCTGAGCCATACGTGTATTGCCTACTTTCCTTCCTTGCCATACGCGTATTGCCCTAACCAATACGCGTATTGGCATACCCCATACGCGTATTGCCCTGTCCCATACGCGTATGGGCAGCGAAACCCAGAATTTTTCCTGCATCATTTTTGTTACGAATTTCACCCCAAAACCTCTCCAAATCTCATCTAAACACTTCCAAATCATAATATATCAACCCAAACATGTCCCAACATAATCAACAAGTATTCTACGCAGTTTATATCGAGTTTCAACCGCGAAAACATCGATTTCTATCAATTATTCATCAATTTATCAATTAGAGAAAAAGTTGTGAAACAACCAAAACAATTACACAAACAACACATATACATACACAAGCAAGATATAATTGAAACTTCTCACCCTTACCCGATTATTCGCGCTTGAAACGGAGTTCCCGCGATTTTCCTCTTTTCCCCCCTTTTTCCCTTCTCTTCCTCTCCTTTTCCTTCTTTCCTTTCTCTTTTCTCTCTATTTTTCTCTCTTTCTATTTTTATGAAAAATATAACTAAGCAAAAGACCAAAATACCCCTCAGCTTAAATATCTCGCAAACGCTCTCAAAACGCGATAAAACATAAACATACCGATGAAATATATTTCAGGAAATAAAAGTTGAAAAGAAATTATAATTTAATGCAAATATTTTATCTATCAGAGAAACTACCCAATTAACTCAATTAGTAGGTAAAATACAATAAATTCACACATTTCACAAAATTCACATAAATGAAATAAATAAATACAATTAAACAAATCGGGTCCTTACAACTCTCCCCCACTTAGACATTTTCGTCCTAGAAAATATAACCGATACGAACAACTCCGAATACGACTCTCACATCCGACTAACAAACCAGCATGCCAACAAAAGGCACACTACGAATAACACAACAAACCAACCACCTTGCTAACAGCAACCACAACAACCACACGACAACGACAACAACTACAACGACAAGATGCAAAGCCCATACAATGCACTTGACGACCAACTCATAACTCAAAGAATACCCAAGTTACGACCACCTATGTTCACTCTTGATCCGAAACACCACAAGATCGTTACCATCACCGTAGGTAACTCTGCTCTAATTCACCACAAGGAATTAGCTACTCGCACTCGAACCAACACAATAGGAACGAGGCAACAACACAACAAGAACACGAGTTCCACAACCCAACATCGATTCAACAACCTCTACATACCCACAATACCAACATCCTTGTCACACAACATTATTACAACAATGCTATGATTCCCCAATCGAACATATAACCAAAACATCCATCTACATAGTAGCCCATGGATAATATTTAAACCTTTCACCTAACACTTCCATTCAGAATGTCCAATAGTCTCACCATTCCTACATGTTCCCAATGTTCAACCTATGAATTCTTACAAGTCACACCCGCATATACAAAATGTGCCACATCACGCTTCCGCTGTGCACTCTGATTACTCGAAATCATCAAGTCTACCAATCTTACATCCGAAGTCTAACTCTTTCTCATATTTACCAAAAATCACTGTTCACTTTTAATATACCCAGCCTCACTCTTTACTGTGTTATCTCACACACCAGACACAAGCCTCTGAACTTCCCAAATAATTTTAATTCTCTGACCATCCAAACAGACATGTATAACAACTTTCACCTTAACTTTTCAGGCACAACCTTAGCTTTTCCCGAAGGGTAATCCAAGCCAAATTCATAACTCGTCCCGAATTCTAACCACCCTCGTTGTCTCCTACTCTATTCCTTCAGACCAAATAAGTACTCTAAACTCTTGTGATTACCAAACACTGCGAACCTAGAACCATAAAGATAATACCTCCAAATATTCCAACACAATACAACCACAACCAACTCCAAATCCAGAATAGTATAGACCCTTTTATAAATCCTCAATTGTCGTAAAGCATAAGCCACGACTTTACCATCTCGCATTAACACACTGCCTAAACTCATCAAAGACGTATCCCAACACCTCACAAACGGTTTATTAGGTTCACATAGTACCAAAACTGAAGCCGTAGCCAACTTCAACTTCAGCTCACCAAAACTCACTCACAACGAACATCCAAAACAAACGACTCGCCCTTTGCAAGTCAACTGAGATAACGAAAGTACGAACTTAGCAAAGTCTTCCCTAGCCTGCAGTAACAACCAACTAAGCCCAAAAATTTCTAATCTCCTTAACCAACTTCGGAGCCTCTCATTGTAGAACTGCATCTACTTCCGATGAATCCATAACCAAACTCTCATATGAATGACATATCCAAGAAAGCTAACTCTTCTTCAACCAAAATTTTCACTTGAATAACTTAGCATAAAACTTCGTCTCTTTTCAACGCTTGTAATTCAAATCCCAAACACTCTATCTGTTCTTCCTCTGAGTTTATAACAGATCCGAATATCCTCAATCAAAACCACTATGAACTTATCCAAATAAATATGGAAGATACGATTCCTCTACTCCAGAAACGTTCCAGTCGCATTACTAACACCAAATACCATCACTGTACGTTGTAATGCCCAACCAAATTCCAAAAGATATGAACTCTTAAAGCTTTTGCAAAAAATTTCACTGGGTAACTGGTTACTCACATACAAGCTTAACCGAGTAAATAACACCCTATCCAGATGATAACAAACATAACCAGTCACATTAAATCGACCAAAGCCTCAACTCACACAATTCACCACTCTTATCAAACATTCCAAACAATTGCAATTTCACTCAAACTCAGCCAAACCATTTCAGTCATTTGTTAATGAAAGTGGACACTTGTTCTCAATCGTTACCTTATTCGACTGTTAGTAATCCATATCCAATTTCTTCTCTTGACAGTCCAAATTCCATAAATCCCAAAATGTAGCAACAACCAACCAAAAATAACTCTCAAATATTACATCCACACCTAAGGGTTTTCTCAAGATTTCCATTAATGCTCTAAAACTCCAAAGACTCCAAACCTCACCAGAACTCTAAGTTTGCTTTCCATAGTCTCAATACCCTTACACACATCATGCTTATTATTCCGTTCAATCATCCTTCCTTTTTGTTACTAACAATACTAGAGCTCCCTAAGACAACACCCTGATGTTCCATCCAAAAACACATCTGAAAACTATGCACAACTGACGGCCCATCACTGTGACTTCCTGCCAATTTCCAGAACACTACCATCGCAGACAAAACACACATCTTAGTCCCATCTACCAAGAGTTTCCTACTTACTTAGCAGATATAAACCTCAACTATTCACCGTCGTCCAATTAAGTTCAATCTCTATTCTCTGAGAAGCAGCCCTAAATAAAACCCAATCTTTCTTCCTCAATGATTTCCCAACTGAACCAACATACCAAAACCTCTAATCCGCCTCATCTTCCGATATAAGAATCGTCATCAACTCATCAAAATAATCCGTAATCATTTTCTTAATTCCAAACAATTCATTGCACTCACTATCAAAGCCGGAAAGACACGTCTATTCCATCCAACATAATTCCCGTCTACTATCAACAAGAGATTAAGGGTGATCAGTTCCTCAATTTGTCAATAGACAGCCGACAATCATGATGGGGCATAAACTGTCTTTACCAAACTATAATATCATTCCTTACATCCTGTGCACAAAACTAGCTAAGGCACAAATCCTTAGTTGACATAAACCTTACCTCCGCATTCCCTCCGGAACCGGGAACAACATTCTCCAAACAACACCTACACTCTTGCACCCAACAGCACACACTGAAGCAACTTGGAGAAGCACAAGCTTCTCCCCCACTTATCTCAATCTCAATCCTGAAGACAAAAGATTAGGAAACTAGAAAGCACTGGCAGTGTTTCACACATCTATCACATACTAAGGGACCAATAACACCGATAGTATTCAACGGTCACACCAACTGACTCAACAACTTGGCCGGACAGACCGACCTGCTCTGATACCACTATTGTAACACCCCAATTCCCATCGTGAATAAATAATACATGATTAAATCAGAGTAAATAAAAATTTATTTTTCCGACAGAAACAAGGATGCCACAATTTAAAGAAAGAAAACACAATCCCTGCTCATAAATTTTTTATACATAACACAAAATGGAATAACCTCAAAGGGAACTTTTTTCCATGTAAAAGGAAATGTCAATTATGGAATAAAGCGGAAAAACCCATAACTGCCTTGTTTTACAAAATAAATCGTTTTATAACGTCAAAATATACATACAAAAGTAATACAAAATATATTCAACAAATGTATATACAACAACAGCGTTCCCCGACTCCCGTGTTACGTATCAGAGCAGACAGACCGACAAAAGGATGAAGAACTAATCTTCACAAAAGCCTCCAAGACTACTAATCTGCAATTTCCTCATAGAGCAACAAACCACAGCAGAAGGGTGAGAAATAACAACTAAATCAAGATTGCATAATAATATGCCAACACATAAAAATTCACATGCATAGTTATTCTCACCACAAGCATCACATGCTAATACATATAACATGTCACAAATACATAACATATATCGATTATACTAACATAATCACATATGGAAACACACCACCACATCACGGATATTCACATATAACATACCATTTACCAATTCAAGCATAAATCTCAATACACACTCAACCAATTCATGATTTTCCACAAATAATCAATTCATTCATGATTTATGCAAATGCAAAGAGACCGACACAATGACTCTATGAAAATGCGGTACCATCCATCCATCATTTCTCATCACTAGTTCACTCAGGAACTATTGGAATCCTCGCTTGTTACTTAGTGTAACTCCCCGTCGGGCAAACGATGTTCCCCGTCGCTCACACCTCTTTGTATAAGGCACACAACGTTTATGGATCGCTCACACCTCTTTGTATAAGGCACACGACCCGATCACTCACACCTCTTTTTATAAGGCACACGATCGTCTATAATCATCGTTCACACCTCTTTGTATAAGGCACACGATGTTATAGCAGATTCCCTCTGGAATCAATTCGTCGCTCACACCCCACAAGGGCACACGACATCACAAGATGCATATCATGATGCTTGGCATACAAGAACTCATGACAATTAAATGCATCACCACAATTCAACAATATGAATTATCTCATCATCATTATTCATGCATTGGAAACCAATTCAAACAATGCATTCACTTACCATAAGGCCACCAAATAACACACATTGAATTTCACATAAACAATGCATTTCATCATAATCCACAAACCACAACAATCCAATGTATACACATATACAACCATGTGAACCATTTCAACATCCATAATCAAGCATATACAATCAAACACAACACAATTCATTTTCTTGCCCTTAGGTCACAAACCATCATCACAACATTTCATCACATGCATTCGCATCATATAACATCACACAAGTCATACAATATATATCCAAAGCATATTGCATGATAACACCTCAAACACACACCATTAAAACGGTAAAAGTCGACACAACGACACTATTCCAAATTCCCGACATAATTAAATCGGCCAATAATCTCGAAATAATTTTAATAAGAAAGAACATTTCATTAGCTTTCCAACGATATAAATAACGTTCAAAACGGATAATCAGATCAAAAGTTACGGACTTAACAAGAAAAGTAATCGCGAAAAGACAACATTCTGCACACTTGCTGGCCATACGCGTATTGCCCTGAGCCATACGCGTATTGCCCTGAGCCATACGTGTATTGCCTACTTTCCTTCCTTGCCATACGCGTATTGCCCTAACCAATACGCGTATTGGCATACCCCATACGCGTATTGCCCTGTCCCATACGCGTATGGGCAGCGAAACCCAGAATTTTTCCTGCATCATTTTTGTTACGAATTTCACCCCAAAACCTCTCCAAATCTCATCTAAACACTTCCAAATCATAATATATCAACCCAAACATGTCCCAACATAATCAACAAGTATTCTACGCAGTTTATATCGAGTTTCAACCGCGAAAACATCGATTTCTATCAATTATTCATCAATTTATCAATTAGAGAAAAAGTTGTGAAACAACCAAAACAATTACACAAACAACACATATACATACACAAGCAAGATATAATTGAAACTTCTCACCCTTACCCGATTATTCGCGCTTGAAACGGAGTTCCCGCGATTTTCCTCTTTTCCCCCCTTTTTCCCTTCTTTTCCTCTCCTTTTCCTTCTTTCCTTTCTCTTTTCTCTCTATTTTTCTCTCTTTCTATTTTTATGAAAAATATAACTAAGCAAAAGACCAAAATACCCCTCAGCTTAAATATCTCGCAAACGCTCTCAAAACGCGATAAAACATAAACATACCGATGAAATATATTTCAGGAAATAAAAGTTGAAAAGAAATTATAATTTAATGCAAATATTTTATCTATCAGAGAAACTACCCAATTAACTCAATTAGTAGGTAAAATACAATAAATTCACACATTTCACAAAATTCACATAAATGAAATAAATAAATACAATTAAACAAATCGGGTCCTTACAACTCTCCCCCACTTAGACATTTTCGTCCTAGAAAATATAACCGATACGAACAACTCCGAATACGACTCTCACATCCGACTAACAAACCAGCATGCCAACAAAAGGCACACTACGAATAACACAACAAACCAACCACCTTGCTAACAGCAACCACAACAACCACACGACAACGACAACAACTACAACGACAAGATGCAAAGCCCATACAATGCACTTGACGACCAACTCATAACTCAAAGAATACCCAAGTTACGACCACCTATGTTCACTCTTGATCCGAAACACCACAAGATCGTTACCATCACCGTAGGTAACTCTGCTCTAATTCACCACAAGGAATTAGCTACTCGCACTCGAACCAACACAATAGGAACGAGGCAACAACACAACAAGAACACGAGTTCCACAACCCAACATCGATTCAACAACCTCTACATACCCACAATACCAACATCCTTGTCACACAACATTATTACAACAATGCTACGATTCCCCAATCGAACATATAACCAAAACATCCATCTACATAGTAGCCCATGGATAATATTTAAACCTTTCACCTAACACTTCCATTCAGAATGTCCAATAGTCTCACCATTCCTACATGTTCCCAATGTTCAACCTATGAATTCTTACAAGTCACACCCGCATATACAAAATGTGCCACATCACGCTTCCGCTGTGCACTCTGATTACTCGAAATCATCAAGTCTACCAATCTTACATCCGAAGTCTAACTCTTTCTCATATTTACCAAAAATCATTGTTCACTTTTAATATACCCAGCCTCACTCTTTACTGTGTTATCTCACACACCAGACACAAGCCTCTGAACTTCCCAAATAATTTTAATTCTCTGACCATCCAAACAGACATGTATAACAACTTTCACCTTAACTTTTCAGGCACAACCTTAGCTTTTCCCGAAGGGTAATCCAAGCCAAATTCATAACTCGTCCCGAATTCTAATCACCCTCGTTGTCTCCTACTCTATTCCTTCAGACCAAATAAGTACTCTAAACTCTTGTGATTACCAAACACTGCTAACCTAGAACCATAAAGATAATACCTCCAAATATTCCAACACAATACAACCACAACCAACTCCAAATCCAGAATAGTATAGACCCTTTTATAAATCCTCAATTGTCGTAAAGCATAAGCCACGACTTTACCATCTTGCATTAACACACTGCCTAAACTCATCAAAGACGTATCCCAACACCTCACAAACAGTTTATTAGGTTCACATAGTACCAAAACTGAAGCCGTAGCCAACTTCAACTTCAGCTCACCAAAACTCACTCACAACGAACATCCAAAACAAACGACTCGCCCTTTGCAAGTCAACTGAGATAACGAAAGTACGAACTTAGCAAAGTCTTCCCTAGCCTGCAGTAACAACCAACTAAGCCCAAAAATTTCTAATCTCCTTAACCAACTTCGGAGCCTCTCATTGTAGAACTGCATCTACTTCCGATGAATCCATAACCAAACTCTCATATGAATGACATATCCAAGAAAGCTAACTCTTCTTCAACCAAAATTTTCACTTGAATAACTTAGCATAAAACTTCGTCTCTTTTCAACGCTTGTAATTCAAATCCCAAACACTCTATCTGTTCTTCCTCTGAGTTTATAACAGATCCGAATATCCTCAATCAAAACCACTATGAACTTATCCAAATAAATATGGAAGATACGATTCCTCTACTCCAGAAACGTTCCAGTCGCATTACTAACACCAAATACCATCACTGTACGTTGTAATGCCCAACCAAATTCCAAAAGATATGAACTCTTAAAGCTTTTGCAAAAAATTTCACTGGGTAACTGGTTACTCACATACAAGCTTAACCGAGTAAATAACACCCTATCCAGATGATAACAAACATAACCAGTCACATTAAATCGACCAAAGCCTCAACTCACACAATTCACCACTCTTATCAAACATTCCAAACAATTGCAATTTCACTCAAACTCAGCCAAACCATTTCAGTCATTTGTTCATGAAAGTGGACACTTGTTCTCAATCGTTACCTTATTCGACTGTTAGTAATCCATACCCAATTTCTTCTCTTGACAGTCCAAATTCCATAAATCCCAAAATGTAGCAACAACCAACCAAAAATAACTCTCAAATATTACATCCACACCTAAGGGTTTTCTCAAGATTTCCATTAATGCTCTAAAACTCCAAAGACTCCAAACCTCACCAGAACTCTAAGTTTGCTTTCCATAGTCTCAATACCCTTACACACATCATGCTTATTATTCCGTTCAATCATCCTTCCTTTTTGTTACTAACAATACTAGAGCTCCCTAAGACAACACCCTGATGTTCCATCCAAAAACACATCTGAAAACTATGCACAACTGACGACCCATCACTGTGACTTCCTGCCAATTTCCAGAACACTACCATCGCAGACAAAACACACATCTTAGTCCCATCTACCAAGAGTTTCCTACTTACTTAGCAGATATAAACCTCAACTATTCACCGTCGTCCAATTAAGTTCAATCTCTATTCTCTGAGAAGCAGCCCTAAATAAAACCCAATCTTTCTTCCTCAATGATTTCCCAACTGAACCAACATACCAAAACCTCTAATCCGCCTCATCTTCCGATATAAGAATCGTCATCAACTCATCAAAATAATCCGTAATCATTTTCTTAATTCCAAACAATTCATTGCACTCACTATCAAAGCCGGAAAGACACGTCTATTCCATCCAACATAATTCCCGTCTACTATCAACAAGAGATTAAGGGTGATCAGTTCCTCAATTTGTCAATAGACAGCCGACAATCATGATGGGGCATAAACTGTCTTTACCAAACTATAATATCATTCCTTACATCCTGTGCACAAAACTAGCTAAGGCACAAATCCTTAGTTGACATAAACCTTACCTCCGCATTCCCTCCGGAACCGGGAACAACATTCTCCAAACAACACCTACACTCTTGCACCCAACAGCACACACTGAAGCAACTTGGAGAAGCACAAGCTTCTCCCCCACTTATCTCAATCTCAATCCTGAAGACAAAAGATTAGGAAACTAGAAAGCACTGGCAGTGTTTCACACATCTATCACATACTAAGGGACCAATAACACCGATAGTATTCAACGGTCACACCAACTGACTCAACAACTTGGCCGGACAGACCGACCTGCTCTGATACCACTATTGTAACACCCCAATTCCCATCGTGAATAAATAATACATGATTAAATCAGAGTAAATAAAAATTTATTTTTCCGACAGAAACAAGGATGCCACAATTTAAAGAAAGAAAACACAATCCCTGCTCATAAATTTTTTATACATAACACAAAATGGAATAACCTCAAAGGGAACTTTTTTCCTTGTAAAAGGAAATGTCAATTATGGAATAAAGCGGAAAAACCCATAACTGCCTTGTTTTACAAAATAAATCGTTTTATAACGTCAAAATATACATACAAAAGTAATACAAAATATATTCAACAAATGTATATACAACAACAGCGTTCCCCGACTCCCGTGTTACGTATCAGAGCAGACAGACCGACAACAGGATGAAGAACTAATCTTCACAAAAGCCTCCAAGACTACTAATCTGCAATTTCCTCATAGAGCAACAAACCACAGCAGAAGGGTGAGAAATAACAACTAAATCAAGATTGCATAATAATATGCCAACACATAAAAATTCACATGCATAGTTATTCTCACCACAAGCATCACATGCTAATACATATAACATGTCACAAATACATAACATATATCGATTATACTAACATAATCACATATGGAAACACACCACCACATCACGGATATTCACATATACCATACCATTTACCAATTCAAACAAAAATCTCAATACACACTCAACCAAATCATGATTTTCCACACATAATCAATCCATTCATGATTTATGCAAATGCAAAGAGATTGACACAACGACTTTATGCAAATGCGGTACCATCCATCCATCATTTCTCATCACTAGTTCACTCAGGAACTTTTGGAATCATTGCTTGTTACTTAGTGTAACTCCCCGTCGGGCAAACGATGTTCCCCGTCGCTCACACCTCTTTGTATAAGGCACACGACCCAATCGCTCACACCTCTTTGTATAAGGCACACGATCGTCTATAATCATCGCTCACACCTCTTTGTATAAGGCACACGATGTTATAGCAGATTCCCTCTGGAATCGATTCGTCGCTCACACCCCACAAGGGAACACGACATCGCAAGATGCATATCATGATACTTAGCATACAAGAACTCATGACAATTAAATGCATCACCACAATTCAACAATATGAATTATCTCATCATCATTATTCATGCATTGGAAACCAATTCAAACAATGCATTCACTTGCCATAATTCCACCAAATAACACACATTGAATTTCACATAAACAATGTATTTCATCATAATCCACAAACCACAACAATCCAATGTATACACATATACAACCATGTGAACCATTTCAACATCCATAATCATGCATATACAATCAAACACAACACAATGCATTTTCTTGCCCTTAGGTCACAAACCATCATCACAACATTTCATCACATGCATTTGCATCATATAACATCACACAAGTCATACAATATATATCCAAAGCATATTGCATGATAACACCTCAAATACACACCATTAAAACGGTAAATGTCGACAAAACGACACTATTCCAAATTCCCGACATAATTAAATTGGCCAACAATCTTGAAATCATTTTAATAAGAAAGAACATTTCATTAGCTTTCCAACGATATAAAGAACGTTCAAAACGGATAATCAGATCAAAAGTTACGGACTTAACAAGAAAAGTAATCGCGAAAAGACAACATTCCGCACCCTTGCTGGCCATACGCGTATTGCCCTGAGCCATACGCGTATTGCCTACTTTCCTTCCTTGCCATACGCGTATTGCCCTAACCAATACACGTATTGCCCTACCCCATACGCGTATTGCCCTATCCCATACGCGTATGGGCAGTGAAACCCAGAATTTTTCCTGCATCATTTTTGTTACGAATTTCACCCCAAAACCTCTCCAAATCTCATCTAAACACTTCCAAATCACAATATATCAACCCAAACATGTCCCAACATAATCAACAAGTATTCTACGCAGTTTATATCGAGTTTCAACCGCGAAAACATCGATTTCTATCAATTATTCATCAATTTATCAATTAGAGAAAAAGTTGTGAAACAACCAAAACAATTACACAAACAACACATATACATACACAAGCAAGATATAATTGAAACTTCTCACCCTTACCCGATTATTCGCGCTTGAAATGGAGTTCCCGCGATTTTCCTCTTTTCTCCCCTTTTTCCCTTCTCTTCCTCTCCTTTTCCTTCTTTCCTTTCTCTTTTCTCTCTATTTTTCTCTCTTGCTATTTTTATGAAAAATATAACTAAGCAAAAGACCAAAATACCCCTCAGCTCAAATATCTCGCAAACGCTCTCAAAACGCGATAAAACATAAACATACCGATGAAATATATTTCAAGAAATAAAAGTTGAAAAGAAATTATAATTTAATGCAAATATTTTATCTATCAGAGAAACAAACCAATTAACTCAATTAGTAGGTAAAATACAATAAATTCACACATTTCACAAAATTCACATAAATGAAATAAATAAATACAATTAAATAAATCGGGGCGTTACACGATTCACTCAGGTATAAACCATCCATCTTCAGTGAGCAATGAGAATCACCAAGAAAAAGGAGCATCGATTTCCTCATACAAAGATGCTCTCAAATGAATGGGGAGTGGTGACATAAAATGATGGGGACAAATTGTAATTCCTATTGATAACAAGACAAGAAAAGGTCTTGGTTTCTCTCCGACCTATACCCATACTACGAAGAAGGATGAAAGTTTTCGTCTACTGATAACAAGACAAGAAAAGGTCTTGGTTTCTCTCCGACCTGTACCCATACTACGAATAAGGATGAAAGTTTTCGTCCCATTCAGGATTTCTTCCACAGCAGAGGGCTTCCTTCACCCAGTATCTTAAGAATTTCACACCATCAATGGGAAAAACTCTTTTGATACGATGAGGAGTGGAAATCTTATCTTAACGATGAAGGTTATATATCTCAGGGAGAAACATACACGTCATTCTGCTCTCCAAAGCAAAGTCCCAGATATATACCGAGATCAGATGTCAGAATGTTCTACGGAGATTGTGATCCCGAAGGATGTCGTGCTCCACCCAACTCATTAGAGGAAGACACTCTGATGAAAGACAAATTTGACTACGATTATTATGATCCCTTGGATGACTTGCCTATCTGGAAGCCATACGCGGAAGACTCGGGGCAAAAGAGTCAGTCGGACAATGCCTATCAGCTGAGTAATCTTGAAAAGAATACACATGTTTCCACAGAGTCATGGAATCCTTACTCATAACATTCTGAAAATGTCCAACACCATGTTGATGAATTTGCAAAGATCGCAGGACAAGATTTCATTAACTATGCATTTCCTGAGGTTAACGTCATTGAGGAAGATGACTCATCTATTCCCACAGAAACCTGGGATACCTTGGGGCAACCAAGTGGCAAGTACGACTTTCTAGTCAAATAAACTGCTCCTGAAAGCTCTCGCATCAGATACGAGGACATTCAGCCAACTGGATGGGGAGATCCTCTTGAGAGTAAAAACACTATGGAAGATGTGACAGAAGAGTCCTCTTATGATAACTCTGCATGGGAAGAAGACTCCAATGATCCCACACCATAAGAAATCAGTGTCATTTCTGAAGACAAACCAAGAAGGAAAGTACCAGACTTTGTGATCTGTAACACCCCAATTTAAATTATTTTATCATCGTGTTATTTTTCTGTTGTTTGGCCTTGTTAAGGGTGTGTGGTTGAGTGCGTAGGCGTGGAGTCCTTAGTGGGACGGGTAGACTAGAGATGTCGGGAGTAATTTTGAGTATGAGTAGTAATAGTAGTATGCGTATTATTATTATTATTATTATTATTATTATTATTTCTAGTATTATTATAATTATTATGTGAGTATCATTACTAGTAATATTATTATTTTTATTAAATTAAAAATCTGATTTAATTAAATGGATAATGGGCTAGTGGAGAAAAATAAGGACAATTTGGTTATTAAACAGATATTAGTGAGGATTAGTGAGGAGGTTTAGCCATAATCTGATTTTCACAAAAGAAAGGGTTAGAGAAGGAAGAACAAGGGGAGAACAACTGCTAGGGCAATCTCCAGATCCAATTTTTGCAGGATTTTAATCAAGAATTCGAGGTAAGGGGGAGAGAATGGATTTCAATTTAGGTGTTTATATCATGAGAGGGTAGTGAGGGGTCCTTTCCCTCGTAGGATTTCCTTGTGTAAATGTTGTGGTAAGATGTAGATCTGATTTGTGCATGTTGATTATGAACTATCTGAATATTGTTTGTTGTTGTGATGAATTTGTGCAGAATTCTGCTGTTGTTATTGTTCTGTATAAATGTGTTTTGCAAATCTGGTTGTGTTGCAGGTAGAAGACAACGAATCTAGATATAGGAATGTTTAATTGAGTAGTAATAACAGAATAGGATAGTAAGAGGAAATTATAGGTCATAAAATTGATGTAGAAATAATTTTAGGACTGATTTGGAGTGTAGGAGTGAGATCCCCGTAGTAGAATTCGGACTGGTGTGGAAAAAGCTGGAAATTTCACGGCTTCTGCCCATACACGTAACAAGGAGGCTGTTACGCGTATGGCATGGCCATTACGCAGCAATACGCATATGACACGCATGTAGGAGTAGTTCTAGCACGGCCATCTATCCATTCGCGTAGAGGATGCGTATGACAGACCGGGCATTACGCGTAATAGGAGGGTCGTAAGCGTAATGGGTTGGAAATTGGGAAGTTCAGTTTGGAAACGTCTTTGTCCGTACGCGTAAGGCACAAGGCATTACGCGTAAGGACTTTGGCACTTGGGGTGTTACGCGTAGCATTATGTGGGCTGGTGGGCAAGAGAGCTGGGCCATACGCGTATGGCCAAGGGCAGTACGCGTATGGGCAGCCTGAATGCAGAATGTTACCGTTTTCATGATTTCTCTCCCATTTTCGCGTCCGAAGCGGTTTCTTTTGGTTTGAGAGGTTGGGTATAGATGCCAAAACCTGAGAAATGTGTAATTGGTGATGAAAAGAATTAATTTAGTGATTTTAGTGAATTAATTAGTAATTAGCTAATTAGTGGACGAGTGCCTTGTGAGGCGTGCAGAATGTGTTTGTGTGGCACTGTTTGTGTGAGGTGCGAGCTGTCTTGGGATAGCAGAGGTAATTCTTGGTGAATTACGGTGAGTGTATGACTCACGTGGGATCAATGAGGATCGTGTATTTTACTTAATGATAGTCTCTTGTGCATAATTTGTGTGTGGTGATGCTGTGTTACAGGTGAGGTAATTTTAGTGTGAATTACGGTAAGCGTATGGCTTACGTGTGATCAGGAGGATCGTGAAGATGTATGATTGTCGTCATACATGTGTGTTGCATGCATATTTACTGTCATGCATTCATGGTGTCGGTGGTGATGAATCATTGCTCAGGAGGAGTGTATGTGGTTCATCTGAACTCCAATGTGGAGTGTGGTGGAGATAAATCATTGCCAAGTAGGGGTGTATGTGATTTATTCGGGTTCGATGGAATGAACCATGGTGTATTGGTACCACATGCATTGTGTTGATGTCTTTAAGTCGCATTGCATTATTATGTGTTTGGTGAAATCTGAATGAAAATGACAAGTATGTCGTGATGGTGTGTTACTGGTATATGATTGTGTGAGTACTACCTTTAGCATGTATTATACACCGTTATTTATTGAATGTAGTTCTCACCCCTTTGTTGTTTTGTGGCGTCTGTGCTCCTTGGGGAGTACAGATAATCAGGTACCAGGTTAGTGCTTGGAGCTTGTGTGGCTTGTTCGAGTTTAGAGAGTCGCTCTTATACGTAACACGGGATTGGGGATTTTAATTATTGTAGAATTATTTTAATCGTTACGTATCTTATTTTCAGAAGTGTGCTAAACAATGTAAATTTTGGAAACATAATTGGTGAAGGCCTTAGTGCCAGTGAAGTGATTTAATGAATATTTCGCTGTATAAACCTTTTTATGAGTAATAAAGTGAATGAAGCAATTGAGTCTTCTTGTTGTTTATTTGATGTGATATCCCGCTATGTTGGAAACTCTGATTACTTTTCGTAGTTATTTATGTATTTTTAATAATGGGAAAGTGGGGTGTTACATGATCCATAGAGGAGTTCGTCGCCATTGGGTTGTGGTCGATGTCCCGAAGGTCGTTCATAGGTCGAAGTAATTGCCACATCTTTGTTTTGACCTTTCACCTTGCCCAGGTGAAATGGATGTTTTTATAGGGTTTACTTTTCTGTAAATGTCCCTCTTCACTTCACCCAGAGCAATAGGGTTTTGTTTTATAGGGTTGTGTTTCAAGAATCGACAAATCATAAATAAATAATGTCAATCTGAATTCCCGCATTTATTGCTATTTTCACTTTTCGTTTTTCAGAAAATGATAATCCTAAAAAAAATAACCCAAAATAAAAACAAGCGTTTTCAGAAAATACACTGCACACACTTTTGCATTCTTTCTATCTTTTCTAAAAAGGAATCATCACGTCATGCAGATTACTTGTTTTAAACCCTATTGAAACATACGATCCAATGCCTTCTCCTAACTTTGAATTCCCGGTATTTGAAGCTGAAGAAGAAAAGAACGAAGAAATTCCAGAAGAGATCTCCCAACAACTCAGGCAAGAGGAAAGGTCCATTGAACCTTATAAAGAGCCGTTGGAAACAATCAATTTAGGTTCAGAAGAAGAAAAGAAATAAGTTAAGATTGGAGCACTGCTCAGTCCAACTGCCAGTGAAGGCTTGATAAAACTTCTCAAATATTTTCCAGATGTGTTTGCTTGGTCCTACCAAGACATGCCAGGGTTGGATACCAGCATTGTGGAACATCGCTTACCACTGAAATCAGAATGTCCTCCAGTAAAACAAAGACTGAGAAGGGCTTATCCAGATATGGCCATCAAAATTAAGGAGGAAGTACATAAGCAAATCGACGCAGGTTTCCTTTCCTCCTCAGAATATCCTCAATGGCTAGCCAACATAGTGCCAGTTCCCAAAAAAGACAGAAAAGTCATAATGTGTGTAGATTGCAGGGATCTGAACAAAGCAAGTCCAAAGGATGACTTCCCCTACCACACATTGACATGCTGGTAGATAGCACAACAAAATTCAAAGTCTTCTCCTTCATGGATGGAATCTCAGGCTATAATCAAATCAGAATGGCGTCAGAAGACATGGAGAAAACTCCATTCATCACCCCATGGGGCACCTTTTGTTACAAGGTAATATCGTTCGGTCTGAAGAAAGCAGGGGCAACCCATCAAAGGGCCATGACAACTTTGTTTCACGACATGATGCACAAAGAGATTGAAGTGTACATCAATTGCAAAATCTAAAACTGAAGAAGAGCATGTGGAACACATATCAAATTTATTCGAGCGTCTGAGAAAATACAAACTCCGCTTGAATCCTAATAAGTGCACATTCGGTGTTCGCTCAAGAAAACTCTTAGGATTTATAGTCAGCCAAAAAGGAATTGAGGTTGATCCTGACAAAGTTAAGGCCATTCAAGAAATGCCTTCTCCAAAAACTGAAAAGCAAGTAAGAGGATTTTTAGGACGTCTGAATTACGTCTCAAGATTCATATCCCTTATAACTGCGACATGCGCGCCAATCTTCAAGCTACTCAGAAAGAACCAAAGTTGTGTATGGACAGAAGATTGCCAAAAGGCTTTCGACAACATCAAAGAATATCTGCTGAATCCACCAATTCTATCTCCTCCAGTGGAAGTAAAACCACTGATCATCTACTCAACAGTCTTGGAAGACTCCATGGGTTGTGTGCTTGGCCAACAAGACGAGACAAAAAGAAAAGAGTCTGCCATTTACTACTTAAGCAAGAAGTTTACGGACTATGAAACTCGATACACTATGCTTGAGAAAACTTGCCGCGCTATGGCTTGGGCAGCCAAATGTCTTCGCCAGTACATGATTTGTCACACTACTTAGTTAATCTCTGAAATGGATCCGATCAAGTACGTTTTTGAAAAGCCTGCTCTCACGGGAAGGATTGTCCGTTGGCAGATGTTATCGGAATACGACATCGAGTACCATGCTCAGAAAGTCGTCAAAGGAAGTATTTTAACCGATCATTTGGCTCATCAGACGATTGACGATCAGGAATCAGAAAAATGTTACTTCCCAGACGAAGATGTCATGTATTCAAAAATGAAAGATTGCGATGAACTGCTACCCAATGAAGGGCCAGAACCAGGATCCCAATGGGGACTAATATTCGAAGGAGCCGTCAATGCTTATGGAAACAGAATTGGGGAAATCATCGTAACACCTCAGGGTACCCATATTCCTTTCACTGCCAGTTTGACGTTCAAATGCACAAACAATGAGGCCGAATACGAAGCTTGTATCATGGGTCTCGAAGAAGCTATTGACCTAAGGATAAAGAACTTGGATGTGTATGGAGACTCAGCCCTGGTTATAAATCAGATAAAATGAGAGTAGAACACATATCAATCAGGATTGATTCCTTATAAAGACTACGCAAGAAGGTTGGTACCATTCTTCAACAGAATCGAGTTTCATCATATCCCTCGTGAAGAAAATCACATGGTTGATGCATTAGCCACCCTATCCTCCATGATTAGTGTGAGTCGATGGAACGATGTACCCAAGATTGACATAATGCGCCTTGAAAGGCCCGCTTACATCTTCGTGATTGAAGCAGTCATAGATGACAAACCATGGTATCACGATATCAAATGCTTCCTTCAAAGACAGGAATACCCACCTAGGGGATCAAGAAAAGATAGGAAGACTCTCAAAAGACTGGATAGCAACTTCTTCCTAAATAATGGTATACTCTACATGAGAAATTTCAACATGGTCTTGCTCATATGCGTAGACAGACAAGAAGCAAACATGCTAATGAAAGAAATCTATGAAGGTTCCTTTGGCACTCATGCTAATGGACACACAATGGCAAGGGAAATTCTGAGAGCAGGATATTATTGGCTGACAATGGAATCTGATTTCTACAAGTACATGAGGAGGTGTCACAAGTGTCAGATATACGCCGAAAAAATCCATGTACCACCAACGCATCTCAAAGTCCTTTCTTCTCTATGGCCTTTTTCTATATGAGGAATCGACAAGATCGGCATGATTAAACCCAAAGCTTCAAACGAACATCGGTTCATCCTGGTAGCCATTGACTACTTCACCAAGTGGGTCGAAGCAGTATCATACACCAATGTGAGACCAGACAAGTAGTCGTCCGATTTGTCAAGAACAATCTCATCTGTCGTTATTGTGTTCTAAGCCAGATCATTAAGGATAATGGATCTAACTTGAACAACAAGATGATGAAAGAGTTGTGTGCTGAGTTCAAGATCGAACACCATAACTCATCTCCCTACCGACCTAAAATGAATGGAGTGGTAGAAGCGGCTAACAAGAATATCAAGAAGATCATTCAGAAGATGGTTGTAACCTACAAAGATTGGCATGAGATGCTACCCTTTGCTCTTCACGATTATCGTAAATCTGTCCACACATCAACAGGGGCAACCCTTTTCTCTCTAGCATATGGCATGGAAGCAGTGCTCCGCATAGAAGTAGAGATCCCGTCAATGAGAGTATTGATGGAAGCCAAGCTAACAGAAGTTGAATGGTGTCAAAGCAGGCACGATGAACTGAACCTAATCGAAGAAAAGAGAATGACGGCTTTATGCCATGGTCAGTTACATCAACAAAGAATGAAGAAGGCATTTGACAAAAAAGTCTGACCCCGTGTCTTTAGAGAAGCAGACCTTGTGCTCAAAAAGATACAATCATTTCTCACTGATTCTAGGGGCAAATGGACTCCGAATTACGATGGCCCCTATGTTGTTAAGAAAGCCTTCTCAGGCGGTGCCTTAAGACTCGCAACCATTGATGGAGGGGAGTTTACCTACCCCACGAATGTTGACGTGGTCAAGAAATACTTCGCCTAAATCAAAAAAATGTCTCGGTGGATTAAAAACCCGAAAGGGCGGTCCAGGCAAAAATTAGAGACATAAGCAAAAATCATCCCGATGGATTGAAAACCTGAAAAAGAAATCCAGGAAAAATATAGGGATTTATGGAAAGTAACTACGTCCGACAAGATTGGATCCTCAGCGATAACGTCATCTGTCAAGAAAAATTTAATCAAGGTCACCTTCGACAGAAGCTCAGAATGTCCAGAATTCAAAGTTGGTGGAAGGATAACGGTCGTTATGTTTCAATGTAGCCCCTTTCCCTTTAAATTACCATTTTCTAAACTTTGTAATGCTCCATGGGATCTTGCGTTTGGCTTATTACCATTCTATCAATAAAAATTTGAGCCCTTGTGCCTTTGTTTGCAATTCTCATTCATTCTGCTTTGCAAAATGACATTTTAATATGATCAAAGATTCTTAAAAAAAATGAATTTTACTTGTCAAATTTACTTCTGCTTTCAAAACAAAGATGGCAATTTCTTTTTGATTAGTGAGCACAAAAAGGAATATTGAGTGCTTCTCCGGTAGTGAAAAAACCTCAAAATGCAGAATCAAATCACTCCCTGTGATCAGGATCAACTGCTTCAGACGGAATGTCCTGTCTGACATCCCCGATAGAGTTCTTACATCTGAGAACCAATGATTGGCTTTTCTCCCCAGAAGAATCTACCCTTGAAGAGCAAGAACAGATTTCTATCCCTAGCAGGTTTGTACCTCCGGAAATCGGAACGAATGCAGGAATCCCTATTCCCAAGCAAAAGTACTACTTTCAGAATCTCCCAAAGATACCCCCATCTCCCAGAGTGGCCGAGTATCTGGTTGTGTTCCTCACCAGTATGTATGTCGTGTCTATTTTTTCAGCATAAACATACATACATCATGCATAATTGATTCATATTTATATTCATGTTGCATTAATATCACTTTGGTCATACTCATCCCCACACTACAAGAAAAAATAGGATTTGCGACACATAAATTGCGACGGTTCAATAAAAACCGTCCTCTTCCACTTATTACGACGGTTGTCACGACGGTTTTGAACCTCCCTCCCTCAACACATCAAGTAAAACCCATCCAAATAAAAGTGGCGACGGTTAAACCGCCCTCTTTTTTCTACGTGTCATCATGCTTATAGAAAAACAATTTAGTGCTCCATTTTTAATGCTCCCTTTTCATTTTCCCTCTATTTTTTCCTTAGATTTCTCTCTCTTTAATTCAGAAGAACAACTCACTGTGAAAAACGCTTCTTTCTCCCCCAAATCACAACCCTTATCATTTCCCTAATTTCTTCAAATTCTAATACCAACACAAAATCCAATTTTCTCCTAAATTTACAAATTAATAGTCGATCTCTTTCAATGTTCGAAGAAATCAGCTTCCACGAAGATTAGGTCACAATCTCCTTTAATCAACTTCTACAAGGATCCGTTCACAACATTCTTATACGCGCAAAAATCATGACTAGTTCTTCAGCTTCTTCTCACAAGGTAACCCTAACTCGTTAATTTCATTCCTCTTTTTCCATTTTCATCGATTTCATTCTTCGATTCGTTTATTGTTGTTTATTGTTATTCCTGATCCCGCTTTCAGATTTTGAGTAAGATTGCCTGCAATAGGCTCTAGAAAGAACTCGTCGAGTGACAGGTTAATCCACCTTCTAGTTTCAAACATAGAGTCACCGATAATCTCCAAAGGTATATCTGATTGATTCTTCTAAAGCCCCTAATTTTTCCGCTTAATTTAGTTTCATAGTTTTTGTGATGTTTAACGGGTCCTTCAAAATCATTTTTTTATTTATTTATGTAAGGCAGGTTATTGAAGTGGCTGGTGCTTCTGGGACACTTTACACCAATGAGGCCTACCGGCTTCAGGTTGATTTTCCTGAGAATTACCCTATACACATCAATTAACCTTTCTGTTGTGAGTTCTGGTGTTATGTTAACTAATGTGCTTCTGTTTTACAGGTCATATTCTTGCATCCAGTTCCGTTGCATACTCATATCTACAACTATGGACATATTTGTTTAGGTATGTGTGTCTTGTGGGCTAATCTTATGTTATAATTGTTTCGTTTGTTGATTTGTGTTATATCCATTTTCTATTTTTCTTAATTCATGTGTTGGTAGGGTCTTTTGATGCGAGGTTATGGCTTTTGTGGTGTGTGTTGCTTTTGTATTTGTTTGCATTTGCTTTTAGGTTATCTATTATTTCTTTGAGACACTGATTTTGGTGATAGATTATTCTTTTCTTGTAATTTTATTTAGATTTTCCTTGAAATCAAAGTTAATCAAAATTATGATTGCACACTAAGAATTTGTGGGGAATAAGATGCCTGCGAGGGTTGTTTAGTTTGTTAAATTTCTCTGATGGCTCACAAATTAAGTTACTTCAAAGCAGCAAAACTTGAAAAGAATATTACTATGTCATGTCATCCTTTAACACCTCTTTATAATAGACTAGTCATTCCCGTATAGCGGTGCAGAGCATAATTGGTAGAGAGGTAATCACATTTCACGACTTCAAAGTTTTTTTTCACTTGGAACCTAGTAAATAGGACACTTATCCTTTTTATTTCTATTATACTTTCTTATCTTTTTTTATTTATTTTGTAGTCTATATTTTGTGACATGTGTTTCAGTGTTAACTATCATGGAATACTAATTACTAATGTTATTTTAGAATGCAATGGTTTAAACTGTACTGTGTGTGTCTGCATGTGTGAGTCCAAGCTGAGGAGTGGTTCCATTTCTCATTTGTTCATTTAATTTCTTAGTAGCTAACAATGGAATCAATATAAGTGAAATAGGTAACTTGATATCGTGCAAAATACTTTTCTCAGACCTAAAATCTTAAGTATGTTTTCTTAACTCGAGAAGAGCCAAATAGTTAACAATATAATATGGCTCTAAAGTGAAACTTTTGGTTCTTGTGTGAAAACACAAGACTGTTTGATGCCATGATCCAAACTACAATTTATTTATATTGTTGATAATTCATACCCATTTATGTAATCATCACTTTAAACAACTTGCATTTCCTTCTCATAGTATTAATTGGTTTTCAATATGTCCTGCTCACTGTTTTTTCTTTCTCCGAATAAGATGAATGGCGAAAAGGTCTCAAATGTTTAGGATGAATGGACTGAAGAAAGAGGTTTCTTCCTTTCTCGGCTATAAAATACTTAATTAAGTCACTATGTTCTTGTTGAGCCATTTATTACGGATGTCCCTAAGAAGGTTTTGATGCAATTTATTTCCTTTGTATCTTGGGTAGGTGATTGTTCCAGAATGCTTTGAAGATTTTTATTCCTATGTATTTCAATACTGCCTCACAGGTAAGCTTAGAATTGGTGGGTTTATTTTACAACTATAATCCAAATTTGTTGAGATCCATAATTATATTGCTGAGGATAAGCAATATAATTGAGACCAAATGTGAGCTGTTAACTGTTGTTCTGGGATCTGAATTCCCTTCTCAAGGAAATTTACTAACAGAGTATCTAAAGGTGAGTAGGTGTTTGTATTTATTTTGTATCTATTTTATAGTATTTATTGTAAAAAAGATGTGATTTTGTATTATCCTGTCTATAAACACCTTTAACATACCATTTATTAATATCAAATTTGAGCATTTGCTTAAACTTAATATCAAATTTCACATGTAATGTAACATCTTACTAGAAAGAAAAAAAGTATTACTTGTTTGAGCCACATTCAAACTTAAAATATGAAACCTTTTATTAGTGAGGTTCAAATCACAATTGCAATTTGTCAAGAAATGGGCAGGAATATTATTTTTCAGGAATCTCCAAATGAACCTGGAAGACGTAGCAGGTTATGGTGTAAATAGGACATTGATCACGTGTTGATGAAAAATAAGGTGGTTACTAATTTTTCTACCCCTGTTGGATACTTGGTTTTATATGATGTAAATAGGTACTAGTATTTTATTATACTTTGAGATACACAAATGGCAATACATACGGTATATTTTTGCTTAAGATTGTGTTTCTCCTCATTCTGTGTTGAATAAGATCCACTTACATTCTAGAGATTATAATGATTTTGTAGGGAACCAAAAAAATTGGAAGTGTAGTCCTCAACTTACTCCAACCATACGAAGCTTTTTGGAGCACTGAAGCATTCTCAAAGGCAAGTCAGCTAAAATTGCTCATCTTAAATGAAGTGCAATTTCCCATGGCCTCAGCTTCCTTCCTTGTTCGCTGAAAGTTCTTCGATGGAGAGGATGTCCTTTGAAGACTCTGGCACAAATTAATGTTCTAATATACTATTATTTTATTATGTTGTCACTTTTTATATTGGTTTTACAGAAATTGTAGTAGAAAAATAGTTTTAAATTGTCCAATTAAATATCTTGATTGTAACTTATATTATCTTAACTATGTTAATTTTTTTCTTTTTGAATGCAAGAAGATATTTTGGTATTAGTAGTGTTTTTATAAATGTAATATGATATATATGTTTAGTTGAATGAAGAATATATGTGATTTTCTGCCCCATTATGTTCATATTTCTAATAATTTTAAAAATAAATTACCTGCGGATTTACTTGTGGAAAGTAAATTTGCTACGGATTTACCTGCAGATCTACCTGTGGAACAAAAATTGCGATAGTTGGAACCATCGTAATCACAAATAAAAACAAAAATCAAATGGAAAGTTACGACGGTTGTAACCTTCGCAATATTCATATTACGTCAGTTCCATACCCGTCGTGATAGATAACGACGGTTGGTATGAAGGTTTTGACAACCGACGCAATACGGCCTCGCGACACACATTTCTGCGACAGGGCTGCAACCGTCGTGACTTGAAAATTACGGCGGTTTTAACCGTCGTAACCTGCCAAAATAACCGTCGCAATCTGCCAATTTTCTTGTAGTGCCAAGTGATAAACGTCCTCTCTCTGATAGAGTTGTCAGTCTTTCTTTCTACGTCAGATAGGACAATATCCCGGTTTAAGTTCTTTCCTCATCAGGAAAATACACCGTCTAAACAATCTCTCTCCAGTTTATTCCTAGATTGGAGTCTGTCCTCGACCACTTTGATGACTTGAACCTCTGAACGACCAAAAGTTGTTTGGTTATACACATTTGGAACATCACTCTTCACCGTTGAAGATGATATTTTTCTTTCCCGGATTAAGGAAAAATCCCCCGAGAAAGCCTCTCTCCAGAAGACTCTTGGCAATACGGCTGTTTCTCCCCAAGAAAAATTTGTTGTCAATAAAGTCATCAGCACCTCAAAATTGAATTACAACGCATGACGTCTCTCCGAAAAAAGTCTCAAGGGGAAGTATGATGTAATCTCTCCGGCAAATGGCATCTCCAATAGAGAAGTTTGCGCACCTCGGCAGTTCAGACGAATGGTTATCCCCAGCAAGTCTGACATCAAATCTTTTTCCATCAAATGGCATCTCCCCGACGAGAAGTTTGGTAAAAACCATCATAGATAGCATTGCTTGTCAATAAAAGAACTCGACCAGAAGAAACTGAGACCAGTTCCATGGCAGAAGACCAGGATAAAGAGGAAGTTTATTTCATAAGAAACTGGAACCAGTTCCATAGAAGAAGACTAGGATTGAGGGGAAGTTTATTTCAGAAAAAACTGAGGCCAGTTCCATGGCAGAAGACCAGGATCAAGGGGAAGTTTATTTCAAAAAAGAAACTAAGACCAGTTCCATGGCTGAAGACCAGGATCGAGGGGAAGTTTATTTCAAAAGAAACTAAGACCAGTTTCGTGGCTGAAGACCGAGATCGAGGGGAAGTTTTACCCTTTTCTAAGTAGTATTACTTAGTGAAAGAAGATGGATGAGAAAATTAGTTACCATTCATAACCACAATCAAAATTTTGGGTATTCCGATATTTAATCCTCTTTTACCTTGAATGTCTGAACGTCTTCGCCATTCATACCTTCAGGTCCAAGCGGATTAAATAGGGGCATCTGTCATACCCTAAATTTTGACCACAAAATTTCCCATTATTGTGCAAATGATCACCATAATATAGATGTACCTTCATGCCTTATCAATCCTCTCAAAGATTGTTGAGCATTCACCTCAATCAAGAATTAGGGTTTTGGACCCTCTTAGAGCACTCAGACAAAGGATCAATCAAGAATGGACATGATCCTCAACTTGTCAAAACCTCTCAAACATTCATAGACGACCAAGAGGTCACACTAATCAAGAATTAAGCATGTGAATGCAACACTTCAAGTTAATCAAGCCTTAAGATCATCAGTGTCACCAAATTAGGGTTTTGGTCGGTCAAGGCCTCCAGAGGAAAATTTTCATCTGAGCATGAGCCAATACTTCAAAACATGATCCAAGAAGCTCAAAGGGACCTCATGGATCCAATCACAAGTTCAAAATAGCCTCAGGGGATGCATTCATAAAAAATCAGGAATTAGGGTTTCTTGACCTAATTCACCCCTAAGTTGACTTTTGAAGCAAGGCATGAGCCAAAACTTCAAGAAATGTTTTGAAGACCTCATCTATCTTATATTGATCCTCTTACAAGTTCAAATGGACACAAAGAACTTGGTTCATGAGCAATATAAAGATTCAAATTCATCTGGATCCCAAACTAGGGTTTTTGAGAAAAAGTCAACCATACCTTTGACTTTTGACTAAGACATGATCTCAAACCTTGAGACATGATTAAAGAAACTCTAAAACACCTATGTAATCCATCCATTAGGTTTGAATTAGGTCAAGAACTTGAGTTCATAAAGAATCCCAAAGTTTGAAATTCATCTGACAAAAAGTCAACTGTGCCCAAAAACCAAGTTTGACTTTTGAGATTTCTTGATAAACATGGCTCCCTTAAGTAAAAAACAATGTTAACTCGTGGTTTGGATCATCATCCGTCAAGAAAAATCAAGAAAAATGAGGTTACTTGTAAAAGGAGCAATCTTAAGAAACTTGAAATTTCACTAAGTCATGCAAAAAAGTTATTTTTACCCAACTTTGCAAGACCATAACTTGTGATCTAAGTAACCTTTTTCTTCCATCCAAAGCTCAAATGAAAACTCTCATTACATGCTTCAAGATTGTCAACTACAACATATTATAAATCCTCATAGATTTTGAGTTATGGAGTTATCAAATTCACAAAAAATGGAAAATGAACATTTTTCAAACACGTAGTGAAATTTTGGACAGAATTTGTTTGCATTTTTTCCAACTTTGAGGCCATTTTTCATTAAGATCCAAGATGATTCAAGACCAAAGTTAAACTTCAAAGTTGAAGTATGATATAGGGGCTTTCCAAAAAGTACAAGATCCTCCCATGATTCAACTTGAGCAAGAAGTTATAAGCCTTCAAAAATGGCATTTTTCACTCTGCCTACGTAACAGCATGAAAACCTAACTAGTGCCACACGATTTTTTCACTCAAGTCTTGCCACTTTGCCAACTTTGTCATCTTCCAAAAACACAAAACTTCTGATGACTCACTTGTTTCTTGATCAAGGAGTTAAGATTTCAACTTGGCATGTGAAAAACCATCATGACATGAACTTTGAGATTTAACTTTGGCAAGGTTACATTAATGCAATGCATTGAGGTGTCATGAACCAAGCCATACCAATCCAAACTAGTCAAGATTCAAGTCCAAACTCTGAGCATTCAAACCTGCAGAAATTGAATGGAGTCAAGACTATAGTTGACTTGGCACTTTGGAACATCCAAGTCATTGGCTACAAGCTGCACACCATGATCAGCTGCCAATTACTATTGCTCCCAAAACAAACTTCCTCTACTATAAATAGAGGTCATGTGTGACTGATCAAACCACCCCAAAACATCTTCACTCATGTTTTCTCTCATTTCCTTCTCAGGAACCAGATTTTTCTTCTTTAGCAAGTCAGGTTCGAATTTTCAAATAGAGAGCAATTCCATCAAAACCAAGAGTGTAGACACATCATATACATCATATGTGAGTTATCCAAACACTTCTCACACATCTGTAACCTCTGAATCACAAAGCTCAAAATCAAACTCAAGCCTATTTGCAGTTGAGTTGCCACAAGGTGATCCAGGTTGTTTCAATCCATTCTAAGCTTCCAAACACCTTACATAAGGTCCATTGAAGTTGTACAAGTCATCAAACAACATTTGTAACACCTCCAACACACAATTCGATTTCTTCTTGCAAGAGGTAAGTATGAACTCTCAAACTCTATGATCCATGCAACATAAATGTGTTTTCAAGTTACAAACCTGTTTCTGCACTTATGTAGAGTGTTTCCCCTCAATCAATTACTTTGTAGCTATCGTGTATAGGATTTCATAGTGTTCTTGCAGAAATTTGGGTTCATGTGTTCATCACTTGATTTCTCACTCCACATTTAATATAAATGCAATTAATTGGTACCATTGGAATCCTTGTTCAAAAACGAGTGAGATTGATATTTGAATCGTGCAAAATCATTGAGTAATCAAAGAGAAAAGTTAGGTTTTGCAAATCATCCATAGCGCGGGCACGAGGAAGAAGAAGGTGACCGTTGGCGCCTTTTTTCAAATTTTTTGAATTTTTGAATTTTTAAGTTATTTTCTTAATTGATTTCAAAAATTAATTTCTCCCTCAATTTTAATCATTTTTTATTGGTTCTTTTTTAAAAAATTCACAAAAAATGTTAAAATACTTTATTCTACAAAAAAATCAAATTTATTTTATTTATTTAATATAGTTTGAATATTTGTAAAGAATTTCATTCTAATTGTTTTTTAAACACTTTTAGTGAAATTTTCCTCTTGATTTTTCAAATTCAAATGAATTTCACACTTTTATATAAACATAACATGATTTTTCAAAACTCACAAGTTGTTTTTAAATATATTCGATATTTTATATCATTTTCTATTTAATTTTCTTTGAAAAAATTGTTTTTTTAATTAAAATTAGGGTTTTCCTTAATTTTATTTTTTTCAAATTTCATTTGAAGCACTTTTGGGCCTCTTTGTAGAGTATAAGACCCATCCCCTTTGTAAATACATAATTTTTGGGCCTCAGTCATTGTATAAGTCCCGTTACGATTTTCAAAATAAACGGTGTGATCGTTGTTTTTCATCTGGGTATCTCATTGAGCTATAAGCCCCATCTCTTGTATAAAAATAACCTTTTGGGCCTCTTTGTAGAGTGTAAGACCCATCCTTTTTATAAATAAATAGTTTGGGTCTTAGTCATTGTATAAGTCCCTCTGTGGTTTTCAAAACCGCGGCACGATCGTCGTCTTTTCAATAAAAATCATCTGGGTCTCTCCTTGAGTATAAGCCTCATTATTCTTTCTTCAAAAACACTTTTGGGCCTCTAATAGAGTATAAGACCCAACCCCTTTTTGTACAAAAACAATTTTGGGCCTCTGCTGTAGTATAAGTCCCACAACGTCTTTCGGTATCGCAGTGCGATCAATGTTTTCAAATAAGTTATCTGTGAAGGTGTTAAAAACACAAGAAAGGGTGGGTTTGAATTGGTTTTTCAAAATAAAATTCTTTTCTTTTCAATTAACCCCTTTTTAACAACTCTTCAACTTATGAATGATAGTATTAATGAAGCTTGAAAGAGATAACACAGTATGTTTATACTAGTTCACTTGAGAATTTCTCAAGTTAATCTAGTCCACCCTCCAAGGTGATTTTGCCTCTCTCAATCGAGCTCTTAATCCACTAATCAAATAGATTATTACAATGCACAAGCCAAAATGTTGGTGACTAACAACAACCTCTAAAACTCTCAAGTTCTAGACTTCTCAAGAGATCTAACCACACTGGTCTCTCTTAAGGAACAACCTCTAATACTCTCACTAGTCCTAGACTTCTCAAGAATTTTAACCTCACTAGGTTTTTCTCAAGGATCTTCAAACAGCAGTTTGAAAAAGGTTTTGTTTACAAGTTATTGCTTCTAGCATAAGCTGAATATGTAAACTATTTTACAGCACAGAAAAATGACTTTTTGAATGATAATAGCAAGATATAGCGTGTTATCAAGTGGAGCAATTGTTATCATTCTCTGAGTCTTCAAGTCCTTTTATAGCCGAGTAAAAGTAACTGTTGCAAGGTAATTATGACTATTGACGGCGGTTTGGTAGAAGCGTGAGGACAGATGAAACCTTTTGTGTCTTGTCTTGTCAGTATATCTTCATTGGCACTGTTACCAAGAAATCTTCATTTGAACTTTTGTACATTTACCAAGATATCTTCGTTTGAACTTTGTTGCTTAGTCTTCATGGCTTCTTAACTTCAGAGGCTACTGCGAGCATGAGTAAGAAGGGAAAACATAGCTTGGTTCTTAAGATCTTTAAGTCATTGAGTCCTCATAACAGCGCCTTCCGAGTTTTCAGCATTTGGTCTTCAGAACCTTGTTCACTAACAAAATTGTCTTCATATCTTCAGAGGCTTCAGATAGTATTTAGTTGAAGCATGAGTAGAGACTATAGTTAGGTCTTCAGAACCTTTATCAGAGAGCGAAAGCCTTCAGCATTTGGACTTCGTTCATCAGAACCTCAGTCTTCATATTTTTAGAACTTGTTTTCTTTATATATTATATCAGAGTCTATGATTTTCAGATTCGTCTAAAGAGATTTAGCACATCAAGTGAAACGCGTAGGCAAAGTATTCTTTTAGCATTATGTCCACACCAATTAACGGAAGCATAACCTCTTTGTTAGATTCTCAAAGTAACAAACATTAGTCTTATGAAATTGTTCATACAAACATATTCGTTTGATATCATCAAAACTTAGAAGTAATATTGCAGAACCAAATCTTGTTCTCACAATCTCCCCCTTTTTGATGATGACAAAACTAAGTATTTTGATGACACAATTTTGTACATAATGCAAGAGTAATAAAAGGTTTTAAGGAATGCTTATCCTTCGTATGAAGTACTCCCCCTGAGTCTTAGACTTGGTGAATTTCTGTGGATGGACTCCCCCTGATTTCAATAGGTCAGATACTGAAATCATCGTAGTCTTGATTCAATTTTAATTTCTTCAACAGAGTTCTGATTTTTTGAAGATTAACTTCATGACGTTTGAATCGGATCAGAATTCCTGAAAAGAAAAACAATCTAATAGAAATAACAGTTGTTAGCATGTAAACAGCATTTTTTTTTAGAGATTGACTATGAGAATCAAAATATCACATTCATTATTTCTCCCCCATTTTGTCATGATAAAAAATAATTGTTGTCCAAGGGTGAAAAACAAAGATCTAGAATCTTTAAAAACAAAAGAAACACAGACGAGCTTAGGTGCTTCCAGAGGACATCTTGTCCAAAATCTTCTGAAGCATGCTCTGGACATTTGCATTGACAGTCTTTTGTTCTTCAAAGTTTTCTCTGAATTTATGTTGTTCTCCTCTGATTTCTTCAATTGCGTTCTCCAATCACTTCACAGCAGGGTCGGATGAGGAAATAACTACAGCATCTTGCTTGGCCTTTTCCATGGCTTCAGCATCTTGTGCCAATCTGGCTTCTTCAGCAGCCTTTTCTGCTAGAAGTCTTGCTTCTTCAGCAGCTTTTTCTTCAGCTTCTTTCTATTTTGCAGCCAAAAACTTGAGTTCCCTTTTTCGCTCTTCAGCTTCTGCTTTTTCCTTTTCCAGCTGAACTCCAGCAGTTATAGTGGCGTCTGAGAAGCTTGCATTTCTTGCAAGTACAGAATCCAACAATTTCTGGAAGTTTTAACAAGAATTTTCAAGCTCTAGAGGCTTGACACTTGTGTTCATTTCTGCTCTTAACTTTGTAACCTTCTTTAACGCCTTGTTACGAAATTGAATAATGCATTCTTCAAGGGTTGTTGGAAGGGGTACATCATAGATGACTAAACCAAGGTCAGGTTCAGCAGAGTTGGTTTCAGAAGATTCTGGCTGAGAAACAATCCCAGTAAGAACATGTTCAGTCGTTTGTTGATCAGTAGGAGAAGATACCTCTGGGGTAACTGCAACCATGAGAGGTTCAGAATTTGGTGATGGAGGATCAGAGTGTTGGATTGAGGACTCAGCAATGATTTTCTGATGAAAGGCATATGACATCGGTGAGACAGGTATATCTGGTTGGAAGATTGAGGTGGTTGTTAATGGAGTGTATGTAGGAATTGCTTCGGATTGGATAGGTGTACTGATTGATGGAAAAGAAATTTTTGGAATTACAGGAATAGATATTGGTGGTGGTGGAATTGAAAAAGATGGTGGCTTGAAGCTGACTTGTGGATTTTAGGTAGCAGTAGCAGTAGCAGTTTTAGTAACATTCAATGAAACTGAAGTATTAATAACAGACTTACTGGTATTCCCAAGAAGAAGAGACTGTAGAGTGGAAGTCTTAGAAGATTCAGCTTTGTTATCCTTCTTCCTTTTCTTAGGCTCAGAATATTCTTCAGTTTGCCTCCTCTTGCTCCTGGTAATATATTTAGGTTTTGGAGCGACATCTTCAATTCTGAATTTGGTCATGTCATGTCCTTCTTCTCTCATTATGGCAACGAATCCAGCAATTATATTTATATGATCCCCTTTGTGATAGATGGGATAGTCTGTTACTGGAAGTCTGTTTTTGATCATAGTGTCGTGAGAGATAGACAAGGGTTTCACTTCAACGTTCATGACTATTTTCATATGCTTAAGGTTAACAGCATTGAAAGCTTCTCCTATTCTTGCAGTCAGGTATTCTGTATATTTGGCTTCTTTGACTAGATACTCCACTAAGCCACTTTTAACAAAGATATCAGAGAGAAGTCTTCCAAAAGGAATGTAGTTTACAATCTTCCTTTCCGGCGAGGCTGTTGTTCTTGTCTTGCGTACCATATCCCTTAGATAGTAGAACAAAATATATGGTAGACACATTTTCTCATTCTTGTGCAAATAGTACAGCATGTACTTTTGATTTGCATTGAAGAAGTCAGCAACACTTTTTGAAGGTCTTGGATTAATACATCCAAGAATAATCTTATGCAATATTCTCAGATTATCACGCAAATCCTTGCTTTTATACTCTGTTGTCCCAGATTGATAATTTTTGAAAATTGCTTTGTTGATGACAGAGTCAGATTTCTCGGTCCTTCCATAAATCCTTTTTCCTTCCAAGAACTTCATTCCTAGCAGATCTGAGATTGACTTCTCAGTGATAATAATCTTTTGTTCCATAACAAAGGAGACAACATGAAGATCGTCAGTTTCAACCAGTCTCCAAAATTCTTTTACTAGATCTTCGTATGTGGGACCTCTCAGTCTGTCAAAATAGCTTTTCCATCCTTGAGTATTTAGTTGATCATTCAGGTTAAACCCATTTGCATGAAGATTGTCAAAGTCAACACCTAGTTCCTTGAGAACGGTTAGCTTGTCTGCATGAATAACACAAGTAACTGAGGATTTTCTTTGCGTCACATGGTTTGCATCGATCGTGGGAAGAGATGATGAAGTCGATGTGATCGTTGTGGTGGTCGCGGAAGTTGTAGAAGGTGCGATGGATGAAGAGGGTAACTCCTGAGAGGGACTCAGTGTTGCTTCAAATTCTTTGGCGAAGCGAACAGTTTCTTGTTGAATGGTGTTCATCATGATGATGGTTGAGATCGGAGAAGATGAAGACGGTGATTGTTGTTTGAAGGAGAGAGAGAGAGAGAGAGAGAGAGAGAGAGAGAGAGAGAGAGAGAGAGAGAGAGAGAGAGAGAGAGAGATGATTTGTGGTTTTAGGGTTTCTAATCGAGTGAGAGTAGAAATAAGACCGTTTGAATGGGTATTTAAAATGTTTTTGAAAACCTAAAGGGGATAGACACCGTACAGGGGATTAATGAATGAATGTAATAATGTTTTAAGTCAATTTCAAGAAAATTATTGTTCATTTGATTTGGATAAATGTAATGATTTAGATATGATCTAAATTATATGTAAAAATCATTTTCTAATTAAATGACATGTTATAATTACTTTATAATCTGGACAACCCAAAAAAAATCATCAGAACTGAGACACTTCTTACAAAAGTGGTTCTGACGATTTAAATAGTTACTTCCTCTGACTAAACACGTTCAATTCTGACGCACTCTTACTCTTGACAATAGTCCATTTTCAGATGCTTTAAAATAATTTGAAATCTATCTTCAGCCAAGGGTTTTGTAAAGATACCAACCCATTGATGGTCTGTATCAATAAATTTTAAGCATAAAAATTCCCTTCTGAACATAGTCTCTGATAAAATGGTGTTTTATTTCTGTGTTTAGCCCTAGAATGTAAGATTGGGTTTTTACTTAAACAAATAGCAGCAATATTATCACAGAAGATAGGAATGTTACTCTCGTGTATCTGATAATCTTCTAGCTGATTTTTCATCCATAGCATCTGCGTACTGCATAAGAAAGCGGATATGTATTCTGCTTTTGCTGTTGAGAGAGCAATTGTTGATTGTCTCTTACTTGACCATGAGATTAGGTTGTTCCCTAGGAACTGGCAGTTTCCAGATGTGCTCTTTCTTTCCAATCTATCTCCAGCATAGTCTGCATCGCAGTAACCAGAAAGAGTGTACTCTGATGTTTTCTCATACATCAAGCCAAGGTTAGTTGTTCCTTTCAGATACCTTGGAATTCGTTTAACAGCAGTTAAATTAGGTTCTCTGGGATCTGATTGGAATCTAGCACAAAGATGTACGCTGAATAAGATATCAGGTCTAGAAGTAGTTAGATACAAAAGAGAACCTATCATACCACGATACATTTTCTGACAAACCTTACCACTTGCTTCTTCCTTCCCCATTATGCATGTTGGATGCATTGGAGTCTTAGCTAATTTATAATCCATCATGTTGAATTTCTTCAGAAGTTCTCTGGTGTACTTACTTTGATCAATTTGAATTCCCAGGAAGAACTTCAATTCACCTATTAGGCTCATTTCGAATTCTGCTTGCATTAACTTTGAAAATTCCTCGCATAGAGAGGGATTAGCAGAACCAAAAATAATATCATCAACGTAAATCTGAACTATAAGAATATCATTTTTGAATGATTTACAAAAGAGAGTAATATCAACTTTGCCTCTGGTGAAGTTATTTTCGAAAAGAAATTTGCTTAATCTGTCGTACCAAGCTCTGGGAGCTTGTTTTAGACCATAGAGAGACTTTTTAAGTTTAAAAACAAAATCTACCTTTTCTGAGTTTTCAAAACCAGGAGGTTGTTTGACATAAACTTCTTCTGATATGTAACCATTCAGAAATGCACTCTTAACATCCATCTGGTATAAGATGATTTACCGAAAAGGAGTTTAATAATCGTATTGCTTCAAGTCTGGTGACCGGAGTAAAAGTTTCGTTATAATCAATCCCTTCTTGTTGACTGTAACCCTGTGCAATAAGTCGTGCCTTGTTTCTGATGACTTCACCCTTTTCATTTAGCTTGTTTCTAAAAACCCATTTGGTTCCGATTACGTGGACACCTTTAGGTTTTGGAATGAAATCCCATACATCATTTTTTGAGAACTGATTAAGTTCTTCTTCCATTGCCAGAACCCAGTCCTTGTCCATAAGAGCTTCATCAACTGTCGTTGGTTCAATTAAAGACACCAATCCTAGAAGCATTTCTTCAGATGGTTTGAAGGCTGGTCTGGTTCTGATGGGAGCGTCCTTGCTACCCATAATTAGTTCTTCAGGATATGAAGTTGAGATTCTCCTTTTCTTTTGTTGTGGAGTATTAGACAATACATCATTGATATCGTGAGTAGGAACTTCTGGATTTTTAACTTCCTCTACCTTTTCTTTAGGTTCTAAAAAACTGATTTCCAAATTTACAAACTTTTCAACTAACTTTGACTTTTCAGGGTCAAGCATATCATCAAATCTGACATGAATTGATACTTCCACAATCCGTGATTCTATGTTATAAACTCTGTAGCCTCTAGAGTGTTCAGAGTATCCTAACAGCAGACACTTCTGTGCTTTGGTATCAAACTTGCCAATATTCTCTTTAGTGTTTAACATAAAACAAATACACCCAAAAGGGTGAAAATAAGAAATGTTGGGAATTTTATTCTTCCACAATTCATAAGGAGTTTTATTCAAGATAGGTCTTATAGAGATTTTATTTTGAATATAGCACGCTGTGTTAACTGCTTCTGCCAAAAAGTGCTTAGCTATGTCAGTTTCTTGGATCATGGTGCGAGCCATTTCTTGTAAAGTTTTGTTCTTTCTTTCTACAACTCCATTTTGTTGAGGATTTCTAGGACAAGAAAAATCATGAGATATCCCATGTGAATCAAAACGTTTTTCAAAATATTTGTTTTCAAATTCTCCACCATGATCACTTCTGACCTTGGCGATTTTGCAATTCTTTTCGTTTTGCACTTGGGTGCAGAAGGAAGCAAACACAGAATGTGACTCATCCTTGTGTCTTAAGAATTTTATCCATGTCCAACGACTGTAATCGTCAACGATGACTAGTCCGTATTTCTTACCATTGATAGAAGCAGTTTTCACTGGTCCAAATAGATCAATGTGAAGAAGTTCCAATGGTCTAGAGGTAGAAACAATATTCTTTGCTTTAAAATAAGTTTTTGAAAACTTTCCTTTCTGACATGCTTCACAAAGAGCATCTGAAGAGAACTTTAGATTTGGCAAACCTCTGATAAGTCCAAGCTTGTTCAGCTGTGAGATTCTTCTCAAGCTAACATGACCCAGACGTCTGTGCCAGACCCATTGCTCTTCATTAACAGACATAAGACACTTTACATTTTGATGTTTTAAATTTGATAATTTAATTTTGTAAGTATTGTTCTTCCTCTTACCATTGAACAGAACAGATCCATCCTTCTGATTAACAGCCTTACAAGATGTTTGATTGAAAATAACATCATAGCCATTGTCACTAAGTTGGCTAATTAACAATAAATTATGCATTAGACCTTCAACCAAAAGAACGTTATTTATAGAAGGCGTTTACCATTACCAACAGTTCCAGAGCCAATGATTCTACCCTTCTGATTTCCTCCGAAACCGACGACACCTCCAGGCTTAAGTTTTAGATCTTGGAACATATGCCTTTCTCCCATCATGTGTCGCGAGCATCCACTGTCCAGGTACCATGACTGGTGTTTCAGTGGCGCAATTAAGGATATCTGCAACATACACTATCTTAGTCTTAGGTACCTATTTTTTGGGTCCTTTCACATTAGTCTCTCTAGAGGTTCTGACACCTTTGGATTTTCGTGTAGCAGGATAATAGTGTGGTATTTGTGCATAGTATTTGGGTTTGGAAGTTTTCTTCCGAGTCTGTGTTTGTGATATAACAGACTTAGAACCTTCAGGTTCTGAACATTTTAGCTTGGTATCGGCACGCATAAAATGTTTAGATAGAGGTATTAGTTTTATATTCTTGGTTTTATCATATGGTTGTGATGGTCCTGAATATCCTAGACCTCTACTCCCATTTCTTCTAACTCCATAGATCATTGAAGCCATTTTACTTCTATCTATGCTTTTAGCAAGGAAGTGCTAAAAAGCTCTGTCATATCTGACAACTTCATTAGTGATAGTTATATCAGACGTGATCTCTTCCTCTAACTTAGCTACTTTACTTTTTAAAACAGCATTTGATTTTTCTAAGAGGAATAATTTTTCGTTTAATTCCAAAATAGTTTGCTTGCTTTTAGTAAGGTCTTCTGAAGGAACCACAAGATTCTTTTTCACAGTTTTGTGTTTTCTTAAAATAAGTTGATACCTATCCATAAGTTCAGATAATCCTGTTTCTAGTTCAGAACGAGATAAGGAAAAAAGTACCTCTCTGTCGTCATCAGAGTCCGATAGTTCTTCTTTTGATAAAACTTCATTCGTACTGGTCTTGGCCATGAATGCTACATTTGCATGTTCTCCGTCGGAATCTTCTTCTGACTCTGAATCGTCCCAAGTTGCCATAAGACCCTTTTTAGCTTTTCTAGGTTTTCCATCTTTCTTGAATTTTGGACAATCATTATTGATATGTCCAGGTTCCTTGAATTCAAAACACGTGACTTCTCTTCCATAAGCTTTCTTTTGACCATGTGTATACTCAAGTTTTCTTCTTGGTCCTCTGAACTTATTCCTTCTGTATTTCCATAGTTGACTTATCTTCTTTGATATGAGAGATAGTTCATCTTCGTCTGACTCTTCTTCAGATTCTTCCTCTGCTTGATAAGCCTTTTTCTTTTCAGATTTAGCCTTTAGAGCAATGGATTTACCTCTCTTCTGAGGTTCATCCCCTTGAAGTTCTATTTCGCGACTCCTTAAAGAACTAATTAGTTCCTCAAGACTTATGTTGTTCAAGTCCTTTGCTAGTTTCAAAGTTGTTACCATTGGTCTCCATTTAACACGTAGACTTCTGATAATCTTCTTGACATGATTAGCAGTAGAATAACCTTTGTCCAGAACTTTGAGTCCTGCAACAAGCATCTGAAATCTTGAAAACATAGTTTCCACAGATTTATCATCTTCCATTCTGAAGACCTCATATTTCTGGATTAGTGCAAGAGCCTTTGTCTCTTTGACTTGAGCGTTGCCTTCATGAGTCATTTTGAGGGAATCAAAGATAGACTTTGCAGTTTCTTTGTTTGTGATTTTTTCATATTCCGTATATGAAATTGCATTTAACAGAATCGTTCTTGCTCTGTGGTGATTCTTGTAATTCTTCTTCTGATCATCTGTTAATGCACTTCTGGCAATCTTTTTGCCTTCAGAATCTACAGGGTAACTGTAGCCATCAACTACCAGATCCCATAGATCTAAGTCAAAGGCCAGAAAGTAACTTTCAATTCTGTCCTTCCAATAGTCAAATTTTTCCCCATCAAAGATAGGAGGTTTTGCACTATAGGAATCTCTTTCATTTGCGGTAACATTTAGATCAGGTGCAGCTATTGTTTCTCACGCTTGGATCGGTACTGAACACTGTTAAGTGCTTGATAAAAGCTCAACCTTTTTATCACCTCAGAACTGGAGCTCTGATGCCAATTAAAAGTGTGAAAAACACAAGAAATGAGGGGTTTGAATTGGTTTTTCAAAATAAAATTCTTTTCTTTTCAACTAACATCTTTTTAACAACTCTTCAACTTGAAAGAGATAACACAGTATATTTATACTAGTTCACTTGAGAATTCCTCAAGTTAATCTAGTCCACCCACCAAGGTGATTTCGCCTCACTCAATCGAGGTCTTAATCCACTAATCAAACAGATTAATACAATGCACAAGCCAAAATGCTGGTGACTAACAACAACCTCTAAAACTCTCAAGTTCTAGACTTCTCAAGAGATCTAACCACATTGGTCTCTCTTAAGGAACAACCTCTAAGACTCTCACTAGTCCTAGACTTCTCAAGAATTTTAACCTCACTAGGTTTTTCTCAACGATCTTCAAACAGCAGCTTGAAAAGGGTTTTGTTTACAAAGTAATGCTTCTAGCATAAGCTTAATATGTAAACTATTTTACAGCACAGAAAAATGACTTTTTGAATGATAATAGCAAGATATAGCGTGTTATTAAGCAGAGCAATTGTTATCATTCTCTGAGTCTTCAAGTCCTTTTATAGTCGAGTAAAAGTAACCGTTGCAAGGTAATCATGACTATTGACGGCGGTTTGGTAGAAGCGTAAGGACAGATGAAACCTTTTGTGTCCTGTCTTGTCAGTATATCTTCATTGGCATTGTTACCAAGAAATCTTCATTTGAACTTTTGCACAGTTACCAAGATATCTTCGTTTGAACTTTGTTGCTTAGTCTTCTTGGCTTCTTAACTTCAGATGCTACTGCGAGCATGAGTAAGAAGGGAAAACATAGCTTGGTTCTTAAGATCTTTAAGTCTTTGAGTCCTCATAACAGTGCCTTCCGAGTTTTCAGCATTTGGTCTTCAAAACCTTGTTCACTAACAAAATTGTCTTCATATCTTCAGAGGCTTCAGATAGTATTTAGTTGAAGCATGAGTAGAGACTATAGTTAGGTCTTCAGAGCCTTTATCAGAGAGCGAAAGCCTTCAGCATTTGGACTTCGTTCATCAGAACCTTAGTCTTCATATTTTCAGAACTTGTTTTCTTTATATATTATATCAGAATCTATGATTTTCAGATTCGTCTAAAGAGATTTAGCACATCAAGTGAAACGCGTAGATAAAGTATTCTTTTAGCATTATGTCCACACCAATTAATAGAAGCATAACCTGTTTGTTATATTCTCAAAGTAACAAACATTAGTCTTACGAAATTGTTCATACAAACATACTCGTTTGATATCTTCAAAACTTAGAAGTAATATTGCAGAACCAAATCTTGTTCTCACAATCTGGGCCTCTCCTTGAGTGTAAGCCCCAATCTTTTGTATATAAACTTTGTTTTAAACAATAAACAACTTCCATGGGCCTCTCCTTGAGTTGTAAGCCCCATACCTCTGTTTTAAAAATCATCTATCTGTTTTAACTAGTACTAAGAGGAGCATTATTCCCGGTGAAACTGCTCTTAGACCACTTGGGCCTCTCTTTGAGTTATAAGCCCCAAAACTTTCTTTTCTTTTCAAACAACTTGTTTTTAATTCAAATTCAAACTCAAAGTTTTCTCAAAACTTTCTTCAATTTCCTGAAACCATAATCATACAGTTAAAATCATACAGTCAATCACCATACACTTGGACCTCCTCTCAGAGTGTAAGTCCCAACATCATTTGAATTTAATGCATACTTGTTTATATAACTGTTAATACACTTGTCTGTTTATATCTATGCATATTTGTCTAGAGTTTCCCCAGCAGTTAGGTCTACACTTAGGTCAAACCAGAGATTACTTTCTAACTTAGTCAAAACTAGTTCCCTCATAGGAAATTCCCTCAATACAGTATGCCTCCTCTTGGGCTAATTTAATATGGAACAGAGAAAGGCATTATTCCCGGTGAAACTTTTCTCAAGACTGTCAAAACTTATATATATATATATATATATATATATATATATATATATATATATATATATATATATATATATATATACAAGAAATTCATTTCCCAGAGAGGATTAATTCCCAGTGAAACCTCTTTTGAATTTCTTCAAACCTTAGAACTGTTCAACCAAGAAAGGACTTATTCCTGGTGAAACCTTTCTTGAACTTTTCTTAGGCTTGGACCCACATGTTTCATATAAGTATCCCTAACCTCCACTTGGGCTTAGTACAAGGACCAACAGGCTTCTTAGAAGTTCCCCAGCCTCCTCTTGGGCTTAGTACAAGGACCCAAAGGCTTCCTAAAAGCATAGGATAGAAATTAGTTATCTCTACTAGTTCAATCCCCAAGAGAGTCAAAATTCCAGAACATCATACCATTTTAGGGTTGATCCTCATCCCTTAAACCAATTGCCTCCTCTTGGGCATTAAACAAAGACCCCTCTCTACCTCAGAGTCTACCACTTCTTGAGAGACTTGGACAGTCTCAGCCTCCTCTTGGGCTTCATTCAAGTAGACTCGGAAAGTCTCATCTCCTCTTGGATCTCACACAGAGACCCTCAAGTTTCCTAAAAGTATATGAAAACCCCTAATGATTTTACCTATACACCAGTCTCCAGAAGAGTAAAAAAACTCTAAGGTTTTCGAACTCATCTTTAAACTTCCCCTACCCTCAACAAGGCATAAACTTTCACTTTCAACATCCCATCCAGGGTCAGGTTACCATCAAAAAATCCCCAAAGAAACCAGAGCCTCATAACATATGATATTCTAACTTTTCCCTGATTCCCAACAAGAGTAAACCCTTTGGGTTCCCCAATACAATTTAGACTTACTCTTGGATTTCAATCAATCCTCAGCAAGAGATAACCTCCTCTTAGGCTTCATATAAGAATTTCCTCAGTCAGCCTCAATCTTGGGCTTTGTACAAGACAGATAAAACCCTTCCCAGTGGAGTCAGTTTTCTTTCAGCTTCAACCTTAGGCTTTGATCAAGGCACACAAAAATCTACATCCCCATGAGTCCTCTATGTAGGAGGACATTTCCTCTATACATCACATATCAAAACAAACAATCAAAATCTTTTTCCAGATAATTGCTATAAGTGGCACACTTGTTGATTCAAAATCCAAGCTAGAGTCCTTCCTTTATCCAGGAAAAAAATTCATCTTTCATCTAACTGCTGTAAATGGCAAGCCTCTGGATTCCATACATCCAAGCCAATGTCCCTCTCTTAGCATGAAAGATTCATAAAGGGAAAATGGCATTGCTCTACACTGGGTTAAAGCTTCTTCCTTCATGACATCTCTCTTATAAAGGAAATTATGGCATTGTTGGATTCCATACATCCCAGTTAAAGTAATTTCCCTTATAACCAATTACCCAACATCCCTGATGAATAGGTGAGATTCCTCTCTTTAGAGATGACAAACTATCTCTCAATCACCCTTTTAGCTTTAATCTTGGGCTTTGAACAAGACATAAATGCTCAGATATCTTCAATCTTGGGCTTTGAACAAGACATCAAATCTTTCCTCCCATAGAAATAGGAGGAACTATGATTGCTCTGATTTCCCAAATCTCTTTACGGGAATACGTAGGCATAAGATTGCGAAATCTTAGCGAGCACACAAATCAAAAACTTTAGGTCCAGTACCTTCCCAAAAACAACAGAAAACCCGAAAACAACATAAACATTCTCTCAACACTCCCAAAGGAGAAACTTTCCCAATCCACAACAGATAAACATGAGAAAGCATTTTAAGTTAACAGAAATACATGCAAAAGAAGGTTCCTATGGATTACCATAGATACACTGGGTGTTAATAGCTTCCCTTTGTATAACCATACCCCGATCCCCGATCTTTTAGCATTTGTTAAAGAAAACATTTGTGTGCAGGGTTAGTTTAAGATATCTTCCCCTTCCTTAACCAGCTTCATAGGATAAATACATAAATCAGAAAGTAGCACCTAAACCAATTATGCGGTAAGGTGGATTCAGATCTAATCTCCACACGCTGCATCCTCCAAATCCTCTTCCAGCTGGATTCAGATCTGATCTCCACTATGCATACCATGAAGGTGTCGCAGGCCACGATCTGGAAAATTTCTATGCACTAAAGGCTAGAGTCGTGACTTGATTAAGGTCAGAATCCTTAGCTTTCAGGACACCAATCCCAATGTCAATAACAATCCTCTGCCAGAGCACGCCAAGTAAAGCTTCGGTCAACTTCAGTAGACTATCTTCCTAAAGTCAGGACAACTCATCCTTCTGTTGCTTAGTCACTAGGCCATGTTTCTTGTTGTTTGCATTTTCCTTTATTTGTACTAGCTGTTTGTATTCAAATTATGTTTGTACTTTCGTAATTAATGAAATGAGCATTGCAACTTTTGGATTTAATTCATTTATGTTTGCTATTTACATCTTTATGCTTTCTTTTCAAAAGTAAAATATATATTTTATCTCTTGCCTATTTTCCTTTGATTATGCAAAGATTGGAGGGAGGATAACGAAAACATTATACCCATAATTGCTGGTATGCTTTCAAATCAAAACTTTGCTGACGATGTAAGGCATTGTTTTAATCCCCAAACACTGGAGAAATAAGGAAGATAACCCCTCGTCAACCCCTTTGAGCTCTGAAGTAGGAGTTTCTTTTCTTTACAAATAAAAAACCCGCAATCTAAACCTTAAGATGAGTAGTTCTCAATTAACTTGGTTGTGCATTCATGCAAGACACCTTTCACATAAAGGTTGCATTCTCAAATTTTCCTTCGCACACAGCAAGCAAGTGTCGAAGATGTCTTTCAAATCGGAAGCCAATGATGGTTCACTGTAATCATTAAGCCAGGCATTCACAACCTTTCAACTCTTCCAAAGTAAATGAATAAATGTTGTACAAGTTGTTCGCAAAGTGATAAATAAAGAAGGATCGTCAAGAAATCCTTACTCAAAGAATGAGCCGAGTCCTTTTCGAGGCAAAAGCTAAGAAAGATGGGAAGCTCATGACCTTACCTTATACAAAGAGTTGTAAGAAAGCAGTGATTGCTATTTCAAAGTCCCTTGACTTCTGAACCATCATCATTATCATCAGTGCAATTCCTAACCTAAGGGGACTTGAGTGCATAGTTTGAGTTAACTGAGCGTAGGACTGAAGGTCATCACGAAGATTGGGTGGGTATAAATAAACTTTGAGTCTTTATCCTTTGTTTCTTAAACCGTGAACCAGGCCACGTTTCAGACCTCAAAAGACCTAACTGAAGCAAGGTTATTTTGAAAGCATAATACAACAAGGTTGTGTAAACAGGCTCCTAAAGATCTTTGCAGATCATTTGTTTTGTCATCATACCTTGTTGCTTTACCTTTCACTTTAAATGTCTTGAACCACCGTGTTCTGGCTAGTGACTCACATGCTTTTGCATCATTCCAAAAATGATTTTGATTTCAAAAGTTGCATGAACTTTGCATTTACTATGTTAGTATGAACACTTTTGTTTGCAAACTGGATTTCTTCTCAAGGAATTTTTAAACTGTCGAGAAACTTGGTCGGTGATCCTATCAGGGGCAAGTTCCTTCCAGATCCTGTTGAAGGATTAGTTCAAGATTTGTTATAGTGCAAGTCCTTCTCAGAATTGGTTTATTCAGAAGATTTTTCAAGACTCATATTGGGGCAAGTTTTCCAAGAGCACAGTGAAACAGTCACTTCCATCATCAATCCAGTTGTAGAAATGACCAGCTCATCTACAACAGTCAGCTAATCTGGGGCAATTTACTTGAAGAATCCCTATACGGCTTTCCATCCTTCCTACAAGGGTTATCATCGACTGGATACAGTTTACCAGTGTGGCAGAATTGTGTTCAGTAGCATATTTAGTCCCTAAGCAGAATGATGGTTATCTCCATGTTGAGGAATCAGTCTTCCAATTTTTTCTTCCCCCCAAAAGAGTCGAGTCATGTCGTCGACATCTACATTTACATTTGTATTTGATCATATATCATAGCATAATTCATATACATATGCATAGCATGAGTGTCTCATCCTCATATGCATTTTTACCAGAGGTCGTGTTGTTATCCACGTCTTACCTTTTGGTCAAAGTACAACTCACTTGGCACCTCTCAAACAGATATAGTCGTGTCTATCTGACGCTCTTCCGGATATGACTTTGCGTCTGATGTTTTTCTAGATGTGTCTTTTGTTCTGATGTTCTTCCAAAACCCCTTAGTGTCTATCTGATGTTCTTCCAGATATGACTTTGTTTCTGATGTTTTTCCAGAAACTCCTTTGAACCTATCTGATGCTCTTCCGAATATGTATATTTGTTCTGATGTTCTTCCAGAACTTCCTTATGTCTATCTGATGTTCTTCCAGATATGAATTTGCGTCTGATGTTTTTCCAGATGTGTCCTTTGTTTCTGATATTTTTCCAGAAACTCCTTTGTACCTATTTGATGCTCTTCCAGATATGTATTTTTGTTCTGATGTTCTTCCAGAACTCCCTTGTGTCTATCTGATGTTCTTCCATATATGAATTTGCGTCTGATGTTTTTCCAGATACGACTTTGTTTCTAATGTTTTTCCAGAAACTCCTTTGTACTTATCTGATGCTCTTTCGGATATGTATTTTCGTTCTAATGTTCTTCCAGAACCTATCTGATGTTCTTCCAGATATACCCTTTTGATTCTGACGTTTTTTCAGAATCTATCCGAGGTTTTACTGGATATGTTTCTCTCTCTGATGTTTTACCAGATTGAGTCCTTTGTTATGATGTTCTTCCAGAACTTATATGATGTTTTACCAGATTGAGTCCTTTGTTCTGATGTTCTTCCAGAACTTATCTGATGTTTTCCCAGATATTTCCATTGTGATTCTCATGCTTTTCTGGAATCTATCCGATGTTTTCCCGGATATGTCTTTCTCTGAGTTGTTCTACCAGATTGAGTCTTTTGTTCTGATGTTCTTCCAGAACTTATCTGATGTTTTTCCAGATATACTCTGATCTATCCGAGGTTTTACCGGATGCGTCTATCTGATGTTTTTCTAGATGTGTCTTTTGTTCTGATGTTTTTCCAGAACTCCCTTGTGTGTCTATCTGATGTTGTTCCAGATACGACCTTGTTTATCTGATGTTCTTTCAGTTATGATGTTGCTTATCTGATGTTCTTCCAGATATGTCTTCAAATCTTTTCTCGTACATTTAATGCTTTTCTAAATGTTTCAGATGTATCTTCAGAATCATTGTTTTCATCTAATGCTCTTCCAGATGTCTTCAATTTATTTTTTACTGTGGTTAACAGCTTTTGATTATTTTCAAGTCTGTTTCCATTTTCCATCCAACGTTTTTCTGGATGTGTTCCGGAGTTTATTCGATGCTTCTCCGGATATCTTAGACGTATTTTGGAGTTTATTCGATGATTTTCTGAATATCTCTGATGTGTTTCAAAGTTTATTCAACGTTCTTTTGGATGTCTTTGATGGTTGTCGTTGTACTTTCCCAGAGTTTTGTTCAATGCCTTTCTGACAAAACCTCTGATGACTGTAACTCTTTTTCCAGTGATACTTTCCCCTCAGAGACCGTATCTTGCATTCATTTCATATCATATCATATCTTATCATAAGAATTTTGTGGCATCTTAAGGCCAAAAATTGTGCATGTTTGTATTTAAGTCTCTCATATCTCATCGAGACGAAGATTTCAAACTCCATACCTCCGAATAGAAGAAACTTAAATAGGGGCATCTGTCATACCCTAATTTTTACCCCTAAGATTCCACCTATCATAGTCATTTGCACCTCATTGCAATCACAAACATGGTTTCTCCTATCTATCATCTGTAGGGTTTTGCCTTTGTGCAGGAGGTCACCAGCACTCATTGTGGTTTCGTTTTGCTATATATCTATTTATGCTTACTAACCCTATTCAAGAATCCAAAATATGTGCCTGTCGTTTCATGTTCTCAGTTCAGGTGTTAGCAAAGATGAATCAGGATTTAGCAAGGTTATTCAGTCAAGCGTGTGACTATTCATTAAGGAATGATGTTCAAATAAAGTTTGACCTAAATATTGAACAGACAAGAGGAGAGTACTTCATTCTCAAGATACCTGCGTCTTGGATCGTTTTGAAAGCAAAGACGTGTCTAAGATTTGAAGATCATCTAGTGATTTTCCAAGATAATGTTTTGGTACAAGTTCAAAGTTTATCTGGCGGAATCGAATTGCAAATAGTCGGTTCAGTACATTTGGCTCCATATTTTGCAAGTCAAGTTTATGTGTGCCCGTATTTGAAGAATATTGCAAAAGGATGAAGTTGTGTGATTACAGTGACCAAGTAGTGTAATTTGGTTTATGGATTCCTTATGATATCAAAGTTCAATTCCTAATGTTTTGATTTCAAATGGTTTAACTGAACATATTAAGTTTGAAAAAAGATCCATGGAGATCTCTCGAAAGGCAAGTACACGGATTTCAAGATACATCTCATGTCATCCATATGTCAAATTCATGTCTTAAAACTTCAAAATCCATGACCATTTTTGAGTTTCAAGTAATTCCACCTTCGTTCTAGCTCCAAACTTGATGCAATGGTCATACAAGCTTCTAAGTTATACGTGTCAAGTTCAAGGTTACGATTCAGAATTCAAGGGTGATTCTCTTTGACAAAAGATAAGTCTCATGATTCAAAGTATGAAAGAGGAAGAATTGGAAAGTTCAAACAATCAAAGTTTAAATTCACATTTTTGAAATTCCAAACTTTCATACAAGCTCCATATACAAGTTCAAGTGCAAAGGTTTAAATTACAACATTTTTTCAAAAGGCTCATATTACAAGCATCTTTCTAAAAAGCATAATCTAAAGCCACCACACAAAGTACCAACTTGCAGCACCTTTCATTGATGATAATGCCCCAGTTGCACAGAAAACAGTGTGGCTTTCAATATTTTACACGTGGGATGCACTTGGCTATGTCTATGGTAGTATGGTTAGAAGTCATTTTGTATGTGGAATATTGGGCACTTTAGCACGAGGCTTTGCTTTTGATTACATGACTAACACCCTATCAAATGCATTTAAGCTCCTCTCCTTTTCAACACTTGTTGGTGGTGCGTTTTGTTTCGGTGCCTTCATATTCAAAAGCATCAGCTGCACCCTATCAAATGCATTTAAGCTCCTCTCCTTTTCAACACTTGTTGGTGGTGCGTTTTGTTTCGGTGCCTTCATATTCAAAAGCATCAGCTGCAGCATTGACCGAAAAAAGGACTTGCTCAAAAACCTGCTAAAAAGGGAAAGAATTAAAAGAGTTGCCACGAAGAAAAACGAGACGAAATCAACAGTCATGACAAAATCATAGTTTCCAAATACAATCAGACAGGTCTCAAAATTACAATCAATGTTCTTCCAGCAGGGAAATGAATACCAGATTTCATGGTTAGAAAATCAGGTTTCAATAACTGTTCCCAAACGTAATCAAACACACTCAAGACACAATCAAAACAAGTTAAATTCTTTCCAAAACCTCATATGACAGCATAATATCATTTTTTATTTCGGAATCGTGGAATTGAATTCATTGAAACACTATAAAAGCAGAGCAGGAAATCACAGTGAGACGAGCGATCAAAAACATTTCACCGCAAACAAACATTTTCACAGAGGTTAGAACATACATAGAACCATAAAAATTTCAGAATACAGTTTTCACAGAGAAAGAATAGGGAGGGAAATCGTGAAAAAATTTCAAAGAAACTGAAGAAAAATTCTGAAAACAGACCTTCACGTAAAAACACTTGTCTACCGAAACACCATTTTTTCTCGCCGGCAACAATCGTGAACCATCATCCTTCCATAAACTCCATCGTGAGCTTCGACCCATTCCTTTCCATCATCATTCACATCGCGCCATCACCAGTTGAAACAACAACGACAACAAACAGCAACATCACACGATTCAGAAGACAAACACGTAGGCGGAATCGAAAAAAAAAACAGCAGCTACCGCGAGAAGAGGAAGAGATCGAGAACGAGAGGCTTACCTAAGGCATTCATCTTCAATCCCGTTTCGTGCCGTTTTTGCAGGTAAGTTTGATTTCCTCTTACCTCACTATGTAATAGATCTCAAATGCTCGACCTGGATTGTTTTTCGTTTTCTTTGCGCTTTGATTTGTAGAATAGTTGGCGGATGAATTTGAGAGAGTTTGAGCGAGAGAGACGCTGAGGCTGAAACAAGACGAAAGGATAATTAATTGAGAGAGACGGAGTAGAGGGAAGTGAGAGAGGACCGCATCATTGAGAAAAATGTCGGTTTGGTCTATCATTTTTTTTTTTTTGCCATTTGCATTAGGGTTTTTCAACCCTTTTCCATTAAACCGGTACCGGGTCCTACGACCCTGATCCATCCCCCCATGGACATTTAAAACAAGCTTTTGGGCCTGATGCCCAAAGTCCTTCTTGCAAGCCCGATGCACACTCCCCCCACCTTTTTTGATGTTAGTTTTTTTTCATTTAGTTTTTAGTTAATTTTCTAATTCTTTCTTAATCATAATTTAATTAATTATATTTTAACTTAATATAGTTTAATTAAATTTAATTAGAATTCTGTTTAAGTAATTTTTAATTAGAATTAGAATTTAGCTTTTTATAACTTAATTAGAATTTAGTTTTTAAACTTAATTAGAATTTAGAATTTAGTTAGAGCTCAATTAGAATTTAGCTCATTTAGCCTTAATGAGAATTATTTTGAATTTGGTTTATTTAGTTAGAGTTTAGATTTTGAATTATTTAATTAATTGTAATTAGATTTTATTTAAATTAATCTAGATAATCCTCGTTTTTAGTTTATTCTTGATGTACATTTTTTATCTTCATAATACTGATCTCGTATATCCCCTTTGTGGCATGAGTTTATTAATTATGGATCCTTGGTTTTGATAATGTCTATTCGTGATGCTTATCCATTGTTAGTTGATTACATGACTTGATATTAGTTCTATCTATATGTTGTTATTTGTTCATTTTATGCTCTTAACCATGTTGTTTGTCTATTGTATATTGTCTCCTTGATGTTAATCTTGTCTGATGTTCACTTATGGTTTTTGAAACTTCGTGATTACCTGATCCAATTCCAAAGGAAAGGGTCCTCTTAGTTGACTCCATGTCACGATTAGGATAGCTTAGCCTAACTTTAGGTCATTCCCTTTCATCCTAGCCTTAGGATTTGGAGTCGCCGCACTCCATGTAAGTTATGAACACTTACTCCTTTTCCCCTTTATCCTAGCCTTAGGATTAGAGTCGTCGTACTCTATGTCTTGCATAGACATTTCATTTCCTCTTCATCCTAGCCTTAGGATTGGAGTCTCCGCACTCTATGTAAGTGTTCTTCCATAAACAGTTACCTCCCTTGTAACTTAGCCTTAAGTTTAGAGTCGCCGCACTCTATGTAAGTATCTTGCCATGGATACTTACCTCTACCTCTTGGAACCTTGACCACAGTCAAGAGTTCCTTACCCTTATTGAGGGGAACTACGAATGCTCTGATTCTTTTAGTCAAGATACGTAGGCACGAGATGCGATGTCTTGGCGAGCATACTTAGATACTAACCCCTAGGTCTTTACCTTAGCAAACTTCCCTTAGCAAGCAAATAATAACATAACACAAATAATAACAAGAGGTTCCTGTAGAGTACTATAGATGCTTAGGATGCTAACACATTTCCTAAGTATAATCAACCCCCGAAGCTGGATTCTCTTAACTTAGGGTTTTCTTCGATATTTACCCTTTCCTTTGGATAAATCAAAGCTCGGTGGTGAATTTCAAAGATTTGTGATTCAAGTTAATTAATAGCTTGATATCTAATTCTCACCGCAACATCATGTATCATATGATTCGTAATCAAAAGAGTCCAAGAGTCCATCTTTATGGATTTTGGAGATGCGTCTCTCATATATATGGCCTAAGCGACAATACCAAAGCTAACTTAGATTTAACTCGTTAGGTTTCATCCTTATAGTATTAATGCTATAAATTGACATTTCAAGATCAAGAACATACAATCCATTGGTCATTTGTGCAGTAACATATAATATATCATTCAAATAAATGAAGCAACAATTATTCTTTATTATGAATGAGAAACCAAACTTGTCCAAATAAGAAACGGAAATAATATTCCTGCTAATTACAAGTACATAATAACAGTTCTCTAACTGAATTATTAAACCACTAGGTAAAGTCAATACATAAGTTCCTACGGTTAAAGCAGCAACCTTTGCTCCATTGTCAACTCGTAGGTCAACTTCACCTTTTTCCAATCTCTACTCCTTTTTAGTCCCTGCACGTTGAGAACCACATCCAGTATCCAATACCCATGAGGCAGAAGTAGATAAATTTATTTCTATAACAAAAATACCTGAAGTCGAAGTCTCTACTCCATTCTTCTTATCTTCCAGGTACTTTGGGCATTTTCTCTTCCAGTGTTAGGTCTTACCGGAATAGAAGCAAGTGTCTTCCTTTGCTATGCCTCCACTAGGCTTCAAAGCAGGAGCAATATGTTTGGGTTTGGCAACTTCCTTACCTTTCCATTTACCACCCTGCTTGGTGGGCCTTTTGTTCTGTTTGTTTTACATTACTGACCATCAGAATGGACTTCTTTTTTGACTTCAGATTATGCTCAACAGTTCTTAACATGCTTAGCAGCTCTGGAAGACTTTTTTCCATATCATTCATGTTGAAATTAAGGACAAATTGACTGAAGCTCTCTGACAATGATTGCATGATCAAAACAGTCGCTAGCTTCTTTTTTAGGGGAAAACCCAATCTTTCAAGGTTCTCCGCATGCACAATCATCTTGAGTACATGGGGACCTACTTGGGCTCCCTCATCTAGCTTTCCTTGAAAAAGGGCTTTTAAAACTTCAAATCTCTCATGCCTTGTCTGCTCTTGATAGAGCATCTTCAAGTGTTCGATCATATCGAACGTTGCCATGTTTTCATGTTGCTTTTGTAATTCAGAATTCATGGTAGCCAGCATGAGGCAAGCAGTTTCATTGGCTTCATCGACATGCTTCTTATAAGCATCTCTTTCATCCTTAGGAACAGAACTAGGAGTGGGGGTGTTCATGGGTGCGGGTCAACCCACGAACCCACTAACCCAAACCAAACCAACCTATAAATTACCCGAACCCATTTATTTACGGGTATACCCAACCCAACCCATAACAATCTGTATAGTTTTGGTTCGGGTATCGGGTTTGAGTTTTGTAACCCGTTGACCCAACCCATTGACGTGGGTTTAGTAATTTCTTATTATTTTAAATAAAAATATAAAATTAATATCTCACTAATAACCATAACTTTTCCAAAAAAAATTATTCTCCACCAATAATACTACTAGATCATTGAGTTAATGTAATTCTAAGATTAAATGTTATTTCTTATTTTCTTTTGTATCATTTCCAACTTATGTATTTTATGAAAATAACATGTCTTGTTGAATTTTATATTATTATCAAGTGTTATATCGTGTTGATGAATTTATTAGATATCATATGATGTCTTTCATTAAATTTGAGTGTTATAAATCAGTATGATTGTATTAAGGCGTGTTACATTTTATTAAATCGACAAAAAGAATCATAAAAAAATATTTTTTATTTGAAACACAACCCGCAAACCCAACCCATAAATAAACGAGTCAGTTCGGGTCAATTTTGACGGTGAAATTGCGGGTTAGATGACAAACCCAACCCATTGAAGTTTAAACGGGTTAGGTAACGGGTTAGGCCAAACCCGGTCTAACCCAACCCGCGTACACCCCTGACTAGGAGGCTCCTCTTCAGAAACAGGTGTCTCTAAGACATATAACTTTTTATCATGTTTGAGGACAATCCTCAGGTTTTGGTGCCAATCCAGAAAATTTGTCCCAGACAATTTCTCCTTATCAAGAATTGATCGTAAAATGTTGTTAGAGGTGTTTGTTGTCATGGTACTCTACATGGAAAAATATGAAATTATAAGTATCAGTAAAAAAACAACATATTCAATTAGGCCTTTAATTAAATATGCTCCCAGTATTTTACTCAAACCAAATGACCCTCACCATTTGATTCGGAAAATCCTGTTGGAAGATTTTCTAGTGGATCGAGATCCATATTTTACTTTGTTTTAAGTCAGCGTTAGGCTGATTACACAAAACTCGGTTATTTAGGTAGGAACTCCTTCCAATTGTATCTAATACAATTCTCAAATATTTTCAGTTGGATGAATAACTCCTTATTCTAATCCATCATATGGATCATTCCCAACTCTTGCTTTTAAATGTATATAATCTTATTATAATTTGTTTAGTTAAGTTTGACCCATTGTTTTGGAAATTGGATATTACATTTATCCCATCGCACCTTACTAATATAGAACATGCATCTCGCGTTAGGCGAAACCTACATTGTTCGATACTAGTCTTGACGAGTTCTAAAACTTGGAAAGTATAAACTGAATATTCAATTTTGAGGGAATTTTCAATCAGTTTGATCTCACCGGCTTATTTATCATACAAATCATCTCTCACAGCATCAACATACATTCACATGCATCAACATACATACAAATGAAACAGTTATGGCCCCTAGCGCAATTGTTCTTCCAAGCCAATGAGAGAACCTAAGCTAAACCTAATAACGATGTACGCTTCTCCAAGCTTGATCTTCAAGGTTGTCCTCATTTGATCTTGTATTATGCTCTTTCTTCATAGCATTACATTACATCAAAGAATACTCGTTTTACATACGAGGGAGTGAGATGAGAAAAGAAGTTACATCCAAAGATTAAAAGAGAGGCACGACACGCAGGTCATATTTTGAAATCCCAAAACAAAATAAAGGAAAACTAAGTCCATAAATGATCACCACAAGAGAACAATAATAAATACATTTTATTATTATTAATTTAAATCCTGTTAGTTAAATAAATCAAATTAAATTTTGGCAAATGATCATACTATGCAGTGTAGCCGGGGGTTCCTGTTAATGAACAATTCATTTGAAATCGACGTTGTTTTTCGCATCAACACTTGATACTTTCCATAAACGTTGAAGCACAACGTTTCTACTGTTACAACCCTAATCGCAAACCACTTTGACATCACAATCCTTGTGCCGTCATGAACCCTAATGCAACAATTTCATACCGTCAAAGCACCATGATCGAAAATTCAGTATGATTGATTGACATGCCATTGCTTCACTATACTAACGTCGGATTCCGAAGCAAATGAACATGGATCGCTCAAAGGAACAACAATCATTACGTGATTGAATGGACGAAATAAAAACAACATATGCAATATACCATCTTTGTATCAGAGTTACTTATATCACATATAAAAATTTGATCGATCATATTTGTGTAACTCAATGACGATCGATATGTCGCTGCTTCACCATACTAATGTTGGATTCCAAAGTATAGTCAATATCGATCTTCTAAATCGTACACAACCTGATGTCAAAATTCAATTACTCAATTATAATTTAATTTATTCTGTGTTTTAATCGAATTAAAATATAAAGACAGAAAATAAACAGTTATCAGATGCATGGTTTCGTAAGTGGCTCTGATACCACTGAAGGGAAATATGCGATCCAAAACACAGCGAAAAATAAAAATTTCCCTTTAGTGATCCTTACGAATGGTCATGATCAGTGATATAACGGTTACCTCTTGTGGCGATGAAACCTTTGATTCTGAATTGAAGGAGTGATCACGAGCGATGTATGTTGAACAACGCCTCTACTCAGTCCACACGAAAAAATTCATTCGGTCTCAGTGATAGCTGCTACGATTGAAGGCTTTGAGTGAGAGAGAGAAGGAAAATACAGTTAGGGTTTCACAGACCGAATTTTCATCAAGTGGGAACACTTCTGCACAAGCTTTCTATTTATAGAACCACTTATGTGGGCTGCAAGCTAAAAAACCCACTTAAGTGCATGCACACCATATCTTATGGTATACCGTATAACACTTAAGCGCATGGTACCTTACCACATTCCGTATTTTACTTAAGTGCATCATACCTTACGGTGTTCCTTATTTACTCTACCTCTTATCAAATTGTTTTTATGTGCGTGACCCTGTAGGTTTTCGCGACGTTGGAAATTATATTAAATCACACATTTAACATTATAAACAGTGAGCGGTATCTAGCAACAGATCACTTCTACCCAAGTCACAAAAATGTCATGTGATCTGACAAAACCTTTTGTGATAATACTTGTGTGTACAATTACCCTTTTGCCCTTATGTATATATTGAACACAGACATATATCGTGTCATCCTTATCTAGTTCAATATTGGACCTTTAGACATTTATCTTGTTACGCAGGATGGACAAATTTCATCTAGGTCACTCATGTCCCTCAGCATGCTTTGTGGAGTACCCATCAATTGTCTTTATGGTCATCCAGTTACGGACAATGTTTGATCAGTAATAAAGTACTCGATTCTACATCTAAGATCCATAGTGGTTTCAGGTCGAAGGGTGGTATACACCACTATTACCATGAGAGTAACTTATGACACTTTGCATAACATTCTATGTAGTACTCTCATAGCGGGTCAATCAAGTATAAATATTACTCCTAATTTTCATACCTATGTTAAGACTTGATAACTCCTTATCCATGATCCATGAGATGTGATCATCAGTCTATCTACATAATAGTCTTAATGCTTTAAGGTTATTCCACTTCACAGTAAAGCTCGATTACATATACTTTAAGAATAATGTCCTTATGTTTAATGAAATCTCATGATTAAGTTACACGTAATATTTCATTAAACGAACTAGCTATTCTAGGGACTTTATTATTTTGAAAAACAAATATAATAAAGAAATGACTTTTATTATTAATAAATAATTCGATACAAGTACCAAAAATATTGTCCTCTAGAGCTTACACAACACTTTTAATGAAACTAAACACAGTTTACCCGCACAGTGAAAATCTAACTTTGGAAAATTAGATTTTACTCACCCATTCCATAATGAGAATCATACCTTTTTGGTACCATTAATGCTTGTTCTTGTTACACTAAAAGATAAAATTGCAGTGTGTCGGCAAAAACGAGAACGAAATGTCATAAGAACAACCAGTTAAAAAGACTTTACTGCAACAATGTTGCGGTTAAACGTTCAAAAAACCATGGTTTTTGTGTTTCAAGGGTGTAATACGAAGAAGATGATGGCAATGTTCAATTTTAAGATTTTTGAAAGTTCTTTTTTGATTATTCATGTTTTACATTTTAAATACAGATAAATTGGTCATTTACCTAAATTAAATATTCACGTGGATTAAAATTAAAATGAAAAATAAAAAAATATCATTGCCTCATCAATTTTTTTTTGACAGAGCCCGATAAATGGGTTTAATGATAAAATCTTTAAAAATCTTGAAGAGAATCAAAACTTCTTTTTATAGAGAATAATTTTAGATTGAAATTTTCAAGCAGCATAATTTTGACTGAAAAAAATTATTGACATCCGTCCATCACCAAGAGTCGCGAAACATTTTGTCTTCATCCCTTCCTCTTTTCTCAGAACCTTGTTCCCCAAAACCCATCACAAACTCCATTTCCTTCATACCGATGGGACTCATTTCCTTTGCCTCAACAGGCGCAGGTTTCATCGTCCTAGGCTTTCTCCAATCTCTCCTCGCTTCTCAACCAAACAAACTCAACAAACTCTCTCAATCTTCACCTCTTTCGTCACACTATCCTCAATCATTTCAATTCTCAACGCATACACCTCAAACGACGCCGTTGCGCTACCAATCTCATCCCTCTTCCTAATCCACTCTCTTCTTTCCCTCTTTCTTCCTTTTCTCCCTTCACCTTTGCTTTCGCCGAAGAATTTCTCTTGTTTTATCTCCAGAGAAAAGATCCCACCGGTATTATGATTTGTTGTTAGTTCCTGTTGCTGTTTGTGTTTTCTCTACTTTACTTGAATTGGGATCTTACGAATCCAATGTTCCCAAATTGGGCTTATTTTGCAAGGAACTTGTTCAAATGGGGTTTTCTCTGTTTTCTTTGAATTTTGTTGCGGAAGGGTGTAATTTGCATCTTTTTAGTAAAGGGAATTATAGTTTGAAATGTAAGGGGCATCCGGAATATCATAGAGCTAGAGATATTGCGACGCTTTAGTTTAATTGTCATCTTGCTCTTATGGTTGTTGTGTTTGTTGGTTTTTATTCCTTTACTTGTGGCAAAATCGGAGATTTGGGACGTTCTTTGACAGAGGGTTTGAAGTATACGCCGCTTGGTGCTGAGATGCATTCTTTGGAGAGTTCTGTGGAGAATTTTACGTTGGATTCTGATGATGATCAAGAGGTTAAGGATGGTAATACGGGGGGAGCGAGAAGGTGATCAATGGTGTTAATGGTAATTCTTCTTATCATTGAAACTTGAACTTGTTTCTTGTGTTTTAGATTTTGGTAAAAGCAATAGGACAAGTTAGTTGTTCACTTTGTGTAGAGGGGTTTCTGATTTCTAGTTGGGTTTTGGGTGTATCTCTATGTAACATAATGACGTTGGCTTCAAATAATATGTGATTTCTAGTAGTGTTGATAAGTGTGGATCGTAGAGAACAACGTTTTTTTTTTCTTTTCAAATTCTGCTATGAAATAGTGATATCTAATGTTGCATTAGCCTTTTTTTTACTACATTTTGTAATGCATAGTGTAGGATAAAACAATAGTGATTTGTTCAAATTCCTCTAAGTTGTAGCGCCACTAGAGATGCTATTTAACAACATGAATTTCTATTTTTTGAAGAGGTCTTATATGAATTTCGGTGATTCAATGTAGCTGTGATTGGAAGTTCTTTTCTGTATTATTGATTTGTGTGTATATATATAGTTCAATGGTTTGCGACAACATAATTGAGTATTTGTCATTTCTTAGCTTAGAGCATGTAAAAATTGGTTTAGTTGCTGTTAAGAGTCCCACATCGGACAATATATGGCATGAACATGTGTTTATAAGTGGGGGGTAATCCTCACTCTACCAACCGGTTTTGTAGGGTTGAGTTAGACCCAATCACATTTCTTAACAGTTGCCATCATTGAACTTGTTATACAGAAATGATGGATATAATACGATTTTTCGAAATAAATTTGGATACCAAATTTACTAGCATGGTTCTAAATTGTGGTTATTGTTATGCTGCGAATCTTGATACTGTGGAAAAATGTGAGCGAATATAGACAATGTATCTGCAATTGTGATGCTGTTGCAGAAACATTTAAAACATTTACATTGCAATTATGGCCCACAATTTACAACTATGCTTATTACGTTAACACGAAGGTCATGCTAGTTTACAATACGTGATACATAATTTGTTCTAACTCACTTTCTTGCTGGTTTCTTTAGTTACCTTGGCTAGACTTGTTTATATTCACTTACTCACATTTACTAAATTAGATGCTCAATGATTCTGATTGAAGATGCAAGTTTTGCTACCAAATCCTAAAAGACTTCACATATTGAACTGTTTATATGTAGCATACAAAGCATACTCTCCTCTACTCTTACACAATCAAATCCTCCCTTTTTTATCCCGTAAACCGTATGATTGAAATTCTTGTGCCATTTATTCAAAAACTAGAAAATCATTTTCTGTACGATATTCTTTGTGACGTGTTGCATTTGTTTCAAAATCTAATTCTATTTTTGTTCTGTTTCAAGTGAATTGTACGTACTGTTCTTCAATCTAGTTTTAAAGCACTCTGTGATTTATATGTGCTCATGTTCTGAGCTATCACATGAAACCATAAGCAATTTTCAACCATTCTAATGTTCTTCCTATACTTGAATGCTTGCAAATTTAAACCAGTTTGAATTTACTTATCCGTTTTCACTAGTGAATGTATGCAAATCAGGATTCAAGATCCTCAAGCAATGAAAACTTTGCTTTAACATATCTTAATCTGGGCAAGATCCTCAAGCTGTGTAACTTTCTTTTTGGTTTGATTTTGTTAGAAAGTGCAAGGTTGGAAAGTTGATTATTCATTGTTATTCTATTAAGTTGTTTTGGGATAGTTTGTTATTCTATTAAGTTGTTTTGGGATAGTGTCATTACATTATACTAGCGTTCAAACAGACACGGAAGTAAGTGTTCGTTTGTCCACTTTATTTAGTGTGCATAGAAGTTAAAATATAAAATATATACTAGTATTTTTTTTATATTCTCTCTCTCTAACCTCTATAATTTTTAAAATTTGAATTTTACATAAAATAATTAATATTCTAGATATATTTTATCACCTGTCTTAAATATGACCATATTTCTATATGTGTGGCACAAAGCAAATAGTTGTTTATGCATATGAGAAAATACCAAATCCAATCACACAAAGCATATAAATTCCAAGTTGTTCACTTAAGAAAATGGAAGGTGAACCAAAGTTGTGATAAACAGAAAATATCAACGTGAACAATATAAAAAGATTATGAGTGTATAATAACTATGAGTGTGAGGTTTAATAATTATAGGGAGAGAATTTCGCCCTATTTTGAAAAAAGATTCTGAAAATCATGTCATCAGGGATTATGAGTGTGAGGTTTAGAGTTGTAAATAGTGTGTTCTTAAAGATGAATCATCAGATTTATAATATTATCTATTTTGGGAGAATTGTCTCAAGAGATTATGAGTGTATAATAACTATAGTGGTCAACCTTGCATTGCTGACAAAATGGAAATGGAGGATCTTGAATGAATCAAATAGTTTGTGAAGAAAAATCCTTCAGGCGAGATACGGAAATGTTGCAGCATCGGCGTTAAGGGAGAAGGAGAATGTGAGTTCTATTAAATCATCTTCTTCTTGGTGGAAAGATATTTTGAAGAGTGAGTCGATTTCTTTTATTGGTAACTTCAACTTTGTGAACTCTGTCTGTTTTAATATTGGGAATGGTAGGGATACTCCCTTTTGGACTGCTAATTGGTTGGGATCTTGTATACTGTCAGAAGTTTTCCATATCTTGTTCGGTTACTACAGCAGTAAGGAAGTTATGGTTTTTGAGATGGGGACTTGGAATGAAGGAGTGTGGAGTTGGTGTTTTCAGGGGTTTGAGAGCATTGATGAGCTGTTGGGTTTGAACGATCTAACCAATTTAAGGCAGTTGCTGGAAGGTATTCACCCTGTGCTGGACGAAGGTGATGCTATAGGTTGGAAAGAGGATATGTAGGTTGGTTATACGGTTAGAGAGGCTTACTGTCTCATGAAGAAACCTCAACAATCGGGTGTTCTGCAGGAAGAGCGGAGGAAGGCGTTTCAAAGATTGTGGAGTATCAAAGTTCCTGTTAAAATTAGATTGTTTGGTTGGAAAGTGTTTTGGAATAGGTTGCCTACCCGAGATCAATTGGCTAAGAGAGGTTTGGAGTTGGATCAGAAATGTTGTCTGTGTGGCATGATGGATGAAGATATTCAGCACTTGTTCTTTTGCTGCAAAATTTCTGAACTGATTTGGAAGGTTGTTGGGGACTGGTGTGAAATTGCTAATACTTTCAATGGTAATGTGGCGAATCATTTTCTTAGGTGGCGTCACGGTGGATTTCGTAATAACCGTAGCAATACAAGTGGAGTTTTTTGGTTGGCAATCTTATGAGCATTGTGGAAGGAAAGAAACAACATTGTGTTTCATGAAGGATCTTGTAATGTTGAAAATATATGTTGGAATGTTAAACATTTTGTTTGGAAATGGGGATGGTTGGGGATATTCCTTATTCTAACTTTTTTTTATGAGTTTTGTAAGAATCCTTTTAAGGATTAGTTAGGGTATTTTGTGTGGGAATCTCCTTCTATTTTGTAGGGTTGAATAATCCTTGTATTCATTTTCAATTCAATACAATTGCCTATAGAAAAAAAAATAACTATAGGGGGTAATCTATTTTCAAAAAAAATTCCCTGCTGATATGATTTTCAGAATGTATAATAACTAAAGTGGTAACAAAAAAAAGATTCTCTCCCAACTTTTCTTATGATAAAGTATAATAACTAAAATGATAACAAAAAGAATTCGCTCCCTATGTTTCTGATGATAAAATATACTACATAACTAAAGTGGTAACAAAAATTAAAAAAAAAAAAAGGTAAAAATGTTAATAGAAAATATTGATCCCAAAATACATTAAATATTCACATTTTCCTTCAGAATCTACAAGAGATGAAACTTCTTGCATCTTATTTTATTGAGAATGCCTCCCAAAAAATAGTCAACACGTGCTTTGAATTTTCTTTCTTTCTCTATTTCATCTGTCAAGGAAACTGCTATCAATATATATTGTTACGGAATTTTTTTAATGCACCCTATATATTTTTAAGACACTATGTGAAAATTCAAAAATATTTCTCAAATTCTAAAAATATATCTTTAAAGATATATCTTCGGACGCACCTCATGCAACACAATTTATTCGTTTTTAAGTCATATCATTTTAATGAGTTAAATTATTTTGAAAAATATCCAAAAATATATTTCCGGAACTCACATATAAACTTGTGGTTGAGAGTGTATCTAACAAGGGAAGTGGCAGGAGGTCTCACATATAAACTTGTGGTTGAGAGTGTATCTAACATGGGAAGTGGCAGGAGGCCCGAGTGACACAGACTTTGTCATGCCAACCAAGGAATAATCATGTATGAAAATATCTAGAACAAAGTTTTATGCTATGTCACTATTATTCTGTTATTAGCAAATCTAAGACATGAATTCATATAACAGTAGAAACCAAATTCCACTCATATTTATGTGATTAGCTAATCTGGATGAATGTTGATGAAAGTAAATAGCTCAGTAAAATAGATAGTTTTCTTAACAAACTCAGTATTTCTATTCATAACACAACTCCAGTTCATTTTCTCCCCAGTCCTTCCTATTCGCAAAAGGATTTCACTTGGCGATTTTATATGGACTGTAGAGTTTTGAATGCGATCACAACCAAAAATTGATTTCCAATTCCAGACTCATTTCTTACGTGACACTCTCTCAACTATCCACTTTGATTATACTACCCACTTTGGTTTTCAAATCTTCAGGTTTCGAAAATGTATTTTCAGAAATATATTTTTGGAATAAATTTTAACATGAAATTGAGGTGTGATTCAAAAACTAACGAGCTTTGTGTGCATGGATGCGTTCGAAAATGTATCTCTGAAATTTAAAAGATATTTTTAGAATTTCATGTGGTGTACTAATAATATATAGGGTGCATTAAAAAATGACCATGTTGTTATTATAGATAAAGTCCAACCCATAACCATAATAGAAAAAAAGAATTGATAAAAAGACTTCTCAGTTAACCACAATTTTTCAGATACATGTTGAAAAAATTGCAGTTTTGAAAATTAAATGGTTTTGTGTTTCACTATGAAAGTTAAACGAAATATAAAGAATTCATTTTATCGAAATATTTGCTAATATGTCCATTGAATTTGAATCTCAATTTTGCAAATAGAAACAGTAAACATGTAATGTAAGTTAAGTTTATCAACAACAAAAGGTTCATTGAAAGAAAAATTAAACACAACAAATGAAACAGGGTGTTGAAAGTTTCTGCGGAGAAGAAGAATAGAGATTGGAGAGAAATTTAATGCATATTGTTAATGAAAAGAAGAATAATAAAGATTGGAGAGAAATTAAAATATCCACATGAGACAATTTTACATTTTAATGTCAATGTTATTTTGAACGGTTCATTTCTAATTTTAACCCTCATCAGTTATATTGAATACTTGAATAGTTCACATGACAATTTTATTTTTTATGGTTTAAATTATTGTCTTTTATGGACGCGTATTCGGGGTACAACCAGATCCCCATGACAAAGGGGACAAAAAATACACGACATTCATGACCGAATCCGGCAACTACTGCTACAATGTAATGCATTTTGGCTTGAAGAACACCGACACTACCTACCAGCGGATGATGAACAAAGTCTTCTGAGGTGAGATTGGAGACATGCTCGAAGTCTACATGGATAACATGATCGTGAAATCCCAAGAGAAATCCGACTATACGCTTCACCTGAAAAGAGTCTTCGACCAGACGAGGAGATGCAAGATGAGGTTCAATCCGGAGAAGTGCACCTTCGGCGTTCGGGCAGGTAAGTTCCTCGGCTTCTATCTGATAGAACGAGGAATTGAATCAAACCCCGACGAGTTCAGGGCTTTCTCCGAATTCCCGACACCGAACTCGAAGAAATCAATTTAATCCCTAAACGGGATGCTCACCTCGTTATCCCGCTTCGTAGCCAAATCTTCCCAGCACACATTTCCCATTTTCAAACTTTTGCACAAGGAAGCAACGTTCGAATGGACCAAGGAATGCGAACAAGCCTTTCTCCACCTCAAACAAGCTCTTTCGCAACCACTGGTCCTCTCGCGACTAGACAACGGGAAGACTCTCTACCTCTAAATCGTTGTCTTAGTCGAGGCCGTCAGCGCGACTCTCATTCGCGAGACCCCCGAAGGCCAGAAACCCATATACTTCACTAGCAAGGCCTTACAAGGACCATAACTAAGATACCGGAAAATCGAAAAGGTAGCACTGGCCCTCATGAATGCGGCGAGAAGATTGAGACACTACTTCCTAGCCCACACGATCATAAAGTAGCTGCTCGACTGTCCCAACATGACTGGCAAAATGCTCCAATAGTCACTGGAATTCTCTGAATTTGACATCCGGTACGAGAGAAGAAAGGCTCTTAAACCTCAAGTGTTGGCCGACTTCGTGGCAGAAATGGCCACGTCGGCCTCCCCGACAAGTGGAACCCATAAGTGGATCATCTTCGTGGACGGAGCGTCCAGCTCAACAGGAAGCGGAGCAGACATCATACTTGAAAACGAGGAGGGAATCCTAATCGAAGTCTCCCTTGCCCTATCCTTCCCAACCTCGAATAACCAAGCAGAGTACGAAGCCTTCCTCGCAGGGCTATGCTTGGTAGAAGACTTAGGAGCTAAAGAGATAAAAATCTTCACTGATCCCCAACTCGTCGCCTCTCAAGTACTGAGAGAATATCAAGCCAAGAACGACAATCTCTCTGAGTACATAGCTCTGGTTTGGGAGAGAATCACAAAATTCAATTCCGCAGAAGTAAAACACGTCCCTCGCGAGTAAAACACGTCCCTCGCGAGCACAACACACGAGCAGACGTCTTGTCAAAGCTCGCGAGCACGAAGAAGAAAGGCGGAAACAAGTCCATCATCAAAGAGATACTTTCTCACCCGAGCATCGAGAAACCCTTCGCGACCCTCGATGTAAACGCTGTCGGCGACAACAACTGCTGGATGACCCCGGTATACAACTACCTCACTGTCATACCTAGGCATTTTTAATATCTTTATTCATCTGACTGTATTTTTGCTTTGCATCATCTGTATAACATACATGTATTTCATCATGCATAATGCCCGAATTATCAGCCAAAATAAATTTGTTGGATTCACAGCCGAATCGGTCAAATTAAAAGTCAACTGTGTGTAAAATCAGTGGACCAAAAATTTCAAAATCGAGCTTGCAAACATCAGTCCTATTAATCTACATTTCACATAGTTTAATCTGACGTGCTTGTTTAAATTTTTCGACTGCTTTTCGGTCACATTTTTATTAGTCTGAACCTTTTAACCGGGGAAAATTTATTTTAAAATTTGACCAAACGATGTATTTTTCCAATACGTTTATTTCACGCTGATCATTTTGGTATATTCATTTTATTTTTTCGAGCACTTCAATACCAGTTTGTTTTTCCGTTTTAAACCAATTTGTTTTCTATTTTTTAATAATTATTTTAATTATTCAGTTTTATTTTTTATTATTTTTTTAATTTATTTATTATATTTTTAATATTTAATTTTGTTTTTAGTTTTTAAAAATTTGTTAAATAAATTTTATTAAAATTAATTTTGAGTTCCTATACACCTTTATGCTACACTTTTGTACTCTCTACCTTGTATTACTCCCAAAAAAACCTGCATGATATGCACACAACTACACCCAAGCCACATAACTCCCTCTCTCATGTAGCTAGAACAACAAGTTGATCACTTTTTCAAAACACCATAGAGGCTATTACAATACATCACCAAAACCAACACAAAAAGACTACATTTTTTTCTAAGAGAAAGACAATAGGGTGGATAATGTTTTTCTCTCTCTCTCTTGATACAAAAGCCTGTGCAAGAGACTTGTGACCAGACACTTTTTTTTCTTTGACATAAATATCACCTTTCCTCTCTTTCATTTTTGAGAGGCCTCACACACAAAAACCATTCATTTTCCACCTGTTTTCACTGCGCATGAAATAAAAAAAACAAAGAGGCTTCACATAACCATAGCGCATGAACACACAACTCACCCTGCTCATTTTTTGGTCTGAGTGAAAAGAGAGAATAAATTGTATTTTTTTTTATATATCACATAACCATGCTCTCACAATTCATTATCATCTCCATATACAAACCATAAAAGACCATAACACATAAGCCTTCTCCTCCTTACTAACCATCATACCACCATATAGTCACCTCTTCACCATATTTCATGCTACATAAAACCATAATATCATCCATACACTTGCTAGCTTTGAATACACAGTATACTCCCTCTTTTAATTGAAAAAGAAAATAACATAAAAACTCACTTTCCCTCTTCATAAAACCCACACGCTGTACCCTCCTTTGGCCTTCATAAAATTCATCTTCATCACTTCATAACATAAACACAACAACTTCATGGAACCATAAAAATCCATCCACTAAAAAACAATAGACGCGATTTTTTTTCTTCTCTCATGTTTACTCATATAGCAGCACATAAACCTTCATGGATATCTTTAAAAAACCATGTAACATCATCCCACAAACCTCATTTCACCATATTTTTTTTAACTTTAAGTAACACCTCCTCCATGAACATCAACCTCTTTCAAAACATACCTCAACTCCCTCCGCCATAAGCTTTCCGCCGTACACACCCGTTTGAAAGAGATATACACACGTACCTCACGTAAGGCACCCGTCATTTTTCACAACTGACCATTCTGTCGGCAACTGCGATACGACGTCATCACCATCCGCAGCACGTGAAGGAGTTCCAGAACTTGCGAAAGGGAAGCGAGAGAGAAGGAAAATACCACCAGAAAGTGACGCGAGGCAAGCCGTAAGAAGGGAAAACGTGATTTCTCACGTACTGGTAACCTAAGCTTGTCTTCTTTTTATTATTTTTTGTTTTTGTTTTAATTGTTATTATTAATTTAAGTTAACTTGATTTCTTTGAATCTTCATGGCCCAATAAATTTTCCCACCTCCCTTTTTCTTGTTTAAACCCTTTGTTTTTCTAAATAATAATAATTTTTCTCTTATTTTAATTTTTAAAAGATTAAAAATTTCTTTCTAATAATTTTCTACTTTTATTTGTATATCTCAAAAGGGAAAACAAAAAAACAAAAACAAAAAAGATGGTAATTATTTATTTTATTAGTTATTTGTGTAATATATTTTAAAAATGTAAAAAAAATGTTTAATTATTAATTGATTTAGATATTTTTATTTACTATTGATTAATTAAATTATTAATTAATTTTATTAAATATTAATATTTAAATTGGTTAATAATTCTTGTTGCCCGATTCTATTTCGTGATTATTTGCTTCTTTGTTTTGGGCTTGCTTTTCCTCGATTAATTCTTGATGTTTTGTCTTGGTTAATTGATGATGTTTATTCATGATGCCTTGCCTTGTGAGTTGATTACATACCTTTATCTTTTCTTTTTATACATGTTGTTAGTTGTTCATGAGCTTAATTTTGATGTTTGAGGCTTTGCTTTGTGCTCCTTGGATATTATCTTCATGATGTCTGTCTTGTTTGATATTCACTTGTGGCACTTGAACCATCTATGTTGCCTATGTTTAAATCCAAGGGAAGAGTTTGTGGTTGACTTTACAGTCATGTGCATTGCATATCTTTTGCATCTTTCACCCATTGTATGATCCTTGTCTCCCTTGAGGTTGATTACCTTAGGCTGTATATACTTTAGACTGATTACTCTATGTTGTGACCCTCTTAAGTAGTTACCCCTAGGATGTTTCAACTTTAGATAACTTACAGTTAGGTTCCCTTTTCTCAAAAGATATTAGACATTAGTCATCCTTAGTCGAGATGTAATTTTCCTACCCCATGACATTATTGAGAAAGATGTTGAATTTTTTCCACTTGAGAGAGACATGTGGCATACTTGTTGATTCTATATCCGAGTTGGAGCCCTTATCTCAATGTGAAGCAAAGATACATCTTCCGCATGTTTGTGGTGGATTAGTTTAGTATTCTCCTTAAGATGACAACTTGTCTCTTCTCCTAAAACCAACCAACAAACATGCTTTTACATGTAGTTAGCCGAACTACGATTGCTCTAACTTCTTATACAGTATATGTAGGCATAGGATTGCGAGATCCTAGCGAGCTACCTTTTTCTTTTTCCACCTTTTCACTTTTCTTTGTCTATCTTTTACCCTTTAGCAAACAACTTAACAAATAACACAAATTCAACAAGAGGTTCCTATAGAGTACTATAGATACATAGGGTGATAATACCTACCCTTAGTATAGCCAACCTCGAACCTTTGATTCTCTTTATTGCTTTGTTTTGCATTGCATGTTTATGGGTTATTCTTTCTTTACCCCTTCTCTTGAATAAATTAAAGATCAGTGGTGATTTCTTAAGATTTGTGAAGCTAGCTAACTCAATAGCTATAGTCTACGATTCTCACAGCGACAGAAATGGTGACTTCACTAGGGAATGTCTCCCCTAAGAGGGTTAAACCTAACCTGTTTTATATGTGTTATTTATATATTTGTAAATATTTGTTTGCTATATGTGTGGGTTTCTTTGGGTGATCATATTATAGTGAGATAAGTCTTAACCCAGACTTAAGAGCACAAATAAGATAGGAAAAGTGGTATAGTCAAGGAGGCTTTGAGGGAGTAATCCCGAAAAAGTTGACTTGAGATCCCCCGCTCAGTGGAGGCCTTCTTGAGGGTGGTATTTGTTGAACGATTAATCGTGAATACATTACTACTTTTGACCTAGGAGTCTGAGAAACTAAGGACCTTAGTTACCTCTTACCCCACTTGGCCTAATTAGGATGTAGTGCGGTGGCTATGATGGTGTAAACCTGAAATAGTTGATACGCGATACTACACTCAAATAAGATTCTCTTGAGAATATTATTAATTTCCGAGTAATTGGTGTGTTAATAATATCCGAAAGATGGATCAATGACTTTGGGAACTTGTTAGAACCTTGTCATACAGGTACATAAAACCCATAGTACATACCCTTTTGGATGGTTAAACCATGGCTTTATGCTCATGACGTCGAACCTTTGAACCCCATATGTTTATATATATATATATATATGTGTATATGTGTGTTTGTGCATCCATCCATCCATGCATTCATGCACCATTTTTCTAACTCTTCAAGGAACTTAGAGTTACCTTGCAAACATCATAGGTTTTACCATGGATTTTGAAAGTTGTACTCTATTTTGTAATTCTTCAAAATTTTCAATGAAGTGAGACTTTTTCAGCTATTCAAAGTGTTATCCATTTTTTTGGTGTTTGTAAATATGACTTTTGAGTTCCTTGAAATTCATTTGCATTTGCACAACATGCATCATGAAGCATTACATTCATCATTTGCATACATGTATTTCCCTAAACAAAAACTCATTCGTCCTTCTGTCCTTGTATCACTCAGCTAATTTTCTGGCATTCGTACCGAGCTCGAAGTAGTTATTGAAAGACAATGGAGAGGACAGAGAATGTTGATCCCATGTCAGGCTTTAGAGTGATGACTAACTCGATGTACAGTTTTCCTCCAGACGACAATGCTCCACAGGTGGATGTTCCTACTCGATCTCAGCCTGTACAAGATAACCTAGTTGTTCAAGTTGATGAAAGAGATTCCCGATTTCTGAGGTATGTGCCAAATCCTCAGAATGTCCACCCTATGACGAAGGTGAATGGTCCTAGAGTTGTGGAAATCGAGGAAGGAGTTCGTGGTCTCAAGGAATAATTGAAGATGATGAAATGACTCAATGCATCTAGTCTTAAGGCTCTTGACTTGTGTCTGGTTTCGAGCGTGGTTATTCCCCCGAAGTTCAAAATGTGTGTCTTTAAAATATACAAGGGTGTTAGCTATCAAATGTACCATTTGACGATGTTCTGTCGAAAGATGACCGCTTATATCGACAACGACAAGCTGATGATTCACTACTTTCAGGAAAGTTTATGTGGGGCATCCTTGATGTGGTATATGAAACTAGAAAGGAACCATATCCAGTCTTGGGAAGACCTAACTGACGCTTTTGTGAAGAATATAGACATGACTCCAGACAACGATTAGTTGATGAGCATGAGTCAGAATAATAATGAATCCTTCAGGGAGTACGTACATCGGTTGAAGGAATTAGAAGCCCAAGTTCATCCACTACTCCAAGAGAAAGAACTAGCCAAGATGTTTCTAAAAATGCTGTCAGACTCTTATTATGTCAGGATGGTAGGCGTTGTGCCATTAGAGTTCTCAAAAATTGTGAAAGTCGAAGTAAACATCGAGGACACATTCAAAAGTGGAAGAATCCAAGATGACTCGAATAGCCAAGCTAGTAAAGAGAAAACTGTTAGTGATTCCCAAGAGAAAGGAAATGTTGAATTTTTTATACAATTTGGCATTTCCCTCAGATCCTACAAGCTCCAGTGTCGGTGCCTTATCAATATCAGAATCCGTGCCAGAATCAACAGAGACCTCCGAATAGTCCAGAAGGAGAGACTCGCTAGTTTGATCTAATCCCAGTGACTTACAATCAATTATGGTCTTATTTTGCCCGAAACTCGGTGATGACACCCAGAAAAACCAGAGCCATGAAATCTCGCCCTCATTGGTACAATCTAAATACCATTTGTGAATTTCATGATGGAGCAGTGGGGCATCCGATTGAAGAGTGCAAGGTTTTCCAAGAAAAGGTTCAAAAGATGATCGACGATAAGAGTCCTTTCCAAGCTGGTGAAATCAGGGAGGAATCCCATTTGTGAATGGAACGCTTTTATGCTGATAGACATAAAGACCCAAGAGAGTCCTTTTCAAGCTGGTGAAATCAGGAGGAGAGCTTATTCCCAAGATCATAAGGCTGTTTGTTTGTTTGCTTGCATTTGTTGTTATTCTTTGTTTGTTAACGCATTTGTTTTGCATGTAAGAACTTGTTTATTTTGAATGATTAATGCAATAAGTATGTTTGTCTTGAAGTAATCCATTTGTATTCACTCATAAAATTCCCTTTTTATGCTTTACAATGCTAATACTACCCAATCTCTTACCTAGGCAAAGAATTGGAAGGAGGATGCCGAAATAAAAAATGCAAGATCTCTTGTCGTATGCTTTTGAGTAAAACCCGAATGATGATGTAAGGAATTGTTTCAAATCCCCAAACACCGGTGATATTGTCACTCCCGGGATTTTCATCCAAGTACAAACGCGAAAGTGGCACCGAAACATAGTCGCCAGCAATGTGTATTTATCCCAAGAGAGAGAAAGGAAACACCGCATAAACCTGAAGGAAAGGAAAGAGCGTGGTCTTGCGACCAAGAGAACTGGGTTCGGGAGTCGGTTACGCAAGAGGAAGGTATTAGCACCCCCACACGTCCATCGTACCCGATGGGATCCACGCTTGCTGCTTCAATCAAAGGATGTAAGGAAAGGATGCTGGAAAAGGAACTGCTAACTGGAGAACTGGAAAAGGAAAGGAGAGAGAAAGAGAAACAAATGTAGGGAAAATAAAAGAAGTGCTCGAATGGGCCCTACCCCACTGCCTACGTATCTCATCGGGAACATGAGAATCAAAGCGACGTAGTTCCCCTCAGCTAAGGGAAAATTGCTTGTGTTTTTTAGTGGAATACGTCAACGTTCGCGTCCTAGCAGTTTAGGTGTTGCAGCTCGCTGTATGGAGACTTAAGCGTTACCTGTTTGCGGTAGAACGGACATGACGAGTCCTTAAGGAATGAGTGAAGAAGATGAGAAAAGAGTTGTTTGTTTGTATTTGTCTTTTAAGAAGGAAGTGTCTTGTTTATTTGGGTTTTGTAACACATATTGTATTTAAGTCCCTCATGTAAGATCGAATGCCTCGCATATCGACCCAAGACGCGACGTACACTAAAAATTCTAAGAAAGTGAGAGAAGACCCCTCACCTCCTTATTCTCACATGAAAGGCTCAAATACAATATTTGTTATTCCTTTATTAAGTGTTTTTGACATTTGTTTTGAGATGAGAAGAAGAGACTCAAATGGAAGCAAAAGGTGAAAACTAATGAGGGAGACTAAGACTCAAACCCTAAAGTTGTCATACGTGGATGTTCCTATGGTTAATGTGGTTTAAGAAACCTATTCCTAAAAGAAAGGAGAAGAAGATTGAATTAAACAACTCACTTCCAAAGTAGAAGATGAGTTATAACTCAAAGGGGGAAGAAAGAAGTTATTCAAGGAAAGCATATAAATGCTTATCATGATCACAAGTTAAATTATTTAAAAGAGATAATAGAAGATGAAAGAAAGAAGTGTGTGTGGAAGCATATCCACACACTTACTTACCATTTGCACCTACATGAAAAGGTTAGTTCCAAAACTATTTACAAGTAGTGGAATAGGGAAAGAATACTACAGAATGATCAAACCAATTAAGAACCAATGCATAAAGATCCTAAGAGATGAAACTCAATCAAAGTCGGAGCCTAAACTATGAGAATGTTCTCTAATGTTAAGATATCAAACACACACCAACTATGCACAATCAAAGGCCCTAAACATCAAAGAAGTGCACTATGGAAGTGAAAGATGAAGAATGAGTGGAAATGCAAAGTGATCATGCATTAATGCTCCACAAAAGATCAAATTCAGAATTATATACCATTTGTCAATGTCTTAAGATGCACATGGATCATCATACAAATCATGAATAAAAGGATACAAGTAGAAGAAATAAAATGAAGAAGAAGTAAGTATAAGAGAGACATGTTCAATTAGGTGCACAAAGTGACATATTAGAGATGCATAACATGTAACATGATTAAAGAATGCATATGGGCAGTGGATGACTTTAAAAATACAAACAAAATATTTTTAGATGCTTTATTATGTCTTGTAATCAATACAAAAAGAGTGGATGAAAAACAGTGTGTGAAATGAGAGAAATAAAATGTACAAATTTGAGTATCAAAGAAGAACCTCATTCACAAAGAAATTGAAAGAAAATTATGGAATTATGATATAAAATCAAGGAAGTCAGAATTAAAAATAAAATAAAATTATTTAAATGTGTCAAAATGTTACATGAATTAATTTGGAATTTTTAGAGTTTATTTGCTATTTTTGAAATAAGAAAAGGAAGTAATATGAAAAAGAAATTAAAAATAATAAAAGAAATGGGGAGGGGGTGCAGCGTAAGCAATTTGCCAGTTAAAAATGAAATGGGCTTAAAAAAGGGGTGTGTCAATATCAATTAAAGAACCAGTCCACTGAAGCGTGTTCGTGTGTGATAGAGTGTATGTCAGTCAACGTGTGGATGTAATCATGGCCATATAATCAATCAACAACAGTCAATCATCAAGGGAAAATGCATCCAACGGATCACAACTCACGCACACCACAATTACCACGCACACACGCACATGCAAGCAATCTGATTTAAACAAAATAGTACGTGAGGGACCACACGTTCATTAATGTGCTGGCAAGCTGTGAGCCCTAAGATCAATCAGTCAGTCAATCATCAAGAAAAGCAAGACAATCACATGGATGAGAACGCGAGCACATGTTAATTACCATACACTCACACACACGCAACAACTCTCATTAATGTGTTGGCACAATATTAGACATAGGATCAAATGAATCAAACGACCATGATATAAAATGGAAAAACCCTAGCATTAAACCTCACCGGTCGGAAAAGGACCTCCGGTCATCTTCTCCGGCCACTCTCCGCCACCTGCAACTTTTACACCTTCCCAGAAATCAACAAAAAGCATACCATTCGAAAGCTGAAGTTATGGAGATTAAGAATATGGCTTCCAAATTCACAAATCACATGCACACAAAGAGAATCGAACGCATCAGTTTTGCCCTAATTTCTGAAACTATGCATCTAACATGCCTATCAACTAGCCGGATTCAACACTGCTTCTATTAAGCCACAAACAACATGAAAACAAGCTATGCTCAGTGAAAAAAGTTGAGAAAGAGGAACCTGAAATGTGAAGAGACTTTGGATCTTCAGGAATCCAGAGATGAACACTTGAACTCTGGAACTTGTTGAGCAAAATAAATGCTACTTGACCTTGAGAATAAGAGGAAAAGTTGAATCTGAGATTGGAGATAATGGAGCTTTTCAATGCTTCAGTGATGTGCTCTTGCTTGATGGTGAAAATTGAAGAAGATTGATGAAAAAACAATGGTGAATAATAGTGAGTTCGTGCACAGAGAAAGAGAACTGAGAGAGAAAACTTGAGAGTGATTTGTGAAGTGAGAGTGAGAATGAAGTTCTGAGAATGTGAAAAATGAGAGAGAGAGTGAAACTGTGTGTGAGTTTGTTTATATAGGTGAGGTTAGGAAATGAGTTTGGTGACTGAGTTGAGTGAGTCCACTCTAACTAACTGAGTCAGTTAGTTAGAGGCGAGTTAGGTGAAGTTGGGATATGGTGAGGGTGAAATTCATGGTGTCCATGGTAAGGTTTAAAGTGGAATGATGATGAAGCTATGTGATCAGTGGTGAATGGCAGTGATGTATGTTGCAGCAAACTTGCTGAACAAGCTTGTTTCATTTCCTTTTTGGTGTGTGGATCACGTATGTAGGACGTATGTGTAAGTATCATGTGTGTTCAAATGAGGAAAAGAGTGATGTGGGAGAGTGTGCGTGCAAGCTGACTTTCTAACAACAACAACAATATCAAACACTCCTAACTTTGGCAGCTTGGAATCAATGAAAACATGGAAGTTTGGTGATGAATTTCTCTATGTATGGTGGATGATTTGGTGAGTTTTTGATGTCAAATGAAAGATGATTCATCATAGAACAAGATTGGTGTGGGAGTTGAATTGAAATGGGACCTCAAACACACTTGAAAATGGCCATGAACTCAAGTACACCAAAACTGGTTTGTGGGCGTGTGACCTGGTAGGCTGGCATGGCAACATGGCTTGGAAAATTCAGCATGAACACATCAACTTGGGACCATCATAACTCCATCATAACTTGCTCAAATGGAAAAATACCCAACATCAAAGTTGAAGAGGGCATTAAGATGAACAACTTTGATGTTCAAAATTTTTTCATTTGAAGCCTACTTTAATGAGAAAAGTGGATTGACATTTTGCCCACCATGTGTTTGACAAAATTATGGCGCATGGGCCTGGTCTTGCTTGGTCATGACTTGGTTTTTGACCTAGTTTTGTCAAACTTTGATGTATCATAACTCCCTTAATTTTGATCCAATGGAAGAGTTATTTATATGGATTTGAAGCTTAGAATGTGAACTTTAATTGGCTCAACTTGGGCCTGAGGTTTGGAACTTTTATCATGAAGAAAGGAAGCCTTAAAGTGTGGTGCAAAATGGTCCAAACTTGCCATTTTTGGAAACCCTAAGTTTCTAAAAATGGAAACTTTGTACATTTCTTAATTTTTCATGATTCCTCCATCATTTCTTGATCAAATCTTGTACAATGAACATATATAACTTGAATTTCATGAATTTGACCTTAAAAAGTTAGGAGTTGACTTTTTTCACTGCACAGTTGACTTTTTCCTGATTTTCTTGATTCTCAAGCAACTGATCAATTGAACCTCTTCTGAAATGAACCAATGGCCAATCTTCCATCCTTAGACACTTGACATCATGTAGAAAACATTGAGATCAAGTTTGAATCAAAATTTCATCAGGGGACTGCTTGAACCAAAAACCCTAATTTTGATTGTTTTGTTAGGAGATGATGCACTACCCAATCTTCTTGATGGATTCCCATTTTCTCATGACTTGTGGGATCACATGGGAGGATATATGATATAGGGGACCTTTGAGGCTTGTTTGAAGACCCTTGGCTCTTATTCTCTTGCTTTGAATAACCAACACCTTTGAAAACCACTGATCACATGCCCTTATGCAATATGTATGCTATGTGAGATGAAAAAAGATCTAAATGCAATGCAATGAAACATAAGCCAGTAAAAGCTAAAAGCAAGAGGGTAAATTTTGGGGTGCTACAGATATAAAGGAGATAGACCCTCTTAAACCCCTTTGAACCTTGAAGTAGGAGTTTCCTTTTGTACTAAAAAAACCTCAACTTTAACCTAGGGCAGGGTAGTTTTCAGTTAAGCTGATTGAGTGTCCAAACTTTAAAAAAAGGAGAGTAAACATCTAAGGATCCACCATACCTATCCCTCACACATTAGGAGGCTAGGAGTCAAATTCATAATGATTATCCCTCGACTAGCTAAGGAATGAAGCATCACAGTCCTTCAACAAGTCCAAACGACTTAGAGTCACACAATTTGTTCATAAATCAAAAGATGAAAAAAAAAGAAAAAGCCCGCTAAGTCAAAATCTATGAAGGATATTTAGGAAAAATTGGGGCATCCTGCTGGACTTGAAGGTTAAGTCCAAAGACTCAGTCCAGGCAAAAGTTAGGGAAAACAAAAGAATGAAAAATGTGAAAAGCAAAAAGAAAGGATTACCAAACATGAATCCTTAGTAAATAACAAAGTCGTGTGATCAAACATGTCTAAAGCCTCAGTATTTTCTCAACCATATCAAAATTCCTCTTGAGAGATGAGTGCTCGCGTTAGGTTAGTTGAATGTAGGACCGAAGAATATCACGAAGAATGGATGAGTACAAATAAACTTTGAGCCTTATCCTTTGTTTCATAAACCATGAACCAAGCCACATTACAACCCTTAAAAGACCTAACTGAAGCAGGATTATTTCGAAAGCATATTTGATGAGATAACATTTCCTAACTCCTATGAGCTATGCTCAAATTTGTGTTGAATTTGTAAAAGAAAATTAATGTCACATCCTAACTAGTGATTCGATCACATGTTATTGCGATATCTTTTCAATAAAAACTTCAAGACAAACATGTGTGTTGCATTATCATTCTCAGAATTAACATTTTTCTGCTTGCTAACATTGCTTGATATCATAGAAGCTTGCATATGAGCATCAATGGTGAGTTTAATCTTTTGAGACTTGAGACTCTGTTGAAAATGGAAAATCATTTCACAAAAATGATCATATCCATAGATATGTTTCCTGAAGACTCTGCTAAACAGGGGCAAGTTGTTTCCCAGTTGTTGCCTTCACAGACTAACCATCCCTAAAGGGAAAGTTTGAAGACTCGGTTATACAGAATGCAGTCAATCTGGGGAAGTTACGTCGAGATTTGATAAATCTCTCCAAGAGTTTGTGATGACCACCACGCAGTTCATCAGTGCAGAACTAAATGTTCTCCTAAGCAAGTGTGTTCTTGTTCTCATAGCATCCTTTGCCCATGTCCCTAGTAAGTCCTTACTTCAGGTGATCATGAAAATTCCTTGATAAGTCTCTACTTCAAATAGTGATGCAAGACTTCTTCGGTTGGTTCTTATTGAATTCAATCTTCCCTAGTGAAGCGAATGTTTATTTCATTCCTCATAAAGACTCAACTCTGACATCTCCAGCTACGACGTTGATCCGAGCTTTCCCAATGAAGTGGATTTTCATTCAGACTACTTCAGTTCACAGTGGATATTTATTTTATCCCCTATGAAATTTCTCTCCAATCATGGGTGATTCTTCCCCAGTGGATCTCTCTCTTCCTCAGGAAGCCAAGTTATGATGTTATATCCCCTAGGTGAAGTCATGATGTTATATCCCCAAGTGGAGTACTTTCCATTCATCCCGAATGACGTTTCTATCTTGTGAAGATTGGCCGAGTATCCATGTCGAGATGTTTATTTCATCTCCAGTTTACTTCTCCTTGTTTGTTTTGTCAGCATAAGCATAACATGACATACATCCATTCATACAGATATACATGGCATATGTGCGTTTTACAATCTTATGATGTTTATTTGATTCATTCACTTTGGCCGCATCTATTCCCAAGTAACTTGGTTTGTCTTCTCTCCCCAGTAGAGTCGTCACCCTTAAGCAGAAAGTGTACATCCTTTCTAATTCCCCATTGAGTTTGATCCTCATGGAAGATTTTGCTTTAGTTATCTTTTCCTTTTTTGGATAAGATAAATCCCCAGTTGAGTTCATTCCTTAATGGATAGAGTCTTGCTTGACCGTTTCTCTTGAGTTATTTCCTGGATTGAACTTTGGTCCCTGACGATTGTGACTTTTGAATCTCTCTAGGCTGTTAAACCTAGATCGAGTGTGCATTTATTTTGCACTTTGTCTCTCCAGGAAGAATCTATTTAAAGATCACCATTGAAGACAAGATCCTGTTCTCCAGCAGTGTTGTGATAACATTCCTTTGGAATTTATACCCAGGCAATAAGTGGCAGCCTCTTTATTTGAGCAGCTCGTTTTGTTCTCAGATTTTCTATTTCGATGACAAATGGAAGTTTCTTTATAAGACAGTTTGTCTATCCCTAGCAAGTTATCAAGATTATCAACTGTCTTTCCATCAAATGGCATCTCTTCGGAAATCTGTCAGAGAAGTTTGTTGAAGACCTTACATGTATTTCTTGATACAAGGACTTTATTTGCCCTAACGCAATTCCAACTACAAATAACAATGCTCCCCAGGGAGCTCATTATCAAATTTAATTCCATCAAATGGCATCTCTTTGATAAGTTTGGTGAAGATTATTACAGTTGAACTTTCTCTTTATTTGAGAAATCTGTTTTATAAGTCAACCGGCCTGTATCTCTATTGAAGATCCCTGGTGAAGTTTCCTGACTCCCAATAAAGTTATGGATCCCCACTAAAGTCATAAACCTCCAGTGAAACTTCTAATCCCCTGTAAAGATGCTTTCCCACAAGTTTCGCCTTTCCAGGAACAAACTGAGACTTGCTCGTGGCATACAACCTCGAAGCATTTATTTTAAGACTTGCTCGTGGCATACAACCTTGAAGCGTTTATTTTCAGACCTGCTCGTGGCATACAACCTCAGAGCTTTGAATTTATTTTTACCCTTTTCAAGTGTAACACTTGATTAAAGAAGAAACCGAGACCCGTTCGTGGCTTGTGACCCAAGACGTGGGAGGTTTATTTTACCCTTTACACGTAAAAGAAGAAACTGAGACCCGTTCGTGGCTTATGTCCCGAGGCGTGGGGAGGTTTATTTTTACCCTGTTCGAGTAAAAGAAGAAACTGAGACCCGTTTGTAGCTTGTGACCCGAGGCATGTGGAGGTTTATTTTACCCTTTTCTAGTAAAATAAGAAACTGAGACTCGTCCGTGGCTTATGACCCGAGGCGAGGGGATGCTTATTTTTACCCTTTTCAAGTAAAAGAAGAAATTGAGACCAGCCCGTGGCTTGTGACACGAGGCGAAGGGAAGTTGTTTTGGCTCCATTTTTAGATTCTTTGGTTAATCTCGGCAGTAGATTCTACGGTAAATTTTAAAATAGAGTTTTCAGCAAACCTCAACTGCAGGTGTTTCCTTTCATTTCCTGGCAAGTCTCGGCAGAAGATTTCCAGTTGATCTCGACAGAAGGTATGTTCTTTTTATTTCCTAGAAAGTCTCGGCAGAAGATTTCCAAGTGACCTCAGTAGTAGGTATTTTCTTTTCATTTCCTGGCAAGTCTCGGCAGAAGATTTCTAGTTGACCTCGGCAGAAGGTATTTTCTTTTTAGGATCTCAGCAGTATAATCCTTGGTTAAATCTCGGCAAAATATTTTCCAACAAAAAAAACTCAACAGCAGGTGTGTTCTTAGTTAATCCTTGGCAGTAGGAATTCCATAGTAGACCTCGGCAAAAGGTGTTTTATTTGTAGATTCTCTGGTTAATCTCAGCAGTAGATCTCCAACAGACTTTGGCAGAAGATGTTTCTTTCTTTCTAGGATCTCGGTAGTAGATTTTCTAGTAAACTTTGATGCTTCTTTAAACTTCAACAGATAGTTGTTTCTTTCTAGGATCTCGATAGTATATTTTCTGGTTAACTTTGATGCTTCTTTAAACTTCTACAAATAGTTGTTTCTTTTCAAAATCTCGATAGTAGATTCCCTGGTTAATCTTGGCAACAGATTTCTTAGTAAATTTTGATAGTTGACACATTTTACAATAAAACCTTAGTAGAAGGTATTCCCAAATGAGGTCCCAAGTCTCGACAATAGACTCCTCTAGTTGATATCTCTTGGAATCCCCACAGTTAACCTCGATAGTAGGTTCTCCGAGTGAAATTTGTTAAAAGATTTCGTTCAAATATTTTCTCACAAGTTCGTCACCTTTGTTTAAGCTATCCGATGTCTGGTAGTAGGTAATATACCTCTTTGTTTAGGCTAACATATGTTTGGTAGGAGTTAATATATCTCTCCTTGAGCTACCCTATGATTGGTAATTGGTAGTCTCTTCCCCAGTGGAGTTGAATCTCATCCCCAGTTGAGTTGGATCTTTTCCCCGTGGAGTCTTGCTTTGTTTGCTAAGTTGTTCCTCCTCGGGTCTTTCATTCTTTATATGTGTTTCAACAACATTTTCATATAGAGTTATCCCCAAGTTAAGTCATTCCCGAGTGGTTTATTTCCCTGGTAAACCTCCTCAGTTTCTCAGTAATAATTTGTCTCCTGTGGTATCATTCCCCACAGAACTCAGAGTCTTACATTACATATCATACAATTTCACCTGCATTCGGTCAAAATTATAGGTATTCTGATATTTAATCCTTTTTCACCTTGAATGTCTGAATGTCATTGCCATTCATACCTTCAGGTCCAAGAAGATTAAATAGGGGCAACTGTCATACCTAAAATTTTGACCAGACATTTTTAATATTTTTATTCATCTGACAATATTTTCACTTTGCATCATCTGCATAGCATATCATGTATTTCATCATGCATAATGCCCGAATAATCAGCCAAAATAAATTTGTTGGATTTACTGCCGAATCTGTTAAATTAAAAGTCAATTGTGCGTAAAATCAGTGGACGAAAAATTTCAAAATCGAGCTTGCAAATTCCAGTCCTATTAATCTATATTTCGCGTAGTTTAATCAGGCGTGCTCGTTTGAATTTTTTGACCGCTTTTCGAACACATTTTTTTATCAGTCTGAGCCTTTTAACTGGGGAAAATTTATTTCAAAATTTGACCAAATGCTGTATTTTTCCAATACGTTTATTTCACGCTGATCATTTTGGTGTATTCATTTTATTTTTTCGAGCACTTCGATACTGGTCTGTTTTTCCGTTTTAAACCGATTTATTTTCTATTTTTTAATTATTAATTATTTTAATTAATCAGTTTAATTTTCTATCGTTTTTTTTTAAATTTATTTATTATATTTTTAATATTTAATTTTATTTTTAGTTTTTAGAAACTTGTTAAATAAGTTTCATTAAATTCCCATACACCTTTTATGCTACACTTTTGTACTCTCTACCTTATATTACTCCCAAAAAACCTGCATGGTATGCACAAAACTACACGCAAGCCACATAACTTCCTCTCTCATGTAGCTAGTACAACAAGTTTATCACTTTTTCAAAACACCATAGAGGCTATTACACTACATCACCAAAACCAACACAAAAAAAACTGCATTTTTTTCTAAGAGAAAGACAAGAGGGCAGATAATGTTTTCCCTTTACAAATGCGAAGAGATCTAGAATCGGGGGTTGATTATACAAAGGGAAGCTGTTAACACCCAGTGTAGCTATAGTAATCTATAAGAACCTTTATTTACATTTGTTTTGCTATAGTTTTGCTTGGTTGTTTGAGTTCGTTTATTTTTGAATAGTGAAGGTTTCTATCTTGGGAAGGCTGAGGAAATGTTTTTTGTTGTTTTGGGTTTCTATTGTTTTTGGGAAGGTACTGGACCTAAAGTTTTTGATTTAGTGTGCTCGCTAAGATTTTTGCAATCTTATGCCTACGTATTCCTGTAAAGAGATTCGGGGAAATCATAGTGAAATTCTGGTATCAGACGTGTGATGTCACAACAACACACTCTGCACAATGGATAGTAATAACAGTAACAAAGCAACACAAAGAATTGTTCACCCAGTTCGGTCTAACTACCTACGTCTGGGGGCTACCAAGCCAGGGATGAAATTCACTACTTGTAGAATTAATTTACGGACTCAACAACCCAGTTGACAATCTCCTAAACTTAATTCCTACTAGTGATTTTCTACCTAAGAAACCACTTAGATATGAGAACACTACTCAATCCCTAAAACAATACTCAAGGAACAACCTCTTTGAGCAACCTTGATCTTACTTCACAGCTTTGATCAAGTAATAACTCTCTTTTGCTTCACAGCTTTTAAGAGAGGACAGAATACGACTCAGCAATTCACCCTAGAATTCTGGTTATACACCTCGTACAAAATGCTCAAGACACTCCGCCTATGCTCTTGATCTTCTCTCTGTATTTCTGTACTTTTTCCTTTGGTCTTGTGCGCTTTATATAGCTCCTTGAATTAGTCTTGGACCTGCTACAATATCTTACCCGATTTGTTATTTAAAACTGAATATTTAAAACAGATTTTCTCCTAAAATCTTTTTAAATCTTCAACCTTTTAAATCTCCTACAAATCTGCACCAGATCTCCTATGCAGCAGAAAATATCTATCCCAAGATATTCGCATCCAATGAGACAGCTTGCTCTCCACAATTCCAGCTAACACGCAAACCCTAACAACATCACAACCTGATGTTATTAATTCTGCAAATCTAATGTCATAACATCGCCATGTGACATCAGACATCCAACTTCAGCAATTACATATTTAACACAGCCCAGTGTTAAATCTCAATGTTGCAACATCAGCACCTTGACATCAACATTGAATATACTTTGTTTTACCAAAATTCCAGCCAATCCAAGAACTAACAATCTCCCCCTTTGGCTAATTTTGGCTAAGACAATCTCTGCACTCTGCACCTTCAGAGACTTCAGCAGCGGAAAAACTTCAATCAATAATCTTGAAACCTCCAATCAGCAGCATCAGCAGTAACATCTTTTCTTCACAAAACTTTGCTGCTCACAAAAAAACTTCAGCATGTATCATTATGCTACAAACTTGCTACAGCTGCACATAATTCAACATTAGCAGCATCTTTAATTTACTTCAGCATCTAGCACAAAAACTCTGCTGCAGCACCATCTTCAACAGTAACAATTTTGCTCATATTTCAACAATGTTGCTCCCCCTCAATCTTCAACACTGCTGCTCATATTTCATTATTAGCAGTAATGAGCACTCCCCCTTAATATCAATTACTCCCCCTTAATATCTGCATCACATTAGCAGCATTTGGCATTCTTTCTTTGGCTACTTCCCCCCCCCCCTTTTTAGCCACAATTAGACAAGCTTCAACCAGAAGCCCTATTAACTACAATCAGTACACCCTAGCTTTCATTGTTAGCCTCACAGTTAGCAACCAGGCAAAATAAATCATAGAAGGAAAAACATAAAAAGTGCATAGAACATCACAGAATACATATTACATAACCAGCATAGCAAGTGCAAAGCAAAAAAACTAAACTATTATCTAATAACAGCAGATGGAGGTTAGTCTTCATCCGAGCTGGTACCATTAGCATCTTCATCACCTTCATCTGACCTGGAATCCTCAGTATCGCCATTCCCATTATCTTCCCCCTGTTCCAAGTCTTTGATCATCTGCTCAATCTTCATTTTCCTGACAGTGCTGGTTTTGATAACCATATCAAGATCCTTGCATGTTGCCTTTAATTCTTCAATCAGCTCAGATTTTGTACTGACCTTCTTAACCCCAGAACTTGATGTTGTAACAATGTCTGGAACATGACTCCCAGCAAACAGTTTGGGATGCAAAGATAAAGCTGACTCCCTCTTACATGGTACCTCTGTACTGGTTAAGATTCCAGGATGTTGATCTAAGATCATTCCACAGATAAGAGAAGGGAATGATATAGGCATTTTGATAGCATTGGTGGCACCATGCTTCACTACTTGATCAAATATATAGCTTCCAAAGTTGAACTTGACCTTTTTCCCTACAGCATAGATGAACCTTCCTAATCCCACAGTTATGGTGGTTTTGTGATTAGTAGGTACCCAGTTAGCAGCACCAATTCTGTGCAAAATAGCATACTTGATACTGAGTTTGCTAGCTGTCAATTTGTTTTTCAGTGGCCACACCTTCACTTGAGTGGCAGTGATTTCTCTACACACTTCATTATCAGTCACCTCCAGCTCACACTCCTCCTGCTCATCTCTTCCCAGATATTTATTGATGGTACTAGGAGAGAAGTCAATACACTGCCCCCTCATAAACACCTTCTTGTAGTTCACACTTCTATTGTCAGAAATGTCTATGGGAATGTTGACAACAAATTCCTTAACAAGACCACTATAGCACTTAGAGAATCTGGTCACAGTCTTCAGCAGTCCAGTAACATGAATGAGGTCCATAATTTCTTTCATCTCCAAGACATCCTTTCCAAGCTCCCTTTCCAGAGCTAATCTCCTTTGGCATACAAACTTCCACAAGGGAGCACTGCTCGCATAATGAAAGGATATGTTGTCCACTGGCACTTCAGGGACCTTATCAGAGATTCTTTTTAAAATGGTCTTTCTGACATGAGTGATGTCATGAACATCATCTTCAACATCATAGTCAGACTCAGAATGCACCACAACCTTCCTCTTTCTAGGATTTACTTCCACCTTACTCCAAGCTTTTGTTGGCCCAACAACAGTCTTTTTCATCTTAACATCAGATGACTTCTTTGGGGATGATTCAACCTGCTTTTCTTTCCTTGTCCTTAGTCTCTTAGCCAGACCAGGCACTGCTCTTCCAATGACTTCATCATCAGATAAGTCATCAACATTAATCACATCAGTACTCTTTTCTCCTCCAGGAGTAGTCTCAGCATCCTTACTAGGTGATATTCTGACATCCCCTTCAACATCCCCTTCCCCATGAATATCATCTTCTCCACTACTTACTTCAGTATCAACTTCAACTTCCTTCTCAGCATCTTCGATTACGGAGACAACTAATCTGTGAAGATTTGTATCAGTAGATTGCATGTCACACTGATCAGCAGCCATCTGTCTCAGGGGTCTGGATATACCCTTAATAGGAAGTCCTTTCTCAAAGATTTTATCAATGATTTGCCCCATGCTCTTATCAACATCTGCCCTTTCAACCACAGTTTGAGACGAGGATGACCTAGGTGTTGATTTATCACTAAATAGAACACTCGTAACAAGCTTCTTTGTCTTAGTGTCTTTAAAGGTAGTTGCGGCCCTTTTTGGAGCAAGTTTAGAGGGTCTAGGTTTACCTGACTCTGGGAGCATTACCGAGATGGGTTGTATATTCAGAGCTTCATCTTCAGAGTACTCATCTGTAGAAACCCTAGCTTTATTCTGCAATGAACTTTTTGATGGAGAAGATGTCTGTTTTGACATGGTTCCTTTGAGACAGTATAGGTTGAGACAATTCTTCTTGTTGAAGGAGAAGAACAGACGAGTGATATGAGTTTTGACGGATTGTGATTTTGCTATAATAGGAAATGAGGGTCTGAGGTAAGGCGCCAGATTTTGTCTAATTTTTAAAGATCAATTAATGAGTTTCTCCCCCCCAAATAAGCTTTCCTTTTACAATTTTGAAGGGATTCAGCTTAAGAGTGCTTAACTCTAGCAGCCTTTCACACCTGATGTCACAATCTAATGTTAAAACACCAGTCTTAACATCGATAGATGGGCTGACTTCTATAGGTATCCACAGATAACAATTATCTCTGGACCTGACTCCTTTCATGATCACTTCATCCTTTTCGTTAGTCACCAGACACTCATCCTTGGAATAGCTGACTTTGTAACCTTCATCACATAACTGACTTATGCTAATCAGATTAGCATTTAAACCACTGACAAACAGAACATTATCAAGTTCAGGTCTACCATCACCTTTCACTTTTCCAACTCCTGCAACTACACCTTTCTTGCCATTGCCAAATATAACCTCATGAGTAGGACAATGACTGACTTCAACTATCAAAGTTCTGAATCCAGTCATGTGCTTTGAGCATCCGCTGTCAAAGTACCATGTATCCTTATCAACTTGGCTACCTGAGGTGTGGGCTAAAAGACATTTCACCTTCTCCTTAGGAACCCATTGTTTAGCAACTTTAGGTCTGACCTCCTTGGGTTTGCTTTGAGGAGAAGATTGTGGATAACCATGCAATTTAAAACAAGAGTATTGCGTGTGTCCAAACCTTCCGCAATAGAAGCATCTTACTCTGTCATCTCTAAAGTGGTTAAATCTTTTGCCACTTTGATGATAATGCTGTGGCTGCCACCCATAATGTCTTCTTCTTCCATAGTTGGAATATCTTCTTCTGTACTGATGTTGTCTTCTAGGCTGTCTCCTATGGTGATGAGGCTTCCTTCTTCCATAGTTATGAGGCACAACATTGTTGTATCCATATCCATACCCATACCCATACCAGTTTCCTTGATGTTGAGACATCTGATGAGACATATTCTGTTTGAACCTTGCAGATTGCATGCTCTTGTGATATTGGGGAGGCATATACTGACTAGCTCCTTGAGGCTGCATCTTTCTCTGATGGGGACCATTATTTTTCTCAACATTCTGAGGCTGAACAACCTTCTTATGGGTAGGATCCTGTCTCTTTGTTTGAGACATTGGTTGAGACACCTCCTCCTTTGCTCCTGAAGTGTTTGCTTCAGCAGAAACCTTTTTCTCAGCCACAAATCCTATACCTGACTTATCACCAGCAACCTTTTTTGTCTGAAGGATCTTATCAAGTGTGTCTGTACCATAGCTCAGCATCCTAACAGACTTGGTCATATGATCAAGGTGAGCTTTGATCAGTACAACTTTATTTTCCAGATCAGCTTTTTCATTCTCAAGCTGAGCAATCTGTTGCTTGTGGCACTTGTTTTCTTGACAAATCTCAGCACTTTTTAAACACAGCTCTTGATAATTAGAAGCTAACTCCTCATAAGTTATTTCTCCATCACTAGAATCATCATCTGAAACAACAGCTCCTGTTAAAGCTCTAACATACTTTGCTGACTCACCTTCACTTTCACTATCAGAGTCAGACCAGGATACTATCATGCCCCTCTTCTGCTTTTTCAAGAAGGTGGGACATTCTTTCTTGACATGTCCATACCCTTCACACTCAAAGCACTGAACTCCTTTATCTTGGGTAGTTTTCTCTTCATCCTTCTCTTTTGACTTGCTGGTGTCAGAATTTATGTTCTTGACATTAGGCCTGGAGTTATTATTCATTCTCTTGAACACTTTGTTGAACTGTCTTCCCAACACAACTATGGCCTGAGATAGATCCTCCTGGGATTCAGAACTCTTTCCTTTTTCTTCTTCATCATTTGACACCAGGGCTATACTCTTTGGCTTATTTTCTGGCTCTTCCTCATTCAACCCAAGCTCAAAAGTTTGAAGAGATCCAATGAGCTCATCAACTCTCATCTTGCTGATGTCTTATGCTTCTTCAATGGCAGTCACCTTCATCTTGTACCTCTTATGGAGTGACCTAAGAATCTTCCTTACAAGCTTTTCATCTGACATCTTTTCACCAAGAGCACTGGAAGCATTAGCCAGCTCAAGAACACTCATGTGGAAGTCATGAATAGTCTCACTTCCTTCATCTTCAGACTTTCAAACTTCTATGTTAGAAGCTGAAGTCTTGACATCTTAACTCTAGATGTTCCTTCATGTGTAGCCTGCAAAATATCCCACACTTCCTTAGCAACTTCACAGGTATTGATTAACCTGAAGATATTCTTATCCACTCCATTGAAAATTGCATTTAGAGCTTTGGAATTTCCAAGGGCAAGCTCATCTTCTTCCTTGGTCCATTCTTCTTCAGGCTTTGGCTTTGAGGTGCCTTCTTTGTCTTTGCCAGTATCATCTTTTTCACACACAACAGGTGCTTTCCACTCTTTAATAACAGCCTTCCAAGCCCTGCTGTCCAAGGATTTTAAGAAAGTGGTCATCCTTGGCTTCCAATAATCATAATTGGATCCATCCAAAATAGGGGGTCTGTTGACGAATCCTCCAACTTCTTTATCCATCTTTACACCAGAAAGTAACTTCCCTAGATCTCACCCAGAGACAGACAGGATGCCTGCTCTGATACCAATTGAAATTCTGGTATCAGACGTGTGATGTTAAGGTGCGATGTCACAACAACACACTCTGCACAATGGACAGTAATAACAGTAACAAAGCAACACAAAGAATTGTTCACCCAGTTCGGTCTAACTACCTACGTCTGGGGGCTACCAAGCCAGGGATGAAATTCACTACTTGTAGAATTAATTTACGGACTCAACAACCCAGTTGACAATCTCCTAAACTTAATTCCTACTAGTGACTTTCTACCTAAGAAACCACTTAGATATGAGAACACTACTCAATCCCTAAAACAATACTCAAGGAACAACCTCTTTGAGCAACCTTGATCTTACTTCACAGCTTTGATCAAGTAATAACTCTCTTTTGCTTCACAACTTTTAAGAGAGGACAGAATACGACTCAGCAATTCACCCTAGAATTCTGGTTATATACCTCATACAAAATGCTCAAGACACTCCGCCTATGCTCTTGATCTTCTCTCTGTATTTCTGTACTTTTTCCTTTGGTCTTGTGCGCTTTATATAGCTCCTTGAATTGGTCTTGGACCTGCTACAATATCTGACCCGATTTGTTATTTAAAACTGAATATTTAAAACAGATTTTCTCCTAAAATCTTTTTAAATCTTCAACCTTCTAAATCTCCTACAAATCTGCACCAGATCTCCTATGCAGCAGAAAATATCTATCCCAAGATATTCACATCCAATGAGACAGCTTGCTCTCCACAATTCCAGCTAACACGCAAACCCTAACAACATCACAACCTGATGTTATTAATTCTCCAGATCTAATGTCACAACATCGCCATGTGACATCAGACATCCAACTTCAGCAATTACATATTTAACACAACCCAGTGTTAAATTTCAATGTTGCAACATCAACACCTTGACATCAACATTGAATATACTTTGTTTTACCAAAATTCCAGCCAATCCAAGAACTAACACATAGCAATCGTAGTTCCTCTTATTCTATTGAAGGAGGAAAAAGAAGTTTGGTGTCTTGTTCAAAGCCCAAGATTGAAGATAAAGTTTGATTGAGAGAGAATTTGCCATCTTTAAAGGGAGATATCTCACATATTCATCACAAACATTTGAGTAATTATTTATAAGGGAAGTTTCTTTAACTGAGATACGTAGAATCCAGCAATGCCACACCTTCCTTTATAAGTCTCTGCATGCTAAGAGAGGGACATTGGCATGGATGTATATAATCCAGAGGCTTGCCACTTACAGCTGTTAGATGAAAGAGAAATTTTAACCAGGATAAAGGAGGGACCCCAGCTTGGATTTTGAATCAACAAGTGTGCCACTTACAGTAATTTATCTGGGAAAAGGTTTTTTTTGATTGTTTATCTATTTTATAATGTGATGTATAGAGGAAATATCTTCCTACAGAGAGGACGAAATGGTCTCACCTGTGGAGATGTTTGTTTTTGTGCCTTAATCAAAGCCCAAGGTTGAAGCTAAAAGGTTTGAAAACTGACTCCACTGGGGAGTATTATGTTTGTCTTGTACAAAGCCCAAGATTGAGGCTGTCTGGAAGGAAATCATTATATGAAGCCTAAGAGGAGGCTGACTCTTGCTTAGGATTGCTTAAATCTAGTGGAAGGTCTATAATGCTTTAAGGATTAAAAGGGGAACCAACTCTTGCTGGGGTTTGACGAAGAGTTGATTTATCAGATACCATGAGGCTCTGATGCTTTTGGAGATTTATTGATGGTAATCTGATCCTGGCTGGGGATTTTAAAGATGAAAATTAAGCCTTGTTGGGGGATCAGGATAGACTTAAAAGGGTAAGCCTGTATATCTTGTAGACCTTGAGTTCTCCTGGGGATTTAGGTATTGGGGAGATGACTAGGATCTATCTTATGCTTTTAGGAAGCCTGAGAGTCTTTATACAAAGGCCAAGAGGAGGCTAAGATTGTCCAAGTCTATTTAAGAAGAGGCGGACTCTTAGCTGGAGGAAGATCTTTGTATGATGCCCAAGAGGGGGCAGTGGGTTATAGAGATGAAGATCAATTCTTGATTGATTAGGTGTTCTAGAGTTTTGACTATCCTGAGGTTTGAACTAGTAGAGATAAATGAATTCTATCCTATGCTTTTAGGAAGCCTTTGGGTCCTTGTACTAAGCCAAGAGGAGGCTATAGGGGGAACTTCTGAGAAGCATGTGGGTCCTTGTACTAAGCCCAAGAGGAGGCTGAGAATACTTCTAGGAAGCCTGTGGGTCCAAGCCTAAGAAAATTTCAAGAAAGGTTTCACTGGGAATAATCCTTTCTTTGTTGAACAGTTCTAGGGGTTGAAAAAATTCAAAAGAGGTTTCACCAGGAATAATCCTCTCTGGGGAAATGAATTTCTTTTATATGTTTCTAAGTTTTTTTACAGTCTTAAGAAAAGTTTCCCCGAGAATAATACCTTTCTTATTTCCATATTGAATAAAGCCCAAGAGGAGGCAGACTGTATTAGGGAAGTTTCCTATGAGGGAACTAGTTATTGAACTAAGTTAAAATTATCCTACTGCTTGACCTAAGGATGACTTAATTGCTGGGGAAACTCTAGATAAGTGTATACAAGTATATACAAATAATTGAATCAACAAGTATATAAACAAGTATGCATTGAATTGAAAAGATATTGGGCCTTACACCCTGATTGGGGGGCCCAAGTGTACTGTGATGGGTTGTATGGATTACAACTGTCAGATTAGGGTTTTTTGAAGAATTGAAGAAATTTTTGATAAAACTTTGAGTTTGAAATTAAATTTAAAAGAAAGTTGTTTATTTGAATGAATTAAAAGGAAAGTTTGGGGCTTATAACTCAAGGAGAGGCCCAAGTGGTCTAAGAGCAGTTTCACCGGGAATAATGCTCCTCTTAGTACCAGTTTAAAACAGACAGAGGATTTTAAAAATAGAGGTATGGGGCTTACAACTCAAGGAGAGGCCCGTAGAGGTTGTTTATTGTTTAAAACATTATGTACAAAAGATTGGGGCTTTTGCTCAAGGAGAGGCCCAGATGAAAGCAGTGATCACACTGCAATACTGAAAAGATGTTGTGGGACTTATACTCTAGCAGAGACCCAAAATTTATTTATGTACATAGGGGGTTGGGTCTTATACTCTAATAGAGGCCCAAAATGTTTATTTAAAGGAAGAAAAGTGGGGCTTATACTCAAGGAGAGGCCCATTTGAAAAACAGTGGACGCACCATTATTTTGAATATCGCACCGGGAATTATACTATAACAGAGGCCCAAGGTTTTATTTTTCTACAAAGGGGTTGGGTCTTACACTCTATTAGAGGCCCAAAATGTTTATAAAATGTTTTAAAGATTTAAATTCAATGAAGAAACCCTAATTTTATTTAAAAATGCATTGTTCAAAGAAAAAATAAATAAAAAATGATAAAAAAATATCAAATGTATTTAATAAACATGTTATGAATTTTGAAAAATATTTTAAAATAGATGTTTTAATTCACAAGATGATTTGAAATTCAAATGGTTTTGAAAAATCAAGAAAAAGAATTCAATTAAAAATGTTTAAAACAATTAAAAAGAAATTCTTTGAAAAATTAAAAAATATATCAAATATAAAATATTTTTTTGATTTTTTTGTGGAATTAAATATTAAAATGTATAAATGACTTATGTTTAAAAAATAATTTGAAAAAGATTAAAAATGAGAGAGATATGAATTTTTTGAAATTAATTGAAAATATTAAAAAATATTAAAAAATTTAAAAATTTGAATTATGGCGCTAAGAACTTCATCTTCTTCCTCGCGCGTGCCATATTTCTCAGATTTGCAAAACCTCTCATATCTCACTGAATACGCAATGAAATTGACTTTTGTAAACATGAAAGTTGCTCGTTTTTTAACAAGGATTTCAGTGATACCAATTAATTGCATTTCTTTTAAGTGTAGAGTGAGAAATCATGTGAAGAACAAATGAACTCTAATTTTTGCAAGAACACCATGAAACTCCATACACGATAGATACAAAGCAATTAATTGAGGGGAAACACTCAACACAAGTGCAGAAACATGTTGGTAACTTGAAAACACATTTATGATGCATGGATCATGGAGTTCAGTTTCGAGGAAGCTTACCTTGCAAGAGGAAATCGAATCCTCAGTTGGAGATGTTACATAAGTGTTTTGATGATCTGGAGAGCTTTCTTGGACCTCAAGGGTGGTGTTCCAATGATTAGAATGGATTGAAACCTTCTAGATCACTTGGCTCGACTCCATCTGCAGCCTTGAGGAAAATTTGAGCAAATGGATAGTAACTTGGTGATTCTGATGTTCCAGATGTTGTTTAAGTGTTTAGATCACTCATATATGATGTATGTGAGGTGTTAGGATGGTTGGTTTGAGCTTAATTGCTCTCTATCTCAAAACACGATTCTCACTTCTTTGAAAATGGAACTTTGGTTCACAAGAGGGAAATGGTGGAAAACATGTGTTGTGATGTTTTGGTGTGTTGAAATCAGTCACAAATTACCTCTATTTATAGTTAAGGATGTTTGTTTTGCAAGGAGTAATGTGTGGATGAGGGATCACTCTATTATCCAATGGATGTGCCCATGTATCATGCCTTAAATGCTAAGATACCAAGTCTCCTCTTAGCTATTGACTTGAGCTGGTCTTTGTAGCTTTAGGTCTTCTGATTTTTGAGTCAATCCTGACTCAATTGGACTGATATGGCTTGGTTCATGACAGGTCAATGCACCCCTTCAATGCCAAATGACAAAGTTGGAGTTTTGGATTTGAAACTTGAATGATCACAATTCCAAAGCATATGATTCTTGACTCAATGCTCCAAGTTTGAAAATATCAAGTGATTCATCAAGATTCCCTCTGATCTTGGAAGAGGACAAAGCTTGTAAGATGACAAAATTTGAAATGGAAATTGCGTGGCACAAGAAATGCACAAAATCTGCCTTGAAAATCAGTTTGAGCAAGGCATGTTGTGAGGTCCATAACTCTTTGTCCAATTTGAATTAATGGGAGTTCTTGTACTCTTTGGAAAACTTGTATATTATACTTCAACTTTGATGTTTACCTTTGGTCTTGGATCATTATAGATCATGGAGAAAAATGACCTCAAAGTTGGAAAAAATGAGAACAGATTCTGTCTCAAAATTTCACTAAGTGTTAAAGTGGACATCCCATGAAACCCTAACTTCATGGCTTAATAACTCAAAATCTATGCACTTTTTGGGAATCCACCCTCAGTGACAAAGTTATAGTATGTAATGAGAGCTTTCATTTGAGATTTGGATGGGAGAAAATGGTTGCTTGGATCACAAGTTATGGCCTTGCAAAGTTTGGTAAAAATAATATTTTTTCATACTTAGTGAAATTTTAAGTTTCTTAATATTACCCCTTTTGCAAGTAACCTCACTTTTCTTGATTTTCTTGATGGATGATGATCCAAATCATAAGTTGACATTGTTCTTGACTTAAAGAAGCCATGTTTGTCAAAAAATCTCAAAAGTCAAACTTAGTTTTGGTCACAGTTGACTTTTTATCAGATGAATTTCAAACTTTGTGATCCTTTATGAAATCAAGTCCTTGGGATAAATCAAACCTAATGGATGGATTCCATCGGTGTTTTAGAGTGTCTTGAATCATTTCCCAAGGTTTGAGATCATGTCTTGGTCAATAGTCAAAAATATGGTTGACTTTTTCCCAAAAACCCTAGTTTGTGGTCCAGATGAATTTGAATCCTTGCATTGCTTGTGAGCCAAGTTCTTTGAATCAATTCAATCTTGTGAATGGATCAATATAAGGTATTAGAAGTCTTTAAAGAATCTCTTGAGGTCTTGGCTCATGCTTTGATCCAAAAGTCAACTTAAGGTTGAATTAGGTCAAGAAACCCTAAGGCTATTTTGAACTCATGAATGAACTCATAAGGTTCTTTTGTGCTTCTTGAATCATGTTTTGAAGTATTGGCTCGTGCCTAGATGAAAATATATCTCTGGAGTCCTTGGTCGATCAAAACCCTAATTTGGTGACACTGGTGATCTTAAGGCTTGATCAGCTTGAGATGTTGAATCCTTGTGCTTGATTCTTGATATGGGAGACCTCTTGATTCCCCATAGATGTTTGAGAGGCTTGGAAAGTTGAATATCATGTCAATTTTTTATTGATCATTTGCCTGAATGCTCTGAGAGGGCTCAATAATCCTAATCCTTGGTTAATGTGAATGCTCAACAATCTTTGAGAGGATTGATGAGGTATGAAGACACATCCATAGTATGGTGATGATTTGCACAATGATGTGAAATCTTATGGTCAAAATTTAGGGTATGACACACCCCCTCCTCTCTTTCATTTTTGAGAGGCCTCACACACAAAAACCATTCATCCCACAAACCTCATTTCACCCTATTTTTTAAACTTTAAGTAACACCTCCTCCATGAACATCAAACTCTTTCAAAACATACCTCAAATCCCTCCGCCATAAGCTTTCTGCCGTACACACCCGCTTGAAAGAGATATACACACGTACCTCACGTAAGACACCCGTCATTTTTCACAAGTGACCATTCTGTCGGCAACAGCGAAACGACGTCATCACCATCTGCAGCACCGCCGGAAAGCTTCGGTACCTCGTCGTCTTCATAAAGAAGTGAGAGAGCTACGGGAAGGAGTTCTAGAACTTGCGAAAAGGAAGCGAAAGAAAAGGAAAATACCACCGGAAAGTGACGCGAGGCAAGTCGCAAGAAGGGAAAACATGATTTCTCACGTACTGGTAACCTAAGCTTGTCTTCTTTTTATTATTTTTGGTTTTTATTTTAATTGTTATTATTAAGTTAAGTTAACTTGATTTCTTTGAATCTTCTTGGGCCAGTAAATTTTCCCACCTCCCTTTTTCTTGTTTAAACCCTTTGTTTTTCTAATTAATAATAATCTTTCTCTTATTTTAATTCTAAAAGGATAAAAAAAATATTTCTAATCAATTTCTACTTTTATTTGTATATCTAAAAAGGGAAAACAAAAAAACAAAAACCAAAAAGATTGTAATTATTTATTTTATTAGTTATTTGTGTAATATATTTTTAAAATGTAAAAAAATTGTTTAATTATTAATTGATTTAAATATTTTTATTTAATATTGATTAATAAAATTATTAATTAATCTTATTAAATATTAATATTTAAATTGGTTAATAATTCTTGTTGCCCGATTCTATTTCGTGATAATTTGCTCTTTTGTTTTGGACCTGCTTTTCCTTGATTAATTCTTGATGCTTTGTCATGGTTAATTTTTTATGTTTATTCATGATGCCTTGCCTTGTGAGGTGATTACATGTCTTGATCTTTTCTTTGTATACATGTTGTTATTTGTTCATGAGCTTAATTTTGATGTTTGAGGCTTTGCTTTGTGCTCCTTGGATATTTTCTTCATGATGCCTCTCTTGTTTGATATTCACTTGTGGCTCTTGAAACATCTATGATGCCAATGTTTAAATCCAAGGGAAGGGTTTGTGGTTGACTTTACAGTCATGTGCATTGTATATCTTTTGCATCTTTCACCCATTGTATGATCCTTGCCTCCATTGAGGTTGATTACCTTAGGTTGTATATACTTTAAACTGATTACCCTTAGGTTGTGACCCTCTTAGGAGTTACCCCTAGGATGTTTCAACTTTAGATAATTTACAGTTAGGTTCCCTTTTCTCAAAAGATATTAGACATTAGTCATGCTTAGTCGAGATGTAATTCTCCTACCCCATGACATTGTTGAGAAAGATGTTGACTCTTTTCCACTTGAGAGAGGTATGTGGCATACTTGTTGATTCTATATCTGAGTTGGAGCCCTTCTCTCAATGTGAAGCAAAGATCCATCTTTCGTATGTTTGTGGTGGATTAGTTGAGTATTCCCCTTAAGATAACTTGTCTCTTCTCCTAAAACCAACCAACAAACATGCTTTTACCCGTAGTTAGCCAAACTACGATTGCTCTGATTTTCTATACAGGATACGTAGGCGTAGGATTGCGAGATCCTAGCGAGCTACCTTTTTCTTTTTCCACCTTTTCTCTTTTCTTTGTCCATCTTTTACCCTTGAGCAAACAACTTAACAAATAACAAAAATTCAACCAGAGGTTCCTATAGAGTACTATAGATACTTAGGGTGCTAATATCTTCCCTTAGTATAACCAACCCCCGAATCTTAGATTCTCTTTATTGCTTTGTTTTGCATTGCCTGTTTATGGGTTATTCTTTCTTTACCCCTTCTCCTGAATAAATTAAAGATCGGTGGTGATATCTTAAGATTTGTGAAGCCTAGCTAACTCAATAGCTATGGTCTTCGATAATCATCGTGACATTCACCATAGGAGAACTACCACCTGACCAGAAAGTGGGTAACATGACCAGGCGCAGAGCTTGCTCTTACGTCTTGGTCGAGGACAAGTTGTAGCGGCGGGGGATTCTCCATCCCTCTCCTCAAGTGTGTCGAGGAATCCAAGGTCGCCCGTATCCTACACGAAATCCATGAAGGAATCAATGCCCAACACCTCGGAGGAAGGTCCCTTGCCCGGAAGGCCTTACGAGCAGGATACTACTGGCCCACCATGCAGCAAGACACATGTTAAAAATTGCGATAAATGCCAACGCCACGGGGATATGCACTTGGTACCACCCAACGAGCTTAAAACTCTTTCGTTCCGGTGGCCCTTCTTTTGGTGGGGAATGAACATCCTCAGACCGTTTACCAGGGGTCAAACCATAACAAGTACCTGATAGTCAGCGTTGACTATTTCACGAAGTGGATAGATAATCGTGTGTCAGTGCCTTCAGCAAGTATATGGACTACGTCTGAGTAATATAAAATATTATCGTTTCCACAGAGACCAATGTTAAGCTATCTATAACTATTGTTACGATGTTCTATTTTAGGCTAATCAAACAGGGTTGCAAAGTGCACAGAAAGTAATGAAGATAAAATAAATTCAGAGAAACAATGTTGAAATGCAATTCACATAGATCAGACAATACTCCTATCGTATCTAAATAGAATTACTTATGGGTCAATATTTTCTTCCTTGAAAAATGGTTAATTAAAAAGAAACCATCGCGTTAGCGTAATCGGAACCAGATTTGACCTCTAATTTATACCATCCGCTCACGCTACACCGGTCGCATCTTGCATTAAAGTGAAAAATACTTTCTAATAATATTAAACTTTCCTAATTGATTAACACAGTGCTTCTGCTGTTTTTCTTAATAAAAAACTAACCAATTTTTATCTTAAGTGTCGGACGGCTTTTGATCTTACCCGACGTAATCACGGATCTACTTTCGTAATATCCGATCAGATAAACCACAAAAAATTGCATTAAAACCAAAACAGCCCCTAAAGCATTCCTACAAATACAACATATGGAGTGTCGTCGAAACGACGATCCTCATATTCCAGCACTAAAGATTTAGCTGGACATGATTAAGGTGAACAACATAGCATATAACTAATTATCAGAATAAGTCATTTAGGGAAAAATGTGTGTTAAGTGTGTAATTGATTTTGAAAAGGTAACGACGAGAGAAACAAGATAAATCAAAGTAAAACGTGCAAGACAATAAAGAAATTAGAACAGAACGATTAAAATAAAGGCAGTGCGAGAAAGAAATTAAAATAAAAGCAGTGCGGGAAATAAACAAAAGTAAAGGCGATGCGAGATAAATAAAGAATAAAAATTGCGAATGAATTAAAAACCTGCTTCAAATCGGAGACTTGAATCTGGTACAAGGCTGGTAAAGAAAATAACGGCAAGCTTTTACTCTACGATTGCTCCACACTCGCTCACAACAATGGTGCGATAATTCCTCGATGTGACTAATTATCTCTTTTACAAAGTGAATCTATGCCTATGCTGCGACTAAGAGTGGATGCCTAAAAAAATGAGAAACTAGGTCCTATTTATAGTGAAACATTTCCTCGGACGTCAAGTAGGGACTTTAGAAATCGTGGGAGAGAAATCCTTTGGTCAAGGCTTCAACCTCCAACCACCCTTGACTGACTCCACCTTTGTGAAGATGGCGCCCGCCACCAAGGCATGGCGTCCGCCATGTGTGTAAATGGTGGTGGATGTGGTCTCATGGCCGTTGGGTTGTGGGAGAAACCTTACACCTCACGGCTACCCCCATGGCCAACGCCATGTGGAATGGCATGTGTGTAATCAACCCTAAAATATCTGTTTTTCGCTCGTTTTGCTTCGTTTCTTCATGGATGGCTCTATTTAGGCAATGTACCTGAAATTAAGACAAAACACAAATATAATGCAAGAAAATAACAATTAAACGACAGTAAACATGTGCAATCCGAGTGAAATACGCAATGTGTTTCAGTGTTATCAAATTCTCCCACACTTAAACCTTTGCTTGTCCTCAAGCGAACTCTTATGAGCACAAAAGAAAAATAGCAACACACAAGTATTCAATTCAGGCTACAGACTCTTAGTTCAATCAAGGTTGCTTCTATAGATACTAACTCGCAAACCAAGGATATCATAGTGACACTTTTCGCGAGTTGCGGTCATAAATTTCCTTCCTATACAAACCAATCCTTATCATGTTATTATACCTAGGCCTAACTTACTCATCCCTCCTTTATCCTTTTTCATTTAGGCGCAATCACATTAAGCCCGTTATCTTGTACTCGCATGGTGAACAAACATGTTGGTGATCCTGATCCAATATTGTGTCAATATGCAATAATTTTTTTTTTACTTTTTAACACAGACACGTAAGCATATTTTTTTGAAGTTTCGCTACCATTGGGCTAAGTAACTGAGTAAGGGTTACCTAACTTAGAAGGCAGATCCTTTTTCAAAATATTTGCTTTTTCTACATGTATTTTTTTTTCTCTTTTTTCTTTCTTTTCACGGGATCATTCACCTATTTGCATTGGTTCGTCTACTTAGCGGTATCTAAGATGGTGCTGATTGCTAAAATAAACTACTCAAGGATTAATTCAAGGGTGATATTTTAAGGTCATAGCATAATAAGTATCAGGATCGATTCCAATAATCAAGAAACTTACGGTGTCATGACGATATCGATTTTTCAAAGGTTTTCCCAAGTCTTCGCAAACTATCATAAACTTGTCTAACAACCCAAATTTTCAAAATAAAAGCTGTTTTCTTATTCAATTTTTTTGTATGGCTCAAGAAATGGGGAAAATAGACAAACTACACATACGACTTGTCAAGTACATGTAATTATTAAAAACATACTAAAAACAGGCTAAAAGCATAATTAAAACTAAGCTAGAAAGTAAAAATGCATAATTAAAACTAAACTAGAAAGCAATAAAATGAAAAAAATAAAATCAATAAATATCTCCTCGCACACTTAAACCAAACATTGTCCCCAATGTTTCAATAAAAGGTGGAAAAAAATAGGTGGAACCTGGACAATGCTACTGACGGCCATCGATACCCTCTCCTCCCTGCTCTGAACGTCGAGGATGACAACTCCTACTATGGTGACGTGTACTCTGTGGAAGCTCAAGCTGCTTAATCCTCGCTGCCAACGAGGCATTAGACTCCTGGAGTTGCCAAAGGTTTCCAAGTATGGAGTCTTGAGTGGCCTCCACCAGGTTAAAGTTGCTGGTCAAGAAGGCTTGCTGGCATTGTTGTTGGGAGACTATAGTATGCTGAGCCTCCATAATAGAACGTAGAGTGTGCTCAGTCTGTCTCTGTAAGTCACGTATGAAGACCATCGCATCCTGTTGATGCTCATACATGGCATAAAACAGGACATCCCATTCTTCTTCGTGAGATCTCTGCTCTCTCCACATTTCCTCAGTAATATAAAAGCCAGAAGATGTACCTGCAGCAGGATAAGTAAAATGTGGTGTGTGCAGGTGATGCACGAGGTGGGGGTGATTGATGAACTGGGACTGGTTGCTCCACTCATATTCATCATTGGTTCCGTCACCTTTGTTCTCCGGGACGTTCGGTGGTAACGGAATAACAACAGGTGGTGCCTGTAAGTCATACGTCCAGTTCCTCTCATATCGTACATTTGTATGACGGGAACAAGGTAAAGCCACACTCAGGATGACTACATTATGAACCATGAGGTTGAAACCTCCTTCCTTCTTCACTTTGCATAAACATATATTTCTAAAAAATTTTAAATCTATCGTGCGAGATGGAAGTGGTTCTAAAGTAGCCAACTCAGTGTCTAGCTGTAGAGCACGTGCAATGGAGGTAATCAATTCTCCAAATGATATGGTATGCCCTTTTTCACAATGACACACATGTGTGCTATCATAAACGGGACAAAATTTAATCTCCTCCTTAAGAGGGTAGCCTGCAAAAATATTAGTTCTTTGGAATTCAATTTATTTGAATTTTCCTGGCCGAAGATAGTGTCGGCCAACAGATGGCAGAACACTCGTTTAGCCGGGTTATGGATATCTGAGGCCAAGTTTCCTTCGAAGGAATCAGCAGTTTAGCCCGTCAGATTTCTCCACAATTGAAAGGCCTCAATATGCCAATCAGTTTCTAGAGGCACTTCACAAATAGCTCCGTCCCCGTAAGGGAATCCTAACAAACCTGCCAGATAGTCAGTGGTACACTCATATTCAACACCAAACATTCTAAAATTTACCATACCGGCAATACTAGCAGTGTTAGGACTGACAGTGTAAATTAGGAAACTCAAGAATTCCTGGGTCAGCCTCACGAAAGTGGGTTCTTTGCGCTAAAAAATGACATGCAAATCTAAATTTTCAAGCAAATAGAAAACACTATGATAGATGCCTAAACTATACAGACAATCCGAATCAATATACCTTGTCGCGAAAATTTTGCGTGTCTGCAATTCTTCAAACTTCGGCCTCTGCCTCTCTCCGGACTTTCCCTCGCGAAAAATGATTTCTCCCTGCTTCATTCCTGCCATTGTTGGTGGTTGTTAAATAAAAGTGGAGGTTTTAGTGAGATATGGTGAAATGGGGATTTTATGGATTTTTGGTGAAAGGTGTGGTTTTTATGGATGGGAAGTGATTGGGGTTTGGAAATGGTAGTGGGTTAGTGAATGAAGGAGTGTTTAATGAGGTTTAGTGGGTTTTGAAGTTGGTTGAAAATAGGTAAAATGGGGTTTGGAGAGGTTGAAGATGATGAAAATGGGAAAAAATGGGGCTTTTCACGCTCTGCCCCGTTTTTGGCTTCAGATCCCATGGCGTTCGCCAAGGGGTAGATGGTGTCTGCCATCTTCACAAAGCGTCTGGACCTTATTTAGTTGGGCTTTGGAGCTTTGGGTCCTCATCAAGGGGTGTGTATAACATCTTTTGCAGCTTTTATTCATAAAAGTACATGCATGGAACATAAGTGATATTTTGATAGAAAAAATAATCGTAAACAAAATAATATTTAATATAAATAAGGAAAATAAAATAAAATATTTTTTTTGGAAAATCTAAGATTTTCGCAATTCTTATAAATCTAAAATTTCATCAACAAAAACAAACGAAATAAATGCAAAATATCCAGATAAGTTTGGTAACGGAAAATTTAGTAACGAAAATATCCAGATAATTCAAAATGTAAAAAAATTTAAGTGCGATGGTGCGGAAATAAATCTAGTAACGGCGAATCAGATAATAGTGAAAATGAGGTAAATCCACCACACTTAATGTGAGCAGTGTCCTCAGTGCTTTTAGTATCTTCTCTAGAGTGATTTGCATCGGTTCCCCTGGTTCATATGTGGACAGAGTGCTTCGGCTTCTGCTAACGGGCCTCAGAGACTATAGATTTCCTGATAAAGTAAACCAGTCTCTAAAGCATGTGTGGCATCAACTACCTCCATCTGCAAGGTCAATTCAGTAAGATCTTCACGAAGAGAGATAATCTCTTTACGCGTGGTATCCAAATCAGAGTAAACATTGCGCCTCTGCAAATTAGCATTAGAGGAATAAACTGTGGTCCTATCCGAGAGAGGTGTAGGATGATATTTGGGAACATGAGGGGTATTAGGTCTAGCAGGTGTCTCATCTTGGGCTTCTAAAGGGTATGACCAATTCTCTTTCTTGTGAATGCTGGTTCTCCCTTAGTGTGGTAGGCCAAAGTAGTGGATTGTTTCATGGTTTATCAGGAGCTTATAGTGTTCAGTACTCAAGAAAACTCTCCTCACTAGGCCTCGGTCTAAATAATGGTTCAGGTCAACGAGGGTGTAGCTGCAATAAGGGGTCAGGTGAGACAATTGGTTCAGGAGACCTGAGGCGAAGGCTATGTGGGTCGTTGTTCCTCCTACATAAATGGGTCCCTCGGAGGATCTGGCAGTAACGTGTAGGTTCGGAATTAGGAAATTACCACAGGCTACAGGATGGGAATGGGTGGTGGAGAAAAGCATAAGGATCTCCCCAACACTGACATGGTCACCTGTCTCACTCTTCCCAAGAAAGGTGTGGGCTAAGATCACCTGGAAGTATCTGAAGGAAGGGTTATGGATGCGGTTTGAAAGTTGGATAGATGGATCAGGGCCTCCTCCACCTGTGATATCGCTCCAAAAATTATCAAGCTCTTCCTACATGAACTCACCAATAGGAAGTTCAAGTATAGCATCGAGGCCACACTGAAATCCAAGTAGGTTAGCAAAATCCTTATGGTTAAAGGCGAACTCGGTTCCAAATAGTCTAAAGTTCATATGGCCTCTTTTAAATCATTTACCCATGTAAGGTTCATAGGAGAGTGAGCTGAGGAATTCTAAGGTTAGATTCCTGTATGTGACGTTCAGGGCATCAAAATATTCCTCCCATTGCAGTTGATGGCACATGTATCTCACACTTGCTTCCAGGCCTAATACTTCTAGGCAGTTAGGGTCAGGGTATCTGGTAGGTAACATGGGTCGTTCGGATAGAACCACAAATTGATTCTTCTGAGCTTCATCCCTGAATGCAACATGCATATCATCAAAGTTATGCATCCTAAAAATATAGTTCGTGGAGAATATGCTATAGAGAGGGATGGAATCTAAAACCTGCAACGTAAACATCATACAAGTCAATCCTGTTAAGTAAATAATATATTAAATAATAGGAATTAATGCATAATAAAAACGAAAAGGTCGAGGGTTGCCTCCCACGCAGCGCTTGTTTAACGTCGGTAGCTCGACGATCATAAATAGCACATTGTGTTAGTGGCAATAGATGGCTCAATCAGAGTATGGCCAGAGTAGTAGGTAGGGATGACACCTCAGTTATAGTGTTTAAGTCTTTGTCCATTCACTATTAAAGGACTACAGGAATTGTTCCGGATTTCTACTGCCCCGAATTTCATGATTTTGGTGACCTCAAAAGGGCCAGTCCATTGTGAGCTTAACTTACCAGGGAAAAGTCATAATCTAGAATTAAAGAGAAGTACTGGGCTGCCTATGTTAAATTATTTTCTAACTATTCTCTTATCATGCCATGCTTTAGTTATTTCCTTATAGATAATGGCATTTTCATAAGTGTCATGATGAAGTTCCTCTAACTTATGGATGTCTAGAATTCGCTTGTCACCGGCTGCTAAATAATCCATATTAAGGGTTTTGAAGACCCAATAGGCCTTATGCTCTAGCTCGAAGGGCAAGTGATAGGATTTTCCATAGACTAATTTAAACGGGGTTGTTCCTATAGGGGTTTTGTAAGCGGTCCTGTAAGCCCACAAGGCTTCTTGTAGTCTAAGGGACCAATCTTTTCTGGATATTGAAATGCTCTGTTCTAAGATTTGGTTAATTTCCCTATTTGACACTTCTACTTGACCACTAATTTGCAGATGGTAGGGTGTTTCTACTCTGTGCTTAACTCCATATTTATTTAAAAGGTTATTAAAGTTTCTCGATATGAAGTGCGATCCACCATCGCTTATAACGAGGTGGGGTACTCCAAATCTTGGAAATATGTAGTTTTTGAACAATTTGATGAATACACGAGTGTCGTTGGTGGGTGAGGCAACAACCTCAATCCATTTGGACACGTAGTCTACGGCTACTAAAATGTATTTATTTCCCATCAAATATGGAAATGGTCCCATAAAATCTATTCTCCAGACATCGAAGACTTCCACTTCTTGGATATTCCTTAAGGGAATTTCATCACGTCTTGAAACGTTCCCAATGTGTTGACACCGGTTGCATCTGACTATGTAAGCATGGACATCACACCATAAGGTTGGCCAGAAAAGGCATGTCTGAAGAATCTTGGCACATGTCTTAGACGTGCTCGCATGTCCACCATAAGGTACAGAGTGACAGTGATTGATTATACTTTCTACCTCCTCCTCGGGCACACAACGACAAAATATGCCATCGGAACCTCTCTTAAATAGGAGTGGTTCATCCCAATAAAAGTGTTTCACATTGTGAAAGAACTTCTTCTTCTGTTGATAGTTTAGATCACGGGGTACGATATCGGCGGCTAAGTAGTTGACAAAATCTGCGTACCAGGGTACGCGAGTTACTACTAAAGCATTCTCAATGTTTAATTATAATTCAGGATCAGAGTTATCATTGTGATTGGTTATAACAGCTGCTATAAGTCTATCATAGGTAAAGTCATCATTTATGGGTACTAGGTTGAGTTTTAAATATTCTAGCCTCGAAAGGTGGTCAGCTACCACGTTTCATGTGCCTTTCTTATCACAAATTTCCAGGTCGAATTTTTGTAGCAAAAGGATCCAGCATAGTAACTTGGGCTTAGCGTCCTTCTTGCTTAACAAATATCGAATGGCTGCGTGATCAGTGTAAACTATTATTTTGGCTCCGACTAAATAGGATCAGAATTTGTCTATAGCAAAAACTACGGCAAGGAGTTCTTTTTCGGCCGTGGCATAATTAAGCTGGGCGGCGTCTAAGGTTCTACTAGCATAATAAATAACATGTAATTTCTTATCCTTTCTTTGTCCCAAAATAGCACCAACAGCGAAATTGCTTGCATCTCACATAATTTCGAAAGGTTGGTTCCAATCAGGAGGTTACATAATAGGTACGGAGATTAGTGCTTGTTTAAGGTGTTTGAATGCTTCGAGACATTTATCGTCGAAAATGAATTCAACGTCTTTCATCAGAAGGCCAGTTAAAAGTTTATTTATCTTAGAGAAGTCTTTGATGAGACGTCGGTAGAAACCGGCGTGTCCAAGAATGCTTCGGGCGTCCCTAACTATCTTTGGTGGTTAGAGGTTTTCTATAACCTCTATCTTGGCTTTGTCAAGCTCGATGCCTCTCTCAGATACTATATGTCCTAATACTATACCTTCGGTGACCATGAAATGACATTTTTCCCACTTTAGGACTAGGTTTACTTCCACGCATCTTTCTAGAATTCTTTCAAGGTTAGCTAAGCAATTTTTAAAACTGCATCCACATACTGAGAAATCATCCATAAAAACTTCCATGATCTCGTCGAGGAAATCATCAAAGATTGACATCATACAACATTCGAAAGTAGCTGGGGCATTGCAAAGTCTGAATGGCATTCATCGATAGGCAAACGTTCTACAAGGGCATGTAAAGGTTGTTTTCTCTTGATCATCAGGATGAATGGGAATTTGGAAAAATCTTGAGTATCCATCTAAATAACAAGAGTAAGAATGTATGGCTAAACGCTCAAGCATTTGATCTATGAATGGAAGAGGGAAATGATCTTTCCTAGTTACTTTGTTTAGCTTTCTATAGTTGATACACATACGCCAACCGCTTTCTATACGTTTTGCGACTTATTATCCTCTCTCGTTTTGCACAACTGTGACACCTCCTTTTTTAGGTACCACATATACAGGGTTTATCCACTTACTATCAGAAATTTGATAAATTATTCCAGACTCTAGTAATTTCAGCACTTCCTTCTTTACTACGTCACTCATTATAGGATTTATCCTTCTCTGATGCCCTGTAGAGGGTTTAGAATCCTCTTCTAGCATAATCTGGTGCATGCACACTGATGGACTTATCCCTTTGAGATCAGATATGTTATAACCAAGGGCTGCAGGATACTTTCTCAAGACATCTAAGAGTTGATTGGTTTTGTCACTATTTAAGGTGGCGCTTACTATAACTAGACGATTTAGTTATTCATCCAAAAACGCGTATCTCAGATTCTTAGGTAGCTCCTTAAGCTCTATTGATGGTTTCTTAGGACCTGGCATATGGTTCAGGGTAAGTGCTAAACATTCATAAAGACTGTCATCTATATAAGGTTCCATAAATTCGTCGTCTTCTAGGATGAGAGTCGATGGTAATTTAATTATTTCGGTGGTTTCTTCTTGGTCTAACTCTCTTATGCACTCATCGATGATATCGATGGCACAACATGAGTCATCAATTTCAGGTGCCATTAAGAATTTGGATAAGATAAATTCTACTTTCTCATCACCTACTTCGAAAGTCATCTTTCCTCTCTTGACATCTATTATAGCTCTAGTTGTCGATAAAAAGTGTCTACCTAGAAGGATAGGGATTTCATCATCTTCTTTAATGTCCATAACGACGAAGTCTGTTGGAATGTAAAGTTGACCGATCCTAACAGGGATGTCTTCTAAGATACATATAGGGTAGTTAACTGACCTATCAACCAATTGAAGGGACATCCTAGTTGGTTGCATGTCTCCTAGGTTTAGTCTATTACAGATGGCTAACGGCATTAAGCTCACGCTGGTTCCTAAGTCCAAAAGGGCTTTATCGATGACATGATTTCCTAAAACACAAGGTATAGAAAAACTTCCAGGGTCTTTCTCCTTTTAAGCTAGTTTGTTTTGAGCTGTAGAGTTGCATTCTAAAAGTTTAGGGTCATCAATCTATGTTTGTTGGTTAAGATGTCTTTAAGGAATTTAGTATAAGATGGTATTTGCGTGATGGCTTTGGTGAAAGGAATCTCAACATGTAGTTTCTCGATCACTTTTACAAACTTTTTGTTTTGGTTGTCTAATTTAGTTTGTTTAAGTCTTTGCGGGTATGGGATAAGTGGTTTATAAGGAGGGGGTAATATATAAACTTGGTTATCTTTAACACCTTCCTTATCTTTAACTTCTTCTTGTTTTTCAGGTTCTACACTCTCCTCATTTTGTTTCACAGGTATGGCTACAACATTTTTCATTGGTTGTTCTGGCTCCTTCAACCTGGGATCTTCTGGTCCATCGTAAGTGGTTCCACTCCATAGGGCAATAACATTAGCATGCCCCTTGGGGTAAGGTTGAGGTTATCCAGGAAATTGTCCTCCTAGCGTAGCCTGAGCAACTTGTTGATGAGCTACTTGTGAGATTTGAGTTTCAAGCATTTTGTTGTGGGATACCACAGAATCAACTTTGGTGCCTAATTGAGTAATCAGCTCATTTACGTGAATATTTTGATTCATGAATTCTTTGTTTTGCTGAGTTTGGGCTGAAATGAAGCTCTCCATAATTTTTTCAAGATTTGATTTTTGAGGAGCAGTTTGCATAGGCTGTGTCGGTCTTTGGGCTTGAAAACCTTGGGGTCTTTGGGGTGTAGAATTCTGACTAGGGTTATTGTTTTTATAAGAAAAATTTGGGTGATTCCTCTATCCAGGGTTGTAAGTATTTGAAAAGGGGTTTCCTTGGGCATAATTGACCTGATCTGGGTTTGGTTCAGCTAAGAGGCTACATTCGGCAGTTATATGTCTTGGGGTTCCACAAATTTCGCATCCGAGTTGTACTGCAACTATGGTAGCTGTAGGATTTACAGACATACTTTTAACTTTTTGAGCAAGAGCGTCCATCTTAGCTTTCATCATGTCTAGGCAGCTGACTTCATATATACCTCCTTTGGGCTCCTTTTTCTCCACTGATGTTCATTCCGTCCCCCATTGGTAATGGTTTTGTGCCATATCTTCAATGAGAGCGCATGCTTTGGGGTAAGGTTTGTTCATCAGTGCACCACCGACGGCAGCGTCAATGGATATTTTTATTTTATAGAGAAGTCCATTGTAAAAGGTGTGGATAATCAGCCGTTGTTATAAACCATTGTGTGGACAAACTCTTAATAGTTCTTTATATCTTTCCCTAAGCGTCGAAAAGAAATTCACCGTCTTGTTGGGTAAATCTAGTTATTTGGTTTCGGTGGACAGCGGTCATACTTGGTGGAAAATATCTAGCAAGGAAAACTTTCTTTAGGTCATTCCATGTGGTTATTGAACTGGGTGGAAGGGAATCTAACCATGATCATGCTATATCTTTGAGGGAAAAAGGAAATAGTCTTAGACGTATCGCCTCAGAAGGACAACCATTGACTTTTAGGGTATCCGCTAATTGGATAAAAACTTTTAAATGTTGGTTCGGGTTCTCAGTAGGGAGACCTGCGAACTGGTTTTGTTGCACTAATTGTAACAGAGTGGGTTTTAACTCAAAGTTATGAGCTGCGATAGCTGGGTTTACTATACTTGAATGGGGTTCTTCATTAGAAGGTAAGGCGAAGTCCTTAAGAGGTTTCTGGTTTTGTTCTTCGGCCATGGCTCTTCAAATCTTTTGGAGTAAAAGACGTGTGCGTGCGTATCTTTCGAGCTATTCTATTAGACCTACTAAGTTTTCGGTACTGCGAGATCTTCGCATTTACCGATAAACAGAAAAGGAAAATGCCTAACTCTAGACGGTGTAACAACAGGGTACGAAAATTTGACAAAGTTGGTCCCCGGCAACGGCGCCAAAAACTTAATCGCGTGTCTGTGCCTTCCGCAAGTATACTGACTACGTCAGAGTAATATAAAAGATTATCGTTCCCACAGAGACCAACGTCAAGATATCTATAACTATTGTTACAGTGTTCTATTTTAGGCTAATCAAACAGGGTTGCAAAGTGCACAGAAAGTAATAAAGATAAAATACATTCATAGAAACAATGCTGAAATGCAATTCACATCAATCAGACAATACTCATATCGGGTCTAAATAGAATTACTTATGGGGCAATATTTTCTTCCTTGAAAAGGGTTAATTAAGAAGGAACTGTCGCGTTAGCATAATCGGAACCAGATTTGACCTCTAATCTATACCAGCCGCTTACGCTACAACGGTCACATCTTGCGTTAAAGTGAAAAATCCTTTTTTATATAACTACCCCTAAAAATCATTTAAAAAGTGCTTTTGATTGAAAACTTTTAACACAAAAGGGTTTCCGACATATTCTCGGCCAACCGGATCTTAAACCTATGAACGCGCCCGAAAATAGTTTTAAAATCACTTTCTAATAATATTAAACTTTCCTAATTAATTAACAAAGTGCTTACACTGTTTTTCTTAATAAAAAAAGCTAACTAAATTTTATCTTAAGTGTCAGACGACTTTCGATCTTATCTGACGTAATCACGGATCTACTTTCGTAATATCCAATCAGATAAACCACATAAAAATTGCATTAAAACCAAAACAGCCCCTAAAGCATTCCTACATATACAACATACGGAGTGTCGTTGAAATGACGATCCTCACATTCCAGCACTAAAGATTTAGCTGGACATGACTACGGTAAACAACATAGCATATAATTGATTATCAGAATAAGTCATTTAGGGAAAAATGTGTGTTAAGTGTGCAATTGGTTTTGAAAAGGTAACGACAAGAACAACAAGATAAATCAAAGTAAAACGTACGAGACAATAAAGAAATTAGAATAGAACGATTAAAATAAAGGCAGTGCGAGAAATAAATTAAAATAAAAGTAGTGCGATAAATAAACGGAAGTAAAGGCGATGCGAGATAAATAAATAATAAAAATTGAGAATGAATTAAAAACCTACTCCAAATCGGAGACTTGAATCTGGTACAAGGCTAGTAAAGAAAATAACGGCAAGCTTCTACTCTATGATTGCTCCACACTCGCTCACAACAATGGTGCAATAATTCCTCAATGTAACGAATTATCGCTTTTACAAAGTGAATCTATGCCTATGCTGCGACTAATAGTGGATGCCTTAAAAAAAATGAGAAACTAGGTCCTATTTATAGTGAAACATTGCCTTGGACGTCAAGTTGGGCCTTCAAAAATCGTGGGAGAGAAATCCTCTGGTCATGGCTTCAACCTCCAACCGCCCTTGACTGACTCCACCTTTGTGAAAATGGCGTCCGCCACCAAGGCATGACATCTGCCATGTGTCTAAATGGTGGAGGACATGGTCTCATGGCCGTTGGGTCGTGGGAGAAACCTTACACCTCACAGCTACCCCCATGGCCAATGCCATGTGGAACACCATGTGTTGAATCAACCCTAAAATCTTCGTATTTCGCTTGTTGCACTTCGTTTTTTCGTGAAAGGCTCTATTTAGGAAATGTACCTGAAAATAAGACAAAACACAAACATAATGCAAGAAAATAATAATTAAACAACAATAAACATGTACAATCTAAGTCAAATACGTAGTGTTTTTCAATGTTATCAATAGAGGCGGAGGTCTTCGCCAAAATCACGACACACAATATACTCTGTTTCTATAAGAGAAATATACTTGCCCAATTCGGAATACCACAAGCACTCATCACCGATAATTGGACGCAATTCAGTGATAAAAATTACCAGGACTTCATCGCCAAACTGGGCACCGGACAACATTTAACATCTGTCGAGCACCCGCAAACAAACGGGTAGGCCAAGGCCGCAAACAAAGTAATCCTACGAGGACTAAAATGAAGATTAGGAGAGGCGAAAAAGAAATGGGTCGAAGAGCTACACAACGTACTCTGGGCCTATAGAATGACACCGCACTCGACCATGGGAGAAACTCCTTTCTGACTAGCCTACGAGACCGAGGTAGTAATCCCAGTGGAGATTCGAGAACCTTCTAGGAGGACTGAATTCCCCCTCGACGAGGAGATAAACGACGAGGCGCTAAGAGAAGAGCTCAAACTGGTCGAAAAGATTCGATTGGGTGCAGCCCTCCGCGAAGCCTCGTTAAAGCAAAAGATAACCTTACGACACGACGCTAAAGTCATCAAACGAGAATTTGAAATTGGCAACCTAGTCTTACGAAGAAATCACAAAGATTCTCACGAGGGAAAACTCGCCGCGAACTGGGAATGCCCCTACCATGTCTGAGCAACAACGGAGAATGGGGCCTACTACCTCAAAAACTTACATGGGCATGAACTTGCTTGACCATGGAACGCCAAAAAATTAAAACAATATTACAGTTAAACCTAATAGTCGGCGTGCCCCAGTCGACAACGACGGGGTACGTCCCGACCAAGGAGGCGTGCTTGGGTACAAGCACATCGTCCCAAACTTAAAAAAAAAGGCAATTTTCCAATCTTTGATGAGCAGATCCTTGTCCTGACGGGGAAAACTCAACTGAGCTCCGCTTTCATCGTACCGGAAAGGCAGAAAGTCCAGCTCACGATGGGAGGTTCACACAGTGGAGCTAAGATCTCGACTTAGATCTTTCCACCGCTATCAGTACAAAACCCAACTTCTGTCACTCGACGAGTTCCCTTCACCATCGAGCAATAAAGCTGTCGAGCAAGACCTTAAATACTTAGCGAAAATAACTTCTAAACAAACATCTTGTTACAAGCAAGCAAAGGTATACACGGGCATATCAGAAAGTAAAGTGCGATAAAAAAGCATACAAGCAAAGGTATATACGAGGATATCAGGAAAGTGAAATATGATTAGAATTACGACCACAAGGGTCGATGACGTCATAATATTACAACAAAAAAGGTAACACCCACTATCCAAATATTACAAACCACGACACGTAAGCTAGAACAAATACGAACAAAATATACAAATCAAACAATATGCTCCCCCTCATTGGTGACCTCTTCGTCTTCCTTGTCGTCAACGCTGAGATGGGCGACTATCTGACCATCGACCACCCTGTGCAGTGTAAGCTCTGTGGTTTTTGAATTGACAACATTTTGGTAAAACATGCTGTTAGCAAGATGTTAGGCCAGATGTTCTACCATGGCAGTCAGACATCATGTTCAGCATAATGTTGTGACATGTGCCAGGATATGTTATACCAGAAAGTTAGGGCATGACTGTTTTTGTATTTTTAGTGTGATTTTTGAGTATGTTTTAATTCACACGTTTACGTTATCCAAGAAGGGATATTGTGGGAACTTCTGTTTTGACAAATTATGTTAGTTTTCTTAAAAATGATCCTTGAGCCTTTTTAGGAAACTTTGTATTTTGTTCCTATTATTGTGCAAGAGATTATGCTTATGATTTAAAGCTGATTTCTAGTGGTTTTACACTTCAAGAGCCCAAGCCCAAGTGGACAGAAGGTTATTTAAAGAGAATACCTAACCCTATTGAAATAGGGATATCACGTGAAGATTGAAGCATTATGATTAACCGTGTCTTGGTTGGTCTTTAGGGTTTAGTGCGTGTTAACTGTATGTCACTCATGTATCTTCTGATGCATTGAGGTAGACTGATTGTTCATTGTTAATTATCCACTCCAAAGCTTTTAAGAAAGAGTGTATTGTTCTTGGTTGAAGCTTTTAAGCAAAACCAAATATTGTACTTGGAAGGGTTAGTACTTCTATTTTGTGTAGTTGTTGAATTATCACTGGTTTGTGACTGATAGGAAGTGAGAGAGGGGTCTCATATCTAGAGAGTGTATAGGTAGAAGTTGCACAAGGTAGGGATTAGGCGAGAAGTTGTAAACGGGGGAGTTTAGCTTTGAATTAATACTTTCATAGTGAATTTCCTTCTTGGATTGCTAGCCCGAATATGTAGGTGAGTTACACCGAACTGGGTTAACAACTACTGGTGTTATTTTACTTTTCTGTCATTTAAGTTTCTGCATTTTTATTTGTGTGATCAAGCTGTTTTGATCTCAGTGTTGTGACATCTGTCTCAACATCTGGTATCTACGTGCTAGAATTTCAATTGGCATCAGAGCAAGTCACCCTGTTCTATTTTTGGGTGAGCTCCATAGAGTTTATATTCTGGTATTATAGACAAGGCAAGAACTGAAGAAAAATCCACTCAAGGCAAAGGGACTCAATGTCATGGATGTAAAGGATTTGGTCACATTAAATCTGAATGTGCTACATACCTCAAGGAACAGAAGAAATGGGTTGTCTGTATGTTGGTATGATGATGACTCTGAAAGTGGGGCTGATAAAAAGTATACCAAGCATGTAAATGTTTTGACTAGAAGGTGTGATTCTGATGAAGAATATTGTGATGAAGAAGTACCTTATGATGAGTTAGCTGCTTCATACAAGGAATTATGTATTAAAAGTGAAAAAGTCTGTCAAATGGTAGAAAGACAAAAGAGAATCATATCCAAATTGCAGACTGAAAAGGAAAAGCATCTGTTAATTATCTCTGAGCTGGAAAATGAAGTTACCTTGCTATCTTCAAAACTTGACAACATGACCAAGTCTGTTAGAATGTTGAACATTGGTACTGACACATTAGATGAAATTCTTCAGGCTGGAAAAGTGGCTGGAGACATGAATGGAATGGGTTTTAATAATCAAACCCACAAAGGGAAAGATCTTACTACAAACTTTATTCCTTCTAAACCTGAATCAAGGATGTTGAATCAAATATCTCAACAACATAGTAGAAACCACTCTAGAGGCAAATTCCATCGCTAGAGATGTCATTATTGTGGTCGATTTGGTTACATAAAACCTTTATGCTTCAAGTTGTATGGATATTCTAATCATGTTCATCAACCCAGACCTAAACAGGATACTACTAAACAGTGGATTCCCAAGGTTGCTAATTGTCTTGTAGCTCACATTCTCTTAGAGTCTCTGCTAAAGAAGAATGGTACTTTGACAGTGGATGCTTTAGGCATATGACAGGTGACAAGAAATTCTTGGTAGACATTAGATCTTACTCTACTAGCTATGTTACTTTTGGTGATGGGGCTAAAGAGGAGATCAAGGGAGTTGGAAAGCTGAATTGCTCATGGATTCCTAACCTTTATGATGTTTTTCTTGTTAAAGGGTTGAAAACCAATCTAATCAGCAGCAGTCAACTATGTAATCAAGGTCTCAAAGTCAACTTTACTAAGTCTGAATGTTTTGTCAAAAATGAGGAGAATGAAGTGCTTATGAAGGGAGTCAGATCTAAGGACAACTGCTACTTGTGGGTTCCTCAAGAAACAAGCTGTCTCTCCACGTGTCTTCTATTCAAAGAAGATAAAGTTAAACTATGGCACCAAAATCTTGGCCACTTGCATCTGAAAGGTATGAAGAAGATCATCATTAAGGAAGCTCTCGGAGGCATTCCAAAACTCAAGATTGAAAAAAGATGAAAACTGGATGAGTGTGGATCAAAGTCTTTACAAGAGTGCAAGTTAGGCAGGTAGTGATTATGATAGGAAGAGCACATCAAGAAGTTGTTTCTTCCTTTAGAATATTCTTATATCTTGGTTCACCAAGAAGAAAAACTGTGTCACCTTGTCCACTGCTGAGGCTGAGTACATAGGAAGCAGTTGTTCTTAGCTGGTATGGCTAAAACAGACGTTGACTCAAAATAATGTCAAGAAAGATGTCATGACATTATATTATGACAATCTAAATGCCATAAACATTTCCAAAAATCTCATTCAGCACAACATTTATATTTGTCATCATTTCATAAGAGAACCTATAGAGAACAAGATTGGTGCCCTTGAGCGCGTGACGAATGGTCAGCAATTGGCAGACATTTTCACTAAAGCGTTGAATGCTAATAAGTTTGAAAAATTGAGGGGAAAATTAGAAATATGCATGTTTGAAGATCTATATCAATTAATGTTGATCAAGCGTGCCAATAAAGTTTTCTCTTTCTTTAATCAAGTGGCACACGTCTATCTAAGAAAATCATTTCAAACATTCCAAATTTCAAACATTCCAAATTTGTTCTCCCCCTTGTTATCTCTCCTCTGCGTTTTCGCCCTCTAGTCAGTTTATCTTCCAACTCAACAAGGATATCTTTTTCTATTCTCTTCACAACATTTGCATTCAACTATCTTTCAAGATGTCTAAACATCACGTTTCATCTCTAACAAATGCTCCTGAAGATTTGTCTCCTTCAAAGGTTAGGGTTGATCCTCTCTCGGCTATGGGAACTATAAATGAGGAATTGTTTAATGTAATGTTGCTGTCAATGGTGCCTTGCGCTGAAAACATGCAAAGGAAAGATATAACCCCCTTCCAAGACTACGAAGAGCCATGCAAAGAGTAAGTATTTTACATCTTCCTCTGTTGTTAAGAAGGTTCACACCATGTCTAGCCTATATATTGACCCTATTAAAACTGGGACCACTAAGTCGGATGCTAAGAAAATATCTGAACCTGTGACTGAAAAACACTAATCTAGATGAATCAGAGAAAATGGCTATTAATAGAAACATTTGTAGGCTTGTTGCCTTTGTGTTGAAAGAAGTTAGGGAAGAAGATGTGCCAGATGTTGAAACATCTATGACACGAGAAAATGCTACTGATGTTACCACCATCATTAGTCCTATTGGTGATGCATCTGATTCTTCTAAACACCAGGACCCAGATTGTGTTAATGATCAAGGTGTGTTTGAAAAAGAGAGGATTCCAAGTAGGAGGAAGGATATTCCTACTAATGTCGTCAACATTGATGAAACGGTATTTGATGAAGAAGTCATTACTAAAAATCTTGCCCCTAGTATTGCCTAAAGGATGAAGAGTAGGAAAGGTAAAGCTGTTGTTATTGAGAGCACACCTTCAAGGAGTATTAAAAAGAAATCTGTTGTTGGCCCTGCAAAATCTTGGAGCAAAGTAGCTACTCCCTCTAGGAAGAGGAATGTTGTCTCTGCTAGTGAGTCAGAATATGATGTCAAGGATGATGTCTAGGAAGTCACTCCTACTAAGAAATCTGTGATCAAGAGAGCCTCTGTGAATGTGCCTAATGCACCCTTGGATATCATCTCTTTTCACTCTATTGAAAATGTGGAGAGATGGAAATATGTGTATCTAAGGAGGATAGCTCTGGAACGAGAGTTAGGACAAGATGCCTTGGAGTGTAAGGAAGTCATGGAGCTTATAAAACATGCTGGACTGATCAAATCAATAACTAGTTTTACAAAATACTATGAGGTTATGGTGAAAGAATTTATGGTGAATGTCCCTTCTGAGTGTACTAACAAGAGGAGTAAAGACTTCAGAAAAGTGTTTGTTAAAGGAATGTGTGCAGAGTTCTCTTCCTCCATAATTAACAGGTACTTGGGAAGAAGTGAAGACCCTCAAGTTGAGCTTGAAGAATCAGATAGTAAGAATTGCAAGGAAATAACTACAAATCAGGTTGATCATTGGCCTAGGATAGGGAAACTCTCTGTTGGGAAACTTAGTGTGAAGTATGCCATTCTGCATAGAATTTGAGCTGTTAATTGGGTGCCCACCAACCACACCTCAACCATCTCGACCGATTTGGGTAGGTTCATCTATGTTGTTGGGACAAAAACCAGTTTTGATTATGGGGCTTACATTTTTATCAAACCTTAAAGCATGCTAGAACTTGTACAGTAAAGATGCCAATAGCTTTTCCATCCCTTAATTATGGTATCATTCTAAATCAGCATCCTGGTATCTTAACTAGTGCTGACAGTGCTTGCAAAAGGGAATCTACCTTGTCTCTCCACTATAAACTGTTTGTAGGAACACATGTTCCAGGCATTGTTCTGAAATCTGCTAAGGAGGCTGGGCATTCAACTTCAAAGGCTGGAATTATAGATAAGCTGAAAGAAGCTTGCAAGGAGCTGGATGATGTTATTCGTGCAAACACAAAAAGGAAGCTCAAGTTTGAAAGGATTATCAGATCTCTGACTGAAGAAGGCCATACTGCTGATAATGATATTAAAAGGGAACATGGTGATGATGATACAAGTCGTGCTACTGCCATTTCAGATGATTCCACTAGCAACTGATGAATGGTTATGTTTGTTTTGTTGTTTCTGTTGTTTTGGGGGTTTTCCCAGGATTACATTGACACCTTAGGTAATTGGTTTGTACTTCTGTAATATTTGCTACCTTAAAGAGGGAGCAGTGCTAGTAGCGTTTATTTTGTGTTTCCATTTCATATATTTGTGTGCTTCCATATGTGTGATTCCATTTATGCTTATTTACATTTACTCTATTTTTGTCAATTTTTGGCTAAAAAAGGGGAATAAAGTGTTATTGTGCTTAATCTGCTGTTTCTGATGTTGGATCAGAAGTCATGACTCCATGTCATGTTTATACTACTGCTTAGGAAGTGTAGTTTTCTTTGTTGTTTGCTAGCTGTATGCAACTATTTAGGGGGAGCGTGATGATCTGTTGTTTATTTGTGTTGAAAGGTAAGATCCACCGCTGTTGGTGTGCAAGAACAGAATGTCAGACTCTTTGTTCTGATCTCTGTTGTGCCTCTGTGGTTGTTTGTAAGATGGAGTATTGGTGTTGTCGTGTCTGGGAGAATGCATTTTCTCTGCAGTAGGTTCTGATGTTCAGCGGGAGTGTGCTTGTGTTTGGTGTTTTTGAAGTTTGGTTATATTGTATGAACTTGTAAGAGTTCATGTGTATTTTTTCTTGTGATTTTGGTTTTCCCCTTCATGGGGGTACTAGTTATGTTTGATAGGGGGAGCTTTGTACCTGTCTGATATATTGCTGCAAAGTTGCAGTTTGTACAAAGATTACATGTTCTCATGTAGCTTGTGTTGTTCTGATTGATTTGTGATGTCAGACTAGTTGTCTTGACATTGTGCTGTCAAGTGTGTTATTTGCCTTGACAGGTTTGGGTTTGTGGTTCTTGTTGTCTGTCTTTCTTTTTTGATTCTGATGTGTATGCCTCTGATGTGTGTTAAGGTTGTTTTAGCCAAAATTTTCCAAATGAGGAGATTGTAAGCTCTGTGGTTTTTGGATTGGCAACATTTTGATAAAACATGTTGTGAGGAAGATGTTAAGCCAGATGTTCTGCCATGACAGTTAGATATCATGTTCAACATGATGTTGTGACATGTGCCAGGACATGTTATACCATAAAGTTAGGGCAAGACTGTTTTGGTATTTTTAGTGTGTTTTAATTCACACGTTTGCGTTATCCAAGGAGGGATATTGTGGGAACTTTTGTTTTGATAGATTATGTTAGTTTTCGTAAAAAGAATCCTTGAGCCATTTTAGGATACTTTGTATTTTATTCCTATTATTATGCAGGAGATTATGTTTATGATTTAAAGCTGATTTCGAGTGGTTTTGCGCTTCAAGAGCCCAAGCCCAAGTGGACAGAAGGTTATTTAAAGAAAATACCTAACCTTATTGAAAAGAGGATATCACATGAAGATTGAAGCATTAGGATTAGCCGTGTCTTGGTTGGTTTTTAGGGTTTAGTGCGTGTTAATTGTATGTCACTCATGTATCTTCTGATGCATTGAGGTAGACTGATTGTTCATTGTTAATTGTCCACTATAAAGCTTTTAAGCAAGAATGTATTGTTCTTGGTTGAAGCTTTTAAGCAAAACCAAGAATTGTACTTCGAAGGGTTGGTACTTCTATTTTGGGTTGTTGTTAAATTGTCATTAGTTTGTGACTGATAGGAAGTGAGAGGGGGATCTCATATCTAGAGGATGTCTAGGTAGAAGTTACACAAGGTAGGGATTAGGCAAAAAGTCTTAAATGGGGGAGTTTAGCTTTGAACTAATACTATCATAGTGAATTTCTTTCCTGGCTTGGTAGCCCCCGATGTAGGTGAGTTGCACCGAACTATGTTAACAACTACTGGTGTTATTTTACTTTTCTGTCATTTAAGTTTCTGCATTTTTATTTGTGTGATCAAGATGTTTTCATCCCAGTGTTGTGACATCTGTCTCGACATCTGGTATCTGCGTTTTACAATTTCATGCAGGAACCTGCTCCCCTCAGTGACGAGCTCGACCCCAGGGTTATTGATTCAGAGTTGAGCCACGACATTCTTGAAGCTCATCTCAACCGCATCCATGCAATCCCGTTCGATACCTCTGATCCGGGAAACCAGCTCAGAACAGGTCTGCAAGGTCTTTAGGTCATCATCCTCGTCCTCGGTGGGGGCCGCAACAGCTTCCAAAGCGGAGATCCTGTCCTCGAAGACCTTTTTTTCAGTAGCATGCTCGAGCCTCAAGGCATCCATGGCCGTATTTAACTTAGCCAACTCCTCTTTCTTTTGGCGCAGCTCGGTGATAATCTCGGTCTGGATATGATATTTCTCTTTGTAGTCATCAAAGGCGGTCTCCATCCTGATCGCCTCCGCTTCGAGCTTTGCATTCGCTGCCCAGATCTTCTCCAGCTCGGCTGCGGAATAGGTTTCCTCGTTGTTGAGGACCAGGGCCACCTCCAGGACCCTCATAAGAGTGGTCGCATTCTGAGCCAGTCCTTTTCTTTTGCCCACCACATCAAGGCTCAGGATGGCTGCAGAATCTTCCCAAGGAACGACTACAGAAAGACCCCTTTCGAAGAACCCCCTGTTGGAAAAGCAAGGAGGTAGCACAAACTTGTCATTAGAACCCCTCCCCCGTCAGATCTACCTCCACGACATCATCCGTTCGCTACCTCTTCTTGGCCAGCGTGTCCTTGTCCTGCTGAAGAGACGACTGGTCGCCACCCGGGGAAGAAGAAGAGCTGAGACCAGAGTCAAACTTGGACTGGTTCAGGACGCTAATGAGCCTGTTCTTGGAACCCCTGTCGCAACGCGAAAAAACAACCGGCGGAAAAAAACAGAAGAGTCGCCACCGGACGTTTTTTATCCCGACGAGGGAAAGGAAACGATCGAAGAAAACCTCAAAAAGAAAAAGACACAGTCATCGCAGCCATAGTCTGGGTTCGGGAGTCGGTTACGCGAGAGGAAGGTATTAACACCCCCTCGCGTCTGTTGTACTCAATGGGATCCACGCTTGTTGTCTAATCAATGGGTGTGTTGTCAAAACCCTACTGCTAAACAAAAACGGAAAGGGAAAAACAAAAGGAGACTCGATAGGACGTCGTCGTCCTAGGCCTACGTATTCCCTCGTGCAATGGGAAAGTCAGAGTCAACGTAGTTCGGAAGACTATGGGTGAATGAGGGAAGGTTGCTCGCCAAGACATCGCAGTCTTGTGCCTATGTATCCTCATTCGGACGAGAATGAGAATGAGGATGTCAAAGCAGTCGTAGTTCGACCTACGAATGAAAAAGAGGGAAGTGTGCTCGCCAAGACTTCGCCGTCTTGTGCCTACGTATTCTCAACGGGAATGAGAAATCAGAGCAGCCGTAGTTCGGCCTACATAACCACATATTAGTTAAGTGTTTTTCATGAGTGACGTTAAATTCGCGTTCCAGCAGTTAAGGTCGATGCCTGTTTGCGGTAGAACGAAAATGACATACTCTTTTCTGAAAATGATTTGACATCAATCCCGAAGGATAAAAAATTTGCATTTTGTTTATGAGTTTTAGACATAAGTGAATTAAGTTAGTTTGAAACTCGTATCGCACTAAAGTCTATGACATGGGATCGAATGCTTCGCAAGATCGACCCAAGACGGGACGTATGCAAAACACCCTAGACAAGGTAAGGAGAGATTTCCGCTTATCACTTTCCATGTACTTAAGGCTCATGGCGCACAATACTCGTCGTATTTATTAAGTGTTTTGATTTTGTTTTGAGATGAGAAAGAGAAAGACTCAAAGGTTGAAAAGAAAACAAACTAAGGGAAACTGACTCCTAATGTTATCATGCACAATGGTCCTAAAGTTGGGATAGAAAGGGAACTCTACCTAATGTTAGCATGCAAAGAGATTAACGCCTAATGTCTATCCTACTTCAATCCTGATCAGAAATTAGGTTAGACTAGGAGATCCTAAGGGAACATATGAAAAAAAAGCTAGCAAATAAATAAACAAGATATATACAAGCATAAAGATAAATCAACAAGAAAAAAAGCGGAACTAAAGCATGGAAGTAATAAATCACATATCAGGCAAAGAGAAGTCATATGACAAAAGATGCATGATGAACAGAAGATAATGAGCAGGAGACATAGTCAAGATAAAAATCGAAAAATGTAAGATCTAAGGTCAGAAAAAAAGATCCAAAGCTTCAAGCTTAGGAATTAAGTCACAAGTTAATAAATTAGTAGTTAAATTTACTAAAGAAATTCATTAACATAATTTAAAGAAAATCTAAATGATTCTAAACAATAAATCCTAAACACAAATAAAAAATCGGAAAGATTAAATCAAAGATTAACTAAGAAAATATTTTTTGGATTTTCTTAATATTATTTACTTGAAAATAAATAAATTAACTAATCTAAATAATCACTATTAATTCTAGCCAAAATATTAAATCTTAAATGAACATTATTAAAGAAAAAAAAATTTAAGATATTCAAAACTAAATAATAAAAATATTTTAAAGGAAGACATTTAAACATAAAAGAAGTTGGGCCAGGAACAAGTAGATCTAGGGGTGTGGACAGAATGTGCATTCAATGGGCTGAGAGAAACCAAGAAGAGAAAGTCCAAACCTAATAAATAAAAAAATAAATAAAAAAAAGAAATAAAAAAATGTAAAGCTTCAGATTACCAACGTGTGAGACCATCCTTTCCTCTTCCCTCAATTCACGATCTTGTCTCCGCCCCTCTCTCTTTCACGCCTTCTCGCGACGGCATTTCTCCCACGGCGGATCTTCACCACACGCGACACCCTCTTGTTGAATTTCTCTGTTGCTCTCTTCTCTGCTTTTGTTTCTCCTCTAACACGGCAGATTGTTGTTGCTGCTGTGGTTTTTATTTTGTGCATGTCGGATTTGATGAAGGGAGTTTCCGCGGTTGTTGTAGGAGGGTGATGTGGTTGAAACGGTTTGCCGTCGACGAAGTTGCTGTTGTGAACTTGTTGAGTCGCTTGATGCTGTGAATGTCTTGTGGGCGTGGAGCAAAACAAAGTTGTTGTTGCAGATCAGATTACTGAGATGAACTTCTGTCTCCCCGTTAGTCCTTCCAAAATCAAATGCTATAACCATGAACAATCTCCATCTCAACACAACGGATTCTTCACAGAACGCATTCGAGTCAAGCACGAGTTGAAACTTGAGTTGGAGCGAAAGTTGGTGGTGTAGAGCGCTTGGCCGTGATTCACTTCGTGGTAGTACTGTTGGAGTTTAGAAGGATACGAAACGGTGGTTGAGGGCAGAGGATCAGAGAAGACTCAAGGGTGGTTGTGGATGTTTGGTGATTGAAGCGAGTATCGTGGCGGTGGGAGTTTAGTGGTACAGTGTTGTAAAGGAAGTGTTGGTAGGAGTAGCTTGGATCTATGAAGTTTTTTAAGAGCTGTTCCTATAACTCTCAGTTTGGCACAGCTGCAACGCTTTATCTTCCATCACTTTGGCATAGAGAATCATGGACAATAGTGTTTGGTTGTTCATGTCGGGATGGAGAGTGTTGATGGTGAGGTTAAAATTTGGTGTGCAGAACAAGGTTGAATCATGGTTGAAGTGGGAAGGTTCGGTTGAGGCGAAGAAGGAAGATTAGTGTGTATAGAAAGTGATGATTTGTAATAAAGCAGGTGGCTGACGTTATGTTGGTTTATTCATGGATTTTTTTTACAGTGATATTTTTTGTTGTTGATGTGCAACTCAGGTGAAACGTTGGAAACAAAGGTGGAAGTTTTATTGTTAACAGTTGTTATTGTAGGTATGGTGTAGTGAGATTCGTTTAGGTTGAAGAAGTGAGTGAGGATGATGTTTGGTGGAAAGAAAAGGGTGGCAGTCACTACGCAAAAAATGAGTTTTCGCAGGGCAACAAAGACAGCGCTTTCTAGCAGAAGCGCTGCTACATGTTTTGCTAAAAACAAAAATAAAAAACGAAAGAAAAAAGCGCTGCTAAATGGGGGATATAAGAGAGCGCTTTTGAAAAGCGCTGCTAAAACCCTAAGGCAGGTGAACTTTAGAAAGCGTTTTATGAAAAGCGCTGCTAAAGGTGTAACATAAGGCAGCGCTTTTGAAAAGCGCTGCTAAAGGGCTTTCGTACAACACGCTTTAGGCAGCGCGCTTTTGGAAAGCGCTGCTAAAGGCCTTTCATTAATCCCACATAAGAAAACACTTTTACCCCAAAAGCGCTGCTAAAGGATTAACATAAGAAAGCGCTTTCTAAAAGCGCTGCTAAAGGTCTTTTAAAATATTAAAATTAAAACAGATTCTGATCGCCCTCTATTTTCATTACGACCGTTTCTATTTTCGCCCTAATCTCTTGCGACACTGTATCTTCGTCTTCTTCTTCTGCAAACGAAACTCCCTCTGTCCTCCGTCGTCCGCCGTTCGTGACTTTATTCCGTTCGAGGCTACCCTCACAGCTACTGTCGTCCGCCGTTCGTGACTTCAATCCGTGCTACCGTCGTCCGCCGTTTGAGGTTTTTACTCTCCTTTTTTCTGGTTTTCTCTCCAATAATGGAAATGCCTAATATTCTCCATTGTTGATTGTTTCTCTGCTGTTTTTGTGATATAAATTTGTTGTATTATTAGTTGTTGATGTTAGGTTTTGATTTTTTGGTCTGTAGAAATTTGTTAGTGTTTAATTGAAAATGTGATTAGTTGTTGATATTTGATTTGATTTGATATAAATTGATATTAGTTGTATTGTTAGTTGAAAATGATATTAGTTGTATTGTTAGTTGATTTTTTATATTAGTTTTTGATTTAATTGAAAATGATATTAGTTTTTGATATTTAGTTGATTGATTTTTGATTTAATTGAAAATGATATTAGTTGTATTGTTAGTTGATATTTGATTTGATTTTTGATTGCCTATCCGTTTGCGTATCTGTATCGATTTCACTCACAGGTTCATTGTTTATAATTGTGTCTAAAATGACTTTGAACTTAATCCCTCTAAGTTTGTTTAGCTTTATAAGTTTTTTAATATAATTGTGTCATTTTATATTGATGTTTTTCTTAATTACAGGTGAAATGGCTAGTAAAGTGGAAAATTCACATGATACTTCAAAAAATGATGGACATGAAACAATTCAAGAAGCGGAAGGAGATATTACGCGAGGAGTAACTATCATGAAGAACATCATTTGTGCTAGAGATAAAGGAATAAAGTATGACGTTTATTGGAATGATACGAACCAACTTGTTGAGCCTAACAGAGCAATGTTGATAAGTTACATTGGTACACTTGTTCGTTCGTATATTCCAATTACTTGTGATAATTGGAGAAATGCATCGTTGAAACCCGCCAAAGAAAATATATGGAGTGAGATACATGTACCATATTGATGTTATTTGTTTTTGTTGCCGATTATGTCTTTAAATTACTAATTATGTTATTTGTTTTTGTAGAGGTCTTTTAATATTAGTGAGGACCAAAAGAAGTATTGTATTCAATTAGCCGGAAAAAGACACAGAGGGTTTCGAGCATTTCTATCAAACAAGTATCTTAGGGATGCCGAACGAAATTTTATTGAAGCAGAACATCCAGTGAAGTATGTGGAATTGATTTCACCCGGAGAATGAGCAACTTTTGTAGCCAAAAGAAGAACCGAAGCATTCCAGGAGTTGAATGGCGTAAATCGCCAAAGAGCATTAAAACCCGCGTATCCATACACGAAGGGGCGTTTGGGATATGCACGTTTACAACAAAAAATAGTAAGTATATATAAATGCTTTGATTTACTTGTTTCTTTCCCATGTGTTATAATTGATTTTATTATTTATCTTAATGTGTAGTTAAAAGAAGAGAAAAGTGAAGAAACATGTGTTCCGGAACATGTTTTGTGGAAGGCTGCTCGTGTGGGCAAGGATGGAGTTGTTGCGGAAAATGTTCAACAAGTTTTTGAGCAATGTGTAAGTATAACGTTATGCGTTTTATATCCCACTTATTGACATATATATAATATTTATGCTTTTTAATCCCCGCTAATATTTTTCGATATTCATGCATATAAATTCCAAGAGACTCTGTCTAAGTCCGCAACTCTAGGTGAAGACCAGGATTGCAGGAGCATACTTACTCGAGTGTTAAATATTCCCGAGTATTCCGGTCGTGTGAGGGGTAAGGGTTTTGGGGTCACTCCATCATCCTTTTATAATCGTTCAAAGAGCCAAAATCCTAGCAATAAACAAGTGATGGAAGCCATGGAAGAATTAAGAGCTCAAGTCCGTGAATTACAAAAGGACAAGGAAAAATATATGTCAGAAAGGCGTGGTTCAGAGTTTAATGATACTAGTGACAAAGGTAGTATCAATTGTCAACAGAAACTTGCCGAGATAATTATATATGCTTATTATGAAATTAATTTAGCACAAATTTTTCAATATATACACATTAGAAGTGTTAATTCTATATTCAAATGTTTTACTAACTTATATGATTTTTATATTCATGCCAAAGAGTTGCAAATAATAGAAAGTCAGAATAGGCAGCCAGAATTAGGCAACACGTCCAACCAAAAAAAGACTCTTGCAAGGACGGAAAAAAAAAAGCAATTGTATCCCGATTTAGGTCATCTCTTGAAACACTTGTAGAAACATCGAATTTGATGGACGGAGTTATTCGTGCAGTACCTATGGAGGAAGGTATTTTCAGTTATTCCTATTCAGAAACAATTTCTAAAGAGGATTTGGATCAAATTATTAATCATTCTGAATTAGGCCTCGGTGTTATGCACACATACATCAGGTATTCCGATTAACTCTCTTTAATTATTTAAACAATTTATTTACTCATTTCAACGAATAATCTAATGTTTATTATGTTTTTATTTAAGGTTCTTGTATGAGAAATTGGTGCGCCCGCATCAATTGTCAGAAAGATTCGGTTTCTTATCTGCCAACTGTATCAATGCACCGTTAATTGCGACGAATCCAACTTCAGTACAATCTCACTTAGTCGAAAGATTTATGGCCAGCATAGATACAGAAAAGTTGTATCTTTTACCATATAATATTGGCAACGGGTTAGATTTGCATTCTTACTTCATTTATTATCATTTTTCGTTTTTTGATGTTGCGTATAAAATTACTATATCAATACTTTTGTTTTATTTTACAGTGGACACTGGTTGTTGGTTGCGATAAATTCGATAAGAGAAATAGTGTATTATGTGGATTCGTTAGATGGTGATGTAGATAAATACCCGGATATGAAGACGGCGATTGATACAAGTGAAATTGTTCTAAATATTCGTGTGTATTTGTTTATTAATTTATTTAAGCGAGTTTGTTCTAAATATTCATTTATATTATGTTAGAGCTATACAAATATTTCGATCACAAAGAGGAGTCCAAGTATCAAAGAGTAAGTCAACCAACATTACATGGATCAGAGTGGAGGTATATTTTCACAATTTTGCTTATAATAGTGATGCTACTTGGTAAAACAAGTTAGACTATATATATTTTTTCACTGTGTAGTGTCCTCGTCAAAAAAATGGTATAGATTGCGGTTATTTCGTTTTGAGGTTTATGAAAGAAATCATTCATTTGGATCAAATAGAGATTCCAATCATGGTATGGATTTATAACTTATGAGTTATTTTAATATTTATCGGATATTTGATATAATTAATTACTTTTAACTAAATCATGCATATTATGTTATATTATGTAGTATTTTGATGAATTCAAGTGTGCTACTTACTCCAAAGTACAATTGGAAGAAATTAAGGAGGATTGGTGTCAATACCTTATTGAGCAAAGAATCATATAAGGTATGGAAGTTGGAAGTTGTTCTATATACTTTGTATAGTTTTGGAAGTTGTTGTATATGGTTATTAGAATGGTTATTTTATTTTGGAAGTGGAATGGTTATTAGAATGGTTATTTGGTGTATGAATAATTGTTATTAGAATGGTTAATTAATTTGAAAGTTGTCGACCATAAGTTGAATATTGGTTAATTGATAAAGTCTTGTGTATAATTATGAAATATAAGGCCTATATATGGTGATTGAAGTCTATAATTATGCATGCCTATGTTGAATAAAGGCTTGTGAATTGAAGTATATAATTATGATAAGTTTTGATAAAAAATTATGTTATACAGGTTTGTTAATATACAGGTCTATTATAAGGTTTTTTTAAAAAAAGTTTTCTTAAAAAAAGGAATTTTAGCAACGCTTTTGACAAAAAAACGCATGCAAAACAAATCATTTTTAAAACAATTTACGTGTACAAAAGACAGCGCTTTTACTGAAAAAGCGCTGCCAAAAGTGGAACTAAAGAAAGCGCTTTAAAAAGCGCTGCCTAAGGGGGGAAAAACCAGCGCTTTTTCCAAAAAAAGCGCTGCCTAAAGTTGGAAAATAATACACATTAGGCAGCTCTTTTAAAAGCATTGGCTAAAGGGGAACAAAAGACATCGCTTTTAGTGGAAAAGCGCTGCCTAAAGGGGACCTAAGGCAGCGCTTTTGTAGGAAAAAAAGCGATGTCTTTACCTTTAGCAGCGCCACCTTTGGCAGCGCTTTTAAGAGTCGCTAAAGGGCAAAAAAAGCACTGCTAAAGGTCTTTTTTGGCATTGTGAGTGAGTGTGTCAATGGAGTATGAGGGCGGTGTTGATTTGCGGGTATGAAACAAGGTTTGTGTCTTTTTTTCTTTTCTGCAGAGAAATTTCTTTTTTTTTCGTTGTTGTTACTCTCCTCCTCCTCCTCCTCTCTTTTGAAATCAAAATGAAAACTTGCTCCTTAAGTTTCCGGTAACGTCCTTGTCTGATATTGCTGTGTCAGATCCTTTTCAGCGTAGGTGTTGGTAGTTGGTTAGTTGATAGTTGATAAAAGATAGTTTTAGAAAATTGTTTAGAAGAAGGCTATGTCATTGATTTCTTGGATGATCAATTACAAAGTACTAATTGCCTATTTATAGGCTCAAGTCACCAACATCTCAATGGTGGTGAGTGTTTCTACATCATTTTAGTTCTTTCTAGATATTTCATGATAGATTAATATCATGATAGTTCGAGGTTCTTCTATCATTTCAATACATTTATAGTTCTAGGTTCTTCTACTATTTTCATACATTATAGTTCTAGGTTCTTCTACTATTTTCATACATATTATAGTTAAGAATATTCTAGAAATTTGTAGCAATTTCAACACTCCTCCTTGATGCAAATTTCTGTGACTCCAAGCATAGCTCGTAGCTCTTCAAATCTTGGTCTCGGCAACGCCTTTGTAAATATATCTGCAATTTGATCTTCTGTTTTGCAGTAGTCGAGTTTGATCTCTTTAGTTGCTTCAGCTTCTTTGATAAAGTGATACTTGATTGCTATGTGTTTTGTTCTGTTGTGATGTACTGGATTTTTCGCTATTGCAATTGCTGATTTGTTGTCGCAATTGATTTTAATAGGCCCATCCAGTTTTTCTCCCATGTCTTCAAGTATCCTTCGAAGCCATATAGCTTGACTTATTGCTTCAGCAGCTGCCACATACTCTGCTTCTGCTGTGGATTGTGCAACCGTAGCTTGCTTCTTCGACGCCCAAGAGAAAATTCCTGATCCTAGTGAGAAAGCATAGCCAAAGGTGCTCTTCATGTCATCTACCAAACCTGCCCAATCACTGTCGGAGTAGCCAAGTAATCCTGAGTTGGTTTCGGTAGTGTACCATATACCTAATTCTTTTGTTCCTTGTAGATACCTCAAAATTCTTTTTCCTGCTCCAAAGTGTATTTGACTTGGGCTTTGCATGAATCTTGATAGAAGACTTGTAGCATACATTATGTCTGGCCGTGTAACTGTCAAATATAGGAGGCTTCCAACTAGACTTCTGTATATGGAAGCTTCAACTTCTGGTGCTCCATCATTCTTTTGTAGTTTCTCATTTGTTATGAGTGGAGTAGCGACAGGTTTGCAACCATACATCTTGAATTTCTTAAGTAAGCCTTCTGTGTATTTCTTTTGCAAGATCAATATCCCTTCATTTCTCTGACTTGCCTCTATACCGAGGAAGTAACTCATCAAACCAAGGTCGGTCATCTCAAAGGTCTTCATCATGTCTTCTTTAAACTCCATCATCATCTTAGTATTATTTCCCGAGTAGATAAGATCATCCACATATAGAGAGAGTAAAAGAGTGTGCTGACCTTGAGACTTGATGCAAAGTGTAGGCCCACTTTTGCTCCTCCTGAATCCTCGACCCATGAAATACTGATTGATTCTGCTATACCATGCTCGAGGTGCTTGCTTCAAACCGTAGAGTGCTTTTCTTAGTCTTAACACTTTGTTTTCTTCTCCTTTAGACATGAATTCTTGTGGCTGCTCGACATAGATCTCTTCTTCAAGTACGTCGTTGAGGAAGGCAGATTTGACATCTAGTTGATGGATACTCCATCCTTTTTGTGCCGCAAGAGCTATTAGAGCTCTAATGGTATCAAGACGAGCTACTGGTGTAAATGTCTCATTGTAGTCAACCCCAGGTTGTTGTGAGTAACCCTTAGCTACTAGTCTCGCCTTGTGTTTCTGTATGGTGCCATCAGGGTTGAGCTTTGTCTTATAGACCCACTTAACCCCAATGATATCTTTTCTAAGGGGACGGTTTACTAACTCCCATGTGTTGTTTTTTTCAATCATCTTTATCTCTTCTTCCATTTCCTTGACCCATACTTCCTGCTTTGACGCTTCTTCAAAGCTTCCAGGTTCAAGAATGGACAAGTTATAGGTTTCATACATGTCCACCAAAGATCTTACTCATCTTGGAGTAGACTCTGGTGATGATAGTTCTTGATCTTGTTGTTGTGGTGGAGGTGAAGCAGATTCACCTGAGTCTTCTTCCTCAGCTTCTTCTTGAGGTAGTTGAGCTGGTATAAGGATGTTCTTCTCCACTTTTTCTTCATCCCAATTCCAAGAAGCATTCTCATCGACTTCAACATCTTGACTGATGATGAGTTTTTTTTGTTTTCAAGTTGTAGACACGGTAGCCTTTACAGATAGTGCTATACCCCAGGAAGATACCTCGTATAGTCTTGTCTTCAAGCTTGTACCTCTTCACGTCTGGAATATGAATGTAGCATATAGATCCAAAGACCCTTAGGTGTTTTGCTGATGGCTTCTTTCCGTTCCAAGCTTCAATTGGAGTCTTATCTTATACTGCCTTAGTTGGACATCTGTTGAGTATGTAAATAGCAGTGTATACTGCTTCAGCCCAGAATGTGTTAGGAAGTCCCTTCTCCTTGAGCATCGATCTAGCCATTTCCATAACTGTGCGATTCTTTCTCTCTGACACACCATTTTGTTAAGGAGAATATGCGACTGTAAGTTGTCGCTCAATGCTTTCATCCTCACAAAATTTGTCAAACTCGCGGGAGGTGTATTCTTTGCCTCGATCACTTCTTAGTACTTTTATCCATTTTCCACTTTGATTTTCAGCAAGGGCCTTGAACTTTTTGAATACTCCAAAAACTTCTGATTTTTCTTTTAGGAAATAGACCCATGTCATTCTAGAGAAGTCATCAATGAATAGTATGAAGTACCTGTTGTTCTCGTGTAATGGTGTTCTCATTGGTCCACAGTCGTCAGTATGTATCAGCTCCAATAGATCTTTCGCTCTCCATGCTCCGCTTGTTGAGAACGGAAATCGGTGTTGCTTACCAAGGAGACATCCTTCACACACTTCATTATTCTCCTTTATGCTTGGAAGATCTCTCATCATATTCTTCTCATGTAACAACTTCAAGGCATGTGTGTTGAAGTGGCCAAGTCTTCGATGCCAGAGCCATGAATCATCAACTTGTACCTTCATGACAATGTTAGTTGCATATTTTAAATTTAGCGGGAAGCTTCTATTGCTCTTATTCATCTTCACTTGGGCTATCTCAGACCTTTTATTTTTGTTGTCTAAGATTTTGCATACACCTCCTTCAAAGTGAAGTATGTAGCCTCTCTCCATCATTTGGCCAATGCTTAGAAGATTTTCTTTTAGGCTGGGAACTAGTAAAATATCATGGATGAGTCGCGTACCTTTATTTGTCTCCACCATGACAGTGCCTTTGCCTTTTGATTCAACCACACTTCTATTTCCCAGTCGAACTTTGACTTTGACAGACTCGTCAATGCTTTTGAAAATAGTCTCATCCTTAGCCATGTGGTTGCTATATCCACTATCCAAATACCAACTTCCACCTTTTTCTTTGATTGAGTCTTGAGTGGCATATAACATACATTGTTCTTAATCATGCTCCTCTACGATATTAGCTTGATGCCTATTTTTGTTTCGACAATTTTTCTCTACGTGCCCGAACTTCTTGCACTGGTTGCATTGTGGCATATTACGGTACCAACAATTTTTCTCTGCGTGGCCTAGTCTTTTGCATATATTGCAGGGAGAATTTTTATCTAGTTTGTTCTTAAGGAAATTTCTAGAAACTTCTCTTCTTCTGGAAGTTTCTCCATAATTTTCTTTCCTCCACTTTCTTTATTTTGGGGCTGAAATTTTAGCTTTGATTGGAAGGCATTTTCTAGTGTATCTTCTTTCTGCCTATACAGTCTTTGCTCATATGCTTCAAGAGAGCCCACAAGTTTTGCCACTGATAGAGTGGACAGATCTTTGGTTTCTTCAATCATTGTCACGATTGGGTCAAACTTTGGGGGCATAGTAATTAGAATTTTTTCAACGATTTTCTTGTCAAGAATTTCCTCCCCAAAATCTCTCATTTAATTAACTATTTCTTTAACTTTAGAATAGTAATCTTTAACTGTCTCAGACTTCTTCATCTTTAATAGTTCAAAATCTCTTCTTAGAGATTGAAGTTTAACGGAACGTGCCTTATCGCTTCCTTGAAACTCCTCCTTCAACGTGTTCCATGCTTCTTTGGCAGTCTTAGCTCCCATAATTCTTTGAAAAATTGCATCAATCACCGCTTGTTGCAAGGTGAACAACGCCTTTGAATTTTTCTGTTTGTTTTTCTTCAACTCTTTTTCTTGAGTTGCATTAAGAGTTGAAGTATCCGCGGGAACGGTGAAGCCTTCTTCTACTATGTCCCATAAATCTTGAGATGAAAAAAATGTTTCCATTTTAACACGCCAGAAATCATAATTTTCACCATTGAAAATAGGGACAGAAGTAGATGATGATTGAGTGGTGTTATCCATATTTTAGTATTTTCTTTTTCAGAGTGGGTTTATAGTACAAAGGAAATTTTGGTAGTAGTTTGGAGGATTTTAGAATGTTAGGTAGGTAATATAACTACGCCCAATATATGACCGAACGTAGTTCTGATGCCACTGTTGGTAGTTGGTTAGTTGATAGTTGATAAAAGACAGTTTTAGAAAATTGTTTAGAAGAAGGCTATGTCATTGATTTCTTGGATGGTCAATTACAAAGTACCAATTGCCTATTTATAGGCTCAAGTCACCAACATCTCAATGGTGGTGAGTGTTTCTACATCATTTTAGTTCTTTCTAGATATTTCATGATAGATTAATATCATGATAGTTCTAGGTTCTTCTATCATTTCCATACATTTATAGTTCTAGGTTCTTATACTATTTCCAGACATTATAGTTCTAGGTTCTTCTACTATTTTCATACATATTATAGTTAAGAATATTCTAGAAATTTGTAGCAATTTCAACAACAGGCTATGCTGCAGGATGTGTCTGGTGTGCCTCTTGGCGTTTTGGATTGTTGTGGAGCATGGCTTTGTTGCTAGTCATGTGTTGCAGCAGGCAGATTTGTTTCTCTTTTCTTTTGCAATATTGGTGTAAAGACTTTGGAGTGAAGCATATGGTTCATGTAATGACAGTTTTCTTATGTGTCTGGCTTTTTAGTGCGAATTTTTTGGAGTTTTGTTCTATCATTCTTTTTGAATCCTTTTTTTTGTAATAAAATGAAAATGGGCCCTAAAAAAAGAGCAATGGGCTTGATGAACTTCAATTATTTATAGCGTTTTTGAATGAAATCAATGAACTACCCTTTTTTTTGTAATTAAAATGGATATAAAAAAAGAAAGGATTTCCATGAAATGGATATTGTTGGAAAAAGGATATGAATGACATGGATAATGGGTATTGGAAAATTGGTTAAATAAAAATGGATAAAAATGAATATTTCTAAAAAATGGATAAGAAAAAAAGTGGATAATTGAAATGGGTAATTTAAATGAAATCGATAATTGAAATGGTAAATTGAAAATGGAAGATGGATTAAAATGGTTATGAACATGGATATTGATGAATGGATAACTGAAATGGATAATTGAAAGGGAAAATGGATAACAACGTGGATTTAGAAAGAATGGATATGGACTCGGATCTTGAATTTTACAACTTGAAACACGATGAACCCAAAATCCTCACGGTGAAATCTCTTTGGACAACAATATGGACCTCCATGTACATGTCTTGAACCTCAATGCACTGCACAAAATCCTAAATGGCAACACCCTAATCCTTGGTAACCATGAAGCACCTTACTTACACACAACTTGATAACTTGGTCCACACACGGATAATCTGAACTGGCACAGAAACCCTGACTAAAACTTCAGACACAACCACTTGAATCAATCGCACACAGGCCTTGATCTTGAAACAAAACTTGTCTGACCTGAGCTCGTTGAATATATGCTTGCCAACAAACTTGAACCAAAGAAGTGATGAAACTTTAGGCACTTGATGCATGACAACTCTTGAAGAAAATAAATGTGATACTTGATGATCTTTGATGAGAAATTACAACAATAAGAATTTAACCCTCTGTCAAACTTGAATGAAAGTATCTCAAGGCAAATAGGAAGCCCTGACTCAGAGAAACTCCTGATCCCATGTCTTAGAAGACCAATGCGATGAATGATTATGAACTATGACCTAATGATGATGCAAATGAACGCAAAACACGAGCCAGTTAAGGTTGGAAAAAGAGATGGCAAATTTTGGGGTGTTACTGCTGCCCCTATTCAATCGACTTAGATCTGAAGGAATGATAGCAACGGCTTTCAGACATTTAAGGTAAAAGGAGATTGAATACAAAAAGAACCCAGAAATTTACGAACTGTGGGTAGATATATGATAAAGTAACTGCCAGCCGAAGGTGGGCTTAAAGATAGTGGATACCAACCAAAAGTTGGGATAGCGAAAGATGACATATGAGTCAACAACCCAAAAAAGGAAGGTTTAACAAAAGATGCCAACCAAGAGTTGGGATGAAAAGAACACCGAACGAGCATGAACTCGCAACGAGGAATACCAACCAAAATTTGGAATAAAGGAAAGGACACCTACCACAATCCGGGATAAAATGTAAGATACCAACCAAGAGTTGGGATATAGGACACTAACCAAAAGTTAGAATAAACAGGACACCGACCGAAGGCGAACTCACAAAGAAAGATACCAACCAAGAGTTGGAATGAGTATACGGTACCAACCAAGAGTTGGAATAGAGGATACTAACCAAGAGTTAGGATAACTAGGACGTCGACTGAAGGTGAACTCACAAAGGATACCAACCAAAAGTTGGGATAAAACCAAAGATTACCAACCAAGAGTTGGGATGAAATGAAGGATACCAACCAAGAGTTGGGATAGAACAGATACTACCAACCAAATGTTGGGATAAATAAGGATCAACAACCAAAAGTCAGGATTTCAATAGGAAGAAGAAACAGTGAACTTTCGACCTGAAGAGAAGATGATTCCGCTGGGGCAAAAAGAAGTCTAAACAGACAACTCTGCAGGGGGTACAAGCAAGATGAACGAATTCATCGGCAAATTCACTGGGGATAAAGTAAGATAGAATCTCCTGAGTTATGCCATTCTTTGCTGAGGAAACGTCTGACAAATATGATATCAAACCTAGCTTATGCTCCGAATGCATATGTTTGAATTTTTCTATGGCGTAATGCTCCATACGAAATGGAAATTCTACGCATTTTTTGAGGATACAATGCAAAGATGCTTATGATATGCAAAAGGATACTCCACCGAAAGAAGTGCTGAGAAAGCAGAAAATAAACTATGTTGAGGAAGACAAACTAAACAACCTTCCTGATTATAACCTCTGTTGAAGAAAGAAGCCAAAAAGAATTTCCCCTCTGCTGGGAATTATGAGTGACACTTACTGGGAAATCATCCCAAGATTCTGATACAGAAAAGTGACAATGACAATTGGGCTTGGAAACTGCCGGTGATATCAACCGCTGTTGATTTACTTATCGAGGGACTCAATACCAAACCTTGTTTGGGGAGAGAAGTCAACAGTACCAAACCTTGCTTGGGGAGAGAAGTCAACAGTACCAAACCTTGCTAGGGAATGACATTAAGCTTACCCTGCTGTTGGGGAGCTAACCTTTAACCTTACCCTGCTGGGGATAAGAGCACACTATTGCTGGAAAAATTGCTCTACCTGACCTGATGAGAAGAGTAGATACCAAGACTCTGTGGGGAATATAAAATCTCTACCAGGGAGAGACATCCAACAAGTCTTCTGCTAGATACAAACCTGCTTGCAAACCAACACTATCATGACTGGGGTAGCCAGCTTCTGAATACTCGATGGGGAATAATAAACAAATTCTGCTAGGGAAAGCAATCTTCTGCACTCCTACTGGGGGAGTGTGATCAGAAATTTCACCATTCATTTGAGGATAATAGAACTTCAATAATCTCGGTCAGGGAGAGAACTCTACTGGGGAGAAGAGAGGTCAAAAGAGCCTCATGTCGGGGAATGTGAAGACATGTGAGCCACTAGGAATGATTGTTCCAAGTACGGTTGGGCTTTTGATTTAGGGATGAGACCAGATTGATGGTTATTAGATTTCCTTGGGATTCTTATTCTTGGGTGCCAACGAAAGTGGACTTTGAAGGGGAACTACCAGGCGAGAACTGGTGTTTAAAAGGGGTAGACTAATAGACGAGAACTGGTGGCAAAAGGTTAAATTATCAGACGAGAACTGACTTCTTGTTTTGTATCAGACGGGAACTGATTTTGTGTTTGCCAGACGAGAACTGGACTTTGAAACGGTGCTCACCAGACAAGAACTAGTTAACAAATGGGCGAAGAAACGGTGACCAGACGTGAACTAGTTTGAAGGTTGTCTACCAGACGAGAACTTGTATCCTGAGATGACTTGCCAGATGGGAAATGGTTGCGAGATGGATAATGGGTATTGGAAAATTGGTTAAATAAAAATGGATAAAATGGATATTTCTAAAAAATGGATAAGAAAAAAAGTGGATAATTGAAATGGGTAATTGAAATGAAATCAATAATTGAAATGCTAAATTGAAAATGGAAGATGGATTAAAATGGTTATGAACATGAATATGGATGAGTGGATAACTGAAATGGATAATTGAAAGGGAAAGTGGATAACAATGTGGATTTAGAAAGAATGGATATGGACTCGGATCTTGAACTTTACCACTTGAAACACGATGAACCAAAATCCTCACGGTGAAATCTCTTTGGACAACAATATGGACCTCTATGTACATGTCTTAAACCTCAATGCACTGCACAAAATCCTAAATGGCAACACCCTGATCCTTGGTAACCATGAAGCACCTGACTTACACACAACTTGATAACTTGTTCCACACATGGATAATCTGAACTGGCACAGAAACCCTGACTGAAACTTCAGACACAACCACTTGAATCAATCACACACAGGCCTTGATCTTGAAACAAAACTTGTCTGACCTGAGCTCGTTGAATATATGCTTACTAACAAACTTGAACCAAAGAAGTGATGAAACTTTAGGCTCATGATACCTGACAACTCTTGAAGAAAATAAATTTGATACTTCATGATCTTTGATGAGAAACTACAACAATAAGAATTCAACCCTCTGTCAAACTTGAATGAAAGTGTCTCAAGGCAAATAGGAAGCCCTTCTGATCCCATGTCTTAGAAGACCAATGCTATGAATGATTATGAACTATGACCTAATGATGATGCAAATGAACACGAAACACATGCCAGTTAAGGTTGGAAAAAGAGATGGCAAATTTTGGGGTGTTACACCCCTCTTTCCACCTTTGATGCGTTCCCTTTGGCCATCGCCATCTTGAGCATGCGTTACTGAAGGTTTTCCATGTTACCTGCGACAAATGACAAACACGGGTCAATATACCAAGAAAGAATAAACACAAACAAATTAAAGGCAAAATAGCTACCTAAAAGCAATCTAGCTTCCGCAGCGGTATTATACTCGAGGAGCTCCTTTGTGTTAATATACGGAGCCTCATATATGGTTTCGCCCTGCTCGTCGAGGACAACCTCCCCGTTCTTGGTCTGCCATTGAGCGGGAATAAAGCTGTCGACGAACTTCACTAATTTGTCAAAGCCGCGCTGGTTCTCGGGGTCCAACTCATTAGGCTTGGTGATATAGTAATCTGTGCTCTCCTTAAAGTGGGCGTTGCTCCATTGATATAGCCTCGTTACTGCATTCCCATCCTTGTCAAGACGCATACTTCCATCTTCCTCGATTACATGCACACGCTCAAACACAAATTCGATGGCTGCTCGAGACGCTAGCTTGACCGTATAATACCTATCCTTAAAGGTACGAACAGAGTCCGTGAACGTCTTGAACAGTTTCTTCGGCTTCTTGAGGGACACCCATCTGTGCTTCCCATTTAAAGTCTGTCATTGAAGCAGGAAGCAATGAAAGAATAGAGGAATTGTGGCGCCGATCTCGAGGTACTGGCACACGATCTCGAAGGCCTGAATAAAGGCGATCGAGTTCGGGTGCAGTTGTAAGGGTGCTAGCTCCAGCCGGTCAAAAATTCCCACTTGAAGGCCGTTGAACGGCTATCGAAGCCCCAACTCTTTAAAGGCGTACTTATACATGGCAAAGCGATTCCCCGGGAATCGCGAGATCCGTTCCTCCTAGTCGGTCTTATAGACCTCCCGATTCTCGGGAGCCCCGGGAACCCCGAAACCTTCCTCGACAATGGTAAATGCTATTTCCGGGGAATCTGTGAAACACAAGGCTATCCCTCGGGGTTCCGGCCCGACCCAAGCCTATTTAGGATCGATGATGGTGTCGACTAGGTGGAGACCCTCTGCGCTGCGAGCCTTAGAAACCTGAAATGTACAGGACAATAGTGAATTCGAAGATCAAATCAAATCCACATTTCCACTGCAAATCAAGTGTAAAGGCGAAGATAGGCGTAAGGACGATGCCCTTGTCCAAATCCCTTACTCAATGGAAAACGAGGAAGTTGCGAGGATTTTCTCCTCGACGGGGGTTTCAGTCAACCCATCGACAAAACCACGAGGAAAATCCTCCTCGACGCGAGGATTCATAAGAAAATACACGGACATTCATCATAAAATTCATGAACTACACAAGGAAAATCCTCCTCGACGTAAGGATTCATCAGAAAATACACGGATATTCCTAATAAAATTCATGAACTTCACGAGGAAGAGCCTCTTCGACAAAAACTCATGAGCTACACGAGGAAGAGTCTCCTCGACATAGAGCTTCATCGAAAACCAGGTTGTTCACCGCCTGAACGGTGGCACCAGAGTTATTTTCTACTCAAAACCATGCTATTATCGCATAAACTCTCCTACCGTCAGTGTTTGGAAATGGCCAAACTATCACCAAACACCAACACCCACTAGAATGCAACATAGAGATAAGGTATGCATTCTAAAAACCACCTACATTCTAGAACTAATCCGCGTTCTAAAACTAACGTAAAAACTGAAGATTAGGTGAAGAAAACTTACTTGATTTGAAGAGTAGATGATGTTGATTTACAGAGAGTTGGTGACAGCGGCAACAACGACAACGACGGCGGAGAAAACATTCTGAAGCTCGAAGGAAAATGGAGGGAAGAGTGAATATGGAAATGTGCAAATGGCCCTACACTTCTTCCTATTTATAAGCCAAATTTGTGGCAAAGGAAAAAGTGTCGCCGCCTAGCCCATGAGTACCCCTATTCATAGGCTATAATTATGCATTAAATAACTCTGACACGCAGCTCGAGGAGACGGAAAGTTGTCTCTTCAAGTCTCGTCGACTGTTGTCTCAAGGAGAGATAACGTTGTCTCTTCAAGTCTGTCGACCGTTGTCTCGAGGAGAAAAAACATTGTCTCTTCAAGTCCCGTCAACCGTCCAGACTCCAAGATGTTGAGCACCCTTGGTTAGACACAGGCGACGAACTTTCATATTCTTTCGCGAGCATGGCCCCGAAGATAATTTTAGAGCAAATTTATGAGCAGCTTGACAACTCCCGAGCAGAGCCAACCGCTCAACCCGAGAACAGGTTAAGCTCCCGACCACAGTCCCTGCGCGACGAATCTTCCTCGAAGGCGAAATTCAATTAGTCACGAGTAAAACATTGTCCCGTGGCGCGAACTCGTGAACTGCATCCAAGACGGCGCAAGCTCGCAATCGTGAACCCCGAATAGAGGCTCTCTTTGCGCAGAGTTCCTGGCTCCTCCTTGACACACGGACTGAATCCAAGTTATTGACCCCATGCCTGGGGGTAACGACTTCGGAGGGCTCCTGTTCTAGACTGGGCCTGTGACTGACCCAACGTCGAGCACAGCCCAATCCAGGTCTACGTCTAGGACGACTCAAAGTGTTGGCCTAACCCGTTAAGGCGAGTGGAGAGCACGTTCCCCATGCCCCCTCACCCAAGGTCACGTCACCAACTGACCCACACGCCCCGTGGAACCATTGATGAGCATGAGCTGCGCATCTCTGCCTCCATGTAGGAATCCTGGCAGTCATCCATTGTGGGCTTGAACACTTAGCCCATAATAGAGACCATTGGCCCAGCGCTTGAGGCTCGCTATAAAAACACTCCTCTGAAGGAGGGTAAGGTATTTTGTTCTTACCCTTTCTTACTCACCTCTTCATCCTAACTAACTTAAGCATCAGAGTGTCTGCAGGTACACCCTCCTTTCTTCACTGACCTTTCAAGTCCACTGACGTGCTGCCGACCACCTACCTACTCTGATTGATAGGTTAGATCAGATTTTGATGATGATCAAGAGGATAAGGATGGTAATGTGGGGAGCGAGGAGGTGATCAATGGTGTTAATGATAATTCTTCTTATCATTGAAACTTGAACTTGTTTGTTGTGTTTTAGATTCTGGTAAAAGCAATGGGACAAGTTAATTGTTCACTTTGTGTAGAGCGGTTTCTGATTTCTAGTTGGGTTTTGGGGGTATCTCTATGTAAAATAATGTTGTTGGCTTCAAATAATATGTGATTTCTAGTAGTGTTGATAAGTGTGGATCGTAGAGAACAACGTTGTTTTTTTCAAATTCTTCTATGCAATAGTTGTTAGAATTAGATTAATAATGATTAATCAAAACATACATGCTCAAGAAATTATGCGGAAATCAAGCATGTATAGAATTATAGGATCGAGAAATTGATTTTAGGAATACCTGGATCCATTGAGAAAAATCCCTTTAACGGTAATCCTAAACCCATAGGTTGATGACTTTTTTGGTTCTTCCTCAACCAGTACTCCTTATGCCTCGAATTCTCTTCAGATGGGGAGAAGAGATAATTTGCTTGTGTAAGGTATATTGGGGACCATAGCCTATATATCGTGTGATGGCCAATTAGGGTTCCCATTATTCCCAAATGGGCCATCCTGACATCCACTCATATTTGAGTCCATACCCAATTATTTATTTATTTAATTTATTAAATAATTCCTAAATAAAATCTAAATAGCCTTTTAACATTTATTTGATCACATAATTATTTAAGGCACTTTATTTGATAAAATAGTTAATATAATTAAATAAATATATTTGGCCACATAATTATTGGGATGTTAATATATTACAAAATTATTAAAATATTCCAACAATCTCCCACTTGGCCAATATATCTTAATAATTATATCATAATTCTTTAGGCGCGCACCCGAATGCTATTTATGTTTAGATTTCAACTTTACAATTTGGTCCACCTCATACATAAATAATGGGATCACCGCGGCTGTCATCACTAACGTATAACGTGACGAAACCCCGACGACCACCACATCAACGTACTTAATGACATATATCAATATTGATGAGTGGGATGAAAATTTTATGCAATGTGATCTCTAAATCATGCATATTTTCAACTGGTCCTACTGGAGTCTTTAGTGAGATCAAACTGAAGCTCCTTAAGTGCAATTCAAAGTTACAATATTTGCATATAACAAAAAAAAACTTGATATTTTTATAACAATAATACCTCATAAGTTTTATTTCTGCAGAAAATTAAACATAACATAAAGTTTGTACAAAAATAAAACCAAAGCATAAAACGTAGAAGATTAAGGAAAACTCTCTCACTAATCTAAGGCAATCTCAAAACCAAGACCCATATGAGCAACGTGCCCATGAAAGGTCTTAGGTGCTAAACCTTTGGTTAGTGGATCAACTAGCATGAAGCCTGTCCCTATATGTTCTATCAAGATTTGTTTCTTCTAAACTCTTTCTTTCACAACAAGATACTTGATATCGATAAATTTTGATTTTTTAGAACTCATATTGTTGTTGGAGTAGAGCACAACTTCACTATTGTCAATATAAACCTTCAAGGGGCTTTCAATGCTCCCAACGATGTGTAGGCTTGTGACAAAGTTCCGCATCCAAATTGCATGATTTGATGCCTCAAAGCAAGCCACAAACTCTGCTGCCATGGTGGAAGGAGCCACTAAAGTCTGTTTGGAAGACTTCTAGAAGAGGGCTACTCCAGCCAAGATAAATATGTAACCAGATGTGACACATCTGCTATATGGGCATCTGGCAAAATCTGAGTTAGAATACCCAATGATCTCCAAGTTATCTGACTTACTATAAGTGAGCACGAAGTCTCTTATTCTCTTCAGGTAGCGTATTACACACTTTACTGCTATCCAGTGCTGCATACCAGGGTTGCTTAGATACCTGCCAAGAACTCCTACAATGAATGCTAAGTCGAGACGGGGGCTAACTTGAGCATACATAAGACTTCCCACTGCTGAAGCATATGGAACCTTATGCATCTCTTGCTTTTCAAGATCCGTAGTGGGGCACTGTTTGAGACAAAACTTATCTCCTTTAGCAACGGGTGTGTCTCCTAGTTTACTATCTTTCATGGAGAATCTGTCCAGAACTATATCAATATAGCTTCTTTATGACAATCCTAAAATACCTCGAGAACGATCTCTAGGTATTTGAATTCCTAAGACAAATGAGGCGTCTCCAAGATCTTTCATCTCAAATTTATTTGTGAGAAATCTCATGGTTTCGTGTAATAAGCCTATATTGTTGTTTTCCAAAAGGATATCATCTACATATAGTACCAAGAAAACGAATTTACTCCCATTGAACTTTTGGTATACACAGTTATCAACTAGATTAGCCTCAAAACCAAATGAGGATATTACATGATGAAATTTGTAATACCATTGACAGAAAGCCTGTTTAAGGCCATATATTGATTTCTTGAGTTTGCAAACCATAGACTTTGGGTCTCTTGACACAATGTTTTCTGGTTGCACCATATATATTGTCTCTTCAATGTTTCCATTTAGAAACCCAATCTTTACATCCATCTGATGCAACTCTAAATCAAAATGAGCTACCAATGCCATCATGATCCTAAGAGAGTCCTTCGAAGAAACTAGAGAGAAAGTCTCTTTATAATCAATTCCTTTCTTTTGAGTAAAGCCTTTTGCGACAAGAAGAGCTTTATATCTCTCAATGTTACCCTTTGAACCCCTTTTGGTTTTAAATATCCATTTACAACCAATGGGTTTCATTCCTTCAGGTAATTTAATGAGATCCCAAACATCATTATCAGCCATTGACTTCATCTCATCCTTCATGGCATCAACCCACTTAAGAGAGTTTGGACTCCGCATAGCTTGACTAAAGTTGATAGGATCTTCCTCAGTCAAACCAATGCCATCGTCATGTTCCTGAAGAAATACAACATAATCATCTGAAATTGCACTCTTCCTCTCTCTAGTAGATCTTCTTAATGGTGGCTCTTGAGGTTGTTGATTTTGAACTATAGGTGGGGCTTGAGGAAGAAACTCATTATTGTCTTGTTCTTTAAGGTTGTTAGGAATATCATTATTGCTTATTTCAAGATCTATTTCTGGAACAAAGATAGGTACAAAGACTTTATCATTGTGAGGAACAATTTCTTCATCAAAGACAACATTCCTTATGCTTCGTTCCCCTCCAAACTCTACATCCTCAAGGAATCTTGCATTTCCCATTTCAAAAATTGTTCTAGTGATATGATTGTAAAACTTGTACTCGTAAGAGAGTTCAGTGTATCCAATAAAATAACAGCTAATTGTCTTTGCATCCAACTTACCTTCATGAGGCTTATAAGGCCTCGCTTCTGCTGGACATCCCCAAATGTGCAAGTGTCTAATCCTGGTCTATTTCCCAGTCCAAAGCTCATAAGGGTTCTTAGCTACTCTTTTACTGGGTACTCTATTAGGAATATAAACTGCGGTCTTTAATGCTTCTCCCTAAAATGACTCTAGATGAGAAGAATGACTAATCATACTTCTTACCATGTCTTTAAGAGTCTGATTTCATCGTTCTGCAACTCCATTCATGCTAGGTTTTCCCGTCATTGTGTATTGCGGAACAATTCCACACTCATCGAGGAAAAGCGCAAAGGGCCCTGTACGTTGTTCCCCTAATCCTTCATACCGACCATAGTATTCACCACCAGGGTCGGATTTGATAGCTTTTATTTTCTTTCCAAGTTGAAGTTCGACTTCAACTTTGAATGACTTGAACACGTCCAAAGATTGAGATTTTTTATGAATCAAATACAGGTAGCCATACCTCGAATAATCATCTATGAACGTAATAAAATATCGTTGTCCATTCCAAAAACCTGTAGGGAAAGGACCACATATATCGGTATGGATTAGTTCTAAGACATCCTTAACTCTTTCGGCATGGAAATTCCTCTTGTTTGTCTGCTTACCCTTGGTACACTGAATACAGACTTGAAAGTCCAACGAATCAAGGGATCTAAGAATACTGTCCGACATAAGCCTATGAATTCTTTGTTTAGATATATGTCCTAATCGCTTATGCCATAAAGTAGCAGAATTCTCATTTAATTTTTTATTTTGTACCATGTGACTCTATTTGCATTATTTTGTTATAAGAACATTCAATATCAAGCTTATAAAGATTATCATTCAAAGAACCGTAACCAATAAATTTGAATCATATAAGAGGCTATATTTATTATTTCCGAACAAACAAGTATAATCTGATTTGTCCAAAATAGAACTAGAAATTAAATTTCATCTAATAGACGGTGCAACAAAAGTCTCAATCAAATCCAAATGAAAACCGGTCTTCAATAATAATCTAAAACTCCCTATAGTCATTACTGCAACGTTATTGTCATTGCCCACATAGATAAATCTTTCAGCATCACTTGGAAGACAGCTCCACAGGCAACCCTGCATGGACATACTAATGTGAGTAGTAGCACCAGAATCTACCCACCAAGTATTCTTAGGTACAGAAACTAAATTAATTTCAGAACAAACAAAAGTGAGAGAATTACCCTTCTTTTCACGACATGCGGCATATTTGGAACACTCTTTCCTCATGTGTCTAACCTTCTACCATATAAGAAAAAACTATCCCATCTAAATGACTTTTTTACCCTTTTGGACACATGTTGCTTTTTGCATGCATCCAACTCATCTACTTCTTTTCATTCCTATGGGTCAAGGTTTCCTTCCTATACTTTTAACAATTTTAAATTAAATTAAAATGAAAGAAATATGTTTTTTTGGTCCACTTTTCAAATACACGTTATATCCTTTCAACTACTAATCACAATCATAACAATCTTTTTTCCCTGAACACACCATCTCAAACCGTGCGCCACTTTCATCTCTTTAGCACACTACCATCATTCACAGAAGCTACAATCTCTGCTCTGTCTCTTCCTTTCAACTTCCGCTCCATTTCATCTTCTTCCAAGCCAGTAGGAAATGGCGCGACCGTATGAGGCCGTCTCCGACATAACCGATAGCAAGGACCTGTGGAAGCTTGCTGTGAAAATACATCACAAATGGAAAGTTACGACTGCAAACAAAGAGCATTTTAAGATGGTTGTCATAGACAAACATGTGAGTTCCCTCTTTCATATGCTTTTGTTGTCTGTGTTTGTTTTACTATTGAGAAAATCTTAGTTTTCCTTTGTTCAAAGCATGTTTTTGATGTTGAGTTTTTATTTGAGTTTGAATGAATCTGTACAAAAAATAGTGTTAACAACTACCACACTGTCTATTATATAACGTTCATTTCCATCTGATATTCATTATTGGTTTGTTGTTCATTTGTTTTACGTTTGAGTGTTGTGTGTTTCGTGTCATTGCTTTGTAGCTGGTGTGTTTTGATTGCTAACTAAAGGACCTGGTCGACTATATGCTAACCTTTGTGTTCAAGCTAAGATAAGCCTCATGCTTAGTATCTTCATTTTTTCAGGGCCATGACATCCATGTCGTTGTACCTTCAATTTTTTGACAAGCATTTGACTCAACTTTGTCCGTTAACGCAACTTGCACGATGTCAAACTTTCACGTTATACCCAATGACCTGATTTTCAAACCTACTTCCCACAAATACATGTTGAAATTCACCGGAGGGACAACATAATCCCTGACAAGAAACTACACCTTACGCCTTTTGCTGACATAATCTCCGGCAAATGGCAGAAGAATCTTCTCATTGGTCTTATTTCCATCCTTTTCATTTTCATGACTCCATTTCATTTTGCCTTTTTTAACAATCCCATATGTTACTTTAACAATGTTGCTTCCGTTTTCTGTAGATGTTATAGGTGTTGTTGATGAAATTGGATACTCCCAATCTCAGTTCGGCGGAAAGAAAGCTCAGTCAACTTAAAATTGAGGGACTTAAGGTGCGACTGCCGAATGACAGTATTTTATCAGTTTTTAATACCTTCATGTTTTTTTTTATTTCTAATATATACTGAATCATACATTTGTCATGGATTAGCGACAACACAGTTCATTGTACTCTGTGGGAGGCCTATGCCTTGGAGTTCTTTGATTATAAACAAAAGCATCAGGACCCTTCAAAACCAACTGTTATGGTGTTGAAATATGCTAAAGTTAAAGAAGAAGGTTAGAAAATACCCAACACATTGTTTTTTTTATTGTCTACCTATCTGTACTTTGTTTTGGACTTCCACACACATTTTTAATTTAATCTTTCGTATTGTAGGCAAATACCCTCTGGCAGTTACTAACACCTACAACATTACCAAAATCCATATCAATAAGGATGTGCCCGAAATCACTGCCTTTTTAAAAAGGTTTATCCAATGTTTACCTTGACCTCTGTTTTAATGGCTCTTTTTGCCCTTTGATTTCTAACAATTATAACACTACTGCAGTATGCCGGTTGATTTTAAATTTGGAGATTCTTCAGCATCAGGGGCCAACAATCGTTCTTGGTCTCAACAATCATCCGGGTCTCAACTTACACCCACTGAAAAGTTTTTGTCAAAATCTATCCCACTTCCATTATGTGACATCGTCACATTATATGAGGTGATCCACTTGGGACCAGGTTTTTTTTCGGCTTACATATTCAATCACCGAATTATTTTAACATTTTCTGTTTGTAATATTCAGAATACTTTCTGCGTTACAGTTGCAAGGACTGAGAAACTGATTGCATCTCCTAACGGTTGGCATTATAAAGCCTGCCATCAGTGCCCGCAGGTTGCTAAGGGTGACAAACCACCTTTTTTTTTGTCGGGACGGGCATCGAACCGAAGCAGAGATCTGGAGGTTGATGTCTATTTAAATTCATTGCAGTATTGTTATCAATGGCTGTTTTTTGTTACTGTGTTGTTGGTCCCTCCTTCCGTAGGTATAAAATCGAGGTAGGGGTCAAGCAAGATGGTTGTAGTGCTAACTTCATTTTCTGGGATCGCGAAGCCACGAAGCTTTTCAAAACTTCTACTGCCCAGATGCGTGCAACCATGATAGCGGTATGTGTTGCCTAACATATGTTTCTTCCATCATAGGCCATCTGTGACAAGATTCTGTTTGGTACTCATACTTTGATTCTGACTACCTTATATGTTTTTAATAATAGGCTGGAATCATTGATCCACTGGAGTTTCCGCTTGCATTGGATGAAATCTTGGGCCTCAAATATGCGTTCAAAGTAAAGTAGTGTCCAAGATACAAGAGTTGCTCTGTTGTTGAATATCTTAATGATACGGAACTGATTAAAAAACTCGAGGCTTCACATACCATAACTGAGGTGAATATAGTTATTTTTTAAGTGCTTGCGATTTTCATTTATTCTCACCATTTGTTGAGTGTTGACGTTGTTTTCCTGTTTTTCAGCCATCGTCTTCATTAATATCGGCTCCCAGTCAAACCATGTAACTTTCAATAATTTGGAACACACTTTTTCTGTTAGACATTACGTAGAAATTATACCATTTCACCACAACGTTTACTAATTCCCTCCTTTTTGTACAGCTGTTGGAAAGTGTAGACGAAGACTCCCCGTTTGATAAGCTTATTCCATTCAAGGTACTGATAAGCTTACGACATACCTATATAAAACTACATTCTTTCTGTTTTATGCCAACTGCAACCACATTCTTTGTGTGTTTTCCGTCGTATGCTCTACACATATTGAATTTCAATCTCAAGGGCATAAGACCATTGCAGTCTTTAACTTATATTCACGTTTTAAGTATTATGATACTCCTTTAATTTCTTTCTGAAATGTTTGTGGTTCAGCCGTTAACAGTTATTTTTAAAACTATTGTTATGTCTCATGCAGGATGCTGAGATTACCTCTAACCACATTCCTGATCCCACCACACCTACAGCTCTAGTCAAGCGAATGCCTCTAGATGCTTCTTTTGAGTCATCCCACAAGATTGATGGTGATGGGGATCTTTCTTCAACCAAACCTAAGAAGGTCATCAAACGCGGGAAACACAAGGCGGCTTAACTCTACTTCTTTGTGGCTTACCGGATAATTAAGTTCCGAATCATTACTTCAAACCTACCAACATCTTTTGGTCACTGCATTATGTAATATATTGCTGAACTACATTTCTTTCTTTTGAACAATGTGTTTCCTCCCAACACAACTTATGGGATGTATTTTGAATTGATAACAATGACTTCAACTGATTATGATTAATGAAATCACCCATACAAGGGCAACTATATTATTTCAATTTGTTTCTAAATCTGCTATTCATATCTTCATATCAGATATCTTTCTTTTTCCTATTTTTTTTAACATTATGCATATTACCCAACAAACTAATGGTTCCATAACTCAACAACTTGCGTGGATACGTCTGTATTATTTTTTTGTCACACCTTCAATTACTACCTTCTCAGAGTACCTTTGAACTCTTATTATAACGTTTGCTATATATATCTACTTATACACTCTTAACATTCATTTAAGTTATATCAGGATGACCCTCTTTATTATAAAATTAACTACTATACAACACCCAATTTATCTAACAATTTTACACGATTTTCAATTAACCTATCAGCCTATTTTTAATAATTACATTCTGCTGCACTTTAAAAAAATTGTAACATGTCAACTCACTGAGGCTGACCCTATGTATCTAGACTATTTAGCCTTTTACACAACCTTTCACACAATCTGCACGGGTATATGGTTACATGACAGAGACTCGTCATTTCTTATTGGATAATGACTTGTCTTCACCCCAAATATGTGCCCCTTCTATGTATTGTATTTTATGAGTTCTTTTTTTAAATTTGTGACTGCTAATCTTCCAGCCACTTTTAATATCCTTCTTTCAAATAGCAACATTTTTAAAAACCGTCCTACTTTTCTGCATGCTTTCAACTTTATCAAACTAACACATTTTGAAACAAGTTCTTGCTAAAACGGGTTTTACAAACTCTTTAATAACTTTTTTACTTTCATACAGTTAGGAAGAAATTTATATTCACTGAAAATTCTATTACCTTCTGCAGCTAAAACGTCATCATGCCCGATACTGATGAACCGAATGCATCCCTTGCGAGGAAAAGGAGGAGATCATACACGCTTCAGAGGAAAAATAGGCATTCCTTGGTTGGGAATGAAATCTCTGTTGGATCACCTTCGACACCTGCATCAAGATCATGTCTACCATATAATGCAACGCATTCTGGTCCATTGTGTGATGTTATTAACACCATTCATACTGCAGCATCAACAAGACATGTATTGCCAACATGTCCGACAAAGCGAAGACGTTTCGATATCCATCCCGGCGTTAATTTGTTTCCCACTTTCAATTCAACAAACTCAAGTGGAATCTCATCAGAGGTTAATTTCAACAAAAACCATGACCCACAGGCAACACATCTTTTAAGACACGCCGTTAATCCTATCCATTGCAAATCGCAACGACCACCTTGCATGTCTTCCAACAGTACTGATTTACACTGTAATTCACAAACTATATCATTATGTCAAACCAGGGCAACTGCACCATTGCCTCAACCTTCTATGGCTGTTGGTTCTTCGCGAATTCACAGCTCAAACCATTCCAGGGCGCTGAACGAAAACACATCGTCCATATACTCAAATGCAATGCCAGCGACTTCTGATGCTTTTCCGCCCACTCGACCATCAACCGTTAACATTAACTCTGTTGGTTCACCTTCGACACCTGCATCAAGATCATGTCTATCATCCAATGCAACTCATTCTAGTTCATTGTGTGATGTTAGCAACACCATTCATACTGCACCATCAACAAGACATGTATTGCTAACATGTCCGACAAAGCGAAGACGTTTCGATATCCATCCTGGCGTTACTTTGTTTCCCACTTTCAATTCAACAAACTCAAGTGGAATCTCATTTGAGGTTGATTTCATTGAAAACCATGTCCCACAGGCAACACATATTTTAAGACACGCTGTTAATCCTATCCATTGCAAGTCGCAACGACCACCTTGCATGACTTCCAACAATACTGCTTTACACTGTAATTCACAAACTATATCATTATGTTAAACCAGGGCAACTGCACCATTGCCTCAACCTTCTATGGCTGTTGGTTCTTTACGAATTCACAGCTCAAACCATTCCAAGACGCTGAACAGAAACACATCGTCCATATACTCAAATGCAATGCCAGCGACTTCTGATGCTTTTCCGCCCACTCGACCATCAACCGTTAACATTGACTCCACAATGAATCACCTTTATATGTCTGCTTCTTATTCGTCTTGTGAAGAGGACTCAGATAATGAATCAGGCAGTAATCCGGGAAATTCTTCAGAATCTGATGACGACGCCTACCATGACACACTTGACTTGCAAGTTATAGGTTATTGTTCTTCTCATTTCTTTATCCAATTGAATATATTTTTGTGTGTCTTCGATGCTTCAATACATTATTTTTTTAATTAGAGTATTTTGACATCGGCGAACCTGTTTGGGAATGCGAGCATTGTAAGGCTATGATGTGGTATCAGGAACGTAAGCAAAAGGCTAGACATGCCGCCGTTGCAAAGTTTCATATTTATTGCAAAAGCGGAAAGGTCGTGCTGCCTCTGATGAAGCAGCCTCCTCAACTCCTACATCAACTCCTGTTCGATCGAACCTCAGGTCATAGTAAAAAATTTCAACAAAACATTAAAACATACAATGCAATGTTCTCATTCACTTCTTCTGGGATGAAATTTGACACAACTTATTCCGGTGGTAACGGTCCGCCTACTCTGCGACTACATGGTCAAACTTGCCATCGAATAAGAACCATGCTTCCCGAGATAGGTTCACCACCCCAGTATGCACAACTTTACATTTTTGACACCGATAATGAGGTCGATAATAGAATGGATTGTTTCAGGTATTATTAAAGTTTTTTTCTTCATAATTACGTATTGTATTCATGTTACAAAGTCTTTTTAGCACTTTCCTTTTTTATAACTTCTATTCTTTTCTTTTCATTGTAGAGATAACAAAAAGATTGAAAAAGATATTGTCACCAATTTGAAGGCAATGTTGGATGAGTACAATGTTCATGCGAAAGCCTTCAGAATGGCACGCGATGTGTTAAAGAATAATACTTATCAAGACTTGCGGTTGAGACTGATTTCAAGTCCCTCGGCGATGGTCGGGTATATAACACGCCTTTTGTTTCGGAAGTTGCTGCGCTAATTGTGGGCGATGTTGACACTGCTGAACTAAGGGACATCATAATACATGAGTGTGACGGTGGCTTGCAGATAATCGATGAGTTTCACCTGGCCTATCTTGCGTACCAATATCCCTTGATTTTCTCATATGGGGAGGATGGTTACAGAGATAACATACTCCACAAGTACCAGCATGAAACAACTGTTACAAAGAAAAACAGACAAACTATTAAAGATTGGCTCTGTTTCCGGCTGCAGGAGCGCAGTGATGAACCGAAAACATTGCTCCATTCGAGACGTATTTTCCAACAATTTTTGGTTGATGGTTACACTATGATGGAAACCGAACGTCTTAATTTGTTGCGCAAGAATTAATCGAAATTAAGGGTCGGTAAGTATAACAACATACAACAACCGTCCACTGCAGGTACTTCACAATCAAGTAACAAGGAGGGAAAATGTGTTGTGTTGCCGTCGAGTTTTGTGGGAAGCAAGCGTTACATGGACCAACTATATTTTGACGGGATGGCCATTTCAAGTAAATTGGGATTTCCTGACCTCTTTATAACCTTTACCTGCAACCCAAATTGGTTAGAGATCAAACGTCAATTGGAACCCAAGAACTTAAATGCAAGCGACCGTCCCGATATTGTGGCTAAGGTGTTCAAAATTAAATTTGACCAACTCATGCATGGCATAACAAAGAAACATCTCCTTGGCCGCGTTATTGCATGTGAGTCTTACTTTTGATGTATTGCTTTTTATTTTCTCTCATTTTTAAGTTTCTAATTACTTTCTAAACTTTTTCCTGTCACAGTTATGTAAACTATAGAGTTCCAAAAACGAGGCCTACCCCACGCCCACATTTTGATTTTCTTGCATCCTGACAGTAAATATCCCAGCCCTTCTGACATTGATCGAATCATTTGTGTTGAGATACCTAACCCCCAAACCAGTCCTACTTTGTACAACTTGGTCAAATCACATATGGTACATGGACCCTACGGTTTATCAAGGGAATCATCACCGTGTATGAAGAATAGAAAATGCACTAAGTTCTTTCCTAAGCGATTTATAGAAAATACAATTGTTGATGCCGAAGGCTATCCTATGTACAGGAGGAGATCATCTACACACATAATTGAGAAAAATGGCATCCCTTTAGACAATAGACATGTCGTCCCTTACAACCCTATGTTTCTCTTGAAGTACCAGGCTCATATTAACATGGAGTGGTGTAATCAGAGTACGTCGATCAAATATCTGTTCAAATACATCCATAAGGGATATGATTGAATTACCGCTTCGGTTGTGCAGGCTAACCATTCCAACTCAACCGGTACTGACGATGTTGATGAAATAAAACAATACCTTGATTGTAGATATATCTCTCCTTGGGAGGCAAGTTGACGAATATTTGCTTACAACATTCATGGAAGGAAATCGGCCGTTGAACGTATGTTTTTCCATCTTATCGGAGAGAAGCCTCTGTACTACACTGATTATGACCGCATGGAGAACATTCTAGAAAAGGCTAGCGTTACAGAATCCATGTTTTCTGCCTGGTTGGTTGCAAATCAGAATTACGAACATGCAAGACAATTAACATACGGCCAGTTCGTTAGCATGTTTGTGTACCACAAACGAAGTAGAGCCTGGAAGCCTCGCAAGAAGGGGTTTACTATTGGTCATTTGATTTGGGTACCACCATCTACAGGCGAGTTATTTTTTCTAAGAATGATGCTTACGGTGGTTAAGGGACCTACAAGTTATGAAGACATAAGAAAGGTTGGTGATATACAATACGATTCGTTCAGAGATGCGTGCTTTTCTATGGGTTTCCTTGAAGATGATAGGGAATACATCGGGGCTATTAAAGAAGCCAGTGAATGGGGGTCAGGTCATTCTCTTCGAAAGCATTTTATGGTTATGCTTATGTCGGGGAACGTTAACAGGCCTGCTCATGTGTGGAATGAGTCATGGGTGTTACTGTCTGACGGACTGTTGCATCACCAGAGACAATTGGCACAACACAATGGTAAAAAATATAAATTATAATACTATTTTCTTACTCCAGTTACTTTTATGTTATTTCAATTTATCCGGATGCTGCGTTTAAAATTGCAGTTAAACTTTTGTTTATTCTGGTGTTGTACATAAGTTTTTGATTCCCCTTTGTTTCATGAGTCTACATGCCATTCTTAATTTCTATACATTCGATTTTTAAGACTGCATCTTCAATTATGTCCCTCTACGTCTGCATCAATACATAGACATTATCGGTTTTTACTAATTAAGTGAAATACACTGCATAACTCAAACTCATGAAACTCATAAAATGTTTGCCTTTTTTAGATCTTTTTTTGACTGATTCGGAGATTCAAAATCTTACACTTATTGAAATTGAAAAACTGCTTCAAACCAACAAGAAAACGCTTAAAGATTTCAAACCAATACCATACCCTGACGGTTATGTTTTGGAACAACTCGAGAATAGGTTCATATACGACAAACGGAGTTACGACATTCCAACCATGCAGGCAGAAGTTAACTCACTCCATTCTGCTTTAACAGGTGAAACCTTTAACGAATGTTTTCCTTTATTGTATTCTTTTCGTGCTAACACATTCACTTTGTCTATCGTTATCATTTCAGATAAGCAACGGGGTATATTTGACACAATCATGTCTGCTGTTGCGAATCAGACTGGTGGGGTTTTCTTCCTTCATGGTTACGGGGGTACAGGGAAAACTTACATGTGGAGGACACTCGCAAGTGCACTTAGATCCAAGCACGATATTTGCTTAACGGTGGCAACGTGTGGGATAGCATCATTGTTATTACCCGGTGGGAGGACTGCTCACTCAAGGTTTAAAATACCTATTCCTACGGTGGATAATTCGACATGCGACATTGGTTATAAAGAAGATTTGGCAGAGTTACTCAGACAATCAAAATTAATAATTTGGGATGAGGCATTGATGGCAAACAAATGGTGTTTTGAAGCTCTTGATAGAACATTAAAGGATCTTATGAGTAGCAGTAGCAACTCCAGTCAGGTGTTCGGACGCAAGGTTGTGGTATTCGGAGGGGACTTCAGACAGATTTTTCCGGTTATACCAAGGGGTAGTCGTTCTGACATAGTTCATGCCACGATCAACGCTTCGTACATATGGCATTCGGTAAAGGTGTTAACACTAACCAAAAACATGCGTCTGAGTTACGGTCCCACCGAACAAGAGAGGACCGAAATATCTCAATTCTCGTATTGGTTACTCAAAATTGGAGAAGGTCGAGTTGGTGAACCAAACGATGGCACAGATGAGATCGAATTCCCCCCTGAGATGCTCATTACTGAATTTGAAGACCCCATTGTTGCAATTGTGACGAGTACTTATCCGGAATTTCTCGATAATTTCCGTGATTACAACTACCTTCGAAGTAGGGCAATACTTGCTTCAACCATCGACATGGTTGACAAAATCAATGATCATGTTTTGGACATCATGCCAGGTATTATTGCTTCAATTCCCATTTTCAATACTACCCCCCTGATCAAGTTTTTGTAGAGTAAATTTTTTTCATTAATTTTTTTTACAATTTTGGCTTTACTTTTTTTAGATAACCATAATGCCGCCTATTAAAACACAACTATGTAGAGGTTTTCGACAGAACTAATGATTAACATTTTTGACTTAGGTGACTTGAGGGACTTCTTTAGTTGTAACTCCGTAGATCGTTCTGAAATACACGACTGGGACATGCTTGATGTTCTGACTCCTGAGTTTCTAAGCTATTTGAAAACCTCCGGTTTGCCTAACCATCACATAAAATTGAAGGCTGGAACACCCATTATGTTGATGCGCAACATCGATCAGTCGGAAGGGTTATGTAATGGTACACGTCTTATCGTTACTAAGATGGCTACGCATGTTCTTGAAGCACGTATTATGGGGGGTAAAAATCACGGCAACGTCGTCTATATTCCAAGGATGAATATGTCACCTTCTCAATCTCCATGGCCTTTCAAGCTAAGCCAGAGACAATTTCCAATCATTGTCTCCTACGCAATGACGATAAACAAGTCGCAGGGTCAGTCGTTGGATTGGGTTGGCCTTTACATTCCTCAAGACGTTTTTACTCATGGCCTAATATATGTAGCGCTTTCAAGGGTTACAAGCAAGACTGGAAAAAAGTTTTGGTCCACGATGAAAACAACGTGGCCAAAAACACAACTACAAACGTTGTTTACAAAGAGGTTTTCAACAATGTTTGACTGGGGAAGTTTTCTACATCGATTTAAATGTTCACTTTTATACCGACTAGCTGCAAATCACCATCGTCCAAATTATAATTCTGGATTTCATGTTACATTCATGTGGAGACAATCTATATTTTCATGTTAATTGGTAGCCTTATAAAACTTTGTATGATTTTTTTTGTAATATGGAAATACCTCAAGTATGTTTCAAGAATAATGTCATATTCTTTTAAGTGGTTTCCTTATACAACTTCTGTTAATTTTCTTCCTAACAGTGGTGACATAAAGCATATCATATTTATAACAGGTGAATTAAAACATGTCATAATCATACCAAATATTTAGTTTCGGACTCTTCACCGTATTGGAAAAAATAGATCCATTTCCGGGAAAATACGACAAGTTTATCGATCTTTCGCCCTACAATAAGATAGCTATATTACCAAACATATTCAACAAACAACTTTTACTAAACAACCATGAACAATACTAACAACCATATCAACAGAAGTTACAAACTTCAATGTCTAAATAAAGCAAATACAACCACGACTTCATTTTACCCGTACGGATGCAAGTAAACATGACATTTCTTGTACACCGATGTTGTATCAAATCAAAATCGGACTTTGTCTCCGGCTTTGAAATGGTTGTCTTTGCAAAACTCATCCCAACCATAACCCAATTTTGTTCTTCGGATATCTCCAACGTGAAACAGTTTCTTCAATTCCACCTTGCCATTATCGCCGCACAACGAAAGATCTTCGTATTCATACCGTCTTAATACTTCGGCAAAATCCTCCCGCAACTTCTATAAATCGAATCACAGACATTAAGATATTTATCTCGGTTAAACATTAAAAATATCATTTATGACATTTGATGATTAACAATCCAAAATACTCAACCATTCTTGGCAGATCCACGCTCATCTCGCTTAGTCCATGGTCAAAAGCATAAATCTCACGCTTATATACATATCTACTATGGAAATAAGGTAGATCCATGAAATTCTTAACCTCTTTGAAACCGTTGATTGCACAGTTGTTGTTTCCATAGTAACCGAAAGTAACAATAACATCATTTGGTAAGTTGTAGTAGGCTTCCAGAATTGGCCAGCCGCTCATAATCAGTGGATGAACCGGTTGTTGGTTATAGATAACTTCATGATGGACACCTTTGTTCGTTAAAATCGTCCATGTCTTGCTTATTTCCCCATCGAATAATTTCAGAAAAAATTCGTCAATTTCAGGAAATTTCCAAAATCAAACAAGTACAACAGCATCTTAAACGTTTTTAAGTCTGTGTCGTTTCTGTTTTGCATTTCAAAGTATGAATTGTATAATTTATTTCTTACCTGTGAGGATAGTTTGGCGACCTCAAAGAAGTGTAGGGCTTCTATATGTTTCAGTGGACCACAATTTTCCATGGATCTTCTTCAATTTTTTGAAGAGGGAGGACAATGGATGGGTGAAGAGAAGGTGATGGTTTTAATTTCTTCTTTTTCATTTAGCACCCAACAAAATAACAGCCTCCTATTTAATACCAATTACAACTCAACTACCTATCCATTATTCACATAGGGTCATTATTGATGTTTGGCTTTACCCATCACATATTTCTCTTAGGGACAAAGTATTCCATGTGTGTGCACGTGACATTAAAATCCCTTGTGGATTTGTTCTTTCAGCTTTTGAAGGAATATAATTCCATTTCGTAAATGTTAAAACATAACTAGACAAATAAAAGGCTGGCCACTAACTCTGTCAAGAAAGCATCATGTGTTGTTGGACATAAATTCAACTATACTATAATTTTTGCATGATTCAAATGTCAAACACGGTGGAATATCCTCACCCTGCTTTTTTGACCATCAATATAAAAAATAAATTTCGTTACACCTGCCATGCAATTTTAAAGCCCGTGCAGTCTACGTAAATACCATAAGCATTACATTATACAAATAATAATAAGTTTTACATGCCATTGTCAACAACCAAATAACAAACAGTTCTCAAAACACAAACTAAACCCTGATGTTACGGGAATTTTTAATACCTACTTCCCAACAAAACATGATACATGTCCAACACCCTAAACTACCTCCCATCCCAAATCTTTCAAAACTTCTCTATATAACAGAAACTCTATTTCATCTTCATTCAAACTGAGCCTTCGAACTGCGACCTACGGCTTCTTTGAAGCTTTGTACAACTTCACTTTGATGCGTCGAGCAGGCGGGTAACTTAACCTGAACTGAAGTATGTCGCCATTGGCGACACCTCTGTCCTTGGCAAAACAATACCATCCTTGACCTATATGCTGCTCAACGCAGTGGTCCCTTTGCCGAGTAGTAACAACACTCACATATGTCTTGTCCATGTCAAGGTCGTGCATCTCGATGCCCTTGACTCCTTCTAAACAACCTGTTTTGATAACGCGCTGTGGAAGTTGCTGCATAAGTGACTTATGATTAATCATGTAATTCAATATTATATCAGAAAATGAACATAACTTAATAATTTTAATGCCAAATTAGACATATGAAACTTACAAGTACGTTATTCTTTGCTGTTTTTCCATTTCTAATCATCTTCTCCCAAGCAATGTACTTTGATCCCTCAGGTTGGTCAATGTGACAGCCACCAGTACCATCGTATTCCTCTTCGAAACTGAAACCATCCAATCAAGTTGTCTATCCATTTTAGTATTACAGAGTACTTACTCAAAGTAATATATAAGAACTAATTTAAGGTATTATTTAGTATTCTTCAAAATTGTCTGATCGTTTTATTACTCAACTTATACGTGCATTATTTGTATAAAATCCATACATCACAGTTAGTCTTACTTTAGTGTACCAAAAATAGTTAGAACAACACATTTCATATAACCAACACAAATGTGTCATGTTTTAATGTAAGAAGGACACTGGTATTACCTTGACGAATATGAGGAAATCATTACGACCTCCGGCATCCCCAAACTTCGACTGTGTTCTCCGAGCACAACAACTTTACCCTTTTCTTTTTCTCCCCCCATTGCAACAGTCTTGTCCCCCGGCAGGGCTGTACCTTTGTCACTGTAATTTTTACACATACACAAAATATATCATATAACATAACTTATAACAATTCAAACAACGTGATTTCCACCTACTATTAGGATTCACTCACAATATAAGTGAATAATTATAATGACAACATAACAACAATCAACCCATGGCCATTATAAATGCCTTTTTACATACCTGCTGGTCACATTCGACGACATAGGTACGTTGACAACGGTTAACTTCACTCTTTTCTTCGCCATATGCAGATAGTCTCTCGCAGTTAAAAGCTCCAGTTTCCCTTTCTTTTCCAACCTTTTTTCCTCGGCCTTCAACAAATCATAATACATCTCCTCTGCTGATTTCTTTGCTCTATAAAACAAATGTAAAAACAAACAATGAGTAAGCCGTTGTCCATGCAATTCATTCATTTGTTTCAGATCATGAAAACAATATACTCTGGTAAACAAACATCTCTCAAATTTAGCAATAAGAATTACAAACTGATTTCTTGATTTCAGATCAACAGTTTTTCCAGATTTCAGTCGCATGCATTAGGATACTTTCTGAGTATGATTTCATAACTGTATAACGATTAACCATAAAGATTATAAAACACACTTAACCATACCTATTTTCCCCCTCGACGGTAAAATGGTCGGCGGAGCCACGGCTGTCGTTTCTTCCGTCCATAATGCAAATCGGTGTGATTTCCCTTATCAACGTTTTCACGGTTTGCTGCAAATTGGTTTGATCAAAGATGTTTCAATATGTTACAGTGTGAAGGGTTACTGGTTTTGGTACCACTACGTTTCATAAGAGTTCGCACGTGTGGGAAGCCATACCGTTTCTTTCACCTTTAATACACACACTTTACTTACTTTTTTTATTTTCTTTATGTTTGATAAGTAACACAAATAGACACAACTTTCAAGCAAATAAATATTTTAATACTATATAAATCCTATGGTTTAGGTTATTTAATTTCTTTTTATTTTTTATATGGCAATTATTTGTTCCTATTTTTTTTCTTCTAAAAAATACAATATTTATATTTTTTTGATTTATTTTCTTTTTCCTTTAAATTGGTGACATTTCGGCGGAATGGACCAGAACCCGTGCGGACGCATGGGTTTCCCACTAGTTTTGCAAAGGAAACAAGTGGTTTCTCTGGGTTGTTCCTTTTCCTTCTTATTTTGAGAAAAATTTCCCGCGGGTTTCTTCCTTTTATTATGAGAACTGCTAGCCAATTGAGCACTTTCAGTCTTCTCTCTCTTTAGCCTCTCTTCCTCTTGCACATAGTGAGATATGAGCTCATTGAGAGACCATTTGTCCTTCAGAGTATTGTAACTCACTTTAAATTTCCCAAAGTGTGTCGGGAGAGAGATCAAAACCAAGTGCACAATTAAATCCTCAGGAAGTTCTAACTTCAATGCCTTGAGTTTTGATGTGAGATTAGACATCTTCATGATGTACTCCCTTATGTTCCCTTTGCCTTTATAAACCATTGAAATGAGTTTGGACAAGGTATTACTTGTCTCAACCTTATCATTTTTAGCAAAGAATTGCTTCACAGTTTCGAGGAACTGCTTGGCACTTTCACTCTCAGCAGTTGAGCCCCTAATCATTTTAAGTATGGATCTTTTGATCATCATAAGGCACATTCGGTTAGATCGGTCCCATTTTTCTATTTTAGTTTCATTCGGGTTCTCAGCAGTGGTGGTGGGACGCTCCTCCCTCAAAGATAACTCTAAATCCATGCATCCAAGAACGATCTCCACAGCTTCTTTCCAAGACTTAAAGTTCATCTCACTCAACATAGGGATCGAGTTAATCTGAGAAACAAAATTTGGAGCGGTAGCAGCGGCAATTGGATCCAACAAACATACAATAACATTAGTAGGCATGTCAAATAACCATATAGACATGCACAATATTCTTTATATGCAAATTAAATAAGACCTAGGCAAGATACCAAAAAACACCATGAACTCTCAACCTTTGATTGAAGTAATTAACTGTAAGCGGTACTCTCTCGCAATGGTCAAACACTAGCAATAAGTCCTGTCAGATAATGGATGCCTTTGACATCAATCATTCACCATGTGGATAACCTTGATAATTACTACATATTTACCATCACAAGTATGCAAATTTTCGGCCAAACTGTGTCTTCCTTTTGGCCGACCATAACCATTCGCATGAAAAATTACACACTACATCTTTTGTAATTCTAATTGAATCAAATTTAAATAACAGATGTTACTTTTGCAACTTGTTGTTTCAACTAATCCAATCAAAGTTACTAGACAATTTTAATTTAATAAATTAAACGGGAAGATCTTTAAAATTCACATAAATATTACCTGTAAATGTAATGTCAAAATTGTATGTTTACCTAATAACTTTAAAAATTGTGTTTATATCATATACATACCGATATAATAAATCGGTTGTACTCGAAGGGAAAAAAACTTAATAAAACAAACCCAATTTAATTGTGTTTAAGCATATAAAAAAAATATTTAAAAAATGAATTCTTTTAACCACAAATAAAATAAAATAAATATACAGAATTATACATTTAGTTGTGAAAATATGTATGAAAAACATGACAAGAAAGAGAGAAAAACCAATCGGGGAGTGAAAATGTTATTTGGTTCGGTGGATTTGTAACCTAGCTAGTATCAATCATGTCATATCTTTATCCAGCGATCATACTCCACAAGAATTGGATTGCAAAAAAAACTGAAATTATGGGCACTTAATTGGGTATGGACTCAAGAGTCATGTGATGTTATTAAGATCCTAATATATTAGTACACCCCTACCCCATGTAGTGAGATATCTTGGTTATACTTGTCTACATCAATTTAATTAATAAGACACAACTATAAATAACACATAATATTATGTAATATACTATAAATACTGTTCCGATAATATTAGGACAATACAAGTCATAACACACAATGCTACAGTAAATCGCTCAATTTTAAGGTGTATGCAAATAAAATTTAAAATCACATGTATCGTTATTTACGATAAGCTATGCACAGGCTATTCAATTTAATAGTCACCAATCAGACTCTGATACCATTTGTTAGAATTAGATTAATAATGATTAATTACAACATACATACTTAAGAAATTATGCGGAAATCAAGCATGTATAGAATTATAGGATTGAGAAAATGATTTTAGGAATACCTTGATCTATTGAGAAAAATCTCTTTGGCGGTAATCCTAAACCCATAAGTTGATGGCTTTTGTGGTTCTTCCTCAACCGGTACTCCTTATGCCTCAAATTCTCTTCAGACGGGGAGAAGAGATAATTTGCTTGTGTATGGTATAATGGGGACCATAGCCTATATATAGTGTGTTGGCCAATTAGGGTTTCCATTATTTCCAAATGGGTCATCCTGACATCCACTCATATTTGAGTACATACCCAATTATTTAATTAGTTAATTAATTAATTCCCAAATAAAATCTAAATAGCCTTTTAACATTATTTGATCGCATAATTATTTAAGGTACTTTATTTGATAAAATAGCTAATATAATTAAATAAATATATTTGACCACATAATTATTGCTTGGAAGCATAAGGAGTGTTCTCTTTGATGAAGAAATTGTTCCTTACAATGATCAAGTCTTTGTACCTATCTTTGTTCTAGAAACAGATCCTGAAATAAACAATAATGTTATTCCTAACAACCCTCAAGAACAAGACAATACTGAGTTTCTTCCTCAAGCTCCACCTATAGTTCAAACTCAACAACCTCAAGAGCCACCATTAAAAAGATCCACTAGAGAGAGGAAGAGTGCAATTTCAAATGATTATGTTGTATTTCTTCAGGAACGTGAGAATGACAATTGTTTGACTGAGGAAGATTTTATCAACTTTAGTCAAGCTATTCAGAGTTCAAACTCTCTTAAGTGGGTTGATGCCATGAAGGATGAGATGAAGTCGATGGCTGACAATGATGTTTGGGATCTCGTTAAATTACCTGAAGGAATGAAACCCATTGGTTGTAAATGGATATTTAAAACCAAAAGGGATTCAAAGGGTAACATTGAGAGATATAAAGCTCGTCTTGTCGCAAAAGGCTTTACTCAAAAGGAATGAATTGATTATAAAGAGACTTTCTCTACAGTTTCGTCGAAGGACTCTCTTAGGATCATGATGGCATTGGTAGCTCATTTTGATTTAGAGTTGCATCAGATGGATGTAAATACTGTGTTTCTAAATGGAAACATTGAAGAGACAATATATATGGTGCAACCAGAAAACTTTGTGTCAGGAGACCCAAAGTCCATCGTTTGTAAACTCAAGAAATCCATCTATGGTTTTAAACAGGCTTCCCGTCAATGGTATTACAAATTTCATAAAGTAATATCCTCATTTAGTTTTGAGGCTAATCCGGTTGATAACTGTGTATACCAAAAGTTCAGTGGGAGTAAATTCGTTTTCGTGGTACTATATGTAGATGATATCCTTTTGGTAAGCAACAATATAGGCTTATTACACGAAACCAAAAGATTTCTCACAAATAAAAGCTCTGATACGATTTGTTAGAATTAGATTAATAATGATTAATCAAAACATACATGCTCAAGAAATTATGCGGAAATCAAGCATGTATAGAATTATAGGATCGAGAAATTGATTTTAGAAATACCTGGATCCATTGAGAAAAATTCCTTTGACGGTAATCATAAACCCAGAAGTTGATGGCTTTTGTGGTTCTTCCTCAACTGATACTCCTTATGCCTCTAATTCTCTTCAGATGGGGAGAAGAGATAATTTTCTTGTGTACGGTATATTGGAGACGATAGCCTATATATAGTGTGATGACCAATTAGGGTTTCCATTATTCACAAATGGGTCATCCTAACATCCATTCCTATTTAAGTCCATACCCAATTATTTATTTAATTAATTAATTAAATAATTTTCAAATAAAATCTAAATAGTATTTTAACATTATTTGATCACATAATTATTTAAGACACTTTATTTGATAAAATAGCTAATATAATTAAATAAATATATTTGGCCACATAATTATTGGAATATTAATATATTACAAAATTATTAAAATATTCCAACAATAGTAATATCTAATGTTGCATTAGCTTTTTTTTTTTTACTATATTTTGTACTGCATAGTGTAGGATAAAACAATAGTGATTTGTTCAAATTCCTCTAAGATGTAGCGCCACTAGAGCTGCTATTTAACAACATGAATTTCTATTTTTTTGAAGAGGTTTTATATGAATTTCTGTGATTCAATGTAGCTGTGATTGGAAGTTTTTTTCTGTATTTTATATATATATATATATATATATATATATATATATATATATATATATATATATATATATTTCAATGGTTTGCGACAACATAATTGAGTATTTGTCATTTCTTAGCTTAGAGCCTGTAAAAATTGGTTTAGTTGCCATCATTGAACTTGTTATACAGAAATGATGGATATAATACAATTTTTAGAAATAAATTTGGATGCCAATTTTAGTAATTTACTAGCATGATTCTAAATTGTGGTTATTGTTACCAAGGTTGTTAATATCTCGATTTAAAACTTAAACTCTTAGATTTTATGTTTATAGGTCGGCATTTGGTGTTAAATCGCAGGTAAAATTCTTTTTAAGTAAAATCGTATACTTGAATCATTTTACACAATTTAAATCTCTCTAAAATCTGTAAAATCGTGTAATATATTTGGATTTTACTCTTTAACTTGATTTTACCTTTATTATATCTTGAAAATTTAAAAAGCCCAGCCTAATAAAACTTCTTCCACTTTATTATTTTATTCACTTTAAATAACCTCTTTTTTCATTAGACATTAGACATTTCATTTACGAGAGCAATGAAAATTAAAAACTTTTGAACCCTAACGTCACTTCACATGTACGAAGCCAGACCAGAAGTTCAACGATAATATTTTGTGAGATTTATTCTTTGATTGGTAAGTTTCTAAAAAGCGAGTCTTCTTCACAAATAAAAAACAGATAAATATTATGTTACTATGTTATTATGTGATTTTATGTAATCTTGATTTGTTACTACATTCTTTGATTGGTAAGTATCTAAAAAATGAGTCTTTTTCACAAATAAAAAATAGTGAAATGTTATGTTACTATGTTATTATGTGTGTATGCAAACTTGGTTTGTTACTATGTTTGTTACAATATTCCTAGTTTTGCTATTATGTGTCTTTGAATGCTACTATGGTTTGTAATCTAAGTGATTGTTAGAGTGTTTTGCTATTTTTATTATTTTAATATACCAACTTAATAGAAGTTGATTTGATTTATTGTGTATATTTTTGGCAAATTTGCTTCAATCTCTTACTCTTTAGTTAAAATTTATTATTTAAATTAGATTATTTTTCTTATTTAAATTTAAATTTAATATTATTTCAACATGAGGTAAACTCTTTGATTTTACGTTTCGATTTTACCTAACCAAAACGACTCAAGGTAAAAACTCGATTCTGACAACCTTGATTGTTACGCTGCGAATTTTGATACTGTGGAAAAATGTGAGCGAATATAGACAATGTATCTGCAATTGTGATGCTGTTGCAGAAACATTTACATTGCAATTATGGACCACAATTTACAACTATGCTTATTAAGTTAACACGAAGGTCATGCTAGTTTACAATACCTGATACATAATTTGTTCTAACTAACTTTCTTGCTGGTTGCTTTAGGTATCTTGATGTCATTACATCATTTTTCTTCACAGAATTTCCAGAAAACTACTATGCTGAAGATATGGCTAAGATTTTTTTGGATTACGGAACGCTAACGGAGGTGTTCATACCGGCGAAGAGAGATATCAGAGGAAAAAGGTATGGCTTTGCGCGTTTTAGAAAGGTAGACGACGAGAGATTGCTGGGAATACAATTGGACAATATCATGATAAAGGGTCGGAAAATATTTGTCAACAAACCTAGATTTAACAGAGATAGTCATGGAGTTAATAAGCTCAAATCTGGTGATCCGGAAGTCAGAAGGTTTACTAGGAAAACGGATCAGTGGAGGAAATTTCAGACGAATGCATCATTTGCAGATATGGTGAGGGGAGAAGTAAGGAACACAAGGACTTTTCAGGAAAATAATACTAATCAAGTATCTAATAGAAAGAATCTGAAGAAGGAATGGAATGGCCTTCAGTTCGATATAAAAGAGGAAGGATTGAAGAGATTTGATAATGCTTTTGTGGGGGTGGTTAAGAAAGCCGGAACTACATATAATATTCAGAATATCCTTAACAGAGAAGGATTTTTTCATGTCAAAATCACACCAATGGGAGCTACTATGTGTTTACTCGAGGACTTAGAGTATGAGGCAGTCAAAAACCTGATTAAGGAAGAAGAGGAATGGCTTTCAAACTGGTTTGAAGATATAAGACAATGGTCTCAATCTGAAGTAGATAAAGAAAGATTGACTTGGGTGAAATGTTTTGGAGTTCCTTGTCATGCTTGGAGAAACGATTTTTTCAAATACATCTCGAGTAGGATAGGTGAGTTTATCTGTTGTGATGAGGAAACGGAGAAGCAATCCAAGCTTGACGTTGCTAGAATCCTTATTAAAACAAAATACACAGGAAACCTGAATGAAGTGATTAATATCGAAATAAACGGGTTGGTCTTCTGTATTAAAATGTTGGAAGATAATCATGGACCAAAAAGAATTGTTTTTAAAGATGCTGAAAAGGATAGCTCTGAGTCGGGTGAAACTTTTGTGGAAGAAACTGAGGACGAATCAGAAGAAGAGGATAAGGCAGGCAACAATTCAGAATCGGAATTCTCTAGCAATCGTGGAAATCTGGAGGTTGAAGATGACACGGTTCCAAAGGCACACGGTTCTGAAGCAAACGACGATAGCAGGCGGTGGTCAGACCTTGAGAATACCAATAGAGAAGTTTCACTAACCAAGGGTGGAAAGTGTAATGATGCTATGACATTGGGAAAAGGTAAAAAACACAAAAAGGTGAAATTTGTTGCTGACAAGGAAAAGAAGTTGTATGGGGTGGAGTCAAACGCAGACAGTCCAATTGATGTGACGACATCTGACGAGAATCAGAGGGTCCAGATTGTGACTAGGGGATCAGGAGGTGTTGAAAAGTTTCCAGTTGACAATTTGAATTCTCCTTTGCCAGGCTGTTCGGGTCAAGCGTGTGAAGATAGGGGCCAGGTGATTATTGGTTCTGGTTTGGGCCTTGGGTTCGTGACAGAGCAAGTAAATGAACTGGTTAGGCCCAATAGACTAGTACAGGGAGATACTGATTTGGGCCCAGTGAAAAAGATATTAAAGAAAAAGAAACCCGTGTTTGATATTTATGAGAAGACGCAAATTCCGTTTGCACCTTCGTTCTACTCAGTCCTTCTGTGGTCAGCCCAAGTTTCTAATCATAAACCAAAGCCTGTGGATATTACAGAAGAAATATTGGACCATAGTCAATCAGTGGGTAGTATTAGTAGATATTCTGGGGGATCTGTGCTTTGCTGTGGCTCCCTGTCTGATGATGATGTTACCAGGGGTAATGAGAGAATCAGGAAATCAAACAAAGATGTGTCAAGGAAAGTCTGGGAAATCTTGAAAGAATTGGGTTTGGATGAAGATGAAGATGAGGAAGCATTTGAAGGTATTATCAGAGGTTTGGAAAGAAGGGATAGGCTTCGAAGTCAGAACCTGAAGGAGAATTCGATTGAGGTACCATGAATATTCTTACTTTTAATATTCGCGGGAGTAACTCTTCAATAAAAAGTAGAAGAGTTAAACAATTAATAGAAAAGGAAAACATAGAATTTTGTATGATTCAAGAGACAAAAAGACAAAATATTGAGGAGAAATTCGTCAGGAGCATATGGAATGGAAGTGACTTTGATTGGACTGCTAAAGGATCTGTAGGACAATCAGGTGGATTGGTTTCAGTTTGGAACAAAAGCTCTTTTAAGGCAGAATTTAGCTTTGCTGGAGCATGGTATCTTGGTGTTTTTGGGATATGCAGACAAAGGACTTTATACATAGTGAATGTTTACTCTTCATGTGCATTGAGTGACAAGAGAAGGATGTGGGAAGAACTTATTAGAGTTAAAGCGAAATTTCCAAAAGGGGATTGGATACTTGGGGGTGATTTCAACTCAGTGAAAAATAGAGGCGAAAGAAGGGGTAAAGGTTGCTGTAGGATTGTGGACATGGAGGAATTTGGGGCATTTATTGAAGACATGGATTTATTGGATTTACCAACAGCAGGGAACAGATACACCTGGTTTATCTCCAATGGATCTTGCATGAGTAGGCTTGATAGATTTTTGATCTCAGAAGATCTGTGTAAAGATTGGAAGATTTGCCTTCAAAAGGTGGGTAAGAGGTCTATATCAGATCACAGACCTGTATCCCTTATCCTTAATGAATGGAATTGGGGGCCTAAACCATTTAAAACCATCAATGCCTGGCTGGAGCATCCAAACTTTATGAAATTTATGAAAGACACCTGGGAAGAGTGGAAAGGGACTGGTGATGCGTGCAGTATTCTGATTCAAAAGTTCAAATTCTTGAAGTCGAGATTGAAATGGTGGAATTACAATGTGTTTGGTATCGTGGACCTTAAAATTGAAGATGATGTCGAGAGGTTGAATGATATTGAGAATGATATGGCAGAGTGGGACAATGAAATTCCAGAGGCAATTCTCAAGGAGAGATGTGAGACAGCAGACAAAGTTGGGAATAGTCTTCATTTGAAGGAGAGTCTGCTGTATCAAAAGGCAAGAACTAGGTGGTTAATAGAAGGGGATAACAACTCAAAATATTTCCATTCGATCATAAACTCAAGAAGGAGGGGAAACTTTATCTCAGCTTTAAACTTAGGGTTGGAGGAGGAATCTGAAGTGGAGACAGTGAAACAATTCATTCATGATCATTATGAAAATAAATATAGAAGTAGAGCTGAAGATAGAGTCAACATGGATCTGAATGGTTTGGAGAAACTTAATGAAGAGGAAAATAAGTATCTGATCGAACCTTTTTCTGAGGAAGAGATTAAGGAAGCAGTTAATTCGTGTGATGGCAACAAAAGCCTAGGACCTGATGGGTTTAATTTGAATTTTATTAAGAAAACATGGGATATTATTGGGGGAGACATTACTAAGTGTTTAGATGAATCCCATGCTAAGGCTAGTCTTCCAAAATCTGTCTGTTCTTCATTCTTTGTCTTAATCCCAAAGAAGGAAAATCCTCAGTCAATCAGTGAGTACAGGCCAATAGCACTAATTGGGTGTATTCAAAAAATTATTTCAAAACTGTTAGCTAGAAGATTAAGAGGAGTTATTAGCAAGTTGGTTTCCTTTTCTCAATCAGCTTTTATCCCTGGTAGACAGATTATGGATGGTGTTCTAGTGGCTAATGAAGTATATGATTACATGATGAAAAAGAAGAAAAGAGGTCTTATGCTTAAGGTTGATTTTTCACAGGCTTATGACTGTGTTAATTGGAGCTATCTCATTAGTATATTGGAAGCCATGAACTTTAACCCAATTTGGATAAGTTGGATTAAAGGTATTATGTGCAACAGTTTTGGGTCAGTTTTGGTTAATGGCAGCTCATTCAAGGATTTCAAAATACACAGGGGTCTTAAACAGGGAGACCACTATCTCCCTTTCTATTTGTGTTGGTTACTGAGGGTTTGGCTCTAATGACTAGGAGGGCTGAGAGCTTGAATATACTTAAAGGTTTGAAGATGGAGAATGTGCATATTCCTAATCTACTTCAGTTTGCAGATGACACATTAATCATGTGTGATGATTCTTGGACTAATGTTTGGGCTATAAAATCGATCTTGAGAGGTTTTGAAGTGGTTTCTGGTGTGAAGATTAATTATAATAAGAGCCACATAATTGGACTGAACATTGAAGATAACATGTTAGAGGCAGTGTCTGAGTTCTTGGCTTGCAACATTGGTAAAACTCCATTTAAGTTTCTTGGCCTGGTGGTTGGAGGTAGACACAGGAACATATCTTTTTGGATTCCAGTTATTGAATCCATTAGAGCTCGCTTATCCAAGTGGAGGGGCAAATTGATATCAATTGGTGGCCGTGTCACATTGATAAACTCTGTCATACATAACCTGCCAATACATTTTCTTTCTTTCTATGCTGCACCAGTTTGTGTTCTTAAACAGATCAAAGCTATTCAAAGACAATTTTTATGGGCTGGAGAAGGTGATAAAAGTTGTATTCCTTGGGTGAAATGGACGCAAGTATGTAAGCCTAGGAATAAAGGAGGGCTGGGGATTAAAGATGTGTCAAAGTTCAATAAAGCACTGATGGCTAAATGGATTTGGAGATTTATCAAGGAATCAGGTGCGGGGTGGTATGATATCATTAAAACCAGGTATGATACTGTACTGCAAAATCTATTTTCTGAGTATGATAGACCAATACTAGTGCAGGGGTCGGGTTGGTGGAAAGATATTCAGAGGATTGGCATGCCGAGTAATGATCAGGGTATATTTAATGAGTTATCTTGGAGGGTTGGTAATGGTAATAAGATTTTATTTTGGCACGCAAGATGGATTGGTGGGAAGGCTCTTAAATTTCAATTTCCTGAGCTGTTTTCTGCATCTCCAGAACAAAATATTCGTATTCAAGAGTGTGGTGATTGGTTTGGTAATGTTTGGAAGTGGAATCTTAGAGGGAAGAATGTAATCTGTGTAACAACTGTAGGTGAGTCGGGAGAAGAATTATCTCAACTGGTAGAGGAGGTGGTATTGGATTTAGAAGGGGAAGACTTAGTGGTATGGCCTGGAAGTGATCAAAACCAGTTTAGTGTCAAAGCTTGCTATGAATCTTTAAATAGAAGTGTTGATGATGCAGAACTTGGCCAGGATAAACTAAAGGCCTTGGAGGTTGTATGGAATTCTAAGATTCCTCTTAAAGTCAAAATCTTTGGATGGAGATTAATTCTTGATAGACTTACTACAAGGCAAGCTTTAGGAAAGAGAGGAATTATTATGGAACCTCAACTAATGCAATGTGTATTTTGTTCTCAAGAGATTGAAGATATATCTCATGTTTTTATCTCTTGTAGAACATCTAGACAAGTGTGGATTAATATTGAGGCCTGGCTGGGTAACTTTTCCAATGGCAACAGATTGTGTTGAGATGTTATTGCAGATCTATAACTCTTATAGCATTAGTATTAGAAAAGACTTATGCTACATTTGGTTGGTGAGTTGTTGGGAATTATGGAGACATAGAAATATGACTATTTTCAAGAACAAAGAAGGAAATCATAATGACATTTACCACTCTATCATTCATAATACATAGAGATGGAGAAGCTTGGAGACTAAAGAGGGTAGGTGTGTGCCCTTCTATGAGTGGTATAAACTCCCTTTGGGTAGATAACATCTTGTATTTTGTTTGAGTTGGAGGGTTTTGGTATTGTAGATTATACTAGTTCATGTAACTTGAGTAGTTAATAGTGCATAATTCCACTATTTGTATTGGGTTGGATCTTGTTGGTCTAATATTTAATATATTGATTATTAAAAAAAAAAATATTCACTCACACACATTTACTAAATTAGATGCTTAATGATTCTGATTGAAGATGCAAGTTTTGCTACCAAATCCTAAAAGACTTTACATAGTGAACTGTTTATACGTAGCATACAAACCATACTCTCCTCTACTCTTACACAATCAAATCCTCCCTTTTTTGTCCCGTAAACCCTATGATTGAAATTCATGTGCCATTTATTCATAAACCAGAAAATCATTTTCTGTACGATATTCTTTGTGACGTATTGCATTTGTTTCAAATTCCAATTCTATTTTTGTTCTGTTTCAAGTGGATTGTACGTACTATTCTTTAATCTAGTTTTAATGCATTATGTGATTTTTCTGTGCTATCACATGAAACCATAAGCAATTTTCAACCATTCTAATGTTCTTCCTATACTTGAATGCCTACAAATTTAAACCAGTTTGAATTTACGTATCCGTTTTCACTAGTGAATGTATGCAAATCAGGATTCAAGATCCTCAAGCAATGTAAACTTTGCTTTAACATATCTTAATCTGGTCAAGATCCTCAAGCTGTGTAACTTTATTTTTGGTTTGATTTTGTTAGAAAGTGCAAGGTTGGAAAGTTGGTTATTCATTGTTATTCTATTAAGTTGTTTTGGGATAGTTTGTTTTTCTATTAAGTTGTTTTGGGATAGTGTCATTACATTATACTAGTGCTCAAACGGTGTGCACGTAGAAGTTAAAATATAAAATGTAAACTGGTATTTTCTTTTATTTTCTCTTTCTCTCTCTAACCTCTGTAATTTTTAAAATTTTAATTTTACATAAAATAATTAATATTCTAGATATATTTTATCACATGTCTTAAATATTACCATATTTCCATATGTGTGGCACAAAGCAAATAGTTGTTTATGCATATGAGAAAATACCAAATCCCATCATACAAAGCATATAAATTTAAGAAAATTGAAGGTGAACCAAAGTTGTGATAAACAAAAAATATCAACATGAACAATATAAAAAGATTATGAGTGTAGAATAACTATGAGTGTGAGGTTTAGAGTTGTATAATAACTACAGCGAGAGAATCTCTCCCTATTTTGAAAAAGATTCTGAAAATCATGTCAGCAGGGATTATGAGTGTAAGGTTTAGAGTTGTAAATAGTGTGTTCCTAAATATGAATCATCAGATTTATAATATTGATCTCTTTTGGGAGAATTGTCTCAAGAGATTATGAGTGTATGATAACTAATTTCAAAAAAAAACCCTGCTGATATGATTTTCAGAATGTATAATAACTAAAGTGGTAACAAAAAAAGATTCTCTTCCTATTTTTCTTATGATAAAGTATTATAACTAAAGTGATAGCAAAAAGAATTCTCTCCCTATGTTTCTTATGATAAAATATAATAACTAAAGTGGTAACAAAAATAAGGAACGTAAAAATGTTAATAGAAAATATTGATCCCCAAAATACATTAAATATTCACATTTTCTTTTAGAATCTACAAGAGATCAAACTTCTTGCATCTTATTTTATTGAGAAGTAAACCATGCAATGCTTCCCAAAAAATAGTCTAACACGTGCTTTGAATTTCCTTTCTTTCTCTGTTTCATCGGTCAAGGAAACTGCTATCAATATATATTGTTATGGAATTCTTTTAATGCACCCTATATATTAAGACATTATGTGAAAATTTGAAAACGCCACTTAAATTCTGAAGATATATCTCTGAACGCACTTCATGCAATACAATTTATTCGTTTTTTGAGTCATATCATTTTAATGAGTTAAATTATTCCGGAAATACATTTTTGAAATATCTCCAAAAATATATTTCCGGAACTCACATAAACTTGTGGTTGAGAGTGTATCTAACAAGGGAAGTGGCAGGAGGCCCAAGTGACACAGACTTTGTGATGCCAACCAAGAAATGAGTCTAACAAGGAATACTCATGTATGGAAATATCTAGAACAAAGGTTTTATGCTATGTCACTAATATTCTGTTATTAGAAAATCTAAGACATGAATTCATATGACAGCAGAAACCAAATTCCCCTCATATTTCTGTTATTAGCTAATCTGGTTGAATATTGATGAAAGTAAATAGCTCAGTAAAATAGATAGTTTTTTTTAACTAACTCAGTATTTCTATGCATAATACAACTCTAGTGCATTTTCTCCCCAGTCCTCCCTATTCGCAACAGGATTTCACTTGGCGATTTTATATGGACGGTAGAGTTTTGAATGCGATCACAACCAAAAATTGCTTTCCAATTCTAGACTCATTTCTTAGACTCATTTCTTACGTGACACACTCTCACCTAAGGTTGTTTATAGTACTGTTCATAGAGAAAACCGTACCGAACCGAACCAAATCATAATAAAAATTTACTCTAACCGAACCGAACCGTTTCAATTTATTTAGAACCGAACTTAACTAAAATTATTGGTTTGGTATACCGTTTAGAAATTCTGAATCGTACCGAATAGTTAGAAGACAATTTTTTCAAATCGAACCGGTTATTAAAAAGCCGAACCATTAAACTATTTTTTAAAATTTTAAAATAATAAAAAGGAAAACTTGTTTTTAGTATTTTTAATTTTTCAGTTTCGGTTCAGTTCGGTTACAGTTTTGGTTCGGTTTGGTTTTAATTCGGTACAGTTTTAAAACTGTTTCGTACAATATGATTTGGTTCACTAACCAAACATAACAGTTCGATTATTTTAACTTCAGTTCGGTTCAGTTCGGCGGTTCAATTCAGTTTATGGTTGTTTTAAACAACCCTACTCTCAACTATCCACTTTGATTATACTACCCACTTTGGTTTTCAAATCTGCAGGTTCCAGAAATGTATCTTTAGAAATACAATTTTGGAATAAATTTTAACATAAAATTGAGGTGTGATTCAAAAACTAATGAGCTTTGTGTGCATGGGTACGTTCGGAGATGTATTTCTAAAATTTAAAAAATATTTTTAGAATTTCATGTGGTGTACTAGTAATATATAGGGTGCATTAAAAATGACCATGTTGTTATTATAGATAAAGTCCAACTCATAACCATAACCATAATAGAAAAAAAGAATTGATAAAAAGACTTCACAGTTAACCACAATTTTTCAGATATATGTTGAAAAAACTGCAGTTTTGAAAACTAAATGGTTTTGTGTTTCACTATAAAAGTTAAACGAAATATAAAGAATTCATTTTATCGAAATATTTGCTAATATGTCCATTGAATTTGAATCTCAATTTTGCAAATAGAAATAGTAAACATGTAATGTAACTTAAGTTTGTCAACAACAACAAAAGGTTCATTGAAAGAAAAATTAAAAACAACAAATGTAACAGGGTATTGATGTTTATGCGGAGATGAAGAATAGAGATTGGAGAGAAATTTAATGCATATTGTTAATGAAAAGAAGAAGAATAAGGATTGGAGAGAAATTTAAAAATCCACATGAGACAATTTTACCTTTTACTGTCCATATTATTTTAAACGGTTCATTTTTAATTTTAACCACATTAGTTATATTGAATACTTGAATAGTTCACATGGCAGTTTTATTTTTTATGGCTCTTTAGCCGTGTAAAAACTTTGTTGTGGCAGTTTTTTTCAAAGGTAATATTGAAATAAAAATATGTCAGCCCAAAACTATATACCCCTTTATCTATATGTATAAATAAGTCGATTTGTAGGTTGAATCTATACATATATCCTCTGGATGAAAAGACATTAAGATATTGAGGTTGAGCATACTGGGGTGTTATTATCTATGGTTTTAGTAACCAAGCCAGACATTGAAATTCTAGCAATTACTATTTTGATAACCAAGTGTCCATTTTGAAATTCCTGTATGATAACCAAGTAAGTAAGTGTCTATATTCCAGCAATTACTGTATAATAATACAGTAAGAGTCTATTTTGATATTTTTATCGAAATTTGATGTCCAAGACTGTTTTTATATTATTTCAAAAAAGTGTTTGGTTGTGTTATTCATGGCTCAAAATAACGAGTATTTCATGACTCCAAAACATTAAAAAAGTGGTTGAAAATACCGCAAAAATCATTAGAGTACATGCTATACTTAACAAACACAGATTAAAAAAATACAAGGGAGTTCAACCTTAATCTGTTTTAGGCACAACCAGAAGGCTGTGATTGAGTCTGAGAGGATGATGGGGCCCCACTTCCGGTTGAAGTTTTAGTAAATCCTATAATACATTAAAAAAAATTAGCAAAATATTACAAAACAAATAAAAAATACTTAAGAAAGATTGAAACAATACCTTGTAAAAGCATCTTCAAAAATCTCATACTCATTGAATCCCAAGTCTTTGAATTGGTAAAAGGAAGGCCTCAACCAGTTTTGAACACAAATTAAAGCTTCTTCCATTTCTGGTTTGAGTGAGCTTCTATATACCTCTAAAACCCTCACACTCGTGCTAAATGCACTCTCATAAGCCACAGTTGAAATTGGCGTGGGCATGGTATCTCTAACTATTTGGGACAAAATTGGGTATTTACCAGCATTATGTTTCCACCAACAAAGAATTTCAAACTTTTCTTTATCCTTTTCATTCAAAGTTAAACATTTTCCTTCTATATAGCTTTGAAGCTCAGTTTCTTCTTCTACTGAATCCATATGCATCAAATGTTCCTGAAAAGCATTTTCCCTAGCTATAGAAGGTGGTACTCCATTGTTGGAAGCAGTTTCACCATGAGAAACAGCCACTGCAACAGATGGAATTCAACCTTCGAAGTGTCATATTCTTGCTTGTAAAGATTGAACATTTTTGAAAGATTGTCATTGGTATCTTTTATTAGGGATTTCGTAGTGTCAGAATGTTTTCCATACATATCATTAAAGCATCATTCTACATATCTTAACTTATATTGGGGATAAAAAATAACACCAAAATAAAGGAGTTGGTTCATCTTAGTGATATCAACCCAATATTTACTATACTTTTCCAACATGTCCCTAGCCACCTCAGTAAAATAATCCATTAAGTTCAATGTAGATTGAAGCCAAATACGGGAAAGCAGTATGCAAGCCTGCTTTTGTTGAAACAGAAAAAGCCTTAGTCACTTTATAATAATTCTTCAAAAAAATAAAAACCCTAACATTATCCCAATCTTGACTACTAGGGGATGAATCAATCTCAAAGAATTCCCTATAGGTTTCATCTGCATATTCTAGCTTATCAAAAGTAGTTTTAAACTTTTCAGCCGCATCTAACATCAAATACGTCGAGTTCCATCTAGTTGAAACATCAAGACATCCTAACTTCTTGCATGCAATCCCAGCATAATCCACACATTCCTTGAACTTCAAATCCCTATGGGGTGAAGCTCTAACAAACCTAATAGCATTTCTAACACTTGAAATTGAGGTGTTGGCAACCTGTAATCCATCTCTCACAACCAAATACAGTACATGAGCACAACACCTCATGTGAAACCCAAAACCATCCATTAAAAGTCCATTCATGTTTCTTATTTTTTGTTCTAAGTATTTAGCAACAACATCATTTGATGATGCATTATCCACCGTGATGGTGGAAACATTTCTCAGCCCCCACTCCTTCAATACATCCTCAACCTTCTTACCCACAGTTTTACCTCTGTGATTTGGGATAATCGTAAAGCTAATTATCCTTTTTGTTAATGCCAATCCCTATTGATAAAATGGGCAGTGAGGGTCAAGTAGTTTAGATTTTGGACAGAAGTCCAACAATCTATTGTAATTGGCACCCTACTACAATCAGACTTAAAGAACGCTCTCAACCTCACTTTCTCATCAAGATATAATTGAAAGTAGTCCCTAGCTATGGTTCTCCTTGACGGTATAGAAAATTAGGGTTGCATTTGCCTACAAAAGTACTTAAACCCGTCCCCTTCAACTACATTGAATGGTTTCTCATCTAAAATGATAAAATAAGTTAATCCATTTCTACAAGCTAGAAGATTAAACCTAGAACTTAATGGAACCATCCCACTTCCCTCGGTTGTTGAATATGGCAAGATTGTTTGGGTAGGGTTAGTAGACACGTTCAATTGATATTTGGGACATGTTTTCATGTGACTCTTTAAGTTTGATGTTCCATGTTTCTTAGAGTCACACATATACATTTGATGGAAATACTTACTTGCATCGGTTGGTGGGTCACTATAAGGAATAAGGTTAAAGTGATCTCATACCTCATATCTCTTTCTATTATCATTTGGTATTATGTCTTCTTTTCTTTAGGTTAATTGGTTAAAGATTGGATATTGTTGTAGTTTGTTGGTTAGGTTGAGACGTTTCATCGACAATTAGTGTTTGTTGCCCACTTACTAAAACAATAAGTAAACTAACATGAAAATAAACCATACTAAAAATCAAAGCAAAACATGTAAAGCAACATGAGCCTAAACTTACTGGTATTTTGCATATCTATAATTTCTTCAGCTCCTTACATTATTCTTTAACATGAAAATCAAAACAAAATCAGGTTATCAATAACTCTTTTTTAAGCTTGAGAAAATTCAAAACATAATCACGTATTTCAAAACATAATCAGTAACTTAGAAAGTGTTTTCAAATCCCCATTCTAAAAAACAAAACAAAATTAATCATTTTCTTTTGGCAAATCACAAAACCACAACAAAAGAACCCTAAATTAAATTAAAGAAAACATTCATCATTGCCAAATAAACATGAAATTTCTTACAACAAACCTGAAACAGACAGGTAACAAAAGAATCTCTCTACCTTTATAAAAGTGGTCGATGTATCAATTCCCTCTCCAATTATATCTACACGTTTCTTCTACCTCTGCATAAAATAAAAATAATGTTTCTTAGATGGTATCAGTTGAAAAGAATGAGTTAGGGATAGTAGCAGTAGAGGGAGATTTTGTTGTTCTTATTCTAGACCGAATCGTGAAGAAGAGTACAAAAAATGAGTAGGGGAGAGAGCACGACACTTACAGAGAGAGAGAGAGAGAGAGAGAGAGAGACGATGAAGGATGACGAAGAGGATGATGTTGATGGCTTGAAGCTTGGAGAACGATGACGATAAAGGATGACGATAAGGATGTTGGTGGTGGTGGCTGATAACCCTAGAAGAAGCTTGGAGGCTGGAGCGACAATGAGTGAAGGGAATGAATTTTGATGGTAACTATTAACTAACCCTAATATGAGATTAAGCAATTGGGCCAAAGAGTTTCTGGGCCAATTTGGTTTTAATGTTAACTCAATCCCTCAAACCCAGTTATTAACATATAATTATTTGTATAATTAATAATAATAAAAGAATATTAATATTATATTTGGTCGGGTCCGGATTCCGATGGGTCAAATATTTACTACCGAACCCGACCGCCTATGTCCATTAATACCTAGTTAAATGGTGACCCGAAGTAAATCGACCTGTAAACCCAAACACACTTTGGTTAGGTCGGGTACTATCGGGTGGACTCGGATGTCCACCTCTAGCACACACATTTGAACCATTTTCTAAATTTTCACCCATAAGAAAGTATTAATATTGTTGTAAATGTTAGTCATCTTAAAACGTTTAATATTTCAGTAAATAAATCAGTAAATAAAGAAAACTTAATATTATATTATAATCAATCGATTAAATTTAAAACTAATTGATATATGTATATATATATATATATATATATAGAGTAGAGAGAAGACAGAGCATATATAAAAACTTGTTATTTAAAAGTTATGTGTTTACAAATGAAATAAAAATCCCTTTATATAGGGATGCAAAGACTTACTATTTAAGCCGGTAAAAGCTACCTAAGATAGCCGGTTATACAAACAAAGATGAATTATTAATGTCGGGTACACAACAGGCCCCATCGACACAATAATAATTCACAAGTAGACAAAATAATAAAGTAAAAGCAGATATTATTGCTCCTTTTGGGCCCAATGGTGGCCGACAAGATAAGATTCCTTCTTATCTTTGCATTATTGCTTTGGTTAACATTATTGTAGTTGCTTGGCTTTGGCCTTTTCTTTAGCCTTCTGAGCCATAGATTGAATCATGGCATCCCAGAAATCTTCTGTAGTGGGGTCTTGAGCTTGGGATTCTTCCGCTAAACAGTCAAAGTTGTTGGAATCCTCCATTGATCCCATGGAAGAACTAGTCTTCATAGATTTTGTATCTTCTTTTGATACTTGGGTCTGAAAAGTATCGAAAAATTGGGTCTTCATATGATCCAAGACTCTAACCATAATATCTTCCTTTGATTCAGTAGGATATTTCCTTTGGAAGAAGTTCTTCAAATTTGCCATGGACATTTGCTGGGAACTTTGTTCTTTGACATTGCTTTGTTTGTCTTCAGTAATGGAATTCTGAATGAGGTTTATTATCCTCTGGATGTCTTCAGAACTCATTTTTGTCCACCACTTATAGAAGAAATTTCTTTCTAAAATGGGAATATTTAACTTGTCTTGTGATATGGTGATTGTCCACCTCCATATCCAAGGAATTTGAAATTTGGTAAAGAATAGAAATTGACATTGTCCAGTTATTAATTTTTCAGATATAGCATTTAAAACTAGTGGACTATTGTCACACCAAGAATTATAAAGATCCAGAATTTCTTTGGGTAATATTTCTAAAGATGGACCAAATTTTATCCACCAGTTGTAAAACCAATTAGGAATGGGCTTATTAAGCACATCTGGGTTAACTGAAAAGAACCAAGAATGTTTATTCTTAGGGTTTTGATAATAAAAGGCTTGTGTAAAAGCTTGGATATAATCCCAATAATTTAAGTAAATGTACTTCCTTCCAGCAATTCTGATTGCTTTTTCTCCATTGGGATTGAGCCCCCATTCCCTGGGTAACAATATTTTGTTTATGTGGCATTTACTAAAGTTTATAAAACTTTCTGGATTTTTATTTTGATAATGGTGAGTAAAGGTTACCGATTCGGTAACTGATAGCAAAATCTCCAAATGAGGTTTTGATTTACCATGGAGACCTGGATATCCTCTTGATTCGAGGTATCTTGTCTTAATAGACCATCCATCATTTGGATTAATCTTTAAATCTTCATCATCAATATACATGATTTTTTCAGTAACTGGATTTTCAAAATAATCCATTTGTTCTTGAGGTGGGTTATTAACCGCAATTTCTTTGTATGAATAAATTTTATTAGAAGATGAGGAAGGAATATCTTCCTTTTTTGATGCAGGTAATTGCTGCATAGTTCTACCTTTGTAGATTGTAGTCCAATTCCCTATTAGAGGAATGTTTATTTCTGACCGGGGTAACATATTGTTACTCCCTCTTCCACCTCGGCCATAGCCTCGACCTCTTCCCCTATAAGGGGTGGTCATTTCCCTGCAAAAATTCACGGGTGAGATAATCAGCAAGTGAATTATTTTCACCTTTAATGTGTTGGATATCAAATTCAAACATAGATAATTGAGATTTCCAACTAGCAAAGATTTGCTTGGAAACAAGGTTTTTAACATCCTTTTCAATAATTGATTTAGCAGTGCTGCAATCAATTTTTAATAAAATTTTTTTATTAAAAAGATCCTCTTGAAATTTTGAAATGCATTTTATGATTGAAAGCATCTCTTTCTTAATAGTCGAATATTTCAACTGCGTAGGATTCCATTTTCCAGAAGTGAATCTGACCAAAACTTCTTTTGATGTTTCAGGTATAACCTGTTTGAGAATACCTCCATATCCTAAGTCAGAAGCATCAGTTTCAACAATTTTAAAATACTTAGGGTTAACAAGGGATAAACAAGGCAAACATTTAACCTTATTCTTGATCCTTTGGACAGCTTGGGAATGTTTATCAGTCCAAGGGCCAGGATTATTTTTAAGCCTAGCATGTAATATAGTTGTATCTTTAGTCAGATTTTCATAATAATCTCCAATATAATTAAGGCTACCTAAAAACCTTTGTAATTGTTTTTTTCGATAATTATATTAGGAAATTTAGAAGCAAATTCAATACTTCTTTGTATAGGAAAAATAGTTCCTTGGTCAATTTAATGACCTAAAAATCTAATTTTTGTTTGAAAAAGCTTCATTTTTTGGAGCAAATATAACTAAACCATTAGGTTTGATTAAACCTTAAAAAAAATTTAAATGTTTAATATGCTGATCTATAGTTTTAGAAAATACTAAAACATCATCAATATAGACAATTATAAATTCAGTATAGGGATTAAATATATCATTCATAATATTCTGAAATTCAGAAGGGGCATTTTTAAGACCAAAAGGGAGGACATTCCATTCGTAATGTCCAAAGGGCACAGTGAAGGTCGTCTTGTATTTATCAGATTCATTAATCTGGATCAGCCAATATCCTGATTTCATATCAAATTTATAAAAAATTAAAGCTTGGTTTAATCTATCTAATAAATCTTTTTTATTAAGAATAAGATATCTAATCCATTTTAACACCTTATTAAGGGGTTTATAATTGATAACAAGTCTAGGGATGCCACGCTCCCTTTCAGCTGCATTATTAACATAAAAGGCAGTACAACTCCAAGGAGACTTGGATTTTCTAATTAAATTTTTATCTAAAAGAGACTCTATCTCTTTTTTACATAAGTCCAAATACTCATGATTCATCTGGGCCGCCCTGGCCTTAGTGGGAATCTGACTTTCATTAAAGTCATCAAGATATGGTAAAGAAATAACATGTTTCTTTCTATCCCAAAAAGCATTGGGTAAATCATTGCAAACATCATTAGTGAATTGTTGTTCAATCTGCTTGATCTGGTTTTGAATATCAAGCCTTTAAGTTGCTCATTAACGTTTAATAAGCATACTTCTTCTTTAAGAAAACATAATTGTTTTTCTTTTTTCGAAAGAATATTTTTAACTTCATCTATCATCCTAGTATGAGGATCAGTAATAAATTCAAAAGTAATTCTTTTGTCATTTATGATGGTAGTAATACCCTTTTGATCAACATTAACTAAAGGCATAATTTTTTTGCAAAAAAGGGGTTCCTAGAATGATTCTATGGGTTAAATTTTTTACCAAAATTAAATGAGTAGGTAAACAGATATCTTTGTTACAAACGTAAGCATTAGATAGTTTATAATTCACTGTCAATTTTTCTCCTCCAACCTGAGTAAGAGACTGAGTAGTTTTATCAAAATATTTTGTAGGGATAATTCCTTCTTGCAGACAATTAAGGTTCGCGCCACTATCAATAAGGGAAACTTCATTTTCTAAAATAAAGGTTCTATTAATAACTAAAGTTATTTTAACAAACCATTTTTGTGATGGTACTCTATCAATAAGAGTAAGGAACTTATTACTGGGTGATGGGTTATTAGAAGGTATTTCTTCATTACTAGGGTTCATAGTTTCTAGAGCAATGACCCTTTGTTTTAAATTATTGTTATCCTTCTTAATCTGATTAATTTCAGATTTTAAGAAATTGATTTCTCTATTTAAATCCATCATAGAAACAGGGGTTTCTCTTATATTATATTGACGCAATCTATTAAGGACTTCACTTAATAGATAAGGTGCCTCCATAATTATCGGAGAATTTCTTTTAGAAGTTTCATTTATTAAAACTTTAATCATTTTTATTTTCAGATTATTATCTGAAATGGATTCTAAAATTTTTAAGGCTTCATCTTGTTCAAAGGTTAAAACACAAAGTCCGTTCATGTCAACAATAGACTTCCAGTAATCTAATTGATTACATTGACAATCATTGTTGTCAGAATTCTCAGAAGAATAATCTGAAGAGGAATTATAAATCATATTAATATCTTCATCAGAAGAATATGATTCAGATTTAGAATTAAGAAGTACACTTTCTCTAATTGAGAGCGTAATTGCTCATCTTCAATTTCATGAAGAGCTTTCTTAGTCCAACATTGGGTGGCATAATGGCCTACTTTGCCACATTTATGACAAGTTATGTCCATCCTTTTAGCTTTTATTTTTTCTTTAGGATTGAAAGGTTTCTCTTTTGACCTACCTTTATTAAGGTGACACTTTCTTTTATTTTTCTTATAAAGATTTTTATAAGAATTTCTCGACTTATCCTTATAATCTTTATAAGGTTTATTCTGAATTTTTTTTCCTTTTTTCTTTTTATTATCTGGAAATTTTCCAAAATCAAAAGCAAATTGTTCGCAAAATTCACCAAGTTGGTGTTTCTTAGAAAGCTTTTGCTTCTTTAATTGATTTCTAAGCTTTATGTCATTACATAAGGCTAATCCTTCATTAACACAAGTGCTAATGATGTGACCATAAGTAAGGTCAGGATAATTAATATTTATCCCGTCATTTTTCTGTCGTAACGATTGTCTAACCTTTTCAGAAAAGAAACGGGGTAATCCATCAATAAATTTTGATTTCCAATGTGAAGAATTGGGATTGTTGAGTTGATAAACTCTTGATAGAAATGTGTCCTTATACCATCTAAAGTGGGTAAGGGAAGGACATCTAAGATTTTGCAGAAGAATTTGAATCTTCTCACCAATTGGGACATTAGTTCCTACAAAATATTGTAAGATAGAAAGACATAAAGTATAAACCGCGTCTTCTTCTCCAGTAGTAGCTGTAGTAGCTACCGTACTAATTCCTGGTTCAGTCATAACAACTTTCTTATGATTAAGAATTTCAGTTTTTTGAGGTTCGGTGAGGTAATGATCCCACCAGCCTCTAAGTTGGCCCACAAAACCTGTGGTAATAAAAGAAGCTATAGCACTGTCTGAATTACCATGCTATTTACAAACTGTGGAATACATCATCATTCTATGTATTGTATCTATGATCTATTTATCATTTAAACCATCAATGTTCCATTCATAAATGGATTTTCCTGAATAAGAATTCTGGAAAGGTTCAGGTTCTTCAAAAAGAAAATCTTGCGGTGAGGGACGCTTATAGTAATATTTTTCTAAAGGTTTGGGGGAATAAACCTGGTTGACCTCATTAGTATGGTCAAGGTTACTAATATCTAAATTAGCAAACATCTCAGCTAATTCATCTATGTTTCCTTCATTATTATCCTCACCTGAGACACCACAGTAATATGGAAATCTTTTAACTTTTGTTCTAATATACGAACAAACTCTTGTCCCTCAATTTCCATTTTAAATCTGTCTATAGAAACAGGGGATTGAACTATAGGTACATCTTCTATACCAGATATAGATGTCTGATCTTTATTTTTTGGAGTATTTATAAGGTCAATGATAATATTTTGACGTGCTATTTGCTTTTCTAAAATATCTTTTAGGGATAAGAGTCATTTCTCTATGGAGACAAATTGTTCTCCTAAGCAAAAAAGGTAGGCATTAGTATAAAATATGAGACCTAATGACAGAGTTTAACTCTTTAATAGTGACTTGATTTTGTTCAACTCTTTGCAGGGTAAGGTAAGGCGTAGCTTCTATATTCTGACTCAGACTTATAGTCTGTTCTGGGGGAAAAGGAGATTCCATTTTTTCTCCTATAATATTTTCCCAAGGTCTTTGTAAAACAAGAATCTTGTCCTGTTTCTTACTTATGAAGTGCTTAACAAACCATTTAACAAAAGGAATGTAATCCTGGTCAGTGGCCATTTGATTATAATACTCAATTTTAAATTGGGTTAACTCTTCTTCAGAAAAGGTTTTAAAAAACCATTGTCTAAATTGAGAGTATCTCTCATGCTGAAACTCATCATTGATGAGGTTTCTCATTGGGCTTCCTGGGGAATAATCTATCATTATAATTGGAAGCTCATATCTGAAGGAGTAGGCGATTCTACTCTCGGAGGATTTTGATTTTGGTAAATTCCATGAGGAATCTTATTCTCACTTATTCTAACATGTTCAACTGTTTCTAGCTCTTCTCTTATTTGGGAAGTTGAAGGTCTAGAAGTTGAGGGTCTAGCTAATTGGCTAGGAGCCGAGTAAAATTTACTAACTGAATGCCTAGCTGATAGGGATCTAGGTATTCTAACTATTCTTTTAGGAGTGAAGTTTATTTCTAAATCTCCTTCATGGGTCTGTATTATTTGATCTATATCCCTATTAAGGATAGGTTCAGGATTCATTTCTTGAGGGAGAATCCATGTTTTAGAGAAATTTATTTCATCCCATTTTATCAACCTATTTGTTGTAACATTAGATGTTAAGAGATTAGTTTGAACTAATGTTGTAGTTCCAGCAAAAGATAACTGTTTAGATTTGGGATTAAGCGTATTAAGAACCTTATAGTATATCCTATAACATATTGCTATAATTTCACTTCTAGATTTGAAGTTATAACCATTGGTATGAACAGTTAATTGAATATCATCTAATATATTTTTATCAGATAGAGATAAATTTGAATTGGTTGAATATCCAAAAACTTTGGAAAACCTTAACAAATGGGTTATACCCTCTGTTCCTTCTAATCAAATTTATAAATTTGGTAAAATCAATTTTATAGAACGTCTGGCTGTTAAACATTTAGAACAGACGATTCAAATTTCTGAAGAAACTCAGACAATTAAATTATTATCTAAAAAGGATTTAAAACCTTTTAAAGGTTATAATTTTATCCATATTGGATTAATTCAAATTGTGTTAAAACCTTTAACCTTGTTAGGTTTAAATTCTATATCATGGCAACATATAATGAGTGTTTTATATATGCTCTGTCTTCTCTCTACTCTGTCACTAAATTACTTACAATTCCAATCCTGATTCCGCTGCTACATCGTTTTGGTTTCATCGCCTTTTTCTACAGATCTCAGGTATAATTTCTAAATCCAAATAATTGTAATGACAATTAGTGGTTAAACTTTTGTTGGGGAAGGTTGGATAACTTAGAAGGAAACTAAGTATGTAGGTTTTTCTCATGGAGTTAGTAGTTATATATCATGGCAACATATAATGAGTGTTTTAAAAAACTAAAGATGTTTTTAGTGTTTTCTTTAAAGTATTCATCGTTTTTCCCAGGTAAGGGAGTGTTAAGATGATTTTTGAAAATAAATTTTTGCTAAAAACATTGGACATCTTTGATTTAGGAGAAATCCTTCTATCCCTTAGGGTTGATAGTTAAACAACGTCGTTGTTTGCAAAGATGACTTATCAGATGTTGCCTAGATATGTTTCTACTAAGGTCATGAGTTAAATTTACCTACTAAGTTTTCTATGGGTTAGCCTATCAGCCACAACAACTTTAGCCTGTCATTATTATGGATTCCAATGATGATAATCATCAAAATAATTTAACTAAAGTACGTTATAACTCATGTTTACTTGACAGGGTTTCATTTGTCAAATCACATATTTGACAATCCTATCAAACATTATAGATACTTTGGACATATTATTTAATACTAAACCAACATTAAATAAGATCATAACTTTATTGATAAACGTATACAAAACATGATCAAGTGTTTTTGCAATTGTGAACTAATTAAAAGCAAATAGTACACAATCAAATCCACTCACCAATATGCTTAAGTTCTTTAGCCCTAGTATGAATCTCATGCTTGGGCTGAGGCAACGGTTTAGTCAATGGATTAGAAACATTGTTATGCGTATAAACTATACTAACTATTACATCCTTTCTCTCAACGATTTCTCGAATGAGATGAAACCTTCTAAGTACGTGTTTTCACCTTTGGGATAATCTTGGTTCCTTTGACTGAGCTATGGCACCCGTATTGTCATAAGTAAAATAATGACATATATAACATTAGGTACTACACCTAGCTCTGAAATGAACTTCTTCATCCAAACAGTTTCCTTTGTAGAATATGCGATAGTTCTTTGCTTTGGACTCTTCCAGCTTAGTGCTCCTCCATTTAGACAAAAGATGAAACCATATTGGGATCGAAAGCCATCTTTGTCAGTTTGGAAGCTTGCATATGTGTAACCTTCAACAACCAATTCACTTTCACCTCCATACACTAAGAAATTATCTATAGTCCTTCTCAAGTACTTCAAGATACTCTTAACTACACTTCTGTGTGTGTCACCTAGATTCAATTATAATTTGCTACACATGCTCAAAGTATATGAAACATTTGGACGGGTACAGATCATGGCATACATAATGGATCCTATCGGAGACACATAAGGAATATTACTCATTCGATTAATCTCATCAATGCCGGAAGGAAATTGGTTATTACTAATTGATGTGCCATGTTGTGTAACACCCTAATTCTTGATCTATCGAATTATTATGATTTAATTTAATTATTGCATGTGATAATTGAATTAATATGGGTGTCAGCAGTGTGTAACCTTGAGGTAGGAGTGTAGAGAGTGATTAGAGATTGATAGAGGTGGGCTAGAATTATTAGATGTCTATTTCTAATAATTAAATAATTTGATTTTAATTGAATTATTTAATTAAAATGAGAAAATAGAATAATAGAAAACTAAGGAGTATTAGTAGTATTTTTATTTAAAATAAAATTAGCGATGATAAGGGCATTTTGGTGAAGAAGAGGATAAGTGAGGGTAATGTTGGAAGTCTCTAATTGAAGGATTATGTTACTATATATTTTAAAAGTTGGGAGAGAATCTAGGTCTTTTGGGAGAATTTGTCAGTGCGTAAAATTTGAGAAAAAAGGAAAAAAGAGAGAAAGAGCTTTTGAAGGGAGAAGAGCAAAAGTTAAGGTTTGGAATAGATAAGCCATAGAAGTTGCTTGATTCATCATCATTTGCTGGAAATTCCAGGTAAGGGGGAGAAAGATCTACCAATTAGGTGTATTGCATGATGGGGTAGTGATGAGGAGTCATTAACCTCATTAGGGTTCTTTGGTTTTTCTTCTTATAAATGGTTTATGATGAATTTCTAAAAATTATTGATGGGTCTTGTGTTTATATGTGCTGCTATGATGAATCCATGTCTGAACTATCATGAATATGTGTGTATGAAGTTTTGCCATTGATGAAGGTGTGAAAGTTTGAGTGTTTTTCATAAATTGATGAAATGTGTTGTTAAATTTGGTGATCAAAACATGTCAAATCTATGATTAGGTGAGGGGATTTCATGATAGTTGATAGAAAATTGATGAGGTATTATTTATTTAATGGTTAAAATCATGTTATAATTGTTATATCATGAATTTTGAGTGTTCTGGTTTTTACGGGATCGAAATTGGAACTCTGAAAGTGCTCTAATGGGGGAAATTCGCAAAATAATGTTTTTGACCTGGGGAGTGCTATGGGCGACCATAGTAGCTCCCTGGATTTTGTACCAAGTGAGAGACTTTCGATCATAACTTGAGTTTTGTGACTCTAAATGAGACGTCGTTCAAAACATTAGGAACCTAACGCGCAAAGCTACCTCATGAACTAATTGATGATGATATTTTTATAATGATGTTGTTGTGTGAATTAAGAGTGTGATGATGTCATTAAGTTTGAAGTGATGATTATGACTATTGTGTTTTTGCATGTATGAATAATAATAATATAATTAAGGAAATTGATTGTATGCTTGAGTTGCACTGAATTATATGTTGTAGTGCATATGTGAATTGTTGCGGTATGTTAATCCAAATAGGGGATTACTTGAGTTTTCAGTGCATTATGTTAAGATCATAGATAGGTATTAAGGCATTGATTTAATGTGTATGAGCATGCATCATTGAGTTGTGTCAAGAGACATGCCTGCTAGTTCAGAGAGGGGACTAGTGGCTTGTCCCAAGCTCAGAGAGAGGGTTTGGAGCTCAGAGATAGGGCACATGGGTTTAGAGAGGGGACCCGATTTCCAGAGAGAACCGAATATTGAATTGGTACCACATGCATATGCATAGAGTTGCATAGTCGAGTTTCATTGCATAATGAGTTGTATGCATAATTATTGAGTTATGATTGATTGATGAGTTTGGGTGTAAGAATGTGATGAGATATACTATGAATGAAATTGTGTAGAGAATGATGTGTTTGATATCCTACCTTGCAGTATATGTCAGTTATAATTATTTGTGATTTCTCACCTCTTTGTTGTTGATGTGGTATGTGCTTCTCTTCGGAATATAGATAAGCAGGTAACTGACTAGCTGCTTAGAGTTGGAGGAAGGCATGAGGTTGTTTCTTCATTTTTATTTTTTCATTTTAGTTTACGTGCTCTGATATGTAACACTGGGGAATGTTTGTGAGTCCTTTTATTCTTTCTTTAGAGAGTTAATGTACACTCTCATGTTTGTTATTTTTATGTTTTAAGGAGATTTCATTTATGAGTTTGATTATGCCATAAAGTGCATTTGAAGTTTAAATTATTTAGTTTGTGCATACTTTATTATGAGAATTTCCATTGCAATGATACCCTAAGTGAAGGTGAGCATGCGAGGACACCCTAAGTGAAGGTGTTGATTGTTGGTTTTATTTGATAAAGTGTTAGAGGGCATGTATGTTTTGAAAAGAGAATGTGTGACATCCTATTTAATTATGTGAATACTCTTATTTTAATGTATATTTATGTGCGGGGAAAATAGGGTGTTACATAGTTGTTATCAGAATAGGTCGGTCCATCCGGCCAGGTTTTTGTAATTTTGTGTTTTCCCTGGTATGCGACTTGTGTGTGAAACACTGTCGGTACTCATTTGTTTTTCTAACTGCTTGTCTGTAGGAGTGTGATTGAAACAAGTGGAGGAGAAGCTTATGCTTCTCTGATATGTTTCAGGTGTGAAGGGTTGGTTCCGCGTGACTCTGATGCAAGAGTGCAAGTTTTTAGACAAGTCAACGTCATTTCAAGAGTTTAATTAAAGTGATGAATTATTTGTGTCGGCCAAGCAAGTGGATGAATCCATGAAAGATGGTGATAAGGTGTTTATTGATAGTAATAGTGAACACATAGAAACATAGAGAAGGAAAAAGACCCTTTGGCTTAGGGTTTCAATAGAATGAGCAAAAACTAGAGAATAAGATATACACCAAAGTTTAAATAGTATATAATAGGAAAATACCAAACTACCCTTGAAGCACACTCTTGATGGTTTGACCAAGATGAGGTCAAACTTCCATCTGATCTTAATCATGAATAACCATACTTAACTTGAGGCTATGCCATCGTTCCTGATAACCCTGATCTCCTATCCGTGATGAGAAATAAACCCTAATCTTGAGCCAGTTGAATATAAGCTTTCCAATAAACTTGAACCAAATAAGTGATGAAACCCTAAACTCTTGATGCATGACAAATCTTGAAGGAAATAAACTTGTTACTTGACGAATCCTCTGAATACGGAAGACTCAAACCAAAGGAAAATGCCTTGATCCCATGTCTTAGGAACTCAATGCAAATGAATGAAGGCGAAGTTATGACCTGATGAAGATGCAAATGAACACGAAGCATAAGCCAAAAAGGCTAAAGAAATGGAGGGGAAATTTTGGGGTGTTACAACTGCCCCTATTCAATAAACTTAGACCTGAAGGAATGATAGCGACGACTTTTAAACATTCAAGGTAAAAGGGGATTGAATACAAACAGAACCCAAAAATTTGAAAAATGTGGGGAGAGAAAAGATAGAGTTATTTCTAGCCGAAGGTGGACTTAAGATAAATATGCCACTCGAAAGCGGACTTAAAAGGAATGTCGGTCGAAGGCGGACTTACATCGACGTAAGAAAGGTTTGTCGGTCGAAGGCGGACTCACAACCAAAGGATTCCATCCGAAGATGGACTTAGAAAGAATGCCGGCCGAAGGCAGACTCACATCAATATAAGAAAGGTTTATCGGCCGAAGGCGGGCTCACAACCAAAGGATGCCATTCGAAGATGGACTTATAAAGAATATCGACCGAAGGCAGACTCACATCAATTAAACAAAGGTTTGTCGATCGAAGGCGGACTCACAACCGAAGGATGCCATCCTAAGATGGACTTAAAAAGAATGTCGGCCAAAAGCGGACTCACATCAATGGATACCAACCAAAACTTAGAATTCAACCAAGGATACCAACCAAAAGTTGGAATAAAAGATACCAACCAAAAGTTGGAATTTAAACGGGGCAAGGATACCAACCAATAATTGGAATTCGAAGAGGATACCAACCAAAAGTTAGGATAAACATTGGGTACCAACCAAAAGTTGGGATAACAGAGGACATACAAGAAGTAGAATCAACGGACTTACGACCCGAAGTAAAGAGAAGATGACTCCGCTGGGGAAAAGAGAAGCCTAGATAGAAAAATCTGCAGGGGGGCACAATATAATTCCTTTGGAAGGAAACACAATTAGGATGAACAAATATGCAGTTTGGGGAATAAAGTCAAACGATATCTCCTGAGTTACAACACTTTCTGCTGGGGAAATGTTTGGAAAGAAGAGATCAAACCTGGCTTATGCTTTGAATGCACATGTTTGAATTTTCCTATGGCATAATGCTCCATACGAAATGGAAATGCTACGCATTTAGAGGATGTAATGCAAAGATGCTTACGATATGCAAAAGGACACTCCACCTGGAGAAGTGCTGAAAATCCAAAATAAACTCCACTGGGGAAGACAAACTGAACTACCTTCAAGGTCTTAACCTTCGCTAAAGAAAACCCAAATGAACTTCCATTCTGCCAGGAAGTAGGAATAACAAACACCTGCTGGGGAAACGTCCCTGGAATCTGATGCAGAAAAGTGCAATGACCATTTGGCTTTGAACCTATTAGGGATATCAACCACTGTTGACTTGCCTGTTGAGGAAATAAACAACCAACTCTGCTTGGGGAGAAGAGAGGTCAAACGAGCCTGATGATGGGGGATGTGAGGATATGCGAGCCACTGGGAATGATTGTGTTAAGTGTGGCTGGGATGTGGTTAGGTGTAGGTCTAGATTGATAGTGATTGGATTTTCTTTAAGGATTTATTCTTGGTTGCCAACGAAAGTGGACTTTGAAGGTGAACCACCAAATGAGAACTGGTTTTAAAAGGGTTGACTACCAGACGAGAACTGGTGACGAAATGTTAAGTTATCAGATACAAACTGACTTTCTTGTTTTTGTATCAGATGGGAACTGATTTTGTGGTTTGCCAGACGAGAATTGGACTTTGAATCGGTGTTTACCAGACGGGATCTGGTTTAAAAACTACCTACCAGACGAGAACTAGTTTTGAAATGATTTAGGTTACAAAGTTTTTGATGACAGATTCGAGTTGTGGGATGAAACCCAATGATAGAATGCAATGTTTTATGCTTGAGCGAAGCGACATGACTAATGCATGAGGATGATTTATGCAATGATTATGCAGGCTTCTAGAAATGGAAGGAAGGTCTTTGGTAGCAAGGCTTCTTCAGAAGGCAAAGGTTATTTGATGGGGTGGTGGCATGATTCCCTGACACTTGTTTTGAACTCAACAGTTGCTGACGATATAGAACTTGCTTGAGTAGCTTGAAAGGAAGGAAAGGATTTGCCCCAATGCAGTTCAACTTGCCCTAGTTTGGTGGGTCTTTGAAGAAATTTCCCTTGAAAGGAAGTCGGAAGCAATTGTACCATGAGATGACTTTGAGATGGCTTGCCCCAGAATTTCCGTCATGGAAGGATTTGTCCTTGATTAACCGCCTCTTGGAGCGGTTGGCTTCGATGTACTCTTGAGATACCTTGCCCCCGAATGAGCGTTGAAGCGACTTAACTTGTGTTGATTGAATACTGGAGAGATTTACCCTTAACAAAAAAGAAGCTCTGGGTTGCCTGCCCCTGACTGGTAGAGTCTCAAGATGATTCACTTCTGATCAACCGGTTCTCGAATGATTTACCCCATAATCCACTGATGCTTTGGGGACTTGCCTTATACTGACTGATTCCCTATTCATTGGATGTCAATGCCCCAGATCCATAGAGTTATGAGGAGTTCTTGATTTTGATCAACTTTGCTGAATGATCTAGTCTTCTTCGATTGATCCCTGTTGGAATTTCCTCAATGTCAATTACTGACTTGCAATTAAAATTGTCCATTCATGAATGGTAATTTTAATGCGATGCTCATGCAGATTTTGGAAAATCAATCATTTATTATAATGATGTGATAGTGTGTAACGAATGGAACATTAGTCCAAACACAATGATGGTTTAGCTAGTGTGAAAGATAAAGCAGGAATATGATTAAAAAATTTGTAGGAGTCAATTTACGCAACCTTCCCATAGTATACCTTCAGAATAAATCCTGCCTCAATTAGGTCTTTTAAGGGTTGAATCGTGGTCTAGTTCACGGTTATTGAAATAAAGGATGAAAGGCTCGAAGTTTGACTATGACCCCCCTTCTTCGTGATGATCTCCAGTCCTACGTTCAGCTAATTTGGCGCAAATGCTCACCTTTCAAAAAGTTTATTGAATGGTAGGAGTGATGGTTAAGGAATCCACAAGGTTTTCGGAGTGACAGTCACCCCTCTTGTCTTTGGTGTCTATAGTCACACGACTTTGTTTTTGCTCGAGGATTTTCCTTTTGATCCTTTTCGCTTTTTATTCTTTTATTTTTTCGTTCCCTAAATTTTGCCTGGACTAGTTCTTTTGAATTTTTTTCGATTTTGAAGTCCAACGGGATGCCCTAACTTTTACCTAAGTCATTTGTTTTCAAGTTTTCGACTTAGCGGGCTTTTCTCCTTTTCTTTTCTCTTTGAAATAAGTCGTGTGACACTGGCTGTCTTGATTTCTTTGAGAGGGTTGTGACTGCCTCATTCCTTGGTCGGTGAGGGATAACTGTTGTGGTTGGTGATGTATGACCTCTTGAGAGGGATAGGATGTGATCGATTCTCGAATAGGGACACTCCTCTTGAAATTTGAATGCTTGGTCAAATTAACTGACAACTACCCTGCTCCAGGTTAAGATTGAGATTTTAGAAATCCGAAGGAAACTCCTACTTCTAGGCTCGAAGTGGCTAACTATGGACTAACTCCTTATCTCTCCAGTGTTTAGGGGATTTGAAACAATGCCTGTACATAATCAACAAGATTTTATCTAAAAGCATACAATCAACAATTATGGGTATTCAGTTTTTGTCATCCTCCCTTAAGTCTTTGCTAAAAACAACAGTGACAAAGTGAAGTGAATGGGAGAAACAAGGATTTATATTTTTTGTTTTTAATACAAATGAAGAAAAATGAGCGAATGCGACATAATTGACTCAGAAAATGCATGATCACTTCATTACTATTACCATTCAAAACAACAATATTTAAAAACAAGTAGCAATTAACAGGAAAGAAACTACAAATGCAAATGATAAAAGTGCCCAATGATTGCCAAAGCCTGAGGATGTCTTCCTGTTTGGACCACTGGCTTTAGGAGATGACTCTTGAAGTCTTTGAACTCATACAGATGAGAGGTTGACATGCACAACCAAACTTCCTTCTGGAAAGGATATGTACCCTTTGTCAATCAACTGTTGTACCTTGGCTTAGAAGGCTTTTCAATCTTCGGTTGAGTTCCCCATGGATCCTCCATGATATCCACATTGCACATGGGGATTGTACCCAGGAGGGTACTGTAGCGTGCGATTTTTGTCGGTGACGCGGCCACCTTATTGCCATGGGTTTCTCCTCACCGCAATGGTAGGAGTGGGGTGCTACTTTCTGATTTCTTATTTATCCTGTGAAGCTGGAAAGGAAAGGGAAGCTATCTAAAACTAACCTTGCATGCAAATGTTTAACTGAACAAATGCTTAAAGAGATTGGGGAGTTGGGGCCAGGTTAAACAATAGGGAGTTGTCAATTACCCATCCTATATGTGGTTATCCACAGGTTGTTAGCAATTTTCCTTACTGCTTTCTACTTACTCGTGTTTGTCTGTCGATGGGTTGGGAAAGTTTCTCTTTTGGGAGTGTTGAGAGAGTGATTTTGTTGATTTTGGGTTTTTCGATGTTTTTGGTAAGGTACTGGACCTAAAGTTTTTGATTGGTGTGCTTGCTAAGATTTCGCAATCTTATGCCTACGTATTCCCGTTAAAGATAAATAGGGAAATCAGAGCAATCGTAGTTCCTCATATTCAATGGGAGGAAAAGAGATGTTTTGGTGTCTTGTTTAAAGCCCAATATTGAAGCTAAAGGTTTGACTGAGAGAGAATTTGTCATCTCAAAGGGGAAATATATCGTCTGTTTATCACAACTGTTGGGTGACTGATTATAAAGGAGAATTACTTTAACTGGGATATGTGAATCCAGCATTGCCATAATTTCCTTTATGAGGGATTTGTCCTGAAGGAGAAAACTTTAACTCAGTGTTGAGAAATGCCGTTTTCCTTAGGAGTCTTTCATGCTAAGAGAGGGACATTGGCGTGGATATAAATAATCCAGAGGCTTGCCACTTACAACAATTAGATGAAAGGAGGTTTACCAGGATAAGAGATGGACTACAACTTGGATATTTGAATCAACAAGTGTGCCACTTACAACAGTTATATGTAATTAGGGTTTGTTTTGAATGCTTGTTTTGATGTGTGATATATAGAGAAATGTCTTCCTAGAGAGAAATGTTAACTTCCTCTGAGGGGATGTTAATTTTTGTGTGCCTTGATTAAAGCCCAAGGTTGAAGCTAAAAGGTTGATTGACTCCACTGGGGAGTTTATTATCTGTCTTGTACAAAGCCCAAGATTGAGGCTAAAAGAGAGATTGACTCTTTGGGGGATATCATTATACAAAGCCTAAGAGGAGGCTAAAAGTTGACTTTTTCATGGAAATATTTTGTCTGTCTTGTACAAAGCCCAAGATTGAGGCTAAAAGAGGGTTTTTGACTCCACTGGGGAATATTTGTATGTGTCTTGTACAAAGCCCAAGATTGAGGCTAAAAGGGGAAACTGACTCTACTGGTGAGAGGTTTTATCTGTCTTGTACAAAGCCCAAGATTGAGGCTAAAAGAAGGTTAACTCTATTGGAGAGTATGATTTGTCTTGTACAAAGCCCAAGATTGAGGCTGAAAAGAGGATTAACTCTGCTTAGGGAGATTTATATGTGTCTTGTACAAAGCCCAAGATTGAGGCTGAAGGATATTTGACTGACTCAGCTGAAGATATTTATGGGTGTCTTGTACAAAGCCCAAGATTGAGGCTGAAAAGAGACTGACTCAACAAGAGAGTGATTTTATCTGTCTTGTACAAAGCCCAAGATTGAGGCTGAAAAGATGATTGACTCAACAAGAGAGTGTTTTTATCTGTCTTGTACAAAGCCCAAGATTAAGGCTGAAAAGATGATTGACTCAACAAGAGAGTGTTTTTATCTGTCTTGTACAAAGCCCAAGATTGAGGCTGAAAAGATGATTGACTCAACAAGAGAGTGTTTTTGAGAAAAAAGATTGACTCAACAAGAGAGTGTTTTAAGGTGATTGACTCAACAAGAGATTGTTTTTATCTGTCTTGTACAAAGCCCAAGATTGAGGCTGACTTTTACTGAGGAAAAGAAGGATCATTATACAAAGCCTAAGAGGAGGTTGAAAACGACTGACTCAACAAGAGAGTGGGGAAAATCTTTATACAAAGCCTAAGAGGAGGCTAGTTTCTGCTGAGGATTATTGAGATCCAGAGACAGGTCCAAGTTAGGGAATCAACTCTTGCTGAGGGTTTATAGAAGAGTTGAAATATCAGATGCCTTGAGGTTCTGATAAAGTTTTATTGATAGTGGTTTGACCCTAGCTGGGGAAATTTGGAAGAAAGTTTAAACTCTGTTGGTGATTGATGAAAGGATCAGGGTTTTTTCCTGTATTTTTAGGAAACTTGAGAATGTCTTTGAGATCCAAGAGGAGATGAGACTGCCCAAGTCTACTGGTTGAAAATGTTTATCTTTGTATGATACCCAAGAATAGGCAAATGTTTTAAGGGATGAGAATCAACCCTAAATTGATATGATATTTTGACTCTTTGGAAAGACTGCTCTAACAAAGGATGACTAGGTTCTATGCTACACTTGTAAGAGGTCTTTAGGTCCGTGTACTAAGCCCAAGAGAAGGCATGAGAACTTCTAAGAAGCCGGAGAGTCCTTGTACAAAGCCCAAGAGGAGGCGGGGATGCTTTTAGGAAGCCTGTAGGTCCAAACCTAAGAAAAGTTCAAGAAAAGTTTCACCGGGAATAATATTTTCTTTAGTGAACAGTTCTAGGGTTTGAAGAAATTCAAGAGAGGTTTCACCGAGAATTAATCCTCTCTGGGGGAAATGAATTTTCTTTGACAATTTTCTAATAGTGACAGTCTGAGAAAATTTTCACTGGGAATAATGCCTTTCTCTTTGTTCCATATTGTATAAGCCCAAGAGGAGGCAAGACTGTATCTGGAATTCCTATGGGGAACTAGTTTTGATTGTGTTGAAAGAGTGACCACTGACTTTATCTAATCCTAGACCTAATTACCGGGGAAAACTCTAAGCAGATAATATACAGGCATATATACAGATGAAATATATACTGTATGTAAAAGAGGGTAGAAGGACTTACAGGTGAGCAAGCTTCCAGCACAAACAATTATATATATATGTGCAAGTATGTAAAAGAAAGCTGATAAAACTTACAGGTGAGCAAGCTTCTATTGTAACAGCTGTATGGTTAGTTGTTCAAGAAATTAAAGAAAGTTTTGATAACAAGATTAAGACTTATACTCAAGGAGAGACCCAGATGAAAAACAGTAATCGTACCGTTGATCTGAAAATTGTATCGGGACTTATACAATGACTGAGGCCCAAAAAGGTTTTATGTATAAAGAGATGGGTCTTACACTCTATTAAGAGGCCCAAAAGTTTGAAAAAAGAAGGAGAAATGGGACTTACAACACAAGGGTAGGCCCAGATGATTTTATTTGAAAACGGCAATCGCGCTGAGGTTTTGAAACACAGTGGGACTTATACAATGACTGAGGCCCAAAAAAGGTTTAGTATTTACAAGGGATGGGTCTTACACTCTATTAGAGGCCCAAAAGTTTATTTGTGTACAAGGGATGAGGCTTACAACTCAAGGAGAGGCCCAAATGAAAAATAACGATCACACCGTTATTTTGAGAATCATATTGGGACTTATACAATGACTGAGGCCCAAAATTATTTATGTACAAAGGGGGGTTGGGTCTTACACTCTATTAGAGGCCCAAAGTGTTTTGTAATGTTTGAAAAGGAATTAAAATTTAGAGAAAACCCTAATTTTGAATTAAAATATAATTTTCAAAGGAAATTTAAATAATAAATGATATAAAATACCAAATATATTCAAAAACAAGTTGTATACTTTGAAAAATATTTTGAAAAATCATGTTTAATCACATGAAAGCTTGAAATTCATTTGAAGTTGGAAAATCAAGGTGAGAATTTCATTTTAAAATGTTTAAAACAAATAAAATGAAATTAATTACAAAAAATTCTAACTATATTAAAAAATAATATAAATTAGAATTTTTTTGTAAATTAAAATAATTTAACATTTTTGTGAATTTTCAAAAAAATAAATAAACAAAAATAATTAAAATTAGAGAGAAATTAATTTTGGAATTAATTAACAAAAACCATAAAATATGTGAAAAATAGCAAAATACGGTAAAAATGGAAAAATGATCTGGGTGGGTCTTCAACCCACGACCTCCCATCCAAACACACATGCGCGCTACCACTGGGGTGGTGATACATCTGTGGTGCCCAATGGATTTGGACAAAATTTAGGTGTATCTTGCCTAGAATTTCATGAGGAACCCAATGGTGCCTTTGGAATTTTTAGAAAATGTTTCCATTTTAAAATCCGATAGTGATTTCAAAATAGGCCTAGATTTGCATGTTCTATGCTATCTCATTGTACAGGCAATAATAGCATGACAAATTGGTTCAAACACAACATATGTGATATGTATGAGATGTCCATGATCAATGGACATCAAAGCAATGCATGATTTAGAGAGTTCAAGTTGTGATGCACTTACCTCTTGAAGCTCCTTGTGCTAACTATCAAGATCCTTGTGCCAGAAGTAATCAAATGCTTTAGACACTCTTGATTGATCCCTTAGAAGCTTTTAGGATGATCAAAACCAGCTGGAATCCTCAGGAACAAGAGTTGGCTCTTTCTTGCAAAAGGGGCAAAAGTGACCAAGATAGTAACTTTCTCAAATGGTGTTCTAGATGAGAGAAACTAATTGGGACAGTTTGAGGATGATATTTGGAGAGTGTTTGAGGCTTTGTTTGGTTTTGGAAGTGACTGAATCAAGACATGGTTTGCAAAATGTAAAACAGTCAAAATTTGAGGTTTTGGAGGTTGACTTTCTGATTTTAGTGTTTCAGATCAAGGGTGAGTGTTTAAACAGCTTAGATATGATACATTGGATGTGTTTGGATCATGAGCTGTGGTGGAATTGCTCTCTAACTCAAAAAATCAGAGATGACTTGCAAAAGAAGGCATTTTGGCCTAATGAGAGAGATTTTGAGGAAAGCATCAGTTGTAGTGCTTTGGTGTACTCAAACTGACCATAAATGAGCTCTATTTATAGTAGAGCAAGTTTGTTTTGCAAGCAATAGTGAATGGCAACTTGGACAGTCCCTTGGCCAATTGTAGCATAAAGGCATCTTTAGTCTCCTATAGCCATTGACTTGAGGTTAGGGCACAGGCCTATGGTCCTTTGATTCACAGCTGAATCTTGACTCATTCAGTTAGCAATGTCTCAGTCCATGCCACCTTGATGCATCCATTAAATGCTTGGAAACAAAATTAGAGTCTTTGAGCTTTTTAGCCTTTTTAGGGCACTTATGGCTACATGTAGTACCTTGGACTTGGGAGGCTTGTGGATCAGATCATTCCTCTTTGATTTTATCCCTTGAGGTGTCCAAATGGATGACAAGGCATGGAATTATCTGATTTGGCCAAATCGAGAAAATTTCCAATAATCTGCCTTGAACAAAATCAGTTCATGATGCCATGTTCCAAGGGTTGTATCTCCCTATTCAAATTGAATTTGGAGATGATCTGGTACTTGTTGGAAAGCCCTCATGGCATACTTCAACTTTGATGTTCACCAATGGACCTGGTTTAACTTGTATCAAGGTGAAAAATGTCCCTACATTTTGGAAAAAGTAAGGTAGATTCTGACTTATTGAAAATTTCACTAAGTGTTGGAAAAAGTGGCCATTTTCACTTTTTGTGATTTTGATCAATCCATAACTCAAAATCCATGAGGATTTGGAATCTCTTGTAGTTGACATATTTGAAGTATGTCAGATGGACTTTCATTTGAGCTTTGAATGGGAGAAAAAGGCCTTGTGGTTTAGGAGTTATGACCTTGTAAAGTTGGGTAAAAACCACTTTAGTTCCATAACTTAGAAAAATTTTCGTTTCTCAAGGTTGCCCCTTTTGCAAGAAACCTCACTTTTCTTGATTTTTCTTAATGAATGATGATCAATACCATACAATAACATTATTTTTGACTTAGGCGAACCATATTTGTGAAAAATTCCAAAAAAGTCAAACTTGATTTTGTGCACAGTTGACTTTTTGTCAGATGAAATCCAAATTGTGCGATCCTTTGAGAAATCAAGTTCTTGACCTAATTCAAACCTAATGGATGGATTCCATAGGTGTTTTAGGGTATCTTAAACCATGGCCCAAGGTTTGGGAGCATGTCTTGGTCAAAAGTCAAAGATATAGTTAACTTTTCCTTTAAAACCCTAATTGTGGTCCAGATGAAATTGAAACTTGTGAATCAAGTTTCTTGGGTCAATCCATTGTTGTAAATGGATCAATGTAGTATATTTGAGGCCCTCAAATCATGTCTTGAGGTCTTGGCCCATGCCTTGCCTCAAAAGTCAACTTAGGGGTGAATTAGATCAAGAAACCCTAATTCCTGATTTTTTATGAATGCATCCCCTGAGGATAAATTGACTTGATGATTGGGTTCATGAGGTCCCTTGGAGTATCTTGGGTTGTGCTTTGAAGCATTGGCTCATGCCCAGATGAAAATTTTCATCTAGAGGCCTTGGTCGACCAAAACCCTAATTTGGTGACACTGGCGATCTTGAGGCTTGATCCACTTGGAATGTTGCAACCTTTTGCTTGATTCTAGATGTGGGAGTCCTCTTGATCTCTTATGGATGTTTGAGAGACTTGACAAGTTGATGATTGTAACGCCCCGATTTTTGTTAGATTTATTTAATCGAGTCGATTTAATTATTTTTGTTTTTGTATTATTTTATTCTTGGTTTTTATTTGGTAAATATGTTATGTTTATCGTTATTATGTTTTATCGCGTTTTGCGAACGTTTGCGAGGAATTGAGTGTAGGGGTATTATGGTCATTTTGCTAGGTTAGATATTATTGTTTTTCATTAAATAGAAATATAGAGGTTAGAAAGAGAGAAAAAGAAAGAGAAGAGAAAAGGAGAGTGAGAAGAAGAAAAAAAAAGAGAAAAACTTGGAGTGTAAGAAATCGATTCAACCGACACTTCAAAACACGATTAATCGGGTAAGGGTGCGAAACTCGATTATTGTATGCTTGTGTATGAATATGTATGTGTGTGTTTGAATGTTTACTTGTTTTTCCATAGTTTTCATTTCTAGGTTAAAAATGAGCAATATGAGTAGAAATCGATGTTTTCACGGATGAAATTTGATATAAAATGCATAGTGTAGTCGTAATATGCATGTGATCAATTGATGATACTTGTTTTGATGTTTGGAAATGATTTGGTGTGGAAAGGGTGAGTTTGGACCCTTGGGAACCATGGAACGCAGCAGAAAATTCTGCTTTTGGTGCAGAGCGCCAGGCGACGCTTTGGGCGCCGGGCGATTCGTTCTTGCGCCGGGCGAAAGCCAAGAGGCGTAGCATCTAACGTTGCTGGAAGTTCTGAGTTTTGGTATTTGGGTCTAACGCCGCTGTTTCGCCGGGCGAAGCACATGCGAAGGGGGCACCGCCGGGCAAAAATTTGTACCGCCTGGCGCTCCTGGGAATTTTCAATAATTCGGTTTTCTTTAAAAATCCATAACTTTTGATCCGTAACTCAGATCGAGACGTTCTTGGTATCATTGGAAAGCTATTGAGATGTTCTTTCTTATAAAAATGGTGTTGAGATTAGTGGCCGATTTAGTTGTTTCGGGAATTTGGAAACGTGTCGTTTTGTCGACCTTTACCGTCGTAATTGTGTGCGATTGATGCGTTATCATGTGATATGCTTTTGATATATATAACGTATAGCTTGTGTGCTATTATATGATGTGAATGCATGTGATGAAATGTTGTGATGATGGTTTGTGGCCGTATGGCAAATAAATGCATTGTTTTGGGTTTGATTTCAATGCATGATTATTGGTGTTGAGATGGTTCACATGGTTATATATGTATATGCATTTGATTGTCATGAGTCATTGTATGCCAAGCATCATGATATGCATCTTGTGATGTCGTGTGCCCTTGTGGGGTGTGAGCGACGAAACGATTCCAGAGGGAATCTGCTGTAACGGTCGTGAGCCTTATAAAAAGAGGACCTAAAGCGACGTTATAGACGATCGTAAGCCTTATACAAAGAGGACCTAAAGCGATCAGATCATGAGCCTTATACAAAGAGGACCTAAAGCGATCCATAAACATCATGAGCCTTATACCAAGAGGACCTAAAGCGACGGGGAACATCGTTTGCCCGACGGGGAGTTACACTAAGTAACAAGCGATGATTCCAATAATTCCTGAGTGAATTAATGATGAGAATGATGGATGGAATGGTACCACATGCATAGAGTCGTTGTGTCGGTCTCTGTTCATCTGCATAAGTCATGAGTGGATTGATTATGTGTGGTAGTTGTGAATGGGATTGATGAGTCGATATATATTGGTGATAAATGTATTGAGCATGATTGATATAACTTAGTGATGTATGCATTAATTATGAATTGTTTTGTTTGGTATTCGAACTATGGGGTACGTTGAACTATGGGGTACATTGTGGTGAGAATGTTTTGCGTGCGTATTTTATGTTAGTACATAATTGTATGCAACTATATTATAATTGTGTTTCTCACCCTTTCGCTGTTTTGAATGCTCTATGAGGCATTGCATATTTGATGCTGGAGGTCTTTTTGTGAAGATTATGTCTTCAGTCTTTTGTCGGTCGGCTCTGATATGTGGCTCCGGGTAGTCGGGGATATTGTTATGTGATTATATGTGTGTGTATATATATATATATATATATATATATATATATATATATATATATATATATATATATATGTCTTTTTGGATTTTACATGTATGACTCTGTATATGCCAGACAAACTTTTATGTTTATATATGAGATTTCAGTTATAGATTTTCCGCTTTTATTCTGTATCTGAATTGTGGGTGTTAGGAACTGAGTTCCTCTGTTTATGTCGCTACCTTATTGTTGTATATCTTTATGAGCAGGTTGTTATATTTCATCTATTGTGATGTGACGCTCCCGACTATGCCATGAATGTTTTAATTATACTCTGATTATTTGTTATCGCTTTAATTGCTCGGGGTATAGATTGGGGTGCCACATTAAGTGGTATGAGAGCCAATCCGTGTCGGTCATTTTGACCAAGTTGTTGGTTGTGCGTCAGTTGTGTTCTGGCGAGTTGATTGTTTAACCATAGTTACTGTTATTGGATATGAACAGAATATGGCTGGTAGGAATGATGCTGCTCTTGCTGCTGCTATGCAAGCTATGGCTCAAGCTGTGCAGAATGCACCTAATTCTGGTGGGAATGATGAGTTCAGGAAGAACAAACCGCCTGTCTTCAAAGGAAGACATGATCCTGATGGTGCTCAGATTTGGCTTAAGGAGATTGAAAGAATCTTTCGAGTGATGGACTGTGCTGAGGAACATAAGGTGGGACCGGGTACTCACATGTTAAAGGAGGAGGCTGATGATTGGTGGGTTAGCACGCGTCATGTGTGGGAAGCTACAGGTGAAATTGTCACTTGGGTTTTGTTTAGCAGTGAGTTTTTGAGGAAGTATTTTCCTGAAGATGTTAGAGGAAAGAAAGAAATAGAGTTCTTGGAGTTGAAACAGGGTAACATGTCGGTTACTGATTACACTGCTAGGTTTGTGGAGCTTGTTCAGTTTTATCCACATTATGCTAAAGTAACTGCGGAGTTTTCCAAATGTGTGAAGTTTGAGAACGGGTTGCGTCCTGAGATCAAACAGGCAATTGGTTATCAAAGAATTAGGAGGTTTTCAGATTTGGTGGATTGTTGTAGAATTTATGAGGAGGATAACAAAGCTCGTTCTACTCATTATAAGAGTGTGAACGAAAGGAAAGGAAAGCAACCGTTTCGTGGTGGTCCTTATGTGTCACCAGCTGACAAGGTAAAGCAAAGGGCTAATTTTGATAAAAGGTCAAGTGGGGGTGGTATGTATAATCCTCTAAGATGTTTTAGGTGTGGTGACTTAGGACATCGTCAGTTTGAATGTAGAAAGGATATGAGGAAGTGTTCCAATTGCGGAGGTATAGGACATGTAACGGCTGATTGCAAGAGGATTGGGGTGAAGTGTTTCAACTGTGGTGAATCTAGTCATATTAGCACGAGGTGTTCGAAACCAAAGCAAGCTCAAGCTGGAGGGAAAGTATTTGCATTGGCAGGAGCTCAGCCTACTAGTGCAGATCGTCTGATCAGAGGTACTTGTTTTATTAATAGTACGCCTTTAGTTGCTATTATTGATACCGGAGCAACTCATTCGTTTATTTCATCTGAGTGTGTGCGGCGTTTGAATCTTTTGTTGTCATCGATGGGTGGAGATATGGTTATTGATACTCCAGCATTGGGGTCGGTAACTACTTCTCTGGTTTGTTTAAGTTGTCCCTTGACCATTTATGGTAAGGATTTTGCTATGGTTTTGGTGTGTTTGCCGTTGGAGGGTTTAGACGTAGTTCTGGGAATGAATTAGTTGCAGTTCAATCGAGTTCATATCGATTGTTATCATAAGTTGGTAAGATTTCCTTCTCTTGAAGAATATGAGGAATCGAGTTTCTTATCTACCAAAGAGTTGAAGAAACTTTTGGCGGATGAAGCTCAGTTGTTCGGGTTGTTTGCATCGTTGACTGTGGATAGTCAAGTTGCAATTGATGTGTTCCCAGTCGTGTGTGATTTTTCGGAGGTGTTTTCGGATGATATTTCTGATGTGCCGCCAGAAAGAGAGGTGGAGTGTTCTATAGATCTAGTTCCTGGTACTAGACCTGTGTCTATGGCTCCATATCATATGTCGGCATCTGAGTTTGTTGAGTTGAAGAAGCAGTTGAATGAATCGTTGGAGAAGAGGTTTGTGAGGCCGAGTGTATCGCCTTGGGGTGCTCCAATTTTATTGGTGACGAAGAAAGATGGAAGTATGCGATTGTGTATTGATTATCGACAGCTGAATAAGGTGATGATTAAGAATAAGTATCCTCTTCCGAGAATTGATGATTTGATGGACCAGTTGGTAGGTGCATGTGTGTTTAGTAAAATTGATTTGAGGTCAGGCTATCATCAGATTAGAGTGAAGGAGGAAGATATTCAGAAGACAGCTTTTAGGACACGATACGGACACTACGAGTATTCCGTGATGCCTTCGGGGTTTCTAATGCGTTGGGAGTGTTTATGGAGTATATGAATCGCATTTTCCATGAGCATTTGGATCAATTTGTTGTTGTGTTTATTGATGACATCTTGATTTATTCCAAGTCTCGGGATGAACATGCGGAGCATTTGCGTATTGTATTGCAAATTTTGAAGGAAAAGAAACTTTATGCCAAGTTGTCCAAGTGTGAGTTCTGGTTGTCAGAAGTGAGTTTTCTTGGGAATGTGATTTTAGGTAATGGTATTGCTGTGGATCCATCCAAAGTAGATGCAGTTCTACAATGGGAGGCTCCTAGATCTGTTACTGAAATTAGAAGCTTTTTGGGTTTAGCTGGATATTATCGAAGGTTCATTGAAGGCTTTTCTAAGTTAGCACTTCCATTGACCCAGTTGACTTGTAAAGGTAGAGCGCTTATTTGGGATATTCAGTGTGAGGAAAGTTTTAGTGAGCTGAAGAGAAGATTGACTACAGCTCCGATTTTGATCTTACCAAATCCTAGTGACCGTTTGTGGTGTATTGCAATGTGTCTTTGAGTGGTTTAGGTGGAGTGTTGATGCAAGAAGGTAAGGTTGTGGCTTATGCTTCAAGACAATTGAGGGATCATGAGAAGAATTATCCTATGCATGATTTGGAATTAGCTACAGTGGTTTTTGTATTGAAAATTTGGAGACATTATCTCTACAGTGCAAGATTCGAAGTCTTTAGTGATCATAAGAGTCTAAAATACTTGTTTGATCAGAAAGAGTTGAATATGAGGCAACGGAGATGGTTGGAATTTTTGAAGGACTACGATTTTAGCTTGAATTACCACCCCAGTAAAGCTAATGTGGTAGCCGATGCGTTAAGTTGAAAATCTTTGCATATGTCTGCTTTGATGGTTAAAGAGTGGGAACTTTTGGAAGAATTTAGAGATTTGAGTTTGGTGTGTGAATTGACATATGATAGCGTGAGGCTTGGTATGTTAAAGGTCACTAATGAATTTTTGTTGACCGTTAGCGAGAAACAGAGGATGGATGTGAAATTTGTTGATTTGATGATGGTTGGAAATAAAGGTGTGAATGGTGACTTTAAAGTGGATGATCAGGGTGTTTTGAGATTCCGTGGTAGAATTTGTATTCCTGATGATTTGGAATTGAAAAAGATGATTTTGGAGGAAGGACACCAGAGTAGTTTGAGTATACATCCGGGAGCTAATAAAATGTATCAAGATTTGAAGAAGATATTTTGGTGGTGCGGATTGAAAAGGGATGTGGCTCAGTTTGTTTATGCGTGTTTGACGTGTCAGAAGTCAAAGGTAGAACATCAGAAGCCTAGTGGATTATTGCAACCGTTGGATATTCCCGAGTGGAAATGGGACAGCATTTCTATGGATTTTGTGACAGGGTTGCCGAATACTCAGAGGGGACATAATGCCATTTGGGTGATTGTGGATAGGCTGACTAAATCGGCGTATTTCATTCCGATTGACATCAATTTTTCTTTGGAAAGGTTGACTGAGATTTATATCCATGTGATTGTGAGATTACATGGTGTTCCGTTGTGTATTGTTTCAGATCGAGATTCGAGGTTTACTTCCAGATTTTGGGAAAGTTTGCAAAAGGCGTTAGGTTCCAAGTTGAGATTGAGTTCTACTTATCATCCTCAGAAGAATGGTCAGACCGAGAGAACTATTCAGTCATTGGAAGATTTGTTGAGAGCTTATGTTCTCAAGCAATGTGGTGCTTGGGATGGCTATCTTTTGTTGGTGGAGTTCACGTATAACAACAGTTTCCATTCGAGTATTGGAATGACACCTTTTGAAGCGTTGTATGGAAGAAGATGTCGAACACCTTTGTGTTGGCATGAATCTAGTCAGAGTTCGGTGGTTGGAGCGGAGTTAGTTCAACAAACTACAGAAAAGCTGAAACTTATTCGTGAGAAGATGAAGGCTTCTCAGAGTAGGCAGAAGAGTTATCATGATCGAAGGAGGAAAGATCTTGAGTTTCGAGAAGGCGATCATGTATTTTTTAGAGTTACACCGGTGACGGGTGTTGGACGGGCATTGAAGTCGAAGAAGCTTACTTCTCGATATATTGGTCCTTATCAGATATCCACGAGAGTGGGTGTTGTGGCTTATCGGGTGGCGTTGCCACCGAATCTTTCGAATTTACATGATGTGTTCCATGTTTCACAGCTTCAGAAGTATGTTCCGGATCCGTCGCATGTGATTCCGATGGATGAGGTTGAGGTAAGGGAGAACCTTACGGTTGAGGCTTTACCGATGAGGGTTTTGGATCGCGAGTTGAAGCGGTTAAGAGGCAAGTATATCGCGCTTGTGAAAGTGGCATGGGGAGGCGCTGCTGAGGGCAATTTGACTTGGGAGTTGGAGAGTCGGATGCGGGAATCGTATCCGGAGTTGTTCGTCTCAGGTAATATTTTCGAGGACGAAAATTTCTAAGTGGAGGAGAGTTGTAACGCCCCGATTTTTGTTAGATTTATTTAATCGAGTCGATTTAATTATTTTTGTTTTTATATTATTTTATTCTTGGTTTTTATTTGGTAAATATGTTATGTTTATCGTTATTATGTTTTATCGCGTTTTGGGAACGTTTGCGAGGAATTGAGTGTAGGTGTATTTTGGTCATTTTGCTTGGTTAGATATTATTGTTTTTCATTAAATAGAAATATAGAGGTTAGAAATAGAGAAAAAGAAAGAGAAGAGAAAAGGAGAGTGAGAAGAAGAAAAAGAAAGAGGAAAACTTGGAGTGTAAGAAACCGATTCAACCGACACTTCATAACACGATTAATCGGGTAAGGGTGCGAAACTCGGTTATTGTATGCTTGTGTATGAATATGTATGTGTGTGTTTGAATGTTTACTTGTTTTTCCATAGTTTTCATTTCTAGGTTGAAAATGAGCAATATGAGTAGAAATCGATGTTTTCACAGATGAAATTCGATATAAAATGCATAGTGTAGTCGTAATATGCATGTGATCAATTGATGATACTTGTTTTGATGTTTGGAAATGATTTGGTGTGGAAAGGGTGAGTTTGGACCCTTGGGAACCATGGAATGCAGCAGAAAATTCTGCTTCTGCTGCAGAGCGCCGGGCGACGCTTTGGGCGCCGGGCGAAAGCTAAGAGGCGTAGCATGTAACGTTGCTGGAAGTTCTAAGTTTTGGTATTTGGGTCTAACGCCGCTGTTTCTCCGGGCGAAGCACAGGCGAAGGGGGCACCGCCGGGGGAAAATTTGTACCGCCGGGCGCTCCTGGGAATTTTCAATAATTCGGTTTTATTTAAAAATCCATAACTTTTGATCCATAACTCGAATCGAGACGTTCTTGGTATCATTGGAAAGCTATTGAGATGTTCTTTCTTATAAAAATGGTGTTGAGATTAGTGGCCGATTTAGTTGTGTCGGGAATTTGGAAACGTGTCGTTTTGTCGACCTTTACCGTCGTAATTGTGTGCGATTGATGCGTTATCATGTGATATGCTTTGATATATATAACGTATAGCTTGTGTGATATTATATGATGTGAATGCATGTGATGAAATGTTGTGATGATGGTTTGTGGCCTTATAGCAAATAAATGCACTGTTTTGGGTTTGATTTCAATGCATGATTATTGATGTTGAGATGGTTCACATGGTTATATATGTATATGCATTTGATTGTCATGAGTCATTGTATGCCAAGAATCATGATATGCATCTTGTGATGTTGTGTGCCCTTGTGGGGTGTGAGCGACGAAACGATTCCAGAGGGAATCTTCTGTAACGGTCGTGAGCCTTATGAAAAGAGGACCTAAAGCGACGTTATAGACGATCGTAAGCCTTATACAAAGAGGACCTAAAGCGATCGGATCGTGAGCCTTATACAAAGAGGACCTAAAGCGATCCATAAACGTCGTGAGCCTTATACCAAGAGGACCTAAAGCGACGGGGAACATCGTTTGCCCGACGGGGAGTTACACTAAGTAACAAGCGATGATTCCAATAATTCCTGAGTGAATTAATGATGAGAATGATGGATGGAATGGTACCGCATGCATAGAGTCGTTGTGTCGGTCTCTGTGCATCTGCATAAGTCATGAGTGGATTGATTATGTATGGGAGTTGTGAATGGGATTGATGAGTCGATATATATATATTGGTGATAAATGTATTGAGCATGATTGATATAACTTAGTGATGGATGCATTAATTATGAATTGTTTTGTTTGGTATTCTAACTATGGGGTACGTTGAACTATGGGGTACATTGTGGTGAGAATGTTTTGCGTTCGTATTTTATGTTAGTACATAATTGTATGCAACTATATTATAATTGTGTTTCTCACCCTTCCGCTGTTTTGAATGCTCTATGAGGCATTGCATATTAGATGCTGGAGGTCTTTTTGTGAAGATTATGTCTTCAGTCTTTTGTCGGTCGGCTCTGATATGTGGCACCAAGTAGTCGGGGATATTGTTATGTGATTATGTGTGTATATATATATATATATATATATATATATATATATATATATATATATATATATATCTTTTTGGATTTTACATGTATGACTCTGTATATGTCAGACAAACTTTTATGTTTATATATGAGATTTCAGTTATAGATTTTCCGCTTTTATTCTGTATCTGAATTGTGGGTGTTAGGAACTGAGTTCCTCTGTTTATGTCGCTACCTGATTGTTGTATATCTTTATGAGCAGGTTGTTATATTTCATCTATTGTGATGTGACGCTCCCGTCTATGCCATGAATGTTTTAATTATACTCTGATTATTTATTATCGCTTTAATTGCTCAGGGTATAGATTGGGGTGTCACATTAAGTGGTATCAGAGCCAGTCCGTGTCGGTCATTTTGACCAAGTTGTTGGTTGTGTGTCAGTTGTGTTCTGGCAAGTTGATTGTTTAACCATAGTTACTATTATTGGATATGAACAAAATATGGCTGGTAGGAATGATGTTGCTCTTGCTGCTGCTATGCAAGCTATGGCTCAGGCTGTGCGGAATGCACCTAATTCTGGTGGGAATGATGAGTTCAGGAAGAACAAACCGCCTGTCTTCAAAGGAAGACATGATCCTGATGGTGCTCAGATTTGGCTTAAGGAGATTGAAAGAATCTATCTAGAAGTGGTGGTTGCACTCTAGAAGCCAATTCTCTCCATCTCTAAGCATACCCTCTGAAGGATTCATTGTTCTCTTGAGATAAACCTTGCAACTATATGTGGTTGGGAGCCATGTCAAGATTGTATTCGTACTACTTCAAAAAAGCTCTGGCTAAGTCCCTCAATGATTGGATATGACTTCTTTCTAAGTGTATGTACTAACTCAATGGTGTCCCACTCAGACTGTCCTAAAAACAGTGGATCATTAGCTTATCGTTGTGAATAAGTGAAGTCATTCATCTGCAAAACAACACCAAATGTTGCCTTGGGAAACTATCCCTCTTATACTTCTCAAACTTTGGTGCTTTGAAACTTGGAGGTAACACTTGGCTGGGTACCAGGCACATGTCTGAAGCGTCGAGACCAAAAGCATCCTGAACTTCCATGGTTTTGAGTTTCTCATCCAATACACGATATCTTTCAGCAAACTCAAGAGCCCTCGGGTCCTTAGTCTTCATCATCGGGACCTCCCTTTGGGAATTTGACACAGAGAATGCAAAACTATGGTAGTCCGTAGTATCAAGAGAAGAGGAATGTCCACTTTGGACAACAGACTATTTATGTAAATCCTGATTCTCAACAGAGAGCTGCACAGACTGAGCTTGAGTATGATTGTTCACTTGTGAAGGATCCTCATCAAGTAGAAAACCGTACAGTGGGTTAGTCGTCACAGTAAAACCTGGTGGGAGATCAACATTCTAGAGATTGTTCATTGACATAACTAACAACAACTTCCAACTTGACCTTACTTCTTGACACTGCTTGATCTTGCTTCAAACACTTTGTCATCTTTCAACAGTCACCACTTGTTCAGAACGAGTATCGGGGAATCAACTGGCTGGTCATGGACAAGGGCGGAATGAGAGTTCTGGCTGGTTGTAGAATGAAATGCATAATGAATGCAGGGATGCTTATGTTATGCAAATGTAATGAATGCAATAGCATGGGTTCAAAGCTTCCAAAAATTCTGGATAACCGTTGTGTTGCTGATTGGATAGGTTCATAATTCTGCTCTAACGAGAAAACCAGAATACCAGAATACCAGAATAATCAGAATACCAAGTTCATAGGCCCATACTGATAAGAAAACTAGAAATCCAGGTAGGTTAAAAGTTAAAGTTTCCTGCAAAAACCCATCCCCTCTCACATGTGGGTTCTACTCTTGGACAAAGGCACCCTAGCAGATCCTCAGTATCACAGACTCTCAGGTCGAGAAATGATGATACGTTCACCATTTCTAGTTTGACATCATCATCAATTAAGGAGGCCTCAACTGACTTCCCATGAACGATCTCTAGAGTCATAAGCTCTCTATGGGAACACCCTGTCATATGCACAAAGCGCGCATGACAAAATATCTCCCAAGAAAACCTCGTCTGAATGTGGGTCTTGTGTCAACCAAACGTACCAAGATGCTACGCAGGCCACACGACTATCCACTCTAATCCTAAGTATGTACTCAAGCCTGATTAGTGGGCTTATCCCTCATAGAACCATCCCACCCAAAAACACAGTACCAGCAGAACAATATGATAATAGTAATCAAATGCACATAATGCAAGACAAATGCAATAATATACAACAGATACAACAAATAAATGCACAAAGATAAACACCCAATGAAGGAATGTAGCCTTTTATTAGAATTAACGTAACAATTTAAAAATGTCCCCAAAAGTATTTAAGGGGGCAATTATCAAACATTGCAAAGAAATAGTATAATGACGCTCCAAAATCGTCCCCAAAAGTAGTTAAGGGCACAGTTAACAATTGTTGCCAAAAAAAATAAAAGAGTGACGCTCCAAAAACGCCCCCAAAAGTATTTTAGGTAATGATTATCAAGGGTTGCTAATATATTTTTGTCAACAACCATAAAGCGTTGCCTATACGAATTTTAGGCAACAATTTTTATATGTTACCTAAAAAGTGTTGCCAGAGACAACAAATGGTGTAGTGCCCAAAACATGGAAACAAATAAATTGTCAAAATAAGATCGGGCCACAAGAAGAATTATTAATTATTTTATATATAAATATTTAATAGGATTAATTAATAATTTAATTAATCCATATTAAATAAAAATATTTAAATTAATTAATAATTAAAATATTTTTTTCACATTTTTAATGTAATTCAAATTAACTAATAAAAACTAGAAATAAAAATAAATAAATAAATAAAATGTGTTTGTTTTTTTCTTTTTAAATATAAAAAAAAAAGTTAAAACAAGGAAATAAAAAAAAGGCTTTTAGAACAATGGGCCTAAAAGAAAAAACTTGGTCCACTAATTAATTTACTTTTTAAAACCCGATTGGTTTGTATATATTTAAACTAATTATTCTAATAAAAATTAATTTTAAAAAATGAAAGAAAAAAAAAATTGAAAGCGAGGAACTACAGGCAGTGTCCAACTTTCTTAATCTCACATTATGATTATTAATTTTTTTTCATAAAAAAAACCTAGTGGTACAAAGAGAAAAAGAAAAAAATAGGGTGAATTCTTATCTACCCAACTCAAAAAGTTGGGTAAGGTTGCCTTTAATATAAAATGCTTTGAAAACAACAAATAATTGTACTATTTAATAAATAATTAAATATGTTAAATTTAGATGGTATCATCTAATTGGTTGAAGGTACATTACCCACCTTTTGGTGATGGGTAGAGAAGTTGTCCCCAAAAAAATAGTAATACAACCTTTCACTCTTGTTATGCACTACTACTATCTTCAATGTTACTCCCACCTTCTTTTAAACCACAGCAAATAATCCTCCTCTCCATCATGATAAAATTCACACACAAAACAAATAATCATGCGAAAAAGATAAAAGAAAAAGTTACCGATCAAAAGCGATGGAGCGACGGTGCGGTTTCTCGTCGGTTCGTTGCTTGTTCGCGGTTGTGAAAGTGGTGATTTTTGGAGTTTAATGGTTGGTAAGTGTGGAGTTGAAGGTGATGATATGAAGTGGAAGGTTTGTATTTGTGAAGAAGAAGTAGTTTGTTGTAATGGTGTAATATAAGGAAAAGGAGGAGGATAAGTTAATGAGCTTGGTTGAAAGGAAAAGTGGTGGTGTTCAGTTTCCTTTTCTCTCCATCTTTTTTCTATGCTTGGGGTGAGTTGTAGTTGATGAGGAGAAAGAGTGTCTATGGAAAGTAACTAGTGTGGAAAAAATAATGTAACAGTGATGGTCCTTTTTATGTTTCATGCGCAGTGGGTTCTGGTTTTTTGTAAGCAATATGGTTTTGTAGTTGTATGCATTGATGGAAGAAGAAAATGAAAAAAAAGTGATGTGGTTCTTTTATTTTTAATCTGTCGGTTTCTTGCTATGATACTTCTATTTTGCATTTTAAAATGAGAGAGAGAAATGATAAAAGATGAAGGTTGGGTGTGAATACTATATTGTCTTGTCAATATGAAGAAAAGTCTCCCTTGTTTTATTGCTTTTCCCATGCGCAGTGTAGTATGGAGCCGGCGGTAGAGTATGGTGTATGGATGCATACTGGGAAAAAAAGAGAGTCGTATGTGTGCATCTAGTGCATGAGGACTCAACAAAATTGGTTTCATGAAACTAAAATAACAAGTTTGCTTAAACAAAATTAAAATTAAAATTAAGTATTAAAAGAATAATAATAAGAATAAGAAAAAATATTAAATATTAAAAATTAAAAAAAACTAAAATAAAACTGATCAATTAAAATAATTATTAAATTAGAAAAAGAAATAAAATGGTAAAAACCGAATAATTGGACCAGCATCGAAGTGTTCGAAAAAATAAAGTGAATACACAAAAATGATCAACGCGAAATAAACGTATTGGAAAAATACAACGTTTGATCAAATTTTTGAAATAAATTTTACCCGGTTAAATGGCTTAAACTGTCCAAAATGCGACCGAAAAGTAGTCAAAAAATTAAAATGAGCACGTCAGGTTAACCTACGCAAAACGTAGATTAATATCACTGACATTTGCAAGCTCGATTTTAAAATTTTCGGTCCATTGATTTTACGCACAGTTGACTTTTAATTTGACCGATTCGGCTGTAAATTCAAAAAGCTTATTTCAGTTGATAAATTGAGTAAAATGCATGATGAAATGCATGATATGCTATGTAGATGATGCAAAGCGAAATACAACCAGATAAATAAAAATATTAAAAATGCCTGGTCAAAATTTTGGGTATGACACATATCATCATCCTTATTAAAATCATTTTTTGCATTCAATCTTCACATGAATATTAATCATCTAGTAACAAGTAAGCTAAAAAAGGAATTTCATAGAAGGAAAGTGAATTATACCCAAGAAAAGGAAGGAAAGGGAAGAATTAGAGACTCGTTTCCTAAACTTGGAAGTTGAGAACCAAAGTCTAATCTACGATCTTCAAGAAGCTAGAGGCCAGGCAATGGACTCACTCCTCCGAAGAAGAGCCGCTAAGGGACTACTTGCCAGACGTCCTTCTCAATGGAGGAGAGCCTATGAGGATATAGTACATCTCAAAAGACGAATGAATCTCCTTGAAAAAGCTTATAAGGAGACGGGAGAATGGGGCATTTACATGGAATGGCAAAACCAGACAATGGCTGACACAATCGAGGAAGACAAGGCTATTATGATGGAACTGCAAAAGAAGGCTGAGTATCACATGGAAAAGTACCTGAAGCTGGTAATACTATTTAATGACCTATTTGATGAGATTCCTCGAAGTCTCAGGACTGCTAAAAACATAATGGACATATTCAAGCCTCAGAAGGAGATCAGTGACTTCCTTAAATTGTGCCGACATATGGTGGATGAGTTTAGGGCTAGAATTAAGGAACACTGTTAAAAAAAATATTGTAATGGTTTTTAATTTGTGTGTTTTCCCTTTCCAATAATTTGTGTGTTTTCCTTGTTATTTTTCTTGAAATTATGGAATAAATAAAGTATTTTAATTTCTAATATTTCTAGCTTGCTTGGAGTCAATGAATGATTATCCTGTATCTTCTCAGAATCATCGAACGAGAAAACCTGACTTTTCGACCACAGACTCGAGCTTACCGAAAGAAGGCTATGGAGCAATTAGAACAAAATCAGGCCGCTCTTAAGGGAGACGTAGATGCTGTCAAAGGTAATGTAGAAGAGATGAAAGATAAGAACGATCAACTGAATCGTGTCATTCAAAACATGATAGCCAAGAACGAAGAGAATAACAATAGAAGGAAGACCTAAACTCATATCCCCCCACCTGGTGATAATAACCCTCTACTAGGTCTTATTGAAGATATCCAACGTGCTGAAGCTGAGGCTGCTCAATTAAAAGTGGCTGAAAGACTTGTTCCTCTGCCTATCCCTAGTGGGGCATCCCTTCCTACTCAAATACCCATTCCCCACGAGGACTATGTAGACTGGAATCTTCAATATGAGGGATAGCATTTAAGGAAGGTGATCCCTGAAAATAAATTGGTTGCTGCTGTTGAAGGACCAAAGGATGATGATAAGTACAAAGTATTGGAAGAAAGGGTGAGGGTTGCTGAAGGCTTCAATATCTTTGGAGTCGATGTTGTAGAGATGTGCTTGGTACCCGGCGTGGTCATACCTCTGAAGTTCCAAGCACCATGTCGCGACTAGAAAATTTAGAGTCACCATCATCCTTTATTCGTTCCTAATGAACAGGGAAATAATGATAAAACCTAATAATTAAGGGTGATGACTAGGTTCGGGAGTCGGTTAAGTCAGAGGAAGGTACTACGCACCCTTCACCTCCATTGTATTCAATGAGATCCTCCTCTAATTCTAGGGCTTTTGCTTGCCCAAGGTTATTTTCTTTACCATCTATTATTGATTAATTATTTATTTATTAAAAAAATATTTTATTACATAAGAGAAATTTGATTAATTAAAAAAAGAAAAACCTAAAAAGGTTTTTTATAATTGTACTCACTAGAGTGCTACGACTCTACGCATACGTACCCTCATGTTTGATGAAGGATCAGAGTATCATAGCTCTTCTAAAAAATGTTGGCATGTTTGTTGTTTTTATCCCTTGAAAAATTCTCAATGCCTCGGGGGCGGAGAATGTGTTTAATTTGAAAAATGTCTCAATACTCAGGGGAATAGGTGTTAATGCTTTAAGTGAGTGAAGTTGATTTTAAACCATTGATTGATTGCAAAAATATAATGATTAATTTATTTAAGAAAATAAACTAATAATGATATTATATATAATTATCTTAACAAAAAATATTACAAGGTTAATTATATAAAACAAAGTATCATATCCTTATCCCTGATTTGTCATCCCTAAAATCCTATAAATTTATCCCCATTATTATCCCAAGATTATTCCAAAGGTCAACCCTAATTTCCTAATTAATTATATTTTTTTGTTCTTTTTATTATTTATTGATTGAATAATGTTTTAATTCCAATTTGAGTTTTGATTTTGATTATATTGACTATGATTCCAGATCGTGATTTTGAAAGAGGAAAAAATTTGTTTCCAGGTATTGAAACTGAGAAAAATTTATGAATTTATTTATCTTGAAATTGAATGTGGCATTGTTGTTTTTTAAACATGTTGTGCTCGTGACTTAAAACCAATTTTGAGTCTTGTTTTAAAAAAAATTGATCCACTATATGTAATTTGATTCGTGATATTGGTTTAAAAAAAGTGATTTAGGATATTTGCTTAGAGATTTGCTTCATGATATTGTCGCTACGCGAAAAATGACACAGAGTCGCCATCGAACTTTATTAATCCCAACGGAAAAATGAAAACATCGAGAAAACCTCATAAGGGAATTAACATGATCTCGCAATCAAATTCGGGTTCGGGAGTTGATTACGCAAGAGGAAGGTGTTATCTGTAACGCCCCAAATTTAATTAATTAGTTAATTAAATTAATTAAGAATTTAATTATTCAGAATTGTCGAAGTTGAGAATTTGTCAGTATTATTCTAAGAGGAGAAGTTAGAGTATTATGTTGTTTGAGTTGTTCGGTGGGTAGTCGAGTAATTAGTCGGTTTAATCGGAGAAATAATATTAGAAATAATATTATTATATTAGAATATTATTTAATTAAATTGGATTTGGTTGTCGTGTGATAAATAGCAATTTGGAGGTGTATGAAGTGAAACCCAAATAGATTAAATAATAATAATATTATTATTATTATTATTATTATTGGATTATTTGGAAAATAAAAGAAAAGAAGTAGCAGTAAGGTAAGGGAAAGGAAGTTACAAAAAAGCAGAACGAGGGTTTGGAAGCAACGGTTGGGGAGGCGAGATTGCGATTACGGAAGTTGATGCAAAGAGGAAAAAGAGTCATGGAGGATTGATCGTGCAAAAGAGGCAAAGCAAGGTTTAATCAGAATTCGACCGGAAGTTATTAGAGAGCAACCTTCAATCTAAGGTAAGGGTGGGGTTCAATCTCTATAACCGGGTATATGATAGACCGTATGTGGGGTTGGGTTGTATAAATTTGTGCCATGGATTAATTGTTGGTTCTTGCTGCAAATTTTAATTGAATAGGTTGTTATTTTTGTTGTATCTGTGTTGGTCTGTTCGCTATATCGTTGTTGGAATTTATAAGAAAGTTGATTGTGTCATTGAAATTATTGTGGAACCTTGTTACATGTTGAATTCATTGTATCTGTTATATTTCTGAAATGTGTGGTGTTGGTTTGGACTGTGAGTATAAAGCGATGCTGCAAAAATTTGGACGAGGAAGGAAAATGAATTAAAAGTTCTTAGAATTGTGTCGCTAATTTGTTCTTTAAAAAAAAAAGAGAGAGAGAGAGGGGGGGTGGCGCAAGCCACCCTTGTGTGTGAATGGAAGTGGCGAGAGCCACTTGTGTGAGTTGATGTGGCAGGAGCCACTATAGGGGGTGGCTTGCGCCACCATTGGAAATTGAAATGGCTGGAGCCACCAATTCATGTGGCTTGCGCCACTATATAGAGATAATGTGGCAGGAGCCACTAGGTGAGGTGGCTTGCGCCACTATTGATGTTTTAGGTGGCCAGAGCCACCAATTCATGTGGCTTGCGCAACTAGTGATGTTTTGGGTGGCCAGTGCCACCAGTTTATTTGTTTGAATTATTAATAATGACCAGAAACATTGGTAATGACATAATTATGTTAGTAAGAAATATTAAGGAAAAGATTCAGTTAATAGAAAAATATAACAGCAAGGTCATGAAATAATAGGTAGCATTATAGTGGCATTAGCAATGGTGAAGTAGGAGAAAATTAACATAGCAGTAGCAGAATAAATCAGCAGTATGTGTGGTTATTTTGTAGTAGCAAATAGTAGGTTCGATGATTAAGTTGTAGAGGTCTGGTATACAATTGATATACTTATAAGTAGCAGAATTAATATTTGTAGCAGGTTTGGTTAAATGGCAGAAGAAATTCGAATAGCAGCACATTGAAGTTAGCGGTATAGTAAATGACAGAGTGCTGTAAACGATAGCAGGAACATACTTTGATAACAGCTTGGTTGGTAGCAGAAGATAATAGTAGCCGAGAGCAAATAAATAGAAACAGTGGGAATTAGTAGAGGTTGATGAAAATAGTACCGAATAGTAGTATTAGTAGTTTTAACCGGTATAATTGTTTAACCGAAATTAGTTGAAATTTTGCAGGAATAATTCGTAAATGGTTGTGGTTATTTTTGGTTGGTTGAGGTATGGAATTAGTCGAATAAGTAGAATTAAGCGGAAAAATTAGTTGTCCGGTATTAGTTGAAAATTGTCGGAGTAAGTCGTGTATACGAGTAGGTATTCTTTGTTGGATTATTTTGTTGAAATTATGTCGAATAAGTTGATTTGCAGGTGAAGTTGAATTGTGTTGAATTGTCCCGATTTATGGATATTATTAAGTTGCAGGTCTTATGACCAACGTTGTTGAGTTGTTTTGCTGTTGCAGGTCTTATGACCAACGTTGTTAAGTTGTTTTGCTGTTGCAGGTCTTGTGACCAATGTTGATTAAGTTGTTTGCAGTTGTTTCATTTTGTCGTTGTTGTGTTGTGTTGAATAAGTTGATGTTGTGGTTGTTGTCGCATGCATCGCATAACATTGTTAAGTTGGCCCGGATTGGCAATTTCTAAGTTGGAGCTAATGCTCACCACGTTGGCCTAGATTGGTAAAAATATTAAGTTGAAGGCTTATGCCTTGATGCCTCGATAACCTGGCAGTTTTTAAGTTGGGAGTTCTGCTCCAATGGTACCACATGCATGTGCATAGTTGAGTCGCATCTCGAGTCGTATGTTAAAGTCGTGGTTGTTGTTATGTTGTGATAGATTGAAGTTGTATATAGTAAGTTTTTGTTGTTATTAAGTGACTGTTGTTATTAAGTTGTTGTTGTTATTAAGTTGTTGTCGTTATTATGTTGCTGTTGTTACTAAGTTGTTGTTGTTTTTAAGTTGTGTTGATCTAAGTCGTTTGTCAGTTGTTGTATAGTTGCGGTTATATAGTGGTGAAATTTGTATGATTCCAATCTAATATACTGTTTATTATATACTTGTTTATATTGGTTGATATCTCACCCTTCCTTTTGTTTCGCCGTTGCCTTTATGTTGGTAACGTGCATGTATTCGAGAATGAAGAATTAGTTGCTGTTAGTCCAAGTCGGTTTAGTTGCTCTGATACGTAGCACTCGGGGGGATGAATGATAATTGTTTCTATGTTGTTGTTATTACTCTAGTTGCTGAATAATTATAAGTTGAAATTAGTTTAGTTGAATTTTGTTGTAAATAAATTCCAAGTTGAAAGTTGTGTTTCTGCAGGCTTAATTAATAAAAGTTGTTTTATTTTCAAAAGAATAAATCAGGTTGTTATCGGGTCATCCAGATCAGTGTTATGTATCTAAATTGTTTGCGATTAATATGAAGTTGTTTTAAGTTGAAAAATGTGGCATCTCATTGGTTTGTTGGAAAATTTTGCACTCTGATTTTATTATAATTATCGGGTAGAATTGGGGTGTTACATTAGTGGTATCAGAGCAGGTCGGTATGTCCGGTCAATGTTGTCTAATGTTGTTTATTCCTCTGTATGCAACAAGTGTGTGAAACACTGTCGATACTTGTTTGCTTTCTAGTCAATTGGTTGCAGGAGTTGGTTTGAAGCTATGTGGGGGAGAAGCTGTGCTTCTCGGATATACTTCAGTTGTAAGATGTCGGTTCTGTATGCTACTGATGGCGACAGTACAAGTGTTGTTGAAGCTTTGTTGTTTTTCGAATTCGAAGGTAACGTGGATTTAAGATTTTGGTTGTTTAACAAGTTGGAGTGTCTTGGAAAAAGGATGATTGTTATAAGATGGAATCTAGAAAGTTGCTATGTCCAGCGTTGTTGGTGAACTGTGAAGTTGTTGTTTAAGTAGCCTTGCGTAAGATGTCGATGTTGGATCACTGATTAAGTGGCGGATTGCTGTAGACCTTGCTGTGGGATTATTGGTAAGTGATTGAAAAAGGTTGTAGAAGTCGTTGGAGCTGTTGGAATCTTTTGAACCGCGAGTCGTAGTTGGAAATGCGAAGAGTATGACTCCAAGAATAGGAAGTGTTGGTAATGGTGTGAAGGGATTATGTCTGATGTTATCGTCAGAGGTGTATTAGTATGTAGCTACAAGACGTCGGTGTTAGCTTGTTCATATGATTTTGGAAATTATTGAATTATGGAATTATGGTGCTTTTGGTGACGTGAATACAAGTTCTAAAGGAACACTATTGTAGTTAATAACGATGGTTTATACTCCATTATGGTTGTCGGATATCTATTGACAAATTGAGGACTTGATCACCCTTAATCTCTTGTTGATAGTAGACGAGATCGTGTTGGATGGTATAGACTTGTCTTGCTATCTTAATAGTGTGTAAAGTGATTGATGTATATCGTGAGGATAGTCGCTCACCAGTCTGTGCGAATTAATAGAGGAATGGCTAGGAAAGACTTGAAACGTAGTGTATAATTCGGAGTAGCGGGTTTATATGCGAGTTAACGTCGCAAAGTGAAAGATTGAGAATATCAAGTGAACAACGATTTTATGGTGGATGTTAAAGGGAGTCCGAACAAGATTAAGACTTGTAACCCATATAGTTGAAGAGGACTTTAATAAGACGGTGACTTAAGATGGATAATCAGAGTCGCGCAGCTGAAGCGTGATGTGCCAGAGTACTGTGCTTCTCGTAAATGTTACTGATTCTATAAGGATGTTATTATGGTTGTTGTTTGATGGTGAGTTGTGGGTATATTCGTTGAGTTAAGCTGTTAAGTTGACGTTATAGAGATTTTTGCTCCCGTTGTCATGATGTTGTTGTTGGTTACCGTAAGTAGGAAGTAATATTTCATGATATGACGAAGTTGATTATGTTGGCTATGTGGATGTCACTATAAGGGTGATACGACGAGGTGAATAGAGTTGTTGATGTTTTGTTGATAATTGACATATGAATATGAGAATGAAAACGGTGTATGTGTTTGGTGTTGAAAATGTTGTTAAGGCGGTAGTGTGATGTTGTATAATCAAGCGTGTTTTGGTTGTTACTACTTTAAAAGTTGGTATTTCAAGGTATGGTGGAAGAGGTTGATAAGCTAGTAACAATTATGTCGCGAAGATGTTGAATGATTAGTATGAGTGTATTGGATTTAAATCATGTTGAGTTTTGCTATGTTGGGAAGTAGTAGTCGGAGTGTTGCCAAACGCAACAGAGGATCAGAGAGTTGGAAGCGATGTTAAGGATGGTTGTGTCGGATAGATTTTCGAGGACGAAAATATCCTAAGTGGGGGAGAGTTGTAACTCCCCAAATTGAATTAATTAGTTAATTAAATTAATTAAGAATTTAATTATTCGGAATTGTCGAAGTTGAGAATTTGTCGGTATTATTCTAAGAGGAGAAGTTAGAGTATTATGTTGTTTGAGTTGTTCGGTGGGTAGTCGAGTAATTAGTCGGTTTAATCAGAGAAATAATATCAGAAATAATATTATTATATTAGAATATTATTTAATTAAATTGGATTTGGTTGTCGTGTGATAAATAGCAATTTGGAGGTGTATGAAGTGAAGCCCAAATAGATTAAATAATAATATTATTATTATTGGATTATTTGGAAAATAAAAGAAAAGAAGTAGCAGTAAGGTAAGGGAAAGGAAGTTACAAAAAAGCAGAACGAGGGTTTGGAAGCAACGATTAGGGAGGCGAGATTGCGATTACGGAAGTTGCTGCAAAGAGGAAAAAGAGTCATGGAGGATTGATCGTGCAAAAGAGGCAAAGCAAGGTTTAATCGGAATTCGACCGGAAGTTATTAGAGAGCAACCTTCAATCCAAGGTAAGGGTGGGGTGCAATCTCTATAACCGGGTATATGATAGACCGTATGTGGGGTTGGGTTGTATAAATTTGTGCCATGGATTAATTGTTGGTTCTTGCTGCAAATTTTAATTGAATAGGTTGTTATTTTTGTTGTATCTGTGTTGGTGTGTTCACTGTATCGCTGTTGGAATTTATAAGAAAGTTGATTGTGTCATTGAAATTATTGTGGAACCTTGTTACATGTTAAAGTCATTGTATTTGTTATATTTCTGAAATGTGTGGTGTTGGTTTGGACTGTGAGTATAAAGCGATGCTGCAAAAATTTGGACGAGGAAGGAAAATGAATTAAAAGTTCTCGGAATTGTGGTTCGCTAATTTGTTCTTTAAAAAAAAAAAAAAAAAAGAGAAAGGGGGGTGGCGCAAGCCACCCTTGTGTGTGAATGGAAGTGGCGACAGCCACTTGTGTGAGTTGATGTGGCAGGAGCCACTATAGGGGGTGGCTTGCGCCACCATTGGAAATTGAAGTGGCTGGAGCCACCAATTCATGTGGCTTGCGCCACTATGTAGAGATAATGTGGCAGGAGCCACTAGGTGAGGTGGCTTGCGCCACTATTAATGTTTTAGGTGGCCAGAGCCACCAATTCATGTGGCTTGCGCCACTAGTGATGTTTTGGGTGGCCAGTGCCACCAGTTTATTTGTTTAAATTATTAATAATGACCAGAAACATTGGTAATGACATAATAATGTTAGTAAGAAATATTATGGAAAAGATTCAGTTAATAGAAAAATATAACAGCAAGGTCATGAAATAATAGGTAGCATTATAGTGGCATTATCAATGGTGAATTAGCAAAAAATTAACATAGCGGTAGCAGAATAAATCAGCAGTATGTGTGGTTATTTTGTAGTAGCAAATAGCAGGTTCGATGATTAAGTTGTAGAGGTCTGGTATACAATTGATATACTTATAAGTAGCAGAATTAATATTTGTAGCAGGTTTGGTTAAATGGCAGAAGAAATTCGAATAGCAACACATTGAAGTTAGCGGTATAGTAAATGACAGAGTGCTATAAACGATAGCAGGAACATACTTTGATAACGCTTGGTTGGTAGCAGAAGATAATAGTAGCCGAGAGCAAATAAATAGAAACAGTGGGAATTAGTAGAGGTTGATGAAAATAGTACCGAATAGTAGTATTAGTAGTTTTAACCGGTATAATTGTTTAACCGAAATTAGTTGAAATTTTGCAGGAATAATTCGTAAATGGTTGTGGTTATTTTTGGTTGGTTGAGGTATGCAATTAGTCGAATAAGTAGAATTAAGCGAAAAAATTAGTTGTCCGGTATTAGTTGAAAATTGTCGGAGTAAGTCATGTATACGTGTAGGTATTCTTGGTTGGATTATTTTGTTGAAATTATGTCGAATAAGTTGATTTGCAGGTGAAGTTGAATTGTGTTGAATTGTCCCGATTTATGGACATTATTAAGTTGCAGGTCTTATGACCAACGTTGTTGAGTTGTTTTGCTGTTGCAGGTCTTATGACCAACGTTGTTAAGTTGTTTTGCTGTTGCAGGTCTTGTGACCAATGTTGATTAAGTTGTTTGCAGTTGTTACATTTTGTCGTTGTTGTGTTGTGTTGAATAAGTTGATGTTGTGGTTGTTGTCGTATGCATCGCATAACATTGTTAAGTTGGCCCGGATTGGCAATTTCTAAGTTGGAGCTAATGCTCACCACGTTGGCCTGGATTGGAAAAAATATTAAGTTGAAGGCTTATGCCTTGATGCCTCGATAAACTGGCAGTTTTTAAGTTGGGAGTTCTGCTCCAATGGTACCACATGCATGTGCATAGTTGAGTCGCATCTCGAGTCGTATGTTAAAGTCGTGGTTGTTGTTATGTTGTGATAGATTGAAGTTGTATATTGTAAGTTGTTGTTGTTATTAAGTGACTGTTTTTATTAAGTTGTTGTTGTTATTAAGTTGCTGTCGTCATTATGTTGCTGTTGTTACTAAGTTACTGTTGTTATTAAGTTGTGTTGATCTAAGTCGTTTGTCAGTTGTTGTATAGTTGCGGTTATAAAGTGGTGAAATTTGTATGATTCCAATCTAATATACTGTTTATTATATACTTGTTTATATTGGTTGGTATCTCACCCTTCCTTTTGTTTCGCCGTTGCCTTTATGTTAGTAATGTGCAGGTATTCGAGAATGAAGAATTAGTTGTTGTTAGTCCAAGTCGGTTTAGTTGCTCTGATACGTAGCACTCGGGGGGATGAATGATAATTGTTTCTATGTTGTTGCTATTACTCTAGTTGCTGAATAATTATAAGTTGAAATTAGTTTAGTTGAATTTTGTTGTAAATAAATTCCAAGTTGAAAGTTGTGTTTCTACAGGCTTAATTAATAAAAGTTGTTTTGTTTTCAAAAGAATAAATCAGGTTTTTATCGGGTCATCCAGATCAGTGTTATGTATCTAAATTGTTTGCGATTAATATGAAGTTGTTTTAAGTTGAAAAATGTGGCATCTCATTGGTTTGTTGGAAAATTTTGCACTCTGATTTTGTTATAATTACCGGGTAGAATTGGGGTGTTACATTAGTGGTATCAGAGCAGGTCGGTCTGTCCGGTCAATGTTGTCTAATGTTGTTTATTCCTCTGTATGCGACAAGTGTGTGAAACACTGTTGGTACTTGTTTGCTTTCTAGTCGATTGGTTGCAGGAGTTGGTTTGAAGCTATGTGGGGGAGAAGTTGTGCTTCTCGGATAAACTTCAGTTGTAAGATGTCGGTTCTGTATGCTACTGATGGCGACAGTGCAAGTGTTGTTGAAGCTTTGTTGTTTTCCGAATTCAAAGGTAACGTGGATTTAAGATTTTGGTTGTTTAACAAGTTGGGGTGTCTTGGAAAAAGGATGATTGTTATAAGATGGAATCTAGAAAGTTGCTATGTCCAGCGTTGTTGGTGAACTGTGAAGTTGTTGTTTAAGTAGCCTTGCGTAAGATGTCGATGTTGGATCACTGATTAAGTGGCGGATTGCTGTAGACCTTGCTGTGGGATTATTGGTAAGTGATTGAAAAAGGTTGTAGAAGTCGTTGGAGCAGTTGGAATCTTTTGAACCGCGAGTTGTGTTGGAAATGCGAAGAGTATGACTCCAAGAATAGGAAGTGTTGGTAATGGTGTGAAGGGATTATGTCTGATGTTATCGTCAGAGGTGTATTAATATGTAGCTACAAGATGTCGGTGTTAGCTTGTTCATATGATTTTGGAAATTATTGAATTATGGAATTATGGTGCTTTTGGTGACGTGAATACAAGTTCTAAAGGAACACTATTGTAGTTAGTAACGATGGGTTATACTCCATTATGGTTGTCGAATATCTATTGACAAATTGAGGACTTGATCACCCTTAACCTCTTGTTGATAGTGTCGCTCCCGGGATTTTTATCCTAGTACAAACGCGAAAGTGGCACCGAAACAGAGTCGCCAGCAATGTGTATTTATCCCAAGAGAGGGAAAGGAAACACCGCATAAACCTGAAGGAGAAGGAAAGAGCATGGTCTTGCGACCAAGAGAGATGGGTTCGGGAGTCGGTTACGTGAGAGGAAGGTATTAGCACCCCCTCACGTCCATCGTACCCAATGGGATCTATGCTTGCCTGTCTCGATCAAAGGGTGTCGTCGTCTGGAGCTCCGCTGCTACTGGAAAGGGAAAGGAAAAGGAACGGAAAAGAACGAAGAACAAATGTAGGGAAAATAAAAGAAGTGCTCGAATAGGCCCTACCCCACTGCCTACTTATCTCATCGGGAACATGAGAATCAGAGCGACATAGTTCCCCTAACTAGGGAAAAGTTGTTTGTGTTTTTTAGAGAACGGCTTACGTTCTAGCTCAGGTGTTGCAGGCTCGCTGGTCCGAGTGCGTTACCATCTTGGGAGAGAACGAGTAGGAGCACGTTCGTACGTTAAGAGTGAGTGAGATGAGAAAATAATTCCCGAAGGAAAGACGTTATTGTTTGTTTTTGTCTTTTAGAAAGAAGTGTTTTGATTGTTTTGTGTTTTGTAACGCGCATTGTATTTAAGTCCCTCATGTAAGATCGAATGCCTCGCATAACGACCCGAGATGGGACGCACGCTAAACATTCCAAGAAAATGAGAGAAGATCCCTCACTATCTTGTTCTTGCATGAAAGGCCTAAATACAATGTTTGTTTCCCTTTATTAAAGATTTTTTACTTTTTGCTTGAAGATGAGAAGAGAAAACGCAAAGGAAATTCTAAAGGGAAACTAAGGAGTCCTAATGTTATCATACATGGATGTCCTAAGGTTAGTGAGGTTTGAAAGAGAAGACTACCTAAAACCTAATGCTAATCCTACTCCAAGCTTAATCAAAAATTAAGTTGGACTAGGTAGCTCTAAGGGGAAAAGAATCCAAGACTTGAACAAGTCTTGAGATTCAAGGGATGTGAAAGAGATGAAGAAGGAAGAGAAAGATAAGAAAAGAGATGGGGCAGCAAGCACATCATAATCATCATATCCAAATCACATCATAAAACATACTTCAAAGATCATACAAGCACATCTCAAGTACACAAGTGAAAGCACACAAGAAAGGATGCAAGTAAACTTGCATAAGAAGTACAATTAAGCACACCAAGAGTTCATACAAAGATGACATGAACAAAATAAGATAAAAGTGAAACCAAGTCAGAAATCAATTCATATCATGATCATCTAATCCAAACATGCAAGAATGCTTCACATTATGATGCATTATGAGCCAAAGAAGCAACAAAACATTTGATAATGACATGCATCATACAAATCATCCCAAAATGAACATGTGAAGCGAAAACCAAGTAATGAACTCAAGAGGGCAGTAGCATAAGCCCGATTGATGGATATGTTCACATGATATTTTGTAACACTTTGTTTTCTCTTATTTTTATTTCTTTTTAAAAAAAAAAAAACTGATGATATCATTACAAGTTAGTTGGGCCTACGCGAATTCATTTTCGCACCCCCCACATGGCCCAACTGTTGTGTTTGCATTCAATATACACCCTTCATTTCTATTACTCTTTTTTTATTTTTCTTTTTTATTTTCGTTTCCTTTTTAATTATTAAAAATATTTATTTTTATTAAAAAATTACAAAAAAAATCATGGGTGTATTTTGAAGTCTTATTTAATTTTATATGAATTTTATTTTCATTTTTCATTTATTTTCGTAATTATTTATGGTTTTATTTTCCAAAGTGCCTCCTATGTTTACCTTTGTGACTAGTGCTTATGTTTGATGATCTTTCCATGCCTTATTGAGCTGGCCTTTTTGCCATGTTTTGACACTTAATTGAGGATTGTTTTCATGTCATGTTGCTGCCTTGGTGATCACCTTTGATTGTTTTTCATGTGATTTTTGATACCCCTCGACTCTTGCTCGATTCTTTGCACATCTTGACTTGTGGATCACTTTTAGACAAGCTCTTTAACTCTTTTGGATCCAATCTTTTTGCATTTGTTACTTGACTGAGTTAACTTGCCTTTGATTATTTTTTCGGAATTTATGGAACCACTTTGCTATTTTTGGTTGATTTTTACTTGTGGTTTGAAGTTCATTGAAGCATGCTTAGACACTTGACCTAGTTTGAGTGCATTTGTTTACTTGTGATTGATTGATGCTTGAGATGATTGTATGGTGTGATCATGTTCTGTTTGAGCTTGTTTATGGCTTTGGAATCATCTTCATTGATTCATTTTCCTATTTGTGCTTGATTTTCTAAGTTGGTGTTGTTTTGACTTGAATTTTGTGGTATGTTTGACTTAATCATGTGCAATGCTCCTTTGTATGAAACAATCAATGCATGAGGCCTTTTGTTTGACTTGTATAACATGCTTGAGGTTCTGATCCTCTTGATTTAGGGTTCATTATGTGACATGTTCTCACTTTTTGCTTCACATGTTTCTTTGCTTGCTTGCATGAATAGTAAGTGGTTGCTTTGATTAGTTTTGATGCATGCTTTGGATGTGTTGCTTGGTGATTAATCTTGTATGACTTGAGTTTGATCTTGACATATTGTTGATGCATATGCTACTGCCCTCTTGAGTTCATTACTTGGTTTTCGCTTCACATGTTCATTTTGGGATGATTTGTATGATGCATGTCATTATCAAATGTTTTGTTGCTTCTTTGGCTCATAATGCATCATAATGTGAAGCATTCTTGCATGTTTGGATTAGATGATCATGATATGAATTGATTTCTGACTTGGTTTCACTTTTATCTTATTTTGTTCATGTCATCTTTGTATGAACTCTTGGTGTGCTTAATTGTACTTCTTATGCAAGTTTACTTGCATCCTTTCTTGTGTGCTTTCACTTGTGTACTTGAGATGTGCTTGTATGATCTTTGAAGCATGTTTTATGATGTGATTTGGATATGATGATTATGATGTGCTTGCTGCCCCATCTCTTTTCTTATCTTTCTCTTCCTTCTTCATCTCTTTCACATCCCTTGAATCTCAAGACTTGTTCAAGTCTTGGATTCTTTTCCCCTTAGAGCTACCTAGTCCAACTTAATTTTTGATTAAGCTTGGAGTAGGATTAGCATTAGGTTTTAGGTAGTCTTCTCTTTCAAACCTCACTAACCTTAGGACATCCATGTATGATAACATTAGGACTCCTTAGTTTCCCTTTAGAATTTCCTTTGCGTTTTCTCTTCTCATCTTCAAGCAAAAAGTAAAAAATCTTTAATAAAGGGAAACAAACATTGTATTTAGGCCTTTCATGCAAGAACAAGATAGTGAGGGATCTTCTCTCATTTTCTTGGAATGTTTAGCGTGCGTCCCATCTCGGGTCGTTATGCGAGGCATTCGATCTTACATGAGGGACTTAAATACAATGCGCGTTACAAAACACAAAACAATCAAAACACTTCTTTCTAAAAGACAAAAACAAACAATAACGTCTTTTCTTCGGGAATTATTTTCTCATCTCACTCACTCTTAACGTACGAACGTGCTCCTACTCGTTCTCTCGCAAGATGGTAACGCACTCGGACCAGCGAGCCTGCTACACCTGAGCTAGAACGTAAGCCGTTCTCTAAAAAACACAAACAACTTTTCCCTAGTTAGGGGAACTACGTCGCTCTGATTCTCATGTTCCCGATGAGATACGTAGGCAATGGGGTAGGGCCCATTCGAGCACTTCTTTTATTTTCCCTACATTTGTTCTTCGTTCTTTTCCATTCCTTTTCCTTTCCCTTTCCAGTAGCAGCGGAGCTCCAGACGACGACACCCTTTGATCGAGACAGGCAAGCGTGGATCCCATCGGGTACGATGGACGTGAGGGGGTGCTAATACCTTCCTCTCACGTAACCGACTCCCGAACCCATCTCTCTTGGTCGCAAGACCATGCTCTTTCCTTCTCCTTCAGGTTTATGCGGTGTTTCCTTTCCCTCTCTTGGGATAAATACACATTGCTGGCGACTCTGTTTCGGTGCCACTTTCGCGTTTGTACTTGGATGAAAATCCCGGGAGCGACAGCTTCTTGATCACTGCGCATAGTTTGTGGAGCAAACAATCTTCCGCTTCTTGTAAAATGACCTACACCACCCACATTGTCAACATTCGAACCGGCTGATGATCCAACTTCTTGCTTTTTACCTTCATAATATATGTCTGCACCATAGTGCCAAGGGATTGCCTTCGTAGTTGTAAACGGAACTGGTCCTGGCACCGTGATGGTAACAAGACTGGGTCTTTGTTGTACAACACTTGCTACAGGCACTGTACTTGCAGGCACCTGGATCTCAGCGGGAGTATAATACACGTTTGCCCCATAGTGCCACGGGTTTTCCTGTGTAGTTGTAAACGGAACTGGTCCTGGCACCATGATGGTAACAGGACTAGGTCTTTGTTGCACAACACTTGCTACAGGAACTGTACTAGCAGGCACCTGGATCTCAGCAGGAGTATAATATATGGTCACAGTTGATACCTCGTCAGTCTCTTTCACAACCCTGTCAAACTGTAGACATCCTTCATTGATCAGATTCTGCAAACCCGCTTTCAACTTATAACAGCCATTCTCTTGATTCATACACTCAGAACAACCTTGATTACAGCCCGGGAACACCTGTCCCTTCAATAAACGATCTTTTACAACCAACAAAGAAGTCTTCACCTGATTGATATCTGCTACCAAATTCAATCGCTTTCCATCTTCGATAGCATGCACATTTGCCGCAGTATGCACATTTGCCGCACCATGATTAGGTATGGGGTGCTGAATAATATTAGGAGGCCGAGAGAAATTGATTGCCTTGGAATCAATCAAGTCTTGCACTTTATGATGAAAAGCCCAACATCTTTCAGTGGAGTGCCCCTGAGCACCTGAGTGGAACTCGCATCGTGCGTTAGCATCAAAATTAGGAGGCAAGTTGCCAGGGGCAGGAGGCCTCATAGTGCGGAGCTCAACTAACTTCATCTGGAGTAACTGTGGTAGCAACGCAGAACAAGCTAATATTAGGTATGGGGTGTTGAATAATATTAGGGTGCCGACTCTGTTTCGGTGCCACTTTCGCGTTTGTACTAGGATGAAAATCCCGGGAGCAACAGCTGGCGACTCTGCTGGGGAATATTGTTGACAAGATTCAATGCTGAACTCTGTGGGGATACCGCTACCAGAGATACGATCTTGCTGGGGATCAGGGCTACTCTGCTGGGGATATGCAAATCCTGGTTAGAACATGTTCTGCTGCAACATGCTGGGAGAGGGTCCTTAGATCTGCTGGGAAACCCAAAGCAACTCCATGGTAGTCTGCCGAGGAATAAGACTGTCGAGCTTAAGATAAGTATTATAATGCCTCATGTTAGGCGAACTTTCCATTTGACGATTCCGTTGGGGATAATGAGTTTATCATCAACTTTGCTGGAGAAAACTGCTTTAAAGCGTCTCGTGCTGGGCAATGCCTTTTGAGAGGATTTTACAGAAGACCAAGCGTCTTCAAACTCTACTGGGGATCAAATATCTGGAACATCTCCTGCCGGGGGAAATTCAACATGCCCCATGCTCGGGAAGATCAACAACTTGCTTCCTGCTCCATGATACAGGACTTACCTGAAAAAACGTCATAAAAGGATTTTACAGGAAACCAAATGTCCTCAAACTCTTGACGACTTCACTGGGGATTAACCATTAACTTCAGCGTCTGCGAAATAACTCTACTGGGGATTCGCAACCATTATCGACGCAGAAAAGCTTGTAACTGTTGGAAGTACTGAATGAGAGAATCGACTTAATAAGATACAACGATACCCAGTTGAACTCAATTTGCTGATATCGAAACATCGTGAACGACCGTTGACCGAATGATGGGCTCAACCAGTGAACATTGTGACAAAAGGGGTGACCAGTAAACCCTTCCCTGAACATGATTGCCCCAGTCTCCTGCGCGGGAATAAGTGATTATCCGTCTTGTGCTTGAAATCATCTGAATCTGTAACAAAAGAATACACACACATGTCCCGGAATATCGCGTGGTTTGATTCCACCATCCAGGATTATCCAACATTCAAAGTAATTCTAAATATATTCTGCACGTGTTATTGTGAAGCCACCATGTTTTCAGATGCAATATTTTATCAAAAAATTCGGACGTTTTTGCAAACAAGGCAGTAAAACAAAATAAGAAGCTTTTAACTGAAATTCAATTTATTGATCAAAAGGCCTAGAATAGGCAATTTCATCAGGAAGCAATCCCTGGAAAGAGGTGATCGCTGAAAATTGAGAAAAGAAACTATCCTAATGGCAATGTGAAAACGGCGTTCCACTGAGTTTCAATTCTGCTATGGCCAGTATGTCTCCAAACTCTCCGACTTTTCCTTCTGAGGAATGATCAGACCGATTCCTACCCTTTGGAATGTCAATTGTTGAAACGATGATGGAGTACAGATAACTCAGATCGTAGTCGTTCGCTTAAATCCCACTTTTGCGTGGACCGCCCTTTCGGGTTTTCAATCCACCGGGATACCCTTTTTTGCCTGAGTTGTCCTTGCGGATTTTCAACTCACCGGGTGTACAATTTTTTTCATTTATTATCCCTAATTTTTGCCCGAACCTTTTTATTCTGTTTTTGTGGTTCGCCGGGATGCCCTTTTTTTGCCTGGACTTTTCCTTCTTTTTTTGTCCAGCGGGTCTATTCATGCGAAGTATTTTTTGACTATGTCTGAGTTGATAGGGGATGAAAAGTCTTCGCCATCCATGGTTGTAAGTAACAAGGCTCCGCCCGAGAAGACCTTCTTAACCACGAATGGACCTTCATAGTTAGGAGTCCATTTGCCCCTGTGATCTGTATTTGGAGGAAGGATCCTTTTGAGTACCACATCTCCCACTTTGTAAACCCGAGGACGCACCTTTCGGTCAAATGCCTGCTTCATCCTCCGTTGGTATAACTGTCCATGACATACAGCTGCCAGTCGCTTCTCCTCAATAAGGCTCAACTGATCAAATCTGGCGCGCACCCATTCAGCTTCGTCTAACTTGACATCCATCATGACTCTGAGGGATGGAATTTCAACTTCAACCGATAGTACTGCCTCCATACCGTATACAAGTGAGAATGGGGTTGCCCCAGTGGACGTGCGCACTGACGTTCGATACCCATGCAAAGCAAACGGTAACATCTCATGCCAATCTTTGTATGTGACAACCATTTTCTGCACAATCTTCTTAATATTCTTGTTGGCCGCTTCCACAGCGCCATTCATCTTCGGGCGATATGGAGAAGAATTGTGGTGTTCAATTTTGAAGTCCCGGCACAGCTCAGCCATCATTTTGTTGTTCAGATTAGAACCATTATCAGTAATGATTCTCTCGGGCACTCCATAGCGACAAATGATATCCCGTTTCAGGAAACGAGCTACCACCTGCTTAGTGACATTGGCATAAGATGCAGCTTCAACCCATTTAGTGAAATAGTCAATGGCGACTAAGATGAAACGATGGCCGTTTGAAGCAGTAGGCTCAATTTTTCCGATCATATCAATGTCCCACATGGAAAAGGGCCAAGGAGAGGACATGACACTCAACGGGTTTGGAGGAACATGCACTTTGTCTGCATAGATCTGACATTTGTGACACTTGCGGGCATACTTGCAGCAATCTGACTCCATAGTCAACCAGTAATATCCTGATCTCAACAATTTCTTAGCCATAGCATGTCCTCCGGCATGGGTACCGAAAGAGCCTTCATGTACTTCCTGCATTAACAAGTCTGCCTCGTGTCTATCCACGCATCTGAGCAGAACCATGTCAAAATTCCGTTTATACAGCACATCATCCTGATTCAAAAAGAAACTACCAGACAGCCTTCTCAACGTCTTCTTATCTTTAGTAGATGCCCCTGGCGGGTACTCTTGACTTTTCAAGAAACACTTGATATCATGAAACCATGGCTTGTCATCAGACGCTGCATCAACAGCAAACACAAATGCAGGCCTGTCAAGACGAGACACTTCAATCTTAGGCACATGATTCCACCCTTGCACTTTAATCATGGAAGACAATGTGGCCAAGGCATCAGCAAACCTATTCTCATCTCGGGGAATATGGTACAGCTTCACCGTTGTAAAAAATGTCAGCAATCTCCTTGTATAATCTCTATACGGAACCAGATTTGCTTGGTGCGTGTACCAACTCCCTTTCACCTGATTAATTACCAAAGCTGAGTCACCAAAGATATCAAGGGTCTTAATTCGTAGATCAATCGCCTCCTCAATCCCCAATATACAAGCTTCATATTCCGCTTCATTGTTGGTGCATCCGAAAGTTATTCGGGCAGTGAGAGGCATATGAACACCCTCTGGCGTGATAAGAACTGCTCCAACTCTGCATCCATTCATATTGACGGCCCCATCAAACATCAGACTCCATTTAGATTCAGGGTCTGGCCCCTCCTCCAGGAGTGGTTCCTCGCAGTCTTTAGCTTTAAGAAACATGATATCCTCATCAGGGAAATCATACTTCATGGGTTGGTAATCATCGATCGGCTGCTGCGCAAGATAGTCTGACAAGACACTTCCTTTGATGGCCTTTTGGGAAGTGTATTGGATATCATACTCTGTCAAGACCATTTGCCACCGTGCAATTCTGCCTGTTAGCGCTGGTTTCTCAAAAATGTATTTGATAGGATCCATTTTGGAAATCAACAAGGTTGTGTGCCTAATCATATATTGCCTCAATCGCTTTGCGGCCCATGCAAGCGCACAACATGTCTTTTCAAGCATTGAGTACCGGGACTCACAATCATTGAACTTCTTACTCAGGTAGTAGATAGCATGCTCTTTCCTACCTGTCTCGTCGTGTTGACCGAGAACACAACCCATGGAACCTTCAAGCACTGTCAAATACATTATCAAAGGTCTTCCTTCAACTGGAGGTATGAGAATTAGAGGTTCCTGTAAGTATTCTTTTATCTTATCGAATGCCAATTGGCAATCGTCATTCCACCTGACCGTCTGATCTTTTCTCAGCAGTTTAAATATTGGTTCACACGTGGCTGTTAGGTGAGATATGAACCTCGCAATGTAGTTCAATCTACCCAAGAAATCACGAACCTCTTTTTCCGTTCTAGGTTTAGGCATTTCTTGTATTGCTTTCACTTTGGCAGGATCAACCTCAATCCCTTTTTCACTCACAATGAAACCCAGCAGCTTTCCAGAACGCACCCCAAAAGTGCACTTATTAGGATTCAACCTTAAGCGGAACTTCCTCAACCTTTCAAACAGCTTTTTCAAGTTAACAGGATGTTCTTCTTCTGTTCTCGACTTGGCAATCATGTCATCCACATAGCATTTAATCTCTTTGTGAATCAAGTCGTGAAACAAAGTTACCATCGCCCGTTGATACGTTGCCCCTGCGTTTTTCAACCCAAAAGGCATCACCTTATAACAGTATGTACCCCACGGAGTAATGAACGTGGTCTTCTCCATATCTTCAGGTGCCATCTTAATCTGGTTGTACCCGGAGAAACCATCCATAAACGAGAACACTGAAAACTGAGTTGTATTGTCGACCAGTACATCAATGTGTGGCAGTGGAAAATCATCTTTCGGACTAGCTTTATTAAGATCTCGATAATCCACACACATTCTAACCTTTCAGTCTTTCTTCGGTACTGGCACGATGTTGGCAACCCAAGGAGGGTAGTGAGTCACTGCAAGAAACCTTGCATCCCATTGCTTCTGAACTTCTTCTTTGATCTTTATGGCCATGTCGGGGTGAGTCCGACGAAGTTTCTGCTTGACTGGCGGACACTCTTCTCTCAACGGCAGCCTGTGTGCAACAATATCGGTATCTAACCCTGGCATGTCTTGATACGACCAGGCGAAGATGTCAGCATATTCACACAACAACTCAATCAAAGCCCTCTTCACATCTGCTTGCAGGCAGGCACCAATCTGATTCTCTTTTCTTAGCATCCTCGGTACCAATATTGATGACCTCTACAGTCTCTTGGTGAGGCTGGATGACCCTTTCCTCTTGTTTTAACAATCTGGCCAGTTCCTCAGGGAGTTCGCAATCCTTCTCATCCCCTTCTTCGGCTTGATAAATCGGGTTGTCAAAGTCATACATAGCCATAGCAAAATCATTATCAATGGAATCCGGAGGATCAAGTCTGCACGAACGGGTTCATGCTTTATCTCAGAATTATTTTAAAACCAAAAGAAAAAGAAAAAGAAACATTGCCATTTTATTATTTTTGTGCAAAAATAAAAAAAAAACTGAAAGAAAGAGAACAAAAATTTGAATGCAAAACGTCCTTCATTAATGATTAAAATTGCAAATGTGAACATGGTGGCCCTACAAATGAATCTATACGCCTTGGGCAGAGCGCAAGATTTTGACATGCATTATGGTTAGAAAAACAAAGAAAAATTACTCTGTCTGAAGAGTAACCCGGACGACTTCTTCAACAGACCAGTTCTGCACTTGTTGTCCCGGGGCACGTGGGCGTACCCAGTTGTCCCAGTCACTGTCATTGTCAATACCATCTCCTGTGGCCGCACAAGACTGATCGGTGTAAATAATCCCCCCACTACTGAAGGTGATGGGTCCACTGTTCTCTGCAACTGAAGTCATAGAAGGATGATAACCAGTACCAAATTTGTCCTCCTTCATCGGTGTCTCTATCAACCTGCCCCAGCCTTGGGCGTTGCCAGCTCTGACGACCTCTACAGCTTGTTTGTAAGATGAAATGGAGGTGTCAGCCCCAACTGGTGCAGAGGAAGACTCAGGCACATTGTCAATATTCACCGCTTCAAATGATTGGCAAAGCATCTCGTGAATTTCTCCATCCATCTCAACATACTTAAACGTAGACAAATGGCTGACAAAGATATCTTCTTCGCCACACACTGTAACGACTTGTCCTTCAAACTCATACTTCAGCTTTTGGTGTAGAGTAGAGGTAACGGCCCCAGCTGCATGAATCCAAGGGCGACCCAACAAGCAGCTATATGCAGGTTGTATGTCCATCACATGAAATGTGGATTTGAACACCTGCGGTCCAATTTGCACGGGCAGCTCTACTTCACCAAACACAAATCTTCTGGTCCCATCGAATGCTCTGACAATCAAATCACTCGGCCTTAAGATCAAACCATCAATCTCCAGCTTCATTAGTGCCTTTTTAGGAAAAACATTAAGTGAGGAACCAGTGTCAACCAGTACATGAGACAACACTGCCCCCTTGCACTCCATTGTGATGTGCAGAGCTTTATTGTGGTTTCTTCCCTCAGCAGTCAAATCCCTACTTGTAAAGCCCAAACCATGGCTGACATTAACATTGGAAATTACACCTTCAAGCTGATTTGCAGTGATTTCCTGTGGCACATACGCGCTCTTCAACACTTTCAACAAAGCTTCCCGATGCGCATCAGAACACAACAACAATGATAAAATTGAAATCTTCGAAGGGGTCTGATTCAATTAATCAACAATCTTATAATCACTTTTCTTGATTATCCTCATGATCTCTTCCATCTCATTATCAAAAGTGATCTTTTTCTCAGTTTCAGGTACAGGCACACTCTCGATCACCTGTTTTCCTCTAGCTTTTGCGGCAGCTTCAGCTTCTTGATCACTGCGCAGAGTTTGTGGAGCAAACAATCTTCCGCTTCTTGTAAAACCACCTACACCACCCACATTGTCAACATTCGAACCGGCTGATGATCCAACTTCTTGCTTTTTACCTTCATAATATATGTCTGCACCATAGTGCCAAGGGATTGCCTTCGTAGTTGTAAACGGAACTGGTCCTGGCACCATGATGGTAACAGGACTGGGTCTTTGTTGTACAACACTTGCTACAGGCACTATACTTGCAGGCACCTGGATCTCAGCGGGAGTATAATACACGTTTGCCCCATAGTGCCATGGGGTTTCCTGTGTAGTTGTAAACGGAACTGGTCCTGGCACCATGATGGTAACAGGACTAGGTCTTTGTTGCACAACACTTGATACAGGAACTGTACTAGCAGGCACCTGGATCTCAGCAGGAGTATAATATATGGTCACAGTTGATACCTCGTCAGTCTCTTTCACAACCCTGTCAAACTGTAGACATCCTTCATTGATCAGATTCTGCAAACCCGCTTTCAACTTATCACATCCATTCTCTTGATTCATACACTCAGAACAACCTTGATTACAGCCCGGGAACACCTGTCCCTTCAATAAACGATCTTTTACAACCAACAAAGAAGTCTTCACCTGATTGATATCTGCTACCAAATTCAATCGTTTTCCATCTTCGATAGCATGCACATTTGCCGCAGCATGCACATTTGCCGCACCATGATTAGGTATGGGGTGCTGAATAATATTAGGAGGCCGAGAGAAATTGATTGCCTTGGCATCAATCAAGTCTTGCACTTTATGATGAAAAGCCCAACATCTTTCAATGGAGTGCCCCTGAGCACCTGAGTGGAACTCGCATCGTGCGTTAGCATCAAAATTAGGAGGCAAGTTGGCAGGGGCAGGAGGCCTCATAGTGCGGAGCTCAACTAACTTCATCTGGAGTAACTGTGGTAGCAACGCAGAATAAGTCAAAGGGAGAGGGTCAATCTTACGATCCCTTTGCCTAGACCTCTGTTGGAAAGGAGGTTGCTGTTGCTGCTGCTGAACCTGCTGTTGGGGTTGTTGTTGCTGAACAGACGGTGCTGGGATTGTTACTGCACCCACCTAATGATAACCCTGAGAACGTCCTCTGCCACGTCCTCTAAACACAACATTTGTATCTCCTTCTCTTCTTCTCTGACTGCCAACAAACGGTTTCTTCGTCCCAGAAGATCCAGCCCCACTCACATCTTGAATCTTTCCAAGCTTCAACAAGCTCTCTATTCTTTCTCCAGCAATCACTATCTCAGCAAATCCAGTTGATGGACAAGCAGCTAGTCTCTCAAGATATGCCCCTTGCAGGGTGCCCATAAACATGTCTGCCATTTCACTATCCAACAAAGGAGGTTGAACCTGTGCAGCCATTTCCCTCCACCTCTGTGCATATTCCTTGAAACTCTCTTTAGCATTCTGTGACAACCCCTGCAATTGAGTGCGATTAGGCGCCATATCAATATTGTACTGGTACTGTTTTAGGAACGCTTCAGCTAGATCCTTCCAACTTCTCACAGCAGCTCTGTTCAATTTCATATACCAGGTCAAAGAAGCTCTAGCCAGACTGTCTTGAAAGTAATGCATCCATAACTTCTCATCATCTGTATGAGCTGAGATCCTCCCAAAATAAGCTTGGATATGTGTCTGGGGACACGTATTACCCTGATATTTGTCAAAAGTAGGCGGCTTGAATTTTGGAGGGATCCTGACCCCTGGTACCAAACCCAGACTAGTAACATCAATGCCCATGGAATTCTTGCATTCCATAGCCCTTATCTTCTCTGCCAGTTCATCGTACCTTTTGTCATTAGGAGCACCCATCTCAACATCCAACAGAGTAAATTGGTCTTCTTGACCATCTTCCTAAACACCACCAACATTTTTGCCATTTCCATTACCCACATTAACCACCGGAGGGGGATTGCCAACAAGAGGAGGAGTGCCATTGCCATTCTGATTAACCCCAAGCGTGCCTTCTGGACGCTCGACCATAAGCCTCAATCTTTCTTGAGTTTCGGCCATACTAGTCATGAGAGTCATGAACTGGTCCATTCGTGCCCTCATATCAGCCAAATCACTCTGCATTTGATCCATTATCCTAGCCTGATTTCCTCAAGTTGAGTAACGATGAATATGATTCTCAGCTATAGTTCCTGAAACCAAATAAAGGTTAGAGATCTCCTGCGACAGGTACCTGAAAACAAACAACAGAATGCAACATGATATGCGATGCAATGTAATGTTTATTCATTTTGAGGCATTCCTTCCTTCGATTCCAATTTGACCAAAAGAGAAGAGTGCATCTCCCTGCAGCTGCTAACAGTGACAGAATGCCAAAGGTGAATACCCATCATATAATCTGACGAAGAATCTTCCCCAATAACTACCAACAAATCCAATAACAAGAAAAACAAACCCACAGCCATGTGTGGAACAGTCAAATACAAATTGTTTTCGGACAAATACAACTGAAAAAGTCTGAATACAAACAAAAGGGAAACCCATCAACAAGCCTGATGGTGATTCCCAGAATAGCAACAAAATAAATCAAACACTGAGCCCATAAAACTCTTCCTGGACCTCTTTGAGAAGCGCTTCAGTAACTGGATCATTTGGGCGCTCCGTGAGACCTCTGATCACTTGGCTCCTTAACTTGACGGCTTCTTCTAGCTTTCGGATTTGATCTTTGACAGCTGACTCTTTGGCTCTCTTTACTCCGGCGCGGGTCTTCAGATCTTCGATCTCTTGATTAGCTGAACTTAGTTGTTGGAGAAATTCACTTTCTTTGTTCTTCAAATCTTTCCTCAACTCATCGTTTTCAGCCCTGATTCTCGCCTCGATCTCCCTCCGACATTCAGAAAACTCATCCCACCTCTGTTGTCCTTTGGCAAGGGCATTCTATGACTTGGTTACCTACTCATTGATGCGCTTACATGCCTCTTTTAGCGCCATCTCATTCTGTTTGACCTTACGAATATAGATAGCGTCTTCGGCAATTCTTTTTTTATCGGCCTCGTGAAGCTCAGTCAGCTTCTGCAGTTCATACTCGACCTTACGCTTGTCACAAAGTGTCTTTCTGAGTCCTTCACTTAGCTTCTCCTTCTTTTTGACGGTCTTATCCAACTCTGCTTTAAGCTTGTCATATTCGGCAATGCTTATCATGGTCACTGGTTCCACTGGATCCGACGGTCTTTCCTGAGAAAACGGCAAAAGAGTAATCTGAACCCTTCTTTTCAACCAAGCATCATATTGAGAGGAAGACACATTGTTGCACTTTCCGAAGACGACTTTACCCTTCATTTGAAGATTACCCCAAGCTCCAGCCGCTTGCCTTACCAACAAAAGGTTATCCTTCACAGGAAAAAAGAAAGACTCTTCCAAATCACTGTCCCTCGGAGGCTCTACCAAGGCAAATCCTAATTGTCTCCTGAGAATAAAAGGGTTATAATTAATGCAACCTTTTACTCCCAAGAGTGGCACGTTAGGATGTCTTCCACAGCTGCTGATGAAATCTCCCCCAATTGTCTTCTGATTGAACCAACGGATATCCTTTGCTGTCAACTGAATCATCCTCTTAGCCCAGTTCTTTGCAGGCTGAGGATTCAAAAAGGCCTCTGAATTTGGCAATTGACCCATAAGCCACATATGGAACAGAGGCGCACAACATCTGACCAACCTTCCTCGCTTCTTCTCATTCTTGAAGTGCACAGAATAGTACAAATCACCCAGGAGGGTAGGTACGGGGTTCTTCATTACAAAAATATGGATTGCACTCATGTCCACAAACTTTGGTTCATCAGCAAACAGCATAATTCCATAGATACCCAAAGCCAGGATTGCACAAACGGTTTCCCATTGAGACTTAGCAGCAAATTCTTCAGCTTTGGCAACCAAGAAGTCCAAATGAAAACCGGATAATTCTCCTTTGGTGGTGAGATTGTCTGCTACCACAGGTACGCTCATATGAAGAGCCTTAGCTATTTCTTCATGCTTTGGAGGGCGCATGTTAGAGTTGAAGGGAATCTGGTACTTGAGAGGCACACCCAGCAGCCAAGCATACTCTTCTAGCATTGGGCCCAACTGAAAATCCGAGAAGGTGAAACACCTTAGCTGTGGGTCATAAAACTGCAAGCACGTATGAATGACACTCCTTTGTGAAGCATTCAAGTCAACAACCACAGTCATAATCTCCCCATAAGCCTTCCGAAACATACCCACATGGTCTGGAGTAATAAGAGCAATCATCTTTCGCAACTGTCCCACCTTTGTGTCGAAGAAACTATAGTGTACATTGTTCTTCCTAGGAGTCTCCATAACCGCAACAAGAACTGTCAACCGGAATCAAAAGGAAGTATACCCTGCAAATGAATAAACATGAGGGTTAAATGCAAGAATGCTAATGATGATATGTATGCAAGGGCATGTGACCACTGCTGCACAAATACTGCTGAACCCACTGTACTGCAATCTGAATTTGGTGAGATATACAACCCCAGGATAAGAAACCCAATAAGAACACAGAACCAAATGTGAGCTGATCAGGATCAAAACTTCGGTAACCAATCCAGAACAAGTAAAGAAACCAGGTATTCTGACGGTCAAGGGTTCCTGCACACCTGTAAACAATCCCCCCCAATCTCACAGGTAAGTACTAGGATGTTCAGTATCCCAGGCTCTCAGGTCGAGAAATGATGATACGTTCACCATTTCTGGTTTGGCATCATCATCAATCGAGGAGGCCTCAACTGATTCTCCAAAACGGAAGATCCTCAGCTTCAGAGGTTTGAGAAGCAATAGCACATTCAGCCCGAAGGATACAATGCTACCGCCAATCAAAGAGGTCGTCCGCTGATTCACCTTAAAATAAAGAGGGGTCATCCTAAAAGGTCATCCAGACTTAGCAGCTCTTCCAGATAGCTCTACCATCGTGGGAAATCCACAACGCAGAATTCTCAAGAGAGAACCACATCCAGATTGTGTTTCATATTCCCTCCTCGAACCGAGATGGAACGTGAGAGGACATGAAACACGCTAATCCTAAGTGCACTCAGGCCTGTGCATTGGGCCTATCTCTCAGAATATCCCCATCCCGCCAAGCAGAAAACAGTACAGCAGTGCAGCATAATACATCATATGAAATAAAAAAATGCTAAAATACAGTAAATGCAGTAATATACAGTAGTATACAGCAAAAAATAGTAAATAACTATACAGTAAAACAGTAAATACAACAAAGTACAGTAAACACCCAATGAAAGAAAAACAGACAAGCGCTAGGATTGACTCGCTAAGGAAACCAGAGATCCTGGGTTCGTTCCCCAGCAGAGTCGCCAGTTGTCGCTCCCGGGATTTTCATCCTAGTACAAACGCGAAAGTCGCACCGAAACAGAGTCGCCAGCAATGTGTATTTATCCCAAGAGAGGGAAAGGAAACACCGCATAAACCTGAAGGAGAAGGAAAGAGCATGGTCTTGCGACCAAGAGAGATGGGTTCGGGAGTCGGTTACGTGAGAGGAAGGTATTAGCACCCCCTCACGTCCATCGTACCCGATGGGATCCACGCTTGCCTGTCTCGATCAAAGGGTGTCGTCGTCTGGAGCTCCGCTGCTACTGGAAAGGGAAAGGAAAAGGAACGGAAAAGAACGAAGAACAAATGTAGGGAAAATAAAAGAAGTGCTCGAATGGGCCCTACCCCACTGCCTACGTATCTCATCGGGAACATGAGAATCAGAGCGACGTAGTTCCCCTAACTAGGGAAAAGTTGTTTGTGTTTTTTAGAGAACGGCTTACGTTCTAGCTCAGGTGTTGCAGGCTCGCTGGTCCGAGTGCGTTACCATCTTGCGAGAGAACGAGTAGGAGCACGTTCGTACGTTAAGAGTGAGTGAGATGAGAAAAGAATTCCCGAAGGAAAGACGTTATTGTTTGTTTTTGTCTTTTAGAAAGAAGTGTTTTGATTGTTTTGTGTTTTGTAACGCGCATTGTATTTAAGTCCCTCATGTAAGATCGAATGCCTCGCATAACGACCCGAGATGGGACGCACGCTAAACATTCCAAGAAAATGAGAGAAGATCCCTCACTATCTTGTTCTTGCATGAAAGGCCTAAATACAATGTTTGTTTCCCTTTATTAAAGATTTTTTACTTTTTGCTTGAAGATGAGAAGAGAAAACGCAAAGGAAATTCTAAAGGGAAACTAAGGAGTCCTAATGTTATCATACATGGATGTCCTAAGGTTAGTGAGGTTTGAAAGAGAAGACTACCTAAAACCTAATGCTAATCCTACTCCAAGCTTAATCAAAAATTAAGTTGGACTAGGTAGCTCTAAGGGGAAAAGAATCCAAGACTTGAACAAGTCTTGAGATTCAAGGGATGTGAAAGAGATGAAGAAGGAAGAGAAAGATAAGAAAAGAGATGGGGCAGCAAGCACATCATAATCATCATATCCAAATCACATCATAAAACATGCTTCAAAGATCATACAAGCACATCTCAAGTACACAAGTGAAAGCACACAAGAAAGGATGCAAGTAAACTTGCATAAGAAGTACAATTAAGCACACCAAGAGTTCATACAAAGATGACATGAACAAAATAAGATAAAAGTGAAACCAAGTCAGAAATTAATTCATATCATGATCATCTAATCCAAACATGCAAGAATGCTTCACATTATGATGCATTATGAGCCAAAGAAGCAACAAAACATTTGATAATGACATGCATCATACAAATCATCCCAAAATGAACATGTGAAGCGAAAACCAAGTAATGAACTCTAGAGGGCAGTAGCATATGCATCAACAACATGTCAAGATCAAACTCAAGTCATACAAGATTAATCACCAAGCAACACATCCAAAGCATGCATCAAAACTAATCAAAGCAACCACTTACTATTCATGCAAGCAAGCAAAGAAACATGTGAAGCAAAAAGTGAGAACATGTCACATAATGAACCCTAAATCAAGAGGATCAGAACCTCAAGCATGTTATACAAGTCAAACAAAAGGCCTCATGCATTGATTGTTTCAAACAAAGGAGCATTGCACATGATTAAGTCAAACATACCACAAAATTCAAGTCAAAACAACACCAACTTAGAAAATCAAGCACAAATAGGAAAATGAATCAATGAAGATGATTCCAAAGCCATAAACAAGCTCAAACAGAACATGATCACACCATACAATCATCTCAAGCATCAATCAATCACAAGTAAACAAATGCACTCAAACTAGGTCAAGTGTCTAAGCATGCTTCAATGAACTTCAAACCACAAGTAAAAATTGTCGCTCCCGGGATTTTCATCCAAGTACAAACGCGAAAGTGGCACCGAAACAGAGTCGCCAGCAATGTGTATTTATCCCAAGAGATAGTAGACGAGATCGTGTTGGATGGTATAGACTTGTCTTGCTATCTTAATAGTGTGTAAAGTGATTGATGTATATCGTGAGGATAGTCGCTCACCAGTCTGTGCGAATTAATAGAGGAATGGCTAGGAAAGACTTGAAACGTAGTGCACAATTCGGAGTAGCGGGTTTATATGCGAGCTAACGTCGCAAAGTGAAAGATTGAGAATATCAAGTGAACAACGATTTTATGGTGGATGTTAAAGGGAGTCCGAACTAGATTAAGACTTGTAACCCATATAGTTGACGAGGATTTTAATAAGACGGTGACTTAAGATGGATAATCAGAGTCGCGCAGCTGAAGCGTGATGTGCCAGAGTACTGTGCTTCTCGTAAATGTTACTGATTCTATAAGGATGTTATTATGGTTGTTGTTTGATGGTGAGTTGTGGGTATATTCGTTGAGTTAAGCTGTTAAGTTGACGTTATAGAGATTTTTTCTCCCGTTGTCATGATGTTGTTGTTGGTTACCGTAAGTAGGAAGTAATATTTCATGATATGACGAAGTTGATTATGTTGGCTATGTGGATGTCACTATAAGGGTGATACGACGAGGTGAATATAGTTGTTGATGTTTTGTTGATAATTGACATATGAATATGAGAATGAAAACGATGTATGTGTTTGGTGTTGAAAATGTTGTTAAGGCGGTAGTGTGATGTTGTATAATCAAGCGTGTTTTGGTTGTTACTACTTCAAAAGTTGGTATTTCAAGGTATGGTGGAAGAGGTTGATAAGCTAGTAACAATTATGTCGCGAAGATGTTGAATGATTAGTATGAGTGTATTGGATTTAAATCATGTTGAGTTTTGCTATGTTGGGAAGTAATAGTCGGAGTGTTGCCAAACGCAACAGACGATCAGAGAGTTGGAAGCGATGTTAAGGATGGTTGTGTCGGATAGATTTTTAAGGACGAAAATATCCTAAGTGGGGGAGAGTTGTAACTCCCCAAATTTAATTAATTAGTTAATTAAATTAATTAAGAATTTAATTATTTGGAATTGTCGAAGTTGAGAATTTGTCGGTATTATTCTAAGAGGAGAAGTTAGAGTATTATGTTGTTTGAGTTGTTCGGTGGGTAGTCGAGTAATTAGTCGGTTTAATCAGAGAAATAATATTAGAAATAATATTATTATATTAGAATATTATTTAATTAAATTGGATTTGGTTGTCGTGTGATAAATAGCAATTTGGAGGTGTATGAAGTGAAGCCCAAATAGATTAAATAATAATAATATTATTATTATTGGATTATTTGGAAAATAAAAGAAAAGAAGTAGCAGTAAGGTAAGGGAAAGGAAGTTACAAAAAAGCAGAATGAGGGTTTGGAAGCAACGGTTGGGGAGGCGAGATTTCGATTACGGAAGTTGCTGCAAAGAGGAAAAAGAGTCATGGAGGATTGATCGTGCAAAAGAGGCAAAGCAAGGTTTAATCGGAATTCGACCGGAAGTTATTAGAGAGCAACCTTCAATCCAAGGTAAGGGTGGGGTTCAATCTCTATAACCGGGTATATGATAGACCGTATGTGGGGTTGGGTTGTATAAATTTGTGCCATGGATTAATTTTTGGTTCTTGCTGCAAATTTTAATTGAATAGGTTGTTATTTTTGTTGTATCTGTGTTGGTGTGTTCGCTGTATCGCTGTTGGAATTTATAAGAAAGTTGATTGTGTCATTGAAATTATTGTGGAACCTTGTTACATGTTGAAGTCATTGTATCTGTTATATTTCTGAAATGTGTGGTGTTGGTTTGGACTGTGAGTATAAAGCGATGCTGCAAAAATTTGGACGAGGAAGGAAAATGAATTAAAAGTTCTCAGAATTGTGGTTCGCTAATTTGTTCTTTAAAAAAAAAAGGAGAGAGAGGGGGTGGCGCAAGCCACCCTTGTGTGTGAATGGAAGTGGCGACAGCCACTTGTGTGAGTTAATGTGGCAGGAGCCACTATAGGGGGTGGCTTGCGCCACCATTTGAAATTGAAGTGGCTGGAGCCACCAATTCATGTGGCTTGCGCCACTATGTAGAGATAATGTGGCAGGAGCCACTAGGTGAGGTGGCTTGCGCCACTATTGATGTTTTAGGTGGCCAGAGCCACCAATTCATGTGGCTTGTGCCACTAGTGATGTTTTGGGTGGCCAGTGCCACCAGTTTATTTGTTTGAATTATTAATAATGACCAGAAACATTGGTAATGACATAATTATGTTAGTAAGAAATATTAAGGAAAAGATTCAGTTAATAGAAAAATATAACAGCAAGGTCATGAAATAATAGGTAGCATTATAGTGGCATTAGCTATGTTGAATTAGCAGAAAATTAACATAGCAGTAGCAGAATAAATCAGCAGTATATGTGGTTATTTTGTAGTAGCAAATAGTAGGTTCGATGATTAAGTTGTAGAGGTCTGGTATACAATTGAAATACTTATAAGTAGCAGAATTAATATTTGTAGCAGGTTTGGTTAAATGGCAGAAGAAATTCGAATAGTAGCACATTGAAGTTAGCGGTATAGTAAATGACAGAGTGCTGTAAACGATAGCAGGAACATACTTTGATAACGGCTTGGTTGGTAGCAGAAGATAATAGTAGCCGAGAGCAAATAAATAGAAACAGTGGGAATTAGTAGAGGTTGATGAAAATAGTACCGAATAGTAGTATTAGTAGTTTTAACCGGTATAATTGTTTAACCGAAATTAGTTGAAATTTTGCAGGAATAATTCGTAAATGGTTGTGGTTATTTTTGGTTGGTTGAGGTATGGAATTAGTCGAATAAGTAGAATTAAGCGGAAAAATTAGTTGTTCGGTATTAGTTGAAAATTGTCGGAGTAAGTCGTGTATACGGGTAGGTATTCTTGGTTGGATTATTTTGTTGAAATTATGTCGAATAAGTTGATTTGCAGGTGAAGTTGAATTGTGTTGAATTGTCCCGATTTATGGACATTATTAAGTTGCAGGTCTTATGACCAACGTTGTTGAGTTGTTTTGCTGTTGCAGGTCTTATGACCAACGTTGTTAAGTTGTTTTGATGTTGCAGGTCTTGTGACCAATGTTGATTAAATTGTTTGCAGTTGTTGCATTTTGTCGTTGTTGTGTTGTGTTGAGTAAGTTGATGTTGTGGTTGTTGTCGCATGCATCGCATAACATTGTTAAGTTGGCCCGGATTGGCAATTTCTAAGTTGGAGCTAATGCTCACCACGTTGGCCTGGATTGGAAAAAATATTAAGTTGAAGGCTTATGCCTTGATGCCTCGATAACCTGGCAGTTTTTAAGTTGGGAGTTCTGCTCCAATGGTACCACATGCATGTGCATAGTTGAGTCGCATCTCGAGTCGTATGTTAAAGTCGTGGTTGTTGTTATGTTGTGATAGATTGAAGTTGTATATTGTAAGTTTTTGTTGTTATTAAGTGACTGTTGTTATTAAGTTGTTGTTGTTATTAAGTTGCTGTCGTTATTATGTTGCTGTTGTTACTAAGTTGTTGTTTTTAAGTTATGTTGATCTAACTCGTTTGTCAGTTGTTGTATAGTTGCGGTTATAAAGTGGTGAAACTTGTATGATTCCAATCTAATATACTGTTTATTATATACTTGTTTATATTGGTTGGTATCTCACCCTTCCTTTTGTTTCGCCGTTGCCTTTATGTTGGTAACGTGCAGGTATTCGAGAATGAAGAATTAGTTGCTGTTAGTCCAAGTCGGTTTAGTTGCTCTGATACGTAGCACTCGGGGGGATGAATGATAGTTGTTTCTATGTTGTTGCTATTACTCTAGTTGCTGAATAATTATAAGTTGAAATTAGTTTAGTTGAATTTTGTTGTAAATAAATTCCAAGTTGAAAGTTGTGTTTCTACAGGCTTAATTAATAAAATTTGTTTTGTTTTCAAAAGAATAAATCAGGTTTTTATCGGGTCATCCAGATCAGTGTTATGTATCTAAATTGTTTGCGATTAATATGAAGTTGTTTTAAGTTGAAAAATGTGGCATCTCATTGGTTTGTTGGAAAATTTTGCACTCTGATTTTATTATAATTACCGGGTAAAATTGGGGTGTTACATTAGTGGTATCAGAGCAGGTCGGTCTGTCCGGCCAATGTTGTCTAATGTTGTTTATTCCTCTGTATGCGACAAGTGTGTGAAACACTGTCGGTACTTGTTTGCTTTCTAGTCGATTGGTTGCAGGAGTTGGTTTGAAGCTATGTGGGGGAGAAGCTGTGCTTCTCGGATATACTTCAGTTGTAAGATGTCGGTTCTGTATGCTACTGATGGCGACAGTGCAAGTGTTGTTGAAGCTTTGTTGTTTTCCGAATTCGAAGGTAACGTGGATTTAAGATTTTGGTTGTTTAACAAGTTGGAGTGTCTTGGAAAAAGGATGATTGTTATAAGATGGAATCTAGAAAGTTGCTATGTCCAGCGTTGTTGGTGAACTGTGAAGTTGTTGTTTAAGTAGCCTTGCGTAAGATGTCGATGTTGGATCACTGATTAAGTGGCGGATTGCTGTAGACCTTGCTGTGGGATTATTGGTAAGTGATTGAAAAAGGTTGTAGAAGTCGTTGGAGCTGTTGGAATCTTTTGAACCGCGAGTTGTAGTTGGAAATGCGAAGAGTATGACTCCAAGAATAGGAAGTGTTGGTAATGGTGTGAAGGGATTATGTCTGATGTTATCGTCAGAGGTGTATTAGTATGTAGCTACAAGATGTCGGTGTTAGCTTGTTCATATGATTTTGGAAATTATTGAATTATGGAATTATGGTGCTTTTGGTGACGTGAATACAAGTTCTAAAGGAACACTATTGTAGTTAGTAACGATGGTTTATACTCCATTATGGTTGTCGAATATCTATTGACAAATTGAGGACTTGATCACCCTTAATCTCTTGTTGATAGTAGATGAGATCGTGTTGGATGGTATAGACTTGTCTTGCTATCTTAATAGTGTGTAAAGTGATTGATGTATATCGTGAGGATAGTCGCTCACCAGTCTGTGCGAATTAATAGAGGAATGGCTAGGAAAGACTTGAAACGTAGTGCACAATTCGGAGTAGCGGGTTTATATGCGAGCTAACGTCGCAAAGTGAAAGATTGAGAATATCAAGTGAACAACGATTTTATGGTGGATGTTAAAGGGAGTCCGAATTAGATTAAGACTTGTAACCCATATAGTTGACGAGGATTTTAATAAGACGGTGACTTAAGATGGATAATCAGAGTCGCGCAGCTGAAGCGTGATGTGCCAGAGTACTGTGCTTCTCGTAAATGTTACTGATTCTATAAGGATGTTATTATGGTTGTTGTTTGATGGTGAGTTGTGGGTATATTCGTTGAGTTAAGCTGTTAAGTTAACGTTATAGAGATTTTTGCTCCCGTTGTCATGATGTTGTTGTTGGTTACCGTAAGTAGGAAGTAATATTTCATGATATGACGAAGTTGATTATGTTGGCTATGTGGATGTCACTATAAGGGTGATACGACGAGGTGAATATAGTTGTTGATGTTTTGTTGATAATTGACATATGAATATGAGAATGAAAACGATGTATGTGTTTGGTGTTGAAAATGTTGTTAAGGCGGTAGTGTGATGTTGTATAATCAAGCGTGTTTTGGTTGTTACTACTTCAAAAGTTGGTATTTCAAGGTATGGTGGAAGAGGTTGATAAGCTAGTAACAATTATGTCGCGAAGATGTTGAATGATTAGTATGAGTGTATTGGATTTAAATCATGTTGAGTTTTGCTATGTTGGGAAGTAGTAGTCGGAGTGTTGCCAAACGCAACAGAGGATCAGAGAGTTGGAAGCGATGTTAAGGATGGTTGTGTCGGATAGATTTTCGAGGACGAAAATATCCTAAGTGGGGGAGAGTTGTAACTCCCCAAATTTAATTAATTAGTTAATTAAATTAATTAAGAATTTAATTATTTGGAATTGTCGAAGTTGAGAATTTGTCGGTATTATTCTAAGAGGAGAAGTTAGAGTATTATGTTGTTTGAGTTGTTCGGTGGGTAGTCGAGTAATTAGTCGGTTTAATCAGAGAAATAATATTAGAAATAATATTATTATATTAGAATATTATTTAATTAAATTGAATTTGGTTGTCGTGTGATAAATAGCAATTTGGAGGTGTATGAAGTGAAGCCCAAATAGATTAAATAATAATAATATTATTATTATTGGATTATTTGGAAAATAAAAGAAAAGAAGTAGCAGTAAGGTAAGGGAAAGGAAGTTACAAAAAAGCAGAACGAGGGTTTGGAAGCAACGGTTGGGGAGGCGAGATTTCGATTACGGAAGTTGCTGCAAAGAGGAAAAAGAGTCATGGAGGATTGATCGTGCAAAAGAGGCAAAGCAAGGTTTAATCGGAATTCGACCGGAAGTTATTAGAGAGCAACCTTTAATCCAAGGTAAGGGTGGGGTTCAATCTCTATAACTGGGTATATGATAGACCGTATGTGGGGTTGGGTTGTATAAATTTGTGCCATGGATTAATTTTTGGTTCTTGCTGCAAATTTTAATTGAATAGGTTGTTATTTTTGTTGTATCTGTGTTGGTGTGTTCGCTGTATCGCTGTTGGAATTTATAAGAAAGTTGATTGTGTCATTGAAATTATTGTGGAACCTTGTTACATGTTGAAGTCATTGTATCTGTTATATTTCTGAAATGTGTGGTGTTGGTTTGGACTGTGAGTATAAAGCGATGCTGCAAAAATTTGGACGATGAAGGAAAATGAATTAAAAGTTCTCAGAATTGTGGTTCGCTAATTTGTTCTTTAAAAAAAAAAAAGAGAGAGGGGGGTGGCGCAAGCCACCTTTGTGTGTGAATGGAAGTGGCGACAACCACTTGTGTGTGTTGATGTGGCAGGAGCCACTATAGGGGGTGGCTTGTGCCACCATTTAAAATTGAAGTGGCTGGAGCCACCAATTCATGTGGCTTGCGCCACTATGTAGAGATAATGTGGCAGGAGCCACTAGGTGAGGTGGCTTGCGCCACTATTGATGTTTTAGGTGGCCAGAGCCACCAATTTATGTGGCTTGTGCCACTAGTGATGTTTTGGGTGGCCAGTGCCACCAGTTTATTTGTTTGAATTATTAATAATGACCAGAAACATTGGTAATGACATAATTATGTTAGTAAGAAATATTAAGGAAAAGATTCAGTTAATAGAAAAATATAACAGCAAGGTCATGAAATAATAGGTAGCATTATAGTGGCATTAGCTATGTTGAATTAGCAGAAAATTAACATAGCAGTAGCAGAATAAATCAGCAGTATATGTGGTTATTTTGTAGTAGTAAATAGTAGGTTCGATGATTAAGTTGTAGAGGTCTGGTATACAATTGAAATACTTATAAGTAGCAGAATTAATATTTGTAGCAGGTTTGGTTAAATGGCAGAAGAAATTCGAATAGCAGCACATTGAAGTTAGCGGTATAGTAAATGACAGAGTGTTGTAAATGATAGCAGGAACATACTTTGATAACGGCTTGGTTGGTAGCAGAAGATAATAGTAGCCGAGAGCAAATAAATAGAAACAGTGGGAATTAGTAGAGGTTGATGAAAATAGTACCGAATAGTAGTATTAGTAGTTTTAACCGGTATAATTGTTTAACCGAAATTAGTTGAAATTTTGCAGGAATAATTCGTAAATGGTTGTGGTTATTTTTGGTTGGTTGAGGTATGGAATTAGTCGAATAAGTAGAATTAAGCGGAAAAATTAGTTGTTCGGTATTAGTTGAAAATTGTCGGAGTAAATCGTGTATACGGGTAGGTATTCTTGGTTGGATTATTTTGTTGAAATTATGTCGAATAAGTTGATTTGCAGGTGAAGTTGAATTGTGTTGAATTGTCCCGATTTATGGACATTATTAAGTTGCAGGTCTTATGACCAACGTTGTTGAGTTGTTTTGCTGTTGCAGATCTTATGACCAACGTTGTTAAGTTGTTTTGTTGTTGCAGGTCTTGTGACCAATGTTGATTAAGTTGTTTGCAGTTGTTGCATTTTGTCGTTGTTGTGTTGTGTTGAATAAGTTTATGTTGTGGTTGTTGTCGCATGCATCGCATAACATTGTTAAGTTGGCCCGGATTGGAAATTTCTAAGTTGGAGCTAATGCTCACCACGTTGGCCTGGATTGGCAAAAATATTAAGTTGAAGGCTTATGCCTTGATGCCTCGATAACCTGGCAGTTTTTAAGTTGGGAGTTCTGCTCCAATGGTACCACATGCATGTGCATAGTTGAGTCGCATCTCGAGTCGTATGTTAAAGTCGTGGTTGTTGTTATGTTGTGATAGATTGAAGTTGTATATTGTAAGTTTTTGTTGTTATTAAGTGACTGTTGTTATTAAGTTGTTGTTGTTATTAAGTTGCTGTCGTTATTATGTTGCTGTTGTTACTAAGTTGTTGTTGTTTTTAAGTTGTGTTGATCTAAGTCGTTTGTCAGTTGTTGTATAGTTGCGGTTATAAAGTGGTGAAATTTGTATGATTCCAATCTAATATACTGTTTATTATATACTTGTTTATATTGGTTGATATCTCACCCTTCCTTTTGTTTCGCCGTTGCCTTTATGTTGGTAACGTGCAGGTATTCGAGAATGAAGAATTAGTTGCTGTTAGTCCAAGTCGGTTTAGTTGCTCTGATACGTAGCACTCGGGGGGATGAATGATAATTATTTCTATGTTGTTGTTATTACTCTAGTTGCTGAATAATTATAAGTTGAAATTAGTTTAGTTGAATTTTGTTGTAAATAAATTCCAAGTTGAAAGTTGTGTTTCTGCAGGTTAAATTAATAAAAGTTGTTTTATTTTCAAAAGAATAAATCAAGTTGTTATCGGGTCATCCAGATCAGTGTTATGTATCTAAATTGTTTGCGATTAATATGAAGTTATTTTAAGTTGAAAAATGTGGCATCTCATTGGTTTGTTGGAAAATTTTGCACTCTGATTTTATTATAATTACCGGGTAGAATTGGGGTGTTACATTAGCACCCCTCACGTCCGTTGTACTCAACAGAATCCACTCTTGTTGTTCTAAACGAAGGGTGTGTATATCTAAATACTTACTAAGGGAATGCATGAATGAGTTATTGGGAATAGGAAAAGGTTTTTATTATTGAGTTCGTCCGAGTTTTACAACCCAGTGCCTACGTATCCCGGAGGGAATCAGAACTCTGTAGTTCTTGTTAAAAAAGTTGGTTTGTTGTGTTTTTTTTTATGGACGGTGCTAAGTTCGCATTCTAGAAGTTAGGGACGTTGCCTGTTTGCGATAGAACGTAAATAACATGCCCTTTCTGAAAAGGTTTTTAAAAGGAAAAGTCTGAAGGCAAAATGGTTTAAATTTGTGAAATGTTTTGTTAGGAGATCATAAAAAGTGGTTTGAGATACGTATCACACTAAAGTCTATGACAATAGGAGAGAATACGTCATACAAATGTGCTAAGCGTCTCACGTACAACATACCCTGAGAAGAGGTAAGGAAAACTCCCACTCATTTTTTCCCATGTACTTAAGGCTCAGGATGCATAATACATATCATATTGATTAAGTATTTTTGTGTTTTTTGATCTGGAAACGATTTTTGTTTTATGAAAGAAAAGGGGAAAGACTAACCTAATACTATCATACCAGATGGACCTAAGGTTAGGATTGAAAGGAAATTATCCTAATGTTATCAAGCCAAAGATCAGAGCCTAAAGTCTATCTGGATTAAATTTACCCAAGATAAAATTGAATCAAGAACCCTAAAGGAAAATGGAAATCACACAGTCAAGCAGTTAATAGCGTCATGTATCAAGAACAATCATCAAACACGGGTATCAAAATCATGATAGAAATCAACAACAAGTTTGTATCCAAAAATTTATAAGAAGTTGATCGCATCTTCATAATTCGTAAACTTAAACCAAGGATTAATCGCAAAAATAAGAATTAAACACACACTTTAATAAAAAATTAATCACAAACTTTATTGAAAATTAACCACAGATTTTAATCAAAATTTAACTACAAACTTATATTAAGATTGATCACAAATCATAATCAAAAGTTAATCATAAATTTAGATTAAAAATTAATCACACATTATAATAAAAAATTAATCACAATTTTGTATTAAAAATTGATCACAAATTATAATCAAAAGTTTAATAAAAAATTTGGATTAAATATTAATCACGAATTATAATAAAAAAATTAACTCAAATTATTTGTTGTAAAAAAAATGAAAACAAAATAAAAAACAAATTAGAAAAATGGGTGCTAAGTCAAATTGAGATGGTGTGTGTGTAAAAAGAAAAATGATATGGGCTGAAGACCATGAGGCCCACCCGAGTCGACATGAAAATGGCATCAACATGAGAAAACTCAGTAACACAAATCTTTCTTCTTCCGCGGATAGCTTCCTCTTTCTCGTCATGGCTTTCTCGTTTCCAGATTACTCTCACAAAACTTACTAAAAAATTCCACCAAGAGCAAACATGAACAACAACAAACGCGAATTAGCATGACAATTAAAGAATAAATTACCAATGACGAATCGCGAAAGGCTTGGACGGCGGATTCGAGAATAGTAACGGCGACGGCGACCTCCCGGTGGCTTCACGGTGATCCTTGCGCGTGATGAAGGTTTATGATTTCAAAACCGTATATTTGTGATCTTTGTCTTTCTGTGCGTGTTCGCGACATTGATTCCAGTTGTGCGTCTCGAATCTTCTTACTTCTGCATTTTGTTCTGCTACCGTGTTATCGTGTTTATGTTCTGGTTTTCCACTCCTCTCAATTTCTCTGCCGTTGCTGTGTTGTTGTTGCTATTGGTGTTGTTTTTTTTCAATGTGTGTTGCCACTGTGATGTATGTTTCTCTCCATGCTTTTTGTTGTTTTTTTTACGTGTATATGTTGCCCTCTTTATAGACTCAAGAAATTGAATTCCTGATCTTGAAATTAATTGCACAAGATTATTGTTGATTTCGGTTTCGGAAATAAATACAAGCTGTGATTTTCACGATGAATATGCGATTGTATAAATGATTTCGTGTCGTTTTTGTCTTGTGGCTGTGATTTGAACTTGCTGTGAATTCGTGTGATTGTGATTATGAAAATATATTTCCATTCTCATCTTGATATGTTTGCAGTGACAAATCTCGCAATTATGATTAGTTTGTATTGCTCTATATTGTACCTCTACTTCCAAAAAATCCATAAACTCCTCAACCTTAGCATATTTGAATCAATTATTGACAAATCAAATTATTCGAACCAATCTATATGAAATACTCAAAACATCCAATACACACTTGAATGAAAACTCTACCAAAATTCACAATTATTAATGAAGACCAACTTGCATTCTTTAATGAAAAACCTAACTTCAATATTCAAACCAAAATATAATAATGCTTTGAGTACAATGAATCTTTTGCTTTATATCTTGTAATTTTTAATCCATAAAGACATCTTGACTTGACGAGGAACATAAAAACAGTGCCTTGAAGAATCCTTTGATCCAAATGTTTAACAAGCTCAACATGAGTAAGAAACCCTAATTTTCTTGCACACTGAATGAAGATGTAGTTTGAAATATTGAGAAGAGACAAAACCCTAGTCCACATGCAAAATGATGAAACAATGACTTGAGAGGTTGAATAGGACCAAAACCCTAGTTCAAAGAAAATATGAGTTAAAACCTTGATGAAACTCTAAGCACTTGATGACATTGAGAAATCTTGAAGAAAAATGATCTTGATACTTGATAAAACTTGATGAGAAGATACTCTAACTCCATAATCCATGAAAGAACCAGTTGAATTGATCTTCAGTGAAGTAAAGACCTCAAACCAATAAAAACCCTGATTCTTTAGAGAGCATTGATCCTATGCCTTAGAATTTCATGCAAATGAATGGTTGTGAGTGTATGACCTAGTGGATAAATGCATATGTATGTGAAGCACAAACTAATTAGGGTTAGGTAGAGTGAGGGTAAATTTTGGAGTACAACAGATATTAATAAAAAAAAGGTTGTTTATAATGATATTAAAAGAATTGCTTTAAGATATCAGTGTAAAAAGATTTACGGTGTTAGTTTTAAAAAAGATTTATAATATTAGTGATCTTGAAGGATGATCAGAACCTGAAGTGGGGCAAAAGAAACGTCTGTGATGTTGGGTGTGTGAGATGAGGAGGGGGCGTACCTGTAAGGTACTCCAATGCTAAAGTAAGAATCGGGAGAGAGAAAGACAAGTACAAAAGTATGTGTTTCTTAGGATGATTTTGGAATACCTGACCCTCTCAAATGAGAGGGTTTTTATAATGCCCCCAACTCGTGGTCAACGGTCCCTATTTTCGGGGCGGAATAACCGTTTCCTGAAGAATAGGTAACTGCCAAAAACTAGCCGTTATGACGGGCAGAGATGCCCAAAACTAGTCGTTGCCACTGGCAAAGGCGTAGTTCCGGGAACATGCGTCATGACTGTTCTTGGATGATGGAGCCGTGCGTAACGGGCAGAAATGTCGGGGAGGAGCAAATGACCTTGAGGTTCATCTGTCCATATGTGCCCGGTAGAGGGGCAGAAAGGTAAATGATGCCCCGCACTAGCTGGACTCAGGCAATTGGGCCGTTCTGAAAGCAGAAGTGGATTAGGACATGCCTAGCCATTGGTCTAGTCCGGAAAAGGAGCCCCTAAAGTCGTTGCTCCCGAGCATGGGAGTGATGACTTAAGGATAGCTCGCAGCCCCGGGGAACTCTGTAGGGGTCGTCGTTTGTCGACGAGATGGAGTTGTCCTTGGATGCCCGGAGGTTCTAGTGCCTGCGGGATATGTAATGTTGTTCGGTCTGCCCGGCGTGCGGGGAGGCCAACGGTTGAGGTATTCTGAAGGGACGTGACACCACGTGTGCCTCGAGCCTTATGCAACATTAAATGCATCATGAGGGCTAGGCTAAGGTCATGATGATGCCCCTAGCCGTGCGTGCACGTGCCTTCAGACTGCCTATAAATAGAGGGAGAAGCTGCTCATTTGCGTGACCGGCCTTGCTCTGATACCACTAATGTAACACCCTTCTAATCCCCGCGCCAAACATATAATAAATCAGAGTAAATAATCATGCCTTTCACAAAAGGGTGTCACACATAATTATAAAAACATCATACAACACCTGTCATGCTCATTAACACTTAAATCATTTCATGCTTTTCAAAACTTCCCTTAGCATATAGCAGCGGATTCAAATTAATCATAATTGACATAAAGAAAGTTTCATGCTCATCACATTAATAAACAATACTTAGGCATAAAAGCCAAACTTCATAATATTCAAATAAACAGGAAAAACATAAGGTAGGGTACATAGTGTATCTTTAAAATATAAACCAAACGATCCCAGTGTTACATGATCAGAGCATGACTGGACCCAACATAAATAAAGACACTAAACAACTACTCCAGCGACTACCTCGCGCTACGAGCAACTCTACTCCTCGGTACCTGAGCGATGTCGTACAAAACATCATTCCAACAGAAGGGTGAGAATTCACATCAATATTGAAATTATAAGATAATGATTAATATAAAGCATTCAAACATAAATACAATCAATCTCACACGTCAAAATTCATCAACAAGTATCACTCAAGTAACCATCCATTCACAATTCTTTCCAATTCAACAAGTCATATACATTCACATACTTTCATATAACAATTATATATGTTATGCGACTCGATGCAAGACTCAATGCAACTCATGTCATGTGGTACCAACACTTGTTATTATTTTTCGGTTTTTACACTTAAACCGGGTCCGTTCCCTAGACCAATAACAAACAAAAGCCCGTCCCCTAAGCTTTCAAACCCCACTCTAGGTTTGGGACAAGTCACTAGCTCCCACGGAACTAGCAAACATTGCCTCTTGACATAATGATGGGTATGCAATCAACAACCATATGCAATTAAGATCATTCCATAATCTTAATATCATGCATATCTCAAATAATTCATCACACTTGAATTATTTCACAATTGCGCACATACACACACACACACACACACACACATTTTTCATAATCAAATCATCCATAATTCCATAATTATCAAGTAATCCACAAGTATTAACCGGAATTAATAACAACATCACAAAACACACGATACTGATTAATTATAAAATATTTAGTCCGTCACCAATAATAAAATTCTACTATTCAATAGTTAATAGTCAATATTTAAATAAATGGTTAATATTTAATTAAATAGTCCACATCTAAATTTAAATAATCAATATTGAATAAATAAATGAGATTGAATAAATTATCAATATGTTACATTAAATATTCAATACTTAACTAATTTCTTAATGTGTAGTAGAACATTTGACCTTGATTAAAATTATAATTTATAGGGATACATGTACTCTTCATTCGAATGGCTACAGGAAAGGGAATATGTGTCCTACCATTTTCATTCCCTTGGTTTCCATGTGCTGCAGTTTATGATATATACCTATAATATATACTTCATTGCCATCTATTATATAATATATATTATTCATCGCAGGACAATGATGGGAAAGAGAGAACCACTTAACATATGATTAATTGTTTCACTTCTAATACATTTTGTGGTTACAGTAGAAAAGTAAGGAAAGACACATGCTATACTCATTTCATGCGCATGAATTGATGGAGGGGGGCCACATAATTCTATTACCAATTTCACTTTACTAATTAGCATGATTCATACTAATATTATTATGCCAAAATTGCTTTTTCGCAGTACAACATAGACAACGCTTTTGATCAAAAGCGCTGCTATATGTTTTAAAAGAAACACGCTGAAAAAAAGCGCTGCCTAAAAGCCTACTTTAGATAGCGTTTCCTAAAAGCGCTATTAAAAGCCATACAAATGTGACACCTTAGAAAGCGCTTTCAGGAAAGCGCTGCTAAAGGCACACTTTAGAACGCGCTTTTAACAAGCGCTGTTAAAGGCCTTACGTAGGTCACACTTTAGAAAGCGCTTTCTGAGAGCGTTGCTATAGGCAATTAAAAAGAAAGTGCTTTCATAGAAAAGCGCTGCTAAAGCTAATACATAAGAAAGCGCTTTCCAAAAGCGCTGTCTTATGTTATTATTTCATAAATATATATTAAAAAACTTTTCATTGTTTCAGAAGCCCTAATCATTTCTTTTCTTTCTCCATCTCTCTCGCGACTTCTTCCTCCGCCGTTTCTCCTCCTCTCTCGCGACTTCTCCCTCCGCACTGTTCGTCTTCTCCGACCGGTATTCCTCTGTCCGTCTTCTCCGACTGGCACTGTTCATCTGCTCGTATCTCCATCTTCTCCGACCGGCACTGTTCATCGTCTTCTCTTGAGGGTTTGTTCTTGAGCATCTTGTTTTGTTTTTGTTTTGTTTTTAGTTTAAATGTGTTGAATTTGATTTTGATTTTGATTTTGAAATTGTTGTTGTAGATTAGTTTTGATTTTGAAATTGTTGTTGTAGATTAGTTTTAACAAAACAAGTTTCAATGACATAGGAAGTTTCAATGACCTGCGCAATACTTTAACATAAGCACTTCCTCAAAAAACTCCGCGGCCAAGAAGGTGACCGAGAAAATGAAGAAGGACGGTCCAAATGTTGCAATATCTGCTGCATCATCAATCGGAGCAACCTTGTCCGGGAAGAAATCTGTGACAAAGATGAAATCCCTCACAAAAGGCCGCGCTCCGAAACGTGATTTTGGTGCAGATGTTGATGAGGACTGGGATGAAGACTGGTTCAATTTTCTTCATTCAGGAGGCTGGAGAGAGAGCGATTAGCTTCTAGAGGGAAAGTTGTATTTTGTTGTTGTTTTGGCTCATCTGAAGCATTTTATATAATATGTCGTTTTTCCTCCTGCAAGGAATTACCCTTTCAGGAGTTATTTTGTTGTTTTTGATTGTCTCTTTTTAATTGTACAATGTTTTGCCTCATCTGAGACATTTTATATAATATGTCGTACACAAGAGTTATTTTGTTGTTTTGTTGTTTTGGCTCATCTGAGGCATTTCAGGAGTTATTTTGTTGTTTACAATGTTTTGTTTTCTGAGACTTTATATTAGCTCAATCACTCAGACGTACACAAGAAACCCTACTTTAGAAAGCATAAAAGGCCAGAAAAAGCGCTGCTAAAGGCCCAATTTAGAAAGCGTTTTTCCTGAAAAAGCGCTGCTAAAGACCTACATTAGAAAGCGCTTTTCCAGAAAAAGCGCTGCTAAAGACCTACATAAGGAAGCGCTTTTGCATAAAACAAAAGCGCTGTCTTTACCTATAGCAGCGCCACCTTAGGCGGCGCTTTTAAGCGCTGTTAAAAGCCAAAAAAGCACTGTCTTTTCCCTTCTGTGGCATAGTATATATATATATATATATTTTTTTGTCTCTGAGGGTTTTTCTAACCCTTTCAGAGAAGAGATGAGGAAGGCCATCTATGAATTTGGCTTTCCAATGAACTGAATTGGAGTTCTTTAACTGAAAAACCCTAGATAGGAAGGTATCTTTATACCACCTAAAGTGTGTCAAAGACGGACATTTAAGGTTTTGAAGAAGGGTTTGGAGCTTTTCTCCAATGGGTTGGTTATGACCAACAAAGTGTTGGAGGATGGAAAGACTTAGGGTGTAGACTGCGTCTTCATCTCCTGTAGTAGTAACTGTAGGAGTGCTGGTTCCCTCAGTCTTGACTAGCTTCTTATGGGAAAGAATTTCTTTCCTTTGAGAATCAGTGAGGCAGGCATCCCACCAACCTCTGAGTTGACCAATGAAGCCTGCTGTGATAAAAGAAGCCACAGCACTGTCAGAATTACCGTTTTGTTTACAAACGGTGGCATACATAAGCATCCTATGTATGGTGTCAACTAATTGTTTCTCATTGAGGCCATCTATGTTCCATTCATAGATAGCTTTTCCAGAATACGAATTCTGATAGTTATCAGGTTCTTCAAAGAGAACATCCTGGGGTGTAGGTCTTGAAAAACTTATTTTATCTGTGAAAAATGATATGGAAAACCAGATGAAACAGCAAAGCTTGATGATGGATCAGCTTGCTAAAACCCAAATTATTCCTTTCCAAGAAGAGTCCTCTTCTAAAACTATTCCGGATATTCCTATTATCCAACCTCCTGTCCAAATCAGTGGCTTCAAAATGGAAGAAGACCACAGCGAGTTTATAAAAATCTTAGAACAAAAGCTGAAGGATATTCACCTTAGAGTCTTGATTCATGAGGATGATTCTTCTGAAGAAAATTATACTTCTGAAGAAGATGAAGAAGCTATTGGAAATATTAATCAATTAACCCAAATGTTCAAAGATCAAGACGAAAGTCCTGAGATAAACCCGGTCCATATGACCAGACCTGTAGAAAAATATTACTACAAAAGACCTACACCCCAGGATGTTCTCTTTGAAGAACCTGATAACTATCAGAATTCGTATTCTGGAAAAGCTATCTATGAATGGAACATAGATGGCCTCAATGAGAAACAATTAGTTGACACCATACATAGGATGCTTATGTATGCCACCGTTTGTAAACAAAACGGTAATTCTGACAGTGCTGTGGCTTCTTTTATCACAGCAGGCTTCATTGGTCAACTCAGAGGTTGGTGGGATGCCTACCTCACTGATTCTCAAAGGAAAGAAATTCTTTCCCATAAGAAGCTAGTCAAGACTGAGGGAACCAGCACTCCTACAGTTACGACTACAGGAGATGAAGACGCAGTCTACACCCTAAGTCTTTCCATCCTCCAACACTTTGTTGGTCATAACCAACCCATTGGAGAAAAGCTCCAAACCCTTCTTCAAAACCTTAAATGTCCGTCTTTGACACACTTTAGGTGGTATAAACATACCTTCCTATCTAGGGTTTTTCAGTTAAAGAACTCCAATTCAGTTCATTGGAAAGCCAAATTCATAGATGGCCTTCCTCATCTCTTCTCTGAAAGGGTTAGAAAAACCCTCAGAGACAAAAATGATGGGATTAATATCAATTACCCAGACCTAACCTATGGTCAAATTATTAATAGCTGCATAACAGAAGGATTAGCGTTATGCAACGACATCAAACTTAAGCATCAGCTCAAGAAGCAAAAGCTTTCTGAAAAACACCAGTTAGGAGAATTCTGTGACCAATTCGCCTATGACCTAGGAAAACCTCCTACGGAAAGAAAAAAGAAATCTCTTAAGCATGGTAAGAAAAAAGATTCTTACAAAGGCAAAACTCAAAGTTCTCAGCCTTATAGGAAGAAGAACTTCAAAAGAAGGGAACCTAGACCCGAATCAAAACCCTATAATAAGAAGGGAAAAAGAAAAGCCAAGAAGCTTGACATCACCTGCCACAAATGTGGTAAGCAGGGTCATTACGCCAATAGGTGTTGGACCAAAAAGGCTCTTAACGAAGTTGAAGATGAAAAACTTCGTATTCAGCTAGAAAAGGTCTTGCTGATTAATTCCAGTTCTGAAGAAGAAAACTCTTCTAGTAATGAAGTTGACATTGTCAATTCCTCTGATTCTGAATCTTCAGAATCGTCCACAAAAGACTGTGAGTGCAATGAGCTCAATTATTGGAATTCCATAGCTAATATGGACGGTTGCTTTGTTATCACAAGCGATCAAGATAATGCCTTAAAAGCCATTGAAGCCATTACCGATCCTAGCATAAAAGGGAAAATGCTAGAAATCCTCCTTCGTAATCAACCCAGAATTGAAGCTCCTAAAATGATAGAAGCTCCTTACCAACTTAGCGAGGTCCTAACTAGATTTCATAAATCTAACTTGAAAGAGGTTCCCTCTTCCTTAAGTGACCTTAGAGGAGAAATTTCTCAGCTTAAATCTGAAATAAGTCAGATTAAGAAAACTAATAAAACTCTTAATCATAGGATAACAAACCTTGAAAAGGGGAAAGAAGTTATCCAATCTATTGATGAAGAGTATTTAAGTCTTCTTGAGCGTATTAATATCCTCAAAACTATGAGTCAGCAAATTGGATCTTCTAAAGAAGAAGAATCAAGCAAAGATGAGGATAATGAAAGTCCTGATGAAGAGAGTTATTTACACCTTTTGGATAAGGTTACCTCTCAGAAATGGTATATCAAAATTACCCTTGTCATCGACAGGCAATACATCATCAAAGATGAGATTGCCCTTGTAGACAGCGGTGCTGACTTGAATTGTATTCAGGAAGGAATGATCCCTACCAAGTTTTTTGATAAAACTACTCAATCCCTCACTCAAGCTGGCGGGAAAAAGCTCAAAGTCAAATATAAGCTATCCAATGCTCATATTTGCAACCAAGAGGTTTGCCTTCCTACCTCTTTCATTCTTGTTAAAAATCTTACAAGAAGAGTCATATTAGGAACCCCTTTCCTTAACAGCATTATACCAGCTAAACTTAGCCATCAAGGTATAATAGGAGAAGTTAATAAAAGACCTGTTAGGTTTAACTTCCTGACTGATCCTCAAACTAGGATAATCAATGAAGTTAAGGATATTCTCCTTGACCAAAAGGAAAAGCAATTAGGCTTTCTTCAGGACGAAATAAACCTACTAAGCATTGAAGATCAGCTTAGTAAAATATCTATAAAAACTCAAATCAAGAGTATAGAGAATCAGTTTAAAACTGAGGTTTGTAGTGACCTTCCCAACGCATTTTGGGAAAGAAAGAAGCATGTTGTTTCTCTCCCTTACCTGGAAAACTTTAATGAAGATCAAATCCCTACGAAGGCTAGACCAGCCCAGATGAACAAAGATTATTTGAATCTTTGTCAAAAGGAAATTGAATCCTTACAATCTAAAGGATTAATCAGACCTTCCAAATCACCTTGGTCTTGTACTGCGTTCTACGTCAACAATGCGGCTGAAAAGGAACGAGGTGTTCCCAGACTAGTTATCAATTATAAACCTTTGAACAAAGTTCTTAAATGGATTAGGTATCCTATCCCTAATAAGAAAGATTTACTTGATAGATTGAATAATGCTTTAATCTTTTCAAAATTTGATATGAAATCAGGTTATTGGCAGATTCAAATTGAAGAAGCTGATAAGTACAAAACGGCTTTCACCGTTCCCTTTGGACAGTTCGAATGGAATGTCCTCCCTTTTGGTTTGAAGAACGCCCCTTCAGAATTTCAGAAGATTATGAATGATATCCTTAATCCCTATTCTGAATTTATAATTGTTTATATTGACGATGTTTTGATTTTTTCTCAGTCTTTAGATCAACACATCAAGCATTTAAAAATCTTTAAAGGTGTTATTAGACACAAGGGTCTTGTTATTTCAGCCCCTAAAATGAAGCTTTTTCAAACAAAAGTTAGATTTTTAGGACATGAAATCAACAAAGGAACAATTGTTCCAATCAGCAGAAGCATTGAATTTGCTTCCAAATTCCCAGATATATTATCTGAGAAGAAACAATTACAAAGGTTTCTAGGAAGCCTTAATTATATTTCTGACTACTATAAAGATTTGGCCAAAGATACGGATGGTATTATCCATTTGTTCAACCTGTCAAGATCTTTAGGAAATTCATTATTTTCCTCATTCTTAACCAAAGAGTTTTGACAATCATTGTTGTCAACAGAAACTGTATCAATATTAGAATCCATTCAAGATTCTGCTAAGAGTGTTGTGGTGAGCAACAGATGACAAAACTATCAAAATAACAAATCAAGTTTGACTCATAAAAGTACTAGTTCATTAATCTTATCTTAACAAATCATCTTTGCAAACAGGAACTGTTTAACGATCACAAGAAAATAGGGGAATTCGGCTGAGCCAAACATCAACCCATGAAAGTGATCAAAGGGTTTTATGATAAATTAGTACGGGGCGTTGTCAACCTTGAAGTTAGGCCTTCGGTAGTTGTTATTCCGAAGAACAAAACAACTGCCTATCTGAAAACAGGCGCCAGTTTACAAGTTTCCAGCCAATATACCAATAGATCAAAAAATGGACCTAAATCAAAGATGTACAAAGAAGTTTCAGCCAAAGTTTCTATAAAATTGCTCAAACACATCCTTCCACGGACAAAAGAGCTACAGAAAGAACTGAAAACCTCTTTTTAAAAATTTTAAGATAAGAGTATGGAACTACCATAATTATGAGAAAGACTTAATCTTTATAAATCAAGATTATCATCAGTGCTACCACAACAGTATCTTAGCTACTATTACTCATAAGTAACAGTAGTTTACCTTAAAAAGGCTCGGTGATACCAGGAACAGTAGCGCAGCCTGGAACAGTGGTTATTTTGGTTAATCTTTGAGTTGTTTGGGAGTATGTATTAAGAACTGAAAATAAAAGTTGAAAGGAGGTAGAGAAACTGAAATTTTATTAGAGAGAGAAAGAGTTGTACAAAGGAAGCGTGCCTCTAATGAAGCACAAGAGACTCCTTATAAAGGAGAAGGTTACCTAAAGTAACCGGTAAAAAGAAATAAAACATACATTAAACGGTTGAAAGGGGAATCAATTAAGCCGGGTGCTCTATGGGCCCCATCGACACTTATTGATCACAAAGGACAACCGACAAGATAAAAGAAAAGTAAAAGTAAAAGAAAAGCAGATTTTGCTGTCCAATTCCAGCTTTAGTTGGGTGGACGTTGCTATCACTTTTATTAGTGGGAGACAGCTGTGGATTACAGCTAGTGGATCCTAATCTCTTTGGGGACCCTTTCCTTTGGCCTTTTGTGCCATTGCGACAGTAAGGGAATCCCAAAAGTCGTCTGAAGTAGGTTCTGGCTCTTGAGATTCGCCAGCTAGGACGTCATCCATAGAAGCATGTGAAGAACTTGTCTTCATGGAACTGTCATCTTTGGCAGTGGGAAAGGCTGTGAAGAATTGGCCTTTCATGTGCTCAAGGATTCTGATCATTAGATCTTCGTCATCTTCTTGAGGATATTTTTTCTGGTAGTAATCTTTGAGCTGTATTAACGTCATTTGAGAGGAAGCTTGCTTCCTGGCTGGATTCACTTTGTCTTCTTCAATAGTGGCTTTGATAAGCTTAATCTTATCCTGAAGATCTTTAGCATCTATTTTGCTCCACCATTTGGTAAAGAAATTTCTTTGTAAATAAGGAACATTGATATTGCTCTTTCCGACGGAAATTGTCCATCTCCAAATCCATGGGATCTGAAATTTAACAAAATATAAAAGCGGACATTGTCCTGTAATTAAATTCTTTGAAATGACCTTTTCAATTAAAGGACTCTCATCGCACCATGGTGTATAGAGATCATCTAATTCCTTAGGTAAAATTTCTAAGGAAGGCCCAAATTTATTCCACCAGTTAAAAAACCAACTTGGTAATTGTTTTTCCAGAATTTCTGGGTTAACTGAGAAGAACCAAGAATGCTTATTCTTTGGATTTTGGTAATAAAATGCCTTAGAGAAGGCTTGGACATAGTCCCAATAGTTGTAGTAGACCATTCTACCATCAGCCAATTTAATGGATTTCTCGCTGTTAGGATTAAGGCCCCATTCTCTGGGATGCAATATCTTATTGATATGGCATTTGGAAAAGTTAATAAAATTATCAGGATTATTATTCTGATAATGATGAGTAATGGTGACCGATCCGGTCATTAGGAGTAATATCTCCATGTTAGGTCTGGATTTTCCAGAAAGACCAGCATAACCTCTTGATTCAAGGTATCTAGTCATGATAGCCCAACCATCATTGTTGGTAATTTGCACATCTTCATGCTCAACGTGCATAATAAATTCCAAAGAAGGATTTTCAATATAGTCTGCTGACTGTTCTTGAATTGGTTCGCTAGAAGCGGCAGTCTTGTAAGAATCATTGTTCTTAGACTGAGCAGAGGAAGATTCTTCCTTATCTTTATTCTTTGAGGATGCAGTTAATGTCTGCATTCTGGGTCTGTTGGGATACACAGTAGTCCATTCCCCTATTAGAGGAACACTGGGCTCAGCTTGGGACAACAATTTGTTGTTCCCTCTTCCTCCTCCTCCCCGGCCAAAGGAGCGACCTCCTCCTCTGGTCCTAAATGGGACGCTCATTGCCCTGCAAAAATTCACGGGTCAAAAAGTCAGCTAGAGAATTATTTTCTCCTTTAATGTATTGAATATCAAATTCAAAAACACTTAATTGGGCTTGCCATGAGGCAAAAATTTGTTTGGAAACAAGATTTTTGATATCCTTTTCAATAATTGATTTAACCGAGCTGCAATCAATTCTTAACAAAAATTTTTGGTTTACTAAATCAGTTTGAAATTTAGAAATGCATTTGATGATAGAAAGCATTTCTTTCTTGACTGTAGAGTATTTAGCCTGTGTCTGGTTCCATTTACCAGAAGTGAATCTAACTAAAACTTCTTTAGAAGTTTCAGGATTAACTTGTTTGAGTATTCCTCCATAACCTATGTCAGAGGCGTCTGTTTCAACTATTTTGAAGTTGCTAGGGTTAGCCAACGAAAGGCAAGGCAAGAATTTGACTTTCCTTTTTATGGCTTGGACAGCAAGAGTATGCTTCTCAGTCCAAGGTTTAGGGACTTTCTTAAGTCTCTGATAAAGGATGGCTGTATCTTTGGCCAAATCTTTATAGTAGTCAGAAATATAATTAAGGCTTCCTAGAAACCTTTGTAATTGTTTCTTCTCAGATAATATATCTGGGAATTTGGAAGCAAATTCAATGCTTATATATATATATATATATATATATATACTACTCATGTTACTTATTATATACTTATAGTCCCTGCGCAAGAATCCATGGAAAAGGGAGGGCCACACTAATTCATTTCACTTTTCATATATTGAGGTCACTGTTGGCTACAGGAGTTCAATATGTTGTTTAATAGTATAAAATGTCATTTACCATACACACAAGTGGCTGCAGTTTGTAACATATATAATATATTACTACTTCTCCTAGTTAATGAAATCATCTCTTATCAATTGTCTATATTTGTTAAGTTATAGTGGCTAGGAAAAGAAAGCAATTGCATTGCCATATAACATGTGGCGTTGTACTTCAAACAAGGGAGATGAATTAATTTCTCACAATTCCAATCAAACACAACATGCTACAGTAAACATAAACATAATTATTCCAGATTTCCAACTTCAATGGATACCCAAAATATCAAATGGGTCTCTAAAATATTACCACAATTCAATCTAAACACACCAAAATTAATATTTTCTGAATTTAATTTCAAAACCTAAAAATGCCATTCTTATAGAAATTTTTTGGGGATTTTAATCTAACCCTATTTCTACCCAATAATCCCAATCATGAGTAAAATCTCACCCTTACCTTAAATTTTCTTGATGAATTTGCTCTTTGTTCTTGAGTTCCTCTTCTCTTCTCCCTTCTACTCTTTCTCCTCCTCTCTTCTATTTTTTTTTTCTCTTTTCCAATTTTTCTTACAAACTTTGTTTCTCTAAAACCCTAACTTGTCTTAAACCAAGTGAGCCTAACTCAACCCAATTATTCACTATTCACACCTCACACTAAACCCAATTAAAGTCTAGCAACTATATTGTTCCACCAATAGAATTAAATTAAATAAATTACTTAATTCTAATAATTTAATTAAATCAAATAATTAGATAAATCCAACAATTTAATTATTTTTAAATAGTTAAATAAATCACACATTTCAATTTAATCAATTAAATCAATTAATTCACATAAACTAAATAAACCAATTAATTTATATAAACTCACTAAATTATATAAATCAAACAATTCATATAAATTCAATAAATCAAATAATTCATTTAAATCAAATAATTCAAATAAATTAGATAAATCATATAAATCAATTAATTCACAAAATCACTCAATTAATTAATACAAATAATTAATTACTAAAATTGGGGTGTTACACCAGTCGCCGTTAGCCACCGCATCAGCCACCGTACAAAGTTTCAAGCAAGCTCTTCGACCCTTCAAATCCTCTTCGACCACGTAAGTTACTCATTCCCAGCTTTGTGTCTAGCTCTTTTTGCTTCCGTTTTGTTAAAATGCATGTGGCTAGAATGACTTTAGGTAGAATTCGTTGTGTTTCCCGGCGACTGTTGGTGGTAGACGGTGGCTGAGCCACTTTTTGCTGCTGTTGTGGTCGCCGGAGTTTCAAAGGGTCGTAGAGTTTGCCTGTTTTCAACACCGTTGCGACGACGGACGTGAGCGTACCTAGCGGAGCTCATGAGTTTTCCGGCGCCCTCATGAATTTTCTGATGAATGTATGAGTTTTTCGGTGGAGCTTCAAACGGAAAACTGTGTAATGTTGCAGGGAGAATCTCCCAGTGCGAATAGGAGGGGCTGCCTCCGGGCATCTCCTCACACAATACCCTCGTGCCATTTGATTTAGGGATTAGGTTGGGGACGTCGTCCTTGACCCTTTACGCGCCCTTTCACTTGACTAGCAGTGGAATGGTGGATTTGATTTTGCAGTCGAATTCACTTTTGTCCTCTGCTTTTCAGGTGAACAAGATGGCACATGAACCCGAGAAAGAGGTTCTCATAGACTCGTCCGAGGAGAGCTCTTTGGAGAGCAGTGACACTGAGGCTTCAACCGCCCCTAGTGAGGTCGGAGGGAATCCCGAGCATGCTTCCGCGGAGGAATGGACGGTTGCGGAGCCTGCCGAGCATTCATCCACCTTTGCTTCCTATACCGGGGAGGTCTTCACGAATGTAGGGCCAGAAGGGGAGTGGAAGGTGCACTTCCCCAGTCAAGACGACCGCATATGTACAGATTACGGGGAGAGATTCCCGATGTACGAGTATGCTTTCAAGGATATAGGGCTGAGGCTGCCCTTCATCGACTTTCAGCGGTCTGTCTTCGTCCATCTAGACTTGGCCCCGTCGCAGCTGTACCATAATTCGTTGGCGTTTATCTGCGCTTTCGATCTGACCTGCGAGTTCCTGAAGATAGGAGTTATTTTTCCCTTGTTCTTCACAATCTTCCACCTCCAAAGGCAGGTTTCGGGGAAAAGGTACGGCTGAATTTCGCTGAAGCAAGCGAGAAAACTGTTCAAGCCCTTCTCGGAGTCTATCCGGACCTTTAAGGAGAGGTTCTATATTATTGAACCTGTGTCGGAGAAGGCCCAGGACACCACGTTAGCCTGGGCAGTGTCAACGGACGAGGACGACAATGATATGTACGATGAGCATGGGAAGTTGCTGACGGACAGAGTGTTTAAGTTCCCCTTCTGTTGGAGCGGAAGCCATTTTACCTGGGGTACTGACCATTATCTTGCTCAACCGGAGATGCTGAACGAGGATGACACAGCCAGCTACGAGGCGTTGGTCAAATATGTTAACAGTTTAAAACTCGCGGAGTGCTGGACGAAAAAGGGGAACCTGATCTTTGACGACGATGGTGGGCAAAGAGTGGAGCACCGCTATATCAATACGAAGACGCTTCTGGAGTGCCAGACCCATGCTGACGCCCTTAAGTTGCTTGGTAGTTTTTACTTTTCTAGCTAGCCCGGATTATGATTTCCTTAGTTGCTAACTTGCTTGTTACGTTCTTTTGCAGGTGAAATTCCTTCTGCTCATGAGAGGATGGTGAAGAATACTCTAACGAGGGGCAAGGCGGGCGCGACCAAACCAAAGTCTCAGTTTACTCAGCGGGTGCCTCCTCCTCAACTGGCTGCGGGGAGCTCCTCGCCTGTTCCTTCTCCTGCCCAGGGATCTCCTGTGCCCGGGGTTTTAAGGTTTAAGCGGACCAGACCGAATGAGCTGGTCGATCTCAGTCGGGCGGCGGAGAAGGGCAAGTTTGAGCTTCCTCCTTGCCTTTACGACAAGAAGTTTTTCGAGGGGACATCCCTGGCGGTTCCTCGGGCAGAGTCCCTCAAGCTTGAAGGCATGAACCAACCAAGAAAGAGGGCAATACTGGCGCAGGACGCTTCTGCATTGGTTCGTGTACTAGAGGTGGCGGTGGTCTATGTCGAGGAAGACTCTTCCTCTGAATACGAGCTAAAGAAGGCCCAGGCGGCAATATCTGCTTTGGAGGAAAAAGTGAAGAAGGCCAAGGAGGAGGCCAGGGCTGCTGACGATGCCAGGAAGAAGTCGGCGGAGGAGGCTGCTAAACTGAAAGGGGAAAATGAGACTCTGGTTGCTTAAAAGAAGGTTGCTGAAGACTAGGACCGAGCTGGTTGCTCGTATTATGCGGGTGGAGGACGATGTCCTTACCGTCGAGGAGGAGTCGTTCAACAATGCTTCTCAGCTCAAGGTGGTGAATCCAAGGATCCAGCTATCCACGGAGGGGACCAACTTTTTGGGATACATTGAAGATGGAAAAATTGTTAATCCAGACTTCTTCCATATTGGCAATGAGCATGCCCGTCTCCTGAACGAGGAGCCCCAGCTGACGCAGCCTACCCCCGAGCAGACTGAGCAGATGGAGGAATGATGTCTTCTTTTGTTGTTGTAATGTTTCTGGCCTGCGTGCCATATTTTTTGTAATTTTATGCAGTGTGGGGCGTGGCCCTTTTATCTTGTAACACGCACAATTGTGGTCCTTGTGGCCACTAATTATTTTGATATGTATGTATCCGGCCGTCCTGGCCGGTTTTGTATGTTGTATATTCGCGCATGGCTTTATTTGCTGTTTATTTTTTCTAAGTGTTATATCTTTGCTCGATACACGAGTGTGCCCGTAATAGGGATGACTTTGATTCATTTATTGCTTTAGGGAATTGCTCGACTTAGATGTGTTCGGTAGTGAAGGGGACTGGTCGAATGTCCTGGGGAATTTTTGGGCATGATAGCGGAGCTCAGGTCGCGTTTGAGGCCTGAGTTCGCAGCGTGAACCTCCCATCGCGAGCTGGGTGTTCTGCCTATCATGGCACTTTGACGACGGTGGGCTCGATTGAGGAACCGCTGTCGGGCAAAGACCCAACTTGATCCTGAGCGGGATCCTGCCTTGGCTGGTATGCGACTCTTGTACCTAGGCGCGCATTGTAGTCGGGATGTTATGTTCGTTGCTTTGACAAATCAAACCAGCAATTAGGGCCTTAACTATAGTATTGTTTTAGCTTTTCGGCGTTCCATGGTCGAGCAAGTTCTTCCCCATTGAGGTGTTCTAGGTAGTAGGCCCCATTCTCCGTCTTTGCTCAAATGCGATAGGGTCCTTCCCAATTAGCGGCGACTTTGCCTTCCCGAGAGTCCTTGTGGTTCCTTCTCAAGACAAGGCTGCCCACTTGGAATTCTCACCGTATCACTTTGGCGTTGTGCTTGATTGCTATTTTCTACTTTAATGAGGCTTCACGGAGAGCTGCTCCTGACCGGACCTCTTCGACGAGGTCGAGCTCTTCCCTCAGTGTCTCGTCATTTGTTTCCTCGTCCAAGGGTGATTCAGTCCGCCTAGATGGTAAGTGTATCTCGATGGGGATCACTGCCTCAGTCCCGTAGGCCAGGCGAAAGGGAGTTTTCCTGGTTGAAGATTGGGGAGTTGTGCGGTATGCCCATAGGACGTTGTGCAGCTCTTCGACCCAAGCTTTCTTCATTTCATCTAGCCTCCGTTTAAAGCCTCGTGGGATTACCCAATTTGCTGCTTCGGCTTGCCCGTTAGTCTGGGGGTGTTCAACGGATATGAAGTGTTGTTTCGTGCTCAGTTGAGCGAAGAAATCCTGGAACTTCCTGTCCGTGAAATGCGTCCTATTGTCGGTGACTATTGCTTGGGGAATACCAAAACGTGCAAGGATGTTCCGCTTGTAGAAACGAAGTATGTTGAGTGCTGTTATTTTGGCCAGAGCCTCTGCTTCTATCCACATTGTGAAGTAGTCAACGCTTACTATCAAGTACTTATTCTGGTTTGACCCTACTACGAATGGGTCCAGGATGTCTAGGCCCCACCATACGAATGGCCACGGGGAGGACATAGCTTTGAGCTCGTTAGGCGAAGCCAGGTGCATGTCCCCGTGCCGTTGGCATTTGTCGCATTTCTTCACGTGCTCTTTTGCATCCTGCTGCATGGTTGGCCAGTAGTACCCTACTCGAAGGGCTTTCTGGGCGAGGGATCTTCCCCTGAGATGTTGGGCGTTGATTCCTTCGTGGATCTTGCACAAGACGTGGGTAACCATCTCTTCCTTGACGTATTTGAGTAAAGGGATGGAGAACCCTCGTTCGTAGAGCTTGTTTCCGACCAGGACGTAAGAGCAGGCTCTGCGCCTGAGTGTGCTGGCCTCTTTGGGGTCCGACGAAATTTCGTCCCTAGCGAGGTAGTTATAAACAGGAGTCATCCAGCAGTTTCTGTCGCCGATGACTTGCACGTCAAGGATCGTGGGGGTCTTCTCGATGCTGGGTCGAGGAAGCACCTCCTGGATGACAGACTTGTTTTTGCCCTTTTTGTTCATGCTCGTCAGTTTAGACCACACGTCTGCTCCGACGTTACATTCGCGGGAACACATTTTACTTCTACTGTAGTGAACTTCGTCATTATTTCTTTGACCAGGGACAAGTATTCGGATAGGTTGTCATTTTTGGCTTGGTATTCTCCTCAACTTGAAGTGCCACGAGTTGTGAATCGATGCACATGACGACTTCTTCTGCTCCCAAGTCCTCGGCCAAGCGCAGACCGGTGAGGAAAGCTTCGTACTCAGCTTGGTTATTGGAAGTAGGGAAGGATAAAGTGAGTGATACCTCGACGATGATTCCCTCTTCGTTTTCTAAGATGATACCTGCCCCGCTTCCTACCGAGCTGGATGCTCAGTCAATGAAGATGGTCCACTAGCGCGCCTGCAGGTAGGGGGGATCTGCGAACGTCATCCTTGCAACGAAATCATCCAATGCCTAGTCTTGAGGGCCTTTCTGCTTTCATACTGAATGTCAAACTCGGATAGCTCCAATGACCATTTAAGCATTCTGTCGGCCATATCTGGTTGTCCTAGTAGCTGCTTCACGTGTTGATCTGTTTGGACCATGATCGTGTGGGCCAGGAAGTAGTGCCTCAGTCTTTGTGCAGCGTTAATGAGGGCCAGAGCTACCTTCTCTATTTGATGGTATCTCAGCTCTGGTCCCTGCAATGCTTTGTTTGTGAAGTATATAGGCTTTTTCCCGTCGGCCGTTTCATGGATGAGGGCGGCGCTAACGGCCTCGGTTGCTACAGCGAGATAGAGGTACAAATTTTTGCCGATATCTGGCCGAGAGAGGACTGGCGGCTCTGACAGTGCTCGTTTCAGATGGAGGAGAGCCTGGTCAGATTCCTCCGTCCATTCAAACGCTGCCTCCTTGCGGAGAAGTTTAAAGAAGGGCAGAGCATACTGGGCAGACTTGGGCACGAAACGAGACAAAGAAGCGAGCATCCTATTGAGGGATTGGATGGACTTCTTCGAGACAAGTTTAGGATATTTGGAGAATGCCCTGCACTTGTCGGGGTTGGCCTCAATTCCTCGTTCTGTCAGATAGAAGCCGAAGAACTTGCCCGCCTGTACCCCGAAAGTGCATTTCTCTGGGTTAAAACGCATAAGGTATTTCCGGGCCTGTTCGAAGACCTTTCTTAAATGGGTCGTGTGATCGGTTTCCTCGTGGGATTTCGCGATCATATCGTCCATATAGACTTCGAGCATGTCGCCTATTTCTCCCAGAAAGACCTTGTCCATCATCCTTTGGTAGGTCGCACCGGCGTTCTTCCAGCCGAAGGGCATTACATTGTAGTAATAATTGCCTGATTCGGTCATGAAGGCCGTGTATTTTTTATCACTTTTCACCATTGGTATTTGATTGTAGCCCGAATAGGCGTCCATGAATGATAATAGTTTAAAACCGGCAGGGTTATCAACAAGTTTATTAATATTGGCGACTTCTACATGGAGACGGTGTTCGTGTCCGGCCCTTCGATCAAACTGGGGGTGAACGTTGGTCTCTTCGGGTTCTCTTGTTGCCCAGGGAATGTTGGTTTTGCGGGGAAACTTGGTCACTCTTCCGGACGGCATGGGACTCTGGTTTCTGGCGCACCCGACGATCAACTTTCCCCCGACGATGTGGACTTTTGGATTGTCGTCGATCTTTCCTTGGCTGAGGGGATCTTGGTCGGGCAGACTCTTTCAATGCCCCAATCCTCTCGTTTTGTTGGAGGATAAAGAGGTTGGTCTTGTTGATTGCTTCAAGGAGGGCCACCACGGCCAGGTCGGCGTTGGGTGGAGCTGGAATGGGCTGGAGGGCCAGCGAGGGCTGGTCGTCAGCATGATCAATACAAGTGGGGGAGGGAGACGCAGTAGCTCCGTCTCTCAGACGACGGGCCTCTCCTCCGAGGAAGGATGTAGATCTGTCAACATCAGTTTTGTTGACGGGGAGAAAAGAAGGATTGCGAGCATCTTGGACGTGATCTTGGCAAACCATGATCGTAATCTTGGATAGAGGGTTGTTTTGGTCTTGAATCTGAGGTGGATGCTAAGACGGGGATAACAAGTTCCCACAAACGGCACCACTGATCTTGCAGGTTGATCAGAACCTGAAGTGGGCCAAGAGAAACGCCTGTGACGCTGGGTGTGTGAGATGAGGAGACGACGTACCTGCAAGGCACTCCGATGCTAAAGTAAGAATCAGGAGAGAGAAAGGCAAGTACAAAAGTATATGTTTCTTAGGATGATTTTGGAATACCTGACCCTCTAAAATGAGAGGGTTTTTATAATACCCCCAACGCGTGGCCAACAGTCCCTATTTTCGGGGCGGAACTACCTTTTTCTGAAGAATAGGTAACTGCCAAAAACTAGCCGTTATGACGGGCAGAGATGCCTAAAACTAGTCGTTGCCACGGGCAAAGGCGTAGTTCCGGGCACATGCGTCATGACTGTTCTTGGATGATGGAGCCGTGCGTAACGGGAAGAAATATCGGGGAGGAGCAAATGACCTTGAGGTTCATCTGTCCATATGTGCCCGGTAGAGGGGCAGAAAGGTAAATGCTACCCTGCACTAGCTGGACTCAGGCAATGGGCCGTTCTGGAAGCAGAAGTGGATTGGGTCATGCCTAGCCATTGGTCCAGTCCGGAACAATTAGTTTTTTTTTAAAAAGAGATTTATGATACTTGTTAAAAACATATTTGTTTTAAAATTTTTGATTTATGAGACTAATTAAAAAATTGATTTATAATACTTAAAAAATAATTCATGATATAAGTTTAAAAAAACTTGATTTATGACATTTGTTTTAAAAAATTTGATTTTAAAAATTGATTGAAGAAATGGTTTTTTCTTTGTGTTCTAAAAAAAACTTATGATAATAGTTAAAAAAAGTTGATTAAAAACTTATTTAAAAATTGATTTTAAAAAATTTTATGATTTTAGTTAAAATAAAGATATGTTTTATTTTTACTTGGATTTGTTTAAAAAATAACATACATCAAACACAATTTAAACACAAGTATCATACAATATGTTAAGTTAATAAAATTTTAGGCAAATTGATAGACAGGAGTGGGAGAACCAACCTACAGGAAAGAGCTTTTCCCTGGTTAGCAAAGAAGAAAAAATTCTCGCTTTTTTATATCTTCTTCGTCATGTTTTTTGTTCCTAACTTTCTCTTGATTCTTCTTTGTTTCTCGCCTTTTTGAAAAGATCGATGATGATGATGAAAGAGACTTTTAGGGTTTTAGTGTTGTTGTCCTTCAGTGTGAAAAATAAACTTTTAGGGAGTGAATTAGTGGATTGTGGATGAAAAAAAAGTGGAGAAAACATGTGCTATTTATAGATAAAAATTAGGTTAACAAATATAGAAGCCAATCAAATATTAAACAAGACCCAAAATCAATCATCCAAATTTTTTTTATTCTTTTTAAAAATAGAAAAATTAAATCAAATAGTTAATGAAATTGACTAGTTGCAAAAATTAAAATAAAAAATTACCCATTTCATTTTTTATGATTTTTTTTCAAATAATTATAAGATATAATAATATATCACTAATAATGATAAAAAATAATAGTAAGGAAAATAGTAATAATAATAATAATAACTAGAGAATAATAATGCTAAAAACAAAAATAAAATGAAAATAAAAATAAAAATCAAAATAAAAAGGTAGAATAGAAAAGAAAAGAAATCATGAAAAAGGAAGAAAAAAAACAATCAAAAATAAAAAGGTGGATCTCATAATTTTTCAAATAACGATGGATTTTTATTTTATTTTTCTAAAATACTTAGCAATGATCAATAATATTTTTGGCTATTTTCTAATAATTAACTAATTAGTAGTAACTTAAATAAGAGTAAAGATTTTGGATAGTAATAATAACTAATAACAATATTTTATGGTTTTTTTGGAATGTTTGGTTTAAATAAACATAATAATCATGATAATAAGATAATAATGATAAATGAAAATTTTTTTAATTAATTTTTTATTCTTATTAAAATGCTTTAAACTAAATAAAATATTAATTATTAAAAAATGGTTAGTCAAAAAATATAATTTTTTTAATATAATAAAGGTAAAAAAAAGAGAAAATGTTCTAAAAAATTGGGAAAGGTGGGATTGATATGCTCTTCGGTTTTTGAATGATGCAAACCGAGTTTAGATTTGGATGATTTTTGTAATGATATGGTGTTGAATTAATCGGGTCTTATTTGGGACATTTGGATCTTTGTTTTATTATTATACTGATAGTAATAATAATAATAATAATAATATTTTTTGGTTTTTTATAGTAACTATAATTAACTAATAGTAAGAATAATTAACTAATGATAATAATAAAAAAAAATATTAAGACCAAAAGATTCAAACCCGGGATCTCACACTTACAACTCCTTACACAAGTCTTGTGGACCGATTTCCATGACCCCATCGATCCTGAGATTGTGAGATCCTCGTGAACCGTGCTTGTGCCACTTTCAAATTTCTAATATTTATCTTATGATACTTAAAAGGAAGGGGAAGGAATCTAAACTAACCCTACGCGCAAATGTTTTTTCTACAAATGCAAAGAGATCTGGAATCGAAGGTCAGTTATACTAAGGGAAGTTATTAACATCCTAAGTATCTATTAGTTAACTTATCTACTTAAGTTGTTTACTATTGATTCGGAAAGTTTTAACCTATGGGTGAGAATGAGAACATGAGATGTTTTTGGGAGTTTTTTGTTTTATAAAGGTACAAGGGACCTAAAGGGTTTTATTTAAAGGTGTGCTCGCTAAGATCTCGCAATCTTATGCCTACATTTTCCTAAAAAGAGACTTTGGGAAATCAGAGCGTTCGTAGTTTCACCTAACTATGGGTGGAATTTGTATCTTGTTCAAAGCCCAAGATGATGAAGTTAAAAGAGTATTAGTGTATCTTGTTCAAAGCCTAAGATGTGAAGCTAAAAGTTTTGTTGGTTTGAAAGAAAATACAAATTGTCATCTTTAAGGGAGATATCCCATATATTCATCACAAACATTTGAGAATAATATCATAAGGGAAAAAGCTTTGAACTTGGATGTTAAATAATCCTAAGCAATGCCACATCTTCCTTTATGAGTCTTTGCATGCTAAGAGAAGGACCTTAACTTGGATATAATATCAACAAGTGTGCCACTTACATCAACTAGATGAAAGAAAAGTTTTGGGCCATGATAAAAGAAGGACTCTAGCTTGGATTTTGAATCAACAAGTGTGCCACTTACATCACTTATATGGAAAAAGTTTTTAATGTTTGATTTTGAGTTGTGGTGTATAGAAGAGATATCTTCCTACATAAATGACTAAACATCTCATCTCTAGGGAGAAGTTGAATTATTTGAGTCTCTTGTTCAAAGCCCTAGATGTGAAGCTAAAAAGTTTGTTTGTATCTTGTTCAAAGCTCAATATGTGAAGCTAAAAAGTTTGTTTGTATTTTGTTCAAAGCCCAAGATGTGAAGCTAAAAAGTTTATTTTCCTGAGAGGAGGCTGACTTAACTAGGGGGAGTTTTGAATTGATGGTCTCTGTATGAAGCTCAAGATGGAGGCTATGAAAAAGTTGACTTCATCCAAAGGGAACTAGGGTTTAAACTAAGTTGTAGTTGAGGGAACCCTAATGTTTGAATTAAGTCTAAACTAAGGATGAGGTGTTATAAATGTCAAGAGAAACTTTATATGAATAAGTACATGACAAGTATTTGACAAGTATAGACATGAATTGAAAGTGGAGGGTCTTACACTCTTATAGAGGCTCATGTCTAAGCATGGTTGACTTGAAAAAATGATGGGTCTTACACTCTTATAGAGGCCCATGTCTAAGCATGGTTGACTTGAAAATATGATGGGTCTTACACTCTTATAGAGGCCCATGTCTAAGCATGGTTGACTTGAAAAGATGATGAGTCTTACACTCTTATAGAGGCCCAATTCTAAGCATTTGAATGCCATTAGGGCTGTGTTTGATGAGAGTTGAAGATTGAGGTTTGAAAGATTGAAAGCTTTGAGAAATTGACGAAATTTTTTAGGAGGAGGGGAGAGACTTACACTTTAATAAAGGCCCAAATAGTTTTGTTTAAGAAGTTTGAAATTTTTTTAATCAAGATGAAACCCTATTGAAAGATTTAATCAAAGGTATTTTCAAAACGGAAATGATTTAAACATGGTATAAATGATGTGTAAGTCAAGATAAACATGTTGTGATCTTGTATCAATGTTTTAAACAAAGTGTATTTATCCATATGAGAATAAAAAATGAATTAGGTTTGAAGAAATTAGAAAGAAAACCAATTTTTTTAAGTTTTAAACCTTAAAAAGCACTTCTTTTCAACTTAATAAAAAGTGATTAAATAAATTTTTTTTGAACATTTTTATGGATTAAAATAATAGAGTGTATGAGTGATATGTGTGAAAAAATTTGGGTCAAAAAGAATTAATTTGATAGGAGAAATAAATGTTTGAATTTTGAAAGAAAAATGTAAAAAATAGGAAAATGTGGTAAAAAATGGTGTGGGTGGGATTTGAACCCACGCCACCAAGGGTCCAACCAACAAAACACGCCCTTGCCAACTGAGCCAATGTGCGTTGGTGCTAACTAAACACAACCATTCAAATAAATATGAAAATTGCGTGCCAAATTCAAAAAATACGCGCCATGGACTTCATCTTCTTCCTCGGGCTCCAGATTTACAGAAGGGGGTCTATCTCCCTCATCACTCAATGATTTTTGAAAAATGTAAATATGAAAATTGTTTGTTTTTGAACAAGGAATCGAATGGTGGTTTTTAATTTCATTTATTTTTAGTGTGGAGTGAATTATCAAGCACAAACCAAATGAACCCTAGTTTTACAAAAACTATAATGAAATTCTATACACGTAATATAAATGACAATTGATTGAGGGTAAATGATCTATGAACTATCAGAAACACAATGGTAAATTGAAATAACATTTATGATGCATGAATAATAGAGTTTGAAAAGTTCAGTCTTACCTTGCAAGAGGAAATCAAATCCTTAGTTGGAGGTGTTACAGATGTGAAATGATGATTGATCCTAACAGCTTCCCTAGACCTCAAAGATTGTGTTGAGATGCTTAGAACAAGTTGAAACCTCCTGGATTGCTTGGCTCGAATCCAACTGTAACTTGATTAAGGTGAGATGTGATCTTGATGAATTTGATGTTACAAAAAGTGTTTAAGTGTTTGGATCACTTCTACATGATGTATATGAAGTTTTTGAACTTAAAGTTTGAGTGGAAAAGCTCTGGTTTTGAAAACTCGATTCTCACTCTTTGAAATTTTGAAACTTTGAAGTGAAAGAGGAAGAATGAGAAAACAAGTGTTGTGATTGTTTTGGTGTACTATAAATTATCAAATTTGGCCTCTATTTATAGGGGAAAAGATTTGTTTTGGAGGAATAGTGCTGGTTGAAGGATGAGCTCAATGTTCAATGGTTTTGGCAATGCATCATTACTTCTATCTCAAGGTACCTTATCTCTTCCACTAGCCTAGCTCTCCTTTTGACCAATTCCACATTCTGCATATGTTTTTAATGTTGTTTAAGAGTGCATCTTGACTGGTGGGAGTGGTTTCTTTGACAATGCACTATTCCACATAAATGCCTCTTGAATTTAAGGCTTAAGTGATAATGTCTCGTCCTTTCAAAGGGATTCCTCTTGACTTAGTGGCTCTATATTGCAGGTTTTATATGATTCATTCAGATTCTTGTTGAATTAGTAACGTATGATCATCACACTTGGAGTCAAAAAAATTGTGCACCACAAGTAATGTCAAATCTGTCTTACCAAAAAATAGTTGCATCAAGGCATATTGTGCACTCCATATTTCCTTGCTCAAATGGAATTAGATTGTGTTCTTGGACATTTTGGAAAGCTGGGATGTCATACTTCAACTTTGATGTTTGAAATTGGTCTTGATTCATCTTGGATCATGGTGCAAAATAGCCGCAAAGCCGGCTCTAACACAAGACAGATTCTGTCTAAAAATTTTCTAAGTGTCAAAGTTCAAAAAGTGTTTAAACCCTAACTTCATGGACTTATATCTTAAAATCTATGCACTTTTTGGGAATCCACCCTAAGTGACAAAGTTGTAGTATGTAACAAGCTCTTCAATTTGATCTTTGGATCAAAGAAAATGGTTACTTAGTTTGGAAGTTATGACCTTGCAAAGTAGGGTAAAAATCATTGTTTTTCATGACTTAGAAAAATGTCAAGTTCTCCATGGTTGCCTTTTTTACAAGTAACCTCGATTTTCTTGATTTTTATTGATTAATCATGATCCAAATCACATATTAACATTGTTCTTGACTTGAGGAGACCATGTTTGACTAAAAACTCCAAAAGTCAAACTTGATTTTGACCACTGTTGACTTTTTGTATCAGATGAATTTTGAACTTTGTGGTCCTTTATGAAATCAAATCCTTGAGTTAAATTAAACATCATGGATGGATTCCAAAGTTGTTTTTGAATGTGTAGCACCCCAAAATTTGCCCTCTTGTTTCTACCTCTAACTGGCTTATGCTTCTTTTCTTTTTCGCATTATCATTTATGCATATCATTGGTTCTATGCATGGGATCAAGGTATCTTGGTTAGCTCTAGAGGAGTGTGTTTCTCAGAGGATCAAACAAGATCACACATTGTTTCTCCTGCTCTCATCTCCGGGTTTGCTTTTGAGGGAGATCACCAGTATCCGTGTGTTTTTATTACTTGATTTATGTTTGTTTCTGTTTACTATGCTCTAACCAAAATACCAAAAATATTTTGCAATTTGCTTGTTTCTTTTTCTATGCGTGTTTAAGGTTTTGCGGGGAGATTGACGGTAAAGGAATTGGTTCCAAGTCATGATTGACTATTCAGTCAAGGTCAAGATCAGATGGAAGTTTGACCTAATCTTGGTCAAACTATCAAAGGATTGCTTAAATTGCAAACTGGTTGTGGCAGTGGTCTATTTCTCAAGCAGTGAATGTTCAAGGTCAAGTTATCTTGTGTTGAAATCCATCAGGTTATCGAATAATGATTCATGAGAAACTTGGTCTAAACTATCTTGATTGAGTATCCATCCGTTCATCAGTGGTTCATATATGGATTTATTTTCCTCAATGTTGATCCATAATGAGGGATTGGTTGTTATTCAGTTTGGTGCATCAGTGGATTTTGACGGTGATAATTCAAGGTGTAGAATTTGAAAGGTTTATGTCCACGTGTGGAAAATATTAGTGGAGATGCAAGCTAGTCTTGCTTCTGAAGGTGGTAGCAAACTCAAAATGCCCATCAGTTTCATTGATAATCTTCTTCAGAAAAATGTAATTGGTAGCAGTAGTTTTGAGGTGGAACATGTACGATTCGAGAGGAACTTGCTGACAGGGGTTGATAGCTGATGAATAGTAAAAATCCATTATTCATTCCAAGATTCAGATTTCCTATATCTCATCATGAAGTATTTACTTATTGGTCACATTGTGATAATGTTAATGAAGAGAAGATATTCATTATGAAAATGTAGCTCGTTTCTACATTACTGAAAGTATTCTTGCTATCCATTCAGTACATCAACACAACTACGTACATAAGGATATAAAGCCAGATAACCTTATACTGGATAAAAATGGTCATTTGAAGCTTCCAGACTTTGGCTTATGTAAGACTCTTGATGACAAGTTGTCCTGTTAATTCTAATACTGAACTTAAATGCTGTTGGAACCTTTATCATCAGATAAGCAGAAAACTGACAATATCATCACCGACTGTTCGTGCAACCAATCCTAACATATAGCGGAAACCACTCTCACTTCGGAAGTTGGCAACCTTTGTTCTTGGAGATACTTTTCAAAAATGCATTTGTCAAAGGCTCGTGAGAGGTTAATGTTGTGTGACAAGCTCTGACAATATCTAAGTGTTTCAGTTAATTTCTTCTTAACAGACAAGATAGGTGTGGTAATGCTTGAAGTATTCAATTTAGAGGATTGGAAATAACTTTAGCTAATGACATATCCTGAATGCTGTGTTTTGGAACGAATGGTTAATTCAAGAGATCTACAACCAATTTGCGAAATTCTTTAAATGCTACAAATGTCAGCTCTGGATGTGGTTTTCTATGGTAACAGTTGTAAAGCAACACAACCAAATGCAATTGTTTTGCAACTTTCTATTGTTGAGATGGTGGAGGATCATAAGAGTATATCTTTCTCTCTGGTTCCACTCTGAGTGATGTGCAACCCTGCTGAAGCAACCTTCTCAACCTTGCTAGGATAGAGGAACTGTAGAGTTATGCACATCAATATCATCGGCTTCTTGGCTTAACCACCATCTGATCGCCCCGCAACTATTGTTCTCTCCCTAATTAACAACTTTGATAATATTATTACATGGCTTGTTATCAAAACCAATAGTTGTCCACTGGGAAACCGTTCAGTTTTCTCAGCACCATTTTCATTCATGGATGATGGTGTGGAATTATTATCATGCAGTAGAATTGGCCAATCCAGATTGTGTCGAGAATCATCAGTTTTAGAATTAAATGAAAGCTCGTTATTAAGATCGAAGTTTTGATGATGATTTGGCTTGAGAGCTCCGTCAAATAGAAGGCTAATGTGTAGGAATCATAATTTGAGGTGCAGGAGTAATACTTTGCAGAGTAGCGTTAAATTTCTCCATTTATCCTCGAAAGCAATGTTGGAACAGTTACATAGTTTTTCGGCGAACTCTTTGCCTCTGAGAATGTTTTTCCACTTTCTAATACCATATTTTTGAACGGCTCAATACAAAGCTTCTGTTTCTTCAGGCGTTCACTTCTTTCTTCAAATTCTTAACAGTTTCACCAACAAAATTTCAGTTTTTCAAAAGACAGAAGACAAGGAACTGACAGTAATCATAATTCTGATCAAGTTACTCGAATTCATGTACACAAGTTTACACGATTGTCATGTAACACCCCCAATCTATACCCCCCAATTAAATAAAGCGGTAACAGAAAATTCAAAATTTCACCAGAGTATATCTAAATTATCATGGCATAGACTGGGAGGAATCACATTATATTGAAACAAACATACAACACCTGCTCATAAAGATATGCAACAGTGGGGTAGCAATCAACAGAGGAACTCAGTTCCTTACACCCACATTTCAGATTTTAGAATAAAAGCGGAAAATCTAAAACTGAATAACATATATATATATATATATATATATATATATATATATATCATGAAAAGTTTGTCATACATCAAGTTGTACATGCACAAGTCAAAAGATATATATATACATATACAGATAATCACAAACGGCCTCCCTAACTACCCGGTGTCACATATCAGAGCCGACCGACAAAAGAACGAAGTCCTAAGCTTCACAAAAATACCTCCAGCAACTCTAATCTGCAATGCGTCATAGAGCATTATAAAACAGCAGAAGGGAGAGAAAAACAATCATAATACAGTTGCATACAAGTATATATAACACAAAGAATACACATATATACGGTTCTCACCACAACTCACACTATAATTCAAACACAAGGCAATACAGGGAATAATTCATATCTCCATCAGCAAGGTATACCAACCGTACACATATCCATATATCAATTTATCAATTTTATCCATAATTCCACACATAAACAAACCATAATGATTTTATGCAAATGCAAGAGACCGACACAACGACTCTATGCATATGCACATGCGGTACCGACTTCCAATATTTCTCATCACTAGTTCACTCAGGAACTCTGCTGGAATCATCGCTCGTTACATCACTGTAACTCCCCGTCGGGCATACGATGTCCCCCGTCGCTCACACCCCACACGGGCACACGACATTTATGAATCGCTCACACCCCACACGGGCACACGATCCGATCGCTCACACCCCACATGGGCACACGATCGTCTATAATCATCGCTCACACCCCACATGGGCACACAAAGTTATAACGAATTCCCTTTGGAATCCAAACCGTCACTCAGGACGTCGCAACAATGCATATCATGATGCTTGACATACAATGACTCATGACATTTAATATGCACACACATACATGCATTCATCTATATCAACAAAATCACACTTTGCACTTATGCCCAAAACAATGCATTTAATTGCCATACGGCCACAAATCATCACAACACCATCTAAACACATACATTTACGTCACACAATAGCACCTTGCATAATACACATCAATTACGCACAATTACTACGACAAAAGTCAACAACCGACACTATTCCCGATTTCCGACACAATTAAATCGGCTAACAATTTTCCAAATCATCATAATAAGAAAGTACAGTTCAATAGCTACACAACGATACCAAGAATGTAAAAATCAGATAAACGGAACCCAAGTTACGAAAGAAAAACGAAAACGATATTTTGAAAAGTCCCATTTTACCATTCTCCTGTCCATACGCGTAATGCCCTGAGCCATACGCGTATGGGCAGAGACTCATTTTTCCCAAAGTTCACGTGTAAAAGTCCGTACGCGTAATGCCCAACCTCGTACGCGTATTGCCCTGAAATGTTACGCGTATCATACGCAAATCACCAGATGGCCGAGAAAATTGAAGGCCCATACGCGCATTGGCCCATGGCTCGCCCATGTTACGCGTATTGCCAAGGTCCATACGCGTATGAACATGCCCCATACGCGTATGACCTGGAAAAACCAGAAAAATTTCTGTATAACTTTGTTCTGCGTTTTCTCAATCAAAACACTCCAATTTCTCACCTACACCCAGAAAATTACCAATACAATGCATATCAACATGTATCTATCATATACCAACAATAATGAACACTAAAAACATGATTTCCAACACATTTAATCGATTTCCAATCAATTTTACAAAATATGGGTTTTACTAAATTTCTCCAAATCAATCCAAGAACAATCACAAATACACATACATAATCGTACACAATCATACAATAATTGAGTTTCGCACCCTTACCCGATTAAACCGATTCTAGGAGTTGATTTCTTGAATTTTCCAAGTTTTTCTCACTATTTCTCTTCTTCTTCTTCTTCTCTTTTCTCTCCTTTTTCCTTCTTCTCTTTTTCTTTCTCTCTATTTTTCTCTCTTTCTATTCTATTCTTACTAACTTAATTAAAAATATTATGAAATGACCAAAATACCCCTACACTCAAATATCTAGCAAATGTTCCCAAAACCCGATAAAATATAACAACATAGAAAAATAACATATTTTCAGATAAAAGTCGAAAATAAAATTAAATAATAATAAAATAATCATACGACTCGATTAAATAAAAACACACAAAAACTGGGGCGTTACAACTCTCCCCCACTTAGAAATTTTCGTCCTCGAAAATATACCTGAGACGAACAAGTCTGGATACGATTCCCGCATCTGACTCTCCAACTCCGAAGTCAAATTGCCCTTAGCAGCGCCTCCCCACGCTACTTTCACAAGTGCAATATCCTTGCCTCTCAACCGCTTCACCTCGCGATCCAAAACCCTAACTGATAATGCCTCAACCGTAAGGTTCTCCCTTACCTCAACTTCATCCATCAGAATCACATGCGACGGATCCGGAACATACTTCCGAAGCTGTGAAACATGAAACACATCATGCAAATTCGACAGATTCGGCGGCAACGCCACCCTATACGCCACAACACCCACTCTCGCGGATATCTGGTAAGGACCAATAAACCGAGAAGTAAGTTTCTTCGATTTCAATGCACGACCCACACCAGTTACCGACGTAACCCTAAAAAATACATGAACGCCCTCTTGGAACCCAAGATCTTTCCGCCTCCGATCATGATAACGCTTTTTCCTACTCTGAGAAGCCTTCATTTTCTCTCGAATAAGCTTCACTTTCTCCGTCGTCTGCTGTACCAACTCTGGTCCAACTACCGTTCTCTCACTGGATTCGTGCCAACACAAAGGTGTTCGACACCTTCGTCCATACAATGCTTCAAACGGTGCCATTCCAATACTAGAATGGAAACTGTTATTATACGTAAATTCAATCAATGCAAGATAACTATCCCACGCACCACCTTGTTCCAAAACACACGCTCGCAACAAATCTTCCAACGACTGAATCGTCCTCTCCGTCTGACCATCCGTCTGCGGATGATAAGCTGAACTCAATCTCAATTTAGAACCCAACGCCTTCTGCAAACTTTCCCAAAATCTCGAGGTAAACCTAGGATCTCGATCAGAAACAATACTTAATGGAACTCCATGCAACTTCACAATCACACTGATGTAAATCTCAGCTAACCGCTCCAAAGAAAAACTGATGTCAATCGGAATGAAATGAGCCGATTTAGTCAACCTATCAACAACCACCCAAATAGCATTATGCCCTCGTTGAGTATTCGGTAACCCTGTTACAAAATCCATAGAAATGCTATCCCATTTCCATTCCGAAATATCCAACGGTTGCAACAAACCACTAGGCCTCAAATGTTCCACCTTCGATTTCTGACAAGTCAAACACGCATAAACAAACTGAGCCACATCTCTTTTCAATCCAGACCACCAGAAAATCTTCTTCAAATCCTGATACATCTTATTCACTCCTGGATGTATACTCAGATTACTCCGGTGTCCTTCCTCCAAAATCATCCTTTTCAACTCCGCATCATCAGGAATACAAATTCGGCCTCGGAATCTCAAAACACCATTAATATCCACTTGAAAATCACTATTCACATCTTTTTCTCCAACCAACATCAAATCCACAAATTTCACATCCAGCTTCTGCTTCTCACTAACAGTCATCAGAAAATCATTAGTTATCGTTAGCATCCCAAGCCTCACGCTAACCGACGTCACTTCACAAACCAAACTCAAGTCTCTAAACAATTCCAAAAGTTTCCACTCTTTAACCATTAAAGCGGACATATGTAACGATTTCCGACTCAACGCATCGGCTACCACGTTAGCTTTACCAGGATGGTAATTCAAGCCAAAGTCGTAGTCCTTCAAGAATTCCAACCATCTACGTTGCCTCATATTTAGCTCTTTCATATCAAACAAATATTTCAAACTTTTGTGATCACTAAAGACTTCAAACCTTGCACCGTAGAGATAATGCCTCCAGATCTTCAACACAAAAACCACAGCCGCTAACTCAAGATCATGAGTAGGATAATTCTTCTCATGAACTCTTAATTGCCTTGAAGCATAAGCCACCACCTTACCTTCCTGCATCAGAACACCACCTAGACCAATCAAAGAAGCATCACAATAAACCACAAATGGTTCAGTAGGATTCGGCAAAATCAAAATTGGAGCTGTCGTCAATCTTCTCTTCAGCTCATTAAAACTTTCCTCGCGCCGAATATCCCAAATGAACGCTTGCCCTTTACAAGTCAATTGGGTCAAAGGAAGTGCTAGCTTAGAAAAACCCTCAATAAACCTTCGATAATAACCAGCCAAACCCAAAAAGCTTCGAATTTCAGTAACAGATCTCGGAGCCTCCCATTGTAGAACTGCTTCTACTCTAGATGGATCCACAGAAATACCATTACCTGAAATTACGTGTCCAAGAAAACTCACCTCCGACAACCAGAATTCACACTTGGACAATTTGGCAAAAAGCTTCCTTTCTTTCAAAACCTGCAAAATAATACGCAAATGCTCCGCGTGCTTTTCCCGAGACTTAGAATAAATCAAAATGTCATCAATAAACACAACAACAAATCGATCCAAATGCTCGTGAAAAATACGATTCATGTATTCCATAAACACACCCGGCGCATTAGAAAACCCGAACGGCATCACAGAATATTCATAATGACCGTAACGTGTCCTAAAAGCCGTCTTCTGAATGTCTTCTTCCTTTACCCTAATCTGATGATATCCGGATCTCAAATCAATCTTACTAAACACACAAGCACCAACCAACCGATCCATCAGATCATCAATTCTTGGAAGAGGATACTTATTCTTGATCGTCACCTTATTCAACTGGCGATAATCAATACACAACCGCATACTTCCATCTTTCTTTTTCACCAATAAAACTGGAGCACCCCAAGGCGACACACTTGGTCTCACAAACCTCTTTTCCAACAACTCATTCAACTGTTTCTTTAACTCCACCAACTCAGATGCCGACATACGATAAGGTGCCATAGAAACAGGTCTAGTACCAGGAACTAGATCTATAGAAAACTCCACCTCTCTCTCTGGCGGCAAATCTGAAATATCCTCAGGAAACACTTCCGGAAATTCACACACAACAGGAAACACATAAAGTGAAACTTAACTATCCACAGTCAAAGATGCAAACAAACCAAACAACTGAGCTTCATCCGCCAAAAGTCTCTTCAACTCTTTGGTAGATAAGAAACTCGAGTCTTCGTCTTCCTCAAGAGAAGGAAACCTTACCAGCTTATAATAACAATCGATATGAACCCTATTGAATTGCAACCAATTCATTCCCAGAACCACATATAAACCCTCCAACGGCAAACACACCAAATCCATCTCAAAGTCTTTACCATAAATGGTCAAAGGACAACTCAAACAAACCAAAGAAGTAGTTACTGACCCCATTGCTGGAGTATCAATAACCATCTCACCACCCATCGAAGACAACCCAAGATTCAAACGCTTCGCGCACTCAGACGAAATAAACGAATGAGTCGCTCCAGTATCAATAATAGCAACTAAAGGCATACTATTAATAAAACAATAACCTCTGATCAGACGATCTGCACTTGAAGTCTGAGTTCCCGCTAAAGCAAATACCTTACCACTAGCTGGAGCTTGCTTCAGTTTCGGACACTTGGTACTAATATGACCAGGTTCACCGCAGTTGTAACATTTCACCACATTCTTCCTGGCACAATCAGCTGCAACATGTCCTACACCTCCATAATTAGTACACTTCCTCAAATCTTTCATGCACTCAAACTGACGATGCCCCAACTCACCACATATATAACACCTCATGGGACCAGACATACCTCCTCCACTTGACCTTTTCTCAAAGTTTCCCCTCTGTTTACCCTTATCAGCTGGTGTCACATACGGACCACCACAGAACTGTTGCTTTCCTTTCCTCTCGCTCACACTCTTGTAGTGATTAGAACTAGCCTTACTGTCCTCTTCATAAATCCTACAACAATCTATCAAATCAGAAAACCTCCGAATCCTTTGGTACCCAATTGCCTGCTTTATCTCAGGACGCAAGCCATTCTCAAACTTCACACACTTAGAGAATTCAGCAGTCGCTTTAGCATAATGAGGATAAAACTGCACAAGTTCCACAAACTTAGCAGTATAGTCAACAACAGACATATTACCTTGTTTCAGTTCCAAGAACTCAATCTCCTTCTTCCCTCTTACATCTTCAGGAAAATACCTCCTCAGAAACTCAATACTAAACACAACCTAAGTAATCTCCTCCTCTGCAGCTTCCAACACACGACGAGTACTAACCCACCAATCATCAGCTTCTTCCAGTAACATGTGAGTACCCAGTCTCACCTTCTGATCTTCAGCACAACCCATCACTCGAAAGATCCTTTCAATCTCTTTCAGCCAAATCTGAGCACCATCAGGATCATATCTTCCTTTGAAGACAGGCGGTTTGTTCTTCCTGAACTCATCATTACCTGCAGCATTAGGTGCACCCTGCACAGCACGAGCCATAGCTTGCATAGCAGTAGCCAAAGGAGCATCGTTCCTACCAACCATATTCTGTTCATTTCCAATAACAGAAACTATGGTTAAAGAAATAGCTCAACCAAACGCCAAGACCAACAAGGACTGACACAACTGACACGGACATGGCTCTGATACCACTTAATGTAACACCCCCAATCTATACACCCCAATTAAATAAAGCGGTAACAGAAAATTCAAAATTTCATCAGAGTATATCTAAATTATCATGGCATAGACTGGGAGGAATCACATTATATTGAAACAAACATACAACACCTGCTCATAAAGATATGCAACAGTGCGGTAGCAATCAACAGAGGAACTCAGTTCCTTACACCCACATTTCAGATTTTAGAATAAAAGCGAAAAATCTAAAACTGAATAACATATATATATATATATATATATATATATATATATATATATATATATCATGAAAAGTTTGTCTTACATCAAGTTGTACATGCACAAGTCAAAAGATATATATATACATATACAGATAATCACAAACGGCCTCCCTAACTACCCGGTGTCACATATCAGAGCCGACCGACAAAAGAACGAAGTCCTAAGCTTCACAAAAATACCTCCAGCAACTCTAATCTGTAATGCCTCATAGAGCATTATAAAACAGCAGAAGGGTGAGAAAAACAATCATAATACAGTTGCATACAATTATATATAACACAAAGAATACACATATATACGGTTCTCACTACAACTCACACTATAATTCAAACACAAGGCAATACAGGGAATAATTCATATCTCCATCAGCAAGGTATACCAACCGTACACATATCCATATATCAATTTATCAATTTTATCCACAATTCCACACATAAACAAACCATAATGATTTTATGCAAATTCAAGAGACCGACACAACGACTCTATGCATATGCACATGCGGTACCGACTTCCAATATTTCTCATCACTAGTTCACTCAGGAACTCTGCTGGAATCATCGCTCGTTACATCACTGTAACTCCCCTTCGGGCATACGATGTCCCCCGTCGCTCACACCCCACACGGGCACACGACATTTATGGATCGCTCATACCCCACACGGGCACACGATCTGATCGCTCACACCCCACATGGGCACACGATCATCTATAATCATCGCTCACACCTCACATGGGCACACGAAGTTATAACGAATTCCCTTTGGAATCCAAACCGTCACTCAGGACGTCGCAACAATGCATATCATGATGCTTGGCATACAATGACTCATGACATTTAATATGCACACACATACATGCATTCATCTATATCAACAAAATCACACTTTGCACTTATGCCCAAAATAATGCATTTAATTGCCATACGGCCATAAATCATCACAACACCATCTAAACACATACATTTACATCACACAATAGCACCTTGCATAATACACATCAATTACGCATAATTACTACGACAAAAGTCAACAACCGACACTATTCCTGATTTCCAACACAATTAAATCGGCTAACAATTTTCCAAATCATCATAATAAGAAAGTACAGTTCAATAGCTACACAACGATACTAAGAATGTAAAAATCCGATAAACGGAACCCAAGTTACGAAAGAAAAACGAAAACGATATTTTGAAAAGTCCCATTTTACCATTCTCCTGTCCATACGTGTAATGCCCTGAGCCATACGCGTATGGGCAGAGACTCATTTTTCCCAAAGTTCACGTGTAAAAGTTCGTACGCGTAATGCCCAACCTCGTACGCGTATTGCCCTGAAATGTTACGCGTATCATACGCAAATCACCAGATGGCCGAGAAAATTGAAGGCCCATACGCGTATTGGCCCATGGCTCGCCCATGTTACGCGTATTGCCAAGGTCCATACGCGTATGAACATACCCCATACGCGTATGACCTGGAAAAACCAGAAAAATTTCTGCAGAACTTTGTTCTGCATTTTCTCAATCAAAACACTCCAATTTCTCACCTTCACCCAGAAAATTACCAATACAATGCATAGCAACATGTATCTATCATATACCAACAATAATGAACACTAAAAACATGATTTCCAACACATTTAATCGATTTCCAATCAATTTTACAAAATATGGGTTTTACTAAATTTCTCCAAATCAATCCAAGAACAATCACAAATACACATGCATAATCGTACACAATCATACAATAATTGAGTTTCGCACCCTTACCCGATTAAACCGATTCTAGGAGTTGATTTCTTGAATTTTCCAAGTTTTTCTCACTATTTCTCTTCTTCTTCTCTTTTCTCTCCTTTTTCCTTCTTCTCTTTTTCTTTCTCTCTATTTTTCTCTCTTTCTATTCTATTCTTACTAACTTAATTAAAAATATTATGAAATGACCAAAATACCCCCATACTCAAATATCTCGCAAATGTTCCCAAAACCCGATAAAATATCACAACATAGAAAAATAACATATTTTCAGATAAAAGTCGAAAATAAAATAAAATAATAATAAAATAATCACACGACTCGATTAAATAAAAACACACAAAAACTGGGGTGTTACATGTCACGTTCTGCAAATAAACCAGTTTATGGGTTCTCCTGATTCATTCATATGTACTGGAAATATAACTCCCCCCTTAGAGGAATATGGTTTGTTTGTGCCCAAGGTACGTGTCGCAAATAATGTGACTTTGTTGTCTATACGGAAAAGCATTTCAAAGTTGAAAACTTCTAAGACTACTCCCAACACATCTACAGAATTGTTGGAGTCCTATATTTTGAATGAGCCGCTTGTAATTGATGCATCACGACTGTCATCTCTTGGACCTGTTGCAAACTTTTCTCAATCTGTTCTCAGAAAAAAAAAAGAATGTCTAGAATAGCTGTTATAAAACCCGTCGTTACAACAAAGCCTTACCAAGCCATTTCCAAGCCATGAGCCAATTGCAAAATAATCCACGTCACCTTTAGAATTCACAAACTACAACAAAGATGAAATATCACGTAAGCCATAAAGCCGTACAAATCCACGTCATGTTTAAATTACAAGTGAGCTGCAAAAAATAATTCCAAAACGACAACAAAGTCTCAGCACAAGGTTCACACAACGCGTATTGGAATGAAACGCAACAAATAATTTCAAAAACGGCAAATCGTTTTCACTCATTCTCCCTCACTCTCCATCTATAAATACAACCCACATCTCATTCATTTCTTCAAGCTTTTCAAGCCAATAAACCTCTGTTAATTTTCCTCCTCAATTCCCACTCTGCGAAACCGAATCTCACCTATATTCCTCTTCTACTTTTCATTCAAATTGACACTTATTTGGAATCAAATACCATCCAGAAGTGATAGAAGAAGAAGAAGAAGGATCAGTTTCGTTCTTACCTGAACTTTGAAGGTAGAATCAGGGCTTCTCGCGTTTTTGTTTTGAACTTGTTGTTGTTTGAATCTCGAAATCGATTGTTGCATCAAGTGTGGTTTTGAATTCCATTTGTTTCCGTGTAATTTTTGAGCTCCGCCGCTGACCGGCGTTGAGCTCCTGCGCAACGTTGGCCTTGGTGAAATGTTCACGAGCTAGAAGGAGATGATGAACCAATTTTTGATCCTATTTCTTTCTTTCTTTTGTTTTTTTTTTCTTTTACCCTTTTTTAAGTTTATATTAGCTTTTTTTTTAATTAATCAAATCTAGGCCGTGTAGGCCCATTTTTTTTCATACCACCATTTCTTTTAATCTCTCTTTTTTTCTTTAATTTTCTTTCATAATTTGTTTTTTTTTCTAATTCAATTTTCTTTACTGTTTTCTTTTAGTAATTTCTTAAATTTTTTTTTTAGTTCAAAATTTCCTTTAAAAATCATGTGAATATCTTAATTCTTGATTTTATTTTGAATTCTCATTTTGATTAATTGTTGTTGGTTGTATGGATTATAACTTGTTAGATCCATTTTTCTTCATCTCTTTTCTTTTGGTAGATGAAAATCTATGAATCGATGATTATTGATTTTCGAAGATGTTTAATCTTCATTATTTCAAATCTATGGATGAGTGATCATTTGGATCATTCTCCATACTTTAGAATCGTGATAGGTTTCCTTTGATAAATCAATGCGAAATCTCGATTATGATTAGACCATTCCCTCTTTTCTTTTTGTGTGGCATGTTTTAGGAGAGTGATTTATATATCACTTCTCTAACATGTATTAACACGTAAAGTGCATTGACCGACCTCGAGTAGGGTGACTTTTATATAAGTTACTTGGCGATGGCTTAACATAGCGCTACATTTGTCCCTCCCTCCGAATTGGAACTTGATCTTTCGTGGCCCAAACCTTTTGGTTGTGTAAGCCCAAGGATGGTTAATCATTTGTATTAGATTCAAAATCTTTGAAGCTTGTTGTTGTAGAGGCTTTGATTCTATCAAACTTCAAACAAGTCTTCATTAACCTTGACCTAAGTACATCTTTTGATCATTATAGTTCAAGACGTGAGACGGAATAATCGGTGATACTATTATGTATATACTACTAATCACTAACTTACTAACAAAATTATTGTACTAATCTTGTTTATGTTTCCTTCTCGCTCCCTATCTCTCTTTTACTTTTATGCTCCATTATTATCATCTCATATCATATCATGTTTATGCTTCCATCATTTTCACTCCACTTGGACATGTGTTTATGCTTATGCCTTTTTCTCTTTGTCCACTTGGACCAAAAATATTAATAAAGGCCAAAACCTCTAAAAAACTTATGCTTCTAATCTTGGACTATGGTTACTATCGTTTGCAATGGACATGGAGTTTTGCACCTAGACCGTGGACATTTAATGTTATTCTTGGAACCTTGGACTTAGAACTAGGAATTTCTCCCTTTGCTTTGGAATTATGGTTTGAAGACTATGGAGCTTGCTTGTGTGGTTAGGCTATTCTTATCCTTAGCTTTTACTTTATGTTTTAGGATAGTCACTTCTTCTCCTCATTCTTTAATTTTCAAGATCCCGAATCTTTCTATCGAACCCGTGCGATCGAGACCGTTCCCGTCTTCCCGTAGTTGCGTGAGCTACAGATGCTCTGATTCCTCATTCCCTAATGAGGATACGTAGGCACGAGATGTGATATCTCGGCGAGCACACTAACAACTAACTCCCCTCATCTCTTGCACCCTTGCGATCGAGACCAACCTGATAATTGAGTCTTTTCTCTCGCACCCTTGCAATCGAGACCTTACCGACCCGTAGGCCGAACTACGATTGCTCTGACTTCCTCTTTCTCGTCCAATTGAGGATACGTAGGCACACGACGACGAAGTCTTGGAGAGCAAACCCCCCCTTTAGTGCGTAGTCCGTCGAACTACGTCAACTCTGATTCTTCATTCGTCCACAGAGATACGTAGGCATAGGATCTCGACGATCCTTGCGAGTCCATTTTTGTTTTCCCTTTTCGTTTTCCGTTTCCGTTTAGCATTAGACTTTAGATAACTCACCCTTTGTTTAGACAACAAGAGTGTATCCCATCGAGTACGATGAACGCGTGGGGGTGCTAATACCTTCCCCTTGCGTAACCGACTCCTGAACCCGGACTATGGTTGTGATGACCATGTATTTTCCCTTTCTATAGGTTTTCTTCGATCGTTTCCTTTCCCTTCATCGGGATAAATAACGTTCGGTGGCGACTCTTCTGTTCCGACCCCGCCGGTTATTTTTTGGCAGTTGCGACAGCTGGCGACTCTGTTGGGGACGCTGGTTCCCTATGCGAGTCAATCCTAGCGCTTGTCTATTTTTATTTCATTGGGTGTTTATTTCTGTGCATTATTTGTTGTATATTACTGTATTTTATCGCATTTATTGCATTTCGATTATTGTTATCATATTGCTCTACTGCTGTTGTGCTGTTGGTGGGTTGGATTCATGAGAGATAAACCCAATACCCAGGCTTGAGTATACACCTAGGATTAGAGTGGAAAGTAGTGTGACTTGTGTGGCATTTGGCCAGACTTAGTATACACTAAAATTCCACATCCAGACGAGGTTTTCTTTGGTAATGTTCTATCCTGCGCATTGGGGCAGATGAGTAACCTAGAGAGCTGTCGATTCTGGAGACCATTCCATGAAGACTCAATTGAGGCACTCCTCCCAAGAGGTAATAATGGCAGATCAAAAATGGCAAACCCATTATGCTTCTTGATCCGAGGACCCGAAGCTGGGAACTTATCATAGGGCGACCTTTTTTTAGGGGAATCAGTTGAGGTCTCCTAGATTGATGATGATGCTAAACCAAAAATGGTGACCATATCATCATTTCTCGACCTGAGAGCTCGTGACGTTGAGGATCCTCGATTTTTCTAGAACCCACATGTGAGAGGGGCTGGGTGTTTACAGGTTTGCAGGTAACCGTAACCTTCAACCTACCTAGTATTCTGGTTTTCCTATCAGTGTGGACTTATCAGCCTGGTATTCTGGTATTCTGGTTATTCGGATATTCTGGTATTCCGGTATTTTCTTCAGAGCAGACTTGTTAACTTATTCAGTCATCAGCACAGCAATGCAGAGCTTTATGGAAGGCTTAATCCCATGTCTGTTGCATCTGCATCAACATGTTTGCATTCTGACATACATGTTCTTGTATTTCCAAGGATCTTAACTTTGAGACTCGTTGTTGAACATTTCCATCTGTTTCTTGTGGATCTTGTGTGAAAAAACTTGAATTAAAGTAGAATGATTCCTAGGAAATATTTGAACATGGCATTTGCGTTGCATTTCCATTCTCATTTGCATAACATGTGTTCGAGGTTTGGTTATTCTTGTCCTGATCTGGTCTTCTTCAGAATTGCAGACTTAACTTCTCAAGCCATTCAGAAGTTGATCAGGGAGCAAATTCAAGCGGAATTGAGGGAAGTACGAAGCCAAATGGGGCAGTTTATGGGGGATATGCAAGTGTTTATTCAAGACCATAAAATTCTGAGGGAGGAGGTCAATCAACTGAAGACTCAGATGAGCCTGGTTATGGAAGTTGCGAGAAATGTGTTCAGAAAGGATGGCAATCCCCTGCCTAAGGCTGCAGCAGAAATTGTCGTTCCACCCTTGCCTCTGGGGTCTCTCCCAAAGAGTGATGCGCCTCACAGATTTTCTGCACAACCTGGGGTTCCGGAACTTCCTCGTCAGCAGCTATCTCCTATTTCCCAAGATAACCCCAAGGTCAAGAAGTACCCACTGAAGCCGAAGAAAGCCGACATAATCTTTGATCCGCTTCAGATCTCTTATGCACAGCTGTTGAGGCATCTACTTCAGCTCCAATTGGCTGAACTTTGGACGATAAATCCTCTTGGTGGTAAGCCCCCACCCGGTTATGATGTAAGAGCCCATTGTGACTTCCAATCTGGTGCGTCGGGGCATAATGTGGAAAAATGTAGGGCCTTTCAGCATGTTGTTCAGGATCTGATCGATTTAAAGACAATTGAATTCACGCCGGACGACGTGAGTGTACTAGGTGGTCCTACTCCTACTGCTGCAAGAGAGGTGAATATCCTTGTTTTCTCTCCTGAAGCTGCATCAAGCCAGGGGCATATCTTGCAGTCCTTGGTCTTAGAACCTCCACGTCCACAACCTTTTCCTGTTTCTAGGCCAAGTTTGAAGAGGAAAATGCTTGGAAGAGAGGAGTACCTGAATCGGTATCGACAATAGACTAGCTCCTAGAAGAGACAACAAAGACCCAGAAAGCCCGAGAGAAGGTTTGATCTCATTATTGTTCGTCACAGTCAGCTGCTTGCTCGTTTACTTTAAGACTCTTTGGTTTGGTTAAGGGAAGTTGCGCCTGTTCCGTATCCCCTTCCTCCAGATTGTGACAAGAGTGCTAGGTGCGAGTACCACTCAGGGACACAGGGGCATGCAATTGAAAATTGTAACGTGTTCAAACACAAGGTGCAAGATCTGATTGACGCTGGGGTCATTATTTTCACTACAGACGGTCTGTACGTCAACTAAAGCTTCCCAAGTAAGCACTTAAGACTGCAAGGACATCATCAAAAGCAATCAATCCGGCCGGAGCCAAGCCTCCTCAATAGTGGCAAATATCAGATTTCTTTACTGCATTTTCATTTGTAATTTTTTTCATTACTGGTTAATGTCTTTGCATGTAAAAACTTGTTTAGTTTTGAATGATGATTTTAATGCAATGAGTATGTTTTTCTTGAGGTATTCCATTCGTGTTCACTTATTTAATATTCCTGTGCATTGCAATACCAACTTTCTTTCTTAAGCTCTTTGAGGGAGGATGATGAAGTAAAAACGCAAAATCTTTGGTCATATGCTTTTGGGATAAAACCTTGCTGATGATGTACAGGCATTGTTTCAGATCCCCAAACACCAGAGATATAAGGGAGATAGACCTTTGTCAACCCCTTTGAGCCTTGAAGTAGGAGTTTCTTTCGAAAAACCCTCAATCTTAACCTGGGGTAGGGTAGGTGTCAGTTAATTCGACCGAGCATTCAAATTTCGAAAGGAGAGCGCATCCAAGGATCCATTACCTTTTATCCTTCACAATCCCACAATAGTTATCCCTCACCGACCAAGGAGTGAGGCAGGCACAACCCAAACAAGTCAGACAAGCCAATGTCACACGATTTGTTCAAAAAAAGAGAATCAAAAGAAAAATAAAGCCTGCTAAGTCGAAAACTTGAAAACAAGTGACTTAGGCAAAAGTTAGGGCATTCCGCTGGACTTCAATATCGAAAAATTCAAAAGAATCAGTCCAGGCAAAATCAGGGAAAACAAGAGAATAAAAAGCGGAAAATAAGAGAAAAAAAAGAAAAATCCTCGATAAAGAACAAGTTGTGTGACTACAGACACCAAAGACAAAAGGGGTGACTGTCACTCCAAAAAAACAGTGTGGGTTCCTTCTATCCTTTTATCCTCATACCATTAACTTTTTTGAAAGATAAGCATTTGTGCTGAATTAACTGAACGTAAGACTAGAGAACATCAAGGATAATGGGCGGGTACAAACAAAATTTTGAGCCTTAAATCCTTTTTTCTGAAACCGTGAATCACGCCACGTTACAACCCTCAAAAGCCCTAATTGAAGCGGGGTTTATTCTGAAGGCGTACTTCGACGAGATAGCGTTCCTGACTCCCATGAGTTATGCTAAAAGTCCTTTGTTGGTATTGCATGTGCATACTATCTTCCATTAAAAATCTGTGTCGTACCTTAACCAGTGACTCGTTCACAGGTTTTGTCGATATCTTTTCAATAAAAACCTCAAGATTAATATATGTGTTGCATTAGAATTATCATTCTCGGAATAAACATTTTCTGCTTGCTTACATGTATTTGACGCCAGTGAGGCTTACATAGTGAGAATCAGTCGAGAATTTTGATCTCGCCAAAAGGAGATGCTTGAAAACTCCGAGGGACAAACATGTCAAGGGACATGTTGCCAGAAGACTCTATTAAATGTGGGCTTGTGGGCTTTCCCAGGAAGTCGTGTTAAGAAGTTGCCAATCGAGGGCAGTCATGTTAAGAAATCCCTCTGAATTTCAGTTAATCTGGGGCATGCTTTCAAAGATCGGCCAGACAGGGGTAAAGTCAGGTCGAGGCTTATACTGGGGAAAGTCATTTCAGGAGTACAAGAAGCTATTCTCTCTGGAGGATGGTTAATCAAAGTCACTGGGCAAGATATGTTAGATCTTATTGATACCTCCTAAAGACAAGTTCTTTATGGGTTATGTTGCATCAGGGCACCTCCTTTTGGTTATATCACACCTGCAGGGTTCATGTTGATAGTGAACATGTTGACCCCAGTAAAGTTTATCTCCCCAACAGAGATAGCTGAAGTTTTATCACTCAACAGAGTGGGATTATTCTCCCCAACAAGAGTTCAGGAGTTTGCTCTCCCCTGTCAGCTTGGTGAAGTTTATTGCTCTTCAGCAGGAGTTCGTATTCCTATACAGAGTGTCTGGTTTGTGCTTCTTAATCGTGTTTGTGGCAAGGTTATTTCCGTATCCCCAACAGGACAGGGATAGAAGGTAGATTTCCAACGGAGGAGTAAGCTCAATGATGTTCCCTAGCAGAGTGGATGTCGTCAATCATCATTCCCCAAGCAGAGTTATTGGTGGTGGCTGATATTCCCCAACAGGTTAAGGGCGTTTCCCCGACAGCAGGGTAAGTTCAATGATATTCCTTGGCAGGTTCGGTGTTATTGACTTCATCCCCCAAGCAGAGCTTGATGCTAGTAATCTCAACAGTCTAGTCAGCAGTGGTTGACATCCCGACAGTTTCCAAGTCCAACGACTATGGGCGATTCTCCGCATCAGATTATTTTGGGTTTTATCTTCGGCAGGGTTATTCGTAATCCCCAACGGAGTGGGAGTTCTCTTCGGGTTTCATCTTCAGCAGTGGTTATATCAGGAAGGCCGTTCAGTGTGACTTCCTCAGCAGGGTTTGTGACCTAGGAGACAGTTCAGTTTGTCATCCCCAGCGGAATCGGCCTCATCTCTTCAGCATTTATTTTGCTGGAGGGGTCTTGTTGCATATCGTAAGCATCTTTGCATTGCATCCTCAAATGCGTAGCATTTCCATTTCGTATGGAGCATTACGCCATAGAAAGAAAATTCAAACATATGCATGCGAAGCATAAGCCAGATTTGGTACCTTGCGCAAAAGCTCGAATCAAATTTTAGTCAAATCAGTGACATATCCCCATAGAGAATGCCAAGCCATTCCTCAGCAGGCAATTTCTTCCCGTCAACCCCTTGACGATGTGTTCCGAGCTCAGGTTTTGTACCTTCGGATATCTTTTATTCCGAGCTCAGGTTTTGTACCTTCGGATATGTTCAGTTTCTTCCCGTCAACCCCTTGACGATGTGTTCCGAGCTCAGGTTGTGTACCTTCGGATATGTTTTATTCTGAGCTTAGTTTTTGTACCTTCGGATATGTTCAGTTTCTTCCCGTCAACCCCTTGACGACGTGTTCCGAGCTCAGGTTTTGTACCTTCGGATATGTTTTATTCCGTGTTCAGGTTTTGTACCTTTGAAGATGTGAAATTTTCTTTCTGTCAAATCCCATTGACGAGGTGATTCCTTGGGTTCCATCTTCTTTCCGTCAATTCTTTGACGATGTGTCCCTTCGGTCGGGTTTTCCTTTCTGTCAATTCTTTGACGAGGTGTTTCTTGGGTTTCATGTTTCCTTTCCATTAAATCCCTTTGACGAGATGTTTCTTGGGTTTCATGCTGTCTTTCCGTCAAATCCCTTTGACGAGGTGTTTCTTGGGTTTCATGTTTCCTTTCCGTCAAATCCCTTTGACGAGATGTTTCTTGGGTTTCATGTTGTCTTTCCGCCAAATCCCTTTGACGAGGTGTTTCTTGGGTTTCATGTTTCCTTTCCGTCAAATCCCTTTGACGAGGTGTTTCATGGGTTCCATCTTCTTTCCGTCAAATCCCTTTGACGATGTGTCCCTTCGGTCGGGTTTTTAGGTTTTCTTTTCGTTAAATCCCTTTGACGATGTGTTTTTTCTCGGGTTCCATTTTCTTCCCGTCAATTCTTTGACAACGTGTTCCCTTCGTTCGGGTTTTCAGATGTTTCTTTACGTCAATTCTTTGACGTCGTGATTCTTCGGGTATATTTCCTTTCCGTCAAATCCCTTTGACGAGATGTGGTTGGGTTCCAATTACCTTTCTCCCCACAGGTTGCAAATTTTTGGGTTTCTTTTTGTATTCAATCACCTTTTACCTTGAATGTCTGAAAGCCGTTGCTATCATCCTTTCAAGTCCAAGTTGATTGAATAAGGGCAACTGTAGCACCCCAAAATTTGCCCTCTTGTTTCTAGCTCTAACTGGCTTATGCTTCTTTTCTTTTCGCATTATCATTTTTGCATACCATTGGTTCTATGCATGGGATCAAGGTATCTTGGTTAGCTCAAGAGGAGTGTGTTTCTTAGAGGATCAAACAAGATCACACATTGTTTTTCCTGCTCTCATCTTCGGGTTTGCTTTTGAGGGAGATCACCAGTATCCGTGTGTTTTTATAACTTTATTTATGTTTGTTTCTGTTTACTAAGCTCTAACCAAAATACCAAAAATATTTTGCAATTTGCTTGTTTCTTTTTCAATGTGTGTTTAGGGTTTTACGGGGAGATTGACGGAAAAGGAATTGGTTCCAAGTCATGATTGGCTATTCAGTTAAGGTCAAGATCAGATGGAAGTTTAACCTAATCTTGGTCAAACTATCAAAGGATTGCTTCAATTGCAAACTGATTGTGGCAGTGGTCTATTTCTCAAGCAGTGCATGTTCAAGATCAAGTTATCTCGTGTTGAAATCCATCAGGTTATCGAACAGTGATTCATGAGAAACTTGGTCCAGACTATCTTTATTGAGTATCCATCCATTCATCAGTGGTTCATCTATGGATTTATTTTCCTCAATGTTGATCCATAATCAGGGATTGGTTGTTATTCAGTTGGTGCATCAGCGGATTTTGACGGTGATAATTCAAGGTGTAGAATTTGGAAGGTTTCATGTCCACGTGTGGAAAATATTGGTGGAGATGCAAGCTAGTCTTGCTTCTGAAGGTGGTAGCAAACTCAAAATGGTCATCAGTTTCATTGATAATCTTCTTCAAGAAAATGTAATTGGTAGCAGTAGTTTTGAGTTGGAACATGTATGATTCGAAAGGAACTTGCTGACAGGGGTTGATAGCCGATGAATACTAAAACTCCACTATTCATTCCAAGATTCAGATTTCCTATATCTCATCATGGAGTATTTACTTATTGGTCACATTATGATAATGTTAATGAAGAGAAGATATTCATTCTGAAAATGCTGCTCGTTTCTACATTGCTGAAAGTATTCTAGCTATCCATTCAGTACATCAACACAACTACGTGCATAAGGATATAAATCCAGATAACCTTCTACTGGATACAAATGGTCATTTTAAGCTTTCAGACTTTGGCTTATGTAAGACTCTTGATGACAAGTTATCCTATTGATTCTAATACTGAACTCAAATGCTGTTGGAACCTTTATCATCAGATAAGCAGAAAACTGACAATACCATCACCGACTGTTCGTGCAGCCAATCCTAACATATAGCGGAAACCACTCTCACTTCGAAAGTTGGCTATCTTTGTTCTTAGAGCTACTTTTCAAAAACGCATTTGTCAAAGGCTCATGAGAGGTTAATGTTGTGTGACAAGCTTCGACAATATCCAAGTGTTTCAGTTAATTTCTTCTTAACAGACAAGACACGTGTGGTAATGCTTGAAGTATACAATTTAGAGGACTGGAAATAGCTTTAGCTAATGACATATCGTGAATGCTATGTTTTGGAACGAATGGTTAATTCAAGAGATCTACAACCATTTTGCAAAATTCTTTAAATGCTACAAATGTCAGCTCTGGATGTGGTTTTCTATGGTAACAGTTGTAAAGCAACACAACCGAATGCAACTGTTTTGCAACTTTCTGTTGTTGAGATGGTGGAGGAACATAAGAGTATATCTTTCTCTCTGCTTCCACTCTGAGCGATGTGCAACCCTGCTGAAGCAACCTTCTCAACCTTGCTAGGATGGAGGAACTGTAGAGTTGTGCACATTAATATCATCGGCTTCTTGGCATAACCACCATCTGATCGCCCCGCAACTATTGTTCTCTCCCTGATTAACAACTTTGATAATATCATTACATGGCTTGTTATCAAAACTAATAGTTGTCCACCGGGAAACCGTTCAGTTTTGTCAGCACCATTTACATTCAAGGACGATGGTGTGGAATTATTATCATGCAGTACAATTGGACTATCCAGATTGTGCAGAGAATCACCAGTTTTAGAATTAAAAGAAAGCTCGTTATTAAGATCAAAGTTTTGACGACGATTCGGCTTGAGAGCTCCGTCAAATAGAAGGCTAATGTGTAGGAATCACAATTTGAGGTGCAAGAGTAATATTTTGCAGAGTAGCATTAAATTTCTCCATTTATCCTCGAAAGCAATGTTGGAACAGCTACATAGTTTTTCGGTGAACTCTTTGCCTCTGAGAATGTTTTTCGACTTTCCAATACCATATTTTTGAACGGCTCAATACAAAGCTTCCGTTTCTTCAGGCGTCCACTTCTTTCTTCAAATTCTTAACGGTTTCACCAACAAAATTTCGGTTTTTCAAAAGATAAAAGACAAGGAACTGACACCAATCATAATTCTGATCAAGTTACTGGAATTCATGTACACAAGTTTACACCATTGTCACGTTCTGCAAATAAACCAGTTTATGGGTTCTCCTGATTCATTCAGATGCACTGGAAATATAACTCCCCCTTAGAGGAATCTGGTTTGTCTGTGCCCAAGGTACGTGTCGCAAATAGTGTGACTTTGTTGTCCATACGAAAAAGCATTTCAAAGTTGAAAACTTCTAAGACTACTCCCAACACATCTACAGAATAGTTGGAGTCCTATATTTTCAATGAGCTGCTTGTAATTGATGCAGCACGACTGTCATCTCTTGGACCTGTTGCAAACTTTTCTCAATCTGTTCTCAGAGGTAAAAAAGAATGTCTAGAATAGCTGTTATAAAATCTGTCGTTACAACAAAGCCTTACCAAGCCATTTCCAATCCATGAGTTAATTGCAAAATAATCCACGTCACCTTTTGAATTCACAAACTGTAACAAAGATGAAATATCACGTAAGTCATAAAGCCGTGCAAATCCACGTCATGTTTAAATTACAAGTGAGCTGCAAAAAATAATTCCAAAATGACAACAAAGTCTCAGCACAAGGTTCACACAACGCGTATTGGATTGAAACGCAACAAATAATTTCAAAAACGGCAAATCGTTTTCACTCATTCTCCCTCACTCTCCACCTATAAATACAACCCACCTCTCATTCATTTCTTCAAGCTTTTTAAGCCAAGAAACCTCTGCTAATTTTCCTCCTCAATTCCCACTCTGCGAAACCGAATCTCACCTATATTCCTCTTCTACTTTTCATTCAAATTGACACTCATTTGGAATCAAATACCATCCATAAGTGATAGAAGAAGAAGAAGAAGGATCAGTTTCGTTCTTACCTGAACTTTGAAGGTAGAATCAGAGCTTTTCGCATTTTCGGATTGAACTTGTTGTTGCTTGAATCTCGAAATTGATTGTTGCATCAAGTATGGTTTTGAATTCCGTTTGTTTCCGCGCAATGTTCGAGCTCCGCTGCTGCGGAGCAGCGTTGGCTTTGGTGAAATGTTCACGAGCTAGAAGGAGATGATGAACCAGTTTCTGATCCTATTTCTTTCTTTCTTTAGTATTTTTTCTTTTACCCTTTTTTAAATTTGTATTAGCTTTTTTTAATTAATCAAATCTAGGCCGTGTAGGCCCATTTTTTTTCATACCACCATTTCTTTTAATCTCTCTTTTTTTCTTTAATTTTCTTTCATAATTTGTTTTTTTTTCTAATTCAATTTTCTTTACTGTTTTCTTTTAGTAATTTCTTAAATTTTTTTTTTAGTTCAAAATTTCCTTTAAAAATCATGTGAATATCTTAATTCTTGATTTTATTTTGAATTCTCATTTTGATTAATTGTTGTTGGTTGTATGGATTATAACTTGTTAGATCCATTTTTCTTCATCTCTTTTCTTTTGGTAGATGAAAATCTATGAATCGATGATTATTGATTTTCGAAGATGTTTAATCTTCATTATTTCAAATCTATGGATGAGTGATCATTTGGATCATTCTCCATACTTTAGAATCGTGATAGGTTTCCTTTGATAAATCAATGCGAAATCTCGATTATGATTAGACCATTCCCTCTTTTCTTTTTGTGTGGCATGTTTTAGGAGAGTGATTTATATATCACTTCTCTAACATGTATTAACACGTAAAGTGCATTGACCGACCTCGAGTAGGGTGACTTTTATATAAGTTACTTGGCGATGGCTTAACATAGCGCTACATTTGTCCCTCCCTCCGAATTGGAACTTGATCTTTCGTGGCCCAAACCTTTTGGTTGTGTAAGCCCAAGGATGGTTAATCATTTGTATTAGATTCAAAATCTTTGAAGCTTGTTGTTGTAGAGGCTTTGATTCTATCAATCTTCTAACAATTCTTCCTTAACCTTGACCTAAGTACATCGTTTGATCATTATAGTTCAAGACACGAGACGGAATAATCGGTGATACTATTATGTATATACTACTAATCACTAACTTACTAACAATATTATTGTACTAATATTGTTTATGTTTCCTTCTCGCTCCCTATCTCTCTTTTACTTTTATGCTCCATTATTATCATCTCATATCATATCATGTTTATGCTTCCGTCATTTTCACTTTGTCCACTTGGACACGTGTTTATGCTTATGCCTTTTTCTCTTTGTCCACTTGGACCAAAAACATTAATAAAGGACAAAACCTCTAAAAAACTTGTGCTTTTAATCTTGGAATATGGTTACTATCCTTTGCAATGGACATGGAGTTTTGTACCTAGACCGTGGACATTCAGTGCTATTCTTAGAACCTTGGACTTAGAACTAGGACTTTCTCCCTTTGCTTTGGAATTATGGTTTGAAGACTATGGAGCTTGCTTGTGTGGTTAGGCTATTCTTATCCTTAGCTTTTACTTTATATTTAGGATAGTCACTTCTTATCCTCCCCATTCTTTAATTTTCAAGATCCCGACTCTTTCTCTCGCACCCGTGCGATCGAGACCGTTCCCGTCTTCCCGTAGTTGCGTGAACTATGGATGCTTTGATTCCTAATTCCCAAATGAGGATACGTAGGCACGAGATGCGATATCTAGGCGAGAACACTAACAACTAACTCCCCTCTTCTCTCGCACCCTTGCGATTGAGACCAACCTAATAATTGAGTTTTTTCTCTCGTACCCTTGCGATCGAGACCTTACCGACCCGTAGGTCGAACTACGATTGCTCTGACTTCCTCTTTCTCGTATGATTAAGGATACGTAGGCACAAGACGACGAATTCTTGGCGAGGAAACATCCCCCTTTTAGTGCGTAGTGCATCGAACTACGTCAACTCTGATTCTTCGTTCGTCCACGGAGATACGTAGGCATAGGATCGCGACGATCCTTGTGAGTCCGTTTTTGTTTTCCCTTTTCGTTTTCTGTTTCCGTTTAGTAGTAGACTTTAGATAAATCACCATTTTATTAGACAATAATCGTGGATCCCATCAAGTATGATGGACGCATGGGGGTGCTAATACCTTCCCCTCGCGTAACCGACTCCCGAACCCGGACTATGGTTGCGATGACCATGTTTTTTCCCTTTTTCTAGGTTTTCTTCGATCGTTTCCTTTCCCTTCATCGGGATAAATAACGTTTGGTGGCGACTCTTCTGTTTCGTCCCCGCCGATTATTTTTTCATAGTTGCGACAGAATGTCTTAAATCATGTCCCAAGGTTTGAGATCATGCCTTGCTTAAAAGTCAAAGGTACAATTGACTTTTCATCAAAACCCTAGTTTGTGGCCCAGATGAATTTGAATTCTTGCACTGCTTATGAATCAAGTTCTATGGATCAATCCAATCATATGAATGGACTAATATGAGGCATTTGATGTCTTTGAAACATATCTTGAGGTTCTAGATCATGCCTTGCTCAAAAAGTCAATCCAGGGATTGATTAGGTCAAAACCCTAATTTTGTTGCACTAAGGATCTTAAGGCTTGTTGATTTTGAAATGAGGCAATCTTGTACTTGATTATTTGTGAATGAGAACTCTTGATCTTCATGGGTGAATGAGAGACTGAGTAAGTTGAAAATCATGCCCATTCTTGATTGATCCTTTGCCTGAATCTCCTTTGAGGCTCAAAAACCCTAATTTGTAATCAAATGAAACAAACAACAATCTTTGTATATCCAAATGGGTTAGTGATGCATAAAAATATATGCACATATGATGCTAATGAAGTGCAAATGATGTGGGATCTTAGGATAAAAAATTAGGGTATGACAAGTCTCTACCATATGGGCTAATATATTTAGTCAAAATAGAATCGAACCATAATACTAACATGTTAATAAGAGTTAATTGTATTTTTTAATAATATTAAAACCTCTATAATTTCATCAATCTATACTTTTATTCAGTAAATACTACCCTTAATGATATTTATAATTAATTGACTTTTAAATAATATAGTTTAATAAGACATATTATCCTAATTACTAACCATATTTATTTTTCCTAAAAATCAATAGTAATACCTTTTTTAGCATTCTTCTACAAATTATGTTATTTCAAAAAAACTAAATAATATCCCTTAACTAAAATCAACTCCTAAGAGGGACTAAAAAGTCAAAATGGTCCTCCTTTGACTTTTTAGGTCATATGACCATATGACTAGTATGCTTTGGATGTGTTGGTATCAGCTGAAAATAAAAAGAAAAAGGTGGAAAAATTTTGGGGTATGACACACCAGACTTTGAAAAGTACAAGGGCGCAATTGTCCTAAAAGTCACCTTCGAAATGTTTGTTCGAAAGATGATTGCTTATGCGGCAAATGAGAAGTTGATGATGCACACCTTTCAAGTCAGTCTAAGTGGGGCATCCTTATATTGGTACATTCAATTAGAGAGGACTCATGTCAAAACTTGGGAGGACCTTACTAATATCTTCTCAAGACAATACAAGTACAACATGGACATGACGCTATTTACCCCGAAAAATGGTAAACAACCATTAATCTCCAAAATACAGGTTACTTGTAAGATCAACCAATGAATCCTAGGACATAGTTCATAATGACCTTTCTATTGTTGATTTCTTTGTGTTTAAGGATAACAGACTTCGACTTGGTCGAAGGAAAGTATTAAATAATGCTATATTTGACACTTTGACTATTGTAAGAAATGTAAAAGTAAGATACTAACACTAGAAACTTTAAAAGAAAATAAAAACTTGAAAGGAAATGAAGATGAAAGAAACAAAACGAAGTGTAAATTGAGTAAACCAGAAAATTTGCATTGAAAGTAAAATATGTTGTTTCATATGCTCTTACATCCTCTCAACCATTCGCTCGTTTCTCTAACGTTTAATACTTTGAGTTTTTCAGTGAGATTTTTGTAATACAATGAACCACCCTTAATTCAACCTAATGAACTACTATATATACAAGTGCAAAATAACTACCCTTAACGTTCCTCTTTCTTGAGTTCGCCATGTGCAATTCTGCATGTAACTTATCTTCAAAAATCTCTCCACGTGTCTTCTTAGAAAAAGGTACTAAAGTAGTTATCAAATATTTGAACGTGACATATCGCACCCAAATAACCGCTTCTTCGACCAATCCTGCCAACGACATAGAACCTACGTGGACGAAATAAAGTGGTGTCGAGATGCTCCATTTAACAGCCAAATTCTTCCTAAGTCCCAAAATATGGTCGAAGCGCATTTTTTCTAGACTTTCCTTGTTTGCTGGGTTCCTATTATTGGTTAGAATTCACAGCTAACAAATTGCCCCCTAAAAAGGCCTCTTTCAACATCTCTTAGGAGATAGGGGCATTTTTTACCTTCTCAGATAAAAGTTCACCTAGTGGGGTGATGTCATTTCATCATGAATGGACTAATATGAGGCATTTGATGTCTTTGAAACATATCTTGAGGTTCTAGATCATGCTTTGCTCAAAAAGTCAATCCAGGGATTGATTAGGTCAAAACCCTAATTTTGGTGCACTAAGGATCTTGAGGCTTGTTGATTTTGAAATGAGGCAATCTTGTACTTGATAATGGTGAATGAGAACTCTTTATGTTCATGGGTGAATGAGAGACTGAGTAAGTTGAAAATCACGCCCATTCTTGATTGATCCTTTGCCTGAATCTCCTTTGAGGCTCAAAAAACCTAATTTGTAATCAAATTAAACAAACAACAATCTTTGTATATCCAAATGGGTTAGTGATGCATAAAAATATACACACATATGATGCTAATGAAATGCAAATGATGTGGGATCTTAGGGTCAAAAATTAGGGTATGACAAGTCTCTACCATATGGGCTAATATATTTAGTCAAAATAGAATGAAACCATAATACTAATATGTTAATGAGAGTTAGTTGTATTTTTTAATAATATTAAAACCTCTATAATTTCATCAATCTATACTTTTATTCAGTAAATACTACCCTTAATGATATTTATAATTAATTGACTTTTAAATAATATAGTTTAATAAGACATATTATCCTAATTACTAACCATATTTATTTTTCCTAAAAATCAATAGTAATACCTTTTTTAGCATTCTTCTACAAATTATGTTATTTCAAAAAAACTAAATAATATCCCTTAACTAAAATCAACTCCTAAGAGGGACTAAAAAGTCAAAATGGTCCTCCTTTGACTTTTTAGGTCATATGACCATATGACTAGTATGCTTTGGATGTGTTAGTATCAGCTGAAAATAAAAAGAAAAAGGTGGAAAAATTTTGGGGTATGACACACCAGACTTTGAAAAGTACAAGGGCGTCAATTGTCCTAAAAGTCACCTTCGAAATGTTTGTTCGAAAGATGGTTGCTTATGCGGCAAATGAGAAGTTGATGATGCACACCTTTCAAGTCAGTCTAAGTGGGGCATCCTTATATTGGTACATTCAATTAGAGAGGACTCATGTCAAAACTTGGGAGGACCTTACTAATATCTTCTCAAGACAATACAAGTACAACATGGACATGACGCTATTTACCCCGAAAAATGGTAAACAACCATTAATCTCCAAAGTACAGGTTACTTGTAAGATCAACCAATGAATCCTAGGACATAGTTCATAATGACCTTTCTATTGTTGATTTCTTTGTGTTTAAGGATAACAGACTTCGACTTGGTCGAAGGAAAGTATTAAATAATGCTATATTTGACACTTTGACTATTGTAAGAAATGTAAAAGTAAGATACTAACACTAGAAACTTTAAAAGAAAATAAAAACTTGAAAGGAAATGAAGATGAAAGAAACAAAACGAAGTGTAAATTGAGTAAACCAGAAAATTTGCATTGAAAGTAAAATATGTTGTTTCATATGCTCTTACATCCTCTCAACCATTCGCTCGTTTCTCTAACGTTTAATACTTTGAGTTTTTCAGTGAGATTTTTGTAATACAATGAACCACCCTTAATTCAACCTAATGAACTACTATATATACAAGTGCAAAATAACTACCCTTAACGTTCCTCTTTCTTGAGTTCGCCACGTGCAATTCTGCATGTAACTTATATTCAAAACTCTCTCCACGTGTCTTCTTAGAAAAAGTTACTAAAGTAGTTATCAAATATTTGAACGTGACATATCGCACCCAAATAACCGCTTCTTCGACCAATCCTGCCAACGACATAGAACCTACGTGGACGAAATAAAGTGGTGTCGAGATGCTCCATTTAACAGCCAAATTCTTCCTAAGTCCCAAAATATGGTCGAAGCGCATTTTTTCTAGACTTTCCTTGTTTGCTGGGTTCCTATTATTGGTTAGAATTCACAGCTAACAAATTGCCCCCTAAAAAGGCCTCTTTCAACATCTCTTAGGAGATAGGGGCATTTTTTACCTTCTCAGATAAAAGTTCACCTAGTGGGGTGATGTCATTTCATCATGAATGGACTAATATGAGGCATTTGATGTCTTTGAAACATATCTTGAGGTTCTAGATCATGCTTTGCTCAAAAAGTCAATCCAAGGATTGATTAGGTCAAAACCCTAATTTTGGTGCACTAAGGATCTTGAGGCTTGTTGATTTTGAAATGAGGCAATCTTGTACTTGATAATGGTGAATGAGAACTCTTTATGTTCATGGGTGAATGAGAGACTGAGTAAGTTGAAATTCACGCCCATTCTTGATTGATCCTTTGCCTGAATCTCCTTTGAGGCTCAAAAAACCTAATTTGTAATCAAATTAAACAAACAACAATCTTTGTATATCCAAATGGGTTAGTGATGCATAAAAATATACACACATATGATGCTAATGAAATGCAAATGATGTGGGATCTTAGGGTCAAAAATTAGGGTATGACAAGTCTCTACCATATGGGCTAATATATTTAGTCAAAATAGAATGAAACCATAATACTAATATGTTAATGAGAGTTAGTTGTATTTTTTAATAATATTAAAACCTCTATAATTTCATCAATCTATACTTTTATTCAGTAAATACTACCCTTAATGATATTTATAATTAATTGACTTTTAAATAATATAGTTTAATAAGACACATTATCCTAATTACTAACCATATTTATTTTTCCTAAAAATCAATAGTAATAACTTTTTTAGCATGCTTCTACAAATTATGTTATTTCAAAAAATCTAAATAATATCCCTTAACTAAAATCAACTCCTAAGAGGGACTAAAAAGTCAAAATGGTCCTCCTTTGACTTTTTAGGTCATTTGACCATATGACTAGTATGCTCTGGATGAGTTAGTATCAGCTGAAAATAAAAAGAAAAAGGTGGAAAAATTTTGGGGTACGACACACCAGACTTTGAAAAGTACAAGGGTGTCAATTGTCCTAAAAGTCATCTCCAAAATGTTTGTTCGAAAGATGGTTGCTTATGCAGCAAATGAGAAGTTGATGATGCATATCTTTCAAGTCAGTCTAAGTGGGGCATCCTTAGATTGGTACATTCAATTTGAGAGGACTCCTGTCAAAACTTGGGAGGACCTTACTAATACCTTCTCAAGACAATACAAGTACAACATGGACATGGCGCTATTTACCCTGAAAAATGGTAAACAACCGCTAGTCTCCAAAGTATAGGTTAATTGTAGGATCAACCAGTAAATCCTAGGACATAGTGCATAATGACCTTTCTATTGTTGATTTCTTTGTGTTTTAGGATAACAGACTTCGACTTGGTCGAAGGAAAGTGTTAAATAATGCTATTTTTACACTTTGACTATTGTAAGAAATGTAATAGTAAGATTCCAACACTAGAAACTTTAAAATAAAATAAAAACTTGAAAGGAAATGAAGATGAAAGAAAGAAAACGAAGTCTAAATGGAGTAAACCAGAAAATTTGCATTGAAAGTAAAATATGTTGTTTCATATGCTCTTACATCCTCTCAGTCATTCGTTCGTTTCTCTAACGTTTGATACTTTGAGTTTTTTAGTGAGATTTTTGTAATACAATGAACCACCCTTAATTCAACCTAATGAACTACTATATATACAAGTGCAAAATAACTACCCTTAACGTTCCTCTTTCTTGAGTTCGCCACGTGTAATTCTGCATGTAACTTATCTTCAAAAATCTCTCCACGTGTCTTCTTAGAAAAAGGTACTAAAGTAGTTATCAAATATTTGAACGTGACATATCGCACCCAAATAACCGCTTCTTCGACCAATCCTGCCAACGACTTAGAACCTGCGTGGACGAAATAAAGTGGTGTCGAGATGCTCATTTAACAGCCAAATTCTTCCTAAGTCCCAAAATATGGTCGAAGCGCATTTCTTCTAGACTTCCCTTGTTTGCTGGGTTCCTCTTATTGGTTAGAGTTCAGAGCTAACAAATTACCCCCTAAAAAGGCCTCTTTTGATATCTCTTAGGAGATATGGGAATTTTTACCATCTCAGATAAAAGTTCACCTAGTGGGCTGATGTCACTTCATCATGACCTTTCTCTTTAACCGTCACCTTGAAACGTGCTTTTCCCACTTCCCATACTTCCTTTCATCATGACGTCGGATTCATAGAGTTGGGGCAGGTATTTGCAGAGCACTCACCAACTTCTTCTTCCACTATCGTGCCATGTCACCCCTCTCTTGCGTGCAGCTCAGCAATAGAAACTTCTGGGTCTCTTATTTCCCTCTATAAATAGCTCAAACTCAACTCTTCTAACATTTTTCCACCATTTTTCTTGAAATCTTCAACTGCAAAAAGCATTTTCAGCAACCCTTCTCCAGATTTTCTTCAAAAAATCTTCAAATCTCTCAATGGCGCCTTCAAACAAGAATGCTCAAGCATCCAAAGAACCTATTCCTCAAGCTTACTCATTCCCTTTACACTCGAGAGTATGTACCCAAACCACCAAACATTAAAGAGAAACTCCAGATTTTCAAATCACACGTACTCAATCCCTTTACACTTTCCGACACTGATTATGCTCTTATGGGTCCTACGCTTGACCCCAAAGATGATCTTTCCAAATCCGAGGACTTTTTCCCTGCTTACTATAGAACTAAGCCCGTAGCAAGTATTAAGACCTCTATGGATTTAGTGTATCAGACCACCAACTTGCGGGTTTTCTGCTCTGTTCCCCCAACTAAGAAACACAATGACTATATCTCTTGGCTAGATAAGATAGAAGCCAAGATGGGTAACACCTAGAAAGAAATGGGGATCTTCGACCCGATCCAGTTGTCGAGGAGTGGCCCAGCGTATTGTCAAATTATGTTTGTCACCTCCATTTACTTATGGGAGAGTATGACTAATACCTTTCAGCTCCCCTGTGGGATGTTGACGCCCACACTCTTCGACGTGGCCGCCATCATTGGTCTTCACCCAGATGGAGATGAATTCGACCCCATTGATAATGACGATGACATCATTGGTTTTTATGGCAGCCGTGCTGGTTTCACGTGGTAATAGCAGAATATTATGTCGCTGACGACCCTAAGGTATCTGCTGAATAACACATCGCCTTCTTGGCATTGTGGTTATCCAGATGTGTATTTTGCTGCAAATCATTCAAGGTAGCAAGGATATATTTGACCCTTGCAAACTAGCTACATGAAGGGAAAATGTATGCCTTATCCAACTGATCTTAGGATCCCTGTACACATTCTTAGACGAAGCCACTGAAGCTTTTAGGAACAATCAACCTAAAGATAACTTTCTGTTTGCTGGACCCTTTTGGCTCCTTCAATTGTGGCTTAACGCCACCTTTGAAACCTCATTGAAAGTTGATTGTCCTGAAGAGAATGACCCAATTATCAGCGGCCAAAGCAGCGAGGGTGTTCAGCTGAATCTGCTAACCTCTACTGACAAAAGCAGGGTGAATCATGACGCATTTTCCTCTTACTTACTGATGTATTCCGAATGCCATAATTTTACCTTGACCATGGCTCTCTTTGCTAAAATAACACATGGCCCACAATGGTTCACTCGGCCACACTTGGGAACTGGTGACAAGGAAACAGAAAAACAAACCAAAAAGATTTGGTCATCCTTCTTGACGCCTAGGCTCTTCCCTGTTCGACTTGAGCCCATCAAAGAACATGTGAGAATCCTCACCTATCTACCCAACCTGGTATCATGCAAGTTTGGGATTAGACAAACTATCCCCCGTCCCTTTTTCAGGAAGAAGAGCAAACTGTGCCTCAGTACCGTCAACTATTCTAAAGATTATTGACTGCAACACTTTACTCAACATGCTGATGGTCGACCCTAACTCAGCCTCATCAACTTCGAGCCCAACTATTATTGTACTTCAATTTTTGATACTTGGTGAAAATATTACTACACTCAAGAATTCATGGACGCTGCCACCATCCGACAACATCTTGTAGCGTGCGATTTTTGTCGGTGACGCGACCACCTTATCGCATTGGTTGAAAATGGGTGCTACTTTCTGATTTCTTATTTATCCTATGAAGCTGGAAAGAAAAGGGAAGCTATCTAAAATGAAACTTGCACACAAATGATTTCTTTAACAACTGTTAAGATATTGGGGGGCCCGGGGTCAGGTTATACAAAGGGAAGTTGTTAATTACCCAGTGTATATATGGTTATCCATAGACTTTATTTGGCATGTTCAAATACTTTCTGGTGTCTACTGTTATAGGTTAGGAATATTGAGAGAGTGTTTTTGTTGTTTTTGGTTTTCTGTTGTTTTTGGTAAGGTATTGGACCTAAAGTTTTTTATTTGTGTGCTCGCTAAGATTTCACAATTTTATGCCTACGTATTCTCATAAAGATAACAGGGAAATCAGAGCAATTGTAGTTCCTCCTATTCTATGAGAGGAAAGATGTTTGGTGTCTTGTTTAAAGCCCAAGACTGAAGCTAAAAGGTTTGACTGAGAGAGAATTTGTCATCTCTAAAGGGAGATATCTCACCTATTCATCACAGTTGTTGAAGAATTAGTTATAAAGGAGAATTACTTTAACTGGAATGTATGGAATCCAGCAATGCCATTATTTCCTTTATAAGGGAGATGTCCTGAAGGAATAAACTTTAACTCAATATTGAGCAATGCCATTTTTCCTTAGGAGTCTTTACATGCTAAGAGAGGGACATGGGCTTGGATGTAAATAATCCAGAGGCTTGCCACTTACAATAATTAGATGAAAGAGGAAGTTTACCAGGATAAGAGAGGGACCACAACTTGGATTTTTGAATCAACAAGTGTGCCATTTACAGCAGTTATCTGGGATTGGGTTTGTTTATTTGTTATGATGTGTGATATACAGAGAAATGCCTTCTTACAGAGAGAACTTTTGATTTCCTCTGAGGGGATTTTTGTTTTATGTGTGCCTTGATCAAAGCCCAAGGTTTGAAGCTAAAAGGTTGACTTTATTAGGGAGTTCTATATATGTCTTGTACAAAGCCCAAGATTGAGGCTGAAAGAATTGACTCTTTCGGGGAAGTTTTATATTTATCTTGTACAAAGCCCAAGATTAAGGCTAAAAGAATTGACTCCACTGGGGAGAGGTTTTATCTGTCTTGTACAAAGCCCAAGATTAAGGCTAAAAGGATTGGTTGACTCAGCTAGAGAATATGATCTGTAAAGCCCAAGATTGAGGCTGACTCGGCAGAGGAAAAATCATTATACAAAGCCTAAGAGGAGGCTGGTTGGGGAATTTCTTATATGAAGCCTAAGAGGAGGCCGACTTCTGCTGAGGATTATTGAGATCTAGAGACAAGTCTAAATTGGGGAATCAACTCTTGCTTAGTGTAGAAGAGTTGAAATGTCAGGTGCCTTGAGTTTCTGATTCTGCTAGGGTCTTTTGGTGGTAATTTGACCCTAGCTAGGGAATTTAGAATGAAAGTTTAAAGATTGAGTTTTAACCTATGGAGGTTTCAAACTCTGCTGGAGATTGACGAAGTGATCAGGGTTTTCCCTGTGCTTTTTAGGAAATTTGAGGGTTTTTTGAGATCCAAGAGGAGATGAGACTTTCCAAGTCTACTAGTATGAAGAGGTTTACTCTTAACTGGAGGATGATCTTTGAATGATGCCCAAGAGGAGACTGATACTGTCCAAGTCTACTTGTATGAAGCCCAAGAGGAGGCTGAAGTTTTAAGGGATGAGAATCAACCCTAAACTGGTATGATGTTTTGGAATTCTGACTCTCTGGAGGATTGAACTAGTAGAGATAACTAATTTATGTCCTATACCTATAGGAGGTCTTCAGGTCCTTGTACTAAGCCCAAGAGGAGGATGAGAACTTCTAAGAAGCCTGAGGGTCCTTGTACAAAGTGTTGCACCCCAAAATTTTCCCTCCTTATTTTAGTACTAACTGGCTTATGTTTCATTTCATTTTTGCATTATCATGTGTGCATATCATTGGTTCTTAGCATGGGGTCAAGGTGCCTGAGGCAAGTTCAAGAGGAGAAGATGTTCTTCAAAGGGTCAAGCAAGAGAGTTCAAGTGGATCACTTTCTCCTAACTAGTGCAGGAATTAGGGTTTTGAGATTCTTGGGGCAAGCTCCTTGGGTTTTTATCATCACCAAATGGCATATCTTATCTTTGTTGGAGAGGATACACATCATATTTAGAGGAATTTGGATTTGGAGACTGTGCTATTTCCTCCTAGACTGGGGATACCTAAATTAGGGTTTGCTATAAAATCAGTTTATTTCTGATTTTTTGGACAAGACTTGATTCCGTGGTATTCCTTGGGTCCCTAAGTATCTAGGAATGGAAGATTGTCCATCAGTTTGGTTCATGAGAAGCTCAATTGGCCAATGGATCGGGAATCAGGAGAATTGGGGAAAAGTCAACAGTGAGAGGGGAAGTCAACTGTGAAATTTTAAGGTTCTCTTCAAGGGTTTCAAGGTCTCACATCCTCATATGGTCTTCAAGAGTCAAATTTCATACCATTCATCAAGAATCAAGGGTTGGTACAAAAGTTGCTAAATATGGAAATGACCTATAATTTGAAGTTTCCTTTTTGGGCAAGTTCTTATACTACATTCAACTTGACTTTTCATCATCAAAGAAGCTTCAAATGAATTTTCCTCCAACATGAAAGTTGAATATCTTTTTCTCCTCTTTCCAACAAGTACTAGTGGGTCTCCATATCATTTGTGAAACTCAAGTTATGACCAAAAGAAGGCAAAGTGGTTTTTAGGGTTCCATTTTCAAAACTTTTGCATTTTGGGACATAGTGACCTATAATTAATTCCATTGCTTCAACACATGTTCCAACATCAAAGTACAATCCATAAGGACTATTTTTTGGCCTTTGAATCAAGTGGACCCATGGTTTATTCTTCACTTATCTTCCACTATTCAAAATTGCCAAATTATTCAAAACTCATGAATCAAAATGTTTCAAGGCCCAATATCAAATTCAGGTGTGATTAGCAATTGAAACTTAAGCGATCCATCATGAAATATTTGGATATCCATGCATAGAGGAGGGTGTATTTCACATTATTCAAATTTCCAAATTTGTCCAAAACTCATTAAACAAAGAATTACCAAGGCCCAAATCATTATCAGTGGGATGACCTAATGTATTTAAACCAACTCATGCTAGGGTTAGGGAGAGAACACGTGATTTTGAAGGAGAACCAAAGCTTGAACCCTAAAAATTTTTCTCATTGAATCTCTCAATCCACAAGGGCTTTTCAAAAAATTCTTCCACAATCTTCTTTCTTGGGATCCCTAGAGCACGAATCAATCCTCATTCGCAGCTAAAAGCAAGGATATAGGAGGCGTGATCTCAGGTTGGTGGGTTTTATCATGATCTTAAAACTCTTCTTTTTGATATGTATATTGATCTGTGGTGTACACTGATGATTCTGATGTATTTATTTTTGAGATTGGACGTGTGGTTTGCTTGCTGCGTGTGTTTAAAGTTTTGAACCCTAACCTTTTCTCATTCGTTTTTCCTTATGCGTTGGTTATTTGTGAATTTTGATGTGATATTTGAGATCCTGACGAAATTCTGGACAAAATGGTATATTCGTGTGCGTTTTCTGGGTGTTTTTAAGTTGCAGGTGGCCGTGGACGGTGGCCGGAACCCTAGCTCCGGCGGCTGGTGAGGGTTCCGACGAAGGGAGAGGCTGGAGGTAGGAGAGATAATCATAGTCGTTCATGCTTTTAATCCAACGGTTCCTATGCTGCCACGTTTTTATTTTTTGAATTTTTATTTTAATGTTCATGTGTTTATTACCCCACGTTACTTACCGTTTGCCTCCAAATCATGTCCTCACATCACGTTTACTTTTGTTTTTGGTTGACTAATCCTGGGCGTTGGATGAATCTTGTGGCCTATGTAATGGCAACACATTAAAATAAGCACGTGCCTCTCACGTTGTATTTTTTTTTTATTTCTGAGCAATCATGTGGGTGCGTGCGTATCATTGTTGTGGTGGTTGGATGATCTGGTACGTTAATCTTGAATACATTTTATTTATGTTGACTGAATCTGATGCGTTAGATGCATCCAATGGTGAGCATTAGGTCAACTGGCTGACTAGGGTCCACGCGTATTTCTTTTTTTATTTTTATTTTCTGATGGACTTTTTGATCTGGGCTGCTCTCCACACCCCCTTTTTTAAGCCCATTAACAATTCCAACGCGTTTCTTTTGCTGCATACACCCCCCATGCGTATCTCATTATTTTTTATTTTAATTAATTATTGCATTCATTTTTAATTTTTAAAAATACCTAACTGCATTAAAAAATTCCACGAAAATTCATGCATCATATTTATAATTTTATAAAATTTTATTTTATTATTTTATTTTATTTTTAGTGGCTGAAATAATTATTTGTTTATTTTATTTTTGAATTATTCATATCATGCATACCTAAACTTGTAGAATTTTGTTCTCATAGCATACAAAACCTTTTGTATTCATTCTTTTTGCATTTTTTCACCAATACATTGAATTGAATTAAAATATTTTTCTATCATTTTTAAAAGCATTTAATATTGCATTTTAGTCCTGCTTTTTTGCATGTTGATCCATGTTTCTTGTCTGAACTTTGCATGATTGTTTGAGTGACTTTTATTTTGAATTTTGGCATGAATTTTGGACATGTTGTTTACTTCTGTTTGTACTATTTTGATGATTAATTTGGTGATTTTAGAAGATGTTTTGCTAATTGTTTGATTGCTTTAATTTGAGGCCTTCTTGTATGGATATCTCTGATCATGTCTGGTTACCTGTTTGAAAAGGCACTCGTGCCATTGTTTTGGGATTGTGTCTTTGACTTCTTAATTCATGTTTGAATTGTTATAGGTCACTTAATCATTATTATATGTCATTGTTTGGGTTTCATTTGGTTTATTGTCACTTATGTCCGTTTGCACTAACCTTTTATGCAGGGGCTGAGGTAAGTTCTTTGAGGGTGTGGATAGTTATCCATGTCCACTCTCACTCTTTCTGTCTCTCATATTTTCTTTTCTTTAAGCTTAGGTTATCATCAAACCTCACTAACCGTAGGTCACCCATGCATGATAACATTAGGACTCTTAGTTTCCCTTTAGATTTTCCTTTGTGTCTTCTCTCTTCTCATCTCAAAACTTCTTGAAAACACTTAATAAGGATAAAGTGTATTGCGCACGAGCCTTAAGTGTGGGGAATGAGAAATGAGGGGCTTCCTCTCATATTTCTAGAGTGCTTAGCGAGCGTCCTGTCTTGGGACGATTCGTTAAGTATTCGTCCCTGTACCCTAGACTTTGGTGCAATGCAAGTTACGAACTAACTCAAGTCACTTCTGTCCTAAAAAATACAAACAAACTTCAAACCTTTTTGTCCTTCGGGATTGTCAAACTAAAGGCTATTTTAAAAAACGGCACGTTACTTTCCATCTGAGTCGCAAACAGGCATCGACCCTAACTGCCGGATGCGAACTTAATGTCGCTCATAAAAAACACAAAAATAACTTGGTCCGAACTACGTTGACTCTGAATTTCCCATTGCACAAAGGGAGTACGTAGGCCTAGGACGTCGACGTCCTACCGAGTCTGTCTTTGTCTTTCCCTTCCCTGTCTTAGTACAACCATAGATGATAGGATAACTCACCTTTAGATTAGACAACAAGCGTGGATCCCATCGAGTACGATGGACGCGTGGGGTGCTAGCACCTTCCCCTCGCGTAGCCGACTCCCGAACCCAGGCTATGGTTGCGATGACCATTCCTTTCCCTCTTCCTCAGGTTTATGCGGTGTTCCCTTTCCCTCTCTTGGGATAAACTTACACGGCTGGCAAATCTGTTTTCCGCGCCACTCTCGCGTTTGTACCTGGATGAAAATCCTGGGAGCGACACAAAGCCCAAGAGGAGGCTAGGGATGCTTTTAGGAAGCCTGTGGGTCCAAACCTGAGAAAAGTTTAAGAAAGGTTTCACCGGGAATAATCCTTTCCTTAGTGAACAGTTCTAGGGTTTGAAGAAATTCAAAAGAGGTTTTATCGGGAATAATCCTCTTTGGGGAAAAGAATTTATTGTACAAATATTTCTAAGTTGTGACAGTCTTGAGAAAAGTTTCATCGGGAATAATGCCTTTCTCTGTTCCATATTGTATAAGCCCAAGTGGAGGCAAGACTGTATCTGGAATTTCCTATGGGGAACTAGTTTTGACTGTATTGATAGAGTAACCACTGGTTTGATTTAAATCTAGACCTAATTGCTGGGGAAAACTCTAAGCAAGTATATACAGGCATACATATGCAAATGAAATATATAAACCAGTATGTATAAAAAGCACTAGTAGAACTTACAGGTGTGCAAGCTCCAGCATTGTAACCACAGCTGTATGGTTAGTTATTCAAGAAATTGAAGAAAGTTTTTATGAAAATTTGAAGTTGAATCTAAATCAAAAAAGAAAGTTTGTTGTAAAAGGAAGTTTGGGGCTTATACTCAAGGAGAGACCCAGATGATTTCTTTCGAAAAGGCGACGATCGCGTCGTAGTTTTGAAAATTACAGAGGGACTTATATAATGATTGAGGCCCAAACTATTTATGTACAAATGAGGTTGGGTCTTACACTCCATTAGAGGCCCAAAGTGTTTATTTTTATTCAAGATATGGGGCTTATAGCTCAAGGAGATGCCCAGATGAAAAACAGTGATCGCACTGTTATTTTGAAAATTGTATCGGGACTTATACAATGACTGAGGCCCAATTTGTTTATTTACAAAGGGTTGGGACTTACACTCTATCAAGAGGCCCAAAAGTTTATTTTGATTCAAGAGTTGAGACTTATAGCTCAAGGAGAGGCCTAGATGAAAAACAGTGATCACACCGTTATTTTGAAAATTGTATCGGGACTTATACAATGACTGAGACCCAAATTGTTTATTTACAAAGGGATGAGACTTACACTCTATTAAGAGGCCAAAAAGTTTATTTTGATTCAAGAGTTGGGACTTATAGCTCAAGGAGAGGCCCAGATGAAAAACAGTGATCGCACCGTTATTTTGAAAATTGGATCAGGACTTATACAATGACTGAGACCCAAATTATTTTTGTACAAAGGGGGTTGGGTCTTACACTCTACTAGAGGCCCAAAGTGTTTATTTTTATTTGTAAGGGTGAAAATAATCGAAACCCTAATTTGATTTAAAAAATGTATTTTAATTGAATAAAATTCAATCAAAATGATCAAAGTTATCAAACATGTGTGAAAAACAAGTTGTGATCTTGGATTAATGTTTGAAAAATCATGTTTCATTCATAGAATGATTTGAAAATCATTTGAATTTGAAAAAAATCAAGAGAAAGAAATATTTTTAAATGCCTAAAAATGAATAAAAATTAATTCTTTACAAAAATATCAAATATATAAAAATAAATAATATTTTTGTGAAATTTTTTAAGAATAAAATATTTTAACATTTTTTTGAATTTTTTTTAAAAAAAACCAATAAAAAATAATTAAAATTGAGAGAGAAATTAATTTTGGAATTAATTAATAAAAATCATAAAAAATATGAAAAACAGCAAAATATGAGAGAAATAGCAAAATGGTCAAGGTGGGTCTTGAACCCATGACCTCCAACCAAACACAAGCGCGCTTCTACCACTGGGGTGGTGATACATCCGTGTATCAAAACCACTCCATAAACATATATGGGAGGCATGAATTCTAGGCCCGGCAAAGGCAAAAACCAGGTTTTGGTGGATTTGCAAGAAGGCCCTAACTTCCTCAATTCTCCATGGAATTAGACAAAATTTAGATGGTCCTGCCTAGAATTTCATGAGGAATCCAATGGTGCTTTTAGAATTTTCTAAAGATGCTTCTATTTTAAAACCCGATAGTGGTTTCAAAATAGGCCAAGATTTGCAAGTTCTATGCTATCTCATCATTCAAGTAACAATAACATGGTAAATTGGTTCAAACACAACACATTTGATATATATATATATATATATATATATGACATGTGTATGATAAATGGACATCAAAGCAATGCATATTTTAAAGGTTCAAGTTGTGATGCACTTACCTCTTGAAGCTCCTTATGCTAACTGTCAAGATCCTTGTGCCAGAAGTAATCCAATGCCTTAGAGACTCTTGATTGATCCCTTAGAAGCTTTTAGGATAATCAAAACCAGCTGGAAACCTCAGGAACAAGAGTTGGCTCTTTCTTGCAAAAGTGGTAAACGTGACCAAAATGGTAACTCTCTCAAATGGTGTTACAGTTGAGGGAAACCTGTTGGGAGAGTTTGAGGATGATATTTGGAGTGTGTTTGAAGTTTTGTTTGGTTTTGAAAGTGACTGAATCAAGACATGGCTTGTAAAATGCAGAAAAGTCAAAATTTGAGGTTTTGGAGGTTGACTTTCTGATTTTGAGGTTGTACAATGTGGATGAAGGTTTGAACACCTCCAATGGATGATTTATGATGTGTTTGGATGGTTATTTGAGTGGTTTTTGCTCTGGTTTCAAGAATTCCCAAATTGCTCCAATGTGACTTGAAATTGAAGTAAGAGAGGGAGAGTGAGAAAACAGGGCTTTGGTATTGTTTTGGTGTGGTTTGAAACATCAGAAATGACCTCTATTTATAGTAGAGGAGTTTTGTTTTTGAAGGAATAGTGTTGGACGAGGGATCACTCTATTATCCAATGGATATGCCCATGTATCACTACCTTAAATGCCAAGGTACCAAGTCTTCACTTGGCCACTGACTAAAGGTGGTCTTGGTAGCTCTAGGTCTTCTGATCTTTGCAACAAACTTGACTCAATTGGACTGATAGGCTCAGGTTCATGACAGCTCTAAGCACCACATCAATACAAAATGACAAAGTTGAAGTTTTTGGAATTGAAACTTGAATGATCACATGCCAAAGGATATGATCCTTGACTCAATGGTCCAAGCTTAAAAATATCAAGTGAGTCATCAAGATTCCCTCTGATCTTGGAAGAGGACAAAGCTTGCAAGATGACAGAATTTGAAATGGAAATCGTATGGCACAAGAAATGCACCCAATCTGCCTTGAAAACCAGTTTGAGTAAGACATGTTGTGAGGTTCATAACTCCTTGATTAAGTTAAATCAATGGGAGTTCTTGTACTCTTTGGAAAGCTCTCATGACGTACTTTAACTTTGATGTCCACAAATGAACCTGGTTCAGCTTGGATCAAGGTGAAAACTGACCTCAAAGTTGGTAAAAAATGAAACAGATTCTGACTTTTTGAAAATTTCACTAAGTGTTGGAAAAAGTGGTCATTTTCACTTTTTGTGATTTTGATCAATCCATAACTCAAAATCCACGAGGATTTGGAATTTGATGTAGTTGACACTTTTGAAGTATGCCATGTTAACTTTCATTTGAGCTTTGGATGGAAGAAAAAGGCCTTAGGGTTTGGGAGTTATGACCTTGCAAAGTTGGTACCCAATCCATTTTGTTCTATAACTTAGAAAAATACCGGGAATTCAAAGTTGGGAGAAGGCATTGGATCGTACGTTTCAATGGGGTTTAAAACAAGCAATCTGCATGACGTGATGATTCATTTTTTTTAGCAAAGATAGAGAGAATGCAAGAGTGTGTGCAGTGTATTTTCTGAAAAATGCTTATTTTTTATTTTTATTTTGGGTTGTTTTAGGATTACCATTTTCTGAAAAATTAAAAGTGAAAACAACAATAAATACGGGAATGACAGAATGATATTATTTATTTATGATATGTCGATTCTTGAAATACCGCCCTATAAAACAAAACTCTGTTGCTTTGGGCGAAGCGAAGAGGGATATTTACAGAAAGGTGAGCCCTATAAAACATCCGTTCCACCAGGGCAAGGTGAAAGGTTAAAACAAAGATGGCAATTACTTAGACTTATGGACGACTTTCGGGACATCGACAGCTACCCAATGGCGACGAACTCCTCTGTGAATCACAAAGTCTGGTACTTTCCTTCTTAGTTTGTCTTCAGAAATGACGTTGATTTTTGGCGGAGTAGGATCGTTGGAGTCTTTCTCCCATGCAGAGTTGTCACAAAGGAACTCTTCTATTGTCTCTTCCCTAGTGTTTTCACTCTCAAGCGGATCTCTCCATCCAGTTGGCTAGATGTCCTCGTATCTGATGCGAGAGCTTTCGGGAGCAGTGTATTTAACTAGGAAGTCATACTTGCCACTCGGCTGTCCTAAGGTGTCCCATGTTTCTGTGGGAAGGGATGAGTCATCTTCCTCAATGACGTTGACCTCAGGAAATGCATAGTTAATGAACTCTTGTCCTGCAATCTTTTCAGATTCATCACCATGGTGTCGGACATTTTCAGAATGTCTTGAGTAATGATTCCATGACTCGGTGGGAACATGGGTATTCTTTTCAATATTACTTAGTTGATAGGCATTGTCTGGCTGACTCTTTTGCCCCAAGTCTTCTGGGTATGGCTTTTAGATAGGCAAGTCATCCAGGGGATCATAATAATCGTAGTTGTCTTTCATTAGATTGTCTTCCTCTAATGAATTGGGCGGAGTACGACATTCTTCAGGATCACAATCTCCATAGATCATCCTGACGTCTGACCTCGGTATATATTTTGGGCTCTGCTTGGGAAAATAAAATGGCGTGTGCGCCTCTCCCGGACATATATAACTGTCATGGTTGAGATAGGACTTCCATTCTTCATCTGTATTGGAGGAGTCGTTACTGGGTTGAGGAAATATCCGTTGTGGAAGAAATCCTGAATGGGACAAAAACTTTCATCCTTCTTCATAGTCTGGGTACAAGTTGGAGAGAAACCAATACCTTTTCTTGTCTTGTTGTCCGTAGGAATTACAATTTGTCCCCATCCTTTTATGTCATTACTCCCGATCACTTTGAGAGCGTCTTTGTATAAGGAAATCGACGTCCCTTTTTCTTGTTGATTCTCATTGCTCACCGAGAGTGCTTGGAACTAGGTTGCAACAACCTCCTCCGGTTCTACACAAGAGAATGATGATAAGTTGCTCACGATTAAGGTTTTTTCTCTGCATACCGTGACTAATTTGTCATTCTTGATGAACTTCAGTTTCTGGTGAAGTGTCGAAGTGACTACCCTAGCTTCGTGTATCCAAGGTCTTCCTAATAAATAGCTGTATGCTACCCAGATGTCCATGACCTCGAAAGTGACTTGGAAAGTGTGAAGACCGATGTTTATGGGAAGATCAACTTCACCAATAACTATTTTTATAGATCCGTCAAAGGCTTTGACGACGATCTCACTGCCTCTCATCGAAGCTCCTTGAAAAGATAGTCGTATCAGAGTTGATTTTGGCATAACATTCAAAGATGATCCTGTGTCCACCAGTACGCTGGCTAAAGCATCGTCTTGGCAGTTGACTGTAATGTTAAACGCCATATTATGATTCTTGCCTTCTTTCGGTAGTTCTTCATCACTGAATCCTAAGTTGTTGCAGGAAGTGGTTTGGAGATAATACTGTCAAACTGTCCTGCCGTCACATCTTGTTCCACAAAGGCTTGCTCTAAGACTTTTTGTAGAGCCTCCCTGTGAGCTTCTGAACTAAGCAGGAGGGATAACACAGATATTTGAGATGGAGTTTGCAATAATTGGTCCACAATGTTGTACTCGCTTTTCTGGATGAGCTTCAGCATCTCATCGTTGTTCTTCACCAGTTCTGGATTACTAGATTGACCGACTTGTTGATTGGGAACCTCCGTTTGAGGTTCCTTTTCTTTGGCAGGTTCTCCAACTCCTCTGTTGAAGATCCGACCACTCCGTGTGACTCGACTGATGTCGACAATGTTTACAACGGAGGGTAATGGAGTTTCCTTTCCATTTTTGATGGTTGTTGCACCATACTTGTAAGGGATAGCCTTTTATGATTCGTACGGTATTGGACCTGGCAGTTAGATAACCATAGGAGCTTTTTGATTTCCCTGACCATCATAGGCAGCCCCAATTGGTTTGAGGTTGAGGATTCTTCTACTGTCAAGAGAGACTTTTGACTCATTGAGCAGAGGGATTATGGCGCAAATGTCCTCGGTTATTCCAAGATTGGAGATTACGACATCGCTTTTGTTTTGACCAGGGAGATATGCTTGTATCATGTTGATCGACCCAGAACTTGAACATGGTCGAATCTCCTTCTGGTTTAGCTGATTTTGGAGGGCTGCTCGTACAAGATAACATCCTTGGTTATTTTTCGAGCATACTCTGCAGCGCTCATAATTGTGCGGTGGTACCCGACCATATCTGCTTTGCACGCAATGCATCTTTACTAGATCTGTTCCTAAGAGGAGTATTTTGTGAATTTGATAACTGTTGATAGGTTCTCTTTCAATCAAATTCACTGCAGTCATTTCATGTTGCGGTAATGGGTTCGTCTGAAAATTCGGATTAGTATCTTTGAAAGATAAAATCCCGTTCCTAACATGCTTCTGTACATCAGACTTGAAGCTGAGACAATTCTTAATGTTATGTCCCATTCCTCCTTGATGGTAAGGGCAAGTTTAATCTGTCTTAAACTAAAAAGGTGGATTTTCCAGTACTGCGAGAGGCGTCCTAATTTGAACATGCCCCTTGGCTAGTAGAAGTAGAAACAATTCTGCGTACAACATTGGTATAAGGTTGAACCCTGATGGCCGTGTCGTACGATTGTTGTTGTTGCACTGTGGACGAGCCTGCTGAAAAGGCCATTGTGGCCTTTGCTGATACTATTGTTGACTTGGTTGGGTCTAAGCAACTTGAGGTTGATAAGTCGGAGCCGGCGCGGGGTTGATTGCGGGAGTTACCGCCGCTACTGGTTGATACCTTCGCCTTTGCTTTCCTAGAGAGATATTACTGATATGGTGCTCTTTTTCTTTTGGAAAGCATTACCGTATCTCTTAGTACTGCTAGATGGGTCTGCTTCTTTGACCAATCGTCCTTCTCAGACTGCTTCTTCAAGGTGTCCTCCCATGTTCACCATTTCAGTGAAGTCACTGGGTGCACTGGAGACCATTCGGTTGTAATAGAATGAGCTCAAGGTTTTCAGGAAGATCTTTGTCATCTCCTTTTCCTCGAGAGGGGGACAGATCTGAGCGGCAATTTCACGCCATCTCTGAGCATATTCTTTGAAAGTTTCTTTGTCCTTTTGTGACATAGCTCTGAGCTGATCCCTATCCGGTGCCATGTCCAAGTTGTATTTATACTACTGAACAAAAGCTGCCCCAAGATCTCTGAAAGTACTGATCTTGGTGCGGTTTAAACCCATGTACCATTTGAGTGCGGCACCGGTTAAACTGTCTTGGAAGTAATGGATCAGTAGCTGTTAATTTTCTGTCTGAGTAGACATTTTTCGAGCGTACATCACTAGATGACTTTGAGGGCAAGAGTTGCCTTTGTATTTTTCAAAGTTAGGAACCTTGAATTTGTGCGGGATCTTTACATTAGGGACCAAACAGAGGTCTGCGGCATCCTTTGCAAATAAGTCTTGACCGCGAATGGTATGTAGTTCCTTCTGCATTTCCAAGAATTATTCCTGGAACTCATTCATCCTTTCGTACATGTCTTCATTTCCACCAGAAATTGCTTGTGGAATCTGTCCTTCCGGGACAATGTGTACCACTGGTTGTGGTATAGACATTACAACTGTGACTCTTGGCATTTCAGTGCCCTGAAGTTTTTAACCTTCAGGAATTGCTGTTGTAATCCTTGCATCTTCATTTTCCCGAAGTTTGTAACCTTCAGGTCCAGCAGTTCCTACTACGGTTTCTGGGTCTTTAGTGACCGGTGGGATATATCCTTCAGGTATAAAGTTTAAAGGCATGCCCCAGGGGCGCCCTTTAGGCATGTTATACCGAGGATCATGTGTCTCCGTTACAGGTGTAGATGTAATCTCCGAGATTATATTCCTTTGATGTTGTTGCTCCTGAGCTACTGCCAGAGATTGCATGTTGATGTGAAGTTTTTCCAAACTTTCCTTCAGAGCTTCGATTTCTTCTCTCAACTCTCTGTTCTCTTCCTCGAGATCGTCCATTTTATTTTGTCGATTGGCTCGAGTATTGTATGAGTGAGACAGTTTGACTATAGAATTATGACACATACGTGAGACTCAAAGATAAGAAAAAATGCGTTATGTGAGAACGATGAATGATATGCAAAGATATATTTTTAGTTTTTATTTTATTCAAAAAGAAACTTCAGCAAATAGATTGCAAATATCATACAGTGAAGGGTGGAGATCCCTTTTATTGAATTCGAAAGATTGTAGTATTTTACAAGGAAAAAGTACAGTATTTTACAAAGTGCTGTAAGAAAAATGGCTAAACTCAAGGATCCAGAGTTCTCTCTGAAGAGAGCTCAGATGCTTATTCTTGTACTTTCCTTTTCTTTGATCAGGGCCCTTCGGCCGTTGTCAGGTTGTCAGGTTGTCAGTAATTTTCCAAGTGAAAGGAGAGAGCAAATTTCTTCGGTCTTCCTAACTTTCTATAGCATGCTGCTCTAATATCTCAATCAGAGCATCCTTCTCCTTTAGCAGTTCCTGAATCTTGGTACATTCTAAATTAAGGATTTGGTACTTATTTTTCCAAGAGCTCTTCTCACGTTGAACTTTGTTGAGAGCGACCTGGAGTTTTTCCGCATCAGACATGAAATAAAGGACAAATTCCTTTAATGGAAAAACTTCTTGGCCAGGGTAAGGCATCCTCAGTTTGAGGGCTCTAGTTTGCACCCAGTGGAGATAAGGTTCCATGGAGGTACAGTTTGGTCTTCCCAAAGACTCTTTGCCTTTCCCGTGACTATGTTGCCAGGCATGCACTATTTCTTTCTTTAATGCCCTGTCATTTTCCCCTTCCTTGAAGAAAAGACCTTCCAGATGAACATTATGTGGGATATTCTTCATCGGATATCCGAGTTGACGGTGAGCTAAAATCAGATGATTGTTGACTCCTCCTTTAGTTCCAATGATTGGTACGTTAGGAAAATTTCCACATTTGTCGATGATCTCTATCCCTTCATAAATCCTAATGTACTAATCTATGTCAGAATTGGTAAGAGACATAATCCTTTGTGACCAACGTAGAGTACTCTTGTGATCCCAAAAAGCAGCAGACTTGGGCAAATGGGAAATGAACCATTTGTAGACTAAGGGTACACAACATGTGATCATTCCTCCACTGTACAAATTCCTTAAGTGTACAGAATGATAAGCATTTGCGAGCAAGGTCGGCATGGGGTTTCCTATTAAGAATATCTTAACAGCATTGGTATCAATGAAGTTGTCAATGTTGGGAAAGAGGAATAACCCATATGTGAGAAGAACAAAGACGTCTTCGAAGGCAGTTACGTTTCCTATACTAGCAAAGTATAAATCTTTCTCCATCAGGAATTTATCCGGTAAACCCTAGATTCCTCCTTTATTGGTCAGGTGAGTCCTAACTTCTGACTCGTCCAAAGTGATTGCTCTTGCAATGGCCTGATTCTTTGGAATTTCTTCTAGTCCAGAAAAGGGAGCTTGATCAGCGATAGGTAGATCAATCAGGTGGGAGTACTCTTCTAGTGTTGATGCCAGTTGGTAATCCGGGAAAGTGAAGCAGTGGTAAACCGGATCGTAGAACTATATCAGCGTAGATGGGATTCCTTCAACTACGTTGATCCTTAACAGAGACAACAGTCCTCCGTGCTTAGCTCTGAAAGCCTCGGGATTGGTAATCATCCTTGCCAATTTCCTTAAGTCTTCTAGTTTCAGAGCCTTGAAGGTGTACTTGTGCGTTTTTATTCTACCGAAATCCATAACGCAACCTCTGATATTTGCAATTATTGTTTTAGTTCTTATTGAAAAATCTTGTTTGAAAAGAGCTTTTTAAATGAATGCATGAATGCAGCACACACAAATATTTGAAAACATGGGTTCAAGGGTTCAACGTCATGAGCATGGAGTCATGGCTGTACCCATCCCCAAAGGTTGTACTATTTTGGTCAATTTTTTGTACCTGTAGAACGGGTTCTAAAGTTCCCAAAGTCATTGACCCCCTAGGGATATTAACAGCAAGCTGATTCACTCGAGCGAGCTGTAATATCCTAGGATGAATCTCATTTGAGTGTAGTATCGCGTATCAACTATTCCCGATAGCTACCGCACTACCAAATGGTCATATGGTTAATGTCTACTAAATCCTCAGGGTCATGGATACCACATTGGGAAAGATAATGCTTTCACGACAATCAGTCGTTCAACATCGATACTTCCGCACGGGTACCTCGACTGATTCAGTAGATTGCCAAGTTAGCTTGGTCAGGATTCACTCCTTATAAGCGTTTCCTAAATATGCCACCATTTATCTTAATGTTCTCTTAAACTTTCCACATGCGTATTAATCGCAATCCCAGTTAACAGAAAATTAAACACAGGTATCAAGTAGTATAACAGTAAATGATATATATATATATATATATATATATATATATATATATATATATATATATATTATATAGTAGAAAGTAAAAATGCTAACAAAGCCTAGACCTCTTAGGAGCTCTAATCCTAGGACTCCCCAGCAGAGTCACCATTTTTCTGTAGCGTGCGATTTTTGTCGGTGACGCGACCACCTTACCGCATTGGTTGAAATTAGGTGCTACTTTCTGATTTCTTATTTATCCTATGAATCTGAAAAGGAAAGGGAAGCTATCTAAAACTAACCTTGCACACAAATGTTTTCTTTAATAAATGCTAATAGATTGGGGGGTCCGGGGTCAGGTTATACAAAGGGAAGTTGTTAATTACCCATTGTATATATGGTTATCCATATACTTTCTTTGGCATGTTCAAATACTTTCTGGTGTTTACTGTTATAGGTTGGGAATATTGAGAGAGTGTTTTTGTTGTTTTTGGTTTTCTGTTGTTTTTGGTAAGGTACTGGACCTAAATTTTTTGATTTGTGTGCTCGCTAAGATTTCACAATCTTATGCCTACGTATTCCCGTAAAGATAACAGGGAAATCAGAGCAATCGTAGTTTCTCCTATTCTATGGGAGGAAAGATGTTTGGTGTCTTGTTTAAAGCCCAAGATTGAAGCTAAAAGGTTTAACTGAGAGAGAATTTGTCATCTCTAAAGGGAGATATCTCACCTATTCATCACAGTTGTTGAAGGATTAGTTATAAAGGGGAATTACTTTAACTGGAATGTATGGAATCCAGCAATGCCATAATTTTATTTATAAGGGAGATGTCCTGAAGGAATAAACATTAACTCAATATTGAGCAATGCCATTTTTCCTTAGGAGTCTTTACTTGCTAAGAGGGGGACAAGGGCTTGGATATAAATAATCCAGAGGCTTGCCACTTACATCAATTAGATGAAAGAGGAAGTTTAACAGGATAAGAGAGGGACCACAACTTGGATTTTTGAATCAACAAGTGTGCCACTTACATCAGTTATCTGGGATTGGGTTTATTTGTTTGTTTTGATGTGTGATGTACAGAGAAATTCCATCCTAAAGAGAGAACTTTTGATTTCCTCTGAGGGGATTTTTGTTTTATATGTGCCTTGATCAAAGCTCAAGGTTTGAAGCTAAATGGTTGACACTATTAGGGTTTTCTATATCTGTCTTGTACAAAGCCCAAGATTGAGGCTGAAAGAATTGACTCTTCCGGGGAAGTCTTATATCTACCTTGTACAAAGCCCAAGATTGAGGCTAAAAGAATTTACTCCACTGGGGAGAGGTTTTATCTGTCTTGTACAAAGCCCAAGATTAAGGCTAAAAGGATTGGTTGACTCAGCTAGAGAATATGATTTGTAAAGTCCAAGATTAAGGCTGACTCAGCTAAGGAAAAATCATTATACAAAGCCTAAAAGGAGGCTGGTTGGGGAATTTCTTATATGAAGCCTAAGAGGAGGTTGGCTTCTTGAAATTCTAGCCTATGCAGACAGTAGATGTCCTAGCACATGTCAAGACATTGTGCTGGATAATCATTTAAACTAGGAGGCGCAACAGCAGACTGATACCTTGAATATCAGAACTGCACACTCACAGATGTCACGACATCTGATCCAACATGTTTATCATGAACCATAATAGAAAACGTAAATCTGCAGAATGATAAAGAACACAGTAATTGTTAACGCAGTTCAGTTAAACTCACCGACATCTGGGGGATACCAATCCAGGAAGAAGACTTTGCTATTGTGTAGACTGTTACAAAGTTAAACTCCCACGTTTACAACTTTATCTCTAACATCTACCCCATGAACATCTTTACCCAGGTTAAACTCAAACGTTTAGAACCCTGATACGAGATACCCCACTCACTTCCCTTAATCACCAACTCTGATTTCTACATCATCCCTATCAATACAGAAATATGTCAAGCATACTTGACAAACAAGCTAACTCAAATTTGATTAAAAGCTTCATCCAAGAACAATACACAATCCAATACCTCAAGGCTTATGGATATGTGTGATACCTATATCTACCACAGTGTATCAACTGATACAAAGGGAGACTTACAACCTAGAAAGCCAACGACTTTCAAAACCCTAAACCCTTGTTTCTTACACAAGAAAACAAGGTTACAATAGGCGTACTAAGGCATATCAAAACCTAGGTCTAAGTCTTCTATTTATAGGCTTCTGCTTCCTTGGGCTTCAGTCTTTTTGATCCTTGATCCATGCGCTGATTATTTCTGTAAATCTTGATACAGATTTAGAAACATTCTGTCATATCAGATACAGATGTCGAGACATCTATTAGGACATCTTCTCTGGCCAGTCTTCTTCCATCAAGCTTCTTCATGTTTAAACATCTCTTTTGACATTCTGTTTTCCCCAAAATTTGCTCAAATCAGCAGCGCTTTCACTTCTGCTGAGGATTATTGAGATCCAGAGATAGGTCTAAATTAGGGAATCAACTCTTGCTGAGTGTAGAAGAGTTGAAATGTCAGATGCCTTGAGGTTCTGATTCTGTTAGGGGTTTTTGGTGGTAATTTGACCCTAGATGGGGAATTTAGAATGAAAGTTTAAAGATTGAGTTTTAACCTATGGAGGTTTCAAACTCTGCTGGAGATTGATGAAGTGATCAGGGTTTTACCTGTGCTTTTTAGGAAATTTGAGGGTTTCTTTGAGATCCAAAAGGAGATGAGACTTTCCAAGTCTACTGGTATGAAGAGGTTTACTCTTAACTGGAGGATGATCTTTGTATGATGCCCAAGAGGAGGTTGAGACTGTCCAAGTCTACTTGTATGAAGCCCAAGAGGAGGCTAAAGTTTTAAGGGTTGAGAATCAACCCTAAACTGGTCTGATGTTTTGGAATTCTGACTCTCTAGAGGATTGAACTAGTAGAGATGACTAATTTCTGTCCTATACCTGTAGGAGGTCTTCAGGTCCTTATACTAAGCCCAAGAAGAGGCTGAAAACTTCTAAGAAGCCTGAGGGTCCTTTTACAAAGCCCAAGAGGAGGATGAGGATGCTTTTAGGAAGCCTGTGGGTCCAAACCTGAGAAAAGTTCAAGAAAGGTTTCACCAGGAATAATCATTTCCTTAGTGAATAGTTCTAGGGTTTGACGAAATTCAAAAGAGGTTTCACCGGGAATAATCCTCTTTGGGGAAAAGAATTTCTTGTACAAATATTTCTAAGTTGTGACAGTCTTGAGAAAAGTTTCACCGAGAATAATGCCTTTCTCTGTTCCATATTGTATAAGCCCAAGAGGAGGCAAGACTGTATCTGGAATTTCCTATGGGGAACTAGTTTTGACTGTATTGATAAAGTAACCACTGGTTTGATTTAAATCTAGACCTAATTGGTGGGGAAAACTCTAAGTAAGTATATACATGCATACATATACAGATGAAATATATAAACCAGTATGTATAAAAAGCAATAGTAGAACTTACAGGGGTGCAAGCTCCAACATTGTAACCACAATTGTATGGTTAGTTATTCAAGAAATTGAAAAAAGTTTAGATGAAACTTTGAAGTTGAATCTAAATCAAAAAAGAAAGTTTGTTGTAAAAGGAAGTTTGTGGCTTATACTCAAGGAGTGGGAATTTCATTTTAAAATGTTTAAAAACAAACAAAATGAATAAACTACAAAAATTCTAACTATATTAAATAAATAATATAAATTGGATTTTTTTTGTAAAATAAAATAATTTAACATTTTTGTGATTTTTTAAAAAAAGAACCAATAAAAAATGTGAGAGAAATTAATTTTTGAAATCAATTAAGTAAAAGATAAAAAATTCAAATATTTGAAAATTTGAAAAAGGGCGCCAAGAACATTTGTTCTTGCCCGCGTGCCCTGTTTTACCCAGATTTATGTTTTCTCACTTTTCTCTCTGATTACTCAATGGTTTTGCACGATTCAAACACTAATCTTGCTCGTTTTTGAACAAGGATCACAACATTATAGATTAATTGCATTTATATTAAGTGTGGAATGAGAAATCAGAGGATGAACTCAAGAACCCTAGTTTCAGCATGAACACTACGAAATTCCATTCAAGATTCATACATAGCAATTGATTGAGGGTTATCACTCTATATACATGCAGAAACAAGATCGTAACTCAAAAATTCATTTATGATGCATGTAATATGGAGTTTGAAGGCTCCAGGCTTACCTCTTGCAGCTGGTGATCGAATTCTATGTTGGAGGTGTTACAAATGTTGTGTAATGATCTGGATAGCTTCAATGGACCTCAAGTAATGTGTTTGAAGGCTTGGAATAAATTGAATCAACCCAGAACTTGTTGTGGCACCTCCACTGCAAACAGACCAAAAGCTTGAGCAAATGGATGGTGATTTTGTGATTCTGATGTTCCAAATGTGTTTCAGGGCCATGGATCACTCATATATGATGTATATGTGGTGTTGGCATGATTGGTTTGGTTTGAATTGCTTCCTATTTCAAAATTAGATAATGACTTGAAATAGAAGGAAAATCTGGTTTTTGAGATGTGATTTTGAGGAAAGCATCAGTTTGTGTGCTTTGGTGTACTCAAACTGATCACAAATGAGCTCTATTTATAGTAAAGCAAGTTTGTTTTTCAAGCAATAGTGAATGGCAACTGGTATAGGTCTTTGGCCAATGGTTGCATAAAAGAATCCAAGTCTTCTATAGCCATTGACTTGGCTCAGTGCAGCAGGTTATTGTAGCTTTGGTTCAGAGATAAGGCTTGACTCAATTCAGTTAGCAATTTCTTGATGCTTGCCACCTTGTGAATCCATTGAATGCATTGGAACAAAATTGGAGTCTTTGAGATTTTTAGCCTTTTTAGGGGACACATAGCTACATGTAGATCCTTGGACTTGGGAGGCTTGTGGATCAGATATTATTCCTTTGATATTATCCCCTGAGGTGTCCAAATCGATGACAAGGCTTGTAATCGTCTTATTTAGTTAATTTGAGCAAATGACCTATAATCTTCCTTGGGAAGAAACCAGTCTTTGATGCCATGTTCCAAGGGTTGTAACTCCCTGCTCAAATTGAATTTGGAGATGATATGGTACTTGTTGGAAAGCTCTCATGATTTGCACATCCATATTGATGAGGTTGATAAGGCACATCCATATTGTGGCAATGATTTGCGCAATGATGGAAAACCTTGGTGGTCAAAATTTGGGGGATGATAGATGCCCCTATTTAATTTTTTTGGACCTGAAGGTGTGAATGGCGAAGATGTTCGGACATTCAGGGTGTAAGAGGATTAAATATCCGAATACCCAAAATATTGATGGTGGTTATAAATGTTAGCGATTTGCTTATCCATCTTCTTTTGCTAAGCAATGATACTCAGAAAATGGTAAAACTTCCCCTCGATCGTGGTCTTCAGCCACAGAACTGGTCTCAGTTTCTGAAATAAACTTCCCCTCGATTCTGGTTTTCAACCACGGAGTTGGTTTTAGTTTCTTTCGAAATAAACTTCCCCTCGATCTTGGTTTTCAACCACGGAATTGGTCTTAAGTTCTTTTGAAATAAACTTCCCCTCGATCATGGTTTTCAGCCACAGAACTGGTATTAGTTTCTTCTTGTCGAGTTACTTCCTCGACAAGGAATGCTATGTGTAGCAGTTTTTATCAAACTTCTCACCGAGCTATATTGGGGAGACACCATTTGATGGAAAAAATATTTGATGTTAGACTTGCTGGGGAAATCCATTTGTCTGAGTTGTAGAGGTGTGCAAACTTCTCTGTTGGAGATGCCATTTGTTGACTCTACTGGGGAAAAACGAATCTCTTGAAAGACCATTTTTGCTTGGGGATATTACATCATACTTTTCTTCAAGATAATTTTGGAGAAATGCCATGTGATGTGATCCAAATTTGAGGTGTTGGTGACTTCATTATAGCAAACTTTTCGGGGAGAAACCGCTGTATTGTCGAGAGTCTTTTAGTGGAGGCTTTCTCTGGGGATTTTCCTTAATCTTGGAAAGCGAGAAATATCATCTCCAATTGTGAAGAGTGATGTTCCATAGGTGTCTATTGAATGTCTTCTTTCCTTTCAGGGGTTCAAGTTGTCAAATTGGTCGAGGACCGTCTCCAATCCAAAAATAAACTGGGGGGGAGAGATTGCTCGGACGATACATTTCCTGACGAGGAAAGAACTGACAACCTTATTGGCGGGAGGACGTTATCACTTGGGGATAAGACTGACCAGAGTGATAGTAATGTAATATGAATATGAACATGAATCAATTATGCATGATGTATGTATGTTTATGCTGACAAAACAGATGCGACATACAAACTGGTGAATGAACACGACTAGATACTCAGCCACTGCGGGGGATGAAAAGTATCCTCCTTGCTTAGGAGAGGTAGACCCTGTGGGGGTGAAAGAACCATTAATTGGTCTTAAGAGGTAAGAACTCCACTGAGGATATCAGATGGGAAATTCACACCTGAAATAGTTGATCCTTCATCTAGGCGTACTAATTTAGAAGGAGTAATTTGATTCTGCACTTTGAGGTTTGATCACTTCCGGAGAAGCCCTCGATGTTCTTTTCGCGTTCAGCAGTTAAAAAGAAATGTCATCTTTATTTTAAAAGCAGAAGAAATTTTGACAAGTAAAATTCATTTTTTTTTTTGTTTCAAGAATCGTTGATCATGTTAAAATGTCATTATGTAAAGCAGAAATAAATGAGAATTGCAAACAAATGCACTAGGGCTTAAATTTTATTAATAGGATGGAAATCAGCCAAACGTGTGATCCCATAAAGCATTTACAATGTTTAGAAAATGGTAATTTAAAGAGAAAGGGGCTATATTGAAACATAATGACCACTATCCTCCCACCAACTTTGAATTCTGGATATCCTGAGCTTCTGTCGAAGGTGATCTTGACTGGAGTTTTCATGATGGATGGCATTACTGCTGAGGAGTCGAATTCATCAGACGTAGATACTTTCCATGAATCCATAACTTTTGCCTGGACGTTTTCAATCCACCGAGACGTTTTTTTTGTTTTTATTTATTTAGGAGAAGTATTTCTTGACTACGTCAACATTCGTAGGGTAGGTAAACTCCTCTCCATCCATGGTTATGAGTCTCAAGGCGCCGCCTGAGAAGGCTTTCTTAACCACATAGGGGCCATCATAGTTCGGAGTCCATTTGCCCCGAGAATCAGTGAGAAATGACTATATCTTCTTGAGCACGAGGTCTCCTTTTCTAAAGACACAGGGTCGGAGCTTTTTGTCAAACACTTTCTTCATTCTTTGCTGATACAACTGACTGTGGCATAGAGCTGTTATTCGCTTTTCTTCGATAGGTTGAGTTCATCGTGTCGACGTTGACACCATTCAGCTTCTATTAGCTTAGCTTCCATCAATACCCAGATTGATGGGATCTCTACTTCTATGGGGAGCACTGCCTCCACGCCATATACTAGAGAGAAAAGGGTTGCCCTTGTTGAAGTGCGAACAGATGTACGATAACCGTGAAGAGCAAAGGGTAGCATCTCATGCCAGTCTTTGTAGGTTACAACCATCTTTTGAACGATCCTTTTGAAGTTCTTGTTAACCGCTTCTACCACTCTGTTCATCTTAGGTCGGTAGGGAGATGAGTTATGGTGTTCAATCTTGAACTCAGCACACAACTCTTTCATCATCTTGTTGTTCAAGTTAGATCCATTATCAGTAATGATCTAGCTTGGAACACCATAATGGCAGATGAGATTATTTTTGATAAAGCGGACTACCACTTGTCTGGTCACATTGGCCTATGACGCTGCTTCGACCCATTTGGTGAAGTAATCAATGGCTAGCTGGATGAACCGAATCTGTTTGAAGCCTTTGGTTCGATCATGCCAATCATGTCGATTCCCCATATAGAAAAAGGCCATAGAGAAGAAAGAACTTTGAGATGCGTAGGCGGTACATGGATTTTGTAAGCGTATATCTGACACTTCCTCATGTACTTGTAGTAATCGAATTCCATTTTCAGCCAATCATACCCTGCTCTCAATTTTTTTGGCCATTGTGTGTCCGTTGGCATGAGTGCCAAAGGATCCTTCGTGAATTTCTTTCATCAACATGTTTGCTTCTGGTCTATCTACGCATCTGAGTAAAACCATGTCAAAGTTTCTCTTGTAGAGTGTATGACCGCTCAAGAAGAAGTTGACAGCCAGTCTTCTGAGGGTCTTCCTATCTTTTCTTGATGCCCTAGGTGGGTACTCTTGTCTCTGAAGGAAGCATTTGATAACGTGATACCAAGGTTTGTCATCTATGACTGCTTCAATCGCAAAAATATAGGCGGGCCTTTCTAGGCGCATTATGTCAATCTTAGGTACGTCGTTCCCTTGACCTACACTAATCATGAAAGAGAGAGTGGCTAGTACATCAACCATGTGATTTTCTTCTCTAGGGATATGATGAAACTCAATTTTGTTGAAGAATGGAAACAACCTTCTCGCGTAATCTTTGTAGGGAATCAGTCCTGATTGGTATGTGTTCCAATCTCCTTTGATCTGATTGATAACCAGGGCTGATTCTCCATACACATCGAAGTTTTTTATCCTTAAGTCAATAGCTTCTTCGAGACCCATGATACAAGCTTCGTATTTGGTCTCGTTGTTTGTGGATTTGAACGTTAATCTGGCAGTGAAAGGAATATGGGTACCCTGAGGTGTTACGATGATTGCCCCAATTTCGTTTCCATAATTGTTGATAGCTCCATCAAAAATTAATCCCCATTGGGATCCTGGTCCTGGCCCTTCACTAGGTAGCGGTTCATCGCAATCTTTAATATTCAAGTGCATGACATCTTCGTTTGGGAAGTCAAATCCGACTGATTCCTGATCGTCAATCGGTTGATGAGCCAAATGATCGGCTAAAATACTCCCTTTGACGGCTTTCTGAGCATGATACTCGATGTCGTATTCTGATAACAACATCTGCCAACGGGCGATCCTTCCTGTGAGAGCAGGCTTTTCGAAGACGTACTTGATCAGATCTATTTCGGAGATTAACCAAGTAGTGTGACAAATCATGTACTGACGAAGATGTTTGGCTGCCTAAGCCAGAGCGCAACAAGTTTTCTCGAGTATAGTGTACCGAGTTTCGCAGTCGACAAATTTCTTGCTTAAATAGTAAATGGCATACTCTTTTCTTTTTGTTTTGTCTTGTTGGCTAAGTACACAACCCATAGAGTCTTCCAAGACTATTAGGAGGATGATTAGTGGTCTTCCCTCCACTGGAGGTGACAGAATCGACGGATTAAACAAATACTCTTTGATGCTGTCAAAAGCTTTTTGGCAATCTTCTATCCATACGCAGCTTTGATTCTTTCTGAGTAGTTTTAAAATTGGCGCGCATGTCGCGGTCATAAGGGATATGAATCTGGAGATGTAATTCAGACATCCCAGAAATCCTCTGACCTGTTTTAAAGTCTTTGGTTAAGGCATTTATTGAATGTCCTTAACCTTGTCAGGATCAACCTCAATTCCTTTCTAGATGACAATGAATCCTAAGAGCTTTCCTGAGCGAACACCGAATGTACATTTATTGGGATTCAAGCGGAGTCTGTATTTTCTCAGACGCTCGAACAACTTTGACAGGTGTGTCACATGCTCTTCTTCTATTCTGGATTTGGAAATCATGTCATCGACATACACTTAAATTTCTTTATGCATCATGTCGTGAAACAGAGTTGTCATGGCCCTTTGATAGGTTGCCCCGACGTTCTTCAAACCGAACGGCATTACCTTGTAACAAAAGGTGCCCCATGGGGTGATGAATGAAGTTTTCTCCATATCTTCCAGCGCCATTTTGATTTGATTATAGCCCGAGAATCCATCCATGAAGGAGAAGACTTTGAACTTTGCTGTACTATCTACTAGCATGTTAATGTGTGGTAAGGGGAAGTCGTCCTTTGGACTTGCTTTGTTTAGATCCCTGTAGTCTACACACATTCTGACTTTTCCGTCCTTTTTTGGAACTGGCACTATGTTAGCTAGCCATTGAGGATATTCTGAGGTGGCGAGGAAACCTGCTGTCTTACCCCAAATTTTGACCACCAATATTTCCCATCATTGTGAGAATCATTACCATAATATGGATGTACCATCATACCTCATCAATCTCCACAAGGATTGTCCAGCATCCACTACAATCAAGAATAAGGGTTTTTAGCCCTCTCAGAGCACTTAGACAAAGGATCAATCAAGAAATGACATGATCTTCAACTTCTCTAACCTCTCAAACACCCATAAAGGATCAAGAGGACTCCCATATCAAGAATCAAGCACAAAGTTGCAACATTCCAAGTGGATCAAGCCTCAAGATCGCCAGTGTCACCAAATTAGGGTTTTGGTCGACCAAGGCCTCCAGATGGAAATTTTTCCTCTGGGAATGAGCCAATGCTTCAAAGCATAACCCAAGATACTCCAAGGGACCTCATGGACCCAATCATCAAGTCAATTTAGCCTCAGGGGATGGATTCATAAAAAATCAGGAATTAGGGTTTCTTGACCTAATTCACCCCTAAGTTGACTTTTGGAGCAAAGCATGAGCCAAGACCTCAAGACATGATTTTAGGTCCTCAAATACACTACATTGATCCATTTACAATAATGGATTGATCCAAGAAGCTTGAGTCACAAGTTTCAATTTCATCTGGACCATAATTAGGGTTTTGAAGAAAAAGTCAACTGTGCCTTTGACTTTTGACCAAGACATGCTCCCAAACCATGGAACAAGATCCAAGACACCCTAAAACACCTATGGAATCCATCCATTAGGTTTGAATTGGGTCAAGAACTTGATTGCACAAAGAATCACACAGTTTGGATTTCATCTGACAAAAAGTCAACTGTGCCTAAAATCAAGTTTGACTTTTTGGAATTTTTCATAAATATGGTTCTCCTAAGTAAAAAACAATGTTAATATATGATTTTGATCATCATTCATTAAGAAAAATCAAGAAAAGTGAGGTTTCTTGTAAAAGGGGCAACCTTAGAAAACTTAAATTTTTCTAAGTTATGGAACAAAAGTGGTTTTTACCCAACTTTGCAAGGTCATAACTCCTAAACCACGAGGCCTTTTCTTCCATTCAAAGCTCAAATGAAAGTCCATCTGACATACTTCAAATATGTCAACAACAAGAGATTCCAAATCCTCATGGATTTTGAGTTATGGATTGATAAAAATCACAAAAAAGTGAAAATGGCCACTTTTTCAAACACTTAGTGAAATTTTCAATAAGTCAGAATTTGTCTTACTTTTTCCAAAATGTAGAGGCATTTTTCACTTTGATCCAAGCTGAACCAAGACCAACTTTGAACATCAAAGTTGAAGTATGCCATGAGGGTTTTCCAACAAGTACCAGATCATCTCCAAATTCAATTTGAGTAGGGAGTTCCAACCCTTGGAACATGGCATCAAAGACTGATTTTGTTCAAGGCAGATTATAGGTCATTTGCTCGATTTGGTCAAATCAGATGATTACAAGCCTTTTCATCTATTTGGACACCTCAAGGGATAACATCAAAGGAAAAGTATCTGATCCACAAGCCTCTCAAGTCCAAGGATCTACATGTAGCTATGTCACCCTAAAAAGGCTAAAAAGCTTAAAGACTCCAATTTTTTTTCAAAGCATTCAATGGATACATCAAGGTGGCATGGACTGAAGCAAACCTAACTGAATGAGTCAAGCCTTATCCTTGCAACAGAAGACCATAGGCCTGTGCTCTAATCTCAAGTCAATGATCATGGAAGACTAGAATTCCTTTATGCAACCATTGGCCACAAACCTGTACCAGCTGCCATTCACTATTGATTCCAAAACAAACTTGCTTTACTATAAATAGAGCTCATTTGTGATCAGTTTGAGTACACCACAGCACCACAACACTTGATTTCCTCAAAATCTCTCTCATTTTGCAGAAATGCCTTCTTTTGCAAGTCACCACTGAGTTTTCAAGTTAGAGAGCAATTCCACTACAACTCATGATCCAAACACATCCATTGTATCATATATAAGCTGTTCAAACACTCATCCTTGATCTGAAACACCAAAATCAGAAAGTCAATCTCCAAAACCTCAAATTTTGACTTTTTTTGCATTTTTCAAGCCATGTTTTGATTCAGTCACTTTCAAAACCAAACAAAGCCTCAAACACACTCCAAATATCATCCTCAAACTGTCCCAACAAGTTTCCCTTAACTGTGACATCATTTGAGTGAGATACCATTTTGGTCACTTTTGCCACTTTTGCAAGAAAGAGCCAATTCTTGTTCCTGAGGATTCCAGTTGGTTTTGATCATTCTAAAAGCTTCTAAGGGATCAACCAAAGGTGTCTAAAGCATTGGATCACTTCTTGCACAAACATCTTGAAAGATAGCATAAGGATCTTCAAGAAGTAAGTGCGTCACAACTTGAACTCTTTAAATCATGCATTGCTTTGATGTGCATTGATCATGGACATCTCATACATATCATATATGTTATGTTTGAACCAATTTTCCATGCTATTGTTGCCTGTATGATGAGATAGCATAGAACATGCAAATCTAGGCCTATTTTGAAATCACTATCGGGTTTTAATATAGGGACATCTTTAGAAAAATCTAAAAGCACCATTGGATTCCTCATGAAATTCTAGGCAGGATCCATCTAAATTTTGTCAAAATCCATGGAGAAATGAGGAAGTTAGAGGTTTCATGCAAGAGGCAAAAATCAGGCCATGCCTTGGGCAAGGGCCAGGCCTGAAATCCAAGTCACCCATATATGTTGATGGGGTGGTTTTGATACACTGATGTATCACCACCCCAGTGGTAGCGCGCATGTGTGTTTGGTTGGGAGGTCGTGGGTTCAAGACCCACCAAGACCATTTTGCCATTTTCCCCTATTTTTCTATTTTCACATTTTTCATGGTTTTTATTAATTAATTCCAAAATTAATTTCTGTCTCAATTATAATTATTTTTTATTGGTTCTTTTTTTGAAAATTCACAAAAATATTAAAATATTTTATTCTACAAAAATTTCACAAAAATATTATTTATTTCATATATTTGGTATTTTTGTAAAGAATTATATTTTTATTTGTTTTTAGGCATTTAAACATATTTCTTTCTCTTGATTTTGCAAATTCAAATGATTTTCAAATAATTCTATGAATGAAACATGATTTTTCAAACACTAATCCAAGATCACAACTTGTTTTTTACACATGTTTGATAACTTTGATAATTTTAATTGAATTTTATTCAATTAAAATTCATTTTTAAAACAAATTAGGGTGTTTGCTTATTTTCACCCTCACAAATCTTTTTCAAAACACTTTGGGCCTCTAATAGAGTGTAAGACCCATCCCTTGTCACATAAAACCTTTTTTTGGGCCTCAGCCATTGTATAAGTCCCGATACGATTTCAAAAATCTCGGCGCAATTACCTTTTTCAAACAAAATTATTTGGGCCTACCCTTGTGTTGTAAGTCCAATTTCTTTTCTTTTTCAAACACTTTGGGCCTCTTGATAGAGTATAAGTCTCATCCTTTGTAAAATAAAACAATTTTGGGCCTCAGTCATTGTATAAGTCCCAATACGTTAAAAAACCACGACGCGATCGTCGTCTTTTAAATAAAAACCATCTGGGCCTACCCTTGTGTTGTAAGCCCCATCTTTCTTTTAAAAATACACTTTTGGGCCTCTAACAGAGTGTAAGACCCAACCCTTGTTGTACATAAACCTTTTTGGGCCTCAGTCATTGTATAAGTCCCAGTACAGTCTTTTAAATAACGGTACGATTACTGTTTTCATCCGGGCCTCTCCTTGAGTATAAGCCCCAATCTTCTTTTCAAAACAACTTTCCCTTTTTATCTAGATTCAAATCCATAGTTGTTATCAAAACTTTCTTTAATTTCTTGAACAACTAACCATACAACTGTTACAATGGAAGCTTGCTCACCTGTAAGTTTTAAAACAGCTTTCTTTTACATACTTGTATATATATATATATATATTTGTTTGTAATGCTGGAAGTTTGCTCACCTGTAAGTCCTCCTACACTCTTTTACATACTTGTATATATTTCATATATATATATATATATATATATATATATATATATATATATATATATATATATATATATATACATATATGCATGTATATTATCTGCTTAGAGTTTTCCCCGACAATTAGGTCTAGGATTAGATAAAGCCAGTGGTCACTCTTTCAACACAGTCTAAACTAGTTCCCCATAGGAATTTCCAGGTACAGTCTTGCCTCCACTTGGGCTTATATAATATGGAACAGAGAAAGGCATTATTTCCGGTGAAACTTTTCTAAAGACTGTCACTATTAGAAAATTGTCAAAGAAATTCATTTCCCCCCAGAAAGGATTAATTCCCAGTGAAACCTCTCTTGAATTTCTTCAAACCCAAGAACTGTTCACTAAAGAAAAGATTATTCCCGGTGAAACTTTTCTTAAGTTTGGACCCACAGGCTTCCTAAAAGCATCCCCAGCCTCCTCTTGGGCTTTGTACAAGGACCCTCAGGCTTCTTAGAAGTTTTCATGCCTTCTCTTGGGCTTAGTACAAGGACCCAAAGACCTCTTACAGGTATAGGACAGAACTTAGTCATCCTTTGTTAGAGCAGTATTTCCAAAGAGTCAGAAACATCAGACCAATTTAGGGTTGTTTCTCATCCCTTAAAACACCAGCCTTCTCTTGGGCTTTATACAAAGGTAAACCTTCCCATACTAGTAGACTTGGACAATCTCACCTCATTTTGGATTTCAAAGAAACCCTCAAGTTTCCCAAAAGTACAGGATAAACCCTGATCATTTCATCAATTATCAATAGAGTTAAAACCTCCATAGGTTTCAAAACTCAATCTCTAAAATCCTCACTTTAAATTTCCCCAGCAAGGGTCAAATCACTATCAATAAACCTTTATCAGAACCTCAAGGCATCTAATATTTCAACACTTCTGTAATCCTTAGCAAGAGTTGATTCCTTAATCTGGACCTACCTTTGGATCTCAATAATCCTCAGCAGAAGTTAGCCTCCTCTTAGGCTTTGTATAAAGATCTTTCCTCACTCTCTTATTGAGTTAACCACTTTTTAGCCTCCTCTTAGGCTTTGTATAAAGATCTTTCCTCACTCTCTTATTGAGTTAACTACTTTTTAGCCTCCTCTCAGGCTTTGTATAAAGATCTTTCCTCACTCTCTTGTTGAGTCAATCACTTCAAGCCTCCTCTTAGGCTTTGTATAATGATCATCCCTCAGTCTCTTTTTAGCCTCAATCTTAGTATTTGTACAAGACACATATAAAATCTCCCTAAGCAGAGTCAATTCTCTTTTCAGCCTCAATCTTGGGCTTTGTACAAGACAAATCACACTCTCCAGCAAAGTCAATCTTCTTTCAGCCTCAATCTTGGGCTTTGTACAAGACAGATAAAACCTCTCACCAGTTGAGTCAGTCTCCTTTTAGCCTCAATCTTGGGCTTCGTACAAAAAACATACAAATATTTCACAGAGGAGTCGAAAACCCTCTTTCAGCCTCAATCTTGGGCTTTGTACAAGACAGACAAATTTTTTCCCCAAAAGAGTCAATTCTCTTTCAGCCTCAATCTTGGGCTTTGTACAAGATAGATAAAACACTCTCTTGTTGAGTCAGTCTTTTCCAGCCTCCTCTTAGGCTTTGTATAATGACCTCCCCAGTGGAGTCAATCAATCTCTTAGCTTCAACCTTGGGCTTTGATCGAGGCACACAAAAATCAACATTCCCTTCAGAGGAAATCAAAATTTCTCTGTAGGAAGATACTTCTCTGTATATCACACATCAAAACAGACATTCAAAACAAACCTTAATCCCAGATAACTGCTATAAGTGGCGCACTTGTTGATTCAAAATCCAAGCTGTAGTCCATCTCTTATCCTAGTAAACTTCCTCTTTCATCTAATTACTGTAAGTGGCAAGCCTCTAGATTATTTATATCCAAGCCAATGTCCCTCTCTTAGTATGAAAGATTCATAAGGAAAAATGGCATTGCTCAACACTAAGTTAAAGTTTCCTCCTTCAGGACAAAACCCCTATAAAGGAAATTATGGCATTGTTGGATTCACATATCCCAGTTAAAGTAATTCTCCTTTATAATCAGTCACCCAACAGTTGTGATAAACATATGAGATATCTCCCTTTAGAGATGACAAATTCTCTCTCAGTCAAAACCTTTAGCTTCAATCTTGGGCTTTGAACAAGACACAAATACCTTTTAGCTTCAATCTTGGGCTTTAAACAAGACACAAATACTCATTTAGCTTCAATCTTGGGCTTTGAACAAGACACCAAAACATCTCTTTCCTCCCATAGAAATAGGAGGAACTACGATTGCTCTGATTTCCCTGTTTTTCTTTAACGGGAATACGCAGGCAATAGATTGTGAAATCTTAGTGAGCACACTAATAAAAAACTTTAGGTCCAGTACCTTCACATACTAATAAAAAACCTAGGTCCATCACCTTACCAAAAACATCGAGAAAATCGACATCAATAAAAACTCTCTCTCTCAAACATTCCCAAAGGAGAAACTTTCCCAACCCACGACAGACAAACACCAGTAAGTAGAGAACAACATAGAAATTTATAATGACCTGTGGATAACCACATATAGGATGGGTAATTAACAACTCCCCATCGTATAACCTGACCCCGAACACCCCAATCTCTTAAGCATTTGTTCAGTAAAACATTTGCATGCAAGGTTAGTTTTAGATAGCTTCCCTTTCCTTTCTAGCTTCATAGGATAAATAAGAAATCAGAAAGTAGCACCTAATCCCTACCATTGCGGTGAGGAAAAACCAAATGGCGATAAGGTGGTTGCGTCACCGACAAAAATCGCACGCTACAGGAAACTGGAGACTCTGCCGGGGAGCCAAATAGGATAAAAATTCCTAAGAGGTCTAGGTTGTTAGCAATCATACTATATTATATATATATATATTTACCGCTATTCCTACTTTATATCCGTGTTTATTTTTCTGTCAATGGGAATGCGATTGATACACATGTGGAAAGTTTGAGAGAACCCTTAGATAAGGGGTGGCATAGACGGATGGACTTATAGGGAGTGAATCGCGAATAAGCGATCCTGGTAGACCACCAAATCAGTGGAGATACCCGTGTGGATACTATGTTGAACGACTAATCGTCGTGAAAACAGACGCTATCCCAGTGCGGTATCCGTGAAACTGAGGATTTAGTAGACATTAACCATATGACCACTTTGTAGTGTGGTGACTATCGGGAATAGTTGATACGCGATACTACTCCCAAATTGAGATTACCCTAGGATGCTACAGCTTGCTCGGGTGAACCAGCTTGCTGTTGATATCCCTAGGGGGTCAATGATTTTGGGAACCTTAGGATCCGTTCTACAGGTACAAAAATTGACCAGAATACAACCTTTAGGGATGGGTAGAGCCATCACTCCATGCTCGTGACGTTGAACCCTTGAACCCATGTTTTTTCAATGTTTTGTGTGCTGCATTCATGCATTCATTTAAAAAAACTCTTAAACAAAGAAAAATCTTCTATTCTTTTTTTTCTTTTTAAAAAGAAACTAAAACAATAATTGCAAATATTAGAAAGATTGCGTTATGGATTTTGGTAGTAGAAAGACGCACAAGTACACCTTCAAGGCTCCAAAACTAGAGGATTTAAGGAGGTTGGCAAGGATGAATACCAACCCTGATGCTTTCAGAGCTAAGTATGGAGGATTGTTATCTCTATTAAGGGTCCATGTAGTTGAAGGAATCTTGGCTACGCTGATTCAGTTCTACGATCCGGTTTATCACTGCTTCACATTTCTGGATTACCAACTAGCACCAACACTAGAGGAGTACTCTCATCTAACTGATTTACCTATCACTGACCAAGCACCCTTTTCTGGACTGGAATAAATTCCAAAGGAACAAACCATTGCAAGAGCAATCTATTTGGATGAGTCAGAAGTCAGGACTCACATGACCACTAAGGGAGGAATCCAGGGTTTACTAGCTAAATTCCTGACAGAGAAAGCTCTATACTTTGCCAGTGTAGAAAACATAACTACTTTCGAAGATATCTTTGTTCTACTCACATATGGGTTATTCCTCTTTCCCAACATCGATAACTTTGTCGATACCAATACCATTAAGATATTTCTGATTGGAAACCCCGTACCAACCTTGCTCGCAGATGCTTATCATTCTATACACTTAAGGAATTTGTACAGCGGAGGAAAGATCACATGTTGTGTACCCCTGCTCTACAAATGGTTCACTTCCCATTTACCCAAGTCTCCTGCTTTTTGGGACCATAAGAGTACTCTACGTTGGTCACAGAGAATCATGTCTCTCACCAACTCTGACATAGATTGGTATAATAGGATTTATGAGGGGATAAAGATCACCGACAGATGTGGAAACTTCCCCAATGTGCCCCTCATAGGAACTAAAGGAGGAATCAACTATCATCCAATTTTATTTCGCCGTCAACTCAGATACCCAATGAAGAATATCCCGCATAATGTTCATCTGGAAGGTCTTTTTTTCAAGGAAGGGGAAAATGACAGGGCACTAAAGAAGGAAATAGTGCATGCCTGGCAACATGTTTACAGGAAGGGAAGAGAGTCTCTAGGAAGACCAGACTGTATCTCCATGGAACCTTACCTCCACCGGGTACAAACTAGAGCCCTCAAGCTGAGGATGCCTTCCCCTAATCAAGAAGTTCTTACGTTAAAGGAATCCATCCTTTATTTTATGTCTGATATGGAAAAAATCCAGGTCGCTCTCAACAAAGTTCAACAGGAGAAAAGCTCTTGGAAAAACAAGTACCGAACCCTCAATGTGGAGTGTACCAAAATTCAGGAACTGTTAAAAGAAAAGGATGCTCTGATTGAGATTCTAGAACAACATGCTATGGAATATCAAAGGAACTTACTCACTCCTTTCACTTGGCAAAGGACTGATAACCCGACAATGGCGGAAGACCCCAGATCAAAGAAAAGGAAAATACCAGAACCAGCGTCTGAGATCTCCTCAGAAAGGACCCAGGATCCCTGAGCTTAGACATTTTCCTTACAACACTTTATAAAATACTATACTTCTCTTTGTAACATACTGTAATCTTTCAAATTCAATAAAAAGGGGTCTCCCCACTGTAAGATATTTGCAATCTATTTGTTGAAGTTTCTTTTTTATTAAAAAGAAATATATATATATATATATATATATATATATATATATATATATCATTGCATATCATTCATCATTCTCACATAACACGTTCTTCTTATCTTCGAGTCTCACGTATGTGTCACGATTCTAGAGTCAAACTGTCTCACTCATACAATACTTGGGCCAATAGACAAAAGAAAATGGATGATCTCAAGGAAGAGAATAGAGAGCTGAGAGAAGAAGTCGACGCTCTAAAGGAAAGTTTGGAAAAACTTGACAATGACATGAAATCCCTGGCAGCAGCTCAGTGACAACAACAAAGGACTGTGATCCCAGAGATCACATCTACACCCATAGTGGAGACATATGATCCTCAGTACAACATGCCTTCGCCCCTGGGGAATTCCTATCAACTTTGTCCCAGAAGGATACATCCTGCCGGTCACTGAAGACCCGGAAACTGCAGCAGGAACCGCTGGGCCAGAAGGTTACAAACTTTGAGAAAGCGAAGACGCAAGAGTTATGACAGCAACTCCTGAAGGTTACAAACTTCAGGGTATTGAAGCACCAAGAGTCACCGCCGTAATGACTATACCACAACCAGTGGTACACACTGTCCCAGAAAGACAAATTCCACAAGTAATTTCTGGTGGAAACGAAGACATGTACGAAAGAATGAATGAGTTCCAGGAATAATTCCTGGAGTTACAGAGGGAACTGCATGCCATTCGCGGTCAGGATTTATTTGGAAAGGGAGCCGCAGACCTTTGTCTGGTCCCCAATGTGAAAATACCGCATAAATTCAAGGTGCCTGACTTTGAAAAGTACAAGGGCAACTCTTGCCCTCAAAGTCATTTGGTTATGTACGCTCGAAAGATGTCAACTCAGACAGAAAATCAATAGCTACTGATCCATTATTTCCAAGACAGTTTAACCGGTGCTGCTCTCAAATGGTACATGGGTTTAAACCGCACCAAGATCAGTACTTTCAGAGATCTTGGGGCAGCCTTTGTTCAGCAATACAAATATAACCTGGACATGGCACCAGACAGAGATCAACTCAGAGTGATGCCGCAAAAGGAAAAAAAAGACATTTAAAGAATATGCTCAGAGATGGCGTGAAATTTTCGCCCAGATCTGTCCCTCTCTTGAGGAAAAAGAGATGACCAAGATCTTTTTGAAAACCTTGAGCTCATTCTATTATGACCGAATGGTCGCCAGTGCGCCCAGTGACTTCACTAAAATGGTGAACATGGGAGTATGCCTTGAAGAAGTAGTCCGAGAAGGATGATTGGTCAAAGATGCAGAGCCATCAAGCAATACCAAATGATACGCTAGTGCTTTGCCAAAGAAAAAAGAGCAAGATATTGGTAATATCTCTCTCAGAAGGCAAAGGTGAAGGTATCAACCAGTAGCAGCGGTAAATCCCGATATCAACCCAACGCCGGTTCCAACGTATCAACCTCAGATTGCTCAGAGCCAACCAAATCAACAACAGTATCAATAAAGTACACACCAGCCTTTTCAGTAGGCTCGTCCACAGTACAACAACAACAATCGTACGACGCGACCATCAGGGTTCGACCCTATACCGATGTTGTACGCAGAACTATTTCCACTTCTACTGGCCAAGGGGCACGTCCAAACCAGGTGTCCTCTTGCAATACCTGAGAATCTACCTTTTTGGTTCAAAGCGGATAACAACTTGCCCTTACCATCAAGGAGGACCGGGGAACAACATCGAGAACTATATCAGTTTCAAGTCCGATGTACTACTATTAGGAACTAATCTGGTCAGGATGCATTGTAGACAGAGCGGGTACGGTCATGTACCACCTCACAATTATCACCAGTGTGATATCTGCTCAAAGAATAACCAGGGGTGTTCCGTAGTGTAATCGACTCTACAAGAACAAATGGATCTGGGCTGGATCCAAGATCACCGAATCCAGGAAGTCAACATGGCCCATGCACATCCCAACATTATTCAGAACCACGACATCCGTGCAATGAATATCAACTTAGTGGCAATGCATTCGAGGAAAAGTCAATATCATAATCTACCACGACATGATTACAATACCTGTCCGATCTGCTTGAGAAGCAATCAGGGATGCTCTTTTGTACAAGAGGCCCTCCAACGTCAGATGGATCTCAGATAGATCTAGGACTATCAGGAGAGAAATAACCATCAAGTCAATATGGTTCAGATATTTGACATACGCTTGATGAATACCAGTCTGGTAGAATTACACACTAAGCAAGTCAGGCTCAACTTTTTGGCTTCACATGATTATCTAGACTGTGAAGAGTGTCGTGAGAACGAACAAGGATGGCACTTGTCCAAAGAACACTTCAACACTTGTTGGACCACTGATGGCTTCCAATCTACTTGGATGAAGCTACACAATAAATCAGTATGACTGACGAGAATCCTGATAGGCATCAAAGTCAGGATGTCTGCTTGATGGAAACAGATATAGTAAAATTGCACTGCATACAAAGCGGACGTGGCCGGGTGCCACCACATAATTATGAACGCTGTAGAGTTTGCTCAGAGAACAACCAAGGATGTTATCTTATACGGTCAACTCTTCAAAATCAGTTGGACCGGAAAGAGATTCGACCATGTTCAAGTTCTGCTTCGATCAACGTGATATAAGACTATCTTCCTGATCAAAGCAAAGATGTTGTCATGATCTCTAATCATGAAATGGCCAAAGACGTATGTGCCATAATCCCTCTACTCCATGAATCAAGACTCCCTCTTGATAGTAGAAAGATTCTCAACCTCGAACCCATTGAGGCTGCCTACGATGGTCAGAAAAATCAAAAGGGTCCTATGATTATCTATCTACCAGGATCAATACCGTACAAATCCGATAAGGTTATCCCTTACAAGTACGGTGTAACAACAATTGAAAATGGAAAGGAAAATCCATTACCCTTCGTCGTAAACATTGCCACATTAGTCGGGTAACACGGAGCGGTTAGATCTTCAACAGAGGAGTTGGAGAACCCACCAAGGAGAAGGAACCTCAAACAGAAGCTCCCAATCAACCAGTCGGTCAATCTAGTAATTCGGAACTGGTAAAAAACAACGATGAGATGCTGAAGCTCATCCAAAAAAGTGAGTACAACATTGTGCACCAACTATTGAAAACTCTATTGAGAATCTCTGTGCTATCTCTCCTGCTTAGTTCCGAAGCTCACAGGGAAGCTCTGCAGAAAGTTTTAGAGCAAGATTTCATAGAACAAGATGTGAAGATAAGACAGTTTGACATCATCATCTCCAACATCATTTCCTGCAACAACTTAGGATTCAGTGATGAAGAACTGCCGGAAGAAGGCAAAAATCACAATATGGCACTTAACATTACAGTCAACTGCCAGCTCTAGACAGTGTACTGGTAGATACAGGATCAGCTTTGAATGTTATGCCAAAATCAACTCTGATACGACTATCATTTCAAGGAGCTCCGATGAGAAACAGTGAGATCATTGTCAAAGCTTTTGACGGATCCAGAAAAACAGTTATCGGCGAAGTCGATCTTCCCATAACCATCGGTCCCCACACTTTCCAAGTCACTTTCCAGGTCATGGACATTCGGGCAGCATACAACTGTTTATTAGGAAGACCTTGGATACACAAAGCTGGGGCAGTCACTTTGACACTTCACCAGAAGCTGAAGTTTGTCAAGAATGACAAGTTAGTCACAGTATGTGGAGAACAGGCCTTAATAGTGAGTAACTTATCATCATTTTCCTATGTAGAACCCGAGGAGGTTGTTGGAACCCAGTTCCAAGCACTCTCGGTGAGCAATGAGAATCGACCGAAAAAAGGAACATCAATTTCCTCGTACAAAGATGCTCACGAAGTGATCAAAAGTAACAACGTAAAGGGATGGGGACAGATTGTAATTCCTACGGATAACAAGATAAAGAAAGGTCTTGGTTTCTCTTCAACCTGTACCCAAACTGCAAAGAAGGATGAAAGTTTTCATCCCATTAAGGACTTCTTCCACAGTGGAGGCGTCCTCCACCCAGTGTCTCAAGAAGTACACACCATCAATAAGAGTGACTCCTCCGATATGGACAAGGAATGTAAATCTTATCTCAATGACAAGGGTTATATGTCTCAAGAAGAAACACACATGCCATTCTGTTTTCCCAAACAGAGTCCGAGATATATACCAAGATCAGACGTCAAGATGATGTACGAAGATTGCGATCCTGAGGGATGTCGTGCTCCACCTAACTCATTAGAAGACGATCCTATGAAAGACAACTTCGACTATGACTATTATGACCCACTGGATGACTTGCCTATCTGGCAGCCGTACCCTGAAGACTTGGGGCAAAAGAGTAAGCCAAACGATGCTTATCAGCTGAGTAATATTGAAATAAATACCCACGTCCCCACCAAATCATGGGATCATTACTCAGGACATTTCGAAGATATCCAACACAACGATGAATCTGCAAAGACTGCTGGACAAGAGTTCATCAACCATGCTTTTCCTGAGGTCAACGTCATCGAGAAATATGACTCCTCCAGTTCCGCAGAAGTATGGAACACCTTAGGACAGCCGAGTGGCAAGTACGACTTCTTGGTTAAGTACACCGCTCCTGAAAGGTCTCGCATCAGATACGAGGACATCCAGCCAACTGGATGGGGAGATCCTCTCGAGAGTGAGAACACTAAGAAAGATACAACAGAAGAGTTTGTTTATGTCAACTCTGCTTGGGAGGAAGACTCCAATGATCCTGCTCCACCAGAAATCAACGTCATTTCTGAGGACAAATCAAGAAAGAAGGTACCAGACTTTGTGATTCACCGAGGAGTTCATCGCCAATGGGTTGCTTTCGATGTCCCAAAAGTCGTCCATAAGTCTAAGTAATTGCCATCTTTGTTTTAACCTTTCACCCTACCCAGGTGAAACGAATGTTTGTATAGGGCTCACTTTTCTGTAAATGTCCCTCTTCACTTGGCCCAAAGCGACAGAGTTTTGTTTTATAGGGCTGTAGTTTCAAGAATCGATAAATTGTAAATAAATAAACGTCGTTCTATCATTCCCGCATTTATTATTGTTTTCACTTTTCGTTTTTCGAAAAATGGTAATCCTAAAACAGCCCAAAAATAAATAAAAACGAGCATTTTTCAGAAAATACACTACACATACTCTTGCATTCTCTCTATCTCTTCTAAAAAACAAACCATCACGTCATGAAGATTGCTTGTTTTAAACCCCATTGAAACATACGATCCAATGCCTTATCCCAACTTCGAATCCTCAGTATTTGAAGCTGAAGAAGAAGAGAACGCAGAAATTCCAGAAGAGATCTCCCGATTACTTAGACAAGAGGAAAGATCTATTGAACCTCAAAAAGAGTCGTTGGAAATGGTCAACTTGGGTTCAGAAGGAGAGAGGAAAAGGACGGAAAAGTCAGACTGTGTGTAGATTACAGGGATCTGAACAAAGCCAGTCCAAAAGATGACTTTCCCTTGCCGCACATAGACATGTTGGTAGACAGTACAACAAAGTTCAAAGTCTTCTCCTTCATGGATGGATTCTCGGGCTATAATCAAATCAAAATGGCTCCGGAAGACATGGAGGAAACTTAATTCATCACCCCATAGGGCACTTTTTGTTACAAGGTAATGCCATTCGGTTTGAAGAACGTTGGGGCACCCTATCAAAGGGCCATGACTACTTTATTTCATGACATGATGCACAAAGAAATCGAAGTGTATGTCGATGACATGATTGCCAAATCTAAAATAGAAGAAGAGCATGTGACACACATGTCCAAGTTATTCAAGTGTCTGAGAAAATACAAACTCCGCTTGAATCCCAACAAATGCACATTCGGTGTCCGCTCAGGAAAAATTTTAGGGTTCATCGTCAGCCAAAAAGGAATTGAGGTTGATCCTGAAAAGGTCAAGGCCATTCAGGAAATTCCTTCACCAAAGACTGAGAAACAAGTCCGAGGATTTTTTGGACGTCTGAACTACATTTCCAGATTCATATCTCTTATGACCGTGATATGCGCGCCGATCTTTAAACTACTCAGAAAGAATCAAGACTTTGTATGGACAGAAGACTGCTTAAAAGCTTTCGACAGTATCAAAGATTATCTATTGAATCCACCAATCTTGTCACCTCCAGTGGAAAGAAGACCACTGATCATCTACTTAACAGTCTTGGAAGACTCCATGGCTTGTGTACTTGGCAACAAGACGAAACCAAAAGAAAAGAGTCTGCCATTTACTACTTAAGCAAGAAATTTACAGACTGTGAAACTTGGTACACTATGATCGAGAAAACCTGCTGTGCCCTGGCTTGGGCAGCCAAACGTCTTCACCAGTACATGATTTTTCACACTACTTGGTTAATCTCCGAAATGGATCCGATCAAGTACGTCTTTGAAAAACCTGCTCTCACGGGAAGGATTGTCCGTTGGCAGATGTTGTTATCAGAATACGACATAGAGTACCATGCTCAGAAATCCGTCAAAGAAAGTATTTTAGCCGGTCATTTGGCTCATCAACCGATTGACGATCAGGGATCAGTCGGATTTGACTTCCTAGACGAAGATGTCATGTATTTGAAAATGAAAGATTGCGATGAACCGCTACCCAGTGAAGGGCCATAACCAGGTTCCCAATGGGGACTGATCTTTGACGGTGTAGCGCGGTTTTTGTGGTTTCGAATCACTATCACTTGGGTACTACAGTTCGATTCATTTTTTATCCTATTAAGCTGATGAAGGAAGGGAAATAGATGTCTCCAATTAACCCTGCTTGCATACTGAGTTTAAACAGATGACTGTTGGTTTACAGATGCTATTAGGATGTGGGTCTCTCTTCGGTTATTTTGTTAAGAATAGAGTGTCTGGACTATTTGTAGGATGTTATGTCAGATGCTTTTCGATTGAGGTATGAAGGTATATGATTTTGGGTTTTTTTAATTAGTATGCTCGCTAAGATTTTTCAATCTTATGCCTACGTATTCCCGTTTGACGAAACAGGGAAATCAGAGCGATCATAGTTCCTCCTATTCAATGGGAGGAAACAATTGTTTTGGTGTCTTGTTCAAAGCCCAAGACGTGAAGCTAAAGGGAGTATATGTATATTTTTCAAAGCTCAAGATGTGAAGCTGAAGGGTTTTTGGCTTGAGAGAGAATTTGTCATCTCTAAAGAGGAGTTGTTGATGTTTATGTGCTGTGAGCAAGGCACAAATTTGATGCTAAAAGGTTGATTGACTCAACCGGGGTTTTCCTTATACAAAGCCTAAGACGAGGCTATTGACCCAACAAGAGGGTGTTTTTATATGTGTCTTGTACGAAGCCCAAGACGTAGGCTAAAAGGGTTGACTCAACAAGAGAGTACTAACACGGGACCGATTCAACAAGAGAGTGCTTTTATGTGTCTTGTACGAAGCCCAAGACGTAGGCTAAAGGGTTTGACTCAACAAGAGAGTTCTTTGTGACGGGTGATTGACTCAACAAGAGAGTCTTTTATACTCAACAAGAGAGTGTTTTGTAAGTGTCTTGTATGAAGCCTAAGACAGAGGCTAAAGGGTTTGTGACCCAACACGAGGGTCTTTTATACTTAACAAGAGAGTGTTTTTTATCTCATATAAAGCCCGAGATGGAGGCTGGAAGATTTTACTCAACAAGAGAGTCTTTTATACTCAACAAGAGAGTGATTTGTATCTCGTACGAAGCCCGAGATGGAGGCTGGAAGGTCTGACTCAACAAGAGAGTCTTTTACACTCAACAAGAGAGTGATTTCTATCTCGTAAGAAGCCCGAGATGGAGGCTGAAAGGTTTACTCTGCTGGAGAGAATCATTGTACAAAGCCCAAGAGGAGGCTATCGGTGCTGGTGATTGTTTCAGTTGAGTGACAGGTCCAGTGTGTCGGATAAAAGAGAAAAACAGTTCTTATATGGATTTGTGGTGCTTTGGTACTGGTCAGAAGATCAGGGTTATTTCCTGTGCTTTAAGGGAATGGGAAATCCAAAGGGTATTGAGACTATCCGAGTCTACTGGTATTTTGAGAAATCGATTCTCGGATAAGTGAATGATCTTTGTATGATGCCCAAGAGAAGGATGGTATCTTAAGGGATGAAGGTCAGCCCATTAACTGGTCTGACACTTGACTCAGAAAGACAGCTCAAGCAAATTAATGACTAGGTTCTGTTCGTATACCTGTAAAGGTCTTTGGGTCATTGTACTAAGCCCAAGAGAAGACATGAGAGCTTTTAAGAAGCCTAAGGGTCCTTGTACAACGCCCAAGAGGAGGCGGGGATGCTTTTAAGAAGCCTGTGGGTCCCCAAACCCCGAGAAGTTCAAGACATGCCATTCACCGAGAATAGATCAAGCCAGGAAAGTCTGAGAATTTGGAAGAAACTCAAGAGATGCCATTCACAGAGAAAAGATCATCTCCGGGGAGTTAGAGTTTCTTTGACAATGTCTAAGGGTGACAGTCTGAGAAAGGGTTCACAGAGAATGCTGCCTTTCACGTCTCCATATTGTTTAACCCCAAGAGGAGGGAAGACTGTGTCTGGTAATCCTATGGAGATCTAGTTTTGACTGTATTTAAGAGTGACCAACAGGGCTTTACCTAGTGCTAGGCGTAGTTGCCGGGGAAAACTATAAATAACTATACTATTATTACACAGTTGATATTTGATAAGTATATAAAAGTTTCTGAAAGAAGACTTACAGTGAGCAGCCCCACAATACAGATATATATATATATATGAAAGCGGATAAAGAAAGCGGGTAAACACTTACTCGGTTGTAGAGCTTCCATGCTGTTTTGTTAGTTGTTCATCAAAGAAAACTTTGATAACAATATTATATTCAAAATCAAAGGAGAAAGTGCTTTGAAAAGATTGTTGGGACTTACAGCTCATGGAGAGGCCCAAGTTTTAACGATGATCGCACCGTTGTTTTGAAAACTGTACAAAGGGACTTATACAATATGTGAGGCCCACAAAGTATTGGTTAAAAGGGGATTGGGTCTTACGCTATATTAGAGGCCCAAAGGTGTTTTTGTACAAGTGATGGGGCTTAAGCTCAAGGAGAGTCCTAGATGATTATTTTTGAAAAGGCAATTGCGCCGAGATCTTTGAAAACACCGTGGGTCTTATACAATGACTGAGGCCCAAATTATTTTGGTTTCAAAGAGGGGTTAGGTCTTACACTCTATTAGAGGCCCAAAGAGTTTTAAGAAAAAAAGAATTGGGACTTATAGCTCGAGGAGAGGCCCAAATGATTTTGGTTTGAAAACGGCAATGGTGCTGAGGTTTTTTAAAAATACAGTGGGTCTTATACAACGACTGAGGCCCAAAGTGGTGTATTTACAAAGGGGATGGGTCTTACACTCTAATAGAGGCCCAAATAGTTTTTGAAAATTATTTGTGAGGGTGAAAATCAAAGAAACCCTAATTTTATTTTCCTTTAAAAGTAAATATTTAAAGAAAATCAAATAAAATGATAAAAATACCAAATAAGTTTGAATAAACCACTTGTGGTTTTTGTTTGAGGTTTGAAAAAAGAGTTTTTAATCACAAGATAAATTAAAACTCATTTGGTTTTGATTTTCAAAGAAAATATTCACTTTTAAATGTTTAAAAACAATTAAAAATGAATTTATTCACAAAAATGCTAATTATATTAAATAAATAATATAAATCTAATTTTTTGTGGAATAAAATATTTCAACATTTTTGTGATTTTTTGCAAAAAGAACCAATAAAAAATAATTAAAATTGAGGGAGTTATTAATTTTTCAAATCATTAAAAATAATAAGAAAAATAGTAAAATATGAAAAAATAGCAAAAAGAGGATCTGGGGCGAGGGGGATTCGAACCCCATACCTCTTGTGTATAGGGCGCACGCCTTACCACTGGGGTGGTGATACATCCGTTGATTGAAACAAACCACAAATATACAAGGTTTGCCTTGTTTTTGGCCTGGCCCAAGGCAAGGCAAGGCAAGATTTTGGTTGAAAATGTGAAGGCCATAACTTTCTCATTTCTCCATGGATTGGGACAAAATTTAGGTCTATCCTGCCTAGAATTTCACAAGGAATCCAATGGTGGTGGTGTTTTTTGTTCAGATCATGCTCCTATTGAAAAACCGGATAGTGGTTTTGAAATGGGTCATGATTTGCATTTTCCATGCCATCTCTTGGTACAAGCATGAATTACATGATAAATTGGTGCAAACACAACACATATAACTTGTATAAGAGATGCATGATCAGTGGACATCAAAAGAAAGCATGATTCAAAGAATCCAAGTTGTGATGCTTACCTATTTTTGGAGCTTTTGTGCAATCTGCCAAGGGCTTTGTTCCAAAAATGATTTGATGCTTTGGGCACCCTCAAATGATCTCTTAGAAGCTTTTAGGATGGTTGGAATCAGCTGGAAACCTCAAGGACAAGTTTGAGCTCTTTCTTGCAAAAGGGGCAAAAGTGGCCAAAATAGCAACTCCCTCAAATGGTGTTCTAGATGTGTGGAACCATTTGGGATAGTTCAAGGATGATATTTAGAGTGTGTTTGAAGTTTTATCTGGTTTGGAAAGTGACTGAATCAAGACATGGCTTGAAAAATGCACAATAGTCATATTTTGAGGTTTTGAGAGGTGACTTTGTGATTTTGGTGTTACAGGTCACTTGTGAGAGTTTCGACAACTTAAATATGACATATTGGATATGTTTGGATCATGAGCTGTGGTGGAATTGCTCTCTAACTCAAAAACTCAGAGTTACCTTGCTAAAGAAGGTATTTTTGCCTAGAGAAAGGGATTTTGAGGAAAGCAAGTGTTGTAGTGCTTTGGTATAATCAAACTGAACACAATTGAGCTCTATTTATAGTAGAGCAAGTTTGTTTTGGCTGCAATAGTGAATGGCAACTGCAGCAGAGGTTTGGCCAATGTTGAGCAATGAGAATCCAAGTCTCCTCTAGCCATTGACTAGAGGTTATGGTACAGGCTGCTGGTTCCCTTGGTCTTGGATAAGTCTTGACTGAATTCAGTTGAGAATGGGTCAGTCCATGCCACCTTGGTACATCCATTAAATGCTCCAATCCAAAATTGGAGTCTTGTCCCTTTTTTAGGTATTTCTAGGTTTGGCATGCTACTTTTGGTTCCAAAGACTTGGGAGGCTTAGGATCAGAGTTGGTTCCTCCTTGGTCCCCCCTTGAGGTGTTCTGATGGATAGAGTTGCTTGCCCTTTGCAAAATTTGAGAAAATCGAGGAAAACTCCCAAATCTGCCTTGGCATGACAGTTTGCAGCAGGGCATATTGGCATTGTCATATCTCATGGCTCAAGTGGACTTTGCTGGAGTTCTTGGCCATTTTGGAAAGCCCTCATATGATACAACAACTATTTGATCATAGTTGGTTTTGATACCTTTTGGATCCAAGTGAAAAATGCCCCTACATTTGGAAAAAAGTGAAGGCAGATTCTGACTTAGTGAAAATTTCACTAAGTGTTGGAAAAAAGTGACATTTTCACTTTTTGTGATTTTGATCATTCCATAACTTAAAATCCATGAGGAATTGGAATGAGTTGTGTTTGAAGCTTTTGTAAAGGGCCATGAGAGCTACAAATCCTGCTTTGAATGGGGAAAAATGGTCTTGTGGTTTAGGAGTTATGATCCTCCAAAGTTAGTACCCTTGCCACTTTATTCCATAACTTAGAAAATTTCCAAGTTTTTTATGGTTACCCCTTTTACGAGTTATCCAACTTTTCTTGATTTTTATTGAAGAATGATGATTCCAATCACACATTAACATCATTTTAGGGTCAAATAACCATAATTGTGAAAAATCTCAAAAAGTCAAAGTTAACTTTTGTGCACAGTTGACTTTCTGTTAAATGAATTCCAAATTGTGCGATCCTCTATGAAATCAAGTCCTTGACCTAAATCAAACTTGATGGATTGATTTTATAGGTGTTATAGGGTGTATTGAATCATGTCCCAAGGTTTGGGAGCATGACTGGGTCAAAAGTCAAAGGCACAGTTGACTTTTTCTGCGAAACCCTAACTGTGGTTCTGATGAACTAAAAACTTGGGAATTAAGCTTCTTGGATCAATCCATTGTTGCAATTGGATCAATGTAGTATGTTAGAGACCCTCAAATCCTCTCTTGAAGTCTTGGCTCATGATTTGTCCAAAAAGTCAACTTAGGGGTGAATTAGGTCAAGAAACCCTAATTCCTGATTTTTGATGTATGCATCCCCTGAGGTTAAATTGACTTGATGATTGGGTCCATGAGGTCCCATGGAGTATCTTAAGTTATGCTTCGAAGCATTGGCTCATGCCCAGAGGAAAATTTCCATCTGGAGGCCCTGGTCGACCAAAACCCTAATTTGGTGACACTGGCGATCTTGAGGCTTGATCCACTCAGAATGTTGCAACCTTGTGCTTGATTCTTGATGTGGGAGTCCTCTTGATCCTTTGTGGATATTTGATAGGTTTAGACAAGTTGAAGATCATGTCATTCCTTGATTGATCCTTTGTCTAAGAGCTTTGAGAGGGCTTGAAACCCTAATTTTGATTGTAGTGGATGCTCACCCATCTTTGGGGAGACTGATGAGGCATAATGATACACCCATATTATGATGATGATCTGCACAATGATGGGAAATCTTAGTGGTCAAAATTTGGGGTATGACAGATGCCCCTATTTAATCTTCTTGGACACGAAGGTGTGAATGGCGAAGGTATTCGGGCATTCGGGGTGCAAGATGATTAAATATCGGAATACCTGAAATTTTGATGGTGGTTATGAATGGTAGCTTACGCATTCATCTTCTTTTGCTAAGCAATGATACTTAGAAAAGTTAAACTTCCCCTCGGTCCTTGTTTCCTACCAAGGAACTGATCTCAGTTTCTGAAGTAAACTTCCCCACGATCCTGGTTTCCTACCAAGGAACTGGTCTCAGTTTCTGAAGTAAACTTCCCCACGATCTTGGTTTCCTACCAAGGAACTGGTCTTAGTTTCTGATTCAAACTTCCCCTCGATCCTGGTTTCCTACCAAGGAACTGGTCTAAGTTTCTGTAATAAACTTCCCCTCGATCCTGGTTTCCTACCAAGGAACTGGTCTCAGTTTCTTTTGTCAATAAACTTTCTTGACAAGGGACGCTGTTCGTAGCGGTTTTCCTCAAACTTCTCGCCGAATTTTCCTGGGGAGATACCATTTGACGGAAAAAGATTTGATGTCAGACTTGCTGGGGAACCCATCTGTCTGAGTGGTAGAGGTGTACAAACTTCTCTGTTGGAGACGCCATTTGTTGATTCTACTGGGGAAAACAAGTGTCTTGAGAGGCTGTTTTCTGCTTGGGGATATTACATCATACTTTTCTCGGAGATCTTCTCGGAGAAACGCCATATGATGTGATCCCATTTTGAGGTGCTGATGACCTATTCGTCAGCGTATTTTTCGGAGAAAAACTACGGTATTGTCGAATTTCTGACCAAGAGGCTTTCTCTGGGGATCTTCCATAATCCGGGAAAGCGAAGATATCATCTTCAATGGCAAAGAGTGACGTTTGGCGAAGTTTATCTGGTTTTTCAGAGGTTCAAGTTATCAAAGTGGTCAAGGGCTATCTTCAATCCAGAAATAAACTGGAGGAAAGAGATAGTTCAAGCGCAACATTTCCTGACAAGGAAAGAACTGACAACTCGATTGAGAAGACTTTTATCACTTGGGGATAAGACTGACCAGAGTGATAGTGATGCAATATGAATGTGAATATAAATCAATAATGCATGATGTATGTATGTTTATGCTGACAAAACTGACGCGACATACAGACTAATAGATGAACACGACTGGATACTCGGCCACAGTGGGGGATGTATAGTATCACTGGTTCACGATAGCAATTCTGCCTTGCTTAGGAGAAATAGTCCCTGTAGGGAACAACCGTTGTAGGGCTTAGGAGGTAAGAACTCAGCCGAGGGTGTCAGATGAAACACGGTCTCTGACACAATTGATCCATCATTCAGGTGTACTGGTTTAGAAGGAGTACTTGGATTCTGCACTTTGAAGCTTGATTACTTCTGGAGAAGCGATCGATATTATTTCGATGTTCAACAGTCAAAAGAAATTGCCATCTCTATTTTAAAGCAGAAAAGTTTGACAAGTAAATTCTCTTTTGTTTTATTTCAAGAATCGTTAATCATGTTAAAAACGTCGTTCTGTAAAGCTAAAACAAATAAGAATTGCAAACAAAAGTACAAGGGCTCAAATTTTATTGATAGGATGGAAATCAGCCAAACGCGTGATTCCATAGAGTATTTACAAAGTTAGAAAATGGTAATTTAAGGGGAAAAGGGCTACATTGAAACATAACGACCACTATCCTTCTACCAACTTTGAATTCTGGACATCCTGAGCTTCCGTCGAAGATGACCTTTACTGGAGTTTCCTCCGATGTATGGTGTAACTGCTGCTGAGGGACTTGCCTCTGTTGGACATAGTTACTTGCCATTATCCCTAATTTTTCCTGGATTGTACTGTGATGTTTCCAATCCACCGGGATGGTTTTTTTTTTATTTTGTCTCTAATTTTTGCCCGAATCGCCCTTTCGGGTTTTCAATCCACCGAGACGTTTTTTTAGTTTAGGCGAAGTATTTCTTGACTACGTCAACATTTATGGGGTAGGAAAATTCCTCTCCGTCCATGGTTGCAAGTCTCAAGGCGCCGCCTGAGAAAGCTTTCTTGACCACATATGGCCCTTCATAATTCGGGGTCCATTTGCCCCGGGAATCAGTGAGAAATGATTGTATCTTTTTGAGTACAAGGTCTCCTTTCCTGAAGACGCGGGGTCGGACCTTTTTGTCAAACACCTTCTTCATTCTTTACTGATACAACTGACCGTGGCATAATACCGTTATTCTCTTTTCTTCAATCAGATTTAGTTCGTCGTGTCTGCTTTGATACTATTCAGCTTCTGTAAGCTTAGCTTCCATCAATACCCGGATCGATGGGATCTCTACTTCTATGGGAAGCACTGCTTCCATGCCATATACTAGAGAGAAAGGGGTTGCCCCTGTTGAAGTGCGGACATATGTCCGATAACCGTGAAGAGAAAAGAGTAGTATCTCGTGCCAGTCTTTATAGGTTACAACCATCTTTTGAACAATCTTCATGACGTTCTTGTTAGTCGCTTCTACCGCTCCATTCATCTTAGGTCGGTAGGGAGATGAGTTATGGTGTTCAATCTTGAACTCTGTGCATAACTCTTTCATCATCTTATTGTTCAAGTTGGATCCATTATCAGTAATGATCTAGCTTGGAACACCATAACGGTAGATGATATTGTTTTTAATAAATCGGATCACCACTTGTCGGGTTACATTGGCGTACGACGCTGTTTTGACCCATTTGGTGAAGTAGTCAATGGCTACCAGGATGAACCGATGTCCGTTTGAAGCTTTGGGTTTCTATCATGTCAATCATGTCGATTCCCCATATGGAAAAAGGCCATGGGGAAGAGAGAACTTTGAGATGCGTTGGCGGTACATGGATTTTGTCGAAGTATATCTGACACTTGTGACACTTCCTCATGTACTTGTTGCAGTCGGATTCCATGGTCAACCAGTAGTACCCTGCTCTCAGAATTTTTCTCGCCATTGTGTGTCCGTTGGCATGAGTGCCAAAGGATCCTTCGTGAATTTCTTTTATCAGCATGTCTGTTTTCGGTCTGTCTACACATCGAAGCAAGACCATGTCAAAGTTTCTCTTATAGAGTGTATCACCGCTCAGGAAGAAGTTACCTTCCAACCATCTGAGGGTCTTTGTGTCCTTCCTGAATGTCCCAGGGGGATACTCTTGTTTCTGAAGGAAGCATTTGATATCGTGGTACCAAGGTTTATCGTCTATGACTGCTTCGATCATGAAGATGTAAACGGGCATCTCAAGGCGCATTATGTCGATCTTAGGTAAGTCGTTCCATTGACCTACATTAATCATGGAAGAGAGAGTTGCTAATGCATCAGCCATGTGATTCTCCTCACGAGGGATATGATGAAACTTGATTCTGTTGAAGAAGGGTAGCAACCTTCTCGCGTAATCTTTGTAAGGAATCAATCCTGATTGGTATGTGTTCCAATCTCCTTTGATCTAATTGATAACCAGGGCTGAGTCGCCGTAAACATCCAAGTTTTTGATCCTTAAGTCGATCGCTTCTTCGAGACCCATGATACAAGCTTCTTATTCGGCCTCACTGTTTGTGCACTTGAATGTAAGTCTAACAGTGAAAGGAATGTGGGTACCCTGAGGTGTTATGATGATTTCCCTAATTCTATTTCCGTAATGATTTACAGCTCTGTCAAAGATAAGTCCCCATTGGGAACCTGGTTCTGGCCCTTCACTGGGTAGTGGTTCATCGCAATCTTTCATTTTTAGATACATGACATCTTCGTCTGGGAAGTCAAACCGACTGATTCTTGATCATCAATCGGTTGATGAGCCAAATGATCGGCTAAAATACTTCCTTTTACGACTTTTTGAGCGTGGTATTCTATGTCGTATTCTGATAACAACATCTGCCAACGGGCAATCCTTCCCGTGAGAGCAGGCTTTTCAAAGACATACTTGATCGGATCCATTTCGGAGATTAACCAAGTAGTGTGACGAATCATATACTGGCGAAGACGTTTGGCTGCCCAAGCCAGAGCACAACAAGTTTTCTCAAGCATAGTGTACCGAGTCTCGCAGTCGGTGAATTTCTTGCTCAGATAGTAAATTGCAGATTCTTTCCTTTTGGTTTCGTCTTGTTGGCCAAGCACACAACCCATCGAGTCTTCCAAGACTGTTAAGTAAATGATCAGTGGTCTTCCTTCCACTGGAGGTGATAGAATCGGTGGGTTCAACAGGTATTCCTTGATACTGTCAAAGGCGGTTTGGCAGTCACCTATCCAAACGCAGACCTTGTTCTTTTTAAGTAATCTGAAGATCGGCGCACATGTGGCGGTCATGAGGAATACAAATCGTGAAATGTAGTTCAAACGTCCCAGGAATCCTCTGACTTGTTTTTCAGTTTTCGGAGAAGGCATTTCTTGAATGGCCTTGACCTTGTCCGGATCAACCTCAATTTCTTTTTGGCTGACGATGAACCCTAGCAGTTTCCCTGAACAGACACCGAAGGTGCATTTGTTGGGATTCAAGAGGAGTTTGTACTTTCTCAGCCGCTCGAATAGTTTTGACAGGTGGGTCACATGATCCTCCTCTGTTTTAGATTTGACAATCATGTCATTTACATATACCTCGATTTCTTTGTGTATCATGTCATGAAACAAAGTAGTCATGGCCCTATGATAGGTTGCCCCGATGTTCTTCAAACCGAACGGCATTACCTTGTAACAAAAGGTACCCCATGGGGGTAATGAAGGAAGTTTTCTCCATGTCTTTCGGCGCCATTTTGATTTGATTATAGCCCGAGAATCCATCCATGAAGGAGAAAACTTTGAACTTCGATGTACTGTTTACCAACATGTCATTGTGTGGTAAAGGAAAGTCGTCCTTTGGACTGGCCTTGTTTAGATCCCTGTAGTCGACACACATTCTGACCTTTCTGTCCTTTTTCTGAACTGGTACGATGTTGGCTAACCATTGAGGATATTCTAAAGTGGCGAGGAAACCCGCGTTAATTTGTTTTTGTACCTCCTCTTTGATTTTGATGGCCATGTTCGGGTGAGTCCGTCTCAACCTTTGTTTTACTGGCGGACATTCCGATCTCAATGGTAAATGGTGCTCCACGATGTTGGTATCCAACCCTGGCATGTCCTGATAGGACCAAGCGAATACAATGGGAAATTCTTTGAGAAGCTTTGTCAAACTCTCTTTGGCAGTTGGACTGAGCAGTGCCCCAATCCTGACTTCTTTTCGCTCTTCCTCTGAGCCCAAGTTGACCGTTTCCAATGGCTCTTTGTGAGGTTCAATGGACCTTTCCTCTTGTCTGAGTAGTTTGGAGATCTCTTCTAGAATTTCGTCGTCAGCTTCTTCTTCAGCCCCAAATACCGGGAATTCAAAGTTGGGAGAAGGCATCAGATCGTATATTTCAACGGGGTTTAAAACATGCAATCTGCATGACGTGGTGATTGTTTTTTAGAAGAGATAGGGAGAATGCAAGAGTGTGTGCAGTGTTTTTCTTTGGAAAACTGCTTGTTTTTATTATTTGAATTGTTTTTTAGGATTACCATTTTCTGAAAAAGCAAAAAGAGAAAACAACAATAAATACGGAAATTATAGAACGATGTTATTTTATTTATGAACAAGTCGATTCTTGAAACTATAGCCCTATAAAATAAAACTCTGTCGCTTTGGGCGAAGCGAAGAGAGAAATTTACAGAAAGTGAGCCCTATCAAAACATCCGTTTCACCTGGGCAGGGTGAAAGGTTAAAGACGATAATTACTTTGACTTATGAACGATCTTCGGAACATCGACAACAACCCATTGGCGGCGAACTCCTCAGTGAATCACAAAGTCTGGTACCTTCCTTGATTTGTCTTCAGAAATAACGCTGTTTTCTGGTGGAGCAGGATCATTGGAATCTGTCTCTCAGGTAGAGTTGTCGTAGGAGGATTCCTCTGTTGCATTTTGCATAGTATTTGTGCTCTCAAGCAGATCTCCCCATCCAGTAGGCTGAATGTCTTCGAGCCTGATACGAGAGCTTTCAGGAGCAGTGTAAGTGACCATGAAGTCGTATTTACCACTTGGTTGTCCCAGGGTGTCCCACACTTCTTTGGAACTGGAGGAGTCATCTCTCTCGATGACGTTGACCTCGGGAAAAGCGTAGTTGATGAATTCTAGTCCGGCAAGCTTTGCCAATTCATCGTCGTACTGAATATTTTCTGAATGCCCTGAGTAATGATCCCATGACATGGTGGGGACGCAGGTATTCTGTTCAATGATGCTCAGTTGATTTTCATTGTTCGGCTGATTTTCTTGCCCCAAGTCTCCTGGGTACGGTTGCCAGATAGGCAGGCCATCCATTGGGCCATAATATTCGTGGTCAAAGTTGTCTTTCATTAGAGTGTCCTCCTCTAATGAATTTGGCGGAGCACGGCATCCTTCCAGATCATAACCTCGGTATATCATTTCTACGTCTGACCTTGGTATAAATCTCGGACTCTGTGCGGGATAGTAAAATGGCGTAGGGACCTCTTCCTGAGACATATAACTGTCCTCGTTGAGATAGGACTTCCATTCTTTATCTATGTCAAAGGAATCTACCTCGTTGATTGTATGGATTGTTTGAGACACTGGGTGAAGGAAACCTCCACTGTGGAAGAAGTCCTGAATGGGATGAAGACTTTCATCTTTAGCAGCTGTCTGGGTACAGGTTGTGGAAAAACCAAGACCCTTCTTTGTTTTATTATCAGTAGGGATGACAATCTGTCCCCATCCTTTCGTATTGTTACTTTCAACTGGCTCGAGGGCATCTTTGTATGAGAAAATAGAGGTTCCCTTCTCTGATTGATTCTCATTGCTTACCGAAAGTTCTTGGAACTAAGTTCCAACAACCTCTTCGGGTTATATACAAGTAGATAATGACAGGTTACTCACGATCAAGGCTTGTTCTCCACAAACCGTGACGAGTTGATCGTTCTTGACGAACTTCAGTTTCTGGTGCAGCATCGGAGTGACAGCCCAAGCCTGGTGTATCCAAGGTCTTCCTAATAAATAGTTGTACGCTGCCCGGACGTCCATGACCTGGAAAGTGATTAGGAAAGTGTGAGGACCGATAGTTATGGGAAGGTCGACTTCGCCGATAACTGCTTTCTGAGATCCGTCAAAGGCTTTGACGATGACCTCACTGCCCCTCATCGGGGATCCTTTGATTGATAGTCGCATTAAAGTGGACTTTGGCATAACATTAATGGCCGATCCGGTGTCTACTAGTACGCTGGCTAAAGCATCGTCCTGGCAGTTAACTGTGATATTGAGCGCCATGTTGTGGCACTTGCCCTCCTCTGGCAAATCCTCATCACTGAACCCTAAGTTGTTACAAGAAGTGATGTTAGAAATGATGCTATCGAATTGTCGCATTGACACATCCTGTTCCACAAAGGCCTGCTCTAAGACTTTCTGTAGAGCCTCTCTGTGGGCTTCGGAACTAAGTAAAAGTGATAACAGTGAGATCTTTGAAGGAGTTTGTAACAGCTGATCAACAATGTTGTATTCACTCCTTTGGATGAGCTTCAGCATCTCATCGTTGTCCTTTGAAAGATCGGGTTTACTGGATTGACCGACTGGTAGATCAGGAGCTTCTGTCTGAAATTCCTTTTCTTTGTTAGGTTCTCCAACTCCTCTGTTGAAGATTCGACCGCTCTGTGTTACTCAAATGATGTCTGCAATATTCACGACGGAGGGTAATGGAATTTCCTTTCCATTCTCGATTATTGTTGCACCGTATTTGTAAGGGATTGACTTAGCTGATTCATACGGTAATGGTTCTGGTAGATAGATAACTACAGGAGCCTTCTGATTTTTCTGACTGTCGTATGTAACTTCAATCAGTTCCTGGTTAAGAACTTTTGATTCGTCCAGTAGAGGGATGATGGTACAAACATCCTTATTATGTTGATGATCAGAGATTATGACAACGTCTCTGATCTGATCAGCGAAGTAGTCCGGCGTCCAGTTGATTGGCTCGGAACTCAGACATGGGTGAATCTCTTTACGATCCAACTGACCTTGAAGAACTGCTCGTACAAGGTAGAACCCTTGGTTATTCTCCGAGCAGACTCTACAGCGTTCGTAATTATGTGGTGGCACCTGGCCACGCCCGTTTTGGATACAGTGTAACCTCACTAGGTCAGTTTCCGTAGATCGGACATCCTGATTTTGACGCCGAGTAGGGTTCCCATTAAGCACACTGATTTGTTGTGTGTCTTCATCCATATAGATCGGAAGCCACCAGTGGTTTAACAAGTGTTGTAAAGTTATTTGAACAAGAACGCACCCTTGGTTACTCTCACAACATCCTTTACAGTTCTGATAATCGTGAAAAGTGAGAAAACCGAGTTGGACTTGCCTGGCGTGTAACTCCACCAAGCAGGTATTCATCAAACGGATATCAAAGATTTGGATCATGTTGATCTGATAGAGATTTCTATCACGGTAGTCCTGGATCCATCCAAGATCCATCTGACGCTGGAGGGCCCCTTGTACAAAAGAGCATCCCTGTTTATTTACCGAGCAAGTCAGACAGGAATTGTAATCGTGTCGCGGCAAATTAAGGTACTGGCTTTGCCTTGAGTGCATCGCCACCAAGTTAACATTCATTGAACGTATGTCGTGGTTCTGAATGATGTTGGAATTCGTATAGGTCATGTTGACTCCATGAATTCAACGCTCTTGGATCCACCAGAGATCCAATTGTTCCTGTAGAGCTGATTGCACCACAGAACATCCTTGATTATTTTTAGAGCAGATATCACACTGGTGATAATTATGAGGTGGCACATGGCCATATCCACTCTGCCTACAATGCATCTTGACCAGATTGGCCCTTAATAAGAGTACATCATGAATTTGATAGCTGTCGTTAGACTCTCCCTCTATCAAATTTACTGCAGCTTTCTCGTGTTGAGGCAACGGGTTCGTGAGAACATTCAGATTCGTATCTTTGAAAGATAAGACCCCGCTCCTAACAAGCTTTTGCACATCAGATTTGAAACTGAGACAGTCCTCTATGTTATGCCCTGGTCCTCCTTGATGGTAAGGACAAGTCTGATCTGCTTTGAACCAGAAAGGTTGATTTTCCGATACTGTAAGAGGAGACTTGGTTTGGACATGCCCCTTGACCAGCAATAGTGGAAATAGCTCTCCGTACAACATGGGTATAGGATCAAACCCTGGTGGTTGTGTTGCACGGTTGTTGTTGTATGGAGGACGAGCCTGCTGAAGAGGTTGTTGTGTCCTTTGCTGATATTGCTGTTGATTAGGTTGGCTCTGTGCAACCTGAGGTTGATACATAGAAACAGGCGCAAGGTTAATAGCAGGAGTTACAGCTGCTACTGGCTGGTAACGTCACCTTTGCTTTCCGAGAGAGATATTCCTAATATCCTGCTCTTTTTTCTTAGGGAGAGCACTACCGTATTATTTTGTACTACTCGATGATCCAGTGTCTTTAGCTAAACGTCCTTCTCGGACTGCTTCCTCAAGACGTACCCCCATACCGACCATCTCAGTGAAGTCACTGGGCGCACTGGCGACCATTCTGTCGTAGTAAAATGAGCTTAAGGTTTTCAAGAAGATCTTTGTCATCTCCTTTTCCTCCAGAGGTGGAGAAATCTGAGCGGCAATTTCACGCCATCTCTGAGCATATTCTTTAAAGGTTTCCTTGTCCTTTTGTGACATTGATCTGAGTTGATCTCTGTCCGGTGCCATGTCCAGATTGTATTTATATTATTGAACAAAGGCAGCGCCAAGATCTCTGAAAGTGCCGATCTTAGTACGGTTTAAACCCATGTACGATTTGAGTGCGGCACCGATTAAACTATCCTGAAAGTAGTGAATTAGTAGCTCCTGGTTCTTTGTCTGAGCTGACATTCGCCGAGCGTACATCACCAAGTGGCTTTGAGGGCAAGAGTTACCCTTGTACTTTTCAAAATCGGGTACCTAGAACTTGTGCGGAACTTTCACATATCAGACCAAACAAAGGTCTGCAGCGTCCTTTCCAAATAAACCTTGACTGCGAAGGGCTTGCAGTTCTTTCTGCATCTCCAGGAATTGTTCCTGGAACTCATTCATTCTGTCGAACATACTTTCATTTCCACCAGAAGGTATCTGTGGAATCTGTCCTTCCGGGACAGTGTATACCATGGGTGGTGGTATAGTCATCATGGCCGAGACTCTCGGTGCCTCCCAAAGTTTGTAACCTTCAGGAGTTACTGTCAAGCCCCTGGCATCTTTGCTTTCCCAAAGTTTATAACCTTCAGGCCCATCGGCTCCTGCTGAAGTTTCCAGATCCTCAGTGATCAGCGAAATATATCCTTCTGGGATATAGTTGAATGGCATGCCCCAGGGACGATCTTTCGGCATTTTGTACCTAGGATCATACTTTTCCACTATGGGCGTTGATGTGATCTCTGAGATCACAATCCTTTGTTGCTGCATATGAGCTTCTGCTAGAACTTGCATGTCGCTATGAAGCTTTCTCAGATCCTCTTTCAGAGTGTCGATCTCTTCCCTCAACTCTCTGTTCTCTTCCTCGAGATCATCCATCTTTTTCTGACAATTGGCCCGAGTATTGTACGAATGAGACAGTTTAACTCTAGAATCGAGACACAAACGTGAGATTCGTAGGTAAGAAGAATGCGTTTATGCGAGAATGATGAATGATATGCAATGATTATATTAATTGTATGTTTTTGTTTATTCAAAGTAAACTTCGACAATTAGATTGCAAATATCAAACAGTGGAGAAACCCCGTTTTATTGAATTCAAAGGATTGCGGAAATGGAAATACAGTAGATTACAAAGTGATGTAAAAGGAAATCTAAAATGATGGATCCTGAGTCCTCTCTGAGGAGAGCTCAGGTGCTGGTTCTGGTGCTTTCCTTTTCTTTGACCGAGGCTCTTGGGCCGTTGTCGGGTTGTCATTCGTCTGCCAAGTGAAAGGGACAAGCAAATTCCGTTGGTCATCCTGATTTTCTACAACATGTTACTCTAAAATTTCAATCAGAGCATCTTTTTCTTTTAATAGCTGCTGTATTTTCCTGCATTCTACATTGAGAATACGGTACTTGTTCCTCCAAGACCTCTTCTCCTGCTAAACTTTGCTGAGAGTAACCTGAAGTTTTTCCGTCTCAGACATAAAATAAAGGGCAAAGTCCCTTAATGGAAGAACTTCCTGACGAGGGTAAGGCATCCTCAACTTGAGAGCTCTAGTTTGTACCCAGTGGAGATAAGGCTCCACCGAGACACAATCTGGTTTTCCTAGAGACTCTCGTCCTTTCCTATGAACGTGTTTCCAGGCATGATCTATTTCCATCTTTAGTGCCCTGTCATTTTCTCCTTCCTTGAAGAAAATACCTTCCAGATGAACATTACATGGGACATGCCTCATCGGGTATCCGAATTAATGACGAACTAAAATTGGATGATAGTTGATTCCCCCCTTAGTTCCTATAAGGGGTACATTTGGGAAATTTCCACAACGGTCAATGATCCTGATCCCGTCGTAGATTCGATTGTACCAATCGATGTCAGAGTTGGTGAGAGACATGATTCTCTGCGACCAACATAAAGTATTCTTTTGATCCCAAAATGCAGCAGACTTGGGTAAATGGGAAGTGAACCACTTGTATAGCAAGGGTACACAACACGTGATCATTCCTCCGATGTATAGATTCCTTAAGTGTACTGAATGATACGCATTTGCGAGTAAGGTCGGTACATGGTTTCCAATCAGACAAATCTTAATGGCATTGATATCTACGAAGTTATCGATGTTGGGAAACAAAAATAACCCGTAGGTGAGTAAAACAAAGATGCTCTCGAAAGCGGCCACGTTCCCTATACTAGCAAAGTATAGAGCCTTCTTTGTTAAGAACTAGGCTGGAAAACCTTGGATGCCACTCTTAGTGGTCACGTGAGTCCTGACTTCTGACTCGTCCAAATAAATTGCTCTTGCAATGGTTTGATCCTTTGGAATTTCTTCCAGTCCAGAAAATGGAGCTTGATCAGTGATATGCAGATCAGTCAAGTGAGAGTACTCCTCCAGTGTTGGTGCTAGTTGATAATCTGGGAATGTGAAACAGTGATAGACCGGATCGTAGAACTGGATTAGTGTGGACAGGATTCCTTCGATTACATGGACCCTTAATAGAGACAGTAGTCCTCCATACTTAGCTCTGAAAGCCTCGTGGTTGGTGATCATTCTCGCCGAACCTCTCAAATCCTCTAACTTTGGAACCTTGAAGGTGTACTTATGAGTTTTCCTTCTACCGAAATCCATTAGCGCAATCTCCTTTCTCTGACATTTGCAATCATTGTCTCAGTTTAATTTGAAAAAGAGAGACTAGAAGAGAAGATTTTTTTTTGTTTTAATGTTTTTTAAATGAATGTATGAATGCAGCACACAAAAACATAGAAAAAAACATGGGGTCAAAGGGTCGGTGTCATGAAGTCAAGGCTCTCCCCCCCCAAAGGTTTATACTGGTGTTTTTTTGTACCTGTTCGCAAAATCATTGACCCCTCTAGGATAACAACAGCAAGCGGATCGCCAACGAGCTGATGTATCCTAGAGTGATCTCAGATGAGGGTAGTATTGCGTGACAACTATTTCCGATATCTTCCGCACTACAAAATGGCTTTAGCCTACTAAAAACCTCAGCTTCTCAGATAACCCAGTCGACCACACTACTTTCAACAACCGAAGTCATATAGGCAATGTATCTGCAAAGGGAGTCTCCACTGAGTTTGATGGTCGATCGAGGGCTCTTAACTGGGATTCACTCCACGCAAGATTACCCGCATTGCCATCACCTATCTTAGGTGTATACTCAATCTTTCCACATGCGGCATCACACGCATTCCCATTAGCAGAAAAATAAACACAGGTATCAATTAGGAAAAGCAGTATATATATTTGTCTTAATCATCCTAGACCTCTAGTCTTATGACCCTAACAGACAATGACTCCCCTAGCAGAGTTGCCATTTCTGTGATACCTCGAGAACTTAAGGTTTTCTACCTAAGTTTGTAAGAAATAAAAGACTGGACCCCACGGTGGGCGCCATTTTTTCTGTGGAAAATCTCTAAACTTAAGGTTTATTCCGAAAAGATGGGAGGAGAACAAGATCTTTGTCCCTCTCACTGTGGTCGCCATTCTTCTATAGCGCGGTTTTTGTGGTTTCGAATCACTATCGCTTGGGTACTACAATTCGATTCATTTTTTATCCTATTAAGCTGATGAAGGAAAGGAAATAGATGTCTCCAATTAACCCTGCTTGCATACTGAGTTTAAACAGATAACTGTTGGTTTACATATGCTATTAGGATGTGGGTCTCTCTTCGGTTATTTTGTTAAGAATAGAGTGTTTGGACTATTTGTAGGATGTTAGGTCAGATGCTTTTCGATTGAGGTATGAAGGTATGGGATTTTGGGTTTTTTTGATTAGTATGCTCGCTAAGATTTTTCAATCTTATGCCTATGTATTCCCATTTGACGAAACAGGGAAATCAGAGCGATCGTAGTTCCTCCTATTCTATGGGAGGAAAAATTTATTTTGGTGTCTTGTTCAAAGCCCAAGACGTGAAGCTAAAGGGAGTATATGTATCTTGTTCAAAGCTCAAGATGTGAAGCTGAAGGGTTTTTGGCTTGAGAGAGAATTTGTCATCTCTAAAGAGGAGTTGTTGATGTTTGTGTGCTGTGAGCAAGGCACAAATTTGATGCTAAAAGGTTGATTGACTCAATCGGGGTTTTCCTTATACAAAGCCTAAGAGGAGGCTATTGACCCAACAAGAGGGTGTTTTTATATGTGTCTTGTATGAAGCCCAAGACGGAGGCTAAAAGAGTTGACTCAACAAGAGAGTACTAACACGGGACCGACTCAACAAGAGAGTGCTTTAATGTGTCTTGTACGAAGCCCAAGACGGAGGCTAAAGGGTTTGACTCAACAAGAGAGTTCTTTGTGACGGGTGATTGACTCAACAAGAGAGTGATCTTTGAGAAATCGAGTCTACTGGTATTTTGAGAAATCGATTCTCGGATAAGTGAATGATCTTTGTATGATGCCCAAGAGAAGGCTGGTATGTTAGGGGATGAAGGTCAACCCATTAACTGGTCTGACACTTGACTCAGAAAGACAACTCTAGGAAATTGATGACTAGGTTCTAGTCCTATACCTGTAGAGGTCTCTGGGTCCTTGTACTAAGCCCAAGAGAAGGCATGAGAGCTTTTAAGAAGCCGAAGGGTCCTTGTACAACGCCCAAGAGGAGGTGGGGATGCTTTTAAGAAGCCTGTGGGTCCCCAAACCCCGAGAAGTTCAAGACATGCCATTCACCGAGAATAGAACAAGCCAGGAAAGTCTGAGAATTTGGAAGAAATTCAAGAAATGCCATTCACAGAGAAAAGATCATCTCTAGGGAGTTAGAGTTTCTTTGACAATGTCTAAGGGTGACAGTCTGAGAAAGGGTTCACAGAGAATGCTGCCTTTCACGTCTCCATATTGTTTAACCCCAAGAGGAGGGAAGGCTGTGTCTGGTAATCCTCTGGGGATCTAGTTTTAACTGTATTTAAGAGTGACCAACAGGGCTTTACCTAGCGCTAGACGTAGTTGCTGGGGAAAACTCTAAATAACTATACTATTATTACACAGTTGATATTTGACAAGTATATTAAAGTTTGTGAAAGAAGACTTACAGTGAGCAACCCCACAATACAGATATATATATATATATATATATATATATATATATATATATATATATATATATATATATATATATATATAAATATGAAAGCGGATAAAGAAAGCGGGTAAACACTTACTCGGTTGTAGAGTTTCCATGTTGTTTTGTTAGTTATTCAACAAAGAAAACTTTGATAACAATATTATATTCAAAATCAAAGGAGAAAGTGCTTTGAAAAGATTGTTGGGACTTACAGCTCATGGAGAGGCCCAAGTTTTAACGACGATCGCACCGTTGTTTTGAGAACTGTACAGAGGGACTTATACAATATGTGAGGCCCACAAAGTTTTGGTTAAAAGGGGATTGGGTCTTACACTCTATTAGAGGCCCAAAGGTGTTTTTGCACAAGTGATTGGGCTTACAGCTCAAGGAAAGGCCCAGATGATTATTTTTGAAAAGACGATTGCGCCGAGATCTTTGAAAACACCGTGGGTCTTATACAACGACTGAGGCCCAAATTATTTTGGTTTCAAAGAGGGGTTGGGTCTTACATTATATTAGAGGCCCAAAGAGTTTTAAGAAAAAAAGAATTGGGACTTATAGCTCGAGGAGAGGCCCAAATGATTTTGGTTTGAAAATGACAATTGTGCTGAGGTTTTTTAAAAATACAGTGGGTCTTATACAACGACTGAGGCCCAAAGTGGTGTATTTACAAAGGGGACGGGTCTTACACTCTAATAGAGGCCCAAAGAGTTTTTCAAAATGATTTGTGAGGATGAAAATCAAAGAAACCCTAATTTTGTTTTCCTTTAAAAGTAAATATTTAAAGAAAATGATAAAAATACCAAATAAGTTTGAATAAACCACTTGTGATTTTTGTTTGAGGTTTGAAAAATGAGGTTTTAATCACAAGATGAATTAAAACTCATTTGGTTTTGATTTTCAAAGTAAATATTCACTTTTAAATGTTTAAAAACAATTAAAAATGATTTTATTCACAAAAATGATAATTATATTAAATAAATAATATAAATCTATTTTTTTTTGTGGAATAAAATATTTAAACATTTTTGTGATTTTTTGCAAAAAGAACCAATAAAAAATAATTAAAATTGAGGGAGTTATTAATTTTTCAAATCATTAAAAATAATAAGAAAAATAGTAAAATATTAAAAAATAGCAAAAAGAGGATCTGGGGCGAGGGGGATTTGAACCCCAGACCTCTTGTGTATATGGAGCGCGCCTTACCACTGGGGTGGTGATACATCCGTTGATTGAAACACAACCACAAATATACAAGGCTTGCCTTGTTTTTGGCCTGGCCCAAGGCAAGGCAAGGCAAGGCAAGGCAAGATTTTGGTTGAAAACGTGAAGGCCATAACATTCTCATTTCTCCATGGATTGGGACAAAATTTAGGTCTATCCTGCCTAGAATTTCACAAGGAATCCAATGGTGGTGGTGTTTTTTTTCAGATCATGCTCCTATTGAAAAACCCGATAGTGGTTTTGAAATAGGCCATGATTTGCATTTTCTGTGCCATCTCTTGGTACAAGCATGAATTAAATGATAAATTGGTGCAAACACAACACATATAACATGTATAAGAGATACATGATCAGTGGACATCAAAAGAAATCATGATTCAAAGAATCCAAGTTGTGATGCTTACCTCTTTTTGGAGCTTTTGTGCAATCTGCCAAGGGCTTTGTTCCAGAAATGATTTGATGCTTTGGACACCTTCAAATGATCTCTTAGAAGCTTTTAGGATGGTTGGAATCAGCTGGAAACCTCAGGGACAAGTTTGAGCTCTTTCTTGCAAAAGGGGCAAAAGTGGCCAAAATAGCAACTCCCTCAAATGGTGTTCCAGATGTGTGGAACCATTTGGGACAGTTCAAGGATGATATTTGGAGTGTGTTTGAAGTTTTATCTGGTTTGGAAAGTGACTGAATCAAGACATGGCTTGAAAAATGCACAGAAGTCCTATTTTGAGGTTTTGAGAGGTGACTTTGTGATTTTGGTGTTACAGGTCATTTGTGAGATTTTGGACAGCTTAGATATGACATATTGGATGTGTTTGGATCATGAGCTGTGGTGGAATTGCTCTATAACTCAAAAACTCAGAGTTACCTTGCTCAAGAAGATATTTTTTTCTAGAGAAAGGGATTTTGAGGAAAACAAGTGTTGTAGTGCTTTGGTGTACTCAAACTGAACACAATTGAGCTCTATTTATAGTAGAGTAAGTTTGTTTTGGCTGCAATAGTGAATGGCAACTGCAGCAGAGGTTTGGCCAATGTTGAGCAATGAGAATCCAAGTCTCCTCTAGCCATTGACTAGAGGTTAGGGCACAGGCTGTTGGTTCCCTTGGTCTTGGATAAGTCTTCACTGAATTCAGTTGGGAATGACTCAGTCCATGCCACCTTGGTGCATCCATTAAATTCTCCAATCCAAAATTGGAGTCTTGTCCCTCTTTTAGGTATTTCTAGGTTTGGCATGTTACTTTTGGTTACAAAGACTTGGGAGGCTTGGGATCATAGTTGGTTCCTCCTTGGTCCTCCCCCCCTTGAGGTGTTTAGATGGATAAAGTTACTTGCCCTTTACAAAATTTGAGCAAATCGAGCAAAACTTCCAAATCTGCCTTGCTATGACAGTTTGCAGCAAGGCATATTGGCATTGTCATACCTCATGGCTCAAGTGGACTTTGAAGGAGTTCTTGGCCATTTTGGAAAGCCCTCATATGATACAACAACTGTTTGATCATAGTTGGTTTTGATACCTTTTGGATCCAAGTGAAAAATGCCCCTACATTTGGAAAAAAGTGAAGGCAGATTCTGACTTAGTGAAAATTTCACTAAGTGTTGGAAAAAAGTGACATTTTCACTTTTTGTGATTTTGATCATTCCATAACTTAAAATCCATGAGGAATTGGAATGAGTTGTGTTTGAAGCTTTTGCAGAGGGCCATGAGAGCTACAAATCCAGCTTTGAATGGGGAAAATGGCCTTGTGGTTTAGGAGTTATGATCCTCCAAAGTTGGTACCCTTGCCACTTTATTCCATAACTTAGAAAATTTCTAAGTTTTTTATGGTTACCCCTTTTACAAGTTATCCAACTTTTCTTGATTTTTCTTGATGAATGATGATTCCAATCACAAATTAACATCATTTTAGGGTCAAAGAACCATAATTGTGAAAAATCTCAAAAAGTCAAGGTTGACTTTTGTGCACAGTTTACTTTCTGTCAGATGAATTCCAAACTGTGCGATCCTCTATGAAATCAAGTCCTTGATCTAAATCAAACTTGATGGATTGATTTCATAGGTGTTATAGTGTGTATTGAATCATGTCCTAAGGTTTGGGAGCATGCCTGGGTCAAAAGTCAAAGGCACAATTGACTTTTTCCGCGAAACCCTAACTGTGGTTCTGATGAACTTGAAACTTGGGAATCAAGCTTCTTGGATCAATCCATTGTTGAAAATGGATCAATGTAGTATGTTAGAGACCCTCAAATCCTCTCTTGAGATCTTGGCTCATGATTTGTCCAAAAAGTCAACTTAGGGGTGAATTAGGTCAAGAAACCCTAATTCCTGATTTTTGATGTATGCATCCCCTGAGGTTAAATTGACTTCATGATTGGGTCCATGAGGTCCCATGGAGTATCTTAAGTTATGCTTTGAAGCATTGGCTCATGCCCAAAGGAAAAATTCCATCTGGAGGCCTTGGTCGACCAAAACCCTAATTTGGTGACACTGACGATCTTGAGGCTTGATCCACTCAGAATGTTGCAACCTTGTGCTTGATTCTTGATGTGGGAGTCCTCTTGATGTGGATGTTGGAGGGGTTTAGACAAGTTGAAGATCATGTCATTCCTTGATTAATCCTTTGTCTAAGAGCTCTGAGAGGGCTTGAAACCCTAATTTTGATTGTAGTGGATGCTCACCCATCTTTGGGGAGACTGATGAGGCATAATGATACACCCATATTGTGATGATGATCTGCACAATGATGGGAAATCTTAGTGGTCAAAATTTGGGGTATGATAGACGGAGCTGTCAACAATTATGGAAACGGAATTGGGGCAATCATCGTAACACCTCAGGGTACCCATATTACTTTCACCGCCCGACTAACTTTCAAATGCACAAACAATGAGGCCGAATATGAAGCTTGTATTATGGGTCTCGAAGAAGCAATTGATCTGAGGATTAAGAAATTGGATGTGTACTGAGACTCAGCCCTGGTTATCAATCAAATCAAAGGAGATTGGAACACATACCAATCAAGATTAATTCCTTACAAAGATTACGCGAGAAGGTTGTTACCATTCTTCAACAGAATCGAGTTTCATCATATCCCTTGTGAAGAAAATCACATGGCTGATACACTAGCCACACTCTCCTCCATGATTAGTGTAGGTCAATGGAACGACTTACCTAAGATCGACATAATGCGCCTAGAACGGCCCCCTTATATCTTCACGATCGAACCAATCATAGACGACAAACCTTGGTATCACGATATCAAATTCTTCCTTCAGAAACAAGAATACCCGTCTGGGGCATCAAGAAAAGACAGGAAGACCATCAGAAGGCTGTCGCTCCCGGATTTTCATCCAGGTACAAACACGAAAGTGGCGTGGAAACAGAGTCGCCAGTAATGTGTATTTATCCCAAGAGAGGGAAAGGAAGCACTGCGTAAACCTGAGGGAAAGGAAAAGCACGGTCATCACGACCGAGAGAAATGGGTAAGGGAGTCGGTTACGCTAGGGGAAGGTATTAGCACCCCACGCGTCCATCGTACTCGATGGGATTCACGCTTGTTGTCTATATCTAAATGCTGTGTCAAATCTAAGTCTACGGCTAAACAGAAACGGAACGGGGAAAAGAAAAGAAAAAGTGACTCGGTAGGACATCGCCGTCCTAGGCCAACGTATTCTCTCGTGCAATGGGAAATTCAGAGTCAATGTAGTTCGAAGGACTACGAGTGATGGGGGGAGGTTGCTCGTCGAGATATCGCATCTCGTGCCTACGTATCCTCAATCGGACGAGAAAGAGGAATCAGAGCAAACGTAGTTCGACGGACGAGTCGAAAAGGGGAAAGTACTCGCCAAGATATCGCATCTTGTGCCTACGTATCCTCAATCGGATGAGAAAGAGGAATCAGAGCAGACGTAGTTCGACGGACGAGTAAAAAAGGGGAAGGGTGCTCGCCAATATATCGCATCTTGTGCGTACGTATCCTCAATGGGACGAGAAAGAGGAATCAGAGCAGACGTAGTTCGTGGTAACGACCACAATATAACAAAAACAAACAAGAACGAGGAGTATCCACATCGCTCGAGTAGCACACATCCGACTGTGGATTCATGTCATCACAACGGCCAAGGGAGATGCCTAGCAACGATATCAATTCACCTAGCCACACAACAGGCACACCTAGCCACGATATCAATTCATCGGGTAAGATGAGGAGGCAAAGCAACGACATCACGCTATCGAAGCTTGCGAGCTGTAGGAAGTTATAGAGCCTAACCACGATATCATGTCATCGGGTAAGACAAAAAGTGAGGGGAAAAGTAAATTATGCGTACGAGCACAAAGCATCAGCGTCGGCCGACGCGAGCTACACAAAGTGTGGGGGTTTGATTGCTAAACCCTTCTTCCACTTGACGACTCGATAACAAGACCGGGGGAACATGTTCAATGCATCAACACGTAGTGTGAGCGAGTGAACGACTCAACTGAAAGTGCGGGGTACCGATTGCAGTTCCCTTTTCACTTGCCTTCCCCGAGGACTTATTAGGGGGATCGGGGATGGGACGCCTCTTTTGAAGGCTTTGGCACAAAAGTAAATAATCACAAACATGGCCTCCTTTGAGGACTTCCAGAATTGCCGGCCAAGTGGCACGGACTCCCAATCCTACTTCTCATGGCATCGAAAGCACTAAAGTGCGGAATGAGATAAAAGGAAAAGAAGCTATACCAAATGGATAACAATCTGTAGCAAAGGCAAATAAAGTAAAAAATCTGGAATACTTCGAGCAAGCTAGCATCAACAAACAAAGCAAGTCAGAAATCGCATATCCGACATAAGCGTCAAAGCATGGTCGGTGTGAAAATAAATCACAACCGACATGTGATATGTATCGGACACAACCACACAATCAAACAATACACCTGCAAGAAACACAATCCAGACAATACGCAAGCAAGTATATACATCTCACAAACTGAGAGACAAGATAAGTCGCATCAGAAGTGAAGCGGTATCCCACAAATAAAGTGGAATACCAAGAGGATAAGCACTTTCGGAAACTTCTTGAAAATCCTTGCACAAGCTTAACAAACACGTTAGAAACAACAAGGAAATGCAACAGGAATTTGCACATTCAATTCACAACTCAAAAAACAAGTAGCTACAATCAAACGCTAACGAAATGCCTCATAAAAATAAATCCATAATGATCAAATGAGATGAAAACATGATGTGAAATCAAGTGGGCAGTATAAAATGCATCATTCACAAGCCATAATCGAGCTCAAACCAAACAAGAATAATTACCAAGCATCATACTCAAGACTTGTATCAAAAGTATGGAAGTATGCAACAAGATAAGGTTCAAAATGATTCACATGCTTCCACACAAGTAAAGCCATACAAAAGATAGGTCATGCACCAATGGCCAAGGAAAATCAGAATCCCAAACATGTCTTATCAATCAAAGAAGGATCACAAAGAAGGCCATGTCATTCAAAGGCATAAAATTAGGTCAAGAAGTGTGCACTACATGCTTAAAACGTCATCAAATGAGAGCATAAACCAAAAATAGTAAAATGATCTAAAAAAATCCCGAAAAATTTCGAAAGGTATGTTTAACCATCCAACTAAGCATGTACAAAAGATGGGATCAAATTAAGATCAAGAACATGTTCCATGTGGACCAACTAGCCAATGTGTGCACACTACCGAGGAAGAATCGAGGGTCCATAAAAGTTAAATGGAAAGTCACCTGAAGCAACTCAAACCTTACCTAAACCAACAAAAAAACACCCTCATATGATGGCCTAAGAGTGGCCAAAATATCACCCTCAAAAGGTTAAGAAAAAATACAAAAGCCCCTAACCCTAAGTGAAGGGTATCCTTGGAAACACATTGACAAATTAAATCAAAATAAAATGGTAAAAAAGAAATTAAAAATAAAATAAAAGTATGGAAAATATCACAAGACATTAAATATTCATAAATAATATTTTTGGTATTTTTTATAAAAGTTTAACAATCAAAACAAAATTGAAAACAAAAAAGAAAATGAAAATAAAATAGAATGAAGCACAAGGCAGAGGGGTGTACAAGTAAAACATCCACAACTTGATTCTTGTCCACACGCATTTGGGCTTAGTAACATGGAGGTGTGGAAATCAAAATAAGCCAGAGCCCAGCCCACGGATATAACATCATCAGCTTATTCACTTTTTTTTTTCAAAACGAAAAAGAAAAAAAAGTAACAAAGCATGTGACACTCATATCAATCGGTCACACACATGGTTAAAAAGCTTGGAACAAGCTCTACAACTTTCATTTTTAAAGAAAATTGAAATGAAGCTTGTATCATGATGGAAATTGGCTTGGAAGATGGCAGAATTCATGCTAGAACTTCCCCAAAATAGCAACTTTCCAAAAACCTAGATTTCCAAAAATAGCAACTTTTCCACATTCTTGATTTTTCATGAATTTTTGAACATGTCTTGACCAAAACTCATCCATGGATCATATATGACTTGAAAATCAAAATGTTGACCTCAAAAAGTCAGGAGTTGACTTTTTCACTGCACATTTGACTTTATCCCCAATTCTCCTGATTTTGAATCTTCTTATCAATTGAAACCCTTCTGAACCACATTGACGGACAATTCTCCAATCCTAGACACTTGGGGACATGAGGAATTCCATAGAATCAAGTCTTGGCCAAAAAATCAGAGATAAACTAATTTTATGGCAAACCCTAGTTTTGATGCCTTCCGTCTAGGAGGAATCGACCCATGCTCCAAATCCAAATTCCTCTGAATATGATGTGTATCCTCTCAAACAATGATGAAATGTGCCATTTGGTGATGGTAAAAACTCAAAGAACATGCCCATTAGGGTGTTAAAATCAAGAATTCCAAAAACCCTAATATGAGAAATTAGGCTAGGAGAGTGTGATTCACTTGAAATCTCTTGCCAATTACAAACCTCTGATGAGGGGACAGACACATTAGGATGCCCTTAGGTCCAAGGCTCCTTTATGGTTTGAGCAATAATGCCATCAAGAACCTTTCTCTCTTCATTATCTCTTGGACAGTACACATGAACTTTTGCTTGACCCTTGGGGAAACAACTTCTTCCCTTGAATTTACCTAGATACCTTGCTCCCATGCTAAGAAACAATGATATGCGCAAATGATAATGCAAGAATGAAATGTAACATAAGCCAGTTAGTGTTAGAAACATAAGGGCAAATTTTGAGGTGTTACAACTGCCCCTATTCAAACTTCTTGGATTCGAGGGTATAGAAGCAAAGGCTTCCAGACGGTCGGGATACACGGAGATTGAATACCAAAATAACCGCACAAATTGGCATCCTGCAAAAGGAGAGACGACTCTGCTGGGGAACAAGTAATAAAAGATGTAAGATCATAACACGGACGAGTGTCAGAGATCAAAACGGATGAAATATTGAAATAGATTGAAACAAACACGAACGAGTATTGACTGTGCTGAGGATAAACACGGACGAGTATCTAAAATGTTCACACACGGACGGGTGCTGAAAGGACATGGACGGGTGTCAAAGGTGAAACACGGACGGGTATTGTCTAAAAATTTCAAATACGGATGTGTGTCTAAAGATCAAAACGGACGGGTATTGGCTAAAACGTTCAAACACGGACGGGTGATGAAAGAGCACTGACGGGTGTCTTAGGTCAATACGGACGAGTATTAGCTAAAAAGTTCAAACACGGACGGGTGATGAAAGAGCACGGTCGGGTGTGTAAGGTCAATACGGATGGGTATTGGCTAAAAAGTTCAAACACGGACGGGTGATGAAAGAGCACGGACGGGTGTCTAAGGTCAATAAAGACGGGTATTGTCTAAAAAGTTCAAACACGGACGGGTGTCTAAAGGTCAAAATGGACGGTTATTGGCTAAAAAATTCAAACACGGATGGGTGATGAAAGAGCACGGACGGGTGTCTAAGGTCAATACGGACGGGTATTGGCTAAAAAGTTCAAACACGGACGGGTGATGAAAGAGCACAGACGGGTGTCTCAGGTCAATACGGACGGGTATTGGCTAAAAAGTTCAAACACAAACGGGTGTCTAAAGGTCAAAACAGACGGGTATTGGCTAAAAATTTCAAACATGGACGGGTGATGAAAGAGCACAGACGGGTGTCTAAGGTCAATACGGACGGGTATTGGCTAAAAAGTTCAAACACGGACGGGAACTGAAAGAACACGGATGGGTGTCTAAAAGATTCAAACACGGACGGGTGCTGAAAGAACACGGACGGGTGTCAAAGGTTCAAACAAGGATGGGTGCTGAAAGAACACGGATGGGTGTCAAAGGTTCAAACACGGACGGGTGCTGAAAGAACACGCACGGGGGTCTAAAAGGTTCAAACACGGACGGGTGATGAAAGAACACGAATGGGTCTCAAAGGTTCAAACACGGACGGGTGCTGAAAGAACACAAACGGGTGTCTAAAGGTTCAAACACAGACGGGTGCTGAAAGAACACGGATGGGTGTCAAAGGTTCAAACACGGACGGGTGCTGAAAGAACACGGACGAGTGTCTAAAAGGTTCAAACACGAACGGGTGCTGAAAGAACACAGATGGGTGTCCAAGGTCAATACGGACAGGTGCTGAAAGAACACGGACGGGTGTCTAAAAGGTTCAAACACTGACGGGTGCTGAAAGAACACGGACGAGTGTCAAAGTTTTAAACACGAACGGGTGCTGAAAGAACACAGACGGGTCTCTAAAAGCTTCTAACATGGACGGGTGCTGAAAGGACACAGACGGGTGTCTAAAAGATTCAAACACTTACGGGTGCTGAAAGAACACGGACGGGTGTCAAAGGTTCAAACACGGACGGGTGCTGAAAGAACACGGACGGGTGTCTAAAGGTTCAAACACGGACGGGTGCTAAAAGAACACGAATGTGTGTCAAAGGTTCAAACACGGATGGGTGTTGAAAGAACACGGACGGGTGTCTAAAAGGTTCAAACACGGAAGGGTGCTGAAAAAACACGGACGGGTGTCAAAGGTTCAAACACGGACGGGTGCTGAAAGAACACAGATGGGTGTCAAAGGTTCAAACACGAACGGGTGCTGAAAGAACACACACGGGTGTCTAAAAGGTTCAAACACGGACGGGTGCTGAAAGAACACGAATGGGTGTCAAAGGTCAATACGGACGGGTACTGAAAGAACACGAACGAGAGTCAAAGGTCAAACACAGATGGGTGCTGAAAGAACACAGACGGGTGTCTAAAAGGTTTAAAAGGCAACCCTACTGGGGATTGAAATGCAAAAACGAACACAGACGGGTGTTGAAGGAACACGGACGAGTGTTAAAAATCAATACGGACGAAGTATTGAGGAAATGAGAAAGAACACGGACGAGTGTTTAAGAGAACACAGACGAGTGTTTAAAATCAATACGGACGAAGTATTGAGGCAATGGAAAAGAACACAGACGAGTGTTTAACGCTAACAACTTTGAGGGGATAAACCAAAAGACCACCTGGACAGAGGGGTGAAGAGAAACCACGGACTGACGATCTTGACAAACAACTCTGTAGGGGTATACCAAATAGTTTCTCCAAATGACCAAATCCACCACTTGGGGAATCAAGTTGGACGATATCTCCTGAATTACTTTTCTTTCAGTCGGGGGAACGCCTAGAAACTGAGAAATCAACCCTGGCTTATGCTTCGAATGCATATGTTTGAATTTTACTATGGCGTAATGCTCCATACGAAATGGAAATGCTACGCTTTTGGGAGGATGCCTTGCAAAATGGTCATGCAATGCAAAGGAAGCACTCCAGCAAGATAAATGTTGAAGACGAAGGCAACTCCACCGGGGACGACAAACTAAATTGTCTCCGAGAACAAAGAACCTGCTGAGGAAAACACACTGAACGACTTTCCTGGTCACAACCTCTGCTGAAGATGAAACCCAAAACCTGATACTAAAAAATGCCAAAACCAATTGGACTTAAACCTGCTGGGGGATGTCAACCACCGTTTAATAAACCGTTACGAGGATTACCACCAAAATCTGCTTGGGGATATCATTGAACTTAACCTACTGCTGGGGAAATAACTTTACCCTCATCCTACTGGGGATTAGCTCAAACCGTTGTCGGCGAGACTATACTTCCTGACTGACTGAGGAAAGTAGACACCAATATACTCTGTGGGAAAGATAACATCTTTTTCCGGGGAAGATATTCCATAAGTCTCCTGCTGGAGATACAACAACATCCACCTTGGAGCAATCGACTGCTCAATGCTTGCTGGGGAATAATGAACCAACCATGACTTTGGCAGGATAAATAATCCTCTGTACTTTGGCTAGGGAGAGCGATAATCTGTTGAGGATGATGAAATTTCAATGATGGGGAGAGTAACTCTACTGGGGAGAAACCTTGCTACCCCGCAGCCATACGGTAAACTGAATCGTTTCTATGTTCATAGACTCTGCTCGAGAATCCAACCAAACCTCCAATTTGTAATAAACATTTGCTGAAAATGCCCCAGGGCTCTACTGAAGAGAAGTACCGATGGCAATTGGCCTTTGACCTGTTGAGGAAAGCTAACCACCACCCACAAATCTGCTTGGGGAACGACAATTGATAATATCTGCTCCGCTAGGGGTCGACATTCTACCATTACTCCGTTAGGGAGACGGAAACCACAAACTCAAGAAACACCGACCCGCCATTCTTGACTTGTACGGGGGAATATGAATTCGTGCTGAAAAGCAACAAACTTCACCAACCTGGCTAGGGGAGAGAAAACTATGAACTCTTGTTGGGGAGGATAACTAGAGCTTTCATAATGCTCTGCCATGGATGATAGAATTTCACCTATCTTTGCTGTGGACGAATGGCGATTCAAATGCCTCCTTCACTGGGAAAAAATGCCTTTTGGCGCCTTGCTGAGGAAGAGAAATTCCATGCCAGGGAACTACTTTGGCGTTTCCTACTTCTGTTGATCGACTGTATATTGATTCTCACACATAACCAATGACCCTTTGATCTCCACTTGCCCTAGACCACCAGGTCTAAAGGAAGAAATCATCTCAAGAGGATTTTATAGAGGACCTGGCTTTCAACATGCCCCGAGTCTCCAAACTCTTAGAGATGTATCAGATCTCGACATAAATGTCCTAGACTTCATAATCCATGAAGTAAACTGCCTCGAGAGGATTCGTAATGATCTAAAATGTTCTGCCCCAGTATTATGAACTTTGAAGAGGTGCTTTCAATTAACCGTCTTCAGGAGTGGATAACTTCTCGTGCTCTTGAGGTGGCTTGTCCCAATACGAGCCTTGAATTGAATTTTCCTCTGACCGACTGGTATCGAGAGATCTGTTGAATCTCGACGTGATTACCCCTATTTGGCTGCTTTAGGGAGAGTTTTCAATGTGACTGCTTTGGATTGGTTACATACTATCACCACTCACCGGGAACGCCCAGGCTGCGTACAGTCTCTTGGCCACATGCCCCTTGACATGACTGTCCTTCGGGAATTTTCACCATCTCAACTCGGCGTGATCGAGCTTCTCGACTGACGTTCATTGTGTAAGCTCCCCTGATGCTTAAACACATGCAAGCAGAAAATGTTTATTATGAGAATGACAATTCTAATGCAACACACATGTTAACCTTGAAGTTTTATTGAAAATGCGTCGCTAAGCCTTGTGAACGAATCACTAGCTGGAATGCGACATTGATTTTTGAATGGAAAACAATACGTACATGCAAGACCAACAAAAATATTATTAGCATAACTCATAGGAGTCAGGAACGTTATCTCATTGAAGCACGCTTTCAGGATAAACCCTGCTTCAATTACGACTTTTAAGGGTTGTAACGTGGCCTGGTTCAAGGTTTGAGAAAAAAGGATTTATGGCTCAAAGTTTGTATGTACCCACCCCTTCTCCATGATGTCCTTCGATCTTACGTTCAGTTAATCTGACATGAGCGCTCACCTACCAACAGGTTATGACATGTCATTGGTGACAATTAAGGAGTCTGCAAGGGTTTCGGAGTGGTAGTCACTCTTTTCGTCTTTGGTGTTTGTGGTCACACGACTTGCTTTTGCTCGAGGGATTTCCCTTTTATAAGCCTTTTCGCTTTTTTATTTGCTCTTTCTTCTTTTATTTCCCTCATTTTTCCTGGATTGAATTCTTTTTAATTCTCTTTTTTTTCGATTTTGAAGTCCAGCGGGATGCCCTAACTTTTTCCTAAGTCATTTATTTTCAAACTTTCGACTTAGCGGGCTTTCTTTCTCTATTATTTTTTTAACAAATCGTGTGACACTGGCTGTCTTGACTTCTTTGAAAGGATTGTGACTACTTCACTCCTTGCGGTGAGGGATAACCATTGTGATCTCACGCCCCTTGACCTCCTGATATATGAGGAATAAAAGGTAATGGTTCCTCATATACACATTCCTTTTGAAAGTTGAACGCTCGGTCAAATCAACTGACAACTACCCAGCCCCTTGGGTTAGATGTGAGGGTTTTTTCAAATGAAAGGAAACTCCCACTTTAAGGCTCGACGGGGTTGACAAGGGTCTATCTCCCTTATATCTTCGGTGTTTGGGAATTTGAAGCAATGCATGTACATCATCAACAGGGTTTTATCCAAAAGCATCTGACCAAAGATTTTGCATTTTCACCTCATCATCCCCCCTCAAGAGTTTAAAGCAAGAAGGTTGGTATTGCAGTGCATAAAAACATGATATGAGTGTATAAAAGTAAAGTACTTCAAGAACAACACATTCATTGCATTAAAATCATCATTCAAAACACAAACAAGTCTTTTCATGCAAACACTGTACTAACAAACAATGAAAAATTACACATGAAAGTGCAGTAAAGAAGCCGAAAATTGCCATTGTTGAGGAGGCCTGACTCCATCTGGACTTATTGCTTCTGATGATGCTCTTGTGATCTGGTGCTTACTCTGACAAGGAAGCTTCAACCCATGGGGGTACCATCTGGGGTGATGACCTTTGAGTCGATCAAATCTTGCACCTGGTGTTTGAACACGTTACAGTTATCAATTGTATGCCTAAACATTCCTGAGTGGAACTCGCACCTAGCATTCATGTCATAGTCTGGAGGAATAGGGTACGGTACTGGCATGGTATTCCTCAGTTGAATCAGAGAGCTTTTGAGCAGGCGAGCAAGCAACTGACTAAAAGGAATAGGAATAGGATCAAATATCCTCTTGGGTCTTCTTGGTCTGAGTTGCCCCTGCTGCTGATAATTCTACTGCCGATACTGATTCGGGCACCCAAACTGCCCCTATACTTTCATTTCCACATTTGGCTGAGGCACAAATAAGGGTTGCTGACGTAGAGCTTCTGAAGCATAAGGTTGTGGAAGAGATCCATGACGTGAGGTGGATCCTACGGACAGGGAAGAAGTCTCTACTTCCTTTGCAATAATTAGGGTAAAATCACCTTGTATGCTCACGCCGCCCGACGTGAATTCAGTTGCCCCTGCATCAATTAAATCCTGGACTTGGTGCTGAAAGATCCTACATTTCTCCACAGTATTCCCTGTTGCCCCAGAATGGAAATCACAATGGGCTCTTGCATTGTAGCCTGGTGGAGGATTACCAGTAAGAGGAGCCAAAGTCCTTTTCTGTACCAGTTGCAACAGAAGAAGATGCTGCAATAGCTGAAAATATGGCATAGAGAGCGGATGAAAAACTCTTTCAGACTGCTTCTGTCTCTGTGTACACTTTTTACTCTTGGGCTTTTCTTGGGAAATAAGACCTGGCTGCTGTTGGGAAAGTTCTGGAACCTTGGGTTGTGGAGGGGATTCACGAGGCAATTCATGATCTAGCGAAGACTCCAAAGAGATGAGAGGATTAAGGACTTCTATTGCAGAAGCGAGCACATGACTGTTTTCCTTCTTTAACACCGTTTTCAAAATTTCCATGACCAGACCCATCTGAGTCTTCATCTGATTGACTTCCTCTCTTAGCACTTTCTGGTCTTGGATCAAAGCTTGCATGTCCCCTATAAACTGCCCCATCTGAATCTTCATTTCATACATTTCTGCACTGAGCTGTTCCATGGCTATCCTCTGATTATCACAGGTTGCGTGGTGGTGGCAGGTCAAGCCATCAATTCTGAAGACAATACCAAGTCAGAATGAGAAATCCACTCTGAAACACCTGTTATGCATATGAGTATGGAAATGCAATGCAAAATGCCATGTTCGAATATTTCCAAGGAATCATTGTGCTTTGATTCAAGTTTTTTTTTTCACATACGAACCACAAGAAATATATGGGAATGCTCAACATCTAATCTCAAAGTTAAGATCCTTGGAAATACAAGAACATGTATGTCAGAATGAAAAATGATAATGCAGATGCACACATGGGATCAAGGCTTCCACTGGACATGGCCAGACCGTTGCATAGAACCACACGACACAAGATCAAAGGTTCAACATAGTTTTGGAACCACCATAAGAACCAGAGTCACCAACTGAACCTTAGTCACCAACAATACCTGTACCTGTAAGATCAAAAGAAACGCAGGATCGACGGTTCGGCTGAGAGTACTACCATCGTAACAACAAACGTGTATGATGAAAATATCCCACTTGAGCCTCCACTGTTCGTGGCATCATGACCGTACTAGTAGGACCTCGTCCAGTAGCTGTCATGATCCACTCTATTCCTAGGTTTCCTAGAGAATATCTCATAGCCTGGGTACTGGGCCTTTTACCTCTTGTAACAACCCAACCCGCCAAAGAAAACCAGACAGTCCAGCCAAAACCAGTATGCAGAAAAGTAAAAGCGCAAGTAGGATGCAATGCAAACAGATAAACATGCAAAGCAATAAAGTAAACACCCAAAGACAATAAACACACAAGTGCTAGGATCGACTCAGATAGGGGATGGACTAGCAAGAGCTCAACACAGTCCCCAACAGAGTCGTCAGCTGTCGCTACTGGGATTTTCATCCAGGTACAAACGCGAAAGTGGCGCGGAAACAGAGTCGCCAGCAATGTGTATTTATCCCAAGAGAGGGAAAGGAAACACTGTGTAAACTTGAGGGAAAGGAAAAGCACGGTCATCGTGACCGAGAGAAACGGGTAAGGGTGTCGGTTACGCAAAGGGAAGGTATTAGCACCCCACGCATCCATCATACTCGATGGGATCCACGCTTGTTGTCTATGTCTAAAGGGTGTGTCAAGTCTAAGTCTACGGCTAAACAGAAACGAAACGGGGAAAAGAAAAGAAAAAGTGACTCGGTAGGACATCGCCGTCCTAGGCCTACGTATTCTCTCGTGCAATGGGAAATTCAGAGTCAACGTAGTTCAGAGGACTACGGGTGATGGGGGGAGGTTGCTCGTCGAGATATCGCATCTCGTGCCTACGTATCCTGAATCGGACGAGAAAGAGGAATCATAACAAACATAGTTCAACGGACGAGTCGAAAAGAGGAAAGGTGCTCGCCAAGATATCGCATCTTGTGCCTACGTATCCTCAATCGGACGAGAAAGAGGAATCAGAGGAGACGTAGTTCAACGGACGAGTCAAAAAGGGGAAGGGTGCTTGCCAATATATCACATCTTGTGCCTACGTATCCTCAATCAGACGAGAAAGAGGAATCAGAGCAGACGTAGTTTGTGGGACGAGTCGAAAAGGGGAAGGGTGCTCGCCAAGATATCGCATCTTATGCCTACGTATCCTCAATCGAATGAGAAAGAGGAATCAGAGGAGACGTAGTTCGTGGTAATGACCACAACATAACAAAAACAAACAAGCTCAAGGAGTATCCACATCGCTCGAGTAGCACACATCCGACTGTGGATTCATGTCATCACAGTGGCCAAGGGAGATGCCTAGCAAAGATATCATATCATCGAAGCAGGACAAAGCAACAGGGACACCTAGCCACGATATCAATTCATCAGGTAGGATGAGGAGGCAAAGCGACGACATCACGCATCGAAGCTTGCGAGCTGTAGGAAGTAATGAAGCCTAACCATGATATCATGTCATCGGGTAGGATAGAAAGTGTGGGGAAAAGTAAATAGTGCGTACGAGCACAAAGCATCAGCGTCGGCCGACGCAAGCTACTCAAAGTGTGAGGGTTTGATTTCTAAACCCTTCTTCCACTTGACGACTCGCTAACAAGAGCGGGGGCACATGTTCAATGCATCAACACGTAGTGCGAGCGAGTGAACGACTCAACTAAAAGTGCGGGGTATCGATTGCAATTCCCTTTTCGCTTGCCATCTCCGAGGACTTATCAGGGGGATTGGGGATGGGATGTCTCTTTTGAGGTCTTTGGCACAAAAGTAAACAATCACAAACATGGCCTCCTTTGAGGACTTCCAGAATTGCCAGCCAAGTGGCACGGACTCCCAATCCTACTTCTCATGGCATCGAAAGCAGTAAAGTGTGGAATAAGATAAAAGGGAAAAGAAGCTATACCAAATGGATAACAATCCGTAGAAAAGGCAAACAAAGTAAGAAATCCGAAATACTTCGAGCAAGCTAGCGTCAACAAACAAAGCAAGTCAGAAATCGCATGTCTGACATAATCGTCAAAGCATGGTCGGTGTGAAAATAAATCACAACCGACATGTGATGTGTATCAGACACAACCACATAATCAAACAATACACCTGCAAGAAACACAATCCAGACAATACGCAAGCAAGTATATACATCTCACAAAGTGAGAGACAAGATAAGTCGCATCAGAAGTGAAGCGGTATCCCACAAATAAAGTGGAATACCAAGCGGATAAGCACTATCGGAAACTTAATGCAAATCCTTGCACAAGCTTAACAAACGCGTTAGAAACAACAAGGAAATGCAACCGGAATTTGCACATTCAATTCACAACTTAAAAAGCAAGTAGCAACAATCAAACGCTAACGAAATGCCTCATAAAAATAAATCCACAATGATCAAATGAGATGAAAACATGATCTGAAATCAAGTGGGCAGTAGAAAATGCATCATCCACAAGCCATTATCAAGCTCAAACCAAACAAGAATAATCACCAAGCATCATACTCAAGACTTGTATCAAAACTATGCAAGTATGCAACAAGATAAGGTTCAAAATGATTCACATGCTTCCACACAAGTAAAGCCATACAAAAGATAGGTCATGCACCAAGGGCCAAGGCAAATCAAAATCCCAAACATGTATTATCAATCAAATAAGGATCATAAAGCATCATGGAAGTTCATGTCATTCAAAGGAATAAAATTAGGTCAAGAAGTGTGCACCACATGCTCAAAACGTCATCAAATGAGAGCATCAACCAAAAATAGTAAAATGATCTAAAAAAATCCTAAAAAATGTCCAAAGGTATGTTTAACCATCCATCTAAGCATGTGCAAAATATGGTATCAAATTAAGATCAATAACATGTTCCATGTGGACCAACTAGCCAAGGTGTGCACACAACCGAGCAAGAATCGAGGGTCCATAAAAGTTAAATGGAAAGTCACCTAAAGAAACTCAAACCATACCTAAACCAGAAACAAAACACCCTCATATGATGGCCTAAGAGTGGCCAAAAGATCACCCTCAAAAGGTTAAGAAAAAACACAAAAGCCCCTAACCCTAAGTGAAGGGTATCCTTGGAAACACATTGCCAAATTAATTCAAAATAAAATGGAAAAAAAGAAATTAAAAATAAAATAAAAATATGGAAAATATCACAAGACAATAAATATTCAGAAATTGAAAACTAAAAAGAAAATGAAAATAAAATAGAATGAGGCACAAGGCAGAGGGGGGTGTACAAGTAAAACATCCACAACCTGATTCTTGTTCACACGCGTTTGGGCTTAGTAACATGGAGGTGTGGAAATCAAAATAATCCAGAGCCCAGCCCACGGATATAACATCATCAGCTTATTCCCCCTTTTTCTAAAAACGAAAAGAAAAAAAAAAGTAACAAAGCATGTGACACTCATATCAATCGGTCACACACATTTTAAACACAAAAGACACAAATAAACACACAACCAGTCACGCGGTGCCACCTAGTCATCTTCCTCATGAGGCTAACCCTAGAAAGATTCATGCAATCGTGAAAACATACAGCTCATAACAGTTTTAAAACATCACATTGCACATCAAATTTCTCCATTAATTTCTCATCAAGTCAAACAAAACAAAATAGCAAACTGAAGCCCGAAGAACATAGATCAACATGGTGACATTTATTTCTCAAAACAAGCATTCAAACATATGGAAAATAGAGCTGAAAGGAACAGGTACAACTTAAAGTTCAAGCAAAAACAACATGCTCGGGTTCAAACATTTACACCAAACCATAAACTCAAGCTGATCCAGATGCAATGCATGAATGAAATTAACACTTAGATCTAAGAAAATAATGAGAGATCAATGGTGCAAAGGAGCCTACCTAGTGGAGGCAAGTCCACTGCTTCTTCCACTTCCAGTATAAAACAAAACCAGGAATCCTTATCTCTGAGCTCCAAAGATGAAGAACTGAACAAGAGTTGAAGTAATACACGAGTGGATCAAAAGAACTTGAATAAACTTCAGAAATAAGCAAGAAAACCAGATCTGGAAATGTTCACCAATCTCCTATCGCTCTGCGTTTTAGGGTTTGTGCTTCTTAAATAAGATGGGTTAGAAGTTGTTTTGGGCCTCAACCAAAGGAGAAACGTAATTGGCAGTTGGTTATGCAAACTTTGAATTTTAAATGAGAGAGAGAGAGAGAGAGGCATACGGGTAGCACATGGGTTAGTGGTTGTTTTTTTTGTGATATTTTTGAGCAAGAGAGTGTGTAAAAAGGATGTACAATGAGCTGGTAAGGAATGAACATATGGGAGAGAACAAATGGGGCCAAACCTGTACCACTTTCTCCTTTCCAAACTTGGCCCAAAATAGGAGTATTGTGCATGGAAGAGTAACGTGTTTGCTTGGCCAAAAAAAGGCAATGATAGTTATATAATACACATGCACACATAATGGGAGCAATGTCATGCTGAAAAAAGTGAGTCCAATGCACCAAGAAATCAACATGGAAACTCATAAACATGAGGTATGATCACCACTTTAACAAGCCATATCTTGGAGGATTCTAACTCATATGAGGAGAAATTGTGATCAAGATAAAGTAGGAAAATAATAGAGAAAGATTCATGTTGAAAAGATCTTGAAAGGAAGCTTGAATCCTTGTGAAAAATGCCATGAAAGAATTGTCCACAAAACTGTCCAAGAATAACTTAGAAAAATATCTAAGTTTTCAAAATTTACAACTTGAAGCCTCCATCTTTAAAACATGATAACTCTCTCAAAAATAAACCAAATGAGACAAACTTTACATGGTTAGAAAGCTTGGAACAAGCTCTACAACTTTCTTGTTTAAAGAAAATTGAAATGAAGCTTGTATCATAATGGAAATTGGCTTGGATGATGGCTGAATTCATGCTAGAACTTTCCCAAAATAGCAACTTTCCAAAAACCTAGATTTCCAAAAATAGCAACTTTTCCACATTCTTGATTTTTCATGAATTTTTGAACATGTCTTGACCAAAACTCATCCATGGATCGTATATGACTTGAAAATCAACATGTTGACCTCAAAAAGTCAGGAGTTGACTTTTTCACTGCACATTTGACTTTATCCCCAATTCTCCCAATTTTGAATCTTCTGATCAATTGAAACCCTTCTGAACCACATTGACGGACAATTCTCCAATCCTAGACACTTGAGGACATGAGGAATACCATAGAATCAAGTCTTGCCCAAAAAATAAGAGATAAACTGATTTTATGGCAAACCCTAGTTTTGATGCCTTCCGTCTAGGAGAAATCGACCCATGCTCCAAATCCAAATTCCTCTGAATATGATGTGTATCCTCTCAAACAATGATGAGGTGTGCCATTTGGTGATGGTAAAAACTCAAGAATCCCAAAAACCCTAATACGAGAAATTAGGCTAGGAGAGTGTGATTCACTTGAAATCTCTTGCCAATTACAAACCTCTAATGAGGGGACAGACACATTAGGATGCCCTTAGGTCCAAGGCTCCTTTATGGCTTGAGCAATAATGCCATCAAGAACCTTTCTCTCCTCATTATATCTTGGACAGTACACATGAACTTTTGCTTGACCCTTGGGGAAACAACTTCTTCCCTTGAATTAACCTAGATACCTTGCTCCCATGCTAAGAAACAATGATATGCGCAAATGATAATGCAAGAATAAAATGAAACATAAGCCAGTTAATGTTAGAAACATAAGGGCAAATTTTGAGGTGTTACAAAGGCTGGCAGGAAACTTCTTCCTGAGCGGTGATACACTCTATAAGAGAAACTTCGACATGGTTTTTCTCTGATGCGTAGACAGACTAGAGGCAAACATGCTGATGAAAGAAATTCACGAAGGATCCTTTGGCACTCATGCCAACTGACACACGATGGGGAGAAAAATTCTGAGAGTAGGGTACTATTGGCTGACAATGGAATCTATTGCTACAAATACATGAGGAAATGTCACAAATGTCAAATATACGCTGACAAAATCCATGTACCGCCAACGCATCTCAAAGTTCTTTCTTCTCCATGGCCTTTTTCCATATGGGGAATCGACATGATTGGTATAATCGAACCCAAGGCTTCAAACGGACATCGGTTCATCCTGGTGGCCATTGACTATATCACCAAATGGGTCAAAGCAGCATCATATGCCAATGTAACCCGACAAGTGGTGGTCCGATTTATCAAAAAAACATCTCATCTGCCATTATGGTGTTCCAAGCTAGATCATTACGAATAATGGATCTAACTTGAACAATAAGATGATGAAAGAGTTGTGTGTTGAGTTCAAGATTGAACACCATAACTCATCTCCCTACCGGGCTAAGATGAACGGAGCGGTAGAATCGGCTAACAAGAGCATCAAGAAGATTGTTCAAAAGATGCTTGTAACCTACAAAGACTGGCACAAAATGCTGCCCTTTGCTCTTCACGGTTATCGCACATCTGTCCGCACTTCAACAGAGACAACCCCTTTCTCTCTAGTATATGGCATGGAGGCAGTGCTCCCCATAGAAGTAGAGATCCCATCAATCCGGGTATTGATGGAAGTTAAGCTAACAGAAGCTGAATGGTGTCAAAGCAGGCACGATGAGCTGAATCTGATCAAAGAAAAGCCAATAACGGCTCTATGCCATGGTTAGTTGTATCAGCAAAGGATAAAGAAAGCGTTTAACAAAACGGTCCGACCTCGTGTCTTCAGAAAAGAAGACCTTGTGCTCAAGAAGATACAATCCTTCCTCACTAATTCCTGGGGCAAATGGACTCTGAATTATGACGGCCCTGTAGCGTGCGATTTATGTCGGTGACGCGACCACCTTATCGCCATGGATTTTTCCTCACTGTAATGGTAGGGATTAGGCTCTACTTCTGATTTCTTATTTATCCTCTGAAGCTGGAAAGGAAAGGGAAGTTATCTAAAACTAACCTTGCACGCAAATGTTTAACTGAATAAATGCTTAAGAGATTGGGGAGTTCGGGGTCATGTTATACAATGGGGAGTTGTTAATTACCCATCCTATATATGGTTATCCACAGGTCGTTAGCAATTATACTTACTGTTTTCTACTTACTGGTGTTTGTCTGTTGATTGGGAAAGTTTCTACTTTGGGAATGTTTGAGAGAGAGAGAGTTTTTGTTGATTTCGGTTTTGTTTCGATGTTTTTGGTAAGGTACTGGACCTATGGTTTTTGATTGGTGTGCTCGCTAAGATTTCACAATCTTATGCCTACGTATTCCCATTAAAGATAAACAGGGAAATCAGAGCAATCGTAGTTCCTCCTATTCTATGGGAGGAAAAAGATGATGTTTTGGTGTCTTGTTCAAAGCCCAAGATTTAAGCTAAAAGGTTTGACTGAGAGAGAATTTGTCATCTCTAAAGGGAGACGTCTCATCTGTTTATCACGACCGTTGGGTGACTGATTATAAAGGAGGGTTACTTTAACTAAAATACAGAAGTGCCATAATTTCCTTTATAGGGGATTTGTCCTGAAGGAGGAAACTTTAACTCTGTGTTGAGTAATGCCATTTTTCCTTAGGAATCTTTCATGCTAAGAGAGGGACAATAGCGTGGATGTTTGTAATCCATAAGCTTGCCTCTTACAGCAATTAGATGAAAGAAGTTTACCAGGATAAGAGATGGACTACAGCTTGGATATTTGAATCAACAAGTGTGCCACTTATAGCAGTTATATGTAGTTAGGGTTTGTTTTGAATGTCTGTGTGATGTACAGAGAAATATCCTCCTTCAGAGAGGTTTTTGATTTCCTCTGAGGGGATCTTGGTTTTTGTATGTGCCTTGATTAAAGCCCAAGGTTGAAGCTGAAAGGTTGACTCTATTAGGGAGTTTTATATCTATCTTGCACAAAGCCCAAAATTGAGGCTGGAAAAGAGACTGACTCTTTTGGGGAATATCATTATATAAAGCCTAAGAGGAGGTTGGTCATTGACTTTTGGGGAAGGGTTTTATCTGTCTTGTGCAAAGCCCAAGATTGAGGCGAAAAAGACTTATTGACTCCACTGGGGATATATTTGGGGTGTCTTGTACAAGTCCCAAGATTGAGGCTAAAAGGACATTGACTCTGCTTTAGGGAGATTAATTCACAAAGCCTAAAAGAAGGCTGGGAGGAATTTACTTTGTTTGAGAGATATTTATATAGAGCTTAAGAGAAGATTAGAAGAATTTGACTTTGCTGGAGAAAGTTTATATATTCCTTGTACAAAGCCCAAGATTGAGGCTAAAGGGAGATGATTGACTCAGCTGAGGATATTTCAGGTGTCTTGTACAAAGCCCGAGATTGAGGCTAAAAAAGGTTGAGTTAACAAGAGAGTGTTTTTGTTTGTCTTGTACAAAGCCCAAGATTGAGGCTGAAAAAGGTTGACTCAACAAGAGAGTGTTTTTGTTTGTCTTGTACAAAGCCCAAGATTGAGGCTAAAGAGGTTGACTCAACAAGTGAGTGTTTTTGTTTGTCTTGTAAAAAGCCCAAGATTGAGGCTAAAGAGGTGACTTTACTGAGGAAAATCATTATACAAAGCCTAAGAGGAGGCTGAAAAAGGTTGACTCAACAAGAGAGTGTTGAAAGGTGATTGACTCAACAAAAGAGTGCTTTTTATCTGTCTTGTACAAAGCCCAAGATTGAGGCTAAAAAGGTTGAGGGAAAATCATTATACAAAGCCTAAGAGGAGGATGACTGAGGAATTTCTTATACAAAGCCTAAGAGGAGGCTATCTTCTGTTGAGGATTATTGAGATCCAGAGGCAGGTCCAAAGTGGGGAATAAACTCTTGCTGAGGATTATAGAAGAGTTAAGATATCAGATGCCTTGAGGTTCTGATTTTGGATAGTGTTGTATTGATGATAAGCTAACCCTTAGTTGGGGAAGTTTAGGATGAAAGATTGAGTTTTAGAACCTATGGGGGTTTTAACTCTACTGGAGATTGATTAAATGACCAGGGTTTCTCCTGTGTTTGTAGGGAACTTGAGAATGTCTTTGAGATCCAAGAGGAGATGGGACTATCCAAGTCTACTAGTATGAAAGAGTTTATCTTTGTATGATGCCTAAGAGGAGGCAGGTACTTTAAGGGATGAGAATCAACCCTAAATTGGTCTGAGGTTTTGACTCTTTGGAAAGACTGCTCTAACAAAGGATGACTAAGCTCTGTCCTATACCTTTAAGAGGTATCGGGTCCTTGTACTAAGCCCAAAAGGAGGCATGGGAACTTCTAAGAAGCCTGAGGGTCCTTGTACAAAGCCTAAGAGGAGGCTGGGGATACTTTTAGGAAGCCTGTGGGTCCAAACTTAAGAAAAGTTTAAGAAAAGTTTCACTGGGAATAATATTTTCTTTAGTGATCAGTTCTAAGGTTTGAAGAAATTCAAGAGAGGTTTCACCGGGAATTAATCCTCTCTGGAGGAAATGAATTTCTTTGACAGATTTCTAATAGTGACAGTCTGAGAAAAGTTTCACCGAGAATAATTCCTTTCTCTTTGTTCCATATTGTATAAGCCCAAGAGGAGGCAAGACTGTATCTGGAATTCCTACGGGGAACTAGTTTTGACTGTGTTGAAAGAGCGACCACTGGCTTTATCTAGTCCTAGACCTTAGCGAGAGTTGATTCCCCATTTGGACCTGCCTCTGGATCTCAATAATCCTCAGTAGAAGTCAGCCTCCTCTTACGCTTTATACAAAGATTTTACCCGACTGAGCTAACCTTTTTAGACTCTCTTGTTGAGTCAATCACTTTTCAGTCTCTCTTGTTGAGTCAATAACCTTTCAGACTCTCTTGTTGAGTCAATCACCTTTCAATACTCTCTTGTTGAGTCAACCCCTTTTAGCCTCAATCTTGGGCTTTGTACACGATAGATAAGAGCACTCTCTTGTTGAGTCAATCTTTTTCAGCCTCCTCTTAGGCTTGGTATAATGACTTCTCCTAGAAGAAGTTAGCCTTCTCTCAGGCTGTGTATAATGATTTCTTCAGTTTGGTCAGCCTCAATCTTGGGCTTTGTAAGAGACATGTATAAGTTTTCTACAAAAAAGTCAAAATCTTCATAACCTTCTCTTAAGATCTAGATAAATATATTCCCCAACGAAGTCAATTCCTCCTAGCCTTCTTTTAGGCCTTGAGAAATAATATCCCTAAGCAAAGCCAACCCTCATTCAACCTCAATCTTGGGCTTTGTTCAAGACACCTAAAATATCCTCAACCGAGTCAGAAAAGTCTCATATCAACCCCAATCTTGGGCTTTGTACAAGACAGATAAAAATTTCTTTCCCACAGAGTCAGTATTCTTTTCTGCCTCAATCTTGGGCTTTGTACAAGACACATACAAATTCTTCTCAGCGGAGTCAAAATCCCTTTTAGCCTCAATCTTGGGCTTTCTACAAGACAGACAAAGTATTTCCCCGAAAAAGTCAAATTTTTAACCTCCTCTTAGGCTTTGTATAATGATATCCCCCAAAAAGTCAGTCTCTTCTAGCCTCAATCTTGGGCTTTGTACAAGACATATATAAACACTCTATTGTTTAAGTCAGTCTTTTCCAGCCTCCTCTTAGGCTTTGTATAAGGACTTCCCCAGTGGAGTCAATCAAATCTCTTAGCTTCATCCTTGGGCTTTGATCAAGGCACACAAAAAGCAACATCCCCTCAGAGGAAATCAAAATCTCTGTATGAAGTCGTTTCTCTGTGTTATCACACATCAAAATAGAATATTCAAAACAAACCCTAATCCCAGATAACCGCTGTAAGTGGCACACTTATTGATTCAAATATCCAAGATGTCGTCCATCTTTTATCCTGGTAAATTCTTTCTCTCTCATCTAATTGCTGTAAACGGCAAGCCTCTGGATTATTTACATCCACGCCACTGTCCCTCTCTTAGCATGAAAGATTCATAAGGAGAAATGGCATTGCTCAATACTGAGTTAAAGTTTCTTCCTTCATGACATCACCCTTATAAAGGAAATTATGGCATTGCTGGGATTCTCATATCCCAGTTAAAGTAATCCTCCTTTATAAACAGTCACCCAACAGTTATGATAAACAGATGAGATATCTCCCTTTAGAGATGACAAATTCTCTCTCAGTCAAACCTTTAGCTTCAATCTTGGGCTTTGAACAAGACACCAAAACATCTTTTTCCTCCCATAGAATAAGAGGAACTACGATTGCTCTGATTTCTCTGTTTCTTTAAACGGGAATACGTAGGCATAACATTGCGAAATCTTAGCGAGCATACCAATCAAAACTCTAGGTCCAGTACCTTACCAACAACATTGGAAAACCCGAACATCAACAAAAACTCACACTTTCTCTCATATTTCCCAAGAAACTTTCCCAACCCATCAACAGATAAACACCATCAAGTACAAAGCAGAACCTAAAACTAACAACCTGTGGATAACCACGTATAGGATGGGTAGCTGACAACTCCCCATTGTATAACCTGACCCCGAACTCCCTGAATCTCTTTAAGCATTTATTCAGTTAGCCGCTTCTACCGCTCCATTCATTTTAGATCGGTAGGGATATGAGTTATGGTGTTTGATCTTGAACTCAGCGCACAACTCTTTCATCATCTTGTTGTTCAAGTTAGATCTATTATCTGTAATGATCTGACTTGGAACACCATAACAGTAGATGAGATTGTTCTTGATAAATCAGACCACCACTTGTTGGGTCACATTAGTGTATGATACTACTTTGACCCATTTGGTGAAGTAATCAATAGCTACCAGAATGAAACGATGTCCATTTAAAGCTTTGGGTTCAATCATGCCAATCATGTCGATTCCCCATATAGAAAAAGGCCATGGAGAAGAAATAACTTTAAGATGTGTTGGCGGTACATGGATTTTGTCAGCGTATATCTGACACTTGTGACACCTCCTTATGTACTGGTAGCAATCGGATTCCATTGTCAGCCAATAATATCCTGCTCTCATAATTTTTCTTGCCATTGTATGTCCATTGGCATGAGTTCCAAAGGATCCTTCATGAATTTCTCTCATTAACATGTTTGCTTCTTGTCTGTCTACGCATCTGAGCAAAACCATGTCGAAGTTTCTCTTATAGAGTGTATCACCGTTTAGGAAGAAGTTTCCAGCCAATCTTCTGAGAGTCTTCCTGTCTTTTCTTGATGCCCCAGGTGGGTACTCTTGTCTTTGAAGGAAGCACTTGATATCATGATACTAGGGTTTGTCATCTATGATTGCTTCAATCGCGAAGATGTAAGCTGGCCTTTCAAGGGGCCTTATGTCAATCTTAGTTACGTCGTTCCATGGACTCACACTAATCATGGAGGATAGGGTGGCTAATGCATCATCCATGTGATTTTCTTTACGAGGGATATGATCAAACTCGATTCTTTTGAAGAATGGTAACAACCTTCTCACGTAGTCTTTGTAAGGAATCAATCCTGATTGATATGTGTTTCACTCTCCTTTAATTTGATTGATAACCAGGGCTGAGTCTCCATACACATCCAAATTATTTATCCATAAGTCAATTGCTTCTTCGAGACCCATGATACAAGCTTCGTATTCGGCCTCATTGTTCGTGCATTTGAAGGCTAATCTAGTAGTGAAAGGAATATGGGTACCCTGAGGTGTTACGATGATTGACCCAATTCTGTTTCCATAAGTATTGACAACTTCTTCGAAAATTAGTCCCCATTGGGAACCTGGTTCTGGCCCTTCGCTGGGTAGCGTTTCATCGCAATCTTTCATTTTCAAGTACATGACATCCTCGTCTGGAAAGTCAAATTTGACTGATTCCTAATTGTCAATCGGTTGATGAGCCAAATGATCCGCTAAAATATTTCCTTTGACTGCTTTTTGAGCATGATACTCGATGTCATATTCTAATAACAACATCTGCCAACGGGAAATCCTTCCCGTGAGAGCAGGCTTTTCAAAGACGTACTTGATCGGATCCATTTCGGAGATTAACCAAATAGTGTGACAAATCATGTACTGGAGAAGACGTTTGGCTGCCCAAGCAAGAGCACAACAAGTTTTCTCGAGCATACTCTATCGTGTCTCACAGTCCGTGAACTTCTTACTTAAGTAGTAAATGGCAGACTCTTTTCTTTTGGTCTCGTCCTGTTGGCCAAGTACACAACTCATGGAGTCTTCCAAGACTGTTAAGTAGATGATCAGCGGTCTTCCTTCCACTAGAGGAGATATAATAGGTGGATTCAACACATATTCTTTGATGCTGTTGAACGCTCTTTGGCAATCTTCTGTCCATACACAACTTTGATTCTTTCTGCATAGTTTGAAGATCGGCGCGCATATTGCGGTCATGAGGGATATGAATCTTGAGATGTAATTCAGATGTCCCAAAAATCCTATGACCTATTTTTCAGTCTTTGGTGAAGGCATTTCTTGAATGGCCTTGACCTTGTCAAGATCAACCTTAATTCCTTTCTGGCTGACGATAAATCCCAAGAGTTTTCCGGAGCAAACACCGAATGTGCACTTATTAGGATTCAAGCGGAGTTTGTATTTTCTCAGAAGCTCGAATAGCTTTGATAGGTGTTCCACATGATCTTCTTCTATTTTAGATTTGGCGATCATGTCATCGACGCACACTTCAATCTCTTTGTGCATCATGTCGTGAAACAGAGTTGTCATGGCCCTTTGATAGGTTTCCCCTGCGTTCTTTAGACCGAACGACATTACCTTGTAAATAAAGGTGCCCCATGGGGTGATGAATGAAGTTTTCTCCATATCTTTCGGCGCCATTTTGATTTGATTATAGCCCGAGAACCCATCCATGATGGAGAAAACTTTGAATCTCGCTGTGCTGTCTACCAGCATGTATATGTGTGGTAGGGGGAAGTCATCCTTTGGACTTGCTTTGTTCAAATCCCTGTAGTCTACACATATTCTGACTTTTCCATCCTTTTTTGGAACTGGCACTATGTTGGCTAACCATTGAGGATATTCTGAGGTGGCAAGGAAACATGCGTCAATCTATTTCTGCACTTCCTCCTTGATTTTGATGGCCATATCTGGATGAGTCCTTCTCAGTCTTTGCTTTACCGGAGGATATTCTGTCTTCAGCAGTAAGTGATGTTCCACAATGCTGGTATCCAACCCTGGCATGTCCTAATAGGACCAAGCAAATACATCTGGAAACTCTTTGAGAAGTTTTATCAAGCCTTCTCTGACAGTTGAACTGAGCAGTGCTCCAATCTTAACTTCTTTCTTTTTGTTCTTCTGAACCTAAATTGACCATTTCCAACGGCTCTTTTTGAGGCTCAATGGACCTATCTTGTCTGAGTAGTTGGGATATCTCTTCTGGAGTTTCTTCGTCCTCTTCATCTTCAGCTCCAAATACCGGGAATTCAAAGTTGGGAGAAGGCATTGGATCGTATGTTTTAATGGGGTTTAAAACAAGAAATCTGCATGATGTGATGATTCGTTTTTTAGAAAAGACAGAGAGAATGCAAGAGTGTGTGCAGTGTATTTTTTGAAAATGCTTGTTTTTATTTTGGGTTGTTTTTTAGGATTACCATTTTCTGAAAAATGAAAAGTTAAAACAACAATAAACGTGGGAATTCAGAATGACATTATTTATTTATGATTTGTCGATTCTTGAAACACAACCCTATAAAACAGAACTTTGTCTCTTTGGACGAAGCGAAGAGGGACATTTATAGAAAAGTGAGCCTTATAAAACATCCATTTCACCCGGGCAAGGTGAAAGGTCAAAACAAAGATGGTAGTTACTTTGACTTATGAACGACTTTCGGGATATCGACTGCAACCCAATGGCGACGAACTCCTCTGTGAATCACAAAGTCTGGTACTTCCCTTCTTGGTCTGTCTTCAGAAATGGCACTGATTTCTGGTGGAGTAGGATCATTGGAGTCTTCTTCCCATGCAGAGTTATCATAAGGGGACTCTTCTATCGCATCTTCCATAATATTTTCACTCTCTAGAGGATCTCCCCATCCAGTTGGCTGGATGTCCTCGTATATGATGCAAGAGCTTTCGGGAGCGATGTATTTGACTAGAAAGTTGTATTTGCCGCTTGGCTGCCCCAAGGTATCCCAGGTTTCTGTGAGCATAAACAAGTCATCTTCCTCAATGACGTTAACCTCAGGGAATGCGTAGTTAATGAATTCTTGTCCTGCAATCTTTGCAAATTCATCACCGTGGTGTTGGACATTTTCGGAATGTCTTGAGTAACTATTCCACGACTATGTGGGAACATGGGTATTCTTTTCAAGATTACTCAGCTGATAGGCATTGTCCGGCTGTATCTTTTGCCCCAAGTCTTCCATGTATGGCTTCCAGATAGGCAAGTCATCCAGGGGATCATAATAATCATAGTCAAAGTTGTCTTTCATTAAATTTTCTTCCTCTAATGAGTTGGGTGGAGCACGGCATCCTTCGAGATCGCAATCTCTGTAGATCATTCTGACGTCTGATCTTGGTATATATCTTGGTCTCTACTTTGGAAAACAGAATGGCATGTGCATTTCTCCCTGAGACATATATCTGTCATCGTTGAGATAAGACTTCCATTCTTCATCTGTATCGGAGGAGTCGTTCACATCGATGGTGTGGACTTCTTGAGATACTGGGTGAAGGAATCCTCCGTTGTGGAAGAAATCCTGAATGGGATGAAAACTTTCATCCTTCTTTGTAGTCTGTGTACAGGTCAGGGAGAAACCAAGACCTTTTCTTGTTTTGTTATCAGTAGGAATTACAATATGTCCCCATCCTTTTACGTCACTACTCTCTATTACTTTGAGAGTGTCCTTGTATGAGGAAATCGACGTTCCTCTTTCTTCTTGATTCTCATTGCTCACCGAGAGTGCTTAAAACTGAGTTCCAACAACCTCCTAGGGTTCTACACAGGAGAACGATGATAAGTTGCTCACGATTAAGGCTTACTCGCCGCACACCGTGACTAATTTGTCATTATTGACAAACTTTAACTTTTGGTGAAATGTCGAAGTGACTGCCCCAACTTCGTGTATCTAAGGTCTTCCTAATAAATAGCTATACACTACTCGGATGTCCATGACCTAGAAAGTGACTTGGAAATTGTGAGGACCAATGGTTATAAGAAGATCGACTTCACCGATAACCGTTTTCCTGGATCCGTCAAAAGCTTTGACGATGATCTCAATACCTCTCATAGGAGTACCTTGGAAAGATAGTCAAACCAAAATTGACTTGGCATGACATTTAAGGAAGAACCTGTGTCTACCAGTACACTGGCTAAAGCATCGTTCTGGAAATTGAATGTGATATTGAGTGCCATATTATGGTTCTTGCCTTCCTCTAGAAGTTCTTCATCACTGAATCCCAAGTTGTTGCAGGAAGTGATGTTAGAGATGATGCTGTTAAATTATCCTACCGTCACATCTTGTTCCATAAAGGCTTATTCTAAGACTCTCTGTAGAGCTTCCCTGTGAGCTTCTAAACTAAGCAGGAGAGATAGTATAGAGATTCGAGATGAAGTTGCAACAATTGATCCAAAATGTTGTACTCGCTTTTTTGGATGAGCTTCAGCATCTCATCATTGTTCTTCCAGGTTGCGGATGACTAGATTGACCAACTTGTTGGTTAGGAACTTCCGTTTGAGGTTCCTTTTCTTTGGTAGGTTCTCCAACTCCTCTGTTAAAGATCCGACCGCTCCGGGTAACTCGAATGATGTCGGAAATGTTCAAAATGGAGGGTAATGGAGTTTTCTTTCCATTTTCAATGGACATTGCACCGTACTTGTACGGGATAGCCTTATAGGACTTGTACGGTATTGGACCTAGCAAGTAGATGACCACATGGGCATTTTGGGCCTTTTGACCATCGTAGGCCACCTTAACAGCTCTAAGCGGATATGGTACCCGACCATATCCGCTTTGTATGCAGTACATCCGCACTAGATATGTCTCTATTGAACGAACATCGCGACTTTGATGCCTACCTAGATTCCCATTAGTCATGCTAATCTGATGTGTGTCTTCATCCAGGTAGATCGGAAGCCACCAGTGGTCCAACAGATGTTGAAGTCTCCTTTGCACAAGCACACACCCTTGGTCATTTTCGCAGCATTCTTTACAGTCTTGATAATCGTGTGAAGCCAGAAAACCAAGTTTGACCTGCTTAGCATGTAATTCCACTAGACTGGTATTTATCAAGCGTATGTCAAAGATTTGAACCATATTGACTTGATGATTACTTCTTTCATGGTAGTCATGGATCCATCCTAGATCCATTTGACGTTTGATGACCTCTTGTACAAAAGAGCATCCCTGATTGTCTTTTGAGCATATCGGACAAACGCTATAATCATGCCGCGGCAGATTGTAATACTGACTTTGTCTTGAATGCAATACCACTAGATTGACGTTCATTGCACGAATGGCGCGGTTTTGAACAATGTTGGGATGTGCATCTGCCATGTTTACTTCACGAATCTTATGATCTTGAATCCAGCCCAGATCCATTTGTTCTTGCAGAGCTGCTTGTACTATTGTACATCCTTGATTGTCCTTGGAGCAGATATCACACTGATGATAGCTATGAAATGGCACATGGCCGTACCCGCTCTATTTGCAATGCATTTTCACCAGATTCGTTCCCAGTAGGCGTACATCGTAAATTTGATAAATGTTGCCAGGTTCTTCTTCTATCAAGTTCACTGTAGTTTTTTCGTGTTGCGGTAATGGGTTCGTCTGGACATTTGGATTAGTATCTTTGAAAGATAAAACCCCGTTTCTGATGAGCTTCTGTACATCAGACTTGAAGCTGAGACAATTCTCAATGTTATGTCCCGATCCTCCTTGATGGTAAGGGCAAGTTTGATCTGCTTTGAACCAAAAAGGTGGATTTTCTAGTACTGTAAGAGGAGTCCTGGTTTGGACATGCACCTTGGCCAGTAAAAGTGGAAATAATTCTGCGTACACCATCGGTATAGGGTCGAACCCTGATGGTTGTGTAGTATGATTGTTGTTATTATACTGAGGATGAGCCTGCTGTAGAGGTTGTTGCGGCCTTTGCTGATATTTTTGTTGATTTGGTTGGCTCTAAGTAACCTGAGGTTGATAAGTCATAGTTGGCGCCGGGTTGATAGCTGGAGTTACCGCTGCTACCGGTTGATACCTTCGCCTTTTCTTTCCCAGAGAGATATTACTGATATCTTGCTCTTTCTTCTTTTGGAAATCACTACCATATCTTTTGGTACTGCTAGATGGCTCTGCATCTTTGACCAATCGTCCTTCTCGGACAGGTTCTTCAAGGCGTACTCCCATGTTTACCATTTCAGTGAAGTCACTAGGCGCACTGGCTACCATTCGGTCGTAATAAAACGAGCTCAAGGTTCTTAGGAAGATCTTTGTCATTTCCTTTTCCTCGAGAGGAGGATAGATCTAGGAAGAAATTTCACGCCATCTCTGAGCATATTCCTCGAAGGTTTCTTTATCCTTTTGTGACATTGCTTTGAGTTAGTCCCTATCTGGTGCCATGTCCAAGTTGTATTTATACTGCTAAACGAAGGCTGCCCTGAGATCTCTGAAAGTACTGATCTTGGTATGGTTTAAACCCATGTACCATTTGAGTGCGGCACCGGTTAAACTGTCTTGGAAGTAATGGATTCGTAGCAGTTGATTGTCTGTTTGGGTAGACATTTTCCGAGTGTACATCACCAAATGACTTTGAGGGCAAGAGTTGCCTTTGTATTTTTCAAAGTCAGGCACCTTGAATTTGTGCGGTATCTTTACATTAGGGACCAAACTGAGGTCATCGGCGTCTTTTCCGAACAAGTCTTGACCGCGAATGGCATGCAGTTCCTTCTGCATTTACAAAAATTGTTCCTGGAACTCATTCAACCTTTCGTATACGTCTTCGTTTCTGCCAGAAATTGCTTGCGGAATATGTTCTTCCGAGACAGTGTGTACCGCTGGCTGTGGTATAGTCATTATTGCGGTGACTCTTGGCGCTTCAGTGACCTGAAGTTTGTAACCTAACAGAGTTTTTGTTGTAACCCTTGCATCTTAATTTCCCTGAAGTTTGTAACCTTCAGGTCTAGTTGTTCCTGCTACGACTTCCGGGTCTTCAGTGACCGGTGGAATGTATCCTTCATGTATAAAGTTGTGAGGCATGCCCCAGGGGAAACCTTTAGGCATATTGTACTGAGGATGACTGCCAAGCATCTCAAATGCTGGTGTAGACGTACTCTCCAAGATTACAGTCCTTTCATGCTGTTGTTCCTGGGATGTTGCCAGGGACTGCATGTCATGGAGTTTCTCCAAACTCTCCTTTAGAGCATTGATTTCTTCTCTCAGCTCTCTATTTTCTTCCTTGAGATCGTCGATTTTCTTTTGTCGATTGGCCCGAGTATTGTACGAATGAGACAATTTGACTCTAGAGTGTGACACATATGTGAAACTCAAAGACAAAGATGTGTTATGTGAGAATGATGAATGATATGCAGAGAATGTTATATTTTTTAGTTTTTTTGTTTTCAAAAGAACTGTTAATAATTATATTGCAAATATCACACAGTGGGGGAGACCCATTTTATTAAACTTGAAAGATTGCAGTATTTTACAAAGAAAAGTACATTATTTTACAAAGTGCTATAAGGAAAATTAGGCCTATGGATCCTGAGTCCTCTCTGAGGAGAGCTCAAATGCTGGTTCATGAACTTTTCTTTTCTTTGATTGAGCTCCTTCAGCCGTTGTTGGGTTGACGACTCTCTGCCAAGTGAAATGAGTGAGCAAATACATTCATTCCTCCTGACTTTCCATAGCATGCTGCTCTAATATCTCAATCAGAGCATCCTTTTCCTTTAGCAGTTTTTCAATCTTGGTACATTCCAAATTAAGGATATGATATTTGTTCTTCGTTGAACTTTGTTGAGAGCGATCTGGAGTTTTTTCGCATCAGACATGAAATAAAGGACATATTCCTTTAAGGGAAAAACTTCTTGATGAGGGTAAGGCATCCTCAGTTTTATAGCTCTGGTTTGTACCCAGTGGAGATAAGGTTCTGTAGAGGAACAATTTGGTCTTCCCAGGGATTCTCTCCCTTTCCTGTGAACATGTTGCCAGGCATGCACTATTTCTTTCTTTAGTGCCCTGTCATTTTCTCCTTCCTTGAAGAAAAGACCTTCCAAATGAGCATTATGTGGGATATTCTTTATTGGGTATCCGAGTTGACGGCAAGCTAGAATTAGATGATAGTTGATCCCTCCTTTAGTACCAATGAGGGGTACATTGGGGAAATTTCCGCATCTGTCGATAATCTTTATCCCTTCGTAAATCTGATTGTACCAATCTATATATGTATTGGTGAGAGACATAATCTTCTACGACCATTGCAGATTACTCTTGTGATCCTAAAAAGAAGCAGACTTGGGCAAGTGGGAAATAAACCATTTGTACAGTAATGGTACACAGCATGTGATCATCCGCGTGCAAGGTTGGTACGGGGTTTCCAATCAATAATATCTTAACAGCATTGGTGTCGATGAAGTTTTCGATGTTGGGAAAATGGAATAACCCGTATGTGAGTGTCATACCCCAAATTTTGACCACCAAGATTTCCCATCATTGTGCAAATCATCATCATAATATGGATGAACCATCATGCCTCATCAATCTCCTCAAAGATGGTTGAGCATTCACTACAATCAAAGATTAGGATTTTGACCCCTCTCAGAGTACTTAGACAAAGAATCAATCAAGAAATGACATGATTGTAATACCCCAAGTTTTGACCACTAATATTTCCCATCATTGTGCAAATCATCATCACAATATGGATGTACCTTCATGCCTCATCAGTCTCCTCAAGGATTATTGAGCATTCACTATAATTAAGAATTAGGGTTTTAAGCCCTCTTAGAGCTTAGACAAAGGATCAATCAAGGAATGACATGATATTCAACTTGTCTAACCTCTCAAATACACATAAAGGATCAAGAGGACTCCCACATAAGGAATCAAGCACAAAGTTGCAACATTCCAAGTGGATTCAGCCTCAAGATCGCCAGTGTCACCAAATTAGGGTTTTGGTCGACTGAGGCCTCCAGATGAAAATTTTACTCTGGGCATGAGCCAATGCTTCAAAGCACAACCCAAGATACTCCAAGGGACCTCATGGACCCAATCATCAAGTCAATTTGAGCTCAGGGGATGCATTCACCAAAAAATCAGGAATTAGGGTTTCTCGACCTAATTCACCCCTAAGTTGACTTTTGGGACAAAACATGAGCCAAGACCTCAAGACATGATTTGAGGGTCTCTAATAAACCACATTGATCCATTTACAACAATGGATTGATCCAAGAAGCTTGATCCACAAGTTTCAATTTCATCAGGACCACAATTAGGGTTTCGAGGAAAAAGTCAACGAACCTTTGACTTTTGGCCCAGACATGCTCCCAAACCTTGGGACATGATTCAATACACCCTATAACTCCTATGGAACATATCCATCAAGTTTGGTTTAGGTCAAGGACTTGATTTAACAAAGGATCGCGCAGTTTTGAATTCATCTGATAAAAAGTCAACTGCGCACAAAAGTGAAGTTTGACTTTTTGAGATTTCTCACAATTATGGTTCCTTGACCCTAAAACAATGTTAATATGTGATTTGAATCATCATTCATCAAGAAAAATCAAAGAAAGTGAGTTAACTTGTAAAAGGGGTAACCATAAAAACTTAGAATTTTTCTAAGTTATGGAACAAAGTGGCTAGGGTACCAACTTCCAAGGATCATAACTTGAGATCCAAGCAACCATTTTGGATGGCCCAAAGATTTATTTGTAGCTCTCATGGCATACTTTAAAAGCTTCAACTACTGCTCATTCCAATTCCTCATGGATTTTAAGTTATGGAGTGACCAAAATGGTTGAAAACATGAAAATGACATTTTCCCAACACTTAGTGAAATTTTCACTAAGTCAAAATCTGCCTTACTTTTTCCCAAATGTAGGGGCAGTTTTCACCTTGATCCAAGTCAAACCAGGTTTAGGGGTGTGTTGCGGTGAAAATCGGATAACAAATTATTAATTAATTTGCATCATATTTCTTTAACAACCGACTTTGATTTATCCAAAGGAAAGGTTCAAGATCGTTAGAAAAACCCAAAGGGGAGAGATCTAAGGTTCGGGGGTTGGTTACGCCTAGGGAAGGTATTAGCACCCTAAACATCCGTAGTACTCTATGGAAGCCTCTTGTTTTAATGTTATCTTATGTTTGCTAAAGGTTCTATGCTAAAGGTTTGAAAACCCTAGGGGTTAGTATCTAAGTATACTCGATAAGGCATCGCACCTTACGCCTACGTATCCTCGGGTATAGAATCAGAGTATGCGTAGTTCTACTTCTACTGAACTGTTGACTATGGACAACATTAAGAGGGGAAATGAGTACAAGCTCATTGTAGAGTTTAAGAACTCTCTAGTTCTAATTGTAATGGACCTATGTTATGTTTTAGTCAGTAGGGGAAGTGATAATTCATTATGATGAATATCACTAAGAGTTTAAGAACTCTCTCCTAAAGTTATTTGTAATTTCTATGGCTCTGATGAGGCCAAGAAATGAAGTTTTCTCCTAAGAGGTTACTTAGGCTAAGGTGGGAGGTCATGACTTTAGGAGTCAACAAGTTTCACGTTCCTTTGGAATGGGGGAATAATAGTTATAAGTTACTAAAAGATAACAAATTAATAATTCAAGTACGATGATGTAAGGGACATGAATAAGACAGATGAAACAAAAGTCATGATATCAATGCAAAGTGAGAATTAAACATGTTAGACAATGATTAAATATGAGATGAAGTAAAATAGAAATAGTCTCGTCTTAATCATGATTTAATCGAGAAATCGATAATTAATGATTCTTGACTTTCATCGACTAAATAGAATCGGAATAAAAATACAAATAGTCTCATCTAAATTAAGATTTAATCGACAAAAACGATAATCTTGAATTTTTTACTTTCATCGACCAAAATAGAATCGGAATAAAAATACAATTAGTCTCGTCTAAATTAAGATTTAATCGACAAAACGATAATCTTGAATTTTTGACTTTCATCGAGCAAAATAGGGTCGGAATAAAAATAAAACTAGTCTCGTCTAAATCAAGATTTAATCGATAAAACGATAATCTTGAATTTTTGACTTTCATCGACCAAAATAGATAAAAAGTGGCCTCATATTTATCAAGACTTTATTGATTTGAAATGATCAAAGTCAAGATTTGTGTGACATCATCGGCCTAAATAAAGATTATGAAATAAAAATAAGGTTGATCTCGTCTTAATCAAGATTTAAATCGGTAAATCGATAATCTTGACATTTGACTTTCATCGACCAAAATAGGATCGGAATGAAAATAAAACTAGTCTCGTCTAAATCAAGATTTAATCGATAAATCGATAATCTTGGATTTCCAGACTCGCCAGGCTTTGATGCCAACGCCCGATGTGACTACCATGTTGGGGCACAGAGGCATTCAACTGAAGATTGTAGAGTACTCAGAGACAAGGTGCAGACTCTGCTTGACTCCAATATGTTCTTGTTCCCGCCTCAAGGCATTCAAATCAACAATCTTTCACCTAATCAAGCAGATTCGTCAGACCCTGAAGAGGAAGAAATTATTGAGAGTGGATGTGAAGATAATTCTCAGACGGATTTCGACAATCAATTTTGAAGATGACTATCCCAGTTTGGCAAATCAAGAAGGAAATTCCAGTTCCCCGAAGACTGGTAATCTTTTGGCTATTTAGCATTTTGTTGTATTTTTCTTTGCATGATTGAATTTGTATTTGCTTATAAGCTGTTGTTTTTTTCAAATTGGCAAGATTAATGAAATGTTTGTGCATCTTTTAGATTTAATCCATTTGTTTCACTCATTTACTGTTATTTTCAAAAAATATTTACCTTGTTTCACTCCCTTTTTCAAACTTTTGTTAAAGCAAAGATTAGGGAGGATGATGAAAGCCTCATGTTCATAATTGCTTTGGTATACTTTCAAATTAACCTCACCGAGGATGTAAGGCAGTGTTTCACATTTCCTAAACATTGGAGAAGTCCCTTGTTAACCACTTCGAGCCTAGAAGAAGGAGTTTTCTTTCCTTGCACAAAAACAAAAACCTTAAATCTCAACCTTGGGGGCAGGGTAGTTTTCAGTTTAACTCGGTTGTGCATTCGAATACGAGCGCTTCATATAAGACGCCAGTCAGTTTTCAAATCAAGTGACTTCTTATTTTTGGAGATTTGAACGTATATCTTGAGTTAACTGAGTGTAGGATTTGAGCCTTTATCCTTATTTCATAAACCATGAACCATACCACATTACAACCCCTAAAAGACATAATTGAGGTAAGGTTGTTTTGAAAAGCATACTACAGTAAGGTTGAGTAACCTGACTCCTAATAATCTTTGTTACTCGCGTGTGTTGGTCACTTCCTTAATGACTAGACCCACCTTTGTTTTTTACTATTTAATCATTTCACTGTGCGTTTTTTTATCAAGGCTTCGTTTTCAAACTTTGCATTAACTTTGCATTAAATTTTGCCAATTTTAATGAACAACACTTGTTTGCAATACCATTCGATATCAAGGAATCCCAACAAACGCGGTCAGTCAAGGAATTGAAATCGATAAAGGAAATTTGACTCAGTCAGGGGCAACCAAGTGTGAGGTTAGCCAATCTATTATCCCGGGAGTTGACAAATCAGAGGCAGAATTCTACAAATTCAGAATATTGGGGTAAATGTTCTTGAGATCATCTTATGACAAGTTTTGACTTCAGTAACCTATCAGCAGGGGCAAATCCGTTCCCCATTAAATTCTATTACGGTTTGAGTATCTTGAGTATAACTGAACAGAAACAGCTACGTCAAGATTCAAGTTGGAAGATATTGAAGCATCTGGTATTTCAATCCTTCCGTAAAATTCTTTTGATTATTCAAGTTGGAAGATATTGAAGCATCTGGTATTTCAATCCTTCCATAAAATTATTTTGATTATTCAAGTTGGAAGATATTGAAGCATCTGGTATTTCAATCCTTCCGTAAAATTCTTTTGATTATTCAAGTTGGAAGATATTGAATCATCTGGTATTTCAATCCTTCCATAAAATTCTTTTGATTATTCAAGTTGGAAGATATTGAATCATCTGGTATTTCAATCCTTCTGTAAAATTCTTTTGATTATTCATCCCCTAATCTGGGGAAGTTACGCCGAGATCTCTCCAAGAGTTTGAAGACATTGAAACACCTCGTATGCCAATTCTTCTATAAAATCCTCTTGTTATCGTCTTCCGACAAACCATATAGCCTAGGGCAGATAAGATTTGAAGATGATCATTATGCCAGTAGGATGCAGAATCACTTCGTCCTTGTGATATCCTTTGCTAGCTCCCCAATAAACTGTTACTTCAGCTAATCTTGACAATTCTCCTCAGATTCTCCTCCAACAAAGAGGTCAAGCTCACGATGGCAATCCTCATGATGTTATACCTCAAGTGGAATGCTCTTTTCACCAGTGGAGTTGTTGATTCTTCTTCTTCATCCCTAGTATTGGTCTAACCTGTTGAGTTCGGCTGGGTGTTCTTTGTCAAGATGTTTTCTTCGTCTCTAGTTTCACTTTTGGTCTGTTTTGTTAGCATAAGCATAAGCATGGCATAAGCACTCATATGCATAGAATCTTAGCATTTTCTCTACCTTTTCCTGGTGTTTACCTGTTTTGGTTCACTTTGGTGTTTGTTTCCCTAAGTGACTGGGTGTGTCTATTCTCTCCAATAGACTTGTCAGCCCTTAGGCATAAAGTGCCCATCTTTTCTGAATTCCCCATAGAGTTTGATTCTCGTGGATGATGGTTGGTTCAGTTATCTTTTCCACATGTGGATAAGATAAGTTCCCATTTAAGCTCATTCCTCAATTGGAGTCTTGTTCGACTGTTTCTTTCTAGCTTGTTCCTAGATTGAACTTTGGTCCCTGGCAGGTGTGGTTTTCAGACCTATCTTTGGACGTGCATTTATTTTGCACCGTTTCTCGCAATAAGCATCTTTTACAGATTCTCATTGAAGACAAAATTATTTCTCCAACATTATTGTGCTATCATCATATCTTTGAAGCAGCAATCTCTTGAAGAAGCTTGGCAGTCTCTTATAAGCAGCTTATCTATCTCTGGTACTATTCAACTTCTTCGCAACCGTAATTGGGTATTCCCCAGGAAGCCTTATCTTCAGTTACACAACCCCGGTACTAACCTATCAGATTCTATACTTTATTGGAGCCCATTTTTTTGGTTCTACCTCCAATAAGGTTACTTCTAAAGCGCCAATCGGTCATACTTGAACCTGTTGTTCCATCACTTTAGAGGTGTTCTCTAGGATGTCATTTAGTCACATTAGACTAGATGATCAATCATTCTAGATACTTTATTGGAGCCTATTTTTTTGGTTCTACCTCCAATAAGGTTACTTCCAAAGTGCCAACCGGTCATACTTGAACCTGTTATTCCATCACTTTAGAGGCTACTTCTAAAGCGCCAACCGATCATACTTGAACCTGTTGTTCCATCACTTTAGAGGTGTTTCTAGGATGTCATTCAGTCACTTTGGACTTGATGATCAATCATTCTATACTTTATTGGAACCCATTTTTTGGTTCTACCTCCAATAAGGTTACTTCTAGAGTGCCAACCGGTCATACTTGAACCTGTTGTTCCATCACTTTAGAGGTTACTTCTAAAGAGCCAACCGGTCATACTTGAACCTGTTGTTCCATCACTTTAGAGGTGTTTCTAGGATGTCATTTAGTCACTTTGGACTTGATGATCAATCATTTTTGATACTTTATTGGAGCCCATTTTTTTTGGTTCTACTTCCAATAAGGTTACTTCTAAAGAGACAATCGGTTATACTTGAACCTGTTGTTCCATCACTTTAGAGGTTACTTCTAAAGCACCAACTGGTCATACTTGAACCTGTTGTTCCATCACTTTAGAGGTTACTTCTAAAGCACCAACTGGTCATACTTGAACCTGTTGTTCCATCACTTTAGAGGTGTTTCTAGGATGTCATTTAGTCACGTTAGACTTGATGATCAATCATCCTAGATACTTTATTGGGACCCATTTCTTGGTTCAATCTCCAATAAGGTTCTTCTTTTTCCAAAGTGCCAACCGGTCATACTTGAACCTGTTGTTCCATCACTTTGGATGTCTTTTCCCAGTGAAGACCATTTTTTGGTTCAACCTTCATTGCGGATCCTTTCTAGAATGTCATCTAGTTGCGTTTAGCCTTGATGATCAATCATTCTAGATACCTTTATTGGAGCCCATTTCTTGGTTCTATCTCCAATGAGGTTACCATTTTGGCTCCTACCGGTTTTCCTTCATGAAGCAGATTATGTGTTATATCAACCAATTCCTATATGGATACCAGAGTATATTCTTGGCTCATTAACCTTGCTCCCATTTGAACTCCAGTTGTTTATCTTTGGTTATCGTGGACCGTTTGCTTATATCATGTTATCTTGAACCTATATTGCTCATTCCAGGTGTCTCCTATCTGGTGCACAGAGTTTGTCTCTGTCTTTCTGGCTTTTCTTGAAGATCCCATCATGAACTCTTCAGTATAAGAATCCCCAGGAAGTTTTGCTTGGTTGTCTGCCTTTTTTAGGCTGATCCCCGGATCAGGTTTTTCTTTCTGGTTTAATGCCCAGGAAGAGTGTGGGTTTGTTTTGTCCCCAATAGTCAATCTCCCCGGATCGTTCCCCAGTGAAGATTGTCTGTGGTCATTTCCCCAGTGTTTCTTTGGAGTCTCCCCAGTGGGTCTCTTTTGTTGGTTAGCTTGTATCCCTAGTGAGGTGTTTCTCATGGATACTAACCTTCGTCCTTCCCCAGTGAAGCTTATCTGGTCTTTTTGCTTCCTGTCTGTCCCTTGGTGCCTCGTTGTGTTTGCTTTTTTGCATCTTCTTGGCATCATGTTTGTTGCATTGCATATGTGTGCATCTGAGGGCAAAATTTTCGGTTATCTGTATTTAAATATCTTTCACTGTTGATTACATGAGGATCTTCATCTCTCATGTCATCAGGTGAAGATATTTAAATAGGGGCAACTGTTGCACCCCAAATTTTACCCTCATTTTTTTGCTAGTTGATGTTTTATTCATTGTTCTCTATTTTAACTTAATATTTATTTCAATATCATTATCTGTCTTTATTTTAATTTATATCCAATATGGCCTTTTTATTTCATTTATATTTAAGTTGTTTAATCTTAGTTTAACTTAATTTCAATAATTAGTTTAAATAATTAGATTAATTATTCATTTAGTTTATTTTTCTAACTAATTTTGATTTAGAATATTAATTAGTTTATCATTATTTTTATTAATCATATTATTAATTTCAAATTAAGAAAAGAAGCATTATCCATTTTAAAAACAATTCAATTGTTCAAAACCAAAATCCAGATTTATTTCTAATTCCCCATTTTAACCCATCACATTTTTTTCTTTGTCACAAAAATATATTACAACCAAAGCCCATTTCTTAAGTCCGCCACATTACAACCTTTGATTCCAAACAAATAAATTTCACAAGTCATGGGTAGCCGTGTGCAACATGCCAAAACATTTGCAAGAGCTCTGCAACATCAACGTAAACCTGCACAAACCGTACACTCCATCTGCAGTGAAAAAGACAACACAACAACGATCATAAATTCAAAATTAAAATTGAAGAAACAGGGTCTTTTAAGAGGAGATGGAGAGAGCAGGAGGGGGGACGACCCTCACTTCAGAAAATCACACACGCACACAACACCCAACGAAAACTTTCACCAAGTTTCTCACGCGTACGACAGAAAACCTTCAGCTGCACCTATATACTCCACAACAACAAAATGCTCACTAAAAATTTTTTTTCTCTGTCTTAATCAACCGCTTGACAATAACAACCTCCATTAAACCCACAACGACCTTCATTTTTTTCCTTCTCAAACCCAGCCACCAACTTCATCGCTCTCCTTCTAACGATCCCCAAATCACCTCCATTCAACATTCACAAATCCTAACAGACACAGTTCCTGCAAAACCCAACACAATTCAAAGATACTAAACCGTAAAAGCTTCAACCTCGCGCCTCTTTCAATCTTCATCACCTTTTCTAATTACCCAATCTTCACCCTCAACAAAGAACTCAAATCAAACCACAAACCAAAACTTTGAGCAACGACGAATAAAACCCATTCAACAACAACAAAAAACGACCTCCATCCTTCAAACCCCAACCCTTTCAAATTGCATAAGAACCTCTCCTCAAACCTTCTTCAAATCCCAATCAAACAAAAACACAACCAAGCACTTTCCCTATCGCATCTTCATCAAATCCGTTTCAAACCCACAAACGCTCAACCATCACGGACACAGAGAGAGATTGAGATGAAGAGAAACTGGGATCCAAACACAAATCTTACTACAAACCTTGGGTCGAACGCGAAAACACGGACGAACGAGAACAGAGACAATACAAATCAAACCTGATTTGGATTCAAAACTGAGACTGGGCTGCGAGATTGATCGTTGAGAGGTTGGGGGTGAATTCACCGTGTTTCTCCTGATGGTGCTCTTGGTGATGACCGCTTGACCCTTTTTGGGTTTCCTTTCACTTTTTGTCGCTTTGTTTTTGACGTTTAGTTTTACAAATGACAAGGGAGTTCCATTTTGGTCTTGCTGATGTAGCTTTGTGTGTTTTAATGGCCATATAATTTTGTTTTAATAAGGATAATTTGATGGTAATGTTCTTGGAACATACTTCGGTTTTGGGCCTTGGAGCCTGTGACTCATTGGGTTTCTCATCGCCCTATTCTTGTTAAAGGTTGACCGTGTTACAATGATGGAAATGGGATAATGGGCTTGGTTCCAGCCCGTTTGATTTTGGAGTACACACCCTATTTCCAGCGCCCCACTTTTTTTATCAATAATTTTTATTATTAACTTGTTTTAAAGAAAAATGTTGGATACGTTTTTTTTTATAATTATTTTTGATCAAGTTTATTAATATAGCTTTTGTATATCCGTGCTAACTATTTCTTGGTTACCATTCCCTTTAGATTTTTATTTGGATTTTCATCTTTGGTTTTCATTATCATTTCAATCTCTATTTTGGCCAATGATATTACAAAAATCATGTTTTGTTGATTTATCCAAATCAATAAATCTCTTGATTAGTAAGAGGCCGTTTTGTTTTTCTGTTCTTTATTTTTGGTCGATGAAAGTTAAAAATCTAAGATTATCGATTTATCGATTAAATCTTGATTTAAACGAGACCAACTGGTTTTTTTATTCCGAGTCAATTTTGGTCGATGAAAGTCAAAATCCAAGATTATCGATTTGTCGATTAAATCTTGATTTAGACGAGACTAGTTTTATTTTCATTCCGATCCTATTTTGTTCGATGAAAGTCAAAAATTCAAGATTATAGTTTTGTCGATTAATTCTTGATTTAGACGAGACTAGTTTTATTTTCATTCCGATCCTATTTTGGTCGATGAAAGTCAAAAATTCAAGATTATCATTTTGTCGATTAAATCTTAATTTAGACGAGACTAATTGTATTTTTATTCCGATTCTATTTTGGTCGATGAAAGTAAAAAATTCAAGATTATCGTTTTTGTCGATTAAATCTTAATTTAGACGAGACTATTTGTATTTTTATTCCGATTCTATTTAGTCGATGAAAGTCAAGAATCATTGATTATCGATTTCTCGATTAAATCATGATTAAGACGAGACTATTTCTATTTTACTTCATCTCATATTTAATCATTGTCTAAAATGTTTAATTCTCACTTTGCATTGATATCACGACTTTTGTTTTATCTCTCTTATTCATGTCCCTTACATCATCGTACTTGAATTATTAATTTGTTATCTTTTAGTAACTTATAACTATTATTCCCCCATTCCAAAGGAAGGTGAAACTTGTTGACTCCTAAAGTCATGACCTACCACCTTAGCCTAAGTAACCTCTTAGGAGAAAACTTCATTTCTTGGCCTCATCAGAGCCATAGAAATTACAACTAGCTTTAGGAGAGAGTTCTTAAACTCTTAGTGATATTCATCATAATGAATTATCACTTCCCCTACTGACTAAAACATAACATAGGTCCATTACAATTAGATTTAGAGAGTTCTTAAACTCTACAATGAGCTTGTACTCATTTCCCCTCTGAATGTTGACCATAGTCAACAGTTCAGTAGAAGTAGAACTACACATACTCTGATTCTATACCCGAGGATATGTAGGCGTAAGGTGCGATGCCTTATCGAGTATACTTAGATACTAACCCCTAGGGTTTTCAAACCTTTAGCATATAACCTTTAGCAAACATAAGATAACATTAAAACAAGAGGCTCCCGTAGAGTACTACGGACGTTTAGGGTGCTAATACCTTCCCTAGGTGTAACCAACCCCCGAACCTTAGATCTCTCCCCTTTAGGTTTTTCTAACGATCTTGAACCTTTCCTTTGGATAAATCAAAGTCGGTTGTAAAAGAAATATGATGCAAATGAATTAATAATTTGTTATCCGATTTTCACCGCAACAGGGTGGACATCAAAGTTAAAGTATGCCATGAGGGCTTTCTAACAAGTACCACATCATCTCCAAATTCCATTTGAGCAAGGAGATACAACCCTTGAAACATGGCATCATGAACTGATTTTTTTAAGACAGATTTGGCAGATTTGATGCGTTTTGCTCGATTTGATCAAATCTGACAAATCCAAGCCTTGTCATCATTTTAGACACATCTGAGGATCAAATCCAAGGGGGATGATCTGATCTCCAAGCCTCACAAGTCCATGAATCTACAAGTAGCATGCCAAACCTAAAAAAGCCTAAAAGAGGCCAAGACTCCAATTTTGTTTTCAAGCATTCAATGGATGCACCAAGGTGGCATGAACTGAGCCTATTCCAACTGAATGAGTCAAGGATAAGCTATGAACTAAAGAACCATAGGCTTGTGCTCTAACCTCTAGTCAATGGCTAGAGGAGACTTGAGATTCCAAAGTGATCCAATTGGCCAAAGGCCTGCTGCAGCCACCATTCACTATTGCTTGCAAAACAAACTTGCTCTACTATAAATAGAGCTCATTTATGCTCAGTTTGAGTACACCAAATCAACCAAACTGATGCTTTCCTCAAAATCCCTTTCTCTAGGCCAAAATGCCTTCTTTTGCAAGGTAACTCTGAGTTTTTGAGTTAGAGAGCATTTCCACCACAGTTCATGATCCAAACACATCCAATATGTTGTATCTAAGCTGTTCAAACACTAACATGTGACTTGTAACACCAAAATCTCAAAGTCCACTTCCAAAACCTCAAAATTGGACTTTTTGCATTTTTCAAGCCATGTCTTGATTCAATCACTTTCAAAACTAGATAAGACCTCAAACACACTCCTAATATCATCCTTGAACTATCCCAAATGGTTCCCCACATCTGGAACACCATTTGAGAGAGTTGCTATATTGGTCACTTTTGCCCCTTTTGCAAGAAAGAGCTCAAACTTGTTCCTGAGGATTCCAGCTGGTTCCAACCATTCTAAAAGCTTCTAAGGGATCAATTGAGAGTGTCCAAAGCATCAAATTACTTCTGGCACAAGAAACTTGGCAGATAGCCCAAAAAGCTCCTAAAGAGGTAAGCATCACAACTTGAACTCTTTGAAATATGCATTGCTTTGAAGTCCACTAATCATGCACATCTTATACATGTTATATATGTTGTGCTTGAACCAATTCATCATGTAATTCATGCCTGCAACAAGAGGTAGCATAGAAAATGCAATTATAGGCCTATTTCAAGAACACCATCGGGTTTTGAAATAGGAGCCTCATTTGAAAAGACCACCACCACCATTGGATTCCTTTTGAAATTCTAGGCAAGATAGACCTAAATTTTGTCCCAATCCATGGAGAAATGAGAAAGTTACAAGCTTCACGTTTTTGGCCAAAACCTTGCCTTGGCCAGGCCAAAAACAAGGCATGCCTCATATATTATTGGGGTGGTTTTGATACACGTATGTACCACCACCCCAGTGGTAGAAGGCGCACGCTACACCCTAGAGGTCTGGGGTTCGAATCCCCCTCGCCCCAGATTTGGAAAATTAATTTCTCCTTCAATTTTAATTATTTTTTATTGGTTCTTTTTGCAAAAAATCACAAAAATGTTAAAATATTTTATTCCACAAAAAAATCATATTTATATTAATTATTTAATATAGTTGATATTTTTGTAAATAAATTCATTTTTATTGTTTTTAAACCTTTTAAAAATGAATATTCACCTTGAAAAAACAAAACCAAATGAGTTCTAAATCATCTTGTGATTAACACTTAATTTTTCAAACCTTAACCATAAATCACAAGTAGTCTATTTAGACTTATTTGGTATTTTTGTCATTTTATTCATTTTATTAAAAGGATTACTTTTAAAAAACGATGAAATTAGGGTTTCTTTGATTTTCACCCTAACAAGCTTTTCAAACACTCATGGGCCTCTAATAGAGTGTAAGACCCAACCCCTTTTGAAAACCAAAATAATTTGGGCCTCGGTCATCGTATAAGACCCACTGTGTTTTCAAACCTCGGCGCGATCGCCATTTTCAAACAAATAAACTTTTTGGGCCTCTCCTCGAGCTATAAGTCTCATTCCTTTTCTTAAAAATAATTTTGGGCCTCTAATAGAGTGTAAGACCCAACCCCTTTGTAAATAAACAATTTTGGGCCTCACATATTGTATAAGTCCCTCTGTATATTTTCAAAACAAAACGGCGCGATTGTTTCCTTTTCAAAATCATCCGGGCATCTCCCTGAGTTGTAAGCCCCATCTCCTATAAAAAAATAAACTTTGGGCTTCTCTTTGAGTTGTAAGACCCATCCCTTTGTACAGAAAATGTTTTGGTCCTCAGTCGTTGTATAAGCCCCGATACGATATTCAGAACAACAGTACAATCACTGTTCAAACCTTGGGCCTCTCCTTGAGTATAAGCCCCAACAATTGTTTCACAAACAACTCCCTTTTGATTTAGGTTCAGATATACAGTTGTTATCAAAACTTTCTTTAATTTCTCTGAACAACTAACAATACATCATGGAAGCTCGCTCACCTGTAACTTTTAAACCGCTTTCCTTTACTCGCTTTGATATATATAACTGTATTTTAGGAAGCTGCGCATGGTTAGTCTTCTTTCATTCTTTTAAACACATGTCAGATATATATAACTATATTGTGGGAAGCTGCGCATGGTTAGTCTTCTTTCATACCTTTTAAAATACTTGTCATATATCAACTATATATATATATATATACTAATATAGTTATTTAGAGTTTTCCCCGACAACTAGGTCTAGAACTAGGTAAAGCCATATTGGTCACTCTTAAATACAAACAAAACTAGATCCCCATAGGATTTCCAGATACAGTCTTCCCTTCTCTTGGGGTTAAACAATATGAAACAAAGAGAAAGGAAGTATTCTCGGTGAACCTTTTCTAAGACTGTCACCCCTAGAAATTGTCAAACAAATTCTACTTCTCGGAGTTGATCTATTCTCTGTGAATAGCATCTCTTGAGTTTCTTCAAACCTCGAACTTTCCTGAAATGATCTCTTCTCTGTGAATTGAATTTCTTGAACATCTCTTGGTTCGGGACCCACAGGCTTCCTAAAAGTATCCTCGCCTCCTCTTGGCCTTTGTACAAGGACCCTTCGGCTTCTTAGAAGTTCTCATGCCTTCTCTTGGGCTTAATTCAAGGACCCTGACGACCTCTTAAAGGTATAAGATAGAATGTAGTCATCCTTTGCTAGAGCAGTCTTTCCACTGTCAGACCTCAGGCCACTTTAGGGTTGATTCTCATCCCTTAATGACCGTGCCTCCTCTTGGAGGTATCATACAAAAGATAAAACTCTTCCACACCAGTAGACTTGGACAATATAACCCCCTTGAGTCTCAAAGACATTCTCAAGTTCCTTACAACTATAGGAAGAAACCCGGGTATTCTGGATCGATCTCCAGCAGAAACCCAGCCTCTCTCATGAGAGTTCCCCGACCAGGGTCAACACTATCTCAAATCAGAACCTCAGGGTACTGACATCTCAACTCTTCTGTAACCCTCAGCAAGAGTTGATTCCCCTCTTGGACCAGCCTGGGGATCTCAATTATCCCCGACAAAAGATAGCCTCCTCTTAGGCTTTGCATAAGGACCTTTCCTCAGCAAAAAGCTAACCTCCTCTTAGACTTTGTATAATGATCCTTCTTCAACGAAGTCAACCTCCTCTTGGGCTTTGTACAAATGATTCTCCCCAGCGGAGCTAACCTTTTCAGACTCTCTTGTTAAGTCAAGACCCTTTTTGCTCAATCTCGGGCTTCGTACGAGACAACAAATCACTCTCTTGTTGAGTATAAAAGACTATCTTGTTGAGTCAATCAACTTTCAGACTCTCTTGTTGAGTCAATCACCTTTTCAGACCCTTTTGTTGAGTCAACCCTTTTAGCCTCTATCTTGGGCTTTGTACAAGACATAAATTTACCTCTCTTGAGCTGGGGACAGATAACTTCCCCAACTGAGTCATTTCCTCCCAGCCTTCGTTTAGGCTTCGAGGAATAATTTCCCCAAGCAGAGTCAAACTCATTGCAGCCTCAATCTTGGGCTTTGTACAAGACACATAAAAAATATCCTCACCAGAGTCAGTTAAATTTCCCATTTCAGCCTCAATCTTGGGCTTTGTACAAGACACATATAAACCTCCCCGACGGAGTCAAAACCCTTTTTTAGCTTCCTCTTAGGCTTTGTATAATGATATCCCCAAAGAGTCAGTCTCTTTTTAGCCTCAATCTTGGGCTTTGTACAAGACAGATAAAACACTCTCTTGTTGAGCCGGTCTTATCCAACCTCCTCTTAGGCTTTGTATAAAGAAATACCCTAGCCGAGTCAATTAACCTTTTAGCATCAACCTTGTGCTTTGATCAAGGCACACAAAAATCAACAATCCTTCTTTAGAGATGACAAATTCTCTCTCAGTCATAACTTTGTTAGCCTCAATCTTGGGCTTTGAACAAGACACTAATACCTTTTTTAGCTTCAATCTTGGGCTTTGAACAAGACACCAAAACCTCATTTTCCTCCCTTAGAATAGTAGGAACTACATTTGCTCTGACTTCCCTGTTTCGTTTAAACGGGAATACATAGGCATAAGATTGCGAAATCTTAGCGAACATACCAATCAAAAACCCTAGGTCTTATACCTTCATATCAATCAAAACTTTAGGTTTCATACCTTAAGCCATCATCATCATCATTTTCCACAGAAAACCAAAACTCACTCTCCCTATCACACTTTTCCAAGAAATTTTCCCAACCCATCAGCAGATAAACACTATCAATTACAAAGCGAAACCCTAAAAGCTAACATCCTGTGGATAACCACATATAGGATGGGTAATTGACAACTAACCATTGTATAACCTGACCCCGGACCCCCCAATCTCTTTAAAGCATTTGTTCAGTTAAACATTCACGTGCAAGGTTCATTTTAGATACCTTCCCTTTCCCTTCCAGCTTCATAGGATAAATAAGAAATCATAAAGTAGCACCCTTTCTCCTTGATGAGGAAAACCCAAACTTCAGCGATAAGGTGGTCACGTCACCGACAAAAATCACTCGCTACAGGAAAATGGCGACTCTGCTGGGGAGTCATTGTCTGTATAGGAATAGGATTATAGAGGTCTAGGATGTTAGGATAAATATATATATATATATCGCTTTTCCTAATTGATATCCGTGTTTATTTTTCTGTTAATGGGACTGCGGGTGATGCCGCATCTAGAAAGATTGAGTATACACCTAAGATAAGTGATGGCACTAGACGGGTAATCTTACAGGGAGAGACTCGCGAATAAGAGATCCCGGTCGACCACCAAATCAGTGGAGATGCCCTTTGCAGATTCAATGCCTATACGACTTCGGATGTTGAAAGCAGATTGTTCGATTGCGTTATCTGAGAAGTTGAGGATTTTAGTAGACTGAAACCATGCTACTATTTTGTAGTACGGAAGCTATCGAAAATAGTTGTCACGCGATACTACCCTAATTTGAGATTACTCTAAGATACTGCAGCTCGCTCGGGTGAATCAGCCTGCTGTTGTTATCCCAAGAGGCGTCAATGATTGTGAGGACAGGTACAAAAAATCACCAGTATAACCTTTGGGGATGGGTAGAGCCATGACTTCATGACACCGAACCTTTAACCCCATGTTTTTCTATGTTTTTGTGTGTTGCATTCATGCATTCATTTCACTAAAAAACATTAAAACAAAAAAAAAATCTTCTCTTTTACTCTCTCTTTTTTCAAATTAAACTAAGACAATGATTGCAAATATCAGAGAGAAAGATTGCGTTATGGATTTCGGTAGAAGGAAGACTCACAAGTACACCTTCAAGGTTCCAAAACTAGAGGATTTGAGAGGTTTGGCGAGGATGATCACCAACCCTAATGCTTTCAGATCTAAGTACGGAGGACTGCTGTCTCTATTAAGGGTCCATGTAATTGAAGGAATACTGGCTATGCTCATTCAATTTTATGATCCGGTCTATAGCTGTTTCACATTCCCGAATTATCAACTAGCACCAACACTGGAGGAGTACTCTCACCTGACTGATTTACATATCATTGACCAAGCTCCCTTTTCTGGACTGGAAGAAATTCCAAAGGATCAAAATATTGCAAGAGCAATCTATTTGGACGAGTCAGAAGTCAGGACTCACATGACCACTAAGGGTGGAATCCAAGGTTTTCCAGCCCAGTTTTTGATAAAGAAAGACATGTACTTTGCCAGTATAGGGAACGTGTCCGCTTTCGAGAGCATCTTTGTTTTGCTCACCTACGGGTTATTCTTGTTTCCCAACATCGATAACTTTGTAGATATCAACGCCATTGAGATAATCAAAACCCTGTACCAACCTTGCTCGCAGATGCTTATCATTCTTTTAATTTAAGGAATTTGTACAGCGAAGGAATTATCACCTTCTGTTTACCCCTGCTATACAAATGGTTCGTTTCCCACTTGCCCAAGTCCGCTGCATTTTGGGATCCTAAGAATACTTTACGCTGGTCGCAGATAATCATGTCTCTTACCAACTCTAACATCAACTGGTACAATCGAATCTATGACGGAATCAGAATCATTGTCCGTTACGGAAACTTCCCTAACTTACCCCTCATAGGAACTAAAGGAGGAATCAACTATCATCCATTTTTAGTTCGTCGTCAATTAGGATACCCGATGAGAGATGTCCCGCGTAATGCTCATCTGGAAGGTCTTTTCTTCAAGGAAGGAGAAAATGACAGGGCACTAAAGACAGAAATAGTGCATGCCTGGAAACATGTTCACAAGAAAGGAAGAGAGTCTTTAGGAAAACCGGACTGTGTCTCAGTGGAACCTTATCTCCACTGGGTACAAACTAGAGCTCTCAAGCTGAGGATGCCTTACCCTCGTCAGGAAGTTCTTCCGTTAAGGGACCCTGTCCTTTATTTTATGTCTGATACGGAAAAACTTCAGGTTACTCTCAATAGAGTTCAACAGGAGAAGAAGTCTTGGAAGAACAAGTACCGTATTCTCAATGTGGAGTGTAAGAAAATACAACAACTGTTAAAAGAAAAGGATGCTCTGATCGAGATTTTAGAACAACATGTTGTAGAAAACCAAGATGGCCAAAGGAATTTGGTCGCTCCATTCAGTTGGCAAAGGAATGACAACTCGACAACGGCTCGAGAGCCCTAGTCAAAGAAAAGGAAAATACCAGAACCAGCACCTGAGCCCTCCTCAGGGAGGACTCAGGATCCATTAGCTTAGACATTTCCTTTTACAGCACTATGTGAATTACTGTATTTCCATTTCCGCAATCTTTGAATTCAATAGAACGGGGTTTCCCCACTGTTTGATATTTGCAATCCAATTGTCAATGTTTATTTTGATTAAACAAAAAAATATATAACTAATATAATCATTGCATATCATTCATCATTTTCACGTCACACATTCTTCTTACCTACGAATCTCACGTTTGTGTCTCGATTCTAGAGTCAAACTGTCTCATTCGTACAATACTCGGGCCAGTCAACAAAAGAAAATGGATAATCTCGAGGAAGAGAACAGAGAGTTGAGAGAAGAACTCGACGCTCTGAAAGATGATCTGAGAAAGCTTCACAACGATATGCAAGCTCTGGCAGCAGCCTAGATGTAACAACAAAGGACCGTGATCTCAAAGATCACATCTACACCCATAGTGGAAAAGTATGATCCTCGATATACCATGCCTAAAGATCGTCCCTGGGGCATGCCACTCAACTATATCCCAGAAGGATATATTCCGCCGATCACGGAAGATTCGGAAACTGCAGCAGGACCCGCTAGGCCTAAAGGTTACAAACTTCGGGAAAGCGAAGATGCAAGGGGCATGACAGCAACTCCTGAAGGTTACAAACTTCAGGAGAGGGAAGTACCAAGAGTCACTGCCGTAATGACTATACCATAACCTGTGGTACACACTGCCCCGGAAGGACAAATTTCCCAAATTCTGTCTGGTGGAAACGAAAGTAAGGAAGAGAGAATGAGGGAATTCTAGGAACAGTTCCTGGAGATTCAGAATGAACTGCAAGCCATTCGCGGTCAGGATCTATTCAGAAAGGACGCCACAGACCTTGTTTTGGTCCCCAATGTGAAAGTTCCGCACAAATTCAAGGTGGCCGAATTTGAAAAATACAAGGGTAACTCTTGCCCTCAAAGTCACTTGGTGATGTACGCTCGAAGGATGTCAACTCAGACAAAGAACCAACAGCTGCTGATCCACTATTTCCAAGATAGTTTAACCGGTGTCGCACTCAAAGGGTACATGGGTTTGAACCGCACTAAGATCATCACTTTCAGGGATCTTGGCGCTGCCTTCGTTCAACAATATAAGTATAATCTGGACATCGCACCAGACAGAGATCAACTCAGAGCCATGTCATAGAAGGATAAGGAAACCTTCAAGGAATACGCTCAGAGATGGTGTGAAATTGCCGCCCATATTTGTCCAGCTCTTCAGGAAAAAGAGATGACAAAGATCTTCCTGAAAACCTTGAGCTCATTTTACTACGACAGAATGGTTGCCAGTGCGCCCAGTGACTTCACTGAAATGGTAGGCATGGGAGTTCATCTTGAAGAAGCAGTTCGAGAAGGACGTCTGGTTAAAGATGTTGGACCATCAAGCAGTACCAAAAGATACGGTAGTGCTCTCCCTAAGAAAAAAGAGCAAGATATTGGTAATATCTCTCTCAGAAAGCAAAGGCGATGGTACCAACCAGTAGCAGCTGTAACTCCTGCTATCAACCCTGCGCTTGTTCCTACATATCAACCTCAGGTTGCTCAAAGCCAATTGAATCAACAACAATTTCAGCAAAGGACACAACAGCCTCTTCAGCAGGCTCGTCCTCAGTACAACAACAACCGTACAACGCGACCTCCAGGATTCGACCCTATACCCATGTTGTACGTAGAACTGTTTCCATTATTACTGGTCAAAGGGTACGTCCAAACCAGGGCCCCTCTTACAATTCCTAAAAATCTGCCTTTTTGGTTCAAAGCGGATCAGACTTGCCCTTACCACCAAGGAGGACCAGGGTATAACATAGAAAACTATCTCTGCTTCAAATCCGATGTACAGAAGCTTGTTAGGAGCAGGGTCTTATCCTTCAAGGATACAAATCCAAACGTTCAGACAAACCTGCTGCCTCAACACGAGAAAGTTGCGGTAAATTTGATAGAGGGAGAGTCTAACCACAACTATCAAATTCATGATATACTCTTATTGAGGGCCAACCTAGTCAAATTGCATCGCAGATAGAGCGGATATGGGCATGTACCATCTCATAACTATCACCAGTGTGATATCTGCTCTAAAAATAATCAAGGATGTTCTGTGGTGCAATCAGCTCTACAAGAACAGTTGGATCTCGGATGGATCCAGGATCACCGAATTCGTGAAGTCAACATGACTTATACAAATTCCAACGTCATTTAGAACCACAACATTCTGGCAATGAATGTCAACTTGGTGGTAATGCACTCTAGGCAAAGCCAACATCATAATCTGCCTCGACACGATTACAACTCCTGTCCGATCTGCTCGATAAACAATCAGGGATGCTCTTTTGTACAAGAGACCCTACAACGTCAGATGGATCTTGGATGGATTCAGGATTACCACGATAGAAATCAGTATCAAGGGAATATGATTCAAATCTTTGATATTCGTTTGATTAATACCAGCTTGGTAGAGTTACATGCTAAGCAAGTCCAGCTCAGTTTTCTGACTTCGCATAATTATCAGAACATTAAGGGATGTCGTGAGAGCGACCAAGGATGCGCTATCGTTCAAAGAAATTTGCAACACTTGTTAAACCATTGGTGGCTTCCGATCTATTTAAACGAAGACTCACAACAAGTCAGTATGATTAATGGGAACCCTACTAGGCATTAAAGTCAGGATGTTCGATCTATGGAAACAGATCTAGTGAGGTTACACTGCATACAAAGCGGACGTGGCCGGGTGCCACCTCACAACTATGAATGCTGTAGTGTTTGCTCTGAAGATAATCAAGGATGTTACCTCGTGCGAGCAGCCCTTCACGGTCAGTTGGACCATAAAGAGATTTGACCGTGTCCAAGTTCTGGGTCAAACGATTCGATGCCAGACTTTGTCGCTGATCGAATCAAGGACGTTGTTATAATCTCTGATCATAAGAGGACTAAAGATGTTTGTACCATCATCCCTTTACTTGACGAATCGAAAGTTCCCAACCAGGAACTGATTGAAATTACTTACAATGGTTAGAAGAATCAGAAGGCTCCTGTAGTTATCCATCTACTGGGACTGTTACCGTATGAATTAACTAAGGCTATCCCTTATAAATACGGTGCAACAACAATTTAGAATGGAAAGGAAATTCCATTACCCTCCGTCGTGAATATTGCAGGCATCAGTCGAGTAACACGGAGCTGTCGAATCTTCAACTGAGGAGTTAGAGAACCTACCAGAGAAAAGGAACCTCAAACAGAAATTCCTGATCAACCAGTCTGTCCTTTTAGTGATCCTGACCTTTCAAAGAACAACGATGAGATGCCGAAGCTCATCCAGAAGAGTGAGTACAGCATTGTTGATCAGCTGTTGCAAACTCCTTCAAAAATCTCAGTGCTATCACTTTTACTCAATTCCAAAGCTCATAAGGAAGCTCTACATAAAGTCTTAGAGCAAGGCTTTATGGAACAAGATGTGTCAATAAGACAATTTGACAGCATCGTCTCCAACATCACTTCAGCAACAACTTGGGATTCAGTGATGAGGAACTGCCGGAAGAGAGCCAAAATCAAAACATGGCACTCAATATTATAGTCAACTGCCAGGACGATGCTTTAGCCAGCGTGGTAGACACCAGATCAGCTCTAAATGTGATGCCGAAATCCACTCTAATGCGACTATCATTCAAAGGATCTCCGATGAGAGGCAATGAGGTCACCGTCAAAGCATTTGACGGATCCCGGAAAGTAGTTATCGGCGAAGTCGACCTTCCCATAACTATTGGTCCCCACACTTTCCTAGTCACTTTCCAGGTCATGGACATCCGAGCAACATACATCTGTTTGTTAAGAAGACCTTGGATACACGAGGCTGGGGCAGTCACTTCGACACTTCACCAGAAGCTGAAGTTTGTCACGAACGACCAACTCGTCACAGTCTCGGAGATCAAGCCTTGTTCGTGAGTAACTTATCGTCGTCCACTTGTGTAGAACCAAAAGAGGTTCTCGGAACCCAGTTCCAAGCACTTTTGGTGAGTCATGACAACCAATCAGAAAGAGGAACGTCGATTTCCTCGTACAAAGATGCTCTCGAAGAAATTAAAAGTAACAATGCAAAAGGATGGGGACAACTTGTCATTCCTACTGATAACAAAACAAAGAAGGGTATTGGTTTTTCTTCAACCTGTGCCCAAACTACTACTAACGATAAAAGTCTTCATCCCATTCAGAACTTCTTCCATAGTGGAGGCTTCCTTCACCCAGTGTCTCGAGAAGTACATACCATCAACGGGGGAGATTCCTCCGATACTGATGAAGAATAGAAGTCCTATCTTAACGAGGACGGTTATATGTCTCAGGAAGAGGTGTCTATACCATTTTGCTTTTTGGCACAGAGTCCGAGATTTATACCAAGGTCAGATGTCAAAATGATATACGGAGATTGCGATCCAGAAGGATACCGTGCTCCACCCAACTCATTAGAGGAGGACACTCTGATGAAAGACAACTTTGACACTCTCCTTGAGTATAAGCCCCAACAAAATTTTCACAAACAACTCCCTTTTGATTTAGGTTCAAATATACAGTTGTTATCAAAACTTTCTTTAATTTCTCTAAACAACTAACAATACAGCATGGAAGCTCGCTCACCTGTAACTTTTAAACCGTTTTCTTTTACTCGCTTTGATATATATAACTGTATTGTGGGAAGTTGCGCATGGTTAGTCTTCTTTCATTCTTTTAAATACATGTCAGATATATATAATTGTATTGTGGGAAGCTCCGCATGGTTAGTCTTCTTTTGTACCTTTTAAAATACTTGTCATATACCAATTGTATATATACTAGTATAGTTATTTAGAGTTTTCCTCGAAAACTAGGTCTAGAACTAGGTAAAGCCATGTTGGTCACTCTTAAATACAAACAAAACTAGATCCCCATAGGATTTCCAGATACAGTCTTCCCTTCTCTTGGGGTTAAACAATATGGAACAAAGAGAAAGGCAGTATTCTCGGTGAACCTTTTCTCAGACTGTCACCCCTAGAAGTTGTCAAAGAAATTTTACTCCCCGGAGTTGATCTATTCTCTGTGAATAGCATATCTTGAGTTTCTTCGAACCTCGAACTTTCATGAAATGATCTCTTCTCTTTGAATTGCATTTCTTGAACTTCTCTTGGTTCGGGACCCACAGGCTTCCTAAAAGTATCCCCACCTCCTCTTGGCCTTTGTACAAGGACCCTTCGGCTTCTTAGAAGTTCTCATGCCTTCTCTTGGGCTTAATACAATGAACCTGACGACCTCTTAAAGGTATAAGATAGAACTTAGTCATCCTTTGCTAGAGCAGTCTTTCCAGTGTCAGACCTCAGGCCACTTTAGGGTTGATTCTGATCCCTTAATGACCGTGCCTCCTCTTGGAGGCATCATACAAAAGATAAAACTCTTCTAAACCAGTAGACTTGGACAGTCTATCCCCCTTGAGTCTCAAAGACATTCTCAAGTTCCTTACAACTATAGGAAGAAACCTCGGGCATTCTGGATCGATCTCCAGCAGAAACCCAATCTCTCTCATGAGAGTTCCCCGACCAGGGTCAACACTATCTCAAATCAGAACCCCAGGGTACCTGACATCTCAACTCTTCTGTAGCCCTCAGCAAGAGTTGATTCCCCTCTTGGACCTGCTTGGGGATCTCAATTATCCCCGACAAAAGATAGCCTCCTGTTAGGCTTTGCATAAGGACCTTTCCTCAGCAGAAAGCTAGCCTTCTCTTAGGCTTTGTATAATGATCCTTCCTCAGCGAAGTCAGCCTCCTCTTGGGATTTGTATAAATGATTCTCCCCAGCGGAGCTAAGCTTTTCAGACTCTCTCGTTGAGTCAAGACCCTTTTTACCTCAATCTCGGGCTTTATACGAGACAACAAATCACTCTCTTGTTGAGTATAAAAGACCCTCTTATTAAGTCAATCAACTTTCAGACTCTCTTGTTGAGTCAATCACCTTTTCAGACCCTCTTGTTGAATCAACCCTTTTAGCCTCTATCTTGGGCTTTGTGCAAGACATAAATTTCCCTCTCTGGAGTTGGGGACAGATACCTTCCTCAGCAGAGTCATTTCCTCCCAGCCTTCGTTTAGGCTTCGAGGAACAATTTCCCCAAGCAGAGTCAAACTCATTGCAGCCTCAATCTTGGGCTTTGTACAAGACACATAAAAAATATCCTCACCAGAGTCAGTTAAATTTCCCATTTCAGCCTCAATCTTGGGCTTTGTACAAGACACATATAAACCTCCCCGACGGAGTCAAAACCCTTTTTTAGCCTCCTCTTAGGCTTTGTATAATGATATCCCCAAAGATTCAGTCTCTTTTTATCCTCAATCTTGGGCTTTGTACAAGACAGATAAAACACTCTCTTGTTGAGTCGGAATTATCCAGCCTCCTCTTAGGCTTTGTATAAAGAAATCCCCTAGCCGAGTTAATTAACATTTTAGCATCAACCTTGTGCTTTGATCAAGGCACACAAAAATCAACAATTCTTCTTTAGAGATGACAAATTCTCTCTCAGTCATAACTTTTTTAGCCTCAATCTTGGGCTTTGAACAAGACACAAATACCTTTTTTAGCTTCAATCTTGGGCTTTGAACAAGACACCAAAACCTCATTTTTCTCCCTTAGAATAGGAGGAACTACGATTGCTCTGATTTCCCTGTTTCATTTAAACGAGAATATGTAGGCATAAGATTGCGAAATCTTAGCAAGCATACCAATCAAAAACCCTAGGTCCTATACCTTCATATCAATCAAAACTTTAGGTTTCATACCTTAAGCCATCATCATCATCATTTTCCACAAAAAACCAAAACTCACTCTCCCTGTCACACTTTTCCAAGAAACTTTCCCAACCCATCAGCAGATAAACACTATCCATTACAAAGCGAAACCCTAAAAGCTAACATCCTGTGGATAACCACATATAGGATGGGTAATTGACAACTACCCATTGTATAACCGGACCCCGAACCCCCCAATCTATTTAAAGCATTTGTTCAGTTAAACATTCGCGTGCAAGGTTAGTTTTAGATACTTTCCCTTTCCCTTCCAGCTTCACGGGATAAATAAGAAATCAGAAAGTAGCACCCTTTCTCCTAGAGGAGGAAAACCCAAACTTCAGCGATAAGGTGGTCGCGTCACTGACAAAAATCGCTCGCTACAATGATCTTCAACTTGTCTAGCCCCTTAAACACCTACAAAGGATCAAGAGGACTCCCACATCAAGAATCAAGCACAAGGTTGCAGCATTCCAAGTGAATCAAGCCTCCAGATCGCCCGTGTCACCAAATTAGGGTTTTGGTCGACTGAGGCCTCCAGTTGAAAATTTTCTTCTAGGCATGAGCCAATGCCTCAATGTATGGTTCTATAAGTTCAAAAGGATCTCAATAGCCCATCCGCAATGGCAAAATCACCTTGAAGGTCCATCTATCAAAAAATCAGGAATTAGGGTTTTGACTTAATTCAACCCTTGAGTTAACTTGTGAAGTGAGGCATGGCTTGAAGCTTTAAAATGAACTTCAAAGACCTCAAATACATAATCTTGACATGTTTACAAGTTTTGATTGACTCAAAGAGCTCAAATCATAAGCCACAAGAACTCAAAACCATCTGATCACAAATTAGGGTTTCTGATGGAAAAAGTCAACCCTATCCTTGACTGTTGACCTACCCTTAATCTCAAACCTTGGGGAGGGGTCCAAGACATTCCTAAATACCATTGGAGGCCATCCATGAAGTTTAATTGAGCCCAAGGATTGATTTCACAAAGGGATCACAAAGTCAAAATTTCATCTGATGAAAAAGTCAACTGTACAAAAATCCAAGTTTAACTTTTTGGACTTTTGGTCAACCAAGGTTCCTTAACCCTAAACCAATGTTAATATGTGATTTGAATCATCATTCATCAAGAAAAATCAAATAAAATGAGTTAACTTGTTAAAGGGGTAACCATAAAAAACTTAGAATTTTTCTAAGTTATGGAACAAAGTGGCTAGGGTACCAACTTTGCAAGGCCATATCTCCCAAACCCTAAGGCCTTTTTCTCCCATTCAAATCTCATATTGAATTTCATGTTATATACTTCAAATATGTCAACTAGACCTCATTCCAATTCATCATGGATTTTGAGTTATTGTTTGAGCAAAATCACAAAAAACATGAAAATGACATTTTTCCAACACTTAGTGAAATTTTCACTAAGTTAGAATCTGCCTTATTTTTTCCAAAATGTAGAGGAATTTTTCATTGTAATTCAAGTTGATTCAAAACCAAAGTTGGACATCATGTTGAAATAGGATCTTTCAGCTTTCCAAAATGTCCAAGAACTCCATCAAACTCCACCTGAGCTAGAGGTTATGACAGCTACAACATGCCTTGCTGTAAACTGTTTTTGCTAGGCAGATTTGTGCCTTAGTGCTCGAATTGATCAATTTTGGCAAATTCAAACATGGTTATCCATCTGCACACCTCAAGGGGGAACAACCAAGGGACAAACACTGATCCATAATCCTCCTAAGTCTTTGGAACTACATGTAGGTGTGCCACCACTAAAAGCTAAAGATGCCTCAAGACTCCAATTTTTTTTGAGACATTCAATGGATGCATAGAGCTGGCATGTTGTCATACCCCAAATTTTGACCACTAAGATTCCCCATCATTGTGCAAATCATCATCACAATATGGATGGACCATTATACCTCATTAGTCTCCCCAAAAATGGGTGAGCATCCACTACAATCAAATTTAGGGTTTCTAGCCCTCTTAGAGCTCTTAGACAAAGGATCAATCAAGGAATGACATGATGTTCAATTTGTCTAAACCTCTCAAACATCCGCTATGGATCAAGAGGAATCCCACCTCAAGAATCAAGCACAATGTTGCAGCATTCTAAGTGGATTAAGCCTCAAGATCGTCAGTGTCACCAAATTAGGGTTTTGGTCGACTGTGGCCTCCAGATGAAAATTTTCCTGTGGGCATGAGCCAATGCTTCAAAGCACAACCCAACATACTCCAAGGGACCTTATGGACCCAATCATCAAGTCGATTTGACCTCAGGGGATGCATTCACCAAAAAATCAGGAATTAGGGTTTCTAGACCTAATTCATCCCTAATTTAACTTTTGGGACAAAACATGAGCCAAGACCTCAAGACATGATTTGAGGGTCTCTAATAAACCACATTGATCCATTTACAATAATGCATTGATCCAAGAAGCTTGATCCACAAGTTTCAATTTCATCAGGACACAATTAGGGTTTTGAGGAAAAAGTCAACTGAACCTTTGACTTTTGGCCCAAACATGCTCCCAAACCTTGGTATATGATTGAATACACCCTATAACACCTATGGAACATATCCATAAAGTTTGATTTAGGTCAAGGACTTGATTTCACAAAGGACCGTGCAATTTAGAATTCATCTGATAAAAAGTCAACTGCGCACAAAAGTCAAGTTTGACTTTTTTAGATTTTTCCCAATTATGGTTCCTTGACCCTAAAATAATGTTAATATGTGATTTGAATCATCATTCATCAAGAAAAATCAAAGAAAGTGAGTTAAGTTGTAAAAGGGGTAACCATAAAAACTTAGAATTTTTCTAAGTTATGGAACAAAGTGGATAGGGTACCAACTTCCAAGGATCATAACTTGAGATCCAAGCAACCATTTTGGATAGTCCAAAGATGGATTTGTAGCTCTCATGGCATACTTTAAAAGCTTCAACTACAACTCATTCCAATTCCTCATGGATTTTAAGTTATGGAGTGATCAAAATGGCTAAAGACATGAAAATGACATTTTCCCAACACTTAGTGAAATTTTCACTAAGTCAAAATCTGTCTTACTTTTTCCAAAATGTAGGGGCAGTTTTCACCTTGATCCAAGTCAAACCAGGTTTAGGGGTGGACATCAAAGTTAAAGTATGCCATGAGGCCTTTCTAACAAGTACCAGATCATCTCCAAATTCCATTTGAGCAAGGAGATACAACCCTTGAAACATGGCATCATGAACTGATTTTTTTAAGACAGATTTGGCAGATTTGATGCATTTTGCTCGATTTGATCAAATCTGACAAATCCAAGCCTTGTCATCATTTTGGACACATCTGAGGATCAAATCCAAGGGGGATGATCTGATCTCCAAGCCTCACAAGTCCATGAATCTACAAGTAGCATACCAAACCTAAAAAAAGCCTAAAAGAGGCCAAGACTCCAATTTTGTTTCCAAGCATTCAATGGATGCACCAAGGTGGCATGAACTGAGCCTATTCCAACTGAATGAGTCAAGGACAAGCTCTGAACCAAAGAACCATAGGCCTGTTCTCTAACCTCTAGTCAATGGCTAGAGGAGACTTGAGATTCCAAACTGATCCAATTGGCCAAAGGCCTGCTATAGCCACCATTCACTATTGCTTGCAAAACAAACTTGCTATACTATAAATAGAGCTCATTTGTGCTCATTTTGACTTCACCAAAGCAACCAAACTGATGCTTTCCTCAAAATCCCTTTCTCTTTGGCATGGTAAATCTGAGTTTTTGAGTTAGAGAGCATTTCCACCACAGTTCATGATTCAAACACATCCAATATGTTGTATCTAAGCTGTTCAAATACTAACATGTGACCTGTAACACCAAAATCTCAAAGTCCACTTCCAAAACCTCAAAATTTGTCTTTTTTGCATTTTTCAAGCCATGTCTTGATTCAGTCACTTTCAAAACCAGATAAGACACTATGCCAAACAAGACATTAGACAGCGCTTTTTTTGGCCTTAGACAGCGCTTAAAAGCGCTGCCTAAGGTAGAGCTGTCGTAAAGACAGCGTTTTTTATTTATGAAAAAGCGCTCTCTAAAGTATACATTAGAGGGCGCTTTTTCAAGAAAAAGCGCTGTCTAATGTATGCATATAATTTTAGTTATCAATTTTTCTATAACTTTAGAGGGCGCTTTTTAGGAAAAGCGCTTTCTAAAGGCCCCCTTTAGACAGCGCTTTTTAAAGCGCTGTCTAATGTATGCCTATAATTTTAGTTATCAATTTTTCTATAACTTTAGAGGGCGCTTTTAAGGAAAAGCGCTTTCTGTTGTAAACTATATACAGCGCTTTTTCTAGAAAGCGTTGTCTTTTCTCTACGTATATTTTTTATGATTTTTAAAAAAAACCCATTTTAACCATTTTTTTTATGCAGAAACCTATATAATTCAAGCCATTTCAATAAACCTGTATATTTCACATTTCCATTAACAATTTCTAGTATGGTTCATTAACCATTTCCAATAATCCCATAAATCACATAAACCACATAAATCTAATATTTGTGCTATATTATCCCATTCACAAACCATTCACAAAACCATTCACAAAACTATACTATCCCATAAAATAAACCATTCACAAAACTATACATTCACATAATCCCATAAATCACATAAATAACATAAACCATTCACAAAACTATACATTCACATAATCCCATAATCCTATACCTTATATATATATATATATATATATATATATATATATATATATATATATATATATATTGTTAGTTCTTGGATTGGCTGGAATTTTGGTAAAACAAAGTATATTCAATGTTGATGTCAAGGTGGTGATGTTGCAACATTGAGTCTTAACACTGGGCTGTGTAAAGTATTTAAATTGCTGAAGTTGGATGTCTGATGTCACATGGCGATGTTGTGACATTAGATCTGCAGAATTAATAACATCAGGCTGTGATGTCGTTAGGGTTTGCGTGTTAGCTGGAATTGTGGAGTGCAAGCTGTCTCATTGGTTGCGAATATCTTGGGATAGATATTTTCTGCTGCATAGGAGATCTGGTGCAGATTTGTAGGAGTTTAATAGGTTGAAGATTTAAAAAGATTTTAGGAGAAAATCTGTTTTAAATATTTAGTTTTAAATAACAAATCAGGTCAGATATTGTAGTGGCAAAGTCCAATTCAGGTTGCTATTTAAAGCGCACAAGACCAAAGGAAAAAGTACAAAAATACAGAGAGAAGATCAAGAGCGTAGGCTGAGTGTCTTGAGTATTTTGTACGAATTTTGTATATAGAATTCTAGGTTGAATTGCTTAATCGTTTTCTGTCCTCTCTTAGAAGATGTGAAGCAATAGAGAGTTATTACTTGATCAAAGCTGTGAAGTAAGATCAAGGTTGCTCAAAGAGGTTGTTCCTTGAGTATTGTTTTAGGGATTGAGTAGTGTTCTCATATCTAAGTGGTTTCTTAGGTAGAAAGTCACTAGTAGGAATTAAGTTTAGGAGATTGTCAACTGGGTTGTTGAGTCTGTAAATTAATTCTACAAGTAGTGAATTTTATCCCTGGCTTGGTAGCCCCCAGACGTAGGTAGTTAGACCGAACTGGGTGAACAATTTGGTGTGTTATTCTGCTGTTTTATTCTGTCCATTGTGCAGAGTGTGTTATTGTGACATCGCACCTTAACATCACAGGTCTGATACCAGAATTTCATATATATATATATATATATATATATATATATATATATATATATATATATATATATATAAAATATATATGATCCTTTTTTCAATAAGGTATTCGCACAATTCCTCCTTAATTTCTTGCAATTTATCCTTCGTGTAATGAGAACATGCGTATTCATCAAAGTACTACATAAGAAAACAAAATATGCATGATTTAGTTAAAAATAATAAATTATATGACATATCCGATAAATATTAAAATAAATCCAAAGTTATAAATCCATGCATACCGTAATAGGAATCTCTAATCGATCCATTTGAAGGATTTCTCTCATAAACCTCAAAACGAAATACCCGCAGTCTATGCCATTACGCTGACGAGGGCACTACACATAGACAAACAAATAAGAATTAATATATAGTTGTTTTGTGTTATCAAGTAGCATCACTAATAAGCAACATTGTGAAAGTTAATATACCTCCACTTTGACCCATGTAACGTTGGTTGCTTTAGCTCGTGCTACTCGAGATTCTCTTTATGCTCGGTATACAAGAATTGCTCTATAAAAGAAAAACATAAATTTAGAACAATCTCACAGAAATAATTAAATATACAAATACACACGAATATTTTGAACAATCTCACTTACGTATCAACCACATCCTTCATATCCTGATATGTTGACCAATCAGTATCCAATGAATTCAGATAATAGACCACTTCTCTTGTAGGATTAATGGCAACCAACAACCAGTGTCCACTGTAAAATATAACAAAAGTTTAGATGGATAATTTCTACGTAAAAGATACAAATTAAAGATTAGAATGAAATTAGAATAAAAATCTTACCCGTTTCCAGTATTATACGGTAAAAGAAACAAACTTTCTGTCTTGCTGGCCATAAATCTCTCAGTTAAGTGGTCTCTTAATGAAAGTGCATTCATACCAATTGTCGGTGCATTGACAAGGGTGCAAGAGAAGAAACGGAATCTGTTTGACAATTCCGTCCCCCACATCAATTTTTCATATAATCACCTTAAATAAAAACATAATAAACATTAGACTATTTTCATTGAAATGTGTAAATAAATTATTCAACTAAATAAATAATAGATTGATCGGAGTACCAGATGTATGAATGCATAACACCGATGCCTAATTCAATATGCTTGAAAATCTGCTCCATGTCCTCTCTTCCGATTATCTCGAAATGAGGAAAACCAAAAACACCTACGTCCATTTCTATTTGACGAATAGCACCATCCATCAAATCTGACATTGCCATAAGTGTTTCTAGACACGACTGAAAGCGAGGAGGAGCTCTTTTTGCCTGCATGGTCCTAGTAGGAGCTTTTTTCTTGCTGACCTGTTGTGAGCCTTGAGCAGGAACCTAACAATCATATAAGTTAGTGTAGCGAGCGATTTTAGACGTAGTTCTTAAGCGTTGGTCGCTCTCTGCGGTTTGAGCTTTGACTACAGGTCGATTCATTTTTTATCCTATTGTGAGCTGAATAAGGAAGGGAAATAGATGTCTCCAATTAACCCTGCTTTGCATACTGAGTTTAAACAGCGGTCTGTTAGGTTTCGAATGCTATCAATGTGGGGGGGCCTTTGTACTGGTTATTTGTATTTTCGCCAATACGGTTTCTTTCTTTTTATCTGGGTAGAAGGTTTCTGGCGGGGAACAAGGATTAGGATGTTAGGACTGATGCTTTTTGATGGGTATGTGAGAGTATGGGATTTTGCTTTTTTGTTGATTGTGCTCGCTAAGATTTTTCTTTCAATCTTATGCCTACGTATTCCCGTTTACCGAAACAGGGAAATCAGAGCGTTCGTAGTTCCTCCTATTCTATGGGAGGAAATTGGTTGTTTTTGGTGTCTTGTTCAAAGCCCAAGATGTGAAGCGAAAAGGTGGTTTGTATCTTGTTCAAAGCCCAAGATGTGAAGCGAAAAGGTGGTTTGTATCTTGTTCAAAGCCCAAGATGTGAAGCTAAAGGTCTCAACTTTAGAGAGAACTTGTCATCTCTAAAGAGGGGGTTGTATGTCACAACGGTTTATAAAGGAGAATTACTTTAACCGGGATACGCGGATCCTAGTAATGCCATAATTTCCTTTATAGGGGGTTTTAACCTAAAGGAGAAGACTTTAACTCAGTGTAGAGCAATGCTATCTTTCCTTAGGAATTTCTCATGCTAAAAGAGGGACAGTGGCATGGATGTAAATGATCCAGAGGCTTGCCGCTTACAGCGATTAGATGAAGAGGAAGGAGTTGTTGATGTTTGTGTACTGTGAACGAGGCACAGCTTTGATGCTAAAAGGTTGATTGGATCAACCAGTGGTTTTCTTACATAAAGCCTAAGAGGAGGCTATTATGTGTCTCGTACAAAGCCCGAGAGAGAGGCTAAAAGGTTTTGATTCAACGAGGGAATCTTTTGGTATCTCGTATAAAGCCCGAGATGGAGGCTATTTGACTCAACAAAATAGTTTTTTGTATCTCCTACGAAGCCCGAGATGGAGGCTAAAGAGGTGATTGACTCAATGAGGGAGTCTCTTATGTGTCTCGTACAAAGCCCGAGAGAGAGGCTAAATGTTGTTTGACTCCGCTGGGGAGAATCATTGTACCAAGCCCAAGAGGAGGCTAAGATGTCTGTTTCAGTTGAGTGACAGGTCCAATATACTGATTTTGAAAGAGAAAATCAGTTCTTATATGAGCAACACTGTACTCATGCATTTGATTCAAGGATCCGGGTTATTCCTGTTTTTTAAGGAAGCGGGAAATCCGAAGGGTATTGAGACTGTCCGAGTCTGCGGGTTTCCTTCCTATTTTTGAAGGGTGCTTGAGAATGTCTTTGAGACTCAAGGAGATTAGACTGTCCAAGTCTAGAGTTTCACCTTTTGTACTATGCTTTGAGAAACAGTAGTAGACTCTATGAAAGGACTATGCTATGAAGATGACTAGGTTATGTTCCTATACCTCTAGGAGGTCGTCGGGACAATTTGTATGAAGCCCAAGAGGAGGCTGGAAACTTTTAAGAAGCCGAGTGGTCCTTGTACGAAACCCAAGAGGAGGTTATCATTCCCGGAGGAAGAGATCATTATACGAAGCCTAAGAGGAGGCTGTGAATACTTCTAAGAAGCCGTAGGGTCCTTGTACTATGCCCAAGAGGAGGCTGGGTTGCTTTTAGGAAGCCTGTGGGTCCTTGTACGATGCCCAAAAGGAGGCCGATACTTTTAAGAAGCCCGTGGGTCCCCAAACCCCGAGAAATTCAAGGCAAGCTATTCACAAGGAATAGATCAAGTCAGGAAAGTTCGAGAATTTGGAAGAAACTCAAAGATGCCATTCACGGAGAAGACATTCATCTTTGGAGAGTAGAGTTTCTTGACAATTCCTAATGAGGACAGCCGAAGAGAAGACTGTATCTGGTGATCCTATTGGGGATCTAGTTGTCTATTTCTACGAATAAATGAAACGGCATCACCTAGTTCTAGACGTAGTTGCCGAGGAAACTCTAAATATCTATACTATTATTACACAGTTGATATGAGTTTATGAAAGAAGACTTACAGTGAAACAGCCCCACAATACAGTTTATATGTATATGAAAGCGGTAAATGAAAGCAATAACCACTTACTCGGTTGTAGAGCTTCCATGCTGTTTGGTTAGTTGTTCAACAAAGAAAGATTGAAAACAACAGTATATTCAAAATCAAAGGAGAAAGTGCTTTGAAAAAGAAAGAATGGGTCTTATAGCTCAAGGAGAGGCCCAGGGTTTTATCAGTGAGCGCACTGTTATTTGTACAGAGGGACTTATACAAGTGACTGAGGCCAAAAAATGTTTTCTGTACAAAGGGATGGGTCTTACACTCTTTCAAGAGGCCCAAAAAAAGTTTAAAGAAAAAGAGTGGGGCTTATAACACGAGGGTAGGCCCAATTGATTTTCCGTTTAAAATGGCGATCGCGCCAAGGTTTTCTTTTAACGCAGAGGGACTTATATAATAAGTGAGGCCCAAAAATTGTTTTGGTTAAAAGAGGATTGGGTCTTACACTCTAATAGAGGCCCAAAGTGTTTTTGAATGGGTCTTATAGCTCAAGGAGAGGCCCAAGGTTGTTTTTCAAAAGGCGATGATCGTGTCGTTTATTTGAAAATGTACAGAGGGACTTATACAGCGAATGAGGCCCAAAATATTTCTGTACAAGTGGGTTGGGTCTTACACTCTCTCAAGAGGCCCAAGTTGTATTTTAGGAAAAGAAATGGGGCTTATAACACGAGGGGAGGCCCAGATGATTTTCAGTTTGAAAATGGCGATTGCGCCGAGATTTTTAACGTATCGGGACTTATACAATAACTGAAGCCCAAAATATTTTTGTACAAAAAGGGTTGGGTCTTACACTCTATTAGAGGCCCAAAATGTTTTTGAAAATCAATTTTGAAAGTTGAATCAAGAAAAACCCTAATTTTAATCTTTAAAATAAATATTTAAAGAAAATCAAACAAAATTCAAAATAAATTTGAATAATCCACTTATGATTTTGCTTAAGGTTTTAAAAAAAATGAGGGATAATCACAAGGAATATTTAAACTCATTAGGTTTTGATTTTCAAAGTAAATATTCATTTTTAGAATGTTTAAAAACAATTAAAAATGAATTTATTCACAAAAATACTAATTATATTAAATAAATAATATAAATCTAATTTTTTGGTGGAATAAAATATTTCAACATTTTTGTGAATTGTTGCAAAAAGAACCAATCAAAAATGATAAAAATTGAAGGAGTTATTAATTTTTCAAATCATTAAAAATAATAATATGAAAAATATCAAAATAAAAAAGTGGTAAAAAGAAGTCTGGGGCGAGGGGGATTCGAACCCCAGACCTCTCGCTTGCCAATACTTACAAAACCAGCTGATGAACCGCTGGGGCGCAATGCCAATTCATTAATAACATGGCAAGTGAAAAATATATATCAAACTTGTTGGATTTTCTGAAGAATGGCGCCATGGCCATCTTCTTCCTCGAGCTCGTGCGTGAAGCACCATATCTCACTCATCTCTCAACCATTGGACATGATTCAAACACCAAACTCGTGCGTTTTTTCACAAGGAATAAGATGGCAATACCCAATTTTATTTATTTTCAGTGTGGAGTAAAATAATCATGATGAACACAGATGAACCCTAATTTGCAAAAGCAATCGTGCAGGCATGGTTATAAGGTCTATGATCCAATTTCTTGAGGCAAAACAATCAACACATGATGGCAAGCAAATGGCAAAAATATCATGCAAGGAAATATGCATGGATCATGGAGTTTGAGTTTGAAGCTCACCTTGATGCAAGCTGAAATGGAACTTTGCCCAGATGGTGTTCCAGACGTGAATTGATGATTCCTACAGCTTCAATGGATGTTATGGAGTGTGTTGCAAGCTTTGGAACACTCTGAAACCTTCTGGATCAAGCTAGAGACCTCCACCTACAAAATTGAAGCATAATGGCTTGGTTGAAGAGTGATTTTGAGCCTGGGGTGTTACAGTTGGTGTTTAAGTGTTTGGACACCTCAAATACATCATATGTGATGTGTTTGAGCAATTGGAATGGATTGATTGTGGCTGCAACTCAAAACCCGATAGTGGTTACTCCAAAACAAGAAAACTTGAGGTTTAAGAAAGAATGAGAGAAAGCAGTGCTGTAACTGGATTTGGTGTGAGTTGAATGATCCATTGGGACCTCTATTTATAGGTGATCAACTTTTGTTTTGGAGGAATAGTGAATGGCTGCTGGATCAGATCACATTTGCATGGATTGGCTTGGAGGATTTCTTCTAAAGCAAGGCAAGCTAGCCATTCCCAAGAGCAGGGCTATGCCTTGACCAAAACCACATTCCTCAGATGTTTTTAATGTTGTTTAATCAGAGAAATTGACTGAGTAGGGTAGCTACCTTGACAATGCACTATTCCACATTAATGCCCTTTGAATTCAAGGCAAAATGTGCCAAAGTGGATGAACTTCAAGTTGGAAGATTCCTTGGCTTTTTGACTCAGATTTATCACTTGGATCAGATGCAATGTGATTGGTTTGAACACAGGTGGCATAGTGATCCTTAGTCTTTGGCTCAAAATCGTGTGTGGCAAGCAAACATGCAAACTGATTTTCTCAAAACAGCCTGCAGCAGCATGACTTTGGGCAAGGATTTTTCTTGGCTCAAGTTGAATCATTCATGCTGTTGAGCTCTTTGAATTCTTGGCAACATATGTAACAACATTGATGTTTAACTTTGGACTTGATTTAGCTTGCAACTGTGTGAAAAAATCCCACAAGTTTTGGTGTTTCAACAAAATCTGTCTTGGATAGAATTTTTCTAAGTGTTGGAAAATGGTACATTTTCATGTTTTAAGCCACTTTGGCTCACTCATAACTCAAAATCCATAATGAATTGGAGTTAGGCCTAGTTGAAGTTTTTGTAGAGGGTAATGAGATCTACAAATCAAGCTTTGGATGGAAAAAAATGGCCTTGTGGTTTAGGAGTTATGGTCCTTCAAAGTTGGTACCTTTGTCACTTTATCTTTTAACTTAGAAAATTTTCTAAGTTTTTATGGTTACCCCTTTTACAAGTTATCCAACTTTTCATGATTTTTCTTGATGAATGATGATTCAAATCATACATAAACATCATTTTAGGGTTAAAAATCCATTTTGGTGAAAAATCTCAAAAAGTCAAAGTTGACTTTTGTGCACAGTTGACTTTTTATCAGATGAATTCCAAACTGTGCAATTCTTCAGGAAATCATGTCCTTGACCTAAATCAAACTTGATGGACATTTTCCAAGGGCATCATAGGGTGTATTGAGGTATGTCCTAGGGTTTAGGAGCATGTCTTGGTCAAAAGTCAAAGTTACAGTTGACTTTTCCCTTAAAACCCTAATTGTGGTGCAGATGGAATTGAGACTTATTGCTCAAGCCTCTTGGCTTAATCCATTGTTCCAAATGGATCAATTTGGTTTATTAGAGACCCTCAAACCCTCTCTTGAGGTCTTGGCTCATGATTTTCCCCAAAAGTCAACTTTGGGGTGAATTAGGTCAAGAAACCCTAATTCCTGATTTTTGATGTATGCATCCCCTGAGGTCAAATTGACTTGATGATTGGGTCCATGAGATTCCATGGAGCATATTAGGTTATGTTTTGTATCATTGGCTTGTGCCCAGATGAAAATTTCCATCTGGAGGCCCTGGTCGATCAAAACCCTAATTTGGTGACACTGGCGATCTTGAGGCTTGATCCACCTAGAAGGGAGCAGCTTTGTGCTTAATCCTTAAAGTGGGGAGTCCTTTTGATCCTTTGTGGATGTTTGAGAGGTTTAGACAAGTTGAAGATCATGCCATTCCTTGATTGATCCTTTGTCTAAGAGCTCTGAGAGGGCTTGAAACCCTAATTTTGATTGTAGTGAATGCTCAACAACCCTTGAGGCATTTGGTGAGGCATGATGGTTCATCCATATTGTGATGATGATTTTCACAATGATGGGAAATCTTAGTGGTCAAAACTTGGGGTATGACAGTTAGGTAAAGTAGAAAATCATGAAACTTTTGAATTCGTATAATAGAATAACACTTAAAATGTACCTCTCTTTGTGATGCAACATACTTGTTTTGCCGCAAAACCCCTTTATTCTTAGCTGCGGGTTTTATAGGAGTCTAACATTACCATGTTAAAAAATTGTAAGTAATGGTTCAGAATGATTTTCATAATCGTTCAGATTTGACATTTGAATACCAAGAGATTCGTAATGGTTTTCAACATACCTCATCATCTATGGAAATGAGGTCTAACGACCGTGCAACAAACGAACCTATTGCATCTCGCAGCAATGTAACCTCTGAAACCGAGTCAGGTATGGGTAGTACCGCATCCGTATCTAAAGCGATATCAACCGACACTTTTAGATGTCCATGAGGGAGCGGTTGATGGTGAAGTAACTCTCCGACATGGTTATGCACTTTTCCCTTGCCAACCATGCAATAAGTCGGTAACGACAAATACAGCTGGCAAGATGAAATGCCCTGAAGCAATAATAAATATGTAACTGTTAATGTGTATAAAGGTCAATTAAAATAAATGTGTTAATTTAATTAAAATAAATATGTGCTAATTACCTCGGGAATTTTATTTTGACAATTGATACTAGCTTTGTCACTAGTATCTTTCAAACCGGAACCGCGCTTTTCCGCCTCATACCTCTCTTTATCCTTTTGCAATTCACGGACTTGCACCTTTACTTCCTCCAAATCCTTTTGCAATTCTCGGTTGCTGGGAGTTTTTCTTTGGATACAAGGAATATGGAGTCACACCAAATCCTTTACCTCTCACCCGACCGAAATACTCAGGAACATTTAGTACTCGACTAAGAATGCTCCTGCAATCCTCCTCGCCTGTGGTTAAGGATTTAGATATAGTCTCCTGAAATTCATTGACATATCGAAAATTATTAGTGGGGATTAAAAATTAATTATATTTCAATAAAATTTCAATTAACTTAAAGACATAATGTTATACTTACACATTCGTCATAAACATGCTGAACATCTTCCCTAACAACTCCATCCTTACCCACACGAGCTTCCTTCCACAAAACATGTCCCGGAAGTGATGATTCTTCACTTTTTGTCTCTTCTAACTACACATTTAGTTAAATAATAAATTCATCAAGTATAACACAATAATACAATTAATAAAATCATATCATTAATATATACGTACCAATTTTTGCTGTAACCGTGCATATCCCAAACGCCTTTTTCTGTATGGATACGCGGGTTTTGATGCTCTTTGGCGATTAATGGCACTCAAATTCTGGATAAACAAGTTTAAGTCATATCAGAACAAACTAATGAAACAAGTATATAATACAATTAATAGACATGACAAGATAACATTACATTGAATTCTTTGGTTTTCCGTTTGGCTACAAACGTGCTCCATTCTTCGGGTTCAATCACGTTCGCATACAACTGTGGAAGTTCTGCTTCAACAAAATTTTTATCCACATCCCTAAGATATTTGTTTGATAATAAGGCTCGGAACCCTCTGAGTCTCTTTCCGGCCAACTGAAGACAATATTTTTTTCGGCTTTCATCAATATTAAAGGACCTCTACAAAAAACATACACATATAAACATAAAGTGTGTTAGTATAAGTAAATTAAAGACTTATCTTATCTTATAAACATACAAACATAAAGTGTGTTAGTATAAGTAAATTAAAGTACCTGTATCTCAGTCCATATCTTATCTTTACCAGCTTTCAACTTTGGACTCCTCCAATTATCATTGGTAATTGGAATATGCTGACGGACAAGTGAACCAATGTATGAAGACAACATTGAACCGTTAGGCTCAATTAGTTGGTTCTCATCACTCCAATGTACATCAAACTTGATCCCTTTATTTCTAGCACAGATTATATTTTTCATAATAGTTATTCCACGTTTTATTTCACTTTCTACATTCGAAGGTTCATTCTGAGCTTCATTTTCATCATGTGTCTCGTGTGTGTCGTCCTGGTTACTAGCCATTTGACATGTAAGAAAGAAAAAAAAACAAAAATTAAATGACAGAAAAACTAAATTCATATTAAAGATCAACAATCTCAAGTTAAAGAAACTAAATTCAGCTTACACATGCATATTTCTATCCATATTCCATAAAAGAAAACCAAAACATCATATATCACAAAAACAATAGCCAATACAAATCACAATTATAAGATCAAACAAAAGGAACATAAGTTACAAGTCACCAAATTAGAAGCCAAGAAGATTAATGCAAATTAAAAACGAGACTACAAAAAAAAAACATCCTAAACAATTCTATTCTAAGCAAAAAATCAAAAATTGAAAAGATAATATACAAAAGCACACTAAAAAATATTTTTGAGATTTTTAATAAATGAAAATAATGTAAACTAATTAATCTAAATAATGATTAACAATAATTAAAAACAAAGGTTAAATTTTAAATAAAATAATGTTAGAAATAAAGAAATTTCAAATATTTAAGAAATCAAAACATTGGTTAATAACCTATCATAATCTAAATAAACAAACTAATTAACATAACTTAATCCTAAAAAATAATGTCTTATATATGCTAAATAAAACAATCTTAAAATAATGTCTTATATAAACAAAACAAAACAAATATAAAACAAAACAAAACAAAACAATATTCTGTACTAATATCAAACAAAACAAGTTCTGTACAAAACAATCTCCACACTTTAACTAATACCTATTAATATTCTGTACTAATATAAAACAAAACAAGTTCTGAGTATAATACTATGTAACAACAAAAGAGATTTCAAGAAACATATTGTGTAATATCATGTAATAACAAAAATAAAACTTCTCATGAACACCAAATCGTAAACAGCAACAGAGGTTACTAACATAGCTACTTAGCTGCAACACAATCGAAGCGGTTCGCAATCGAATACGCAATACACATGAACAAAACTTCTTATAAAACACTAACTCGTAAACAGCAACCAAAATGGAACATAAATATAATGCACAACAGTAACAGAATGACAACAACAACAACAGAACGACGGAAATGCTGACGGCAAGAATGAACGACAACAACAACAACGACGACAAGAACAATGTATGAAGCAAGAACAACAACAACAACGTACCTCTTCTTTTCGTTTTCGTCTTCTCCTTCACGAATGCAAGAATGAACGATGACAACGGTGACGGCAACGTTTTCAGAACGACGGCTACGGTGACAGCGACGTTTTCAAGAACGACGGCAATGAAAGCAGTTTCAGCATGCAAAACCGATTGAACGTCGCAAGGGTTTCAGCAGAAAGAACGGTCGAGAGCAGAAAATGAAAAGATGTTTCTGAAAATGATATGAAATGTGTTTTATATTTTAATTCATAAATGACCTTAGAGGGCACTTTTCAAAAAGCGCTTTCTTAAGAGCTACCTATGAGAGCGCTTTCCTTATAAAGCGCTTTCTAAAGTGAGGAGAATTTAAGACCTATAGCAGCGCTTTCTGAAAGCGCATTTTAAGGTTAACCTATAAGAGCGCTTTTTTAAAGCACTTTCTAAGGTAAAACCTATAGCAGCGCTTTTCAAAAAGCGCTTTCTAAGGTGGATTCTATTTAGGGCATTTAACAGCGCTTTTAAAAAGCGCTTTCTAAAGTCTGTCTTTTACAGCGCTTTTTTTTAGCGAAATTTTTTAAAGACCTATAGCAGCGCTTTGTCCAAAAAGCGTTGTCTATGGTGCGCTGTGAAAAACTAATTTTGGCGTAGTGAGACCTCAAACACACTCCAAATACCTTCCTTGAACTGTCCCAAATGGTTCCCCACATCTGGAACACCATTTGAGAGAGTTGCTATATTGGTCACTTTTGCCCCTTTTGCAAGAAAGAACTCAAACTTATTCCTGAGGATTCTAGCTGGTTCCAACCATTCTAAAAGCTTCTAAGGGATCAATTGAGAGTGTCCAAAGCATCAAATTACTTCTGGCACAAGAAACTTGGTAGATAGCCCAAAAAACTCCTAAAGAGGTAAGCATCACAACTTGAACTCTTTGAAATATGCGTTGCTTTGAAGTCCACTGATCATGCACATCTCATACATGTTATATATGTTGTGTTTGAACCAATTCATCATGTAATTCATGACTGTAACAAGAGGTAGCATAGAAAATGCAATTATAGGCCTATTTCAAGTACACCATCGGGTTTTGAAATAGGAGCCTCATTTGGAAAAACCACCACCACCATTGGATTCCTTGTGAAATTCTAGGCAGGATAGACCTAAATTTTGTCCCAATCCATGGAGAAATGAGAAAGTTACAAGCTTCACGTTTTTGGCCAAAACCTTGCCTTGCCTTGCCTTGGCCAGGCCAAAAACAAGGCATGCCTCATATATTCATGGGGTGGTTTTGATACACAGATGTATCACCACCCTAGTGCTAGAAGGCACGCACTGCACCCTAGAGGTCTGGGGTTCGAATCCCCCTCGCCCCAGATCCTCTTTTTACCATTTTTTTTCCATTTTTTATGTATTTTGTCATATTTTAAATGATTTGGAAAATTAATTTCTCCTTCAATTTAAATTATTTTTGATTGGTTCTTTTTGTAAAATATCACAAAAATGTTAAAATATTTTATTCCACAAAAAAATTAGATTTATATTAATTATTTAAATAGTTGATATTTTAGTAAATAAATTCGTTTTTATTGTTTTTAAAACTTTTAAAAATTAATATTCACCTTGAAAAAACAAAACCAAATGAGTTCTAAATCATCTTGTGATTAAAACTTCATTTTTCAAACCTTAACCAAAAATCACAAGTAGTCTATTTAGACTTATTTGGTATTTTTGTCATTTTATTCATTTTATTAAAAGGATTACTTTTAAAAAACGATGAAATTAGGGTTTCTTTGATTTTCACCCTAATAATCTTTTCAAACACTCATGGGCCTCTAATAGAGTATAAGACCCAACCCCTTTTGAAAACCAAAATAATTTGGGCCTCGGTCATCGTATAAGACCCACTGTGTTTTCAAACCTCGGCGCGATTGCCATTTTTAAACAAATAAACTTTTTGGGCCTCTCCTCGAGCTATAAGTTCCATTCCTTATCTTAAAAACACTTTTGAGCTTCTAATAGAGTGTAAGACCCAACCCCTTTGTAAATAAACAATTTTGGGCCTCACATATTGTATAAGTCCCTATGTATATTTTCAAAACAAAACGGCGCGATCGTCGCCTTTTTAAAATCATCCGGGCATCTCCCTGAGTTGTAAGCCCCATCTCCTATACAAAAATAAACTTTGGGCTTCTCTTTGAGTTGTAAGACCCATCCCTTTGTACAGAAAACTTTTTGGGCCTCAGTCATTGTATAAGCCCCGATACGATATTCAAAACAACAGTACAATCACTGTTCAAACCTTGGGCCTCTCCTTGAGTATAAGCCCCAACAAATTTTTCACAAACAACTCCCTTTTGATTTAGGTTCAAATATTAAGTTGTTATCAAAACTTTCTTTAATTTCTCTGAACAACTAACAATACAGCATGGAAGCTTGCTCACCTGCAAGTTTTAAACTTCTTTCCTTTACTTGCTTTGATATATATATGTATTGTGGGAAGCTGCACATAGTTAGTCTTCTTTCATTCTTTTAAATACATGTCAGATATATATAACTGTATTGTGGGAAGCTGCGCATGGTTAGTCTTCTTTCATACCTTTTAAAATATTGTTCATATATCAATTGTATATATACTAGTATAGTTATTTAGAGTTTTCCCCGGCAACTAGGTCTAGAACTAGGTAAAGACATGTTGGTCACTCTTAAATACAAACAAAACTAGATCCCCATAGGATTTCCAGATACAGTCTTCCCTTCTCTTGGGGTTAAACAATATGGAACAAAGAGAAAGGCAGTATTCTCGGTGAACCTTTTCTTAGACTGTCACCCCTAGAAATTGTCAAAGAAATTCTACTCCCCGGAGTTGATCTATTCTCTATGAATAGCATCTCTTGAGTTTCTTCGAACCTCAAACTTTCCTGAAATGATCTCTTCTCTGTGAATTGTATTTCTTGAACTTCTCTTGGTTCAGGACCCACAGGCTTCCTAAAAGTATCCCCACCTACTCTTGGGCCTTGTACAAGGACCCTTCGGCTTCTTAGAAGTTCTCATGCCTTCTCTTAGGCTTAATACAAGGAACCTGATGACCTCTTAAAGGTATAAGACAAAACTTAGTCATCCTTTGCTAGAGCAGTCTTTCCAGTCTCAGACCTCAGGCGACTTTAGGGTTGATTCTCATCCCTTAATGACCGTGCCTCCTCTTGGAGGCATTATACAAAAGATAAAACTCTTCCACACTAGTAGACTTGGACAGTCTAACCCCCTTGAGTCTCAAAGACATTCTCAAGTTCCGTACAACTATAGGAAGAAACCCCGGGCATTCTGGATCGATCTCCAGCAGAAACCCAGCCTCTCTCATAAGAGTTCCCCGACCAGGGTCAACACTATCTCAAATCAGAACCTCAGGGTACCTGACATCTCAACTCTTCTGTAACCCTCAGCAAGAGTTGATTCCCCTCTTGGACCTGCCTGGGGATCTCAATTATCCTCGACAAAATATAGCCTCCTCTTAGGCTTTGCATAAGGACCTTTCCTCAGCAGAAAGCTAGCCTCCTCTTAGGCTTTGTATAATGATCCTTCCTCAGCGAAGTCAGCCTCCTCTTGGGCTTTGTACAAATGATTCTCCCCAGCGGAGCTAACCTTTTCAGACTCTCTTGTTGATTCAATACCCTTTTTGTCTCAATCTCGGGCTTTATACGAGACAGCAAATCACTCTCTTGTTGAGTATAAAAGACTCTCTTGTTGAGTCAATCAACTTTCAGACTCTCTTGTTGAGTCAATCACCTTTTCAGACCCTCTTGTTGAGTCAACCCTTTTAGCCTCTATCTTGGGCATTGTACAAGATATAAATTTCCCTCTCTGGAGTTGGGGACAGATACCTTCCCCAGCCGAGTCATTTCCTCCCAGCCTTCGTTTAGGCTTCGAGGAATAATTTCCCCTAGCAGAGTCAAACTCATTGCAGCCTCAATCTTGGGCTTTGTACAAGACACATAAAAAATATCCTCACCAGAGTCAGTTAAATTTCCCATTTCAGCCTCAATCTTGGGCTTTGTACAAGACACATGTAAACCTCCCCGACAAAGTCAAAACCCTTTTTTAGCCTCCTCTTAGGCTTTGTATAATGATATCCCCAAAGAGTCAGTTTCTTTTTAGCCTCAATCTTGGGCTTTGTACAAGACAGATAAAACACTCTCATGTTGAGTCAGTCTTATCCAGCCTCCTCTTAGGCTTTGTATAAAGAAATACCCTAGCCGAGTCAATTAACATTTTAGCATCAACCTTGTGCTTTGATCAAGGCACACAAAAAACAACAATCCTTCTTTAGAGATGACAAATAATCTCTCAATCATAACTTTTTTAGCCTCAATCTTGGGCTTTGAACAAGACACAAATACCTTTTTTAGCTTCAATCTTGGGCTTTGAACAAGACACCAAAACCTCATTTTCCTCCCTTATAATAGGAGGAACTACGATTGCTCTGATTTCCCTGTTTCGTTTAAATGGGAATACGTAGGCATAAGATTGCGAAATCTTAGCGAGCATACCAATCAAAAACCCTAGGTCCTATACCTTCATATCAATCAAAACTTTAGGTTTCACACCTTAAGCCATCATCATCATCATTTTCCACAGAAAACCAAAACTCACTCTCCCTGTCACAATTTTCCAAGAAACTTTCCCAACCCATCAGCAAATAAACACTATCAATTACAAAGCGAAATCCTAAAAGCTAACATCTTGTGGATAACCACATATAGGATGGGTAATTGACAACTACCCATTGTATAACCTGACCCCGGACCCCCTAATCTATTTAAAACGTTTGTTCAGTTAAACATTCGCGTGCAAGTTTAGTTTGAGATACCTTCCCTTTCCCTTCCAGCTTCATGGGATAAATAAGAAATCAGAAAGTAGCACCCTTTCTCCTTGAGGAGCAAAACCCAAACTTCAGCTATAAGGTGGTCGCGTCACCAAAAAAAATAGCTTGCTACAATGATATTCAAGTTGTATAGCCCCTCAAACACCTACAAAGGATCAAGAGGACTCCCACATCAAGAATCAAGCACAAGGTTGTAGCATTCCAAGTGAATCAAGCCTCCAGATCGCCTGTGTCACTAAATTAGGGTTTTGGTCGACTGAGGCCTCCAGATGAAAATTTTCTTCTAGGCATGAGCCAATGCCTCAATGTATGGTCCTATAAGCTCAAAAGGATCTCAAGAGCCCATCCACAATGGCAAAATCACCTTGAAGGTCCATATATCAAAAAATCAGGAATTAGGGTTTTGACTTAATTCAACCCTTGAGTTAACTTGTGAAGTGAGGCATGGCTTGAAGCTTCAAAATGAACTTCAAAGACCTCAAATACATCATATTGACATGTTTACAAGATTTTATTGACTCAAAGAGCTCAAATCATAAGCCACCAGAACTCAAAACCATCTGATCACAAATTAGGGTTTCTGATGGAAAAAGTCAACCATATCCTTGACTGTTGACCTACCCTTGATCTCAAACCTTGGGGAGGGGTCCAAGGCATTCCTAAATACCATTGGAGGTCATACATGAAGTTTAATTGAGCCCAAGGATTGATTTCACAAAGGGATCACAAAGTCAAAATTTCATCTGATGAAAAAGCCAACTGTACAAAAATCCAAGTTTGACTTTTTGGACTTTTGGTCAACCAAGGTTCCTTAACCCTAAAACAATGTTAATATGTGATTTGAATCATCATTCATCAATAAAAATCAAAGAAAATGAGTTAACTTGTTAAAGGGGTAACCATAAAAAACTTAGAATTTTTCTAAGTTTTGGAACAAAGTGGCTAGGGTACCAACTTTACAAGGCCATATCTCCCAAACCCTAAGGCCTTTTTCTCCCATTAAAAGCTCAGATTGAAGTTCATGTTATATACTTCAAATATGTCAACTAGACCTCATTCCAATTCATCATGGATTTTGAGTTATTGTTTGAGCAAAATCACAAAAAACATGAAAATGACATTTTTCCAACACTTAGTGAAATTTTCACTAAGTTAGAATCTGCCTTATTTTTTCCAAAATGTAGAGGCATTTTTCATTGTAATTCAAGTTGATTCAAAACCAAAGTTGGACATCATGTTGAAATAGGATATTTCAGCTTTCCAAAATGTCCAAGAACTCCATCAAACTCCACCTGAGCTAGAGGTTATGACAGCTACAACATGCCTTGCTGTAGACTGTTTTTGCAAGGTAGATTTGTGCCTTAGTGCTCGAATTGATCAATTTTGGCAAATTCAAACATGGTTATCCATCTGCACACCTCAACGGGGAACAACCAAGGGACAAACACTGATACATAAGCCTCCCAAGTCTTTGGAACTACGTGTAGGTGTGCCACCCCTAAAAGCTAAAGATGCCTGAAGACTCTAATTTTGTTTTGAGACATTCAATGGATGCATAGAGCTGGCATGTTGTCATACCCCAAATTTTGACCACTAAGATTCCCCATCATTGTGCAAATCATCATCACAATATGGATGGACCATTATACCTCATTAGTCTCCCCAAAAATGGGTGAGCATCCACTACAATCAAATTTAGGGTTTCTAGCCCTCTCAGAGATCTTAGACAAAGGATAAATCAAGGAATGACATGATCTTAAATTTGTCTAAACCTCTCAAATATCCACAATGGATCAAGAGGACTCCCACCTCAAGAATCAAGCACAATGTTGCAGCATTCCAAGTGGATTAAGCCTCAAGATCGCCAATGTAACCAAATTAGGGTTTTGGTCGACTAGGGCCTCCAGATGGAAATTTTCCTCTGGGCATGAGCCAAAGGCTTAAAAGCACAACCTAAGATGCTCCAAGGGACATCATGAACCCAATCATCAAGTCAATTTTGCCTCAGGGGATGCATTCATAAAAAATTAGGAATTAGGGTTTCTTGGCCTAATTCACCCCTAAGTTGACTTTTGGGACAAAACATGAGCCAAGACCTCAAGAGACGATTTGAGGGTCTCTAAAACACTACATTACTCCATTTACAACAATGGATTGATCCAATAAGCTTGATCAACAAGTTTCAAATTCATCAGAACCACAATTAGGGTTTCGCAGGAAAAGTCAACTGTGCCTTTGACTTTTGACCCAGGCATGCTCCCAAACCTTGGGACATGATTCAATACACCCTATAACACCTATGAAATCAATCCATCAAGTTTGATTTAGGTCAAGGACTTGATTTCATAGAGGATCGCACAGTTTGGAGTTCATTTGACAAAAAGTCAACTATGCACAAAAGTCAACTTTGACTTTTTGAGATTTTTTACAATTATGGTTCTTTGACCCTAAAATGAAGTTAATATGTGATTGGGATCATCATTCGTCAAGAAAAGTGGGATAACTTGTAAAAGGGGTAACCATAAAAAACTTAGAAATTTTCTAAGTTATGGAACAAAGTGGCTAGGGTACCAACTTCCAAGTATCATAACTTGAGATCCAAGCAACCATTTGGGCTGATCCAAGGATGGATTTGTAGCTCTCATGGCATACTTTAAAAGTGTCAACTACACCTCATTCCAATTCCTCATAGATTTCAAGTTATGATTTAACCAAAATGCCAAAAACATGAAAATGCATCATTTTTCAACACTTACACAAAATTCTGTCCAAGACAGATTTTGTTGAAAATACCAAAACTTGTGAGGTTTTTTCACATAGTTGGAAGTGGAATCAATTACAAAGGTAAACATAAATGTTGTTGCATATGTTGCTAAGAATTCAAAGAGCTTATTAGCATGAATTGATTCAACTTGAGCCAAGAGAAATCCATGCCCAAAGTCATGCTGCTGCAACTGTTTTGGAAAAATTAGTTTGCACTTTTGCTTGGTTTACATGATTTCTGATTCAAGACCAATGATCCCTATGCTACAGTCATCTAATATGATCCTAATCCAAAGGATCCAACTTGCAAAGCTGAATCCAAAAGCCAAAGGATCTTCCAACTTGAGATCAATGCATTTTGGCATATTATGCCTTGAATTCAAGGGCATTAATGTGGAATAATGCACTTTCAAGATTCTCACTCTCCTCAGTCAAGTTCTCTGATTAAACAACAATAAAAACATCTGAAGAATGTGGATTTGGTCAAGACATAGCCCTGCTCTTGGGAGGGGCTAGGTTGCCTTGCATGAGAAGAAATGCCACCAAGCCAAAGCCATTGAATGTGATCTGATCCAGCAGCCATTCACTATTCCTCCAAGACAAGAGTTGATCACCTATAAATAGAGGTTCCAATTTATCATTCAAATCACCCCAAAGCAACTTACAACATTTCTTTCTCTCATTCTCTCTTAAGTGCCAAATTCCTTTATTTTTGAGCAACCACCATCGGGTTTTGAGTTGCAGCCTTAAGCAAACCATTCCAATTGCTCAAACACATCACATATGATGTATATGAGGTGTTCAAACACTTAAACCATCTCTGTAACACCTTTAGCTCAAAAACACTCTTCAACCAAGCCATTATGCCTCAATTCTGCAGTTGGATTCCTCCAAATTGATCCAAATATTTTCAAAGTGTTCCAAGGCTTGTAATCCACTCAACAACATCCATTGAAGCTGTAGGGATCATTAAATCACTTCTGAAACACCATCTGTGCAGAATTCCATTTCAGCTTGCATCAAGGTAAGCTTCAAAACTCTCATAACATGATCCATGCATATTTCCTCGCATGATACTTTTTCCAATTGCTTGTCATCATATGTTGAGTGTTTCCTCTCAATCAATTGTTGTTTACAATTCGTATATAGGATTTCCTTGAGTTCATGCCAATTTTAGGGTTCTTCAGGTTTTAACTTGTTATGTTCTGATTCATTTTTAATTGTTTTTAAACATTTAAAAGTGAATATTTATTTTGAAAATCAAAACCAAATGAGTTCTAAATCATCTTGTGATTAAAACCTCATTTTTCAAACCTTAAACAAAAATCACAAGTGGTTTATCCAAACTTATTTGGTATGTTTATCATTTTTATTGATTTTCTTTAAATATTTACTTTTAAAGGAAAACAAAATTAGGGTTTCTTTGATTTCCACCTTCACAAATCTTTTTCAAACTCATTTGGTCCTCTATTAGAGTATAAGACCCAACCCTTTTGTAAATACACCACCTTTTGGGCCTCAGTCATTGTATAAGTCCCACTGTATTTTCAAAAACAACGGCGCGATCGTCGCCTTTTTAACAAAATCAACTGGGCCTCTCCTCGAGCTATAAGTCCCAATTCTTTTTCTTAAAACTCTTTGGGCCTCTAATAGAGTGTAAGACCCAACCCTTTTTTAAAAACCAAAATAATTTGGGCCTCAGTGTATTGTATAAGTCCCGATACCGTCAAAAAGTTCGGCACGATCGTCGCCTTTTTAACAAAAATCATTTGGGCCTCTCCTTGAGCTGTAAGCCCCACCACTTGTACAAAAATAAATTATTGGGCCTCTAATAGAGTGTAAGTGTAAATTATTGGGCCAACTAACCAAACAGCATGGAAGCTCTACAACGGGTAAGTGTTTATCCACTTTCATTTACCGCTTTCATATTTACATAACTGTATTGTGGGGCTGCTTCACTGTAAGTCTTCTTTCACATCCTTTTATATACTTGTCACATATCCACTGTGTAATACTAGTATAGTTATTTAGAGTTTTCCCCAGCAACTACGTCTAGAACTAGGTAACGCCATGTTGGTCACTCTTAAATACAAACAAAACTAGATCCCCCGTAGGATTCCAGATATAGTCTTCCCTCTTCTTGGGGTTAAACAATATGGAACAAAGAGAAAGGCAGTATTCTCGGTGAACCTTTTCTCAAACTGTCACCCTTAGAAATTGTCAAAGAAACTCTAACTCCCCAGAGATGATCTTTTCTCTGTCAATGGCATCTCTTGAATTTCTTCCAAATTCTCGAACTTTCCTGGAATGATCTCTTCTCTGTGAATTTCATTTCTTGAATTTCTCTTGGTTTGGGGACCCACAGGCTTCCTAAAAGCATCACTGCCTCCTCTTGGGCGTTGTACAAGGGCCCTTCGGCTTCTTAGAAGTTCTCATGCCTTCTCTTGGGCTTAATACAAGGATCCTGACGACCTCTTAAAGGTATAAGACAGAACTTAGTCATCCTTTGCTAGAGCAGTCTTTCCCGCGTCAAAACTCTGGCCACTTTAGGGTTGATACTCATCCCTTAATGCCCGTGCCTCCTCTTGGGCGTTGTATAAAAGATAAAACTCTAGACTTGGACAGTCTAAGACCCTTGAGTCTCAAAGACATTCTCAAGTTCCTTTCAAACATAGGAAGAAACCCCGGTCTCTCCCATGAGAGTTCCCCACACTTGGACCCACTTCAGGATCTCCAGAATCCACAACGGTAAGGCAGCCTCCTCTTAGGCTTTGTACAAATGATTCTCCCTAGCAGAGCTAACCTTTTCAGACTCTCTTGTCGAGTCAATCACTTTTTAGCCTCCGTCTTGGGCTTTGTACAAGACATATAAAAAAACCACTCTCTTGTTGAGTATAAAAGACTCTCTTGTTGAGTCAATCACTTTTTAGCCTCCGTCTTGGGCTTTGTACAAGACATATAAAACACTCTCTTGTTGAGTATAAAAGACTATCTTGTTGAGTCAACCTCCTATTAGCCTCCATCTCGGGCTTCGTATGAGCTAGAAAAACACTCTCTTGTTGAGTATAAAAGACTCTTTTGTTGAGTCAACCACTTTTAGCCTCCATCTCTGGCTTCGTACGAGATAGAAAAACACTCTCTTGTCGAGTCAACCACTTTTAGCCTCCGCTTGGGCTTTGTACAAGACATATAAAAACACTCTCTTGTTGAGTATAAAAGACTCTCTTGTTGAGTCAATCTCCTTTTAGCCTCAATCTCGGGCTTCGTACGAGACAGCAAATCACTCTCTTGTTGAGTATAAAAGACGCTCTTGTTGAGACAATCACATGTTCAAGTCTCTCTTGTCGAGTCAACCCTTTTTAGCTTCCGTCTTGGGCTTTATACAGGACAGATAAAAGTACTCTCTTGTTGAGTCAAACCATTTCAGCCTCCATATTGGGCTTTATATAAGATACATTCTCCCCAACGGAGTCAGTCTCCCTTTTAGCCTCAATCTTGGGCTTTGTACAAGACAGAAAGAACATTTTCCCCAGAAAAGTCAAACATCCCGCCTCCTCTTTGTCGTAACCTGCGAAAAAAACAACCGACGAGAGACTGGAACAGAAGAGTCACCAACGAACGTTATTTATCCCGACGTAGGGAAAGGAAATGATCGAAGAAAACCTAGAAGAGGGGAAAAACATAGTCAGCGCAACCATAGTCTGGGTTCGGGAGTTGGTTACGCGAGGGGAGAGTATTAGCACCCCCACGCGTCCATCGTACTCGATGGGATCAACACTTGTTGTCTAATCAAAGGGTGAGTTATCTAAAGCCTACTACTAAACGGAAATGAAACGGGGGAAAGAAAAGAAAAAAGTGACTCCGTAGGACATCGCCGTCCTAGGCCTACGTATTCCCTCGTGCAATGGGAAAGTCAGAGTCAACGTAGTTCTGAAAACTACGGGGAGGGGGGGTTTGCTAGCCAAGACATCGCTGTCTTGTGCCTACGTATCCCCAATCGGACAAGAGAGAGGAAATCAGAGCAGTCGTAGTTTGACCTAACGAAGTCTTAGGGTTTTTATGAGCGACGTTAAGTTCGCGTCCGACAGTTAGGGCCGATGCCTGTTTGCGACAAAACGGAAAACAACGTGCTCTTTTCTGAAAATGGATTTAAAACTTAACAATCCCGAAGGATAAAAAGATTTTGAATTTGTTTGTGTTTTTTAGACAGAAGTGGATTGAAGTTAGTTCGTAACCTGCATTGCACCGAAGTCTATGACATACGAACGAATGCTTAGCAAATCGTTCCAAGATGGAACGCCCACCAAACACTCTAGAAAAACGAGAGGAAACCCCTCATTCCTCACTTCCCAAATGCAAGGCTCATGCGCAATACACGTTAATTTTATTAAGTGTTTTAGAATTGTTATGAGATGAGAAGAGAAGACTCAAGTCGAAAAGAAAAGACTACGGGGAAATCTATCCTAATGTTGTCATGCAATAGTGACCCTATGGTTGAGTTCGAAGGGGAAACATCTACCTAAAGGAATCCACTTTAAATACTGGTTGGGGAACAATCTTTTGTACTCTGACTGGGGAGAGTGACAGTCTGATGAGGATGATGAAACCTTAATGCTAGGTGTAGCGAACGATTTTGGATGCGGTTCTTAAGCGCTGGTCGCTCTCTGCGGTTGAGCTTACTACAGGTCGATTCATTTTTTATCCTATTGTGAGCTGAATAAGGAAGGGAAATAGATGTCTCCAATTAACCCTGCTTGCATACTGAGTTTAAACAGCGGTCTGTTAGGTTGTGAATGCTATCAATGTGGGGGGCCTTTGTACTGGTTATTTGTATTTTCGCCAATACTTGTTTTTATCTTGACAGAAGGTTTCTGGCGGGGAACAAGGATTAGGATGTTAGGACTGATGTTTTTGAATTACTGCTTTTGATTGATGGAGATATGGGATTTGGGTTTTTTGTTTAGTGTGCTCGCTAAGATCTTTTCTTTCGATCTTATGCCTACGTATTCCCGTTTACCGAAATAGGGAAATCAGAGCGTTCGTAGTTCCTCCTATTTTATGGGAGGAAATGGTTGTTTTTGGTGTCTTGTTCAAAGCCCAAGACGTGAAGCGAAAAGTGTTTTGTATCTTGTTCAAAGCCCAAGATGTGAAGCTGAAAGGTCTCAACTTTAGAGAGAATTTGTCATCTCTAAAGAGGGGGTTGTGTGTCATAACTGTTTATAAAGGAGAATTACTTTAACCGGGATATGTGAATCCAGCAATGCCATAATTTCCTTTAAAGGGGATTTTAACCTAAAGGAGAAGACTTTAACTCAGTGTAGAGCAATGCTATCTTTCCTTAGGAATTTCTCATGCTAAAAGAGGGACAGTGGCATGGATGTAGATGATCCAGAGGCTTGCCGCTTACAGCGATTAGATGAAGAGGGAGGAGTTATTGATGTTTGTGTACTGTGAACGAGGCACAACTTTGATACTAAAAGGTTTAATTGGATTAACCAGTGGTTTTCTTATACAAAGCCTAAGAGGAGGCTAATATGTGTCTCGTACAAAGCCCGAGAGAGAGGCTAAAAGGTTTTGACTCAACGAGGGAATCTTTTGGTATCTCGTATAAAGCCCGAGATGGAGGCTAAAAGGTTTTGACTCAACGAGGGAATCTTTTGGTATCTCGTATAAAGCCCGAGATGGAGGCTATTTGACTCAACAAGGCAGTTTTTTTTGTATCTCATATGAAGGCCGAGATGGAGGTTGTTGCTTGTTTGGCTCAATAAGAACCTTTTTGTATCTCGTATAAAGCCCGAGATGGAGGCAAAAAGGGTGATTGACTCAACAAGGGAGTCTCTTATGTGTCTCGTACAAAGCCCGAGAGAGAGGCTAAACGTTGTTTGACTCCGCTGGGGAGAATCATTGTACAAAGCCCAAGAGGAGGCTAGGGTGACTGTTTCAGTTGAGTGACAGGTCCAGTATACTGATTTTGAAAGAGAAAATCAGTTCTTATATGAGCAACACTGTACTCATGGATTTGATTCAAGGATCCGGGTTATTCCCCTCTCTTTGAGGAAACGGGAAATCCAAAGGGTATTGAGACTGTCCGAGTCTACGGGTTTCCTTCCTATTTAACGAAGGGGTCACTTGAGAATGTCTTTGAGACTCAAGGAGATTAGACCGTCCAAGTCTAGAGTTTCATCTTTTGTACTATGCTTTGGGAAACAGTAGTAGACTCTATGAAAGGAATGTTCTATGAGGATGACTAGGTTCTGTTCCTATACCTCTAGGAGGTCGTTGGGACAATTTGTACGAAGCCCAAGAGGAGGCTGGAAACTTTTAAGAAGCCGACGGGTCCTTGTACTAAGCCCAAGAGGAGGCTATTATTCTCGGAGGAAGAGATCATTATACAAAGCCTAAGAGGAGGCTGTGAATACTTCTAAGAAGCCGTAGGGTCCTTGTACGAAGCCCAAGAGGAGGCGGGGTTGCTTTTAGGAAGCCTGTGGGTCCTTGTACGATGCCCAAGAGGAGGCCGATTGCTTTTAAGAAGTCGATGGGTCCCCAAACCCCGAGAAATTCAAGGCAATGCTATTCACCGAGAATAGATCAAAGTTAGGAAAGTTCGAGAATTTGGAAGAAACTCAAGAGATGCCATTCACGGAGAAAAGATCATCTCTGGGGAGTAGAGTTTCTTGACAAGTGCTTTTAAGAAGCCTGTGGGTCCCCAAACCCCGAGAAATTCAAGGCAATGCTATTCACCGAGAATAGATCAAAGTCAGGAAAGTTCAAGAATTTGGAAGAAACTCAAGAGATGCAATTCACAGAGAAGAGATTATCTCTGGGGAATAAAGTTTCTTTGACAACTTCTACAAGTGACAGTCTATGAAAGGGTTCACAGAGAATGCTGCCTTTCATATCTCCATATTGTTTAACCCCAAGAGGAGGGAAGACTGTGTCTGGTAATCCTATGGGGATCTAGTTTAGACTATTTTTAAGAGTGATTGAAACGGCTTTACCTAGTGCAAGACGTAGTTGCCGGGGAAACTCTAAATATCTATACTATTATTACACAGTTGATATAAGTTTATGAAAGAAGACTTACAGCGAAACAGCCCCACAATACAGTTATATATATATGAAAGCGGTAAATGAAAGCGGGTAAACACTTACTCGGTTGTAGAGCTTCCATGCTGTTTGGTTAGTTGTTCAACAAAGAAAGATTGAAAACAATAGTATATTCAAAATCAAAGGAGAAAGTGCTTTGAAAAAGAAAGATTTGGGGCTTACAGCTCAAGGAGAGGCCCAGGGTTTTATAAGTGAGTGCACTGTTTGAATTTGTACAGAGGGACTTATACAAGTGACTGAGGCCCAAAATGTTTTTCTGTACAAAGGGATGGGTCTTACACTCTCTCAAGAGGCCCAAAAGGTTTAAAAGAAAAAGAGTGGGGCTTATAACACGAGGGTAGGCCCAAATGATTTTTTCGTTTGAAATAGCGATCGCGCCGAGGTTTTCTTTTAACGCGGAGGGACTTATACAATAAGTGAGGCCCAAAATGTTTTGGTTTAAAAGGGGATTGGGTCTTACACTCTATTAGAGGCCCAAAAGGTTTTTGAATGGGTCTTATAGCTCGAGGAGAGGCCCAAGGTTATTTTTCAAAAGGCGATGATCGTGCCATTTATTTGAAAATGTACAGAGGGACTTATACAACGAATGAGGCCCAAAATATTTCTGTACAAGTGGGTTGGGTCTTACACTCTTTCAAGAGGCCCAAAAAGGTTTTGAAAATGATTTATGAGGGTTGAATTAATCTAAAAACCCTAATTTGTTTTCAAAAATGTATTTAATTGAATAAAAATTCAATTAAAAATGATCAAAATTGTTTAACATATGAAAAACAAATTGTGATTTTGGATTAATGCTTCAAAAATTAAGTATTGACCTACAAAATAATTAGAAAGCATTAAAAGTTGCAAAATCAAGGTGGAAAAAATATTTTAAATGTCAAAAACAATTAAAACATTAATTCTTTGCAAAAATATCAATTATATAAAATAAATAATATTTTTGGGATTTTTTGATAAAATAAAATATTTTAACATTTTTGTGAATTATTAAAAAAAAGAATCAACTCAAAATCATTAAAACTCAGAGAGAAATTAATTTTTGAATCAATTAAACAAAATCACAAAATTCAAATATTTGAATTTGTGAAAAAGGCGCCAAGAACACAAGCAAGAACACGCGCGTTTTTCTGGGTTTGGCTGATTTGCGTTTTCCATCCAATCTCACTGAATACGTAATCATATCATGCAATCCACATATCATTATACTCGTCTCAACCTCACGATCATGTCTATAACACTTAATTTCATTTAAATTAAACATAAAACATGAAATCACGAAGAAACCTCAAGAACCCTAATTTCTGCATGAAGGCTAGGATTTTTGATACACGATTCAAACAGTGCAATTAATTGAGGGAAAACATTCCATGCATGATTATGAACATAAGGCCAAATTATTGTGCGAGGAAATATGCATAGATTGAGAGATGACCAAGTATATGCTTACCCCTAAGCCGTGACAGCAAGTGCAATGTGATTTTTGATTTGGAGGTGTTACAGATGAGTGGTGATGATCTGAACAGCTTCCCTACACCCTATGGAGTGTGTATGAATGCTTGGACCTGATTGAAAATGACTGGAACAATTTATGGTACCTCAGCTGCAACTTGATTGAAAATTTGAGCAACCAGCTGGTGATTTTGTGAAATTGGTGTTTCAGAAGTGATCTAAGTGTTTGATCAGCTCATATGTGATGTATGTGAGGTGTGTGAGTGATTGGTTTGATTGGAAAAGCTCTCAAACTCAAAACCCGATAGCTACCTTGCTAAGAAAGGCATTTTTGCCAAGAGAAAGAGATTTTGAGGAAAGCATCTGTTAGATGGCTTTGGTGTACTCAAACTAATCACAATTGAGCTCTATTTATAGTAGAGCAAGTTTGTTTTGGGATCCACAGTGAATGGCAACTGCAGCAGGTGTTTGTTCAATGTTGGCCAATGGAAATGCAAGTCTCCTCTAGCCATTGACTAGAGGTTAGGGCACAGGGCTGTGGTTCCCTTGGTCTTGGATAAGTCTTGACTGATTTCAGATGAGAATGGCTCAGTCCATGCCACCTTGATGCTTCCATTGAATGCTTCAATCCAAATTTGGAGTCTTGTCCCTATTTTGGCCATTCTAGGTTCAACATGCTATTTCTTGTTCCATGGACTTTGGAGGCTTGGCTCAGTGATTGTCCCCTTTAGATTCAATCCTCATATGTGTCCAAGTGGATAGGAGCATTTGAATTTGGCTGATTTTGGCAAATCGAGCAAAGTTGCAAATTCTGCCTTGCTTTGGCAGATTTCAGCAAGGCAACTTTCCAATGTCATATCTCATGACTCAAATGGAATTTGGTAATGTTCTTGGCCATTTTGGAAAGCCCTTACATGATATAACAACTGTTTGAACATATTTGGTTTTGATCTCTTTTGAATCCAAGTGAAAAATCCCCCTACATTTGGCAAAAAGTGAAGGCAGATTCTGACTTAGTGAAAATTTCACTAAGTGTTGGAAAAAGTGACCTTTTCACTTTTCAGCCATTTTGATCACTCCATAACTCAAAATCCTTAATGAATTGGACTTAGGTCTAGTTGAAGTTTTTGTAGAGGGTAATGAGGGCTACAAATCCATCTTTGGATGAGAAAAAATGGCTTTGTGGTTTAGGAGTTATGATCCTTCAAAGTTGGTACCCTTGTCACTTTATTTTTAACTTAGAAAATTTTCTAAGTTTTTATGGTTACCCCTTTTATAAGTTATCCCACTTTTCTTGATTTTTCTTGATGAATGATGATTTAAATCATACATTAACATCATTTTAGGGTTAAAAATCCATTTTGGTGAAAAATCTCAAAAAGTCAAAGTTGACTTTTGTGCACAGTTGACTTTTTATCAGATGAATTCCAAATTGTGCAATTCTTCAGGAAATCATGTCCTTGACCTAAATCAAACTTGATGGACATGTTCCATGGGTGTCATAGGGTATATTGAGGCATGTCCTAGGGTTTGGGAGCATGTCCTGGTCAAAAGTCAAAGTTGCAGTTGACTTTCCTCGCGAAACCCTAATTGTGGTGCAGATGAAATTGAGACTTGTTGCTCAAGCTTCTTAGATCAATCCATTGTCCCAAATGGATCAATATAGTTCATTAGAGACCCTCAAATCCTCTCTTGAGGTCTTGGTTCATGATTTGTCCCAAAAGTCAACTTAGGGGTGAAATAGGTCAAGAAACCCTAATTCCTGATTTTTTATGAATGCATCTCCTGAGGCAAAATTGACTTGATGAATGGGTCCATGAGGTTCCATGGAGTACATTAGGTTGTGTTTTGGATCTTTGGCTTGTGTCCAGATGAAATTTTTCATCTGGAGGCCTTGGTCGACCAAAACCCTAATTTGGTGACACTGGCGATCCTGAGACTTGATCCACCTAGAAGGGAGCAGCCTTGTGCTTAATCCTTGAAGTGGGAGTCCTTTTGATCCATTGTGGATGTTTGAGAGGTTAGACAAGTTGAATATCATGTCATTCCTTGATTGATCCTTTGTCTAAGGCTCTGAGAGGGCTTGAAACCCTAATTTTGATTGTAGTGAATACTCAACAACCCTTAAGGCATTTGATGAGGCATGATGGTTCATCCACATTGTGATGATGATTTGCACAATGATGGGAAATCTTAGTGGTCAAAATTTGGGGTATGACACTAGGGAGAATAATTCTGCTGGGGAGGAAAGTCAACGAAACCTGCCGAGGGATATCATTGAGCTTAACCTGCTGTTGGAGGAAAGAATTTACCCTACTGGGGATTAGAGCATGTCGTTGCTGACAGAAATACACTTCCTGACCTGCTGAGGAAAGTGAGTACCAGGCTCTATGGGGAAAATAAAGTCTTTACCCGAGACATCCAGCACATCTCCTGCTGGAGATACAACAACAATCACCTTGTAGAAATCCACTTTAAACTGCTTGCTGGGGAATAATAACCAACCAGGACTTCGGCTGGGGACACAATCCTCTGTACTCGTGCTGGGGAAGAATAATTTTGCTGAGGATGATGTACTTTCAGTGCTAGGTAGATTAAATCTACTGGGGAAACAATTTTGTTACCCTGCAAACACACAACAATAGAATATTTCGTATGCAAAAATGGTTACCTCAATTACCATCCGCAATGTCCGTTGCCTAAGCAATTTCCATTGTTTTCCATTGTGCTCCGCAAAGCTTAATGTTTTCACATGCAAAGTTTATCAAAATATCGGACGTTTTCACAAACAAAACAATAAAAGTAAAAACACAAATGGAAAGCTCTTTGAGTGAAATGAAAATTTTATTGATTGAGTTGGCCTGTAAATAGCCATTTACACTGGAAGCAATTCCTGAAAAGAGGTAATTGCGCAAAATTAAAAAGAAAATACACATGTCGGCAATGTGGGAACAGATATCCACCATGATTCAATTCAGCTATGACTCATATGCCTTGCTTATCCACAGATGCTCTGACCTTCGAAGAGACTGACTGGACTGATTCCTTTCCTTCGAAATTCCCAAGTGTCAAAAGTATTCACAAATCGAACGCAGACCACAGCCTCTCGCTTTCAAATCCCTAACTTTTGCCTGAATCTCCCTTTTCGGGTTTTCAATCCATCGGGATACCCATTTTTGCCAAAGTTGCCTTTTTAGGTTTTCAACTTTGCGGGTTTATTCTTCTTTTTTTCTTTTTATCCCTAATTTTTGCCCGAACCTTTTCCTTTTATGGTTCGCCGGGATGCCCTTTTTTGCCTGGATCTTCTTTTTATGTCCAGCGGGTCTCTTTTATGCAAAGTATTTTTTGACTACGTCTGCGTTCACAGGGGATGTAAAATCTTCGCCATCCATAGTTGAAAGTAATAAGACTCCACCGGAGAAAACTTTTCTTACTACATACGGCCCTTCGTAGTTTGGAGTCCATTTACCCCTGTGATCTGTCTGAGGAGGAAGGATCCTTTTCAAAACCAACTCGCCTGTCTGAAAACACCGAGGACGCACTTTCTGATCAAAGGCTTTCTTCATCCTACTCTGATACAACCGGCCATGTGCGATGGCTGCTAATCTCTTCTCTTCAATAAGGTTCAGCTGATTCAACCAGGAACGCACCCACTCAGCTTCGTCAAGCTTTAGATCTGCCAGAATTCTTAATGAAGGAATCTCAACCTCTAATGGTAGGACTGCTTCTATACCGTATACCAGTGAGAAAAGAGTTGCCCCGGTTGATGTACGCACCGAAGTACGGTAACCGTGCAAAGCATAAGGCAACATCTTATGCCAGTCTTTATACGTTACCACCATTTTCTGCACAATCTTCTTGATATTCCTATTTGCTACCTCAACAGCCCCATTCATCTTCGGACGATAGGGAGAAGAATTGTGATGTTCAATCCTAAAGCTTTGACATAACTCCTTCATCATCTTATTATTCAAATTCGAACCATTATCATTAATGATTCTCTCCGAGACTCCATAACGACAGTTGATGTCCTTCTTTATAAACCGGGATACCACTTGTTTGGTGACGTTGGCATACGAGGCTGCTTCCACCCACTTCGTGAAATAATCAATGGCAACCAAGACAAAACGATGCCCATTGGAAGCAGTCGGCTCAATCTTTCCGATCATATCAATGCCCCAAATGGCAAAGGGCCAAGGAGACGACATTACATTCAGAGGAGTAGGCGGCACGTGCACCTTATCAGCATAAGTTTTGCATTTATGGCACTTCTAGGCGTATTTAAAACAATCAGACTCCATAGTCATCCAGTAATACCCTGCCCTCAACAGCTTTCTAGCCATATCATGCCCATTGGCATGGGTACCGAAAGAACCTTCATGAACTTCTTCCATCAACAGGCCTGCCTCGTGTTCATCAACACAACGTAGCAAGACCATGTCGAAATTCCTCTTGTACAGCACATTATCTTCATTCAGAAAAAAAGTTTCCTGCCAACCTCCTCAGAGTTTTCTTATCCCTGGTAGATACCCCAGCTGGTTACTCTTGACTCTTGAGAAAACACTTGATGTCATGATACCAAGGTTTGCCATTTGATACGTCTTCAACTACAAACACAAAAGCTGGTCTATCTAGACGCATGATTCTAATTGAGGGAGTCTCATTCCAATGATTCACCTGATACATTAAAGACAATGTTGCCAATGCATCTGCCATCTGATTTTCCAACCGGGGTATATGATGAAATTCCACCCTATCAAAGAACGGTAACAACCTTCTGGCATAGCTGTTATAAGGCACCAGAGTTGCCTGGCGAGTTTCCCATTCTCCATTAATCTGATTGACCACCAACGCAGAATCACCATAAACATCGAGGTTCTTGATTCTCAAATCAATTGCTTCTTCTAAGCCCATGATGCATGCTTCATCCTCTGCCTCATTGTTGGTGCTATTGAACGCTAACCGGGCAGTGAAGGGTATATGAGACCCCTTCGGAGTTGTAATGATTGCTCTGATTCCGCTACCATATGAGTTGACGACCCCATCAAATACTAGCTTCCACTGAGATCCAATGTCAGGTCATTCGTCAGGTAAAGGCTCTTCACAGTCCTTCATCTTCAAAAACATAATATGTTCATCTGGAAATTCAAACTTCATTGGTTGATAATCCTCGATCGGTTATTCGGCAAGGTATTCTAACAAAACACTTCCCTTGATGGATTTCTGGGAAACATACTGAATGTCATATTCTATCAAAACCATCTGCCAACGGGCTATTCTTCTAGAAAGCGCTTGCTTTTCAAACACGTACTTAATCGGATCCATCTGTGAAATCAATAGGGTTGTGTGGTTTAACATATACTGCCTCAAACGCTTAGCTGCCCAAGCGAGTGCACAACATGTTTTTTCCAGGATTTAGTACCTCGACTCACAATTAGTGAACTTCTTACTCAGGTAGTAGATGGCATGTTCTTTTCTACCTGACTCGTCGTGTTGACCGAGCACACATCCCATTGAGTTCTCAAGAATCGTAAGATACATAATCAATGGCCTTCCTAGAACTGGCGGCATGAGGACCGGAGGTTCCTGCAAATATTCTTTTATCTTTTCAAATGCCTTTTGACAATTTTCATTCCACCTGACCTCTTGATCTTTTCTTAACAATTTGAATATTGGTTCACACGTGGTTGTGAGATGAGAGATGAATCTAGCAATGTAGTTTAATCTCCCCAAGAAACCATGGACCTCTCTTTTTGCTTTCAGCTCAGGCATTTCTTGTATGGCTTTTACTTTAGCAAGATCAACCTCGATACCTCTTTCAATAACAATAAACCCCAGCAATTTTCCAGATCTCACCCCTAAGGTGCACTTGTTCGGATTCAACCTTAGCTTGAACTTCCTCAACCTCTCAAATAGCTTCTGAAGATTTACCAGATGTTCTTCCTCCGTTTGTGACTTCGCAATCATGTCATCAACATAGTCTTCTATCTCCTTGTGAATCATATCTTGAAAGAGAGTCACCATTGCCCGCTGATAGGTTGCCCCAACATTTTTTAATCTAAAGGGCATTACCTTGTAGAAAAATGTTCCCCACGGTGTTATGAACGTAGTTTTCTCCATGTCCTATGGGGCCATCTTGATTTGGTTATACCCAGAGAAGCCATCCATGAAGGAAAATACTGAATATTGAGCAGTGTTGTCCACTAACACGTCAATGTGGGGGAGTGGGAAATCATCTTTTAGGCTTGCTCTATTCAAATCTCTGTAATCAACGCACATCCTGACCTTTCCCTCCTTCTTAGGTACAGGCACAATATTAGCAACCCACGGAGGATAATTTGTCATAGCGAGAAACCCAGCATCCAACTGTTTCTGAACCTCATCCTTGATTTTGACAGCCATATTCGGTTTCGTCCTTCTTACCTTCTGCTTAACCGGAGTACAACCTTCTTTAAGCGGCAGCCGGTGTACCACAATATCAGTGTCAAGCCCAGGCATGTCTCGGTAAGACCAGGCAAAGATATCGACATACTCTCGAGGCATCTCAATCAATCTTCTCTTGACAGTGTCTTCCAAAGCAGTCCCAATCCTCACATCTTTTTTAGTGTCCTCGGTTCCCAGATTAACTGTCTCAATTTCCTCCTGATGAGGTAGAATAACCCTTTCCTCCTGTTTCAACAATCTGGCCAATTCTTCAGGTAAGCCACAATCTTCGTCAGTCTCTTCTTCAACCTGATAGATAGGATTGTCGAAGTCATACCGAGCCATAGCTGAATCATGATTGGCAGCATCTGAACAAAGAAAACTGCATGATTGATGATATATGTCTGTTATGAATGCAACAAACAAGAAAACACATTGCCATTTTGATATGATTTAATGCAAAAAAGTAAAAACAGAAAAACAAGGATCAAAATATTTGAATGTGAAAACGTCCTTTATTGATGATAAAGTAGCAAATAGAAACATCGAAGCCCTACAGGCAAATATCACTACGTCTTGGGCAGAACTTAGGATTATACACAAACAGAAAACAAAGGCAATTACTCTTGACGGGTCACTTTGATGACTTTCTCAGACGACCAATTGCATAGACTTTGACCGGGAGTGCAGGGGCGGATCCACTCATCCATATCACAATCATTATCCCCCTCATCATTAATGGAATTAATCCGATTAAAGAAAACACCAGCACTTGTGAATTGAATCAGACCAGCATACTTGGGTGGCTCTTGAGCTCGTCGGGGTGGCTTATAGCCCAGTCCATAAGTATTTTGTTTCATCTGAACATCAATGATCTGTCCCCACTTCTGAGAACAACCAGCTTCAACTACGGCGCGTGCATCTTTGAAAGAAGACATCGAAACTTCTGGTTGATTTACCACTTCGGGTAAATTTACCACCTCAGGCTTACTGACCACTCTTGGAGGTTCCTCAGGAATTTTCACAGCTTCAAAGGCTTGGCACAGAGTTTCATGTATCTCACCATCTACCTCCACATACGTGAAGGTTGATAGGTGACTCACCATGATGTCTTCCTCACCACATACTGTCACAACGTGGCCATCCACCATGTATTTCAGCTTTTGATGCAACATGGACATTACTGCCCCAGCACTATGGATCCATGGATGACCCAATAAACAACTATAGGCAGGCTGAATGTCCATGATGTAAAAAGTGGCATCAAAACTTTCAGGACCAACCTTGATCGGCAATACAATTTCTCCAAAAACAAACCTTTTAGAACCATCGAAAGCACGCACCACCAAGTTACTCGGCGTGCAAATCAGCCCACGAGTATCTAACTTCATTAGAGCCTTCTTTGGCAGCACATTTAAGGATGACCCAGCATCAACTAGCACATGTCACATTAAGGAGCCTCGACATTCCACTGAAATATGTAGAGCGTTATTGTGATTCCTCCCAGCTGGAGTCAAATCTAAATCAGTGAAACCCAGACCATTACTAGCATTCACTTGAGCCACAACCCCTTCTAGCTGATTAATGGATATTTCTTGAGGTACATAGGCTATGTTCAAAACCTTTAGCAATGCATTCCGGTGTGCCTCGGAGCACAACAGCAAAGACATGATGGATATTTTGGATGGCGTCTGATGCAACTGATCAATAATTTTGTAAACACTTTTCCTGATTAATCTCATAAACTCCTCCACATTTTCTGAGAAAGAGCTGTCAACTTGTTTTGTCGCAGAATCAATCACGGCCTACTTCTGTAGAGAATCATCCATCACTTGTTTCCCTTTATCCTGCTTGGAAACGTCGACCTGATTATCACATGGAATAAAGACTCTACCACTCCTGGTGATAACCCCTGCGTCAATAGAATTGCCAACCTCTGAATTCACTGCTGATGTTCATACCAATTCCTGCTTCTTTCCATTAACAAATACCTTTGCCCCATAGTTCCATGGGACGGCTTTGGTACTTTCATACGGGACAGGCCCAGGAACTTTAATGATGACCGGCGCTGGTCTTGCCGGTGCTGATATAGTTATCGTCTTAATAGGGATTGTAATAGTGGAAACATCATTCTCTTTGTCAGTAGTTTTTCTCTGCTTATCACACCTGTCAAACTGTAATTGTCCTTCATTGATCAATCTCGGAATACCTGATCTCAACAAATCGCAGCCGTTTGATTGAAACCCACATTCAAAACAGCCCTCATCACAACCGGGGAACACCCCTCCCTTCGGTAACCTTTCCTTCACCACAAACAAAGGAGTTTTCAATTCTTCACATCTAAAACCAAATCCAAGGATTCACCGTCTTCAATAATCGCATTAACCCTTGGCCTACCGTGATCTGGCATCGGGTTCCGATTTACATTTGGCACGTCATTGGAGAAATTGATGGCTTTGGAGTCTACCAAATCTTAGACCTTATGCTTAAAAGCTTTACAGTCCTTAATATGGTGTCCGGGCGCCCCATAATGAAATTCACAGTGGGCATTGACGTCGTAACCAGGAGGTGGATTGCCGGTAATGGGAGCCAAAGTCCTCTTTTGAATCAATTGTAACTATAGCAAATGTTGAAATAATTGGGAGTAAGGCAGAGGTGGAGTGTCAAAATGCCTATTCTGTTTTGGCTTGTACTGTTGTCCGCGAGAAGCCTAATTTTGCTGCTGAGGTGTTACTAGTTGTGGAAGTGCTGTAGGAATAGTTACCGAGGCCACCTGCTGATTGAAATTCTGACGATGTTTACCCTTACCACGATATGATGAAACGGAATTTGCATCTCCTTCTTTTTTCTTGTAGTTTACATACGGCTTCTTTCCTCCTCCAGAGGAGGACCTATCACTGCTCGATATCTTTCTAGCTTTAATCCCGCTTTCCACCATCTCTCCAACTAAGATCAAATCGGCAAACTTTCCGGGCATGCAAGGTACCAGCTTTTCATAATAATGACCCTGCAAGGTAGCCATAAACATACTTATCATCTCCCGCTCTAACATGGGAGGCTGTACCCTTGCTGCCAATTCCCGCCACCTCTGGGCGTATTCCTTGAAACTCTCATTGTTCTTCTGTGACATGCTCTGCAGTTGTGTCCTGTTAGGAGCCATATCAGTGTTATACTGATAGTGCTTAACAAAATCCTCTACCAATTCTCTCCAGTTGCGAACATGACACCTCTCTAACTGCATGTACCACTCTAAAGATGCCCCAGACATGCTATCTTGGAAGAAATGCATCAATAACTTTTCGTCATTAGAGTATGTAGCCATTTTTCTTGCATAAGCCCGGACGTGAGTCTTTGGGCAAGTGGCACCATTATATTTCTCGAAAGTTGGAACCTGGAACTTGTGCGGAATTCTGACACTGGGGACCAGTCCCAAATCATCCAAATCCATAACCAAGGAATTCTGATTCACAACCCCTTTCAATTGCTCTTCAATCATCCTGAATTTCTGATCGTTATCAATCTGGGGGCCAGTATCCCCACCCGGAATGGAAAATATATCATCTTGTTGGTCATCAAAGCGATGACCATGTACTGCACAGACAGTATTTCCTTCTCCCACTATAGAAGGAATCACAACATTCTCCACTCCGCCCAGAGGGATGATAACAGAAGGGACATGAACACCCCCGCCCGGAGGACCAACAGGAATACCATTACCCCCAACACCTCCGCCCGGAGGAACGACATCATTATGAAGGCCACCATGAAGGACACCGTCTTTGTCAACTCTTGCAACTAAAGGTTAGACAAGGGTCCTCAACTGTTCTTTCCCCTGAGCAACGCCTTGCATCAACTCCATAAACTGGGCCATGCGAGTCCGCATCTCAATCAACTCGGCTTGCACCTGATCCATGACTTTCTTCTGATTTTGTCTGGTTAAATACCGGTGAATGTGTTGGTCAGCAATCATGTCTGAAGAAAAGAACAAGATGAGAAAGCCAGAGACAAACACCTGCTATGCACAATGATTATGAATATGCAAATGCAAATAAACATGTTTGAATATTCGCAGGGCGATCCACCCCTTGATTCCAGTTTAATAACAAGATAGAATGGAACTTCTGCTCATATATTAAGAAACCATAGGATAATCATTTGTCAATAATTACAGCCCAAGATACCGATAGAGGTCTGAATACAATGATCACAGATCCCAACCAACAAGCCTGGCGGTGATCCAAACACAATAAAAGAGAAAAAACAAACTATGGCATGTCATCAAAATCCACAAGTGCCAGTCCTCCCCATCCATTATGTTCTTTTCTCCAGTCTTGCGCTTCCTTGAACAACTTCTTGGTATCAGGATGCTTCGGTCTCTGGATTAACTCTTGAAGGAGGACATCTCTTCTGTGTAGGATCCCTTTCAGGTATCGGCAGTGTAATTCCCAGGCATCTTCTTCAAAAACACCATCCATATTAGGAACCACATTTCTAGGCCTCTTCACTTCAGCTTGAATCTTTAACTCTTCTATGGTAACTATGGCCTCATTGAGTCGTTCCTCGACTGCTCTTCTCTCGCACATCCCCGATAGGATCTCTTTATCTTTCTTTTTTAGTTTCAATTTTAGACCCTCAATCTTCTCCAGAAACTTATCTTCTTTCTGTTTGTTGGCAGTGATTGCTGTATTTCGGTAAGAGTTGAACTTGTGAAATTTTAACAAAGCCTTGGCCAAGTCTTCCTTCTTAGATTTGAGAACCCTACTGACACCCTTTAGAGCTTGCCCTAACTTCTGTCTAGCTGTGACCTCGTCTGCTAGCTCTTTTTCCTTCTTAGCGAGAAGCTCTATCTTCATCCTGGCAGTATACATAGCTTCACCCCGCTCGTGCTTCAGCTGGCCGATTTCTCTACTCAATTCCCGATTCTCTTCTCGCAGCTTCTCTGTCTCAGCCCACAGCTTATTATACCTTCCTATCTTCACTGTAGTAGGTGGCTCAATCATCAGAGGGTACAAGGATGGCTCTCTTGAGAAAGGAAGGAGCTCCTCTTCTGCTCTTTTCTGGATCCATTCCATATAAGGAGAAAAATCCTTGTTGTTGCACTTCCCAAAGAAAGTCTTCCCTCTCTTATGAACTTGTTTCCAAGCATTCACAACTTTCCTTAGAACTTCTTGGTCTTCGGTGCCATTAAAAAACAAGGACTCTCTGATATTCTGATCCTCAGGGGGGTCTCTCAATGCATACCCAAACTACATGATAGTTAGGGAAGGGTTGTAATTAATTCCGCCTTTCCTCCCCACTAAAGGTACGTTTGGGAACTCTCCACAGTTAAAAATAAGCTCTATTACCAGCAGACTACGATTAAACAAAACAATATTGTCAGCGGTCAATCCCATCAACCTCTCAGACCACTTCAAGGAATCCCTCATGTCGACAAATGCCCCAGTCTGAGGAAGATGACTAAAAAACCATGTAGATAGGAGTGGAGCGCAACAACTTACAGTCCGTCCTCGCATATTCTCGTTCTTGTAGTGGATCGAATGGTATACATCACCAAGAAGAATAGGTATAGGATTTCTCAAGATAAAGATCAGAACCGCGTGCATATCAACAAGATCGGGAATGTTAGGGAATAAGACAATTCAATAAATGCAAAGAGCTAGTATAGCATTGAAAGCGGACCAACTTCTCGCCTTAGCATATAAGCTAGCTTGATCAAACAGAAACTTCAAAGGGAAACCTTTAAATCCTTGCTTGTCAACAATATTATTACTCATAATGGATTCCCCAATGTGAAGAGCAGCTATCATTTATCCCAATCCTGGATGTTCTTCAGAAAAGAAAGGTATATTTTGCTCGATGGGAATTCCCAAAATAAATGAGAACTCTTCCAATGTTGGAGCCAAGATGTAATATGGGAAAGTAAAACAGCGCAACGGAGGGTCATAGAATTGAAGGAGCGTGTGGATGGCATTATGCTAGTACTTGGAGATGTTACGGACAAACTTAAGCAACCTCCAATACTCATCACTAAACTCAGCGCAAACCCCAGGGTCAGTCATACCAATCATCTTGTGAATCAACTTCAGAGTTGGGTCTGGGAACATGTAAGCTACATTCTTCTTTCTCTGAGTATCCATGACGGGAAAACTTCAATAACCGAAATCAAAGGTAAGATGCAAGCCCTGAAAAATGTCAAACATGTTAGAATGCAAGGAATGATGCAAATGCAAACATGGGATCAAGGTATCGCTGCTCTGGACATCTGCTGTGCTGTTAACTGAACAAGGACCACAAACCCAGAAACCCAAAATATCGGGACATCGGATCACTGAGATAACCAGAACACTAGGTAGATAACTACACACTAAAGAGAAACTCTGAAAACCAGGTAGGTTGAAGGTTAAGGTCACCTGCAAACCTGCAAACACCCATCCCCTCTCACATGTGGGTTCTAGAAAACTGGATCCTCAGTCTCGGATTCTCGATTTGAGAAGCAATAGTACATTCATCCCTCGGGGTACAATACTATCGCCAAACAAAGAGGTCATCCACTGATTCCCCCAAAAATAAGGTCATCCTATGCAAGTTCCCAGCTTCAGGTCCTCGGATCAAGAAGTATAATGGGTTTGCCATTTCTGGTTTGCCATTACTACCTCTTGGGAGGAGTGCCTCTACTGAGTCCTCGGAGAATCGGTCGCCAGAGTCGACAGCTCTCTAGATCAACATCCTAAAATGCGCAAGACACGCACGTCAGAATATCTCCCAAGATAGCCTCGTCTGGATGTGAATTTCGTGAACACCAGACGTACCAAGACGGCGCGTAGGTCCCACTACTTTCCACTCTAGTCCTAAGTGTATACTCAAGCCTGTGTATTGGGCTTATTCTCAAAGAATCCCAACCCGCCAAACAGAGAAACCAGTACAGCACAGCACAGTCCAGCACATGATAACAATGAAATGCAATAAAATGCGGTAAAAACAGTAATGTACAGTAATACAGTAATATACAACAAAATAAAGCACAACAATAAACACCCAAAGAAATAAAAATAGATAAGTACTAGGATTGACTCGCATAGGGGATGGACCAGCAAGAGGTCAACCTGTCCCTAGCAGAGTCGCCAGCTATCGCAACCTGCGAAAAAAACAACCGATGAGAGACTGGAACAGAAGAGTCGCCACCGAACGTTATTTATCCCGACGCGGGGAAAGGAAACGATCGAAAAAAACCTAGAAGAGGGGAAAGACATGGTCATCGCAACCATAGTCTAGGTTCGGGAGTCGGTTACGCGAGGCGAAGGTATTAGCACCCTCACGCGTCCATCGTACTCGATGGGATCCACGCTTGTTGTCTAATCAAAGGGTGGGTTATCTAAATCCTACTGCTAAACGGAAACGAAACGGGGAAAAGAAAAGAAAAAAGTGACTCGGTAGGACATCGTCGTCCTAGGCCTACGTATTCCCTCGTGCAATGGGAAAGTCAGAGTCAACGTAGTTCGGGAAACTACCGAGGGGTTGCTCGCCAAGACATCGCCGTCTTGTGCCTACGTATCCTCAATCGGACAAGAGAGAGGAAATCAGAGCAGTCGTAGTTTGACCTAACGAGGTCTTAGTGTTTTTTATGAGTGACGTTAAGTTCGCGTCCGGCAGTTAGGGTCGATCCCTATTTGAGACAAAACGGAAAATAACGTGCTCTTTTCTGAAAATGGATTTAAAACTTAACAATCCCGAAGGATAAAAAGGTTTTGAATTTGTTTGTGTTTTTTAGACAAAAGTGGATTGAAGTTAGTTCGTAACTTGCATTGCACCGAAGTTTATGACATAGGAACGAATGCTTAGCAAATCGTTCCAAGATGGAACGCCCACCAAACACTCTAGAAAAACGAGAGGAAACCCCTCATTCCTCACTTCCCACATGCAAGGCTCATGCGCAATACACGTTAATTTTATTAAGTGTTTTAGAATTGATACGGGGAAATCTATCCTAATGTTGTCATGCAATAGTGACCCTATGGTTGAGTTCAAAGGGGAGACATCTACCTAAGTTAGCATGCATGGATTGAGAGCCTAATGTTTATCCCACTCCGAGCTTAACCAAAAATTAAGTCAGACTAGGAGCCTTAAGGGAGCAAGCAAAAGCAAGGCGAAAACCAAAGCGATAAATAAAAAATAGCGGCTACAACAACGCTTCAGCACCTGCGCAGCGGTAAATTCCAGCCAACACACCAAACAACATTCAACAGCTTATGTTCAGCACAAAAAGGAGGTGTAAAAGGCCAAGCAACAGCACATACAACATCACATATGCACTAAGACAGCAGTGGAAAACAGGGCAGCATGCATTCAAAAATGATTCAAACATGGAATGACGAGCATGCATCAAGCATTACACATTCTTCAATCAAACATGATCACAATCACACCACACACCATGGTAAACATTTCTTGAAAACATCATGAAAGAATGCACATTATTTGTCATTTTGATCAAATTAATTCAAACATGTATTTCATGGAATTAAAAGCAAGCAAGCATACACAACACAACAACTCCGGCAACACCAGCAATAATTTGCAACCAACATGCTCAAGAAGTGTGTGCAAAGTGTTCATCACATCAAGAAAACAACAACACAATCATGGATGTTCACCAACAAAACCAAAAGTCACGTGTCGAAGAATCATGCTTATGCAAAGGTGCGAGGTAAAACAACTCAAGAATAATCCACAAATCATCAACATATCAAGAGACCTCAAACAAGCAAGAAAATGCAAGAAAAACACACTCTGCTTCAGTGGTAATCGATTACTCACAGAGGGTAATCAATTACTCAGTTGAAATTTGACTAAAAACATGGAAATAAGGTAGAGTAATCAGTTACCCTGTTTGAGTAATTGACTACTCAGTTGAAATTTGACTAAAAACGTGAAAACAAGGCAGAGTAATCGATTACCCTGTTTGAGTAGTCGATTACCACTAAAACAGAGGCATAAATTCAACTTTGAAAAGCACTTTTCAGCAGGAAATCACTTATCCAAACATCCAAATGATCATGTAATCAATCATGCACGAAAATTATGTTCAAACACAGTATTCAAACATCAATTAGATCCAACAATCATGAACAACAACGATCAAATTCAAGTAAATGGATCAAATCACATGTAAAACCAAGGATCTACATTGCATAAGCTAGAATTAAGCTAAATCAAGTATAGATCTAAGAAAAACCAACCTACAAAGTTGAGATTTGCTTTGGTAAGTGTTGCAAACAGAATTTGATGAATCCAAGCAAGAAATTCCAAGATCTATGAGCTCCTTGCAAGTAAAAGCTGAAAATCCAAGCAATAAGCTACCGAAAATCCAAAATCACTTCCAATAAGCACTTCTGAAATTTCAGATCTAGATCCAAACGAAAATCACCAATGGAAAGCAAAAATGAAGTGATGATGAGAGGCTATAGCTCAAGAATTAACAAGTTCCAATGAAGAAATTGTTATTCTCTATGGAAGAGCTTTGAGTGTGGTTGAAAATGGAGGTTGATAGTGAAAAAGTGAGAGAGAATTGAGAGAATTATGAAAATTGAGAGTGAAAAATGATCAAGGGTTCTTTGAGAGGTTTGGAGTTGATTAGATTAAATAACCCCTTGGTTAGGAGTTAAGTTTGGGTTTGGAGTGAGGTTTAGTGGGTGGAAATTGGGGTGAAAAATAAGTTAGGAAAGGAAATGAGGAATTAGAGTGGAAAGAATTTGAATTTTGGATGAAAAATCACTCTCTATAGATCCTTCTACTGGTGTGAAATTTGGTATTGGTGATAAAAATTTGAATCCCAAAAAATGCAGTGCTGAAAAATGAAATATTTTTGCAATTTCGCCCAAAGTAATCGGTTACTCACTTTGATTAATCGATTACTTTATTCAAAAATTCAAAATTTTGGCGCCAAAAGGAGGGAATGTTGCAGAATTTTCCGTTTTCACCCGTTCTGAGCCATACTAAGCTTCTGAACCCTGTCATTAGACATTACCACTGAATCATGTCTGAAATATGCTGTGAATTCCGCTTCGTGCTCGGAATACTGCTGAAAATAATCGTCTGGTGCTGAATCCCTGATCAAAAAATGACTGCCAGAGCTTCTGATTATCAAATCATCTAATCAGAAAAATAAATGCTCAAAAAGACTTTGAGAGCTATCTGCTTGGCCCTAAACACTGCTGGAATTTCCTTTGAACTGGATGAGCTGCTGAAGCGCGAGGAAATACCTTGATCCCATGCCCAAAAGAACCATGCAAATGCAGAAATGACAATGCAAAATGAGATGAAACATAAGCCAGTTAGAACTAGAACAAGAGGGAAAATTTTGGGGTGCTACACTCTTAGGCTTTGTATAAAGAAAACCCCGGTTGAGTCAATTAACCTTTTAGCATCAAAGTTGTGTCGTGCTCACAGCATACAAACATCAACAACTCCTCTTTAGAGATGACAAATTCTCTCTCAGCCAAAACCCCTTTAGCTTCACATCTTGGGCTTTGAACAAGATACAAACCACCTTTAGCTTCACGTCTTGGGCTTTGAACAAGACACAAAAACACCTCTTTCCTCCCATAGAATAGGAGGAACTACGATCGCTCTGATTTCCCTGTTTCGGGAATACGTAGGCATAAGATTGCAAAATCTTAGCGAGCATACTAATCAAAAGCCCAAAATCCCGTACCTTCATACATCAATCAAAAAGCATCAGACCTAACATCTTACCAATAGCTCAGACACTTGTATTCTTAAGAAAATAACCCTAAGAAGAACCCCCTCTTGATAGCATCTGTAAACCAACAGTTTTGACTATTTAATCTCAGTTTGTGTAATACCCCAAAATTTGCCCTCTCTTTCCTTCATATCTTTGAGCATGAGTTTTCATTGCATTGCATTGCATTCAAGCATAGAAAAATAAAGCATCAAGCATTTAGCATTGCATCTTGCATAAGGGCATGTGATCAGGTGATTCTCTAAGGTGTTGATCATCCAAAGAAGAAGACCAAGTGTTTCTCACAAGCTTCAAGGACCTCTTACATCATGTATAATCTCTATTTGATCTCACAAGTCATGGGAAGAGGAGAATTCATCAAGAAGATTGGACAGTGCATGATCTCCTATACAAGGTAATCAAAAGTTGGGATCTGACCCCCAAATGAGCAAGCTCTTTGATTCTTTATCATCTCCAAGTGGCACATGTCATCATTGGTGGACATGATACACATCATATTCAGAGTGATTTGAATTTGGAGGATGTGCTATCTCCTCCTAACTAGAGGGTACCAAAATTAGGGTTTGCTTTAGAATCAATTTATTTCTGAATTTTTGGGCAAGACTTGATCTCATGGTATCCCTTATGTCCTCAAGTGTCTAGGGAGGGAAGATTGCCCATCAATTTGTTTCAGAAGGTTTTCAATTGATCAGAATTTTCAACATCAGGAGAATTGGGAATGAGGTCAACTGTGCAGTGAAAAAGTCAACCCTTGACTTTTTGAGGTCAATATCATGATTTTCAAGTCAAATATGGTCCATGGACAAGATTTGATCAAGAAATGTTCAAGGATTCATGAAAAATCAAGAAAGTTGCAAAGTTGCCATTTTTGGAAGAAACTAGGTTTTAGAACTTACTATTTTTGGCAACTTTTGCATGTTTTAGTAGCTACATTCAAGGTCAGATTTCTCAACGATCCAAGCCCCATTTCAATTTTCCTCAAACATGAAAGTTATAGATCTCATTCCAAGCTTTACAACCATGTAAAGTTTGTTCCATTTGGATCATTTTTCAGAGAGTTATGATGTTTTAAAGATGGAGGTTTCAAGTTGGACAATTGGAAAAAACTTAGAATTTTTCTAAGTTACTTTTGACAGCTTGGTACACAATTGTTCTTAGACAATTTAGAGTTATTTCCAAGCCATGAATTGATATACTTCTAACATGAAAAGTGTAGAGGGAAATCTCATCTTTCTAAAGCATCCAAGTTTGTTTCATTTGAGTCATTATAGTGGAAATTCTACATGTTCAAAGATGGTATCAACAATTTGTTAAAATGTGTTTACAACTTAGAACTTTTGGCAGATTTGGGGGACAACTTTTCCAAGCAAGTTTTCATACGTTTCCAAGTGTAGTCTCAACTTGGTTTCAACATTAATTTTGTTCCTTGACATGCCAACTTTTCAATGCTTCAAAAACCTCTCCATTTGAATCCATATTCTTCAAGTTATGTGCACACAAAGTGGAAGGTTTTAATTTGAAATTTAAAGTTTGGTGTGACACATTACTTAGCATGTGATGACCACTTTTTGAAACACACACCCTACACTTCCCAGCCATGCGCATAACCTTATTTTCCATTACCCAAAATGGCCAAACAATTGCCAACGACTATATTACTCTCTCATGCACACACTTTGCACTTTTGAGTAAAAATAGAAAAGAACAAAATGGTGGTACAATCTGGCCTCACACTCTGCTCACGTGACTGCTATTTCCACCACCTCCTCTCTTTCCAAATCACAATAAATCATCACACTCTACATGACAACCCGTATGCATTCCTCTTCTCAAGTTTTGGCAAAGTTTTCCAAAAGAATTGCCCACTTCTTCTCAGGCCCATTTAACCTCTCATAACCCACCATATTTAAAGGAGACAAACCCTAGAAACCAAAGGAGGACTCTCATTGTGTGCAAGGAGATTAGAGCAGCTCACTCTCTCAAAAACTTCTCTCTCTTCGAGTTGGGTTTCTCATTCAAGTTTTCTCCATTTTCTTGCTCAAGTGAAGCTTGCTGAGGGAGTTTGGTTGGTTTTCTGAAGCTTTCACAAGGTATTGAAGAAGCAGTGGACTTTCCTCCACTAGGTAAGATTCTTTAACCTCTTTTTTAAGCTCTCTTTTCCATATCTAACCATGCTCATACACTGCATCTGAAATAGCTTGAAATGATGATGTTTGTTTGATGGATTGAATCTGAATATGTTGACATGTTTGAATGTTCGAAATAATATTTGTACCCGTGCGTTTGAGCCATTTTCTCTCTATGTTTGAGTGATATTTGTGGAAAACAAATTGTACAGTGTTGAGCTTTATTCTTCGAACTTCATTTCTGGGTTTTATTTTGCTTGTTTTGATTAAGTTTTCATGGAGATATTGTTGTGTGAAGTTGCAGGTTCAAACATGGTTAGGGTTGTATTTATCGTGTTCTTGCTGGTTGTGTTAGTGTGTGGATGGAGAAGAAGATGAGGTGTCGTCGCGTGTTTGGCTGGACCATTTTTTGTCTTTTTCCTACTTAAAATAATTGTGACCGATTGATGAAGTGTATGTGTTGCTGCGTTAGTTTTTTTCCTTTCCCTTTTCTTATTTCGTTTATTTATTTATTTATTCTAATGGTGTATTGGGCCTTGCTTTTCTACTTTCCACACCCTCCATTTTGGCCCAAGCACGCGTGTACTTGGAATCTTGAGTTGCTGATAATTGCTATTGCACCCCCGTCTGTTTGGTGCTTCATTCTAATTTATGTTTTCTTTTTTTTCATTTTTAGTTTTCAATTTTGTTCTAATTAGCAAACATCTTATAAAAATCCCAAAAAATATTTTTATGAATATTTGATATCTTACCTTATTTTTCATATTTTTAGTTTTATTTTTAATTTATTTTCCCTATTTTATTTTGAATTAATTTAAGGATGAGTTTCCAATGATGCCCTTCATCTAGGGTTAGGAACTTTTGTGACTTTTACTCATCATTTGAGACCAATATTTTGGTTACTGGTAGGGGATTATATGAGGATATTTTGGTGTTGATTTGATGATGGTTTGAGTTACTTTTAGTGACTTGCCATTCGACTTTGGTGGACCCTCGATCTTTGTTCGATTATGTGCATATCTTGACTTGTGAAGCACTTTTGAACATGCTATTGATCTAGTTCTGTTACAATCCTTTTGAACTTGTTAATTGGATGATTAAAATTGTCTTTGAATTTTATTTGGGAATTTATTGAACCATTTTTCTATTTTTGGTTGTTTTTTACTTATGGTGTGAATTTGATTGAAGCATGTTTGAACCCTTGACCTAGTTTGGATGCTTTTGATTACATGTGCTTGAATGAAGCTTGATATGATTACATGGTGTGATCCTATTCTGTTTGAGCTTGTCTATGTCTTTAGAGTCTTCCTCATTGATTCATTTTCTAATTTGATCTTGATTTTCTAAGTTGATGTTGTTTTGACTTGAATTTTGTGGTATGTTTGACTTAATCACGTGAAATGTTTCTTTGTTTGATACAGCCAATGCATGAGGATTTTTGTTTGAGTTGTATGACATGCTAGAGGTTCTGACCCTCTTGGTTTAAGGTGCTTTATGTGACATGTTCTCACTCTTTGCTTCACATGTTTCTTTGTTTGTTGGCATGAATGATAAGTGGATGTTTTATCTAATTTTGATGCATGTTTGGAATGTGTTGCTTAATGATTCATCTTGTGTGACTTGAGTTTGATCTTGATATGTTGTGGATACATATGCTACTGCCCCTTGAGTTCATTACTTGGTTTTCATCTCACTTGATCATCTTGGTTTGTTTTGTATGATGCATATCATCATCATTGGTTTTGTGGTTTTTTTGGCTCCTAATGCATCATAATGTGAAACATTCTTGCATGTTTGGATTAGATGATCATGATATGAATTGAATTCTGACTTGGTTTCACTTTCATCTTATTTTGTTCATGTCATCTTTGTATGAAACCTTAGTGTGTGAAATTGTGAATCTTGTGCAAGTTTACTTGCATCATTTCTTGTGTGCCTTCACTTGCGTACTTGATATGTGCTTGCATGATCTTTGAAGCATGTTTTATGTTAAGATTTGGATATGATGATTATGATGTGCTTGCTGCCCCATCTTGTTTCTCATCTTATCTTTCTCATTCTTCTTCATCTCTTTCACTCTTTCTCTTCCCTTGAATCTCAAGACTTGTTTAAGTCTTGGATTCCTTTCCCTTTAGAGCTACCTAGTCCGACTTAATTTCCGATTAAGCTTGGAGTAGGATTAGCATTAGCTTTTAGTTAGGCTTCCTCTTTCAAACCTCACTAACCATAGGACCTCCATGCATGATAACGTTAGGACCCTTAGTCTCCCTTTAGAGTTTCCTTTGCGTTTTCTCTTCTCATCTTCAAGAAAAAGTAAAAAATACTTAATAAAGGCAAAACAAACATTGTATTTAGGCCTTTCATGCAAGAACAAGATAGTGAGGGATCTTCTCTCATTTTCTTGGAATGTTTAGCGTGCGTCCCATCTCGGGTCGTTATGCGAGGCATTCAATCTTACATGAGGGACTTAAATACAATGTGCGTTACAAAACACAAAACAATCAAAACACTTCTTTCTAAAAAACTTCCAACAAACAATAACGTCTTTCCTTCGTGAATTCTCTTCTCATCCCATTCACTCTCAGCGTACGAACGTGCTTCTACTCGTTCTCTTGCAAGATGGTAACGCACTCGGACCAGCGAGCCTGCAACACCTGAGCTAGAACGTTAGCCGTTCCCTAAAAAAACACAAACAAAGCGACCGTCGTTGAGGGGAACTACGTCGCTCTGATTCTCATGCTCCCGATGAGATACGTAGGCAGTGGGGTAGGGCCCATTCGAGCACTTCTTTTATTTTCCCTACATTTGTTCCTTCGTTTCTTTCTGTTCTCGTTCTTTTTCCTTTCTAGTAGCAGTGGAGCTCCAGACGACGACACCCTTTGATCGAGGCAAGCAAGCGTGGATCCCATTGGGTACGATGGACGCGTTGGGGTGCTAATACCTTCCCTGCGCATAACCGACTCCCGAACCCAGTTCTCTTGGTCGCAAGACCATGCTCTTTCCTTCCCTTCATGTTTATGCGGTGTTTCCTTTCCCTCTCTTGGGATAAATACACATTGCTGGCGACTCTGTTTTGGTGCCAATTTCACGTTTGTAATTGGATGAAAATCCCGGAAGCGACATCTGGCGACTCCGCTGGGGATCGAACCCAGAATCTCTGGTTTCCTTAGCGAGTCAATCCTAGCGCTTGTCTGTTTTCTTTCATTGGGTGTTTACTGTTGTATTATATTTACTGTTTTACTATATTATTATTTACTATATTACTGTTTTACTGTATATTACTGTATATTACGTATTTACTGCATTTTTGCATTTTCATTTCGTATGATGTATTATGCTGCACTGCTGTACTGTTTTCTGTTTGGTGGGATGGGGATATTCTGAGAGATAGGCCCAATACCCAGGCCTGAGTGCACTTAGGATTAGCGTGTGACATATCCTCTCGCGTTCCATCTCGGTTCGAGGAGGGAATATGAAACACAATCTGGATGTGGTTCTCTTTAGAGAATTCTGCGTTGTGGATTTCCCACGATGGTAGAGCTATCTGGAAGAGCTGCTAAGTCTGGATGACCTGTTAGGATGACCCCTCTTTGTTTTGAAGAGAATCAGCAGACAACCTCTTTGATTGGCGGTAGCATTGTATCCTTCGGGCTGAATGTGCTATTGCTTCTCAAACCTCTGAAGCTGAGGATCTTCCATTTTGGAGAATCAGTTGAGGCCTCCTCGATTGATGATTATGCCAAACTAGAAATGGTGAACGTATCATCATTTCTCGACCTGAGAGCCTGGGATACTGAATATCCTAGTACCTACCTGTGAGATTGGGGGGATTGTTTACAGGTGTGCAGGAACCCTTGACCGTCAGAATACCTGGTTTTCTTATTTGTTCTGGATTGGTTACTGAAGTTTTGATCCTGATCAGCTCACATTTGGTTCTGTGTTTTTTATTGGGTTTCTTATCCTGGGGTTGTATATCTCACCAAATTCAGATTGCAGTACAGTGGGTTCAGCAGTATTTGTGCAGCAGTGGTCACATGCCCTTGCATACATATCATCATTAGCATTCTTGCATTTAACCTTCATGTTTATTCATTTTTCAGGGTATACTTCCTTTCGGTTCCAGTTGACAGTTCCCTTGTTCAGTTATGGAGACTCCCAGGAAGAACAATGTACACTATAGTTTCTTTGACACAAAGGTGGGACAGTTGCGAAAGATGATTGCTCTTATTACTCCAGACCATGTGGGTATGTTCCGGAAGGCTTATGGGGAGATTATGACTGTGGTTGTTGACTTGTATGCTTCAGAAAGGAGTGTCATCCATACGTGCTTACAGTTTTATGACCCACAGCTAAGGTGTTTCACCTTCTCGGATTTTTAGTTGGGCCCAATGCTAGAAGAGTATGCTTTGCTGCTAAGTGTGCCTCTCAAGTACCAAATTCCCTTCAACTCTGACATGCGCCCTCCAAAGCATGAAGAAATAGCTAAGGCTCTCCATATAAGCGTACCTGTGGTAGCCGATAACCTCACCACCAAAGGAAGTTTATCTGGTTTTCACCTGGACTTCTTGGTTGCCAAAGCTGAAGAATGTGCTGCTAAGTCTCAGTGGGAAACCGTTTGTGCAATCCTGGCTTTGAGTATCTATGGAATTATTATGTTTGCTGATGAACCTAAGTTTGTGGACATGAGCGCAATCCATATTTTTGTAATGAAGAATCCCATACCTACCCTCCTGGGTGATTTGTACTATTCTATGCACTTTAAAAATGAGAAGAAGCGAGGAGGTTTGGTTAGATGTTGTGCACCTCTGTTCCATAGGTGGCTTATGGGTCACTTACCAAATTCAGAGGCCTTTTTGAATCCTCAGCCTGCAAAGAACTGGGCTAAGAGGATGATTCAGTTTACAGCAAAGGATATCCGTTGGCTCAATCAGAGGACCATGGGGGGAGATTTCATCAGTAGCTGTGGAAGACATCCTAACGTGCCACTCTTGGGAGTAAAAGGCTGCATTAATTATAACCCTGTTATTCTCAGGAGACAATTAGGATTTACCTTAGCAGAGCCTCCAAGAGACGGTGATTTGGAAGAGTCTTTCTTTTTCCCTGTAAAGGATAACCTTTTGTTGGTAAGGCAAGCGGCTGGAGCTAGGGGTAATCTGTAAATGAAGGGTAAAGTCGTCCTCGGAAAGTCCAACAATGTGTCTTCCTCTCAATATGATGCCTGGTTGAAAAAAAGGGTTCAGATTACTCTTTTGTCGTTTTCTCAGGAAAGACCGTCAGATCCAGTCGCTGTGGAACTAGTGACCATGATAAGCATTGCCGAATATGACAAGCTTAAAGCAGAGATGGATAAGACTGTCAAAAAGAATGAGAAGATGAGTGAAGGACTCAGAAATATGCTTTGTGACAAGCGTAAGGTTGAGTATGAACTGCAGAAGTTGACTGAGCGTCATGAGGCCAATGAAAAAAGAATTGCCGAAGACACTATCTATATTCGCAAGGTCAAACAGAATGAGATGGCGCTAAAAGAGGCGTGCAAGCGCATCAATGAGCAGTTGATCAAGTTAGAGAATGCCCTTGCCAAAGGACAACAGAGGTGGGATGAGTTTTCTGAATGTCGGAGGGAGATAGAGGCGAGAATCAGGGCTGAAAACGACGAGTTGAGGAAAAATTTGAAGAGCAAAGAAAGTGAATTTCTCCAACAACTAAGTTCAGCTAATCAAGAGATCGAAGATCTGAAGCCCGCGCCGGAGTGAAGAGAGCCAAAGAGTCAGCTGTCAAAGATCAAATCCGAAAGCTAGAAGAAGCCGTCAAGTTAAGGAGTCGACTGATCAGAAGTCTTACCGAATGCCCAGATGATCCAGCTACTGAAGTGCTTCTTAAAGAGGTCTGGGAAGATTTATTTGGGCTCAATGTTTAAGTTGTATTGTTGCTATTTCCTTTATTTGTATTCAGACTTTTTCAGTTGTGTTTGTTCGAAAACAATTTGTATTTGACTGTTCCACACATGGCTGTGGGTTTGTTTTTCATGTTATTGGTTTTGTTGGTAATTATTGAGGTAGATTCTTCGTCAGATTATATGATGGGTTTTCTGAATTATTAGTATTCACCTCTGGTATTCTGTCGTTGTTAGCAACTGCAGGGATATGCACTCTTCTCTTTTGATCAAACTGGAATTGAAGGAAGGAATGCCTCGAAATGAATAAACATTGCATTGCATTGCATATCATTTTGCATTTTGTTGTCTATTTTTTTTTCCAGGTACTTGTTGCAGGAGATCTCTAACCTTTATTTGGTTTCAGGAACTATAGCTGAGAATCACATTCACCGATACTCAACTCGAGGAAATCAAGCACGGATAATGGATCAAATGCAGAATGATTTGGCTGAAATGAGGGCAAGAATGGACCAGTTCATGACTCTCATGACTGGTATGGCACAAACTCAAGAAAGATTGAGGCTTCTGGTCGAGCGTCCAGAGGCCACGCTTGGAGTTAATCAGAATGACAATGGCACTCCTCCTATTGGCAATCCCCCTCCTGTCGGTAATTTGGGTAATGGAAATGGTAGAAACGTTGGTGGTATTCAAGAAGATGCTCAAGAGGACCAATTTACTCTATTGGATGCTGAGATAGGTGCTCCTAATGATAAAAGGTATGATGAGTTGGTTGAAAAGATACGGGCTATGGAATGCAAGAATTCTATGGGTATTGATGTGACTAGTTTGGGACTGGTACCAGGGGTCAAGATCCCTCCAAAATTCAAGCCGCTTACTTTTGATAAATATCATGGCAATACGTGTCCCCAAACACATATCCAAGCTTATTTTGGGAGGATCTCAGCTCATACAGACGATGAGAAGTTATGGATGCATTACTTTCAAGACAGTTTGGATGGAGCTTCTTTGACCTGGTATATGAAATTGAACAGAGCTTCCATGAGAAGTTAGAAGGATCTGGCTGAAGCATTCCTAAAACAGTACCAGTATAATATTGACATGGCGCCCAATCGCACTCAATTTCAAGGGTTGTCACAGAATGCTAAGGAAAGTTTCAAGGAATATGCTCAAAGGTGGAGAGAAATGGCTGCCCAGGTCCAACCTCCTTTACTGGATAGAGAAATGGCAGATATGTTTATGGGCACCCTGCAAGGGGCATATCTTGAAAGATTGGCTGCTTGTCCATCAACCGGATTTGCTGAGATAGTGATTGCTGGTGAAAGAGTAGAGAGTTTTTTGAAGCTTGGAAAGATTCAAGATGTGAGTGGGGCTGGCTCTTCTGGGACAAAGAAACCATTTGCTAGTGGTCAGAGAAGAAGAAAAGGTGATACAAATGTTGTGTTTAGAGGACGAGGCAGAGGACGTTCTCAGGGTTATCATCAGGTAGGTGCGGTGACAATCCCAACACCGTCTGTTCAGCAACAACAACCACAACATCAAGTTCAGCAGCAACAACAGCAACCTCCTTTCCAACAGAGGGCCAGGCAGAGGGATCGTAAGATTGACCCTCTCCCTTTGACTTATTCTGCGTTGCTACCACAGTTACTCAAGTTGAAGTTGGTTGAGCTTCGCACTATGAGGCCTCCTCCTGCCTCCTAATTTTGATGTTAACGCTCGCTGCGAGTTCCACTCAGGTGCTCAGGGGCACTCCATTGAAAAATGTTGGGCTTTTCATCATAAAGTGCAAGACTTAATTGATGCCAAAGCAATCAATTTCTCTCAATCTCCTAATATTATTCAGCACCCCATACCTAATCATGGTGCGGCAAATGTGCATGCTATCGAAGATGGAAAGAGATTGAATTTGGTAGCAGACATCAGTCAGGTGAAGACTTCTTTGTTGATTGTAAAAGATCGTTTGTTGAAGGGACAAGTGTTCCTGGGCTGTAATCAAGATTGTTCTGAGTGTATGAATCAAGAGAATGGCTGTGATAAGTTGAAAGCGGGTTTGCAGAATCTGATCAATGAAGGATGTCTACAGTTTGACAGGGTTGTGAAAAAAACTGATGAAGTATCAACTGTGACCATCTATTATACTCCCGCTGAGATCCAGGTGCCTGCCAGTACAGTTCCTGTGGCAAGTGTTGTGCAACAAAGACCCAGTCCTGTTACTATCACGGTGTCAGGACCAATTTCGTTTACAACTACACAGGCAACCCCATGGCACTATGGGGCAGACGTGTACTATGAAGGTAAAAAGCAAGAGGTTAGGACATCAGCCGGTTCAAATATTGATAATGTGGGTGGTGTAGGTGGCTTTACAAGAAGCGGAAGATTGTTTACTCCCCAAACTTTGCGCAGTGATCAAGAAGCTGAAGTTGCTGCAAAAGCTAAGGGAAAGCAGGTGGTCGAGAGCGTGCCTGTACCTGAAAATGAGATGGAAGAGTTCATGAGGATAATCAAGAAAAGCGATTATAAGATTGTCGATCAACTGAATCAGACCCCTTGAAGATTTTAATTTTATCACTGTTGATGTGTTCTGACGCGCATCGGGAGGCTTTGTTGAAAGTGTTGAAGAGTGCATATGTGCCACAGGAAATCACTGTAAATCAGCTTGAAGGTGTAATTTCCAATGTTAATGTTAGCCATGGTTTGGGCTTTACAAGTAGGGATTTGACTACTGAAGGAAGAAACCACAATAAAGCTTTGCACATCACAATGGAGTGTAAGGGTGCAGTGTTGTCTCATGTACTGGTAGACACTGGTTCCTCGCTCAATGTCTTGCCTAAGAAGGCACTAATGAAGCTGGAAGTTGATGGTTTGATTTTAAGGCCTAGTGAGTTGGTTGTCCGAGCGTTCGATGGAACGAAAAGGTCTGTGTTTGGTGAAGTAGAATTGCCCGTGCAAATTGGACCGCAGGTGTTTAAATCTACCTTCCATGTAATGGACATACAGCCTGCATATAGCTGCTTATTGGGTCGCCCTTGGATTCATTCAGCTAGGGCTGTTACGTCCACCTTACACCAAAAGCTAAAGTATGAGTTTGAAGGACAGGTTGTGACAGTGTGCGGTGAAGAAGATATCTTTGTTATTCATTTGTCCACGTTTAAGTATGTGGAAATGGATGGGGAAATTCACGAGATGCTTTGCCAGTCGTTTGAAGCGGTAAATATTGACAATGTGCCTGGGTCTTCCGCTGCACCAGTTGGAGTCGGTACCTCCATTTCATCATACAAACAAGCTGTTGAGGTCGTCAGAGCCGGTAATGCCCAAGGCTGGGGCAGGTTGATAGAGACCCCAATGAAGGAGGACAAATTTGGTATTGGTTATCATCCCTCTATGACTTCAGATGCGGAAAGCAGTGGACCCATCATTTTCGGTAGTGGGGGAATTATTTACACAGATCAGTCTTGTGCAGCTACAGAAGATAGTGTTGACAGTGACTGTGACCTGGACAACTGGGTACGCCCACGTGCTCCGGGACAACAAGTGCAGAACTGGTCTGTTGAAGAAGTCATCCGGGTTACTCTTTAGACAGAGTAATTTTTCTTTGTTTTTTCTAACCATGATGCATGTCAAAATCTTGCGCTCTGCCCAAGGCGTATAGATTCATTTGTAGGGCCACCCTATTTGCATTTGCAGTTTTAATCATCAATAAAGGACATTTTGCACTCAAATTTTTGTTCTCTGTCTTTCAGTTTTTATTTTTTGCACAAAAATAATAAAATAGCAATGTTTCATTTCTTTTTGTTTTTTTTTTAAAATAATTTCTAAGATAAAGCATGAACCCGTTCGTGCAGACTTGATCCTCCGGATTCCATTGATAACGATTTTGCTATGGCTATGTATGACTTTGACAAACCGATTTATCAAGCCAAGGAAGGGGATGAGAAGGATTGTGAACTCCCTGAGGAACTGGCTAGATTATTAAAACAAGAGGAAAGGGTCATCCAGCCTCATCAGGAAACTGTAGAAGTCATCAATATTGGTACCGAGGATGCTAAGAAAGAAATCAAGGATGGTGCCAGCCTGCAAGCAGATGTGAAGAGAGCTTTGATTGAGTTGTTGTGTGAATATGCTGACATCTTCGCCTGGTCGTATCAAGACATGCCAGGGTTGGATACTGATATTGTCGTGCACAGGCTACCATTGAGAGAAGAATGTACGCCAGTCAAGCAGAAACTTCGTCGGACTCACCCCGACATGGCCATAAAGATCAAAGAAGAAGTTCAGAAACAATGGGATGCAGGGTTTCTTGCAGTGACTCAGGTTAGAATGTGTGTGGGTTGCCAATATTGTGTCGGTACCGAAGAAGGACGGAAAGGTTAGAATGTGTGTGGATTATCGAGATCTTAATATAGCTAGTCCAAAAGATGATTTTCCACTGCCACACATTGATGTACTGGTCGACAGTACAACTCAGTTTTCAGTGTTCTCATTTATGGACGGTTTCTCCGGGTACAACCAGATTAAGATGGCACCTGAAGATATGGAGAAGACCACGTTCATTACTCTGTGGGGTACATACTGTTACAAGGTGATGCCTTTTGGGTTGAAGAACGCAGGGGCAACATATCAACGGGCAATGGTGACTTTGTTTCACGACTTGATTCACAAAGAGATTGAATGTTATGTGGATGACATGATTGCCAAGTCGAGAACAGAAGAAGAACATCTAGTTAACTTGAAAAAGCTGTTTGAAAGGTTGAGGAAGTTCCGCTTAAGGTTAAATCCAAATAAGTGCACTTTTGGGGTGCGTTCTGGAAAGCTGCTGGGTTTCATTGTGAGTGAAAAAGGATTTGAGGTAGATCCTGCCAAGGTGAAAGCAATACAAGAAATGCCTGAACCGAGAACGGAAAAAGAGGTTCGTGGTTTTCTGGGTAGATTGAACTACATTGCAAGGTTCATATCTCACCTAACAGCCACGTGTGAGCCAATATTTAAACTTCTAAGAAAAGATCAGACGGTCAGTTGGAATGACGATTGCCAATTGGCATTTGATAAGATAAAAGAATACTTGCAGGAACCTCCAATTCTCATACCTCCAGTTGAAGGAAGACCTTTGATAATGTATTTGACAGTGCTTGAAGGTTCTATGGGTTGTGTTCTCGGTCAACACGATGAGACAGGTAGGAAGGAGCATGTTATCTACTACCTGAGCAAAAAGTTCAATGATTGTGAGTCCCGTTACTCAATGCTTGAAAAGACATGCTGTGCACTTGCATGGGCCGCTAAGCGATTGAGGCAATATATGATTAGGCACACAACCTTGTTGATTTCTAAAATGGATCCAATCAAATACATTTTTGAGAAACCAGCGCTAACAGGCAGAATTGCACGGTGGCAAATGGTTTTGACGGAGTATGATATTCAATACACTTCCCAAAAGGCCATCAAAGGAAGTGTCTTGTCAGACTATCTTGCGCAACAACCGATTGATGATTACCAACCCATGAAGTTTGATTTCCCTGATGAGGACATCATGTTTCTCAAAGCCAAAGACTGCGAGGAACCACTCCCGGAGGAGGGTTCAGACCCTGAATCCAAATGGATTTTGATGTTTTATGGGGCCGTCAATATGAATGGATGCGGAGTTGGAGCAGTTCTTATCACGCCGGAAGGTGTTCATATGCCTTTCACTGCCTGAATCACTTTCGGATGCACCAACAATGAAGCAGAATATGAAGCTTGTATAATGGGGATTGAGGAGACGATTAATTTACGAATTAAGACCCTTGATATCTTTGGTGATTCAGCTTTGGTAATTAATCAGGTGAAAGGGAGTTGGTACACGCACCAAGCAAATCTGGTTCCGTATAGAGATTATACAAGGAGATTGTTGACTTTCTTTACAATAGTGAAGCTGTACCATATTCCTCGAGATGAGAATAGGTTTACAGATGCCTTGGCCACATTGTCTTCCATGATCAAAGTGCAAGGATGGAATCATGTACCTAAGATTGAGGTGTCTCGTCTTGACAGGCTTGCATTTGTGTTTGCTGTTGATGCAACGTCTGTTGACAAACCATGGTTTCATGACATCAAGTGCTTCTTGAAAAGTCAAGAGTACCCGCCAGGGGCATCTACCAAAGATAAGAAGACGTTGAGAAATTTTTCTGGTAGTTTCTTCTTGAATCAGGATGATGTGTTGTACAAACGGAATTTTGACATGGTTCTGCTCAGATGTGTGGATAAGTATGAGGCAGATTTGTTAATGCAGGAAGTACATGAAGGCTCTTTTGGTACCCATGCCGGAGGACATGCAATGGCTAAGAAGTTGTTGAGATCAGGATATTATTGGATGACTATGGAGTCAGATTGCAGCAAGTACGCCCGCAAGTGCCACAAATGCCAGATCTATGCAGATAAAGTGCACGTTCCTCCAAATCCGTTGAGCGTCATGTCCTCTCCTTGGCCCTTTGCAATGTGGGGCATTGACATGATCGGAAAGATTGAGCCTACTGCTTCAAACGGCCATCGTTTTATCTTAGTCGCCATTGACTATTTCACTAAATGGGTTGAAGCAGCATCTTATGCCAATGTCACTAAGCAGGTGGTAGCTCGTTTCTTGAAGCGGGATATCATTTGTCGCTATGGAGTGCCCGAGAGAATCATTACTGATAATGGTTCTAATTTGAATAACAAAATGATGGCTGAGCTGTGTCGGGACTTCAAAATCGAGCATCACAACTCTTCTCCATATCGCCCGAAGATGAATGGCGTTGTGGAGGCGGCCAACAAGAATATTAAGAAGATTGTGCAGAAGATGGTTGTCACATACAAAGATTGGCATGAGATGTTATCGTTTACTTTGCATGGGTATCAAACGTCAGTGCGCATATCTACTGGGGCAACCCCATTCTCACTTGTATACGGTATGGAGGCAGTACTACCGGTTGAAGTGGAGATTCCATCCCTCAGAGTCATGATGGATGTCAAGTTAGACGAGGCTGAATGGGTTCGCACCAGGTTTGAGCAGTTGAGCCTTATTGAGGAGAAACGACTGGCAGCTGTGTGTCATGGACAATTATACCAACGGAGGATGAAGCAGGCATTTGACCAAAAGGTGCGTCCTCGGGTTTACAAAGTGGGAGATGTTGTACTCAAAAGGATCCTTCCTCTAAGTACAGATCACAGGGACAAATGGACTCCTAACTATGAAGGTTCATTCATGGTTAAGAAGGTCTTCTCGGGCGGAGCCTTGCTACTTACAACCATGGATGGCGAAGATTTTTCATCCCCTGTCAATTCAGACGTAGTCAAAAAATACTTCGCATAAATAGACCCGCTGGACAAAAAAAAAGAAGAAGAAAAGTCCAGGAAAAAAAGGGCATCCCGGCGAACCACAAAAATAGAATAAGAAGGTTCGTGCAAAAATTAGGGATAATAATAAAAAAGATTGTACACCCGGTGAGTTGAAAATCCGCAAGGACAACTCAGGCAAAAAAGGGTATCCCGGTGGATTTGAAAACCCGAAAGGGCGGTCCACGCAAAAGAGGGATTTAAGCGAATGACTACGATATGAGTTTATCTATACTCCATCATCCGTTTCAACAACTGACATTCCAAAGGGTAGAAATCAGTCTGATCATTCCTTAGAAGGCAAGGTCGGGGAGTCTTGAAGACATACTAGCCATAGCAGAATTGAAACTCAATGGAACGCCGTTTTCACATTGCCATTAGGATAGTTTCTTTTCTCAATTTTCAGCGATCACCTCTTTCCAGGGATTGCTTCCTGATGTAATTGCCTATTCTGGGCCTTTTGATCAATAAATTGAATTTCAGTTAAAAGATTCTTATTTTTGTTTTACTGCTTTGTTTGCAAAAACGTCTGAATTTTTGATAAAACATTGCATTTGAAAACATGGTGGCTTCACAATAACACGTGCAGAAAAACATTTAGAATTACTTTGAATGTTGAATAATCCTGGATGGTGGATTCAAAACATGCAATATTCCGGGGCATGTGTGTGTCTTCTTTTGTTGCAGGTAACAGATGCAGATGATTTCAAGCACAAGACAGGTAATCATTTATTCCCACACAGGAGTCTGGGGCAATCATGTTCGGGGAAGGGTTTACTTGTTACCCTTTTGTCACAACGTTTACTGATTGAGTCCATCAAACGGTTGACAGTCGTTCATGACGTCTCGATATCAGTGAATGGAATTCAACTGGGTATCGTTGTATCTTATTAAGTCAATTCTCTCATTCAGTACTTCCAACAGCTACAAGCTTTTCTATGTTGATGACGATTGCGAATTCCCAGTAGAGTTGCTTCGTAGACACCAAGGTTGATGGTTAATCCCTGATAAAGTCGTTAGGAGTTTGAAGATGCTTGATCTTCTGTAAAATCCTCTTAGGACGTTTCTCCAGGTAAGTCTGGTATCATGGAGCAGGAAGCAAGTTGTTGACCTTCCCAGGCATGGGGCATTTTGGATTTCCCCAGCAAGAGATATTCCAGGTCTGTTATCCCCAGTAGAGTTTAAAGACGTTTGGTCTTCGGTAAAATCCTCTCAAAAGGGCATTCCCCAGCACGAGACGCTTTGAAGCGGTTCTCCCCAGCAGAGTTTGTTGTAAACTCATCATCCCCAACGGAATCGTCAAACTGAAAGTTCGCCTGGCATGGGGCATTGTAATACTTATCCTAAGCTCGACAGTCTTATTCCTCAGCAGATTACTGTGGAATTGATTTGGGTTTCCCCAGCAGATCTTTAAGGACTCTTTCCCAACAAGTTGCAGTGGAATGTTCTAACCAGGATTTGCATATCCCCGACAGAGTAGCCTTGATCCCCAGCAAGATCGTATCTCTGATAATGGTATCCCCACAAAGTTCAGCATTGAATCTTGTCAACAATACCCCCCAACTGAGTTGTTTTCTCCCCGCAAGAGGTTTATTAATCAATAAAATCTATTCCTCAGCAGAGTGGTGGTCTATTCTTGCCCCAACCGGTTAGAAAGTTGATTCTCCCTGCAAAGGATCTCGGGTTTGATAGATTCTCAAGCAGAGTTTTAATGACTTTTCTTCCCTAGCAAGACGTCATGCAAAGAAATTCTCATCCCCAGCGGAGTTGCTGTGACCATAATTCATCCCCAAACAGATGAAGTAATTCCTGGCAGAATCATCATTTTCCCATATTTCCAAAGTCCAATTTATTTTTGGCAAACTTGACGATTCGAAGCAGAAGGATTGTTCATTCATTCTCCAGCAGAGATATTATCCTTTCAGGAGTCTCCAGGATCAAATCATTAATCATTGTTCCTCAGCAGAGTCAGCAGAGATGTCTGACGCGGATGCAGAGAGTAATCCAATTTTGGAGTTCTTAAAATCCAACTGTAGATTGGCAAAAGGTCCATCCAAGGGTGGTAAATTCTTAAAGTCCAACCGTAGATTGGAAAAAGGTCCATCCAAGGGTGGCAAAGCAAAGCAGTAAAGTCCAACCGTAGATTGGCGAAAGGTCCATCCAAGGGTGGCAAATCATTGTGAAGTCCAACCGTAGATTGGCGAAAGGTCCATCCAAGGGTGGCAAATCATTGGAAAGTCCAACCGTAGCTTGGCAAAAGTCCACCCGTAGTGTGATAAGTCAGTAGTCATCTGACTCCTGTTAAAAGACCGCAGCTAAGTCCAACCGTAGATTGGCAAAAGTCCCCCGTAGTGTGGCATCTCAGCAAGTCCAACCGTAGATTGGCAAAAGTCCCCCGTAGTGTGGCAATTCAGCTGCAAAGTCCAACCGTAGATTGGCGAAAGTCCACCCGTAGTGTGGCAGGCCAATAGTCGTTTGGCGTTGTACAAAAGACATTGTTAAAAGTCCACCCGTAGTGTGGCAAGCCAGTAGTCGTCTGGAATTGTATAAAAGACATCTCTCCTGTGGTTTTCTCCATCGTCAGAGTTTTCTTCAAGCAGAGTTCGTTTGGTTGGGTTTATCCCTTTTCTTCTTCCCTGCGGAGTGCAAATTTTTGGGTTATTGTCAGTATTCAATCCCTCCATACCTCGAAAGGCTGACAGCAATCGCTATCATCCGTTCAGGTCTACAGTGATTGAATAGGGGCAGTTGTAATACCCCAAAATTTGCCCTCTCTTTCCTTCATATCTTTGAGCATGAGTTTTCATTGCATTGCATTGCATTCAAGCATAGAAAAATAAAGCATCAAGCATTTAGCATTGCATCTTGCACAAGGGCATGTGATCAGGTGATTCTCTAAGGTGTTGATCATCCAAAGAAGAAGACCAAGTGTTTTTCACAAGCTTCAAGGACCTCTTACATCATGTATCATCTCTATTTGATCTCACAAGTCATGGGAATAGGAGAATTCATCAAGAAGATTGGACAGTGCATGATCTCCTATAGAAGGCAATCAAAAGTTGGGATCTGACCCCCAAATGAGCAAGCTCTTTGATTCTTTATCATCTCCAAGTGGCACATGTCATCATTGGTGGACATGATACACATCATATTTAGAGAAATTTGAATTTGGAGGATGTGTTATCTCCTCCTAACCAGAGGGTACCAAAATTAGGGTTTGCTTTAGAATCAATTTATTTCCGATTTTTTGGGCAAGAATTGATCTCATGGTATCCCTTATGTCCTCAAGTGTCTAGGGAGGGAAGATTGCCCATCAATTTGTTTCAGAAGGTTTTCAATTGATCAGAATTTTCAACATCAGGAGAATTGGGAATGAGGTCAACTGTGCAGTGGAAAAGTCAACCCTTGACTTTTTGAGGTCAACATCATGATTTTCAAGTCAAATATGGTCCATGGACAATATTTGATCAAGAAATCTTAAAGGATTCATGAAAAATCAAGAAAGTTGCAAAGTTGCCATTTTTGGAAGAAACTAGGTTTTAGAACTTACTATTTTTGGCAACTTTTGCATGTTTTAGTAGCTACTTTCAAGGTCAGATTTCTCAGTGATCCAAGCCCCATTTCAATTTTCCTCAAACATGAAACTTATAAAGCTCATTCCAAGCTTTCCAACCATGTAAAGTTTGTCCCATTTGGATCATTTTTTGAGAGAGTTATGATGTTTTAAAGATGGAGGTTTCAAGTTGGACAATTGGAGTTACTTTTGACAGCTTGGTACACCAATGTTCTTAGCCAATTTAGAGTTATTTCCAAGCCATGAATTGAGATACTTCTAACATGAAAAGTGTAGAGGGAAATCTCATCTTTCTAAAGCATCCAAGTTTGTTTCATTTGAGTCATTATAGTGGAAATTCTACATGTTCAAAGATGGTATCAACAAGTTGTTAAAATGTGTTTACAACTTAGAACTTTTGGCAGATTTGGGGGACAACTTTTCCAAGCAAGTTTTCATACGTTTCCAAGTGTAGTCTCAACTTGGTTTCAACATTAATTTTGTTCCTTGACATGCCAACTTTTCAATGCTTCAAAAACCTCTCCATTTGAATCCATATTCTTCAAGTTATGTGCACACAAAGTGGAAGGTTTTAATTTGAAACTTAAAGTTTGGTGTGACACATTACTTAGCATGCGATGACCACTTTTTACAACACACACCCTACACTTCCCAGCCATGCGCATAACCTTATTTTCCATTACCCAAAATGGCCAAACAATTGCCAACGACTATATTACTCTCTCATGCACACACCTTGCACTTTTGAGTAAAAATAGAAAAGAACAAAATGGTGGTACAATCTGGCCTCACACTCTGCTCACGTGACTGCTATTTCCACCACCTCCTCTCTTTCCAAATCACAACAAATCATCACACTCTACATGACAACCCGTATGCCCTTCTCTTCTCAAGTTTTGGCAAAGTTTTCCAAAAGAATTGCCCACTTCTTCTCAGGCCCATTTAACCTCTCATAACCCGCCATATTTAAAGGAGACAAACCCTAGAAACCAAAGGAGGACTCTCATTGTGTGCAAGGAGATTAGAGCAGCTCACTCTCTCAAAAACTTCTCTCTCTTCGAGTTGGGTTTCTCATTCAAGTTTTCTCCATTTTCTTGCTCGAGTGAAGCTTGCTGAAGGAGTTTGGTTGGTTTTCTGAAGCTTTCACAAGGTATTGAAGAAGCACTGGACTTGCCTCCACTAGGTAAGATTCTTTAACCTCTTTTTTAAGCTCTCTTTTCCATATCTAACCATGCTCATACACTGCATCTGAAATAGCTTGAAATGATGATGTTTGTTTGATGGATTGAATCTGAATATGTTGACATGTTTGAATGTTCGAAATAATGTTTGTACCCGTGTCTTTGAGTCATTTTCTCTCTATGTTTGAGTGATATTTGTGGAAAACAAATTGTACAGTGTTGAGCTTTATTCTTCGAACTTCATTTCTGGGTTTTATTTTGCTTGTTTTGATTAAGTTTTCATGAAGATATTGTTGTGTGAAGTTGCGGGTTCAAACATGGTTAGGGTTGCATTTATCGTGTTCTTGCTGGTTGTGTTAGTGTGTGCATGGAGAAGACGATGAGGTGTCGTCGCGTGTTTGGCTGGACCATTTTTTTGTCTTTTTCCTACTTAAAATAATTGTGACCGATTGATGAAGTGTATGTGTTGCTGCGTTACTTTTTTTCCTTTCCCTTTTCTTATTTCGTTTATTTATTTATTTATTCTGATGGTGTATTGGGCCTTGCTTTTCTACTTTCCGCACCCTCCATTTTGGCCCAAGCACGCGTGTACTTGGAATCTTGAGTTGCTGATAATTGCTATTGCACCCCCGTCTGTTTGGTGCTTCATTCTAATTTATGTTTTCTTTTTTTTCATTTTTAGTTTTCAATTTTGTTCTAATTAGCAAACATCTTATAAAAATCCCAAAAAATACTTTTCTGAATATTTAATATCTTACCTTATTTTTCATATTTTTATTTTTATTTTTAATTTATTTTCCCTATTTTATTTTGAATTAATTTAAGGATGAGTTTCCAATGATGCCCTTCATCTAGGGTTAGGAACTTTTGTGACTTTTACTCATCATTTGAGATCAATCTTTTGGTTACTAGTAGGGGATCATATGAGGATATTTTGGTGTTGATTTGATGATGGTTTGAGTTAATTTTAGTGACTTTCCATTCGACTTTGGTGGACCCTCGATCTTTGTTCGGTTATGTGCATATCTTGACTTGTGAAGCACTTTTGAACATGCTATTGATCTAGTTCTGTTCCAATCCTTTTGAACTTGTTAATTAGATGATTAAACTTGTCTTTTAATTTTCTTTGGGAATTTATTGAACCATTTTGCTATTTTTGGTTGTTTTTTACTTGTGGTGTGAATTTGATTGAAGCATGTTTGAACCCTTGACCTAGTTTGGATGCTTTTGATTACATGTGCTTGAATGACGCTTGATATGATTACATGGTGTGATCCTATTCTGTTTGAGCTTGTCTATGTCTTTAGAGTCTTCCTCATTGATTCATTTTCTAATTTGATCTTGATTTTCTAAGTTGATGTTGTTTTGACTTGAATTTCGTGGTATGTTTGACTTAATCATGTGAAATGTTTCTTTGTTTGATACAACCAATGCATGAGGCTTTTTGTTTGACTTCTATGACATGCTAGAGGTTCTGACCCTCTTGGTTTAAGGTGCTTTATGTGACATGTTCTCACTCTTTGCTTCACATGTTTCTTTGTTTGTTGGCATGAATGATAAGTGGATGTTTTATCTAATTTTGATGCATGTTTGGAATGTGTTGCTTAATGATTCATCTTGTGTGACTTGAGTTTGATCTTGATATGTTGTGGATACATATGCTACTGCCCCTTGAGTTCATTACTTGGTTTTCATCTCACTTGATCATCTTGGTTTGTTTTGTATGATGCATATCATCATCATTGGTTTTGTGGTTTCTTTGGCTCCTAATGCATCATAATGTGAAACATTCTTGCATGTTTGGATTAGATGATCATGATATGAATTGAATTCTGACTTGGTTTCACTTTCATCTTATTTTGTTCATGTCATCTTTGTATGAAACCTTAGTGTGTGAAATTGTGAATCTTGTGCAAGTTTACTTGCATCCTTTCTTGTGTGCCTTCACTTGCGTACTTGATATGTGCTTGTATGATCTTTGAAGTATGTTTTATGTTATGATTTGGATATGATGATTATGATGTGCTTGCTGCCCCATCTTGTTTCTCATCTTATCTTTCTCCTTCTTCTTCATCTCTTTCACTCTTTCTCTTCCCTTGAATCTCAAGACTTGTTTAAGTCTTGGATTCCTTTCCCTTTAGAGCTACCTAGTCCAACTTAATTTTCGATTAAGCTTGGAGTAGGATTAGCATTAGGTTTTAGTTAGGCTTCCTCTTTCAAACCTCACTAACCATAGGACCTCCATGCATGATAACGTTAGGACCCTTAGTCTCCCTTTAGAGTTTCCTTTGCGTTTTCTCTTCTCATCTTCAAGCAAAAGTAAAAAATACTTAATAAAGGCAAAACAAACATTGTATTTAGGCCTTTCATGCAAGAACAAGATAGTGAGGGATCTTCTCTCATTTTCTTGGAATGTTTAGCGTGCGTCCCATCTCGGGTCGTTATGCGAGGCATTCGATCTTACATGAGGGACTTAAATACAATGTGCGTTACAAAACACAAAACAATCAAAACACTTCTTTCTTAAAAACTTCCAACAAACAATAATGTCTTTCCTTCGGGAATTCTCTTCTCATCCCATTCACTCTCAGCGTACGAACGTGCTTCTACTCGTTCTCTTGCAAGATGGTAACGCACTCGGACCAGCGAGCCTGCAACACCTAAGCTAGAACGTTAGCCGTTCCCTAAAAAAACACAAACAAAGCGACCCTCGTTGAGGGGAACTACGTCGCTCTGATTCTCATGCTCCCGATGAGATACGTAGGCAGTGGGGTAGGGCCCATTCGAGCACTTCTTTTATTTTCCCTACATTTGTTCCTTCGTTTCTTTCCATTCTCATTCTTTTTCCTTTCTAGTAGCAGTGGAGCTCCAGACGACGACACCCTTTGATCGAGACAAGCAAGCGTGGATCCCATCGGGTATGATGGACGCGTGGGGGTGCTAATACCTTCCCTGCGTGTAACCGACTCCCGAACCCAGTTCTCTTGGTCGCAAGACCATGCTCTTTCCTTCCCTTCCCTTCAGGTTTATGCGGTGTTTCCTTTCCCTCTCTTGGGATAAATACACATTGCTGGCGACTCTGTTTCGGTGCCACTTTCGCGTTTGTACTTGGATGAAAATCCCGGGAGCGACAATTTGCAAGAAGGGTTAATTGGAGACATCTATTTCCCTTCCTTAATCAGCTCAACAGGATAAAAAATGAATCGAACTATAGTACCAAAGCGACAGTGATTTGAAACCACAAAAATCGCGCCACAGAAAAGTGGCGATCACAGTGGGAGGCATTCTTTCTTGCATTCCCAAGGGATGAAACCTTAAGTTCTCGAAATGTCACAGAAATAGCGACTCTGCTGGGGAGTCATTGTCTGTATAGGATCATAAGACTAGAGGTCTAGGATGATTAAGACAAATATATATACTGCTTTTCCTAATTGATATCTGTGTTTATTTTTCTGCTAATGGGAATGCGTGTGATGCCGCATGTGGAAAGATTGAGTATACACCTAAGATAGGGGATGGCATTATACGGGTAATCTTACGGGGAGTGAATCCCCGTTAAGAGTCCTTGGTCGACCATCAGACTCAGTGGAGACTCCCTTTGCAGATACATTTCCTATACGACTTCGGTTGTTGAAAGTAGTGTGGTCGATTGGGTTATCTGAGAAGCTGAGGTTTTTAGTAGACTGAAACCATTTTGTAGTGCGGAAGTTATCAGGAATAGTTGTCACACGATACTACCCTCATTTGAGATCACTCTAAGATACATCAGCTCGCTGGCGATCCACTTGTTGTTGCTATCCCAAGAGGGGTCAATGATTTTGCGGACAGGTACAAAAAATCACCAGTATAAACCTTTGGGGATGGGTAAAGCCTTGACTTCATGACACCGACCTTTTGACCCCATGTTTTTTCTATGTTTTTGTGTGCTGCATTCATGCATTCATTTCATTATAAAACATTAAAACGAAGAAAAATCTTTTGTTCTAGTCTCTCTTTTTCAAATTAAACTAAGACAATGATTGCAAATGTCAGATAAAGAGATTGCGCTAATGGATTTCGGTATAAGGAAAACTCACAAGTACACCTTCAAGGTTCCAAAACTAGAGGATTTAAGAGGTCTGGCGAGAATGATCACCAACCCCGAGGCTTTCAGAGCCAAGTATGGAGGACTGCTGTCTCTGTTAAGGGTCCATGTAATTGAAGGAATCATATCCACACTAATCTAGTTCTACAATCTGGTGTATCACTATTTCACATTCCCAGATTATCAGCTAGCACCAACACTGGAGGAGTACTCTCACCTGACTGATTCACATATTACTGACCAAGCTCCCTTTTCTGGTCTGAAAGAAATTCCAAAGGATCAAACCATTGCGAAAGCAATCTATTTGGACGAGTCAGAAGTCAGGACTCACATGACCACTAAGGGGGGAATCCAGGGTTTGCCAGCCCAGTTCTTGACAAAGAAAGCTCTATACTTTGCTAGTATAGGGAACGTGTCCGTTTTCGAGAGCATCTTTGTTTTTCTCACCTACGGGTTATTTTTATTTCCCAACATCGATAACTTTGTAGATATCAATGCCATTAAGGTTTTTCTGATTGGAAACCCTGTACCGACCTTGCTGGCAGATACTTATCATTTGGTACACTTGAGGAATTTGTACAGCGAAGGAATGATCACATGTTGTGTACCCCTGCTATACAAATGGTTCACTTCCCACTTACCCAAGTCTACTGCATTTTGGGATCAAAAGAATACTTTACGTTAGTCGCAGAGAATCATGTCTCTTACCAACTCTGACATCGATTGGTACAATCGAATCTATGACGGGATCAAGATCATTGACCGTTGTGGAAATTTCCCAAATGTACACCTTATAGGAACTAAGGGAGGAATCAATTATCATCCAGTATTAGTTCGTCGTCAATTTGGATACCCGATGAGGCATGTCCCACGAAATGCTCATTTGGAAGGTCTTTTCTTCAAGGAAGGAGAAAACGGCAAGGCACTAAAGACGGAAATAGTGCACGCCTGGAAACACATTCATAGAAAAGGACGAGAGTCTCTAGGAAAACCAGACCGTGTCTTGTTGGAGCCTTATCTCCACTGGGTACAAACTAGAGCTCTAAAGCTGAGGAGGCCTTACCCTCGTCAGGAAGTTCTTCCATTAAGGGACTCAGTCCTTTATTTTATGTTTGAGACAGAAAAACTTCAGGTTGCGCTCAACAAAGTTCAGCAGGAGAAGAGGTCTTGGAGGAACAAGTACCGTACTCTCAATGTGGAGTGTAAGAAAATACAACAACTATTGAAAGATAAAGATGCTCTGATTGAGATTTTACAGCAACATGCTATAGACAATCAGGATGACCAAAGGAATTTGCTCACTTCTTTCACTTGGCAAAGGAATAACGACCCGGCAACGGCCCAAGAGCCCCGGTTAAAGAAAAGGAAAGTACCAGAACCAGCACCTAAGCTCGCTTCCGAGAGGACTCAGGACCCATAAGTTTAGATTTCCTTTTACAACACTTTGTAAATTACTGTATTTCCATTTCCGGAATCTTTGAATTCAATAAAACAGGGTTTCCCCACCGTTTTATATTTGCAATCTAATTGTCGAAGTTTACTTTGAATAAACAAAAAATATATACAATTAATATAATCATTGCATATCATTCATCATTCTCATGTAACGCATTCTTCTTACCTGCGAATCTCATGTTGGCGTCTCGATTCTAGAGTCAAACTGTCTCATTCGTACAATACTCGGGCCAATCGTCAGAAAAAGATGGATGATCTCGAGGAAGAGAACAGAGAGTTGAGAGAAGAGATCGACACTCTAAAAGAGGATCTGAGAAAGCTTCATAACGACATGCAAGCTATAGCAGAAGCTCAAATGCAACAACAAAGGACTGTGATCTCAGAGATCACATCAATGCCCATAGTGGAAAATTATGATCCTAGGTACAAAATTCCAAAAGATCGTCCTTGGGGCATGCCTATTAACTATATCCCGGAGGGATATATTCCGCCATCACTAAAGATCCGGAAACTTCAGCAGGAGCTGCTGGGCCTGAAGGTTACAAACTTCGGGAAAACGAAGATGTCAGGGGCGTGACAGCAACTCCTGAAGGCTACAAACTTCGGGAGGCACCGAGAGTCTCGACCATAATGACTATACCACCACCCATGGTACACACTGTACCAGAAGGACAAATTCCACAGATACCTTCTGGTGGAAACGAAAGTATGTTCGACAGAATGAATGAGTTCCAGGAACAATTCCTAGAGATGAAGAAAGAACTACAAGACCTTCGCTATCAGGATTTATTTGGAAAGGACGCCGCAGACCTTTGTTTGGTCCCCAATGTGAAAGTTCCGCACAAGTTCCAGGTACCCGATTTTGAAAAGTACAAGGGTAACTCTTGCCCTCAAAGCCACTTGGTGATGTACGCTCGGCGAATGTCAGCTCAGACAAAGAACTAGGAGCTACTAATTCACTACTTTCAGGATAGTTTAACCGGTGCCGCACTCAAATGGTACATGGGTTTAAACCTCAATAAGATCGGCACTTTCAGAGATCTTGGCGCTGCCTTTGTTCGACAATATAAGTATAACTTGGACATGGCACCAGACAGAGATCAACTCAGATCGATGTCACAGAAGGACAAGGAAACCTTTAAGGAGTACGCTCAAAGATGGCGTGAAATTGCCGCTCAGATTTGTCCACCACTTGAGGAAAAAGAGATGACAAAGATCTTCTTGAAAACCTTGAGCTGATTTTACTATGACAGAATGGTCGCCAGTGCGCCCAGTGACTTTACCGAAATGGTAGGCATGGGATTTCGTCTTGAGGAAGCAGTCCGAGAAGGACGGTTAGTTAAAGACGCTGGATCATCAAGTAATACAAAATGATACGGTAGTGCTCTCCCTAAGAAAAAATAGCAAGATATTGGGAATATCTCTCTCGGAAAGCAAAGGCGACGATACCAACCAATAGCAGCCGTAACTCCTGCTATCAACCCCGCGCATGTTCCTACGTATCAATCTCAGGTTGCTCAGAGCCAACCGAATCAACAACAATATCAGCAAAGAACACAACAGCCTCTTCAGCAGGCTCGCCCCCCGTACAACAACAACCGTACAACATAACCAACAGGGTTCGACCCTATACCGATGTTATACGCAGAATTGTTTCCACTCTTACTGGTCAAGGGACACGTCCAAACCAGGTCTCCTCTTACAGTACCGGAGAATCTGCCTTTTTGGTTTAAAGCGGATCAGACTTGCCCTTACCACCAAGGAGGACCAGGGCAAAACATAGAAAACTATCTCAGTTTTAAATCCGATGTGCAAAAGCTTGTTAGGAGTGGGGTTTTATCTTTTAAAGATACGAATCCGAATGTTCTCACAAACCCGCTGCCTCAACACGAGAAAGCCGCAGTAAATTTGATAGAAGGAGAGTCGAACAACAGCTATCAAATTCATGATGTACTCTTATTAAGGGCCAACTTGGTCAAGATGCATTGTAGACAGAGTGGATATGGCCATATGCCACCTCATAATTATCACCAGTGTGATATATGCTCTAAAAACAATCAGGGATGTTTCGTGGTGCAATCAGCTCTACAGGAACAGTTGGATCTCAGATGGATCCAAGAGCATCGAGTTCGTGGAGTTAACATGACTTATACATGTTACCACATTATTCAGAACCATGACATCCGTGCAATGAATGTCAACTTGGTGGCAATGCACTCAAGGCAAAACCAGTATCATAATATGCCACGGCATGATCACAATTCCTATCTGACTTGCTCGGTAAATAAACAGGGATGCTCTTTCGAACAAGAGGCCCTCCAACGTCAGATGGATCTTGGATGGATCCAGGACTACCGTGATAGAAATCCCTATCGGATCAATATGATTCAAATCTTCGATATTTGTTTGATGAATACCAGCTTGGTGGAGTTACACGCCAGACAAGTCTAACTCGATTTTCTCACTTCACATAATTATCTGAGCTGTAAAGTATGTTGTGAGAGTAACCAAGGGTGCGCTCTTGTTAAAAGAACTTTACAACACTTGTTAAGCCACTGGTGGCTTCCGATCTATATGGATGAAAACACACAACAAATCAGTGTGACAAACGGGAACCCTACTAGGCATCAAAGTCAGGATGTCTGATCTATGAAAATAGACCTGGTGAGGTTACACTACATTCAAAGCGGACGTGGCCAGGTGCCACCACATAACTACGAGTGCTGTAGAGTCTGCTCGGAAAATAATCAAGGATGCTACCTCGTGCCAGCAGCCCTTCAGAGTCAGTTAGACCGCAAAGAGATTCAACAATATTCAGTTTCGGGGTCTATCAACTGGATGCCAGACTATTTCGCTGATCAGATTAAGGATGTTGTCGTAATCTCTGATCATGAAAGGACCAAAGTTGTTTGTACCATCATCCCTCTACTTGACGAATCGAAGGTTCTTAACCAAGAATTGATTGAAGTTACTTACGATGGTCAGAAAAATCAGAAGGCTCCTGTGGTTATTTATCTGCCGGGACCGCTACCATATGAATCAGCTACAACGATCCCTTACAAATACGGTGCAACAATAATTGAGAATGGAAAGGAAATCCCATTACCCTCCGTCCTGAATATTACAGACATTAGTCGAGTAACACGGAGTGGTCGAATCTTCAACAGAGGAGTTGGAGAAGCTAACAGAGAAAAGGAACCTCAAACAGAAGTTCCCAATCCACCAGTCAGTCAATCTAGTAATCCTGACCTTTCAAAGAACGATGATGAGATGCTGAAGCTCATCCAAAGGAGTGAATACAACATTGTTGATCAGCTGTTGCAATCTCCTTCAAAGATCTCCGTGTTATCTCTTTTACTCAGTTCCAAAGCCCACAGAGAGGCTTTACAGAAAGTCTTAGAATAGGCCTTTGTGGAATAGGATGTGTCAATACGGTAATTCGATAGTATCGTCTCTAACATCACTTCCTGCAACAACTTGGGGTTTAGTGATGAGGAATTGCCAGAAGAAGGCAAAAGCCACAACATGGCGCTCAATATCACAGTCAAATGCCAGGACGATGCTTTACCCAGCGTACTGGTAGACATCGGATCGGCTCTCAACGTCATGCCGAAGTCCACTCTAATGCAACTATCATTCAAAGGATCTCCAATGAGAGGCAGTGAGGTCGTCGTTAAAGCATTTGACGGGTCTAGAAAAACAATTATTGGTGAAGTCGACCTTCCCATAACTATCGGTCCTTACACTTTCCTAGACACTTTCCAGGTCATGGACATCAGGGCAACATACAGTTGCTTATTAGGAAGACCTTGGATACACCAGGTTGGGGCAGTCACTTCGACACTGCACCAAAAACTGAAGTTCGTCAAGAACGATCAACTCGTCACGGTCTGTGAAGAACCAGCCTTGATCGTGAGTAACCTTTCATTATCCACTTGTGTAGAACCCGAAGGGGTTGTTGAACGCAGTTCCAGGAACTTTCGGTGAGCAATGAAAATCAGTCAGAAAAAGGAACATCGATTTCCTCATACAAAGATGCTCTCAAATTAATCGAGAGTAACAACGCAAAAGGATGGGGACAGCTTATCATTCTTATTGATAATAAAATAAAGAAGGGTCTTGGTTTTTCTGCAACCTGTACCCAGACTGCCGCTAATGGTGAAAGTCTTCATCCCATTCATAACTTCTTCCATAGTGGAGGTTTCCTTCACCCAGTGTCTTAAGAAGTACATACCATCAACGAGGGAGATTCCTCTGACACAGATGAGGAATGGAAGTCCTATCTTAACAGGTACGGTTATATGTCTTAGGAAGAGGTTCCTACGCCATTTTGTTATCCTGCACAAAGTCCGAGATTTATACTGAGGTCAGACGTCGAAATGATATACGGAGATTGTGATCCTGAAGGATGTCGTGCTCCACCAAACTCATTAGAGGAAGACACTCTGATGAAAGACAACTTTGACCACGACTATTATGGCGCGATGGATGGTCTGCATATCTGGCAGCCGTACCTAGGAGACTTGGGGCAAGAAAATCAGCCGAACAATGAAAATCAGCTCAGCATCATTGGAAAAAATACCCGTGTCCCCACCATGTCATGGGATCAACACACATGTCATTCAGAAAACGTTCAGCGCGACGATGAATTTGAAAAGTTTGCAGGACTAGAATTCATTAACTATGCTTTTCCCGAGGTCAACGTCATCGAAAAGGATGACTCCTCCAGTTCCAAAGAAGTGTGGGACACCTTGGGACAACCGAGTGGCAAATACGACTTCATGGTCAAATACACTACTCCCGAAGCTCTCGTATCAGGCTCGAAGACATTCCACTAACTGGATGGGGAGATATACCTGAGAGAACAAATACTATACAAAATACAACTGAGGAATCCTCCTACGACAACTCTGCCTGGGAGACAGATTCCAATGATCCTGCTTCGCTAGAAATCAACGTTATTTCTGAAGACAAATCAAGAAAGGTACCAGACTTTCTGATTCACCGAGGAGTTCGCCGCCAATGGGTTGCAGTCGATGTTTCGAAGATCGTTCATAAGTCAAAGTAATGGCCATCTTTGTTTTAACCTTTCACCCTGCCCAGGTGAAACGGATGTGTTGATAGGGCTCACTTTCTGTAAATATCCCTCTTCGCTTTTCCCAAAGTGACTGGGTTTTGTTTTATAGGGCTGTAGTTTCAAGAATCGACAAAATCATAAATAAATAAACGTCGTTCTGTAATTTCTGCATTAATTGCTGTTTTCTCTTTTTGCTTTTTCAGAAAATGGTAATCCTTAAAAACAATTCAAATAATAAAAACAAGCAATTTTCAGAAAATACACTGCACGCACTCTTGAATTTTCTCTATCTCTTCTAAAAAATAATCATAACGTCATGCAGATTGCTTGTTTTAAACTTCGTTGAAACATACGATCCAATGCCTTCTCCCAACTTTGAATTCCCGGTATTTGGGGCTGAAGAAGAAGATGACGACGAAATTCCAGAAAAGATCTCCCGACTCCTCAGGCAAGAGGAAAGGTCCATTAAACCTCACAAAGAGCCGTTGGAAACGATCAACTTGGGCTCAGAGGAAGAGAGAAAAGAGGTCAAGATTGGGGCCCTACTCAGTTCAGCTGTCAAAGAAAGTTTGATAAAGCTTCTCAAAGAGTTTCCCAATGTATTCGCTTGGTCCTACCAGGATATGCCAGGGTTAGATACCAGCATCGTGGAACATCATCTACCATTGAGATCAGAATGTCCACCAGTAAAACAGAGGTTGAGACCAACTCATCCAGACATGGCCATCAAAATCAAAGGGGAGGTACAGAAACAGATTGACGTGGTTTTCCTCGCCACATCAGAATATCCTCAATGGTTAGCCAACATAGTACCAGTTCCAAAAAAGGACGGAAAAGTCAGAATGTGTGTAGACTACAGGGATCTGAACAAAGCAAGTCCGAAGGACAACTTTCCTTTACCACACATTGACATGCTGGTTGACAGTACAGCAAAGTTCAAAGTCTTCTCCTTCATGGATGGATTCTCGGGCTATAATCAGATAAAAATGGCGCCGAAAAACATGGAGAAAACTTCCTTCATCACCCCATGGGGTACCTTTTGTTACAAGGTAATGCCGTTTGGTTTGAAGAACGCCGGGGAAACCTATCAAAGGGCCATGACTACTCTGTTTCATGACATGATACATAAAGAAATCGAGGTATATGCCGATGACATGATTGCAAAATCTAGAACAGAGGAAGAGCATGTGACCCACCTGTCAAAACTTTTTGAGCGGTTGAGAGAGCATAAACTCCGCTTGAATCCCAACAAATGCACATTCGGTGTCTGTTCAGGGAAACATTTAGGGTTCATCGTCAGCCAGAAAGGAATTGAGGTTGATCCTGACAAGGTCAAGGCCATTCAAGAAATGCCTTCTCCAAATACTGAAAAACAAGTCAGGGGATTCCTGGGACGTTTGAACTACATCTCTTGATTCATATTCCTCATGACCGCAACATGTGCGCCGATTTTCAAATTACTCAAGAAGAATCAGGACTACGTTTAGACAGAAGACTGCCAAACTGCCTTCGACAGTATCAAGGAATATCTGTTGAACCCACCGATTCTATCACCTCCAGTGGAAGGAATACCACTGATCAACAACCTAACAGTCTTGGAAGACTCAATGGGTTGTGTACTTGGCCAACAAGACGAAACCAAAAGGAAAGAGTCTGCCATTTACTATTTGAGCAAGAAATTCACCGACTACGAGACTCGGTACACTATGCTCGAGAAAACTTGATGTGCTCTGGCTTGGGCAGCCAAACGTCTTCTGCCAGTATATGATTCATCACACTACTTGTTTAATCTCCGAAATGGATCCAATCAAGTACGTCTTTCAAAAGCCTGCTCTCACGGGAAGGATTGCCCGTTGGCAGATGTTGTTATCCGAAAACGACATCGAGTACCATGCTCAGAAAGCAGTCAAAGGAAGTATTTTAGCCGATCATTTGGCTCATCAACTGATTGACGATCAAGAATCAGTCGGATTTGACTTCCCAGACGAAGATGTCATGTATCTAAAAATGAAATACTGTGATGAACCACTACCCAGTGAAGGGCTAGAACCAGGATCTCAATGGGGATTAATTTTTGACGGACCTGTCAATCACTACGGAAACGAAATTGGGGCAATCATTGTTACCCCTCAGGGTACCCATATTCCTTTCACCTCCAGACTAACATTCAAGTGTACAAACAACGAGGCCAAATACGAAGCTTGTATCATGGGTCTCGAAGAAGCGATCGATTTGAGGATCAAGAACTTGGATGTATATGGCGATTCAACCCTAGTTATCAATCAAATCAAAGGAGATTGGAACACATACCAATCAGGACTGATTCCTTACAAAGACTCGCAAGAAGGTTGTTACCTTTCTTCAACATAATCGAGTTTCATCATATCCCTCGTGAAGAGAATCACATGGTTGATGCATTAGCCACCCTCTTTTCCATGATTAGTGTAGGTCAATGGGACGACTTACCTAAGATTGACATAATGCGCCTTGAACGGCCCGCTTATATCGTCATGATTGAAGCAGTCATAGACGACAAACCTTGGTATCACGATATCAAATGCTTCCTTCAGAAACAAGAGTATCCACCTGGGGTATCCAAAAAGAACTGAAAGACCCTCAGAAGACTAGCAGGTAGCTTCTTTCTGAGCGGTGATACACTCTATAAGAGAAACTTTGACATGGGCTTGCTCCGATGAGTAGACAGACCAGAAGCAGACATGATGATAAAATAAATTCACGAAGGATCCTTTGGCACTCATGCCAATGGACACACAATGGCGAGAAAAATTCTAAGAGCAGGGTACTATTGGTTAACCAAGGAATCCGACTGCTACAAGTACATGAGGAAGTGTCACAAGTGTCAGATATACTCAGACAAAATCCATGTACCGCCAACACATCTCAAAGTTCTTTCTTCCCCATGGCCTTTTTCCATATGGTGAATCGACATGATTGGCATGATTGAACCTAAAGCTTCAAACAAACATCGGTTCATCTTGGTAGCCATTGATTACTTCACGAAGTGGGTCGAAGCAGCGTCATACGCCAATGTAACCTGACAAGTGGTGGTCCGATTTATCAAAAACAATATTATTTGCCGTTATGGTGTTCCAATCCAGATCATTACTGATAATGGATCCAACTTGAACAACAAGATGATGAAAGAGTTGTGCGCTGAGTTCAAGATCAAACACCATAACTCATCTCCCTACCGACCCTAGATGAACGGAGCGGTAAAAGCGACTAACAAGAACATCAAGAAGATAGTTCAAAAGATGGTTGTAACCTATAAAGATTGGCACGAGATGCTACCCTTTGCTCTTCACAGTTATCGCACATCTGTCCGTACTTCAACAGGGGCAACCTCTTTCTCTCTAGTATATGGCATGGAGGCAGTGCTTCCCATAGAAGCAGAGATTCCATCAATCTGGGTATTGATGGAAGCTAAGCTAACAGAAGCGGAATGGGGTCAAAGTCGACACGATGAACTGAATCTGATAGAAGAAAACTGAATAACGGCACTATGCCATGGTCAGCTGTATCAACAAAGGATGAAGAAGGCGTTTGACAAAAAGGTCCGACCTCGCGTCTTCAGGAAAGGAGACTTCGTGATAAAAAAGATACAATCATTCCTCACTGATTCGCGGGGCAAATGGACTCCGAATTATGACGGTCCCTATGTGGTCAAGAAAGCTTTCTCATGTGGCACCTTGAGACTCGCAACCATGGATGGAGAAGAGTTTGTCTACCCCACGAATGTTGATGTAGTCAAGAAATACCTTGCCTAAATAAAATAAATAAATAAAAACGTCTCGGTGGATTGAAAACCCGAAAGGGAGGTCCAGGCAAAAATTAGAGACATAACCAAAAGTCATCCCGGTGGGTTGGAAATCTCAAAGTACAATCCAGGAAAAAATTAGGGATTAATGGAAAGTAACTACGTCTGATCAGTTCAACTCCTCAGCAGTAACGCCATCCATCAGAAGAAAAACTCCAGTCAAGGTCATCTTCGACAGAAGCTCAGGATGTCCAGAATTTAAAGTTGGGTGAAGGATAGCGGTCGTCATGTTTCAATGTTGCCCTTTTTCCCTTAAATTACCATTTTCTAAACTTTGTAAATACTCTATGGAATCACGCGCTTGGCTGATTTCCATTCTATCAATAAAATTTGAGCCCTTGTGCTTTTGTTTACAATTCTTATTTGTTTTAGCTTTACAGAACGACGTTTTAACATGATTAACGATTCTTGAAATAAAACAAAAATGAATTTTACTTGTCAAACTTTTTTCTGCTTTTAAAATAAAGATGGTAATTTCTTTTGACTGTTGAACATCGAAAGAACATCGATCGTTTCTCCAAAAGCAATTGAGCTTCAAAGTGCAGAATCTAAGTACTCCTTCTTAGCCAGTACACGTGAATGAAGGATCAACTGTGTCAGAGACCAGGTTTCGTCTGACACCTTCGGCAGAGTTCTTATCTCCTAAGCCCGACCAACATTGTTCCCTGTAGGGACTATCTCTCCTAAGCAAGGCAGAATTGCTATTTTCTGAACCAGCGATACTTTTCATCTCCCGCTGTGGCCGAGTATCCAGTCGTGTTCATCCACTAGTCTGTATGTCGCGTCAGTTTTGTCAGTTTATACATACATACATCATCCATTATTGATTTACATTCATATTCATATTGCATCACTATCACTCTAGTCGGTCTTGTTCCCTAGTGATAAAAGTCCTCTCAATTAAGTTGTCAGTTCTTTCCTCATCAGGAAGTGAATCATCTAAACGATCTCTACTCCAGTTTATTTCTGGATTGAAGTCGGTCCACGACCACTTTGATAACTTGAACCTCTGAAAGACAAAAAGACCATCTGCAAACGTCACTCTTCGCCATAGAAGATGATATCTTCGCTTTCCAGGATTAAGGAAAATCCCCAGAGAAAGCCTCTTAATCAGAGATTCGGCAGTACAACAGTTTTTCTCTGAAAAAAATCCGCTGACGAAAAGGTCATCGGCACCTAAAAATTGGATCACATCATATGGCATTTCTTCGAGACGATCCCGAGAAAAGTATGATGTAACACCCCCAACCGACAGCAGTCTCTCAAGAGACCTGCTTTCCCCAGTAGAGCCGACAAATGGCATCTCCAACAGAGAAGTTTGTACACCTCTGCAACTCAGACGACTGGGTTCCCCATCAACTCTGACATCAGATCTTTTTCCATCAAATGGCATCTCCCCAGGAAAATTCGGCGAGAAGTTTGAGGAAAACCGCTACGAACAGCGTCCCTTGGTAGGAAACCAGGATCGAGGGGAAGTTTATTTCAGAAGCTAAGACCAGTTCCTTGGTAGGAAACCAGGATCGAGGGGAAATTTATTTTAGCAACTGAGACCTGTTCCTTAGTAGAAAACCAGGATCGAGGGGAAGTTTTACCTTTTCTAAGAATCATCGCTTAGCAAAAGAAGATGAATGTGTAAGCTACCATTCATAACCACCACCCAAAATTCGGGTATTCTGATATTTAATCCTCTTGCACCCCGAATGCCCGAATACCTTCGCCATTCACACCTTCTGGTCCAAGAAGATTAAATAGGGGCATCTGTCATACCCCAAATTTTGACCACTAAGATTCCCCATCATTGTGTAAATCATCATCACAATATGGATGGACCATTATACCTCATTAGTCTCCCCAAAAATGGGTGAGCATCCACTACAATCAAATTTAGGGTTTCTAGCCCTCTCAGAGCTCTTAGACAAAGGATCAATCAAGGAATGACATGATCTTAAATTTTTATAAACCTCTCAAATATCCACAATGGATCAAGAGGACTCCCACCTCAAGAATCAAGCACAATGTTGCAGCATTCCAAGTGGATTAAGCCTCAAGATCGCCAGTGTCACCAAATTAGGGTTTTGGTCGACTGGGGCCCCCAGATGGAAATTTTCCTCTGGGCATGAGCCAAAGGCTTCAAAGCACAACCTAAGATGCTCCAAGGGACATCATGAACCCAATCATCAAGTCAATTTTTCCTTAGGGGATGCATTCATAAAAAATCAGGAATTAGGGTTTCTTGACCTAATTCACCCCTAAGTTGACTTTTGGGACAAAACATGAGCCAAGACCTCAAGAGAGGATTTGAGGGTCTCTAACATACTACATTGATCCATTTGCAACAATGTATTGATCCAAGAAGCTTGATCAACAAGTTTCAAATTCATCAGAACCACAATTAGGGTTTCGCGGGAAAAGTCAACCGTGCCTTTGACTTTTGATCCAGGCATGCTCCCAAACCTTGGGACATGATTCAATACACCCTATAACACCTATGAAATCAATCCATCAAGTTTGATTTAGGTCAAGGACTTGATTTCATAGAGGATCGCACAGTTTGGAGTTCATTTGACAAAAAGTCAACTGTGCACAAAAGTCAACTTTGACTTTTTGAGATTTTTCGCAATTATGGTTCTTTGACCCTAAAATGATGTTAATATGTGATTGGGATCATCATTCATCAAGAAAAATCAAGAAAAGTGGGATAACTTGTAAAAGGGGTAACCATAAAAAACTTAGAAATTTTCTAAGTTATGGAACAAAGTGGCTAGGGTACCAACTTCCAAGGATCATAACTTGAGATCCAAGCAACCATTTGGGTTGATCCAAAGATGGATTTGTAGCTATCATGGCATACTTTAAAAGTGTCAACTACACCTCATTCCAAATCCTCATAGATTTCAAGTTATGATTGGACCAAAATGCCAAAAACATGAAAATGCATCATTTTTCAACACTTAGACAAAATTCTGTCCAAGAGAGATTTTGTTGAAAACATCAAAACTTGCGAGGTTTTTTCACATAGTTGGAAGTGGAATCAATTACAAAGGTAAACATCAATGTTGTTGCATATGTTGCTAAGAATTCAAAGAGCTTATTAGCATGAATTGATTCAACTTGAGCCAAGAGAAATACATGCCCAAAGTCATGCTGCTGCAACTGTTTTGGAAAAATCAGTTTGCACTTTTGCTTACTTTACACGATTTCTGATTCAAGACCAATGATCCCTATGCTACAGTCATATAATCTGATTCTAATCCAAAGGATCCAACTTGCAAAGCTGAGTCCAAAAGCCAAAGGATCTTCCAACTTGAGATCAGTGCATTTTGGCATATTATGCCTTGAATTCAAGGGCATTAATGTGGAATAGTGCACTTTCAAGATTCTTACTCTCCTTAGTCAAGTTCTCTGATTAAACAACAATAAAAACATCTGAAGAATGTGGATTTGGTCAAGACATAACCCTGCTCTTGGGAGGGGCTTGGTTGCCTTGCATGAAAAGAAATGCCACCAAGCCAAAGCCATTGAATGTGATCTGACCCAGCAGCCATTCACTATTCCTCCAAGATAAGAGTTGATCACCTATAAATAGAGGTTCCAATTGATCATTCAAATCACCCCAAAGCAACTTATAGCATTGCTTTCTCTCATTCTCTCTTAAGTGCTAAATTCCTTTGTTTTTGAGCAACCACCATCGGTTTTGAGTTGCAGCCTTAAGCAATCCATTCCAATTGCTCAAACATATCACATATGATGTATATGAGGTGTTCAAACACTTAAACCATCTCTGTAACACCTTTAGCTCAAAATCACTCTTCAACCAAGCCATTATGCCTCAATTCTGCAGTTGGATTCCTCCAACTTGATCAAAAGATTTTCAAAGTGTTCCAAGGCTTCAAAACTATCATAACATGATCCATGCAGAATTCCATTTCAGCTTGCATCAAGGTAAGCTTCAAAACTCTCATAACATGATCCATGCATATTTCCTCGCCTGATAAATTTTGCCAATTGCTTGTCATCATATGTTGAGTGTTTCCCCTCAATCAATTGTTGTTTACAATTCGTATATAGGATTTCCTTGATTTCATGCCAATTTTAGGGTTCTTCAGGTTTTAACTTGTTATGTTCTGATTCAATCCATTTCAACAAAATTGAATATTGCCATCATGATCCTTGTTAAAAAATGCATGAGTTTGGTGTTTAAATCATCTCAAATGGATGAGAGACGAGTAAGATAGGGTGCTTCATGCACGAGCTCGAGGAGGAAGATGGCCATGGCGCCATTCTTCAGGTTTTCCAACCAAGTTTGCCTTATGTTTTTCATTTGCCATGTATATAATGAATTAACATTGCACCCTAGTGGAAACACTAGTATGTTTATGAGTATTGGCAAGCGAGAGGTCTTGGGCTCGAATCCCCCTCGCCCCAAACATCTTTTTTATCACTTTTTCCTATTTTCTTATTTTTTTCATTTTATTTTATTAATGAGTTGAAAAATTAATTTCTCACTCAATTTTTATCATTTTTTATTGGTTCTTTTTCTGAAAAATCACAAAAATGTTGAAATATTTTATTCCAAAAAAAATCAAATTTATATTATTTATTTAATATAATTGGTATTTTTGTGAATAAATTCATTTTTAATTATTTTTAAACATTTAAAAGTGAATATTTATTTTGAAAATCAAAATCAAATGAGTTCTAAATCATCTTGTGATTAAAACCTCATTTTTCAAACCTTAAAAAAAAATCACAAGTGGTTTATCCAAATTTATTTGGTATTTTTATCATTTTTATTGATTTTATTTAAATATTTACTTTTAAAGGAAAATAAAATTAGGGTTTCTTTGATTTTCACCCTCACAAATCTTTTTCAAACTCATTTGGGCCTCTATTAGAGTGTAAGTCTCAACCCCTTTGTAAATACACCACCTTTTGGGCCTCAGTCATTGTATAAGTCCCACTATATTTTTAAAAACAACGGCGCGATCGTTGCCTTTTTAACAAAATCAACTGGGCCTCTCCTCGAGCTATAAGTCCCAATTATTTTTCTTAAAACTCTTTGGGCCTCTAATAGAGTGTAAGACCCAACCATTTTTTAAAAACCAAAATAATTTGGGCCTCAGTGTATTATATAAGTCCCGATACCGTCAAAAATTTCAGCACGATCGTCGCCATTTTAACAAAAATCATTTGAGCCTCTCCTTGAGCTGTAAGCCCCACCACTTGTACAAAAATAAATTATTGGGCCTCTAATAGAGTGTAAGACTCAATCCCCTTTTAACCAAACCCTTTTTGGGCCTCAGACATTGTATAAGTCCCTCTGCATTAAAAGAAAAACCTCGGCGCGATCGCTGTTGCCAAACAAATCATCTGGGCCTACCATCGTGTTGTAAGCCCCATTTCTTTTCTTTTCAAAATCTTTAAGCCTCTAATCGAGTGTAATACCCATCCCCTAGTACATAAAAACTTTTTGGGCCTCACGTATTGTATAAGTCCCTCTGTACAGTTTTTTAAACAATGGTGCAATCATCGTTAAAACTTGGGCCTCTCCTTGAGCTGTAAGCCCCAGCAATCTTTGCAAAGCACTTTCTCCTATGATTTTGAATTCAAATATATGTTGTTATCAAAACTTTCTTTGTTGACCAACTAACCAAACAGCATGGAAGCTCTACAACGGGTAAGTGTTTATCCGCTTTCATTTACCGCTTTCATATGTACATAATTGTATTGTGGGGCTTCTTCACTGTAAGTCTTATTTCACATCCTTTTATATACTTGTCACATATCCACTGTGTAATAATAGTATAGTTATTTGGAGTTTTCCCTGGCAACTACGTCTAGAACTAGGTAAAGCCATGTTGGTCACTCTTAAATACAAACAAAACTAGATCCCCCGTAGGATTCCAGATACAGTCTTCCCTCCTCTTGGGGTTAAACAATATGGAACAAAGAGAAAGGCACTATTCTCGGTGAACCTTTTCTTAGACTGTCACCCTTAGAAATTGTCAAAGAAACTCTAACTCCCTAGAGATGATCTTTTCTCCATGAATGGCATCTCTTGAGTTTCTTCCAAATTCTCGAACTTTCCTGGAATAATCTCTTCTCTGTGAAATGTATTTCTTGAATTTCTCTTGGTTTGGGGACCCACAGGTTTCCTAAAAGCATCCCCGCCTCCTCTTGGGCATTGTACAAGGACCCTTCGGCTTCTTAGAAGTTCTCATGCCTTCTCTTGGGCTTAATACAAGGACCCTGACAACCTCTTAAAGGTATAAGACAGAACTTAGTCATCCTTTGCTAGAGCAGTCTTTCCCGCGTCAAAACTCCGGCCAATTTAGGGTTGATACTCATCCCTTAATGCCCTGCCTCCTCTTGGGCATTGTACAAAAGATAAAACTTTAGATTTGGACAGTCTAAGACCCTTGAGTCTCAAAGACATTCTCAAGTTCCTTTCAAACATAGGAAGAAACCCCGGTCTCTCCCATGAGAGTTCCCCACACTTGGACCCGCTTCAGGATCTCCAGAATCCACAGCGGTAAGGCAGCCTCTTCTTGGGCTTTGTAAAAATGATTCTCCCTAGAAGAGCTAACCTTTTCAGACTCTCTTATTGAGTCAATCACTTTTTAGCCTCTGTTTTGGGCTTTGTACAAGACATATAAAAAAACCACTCTCTTGTTGAGTATAAAATACTCTCTTATTGAGTCAATCACTTTTTAGCCTCCGTCTTGGGCTTTGTACAAGACATATAAAACACTCTCTTGTTGAGTATAAAAGACTCTCTTGTTGAGTCAACCTCCTTTTAGCCTCTATCTCAGGCTTCGTACGAGATAGAAAAACACTCTCTTGTTAAGTATAAAAGACTCTCTTGTTGAGTCAACACCTTTTAGCCTCCATATCGGGCTTCGTACGAGATAGAAAAACACTCTCTTGTTGAGTATAAAAGACTCTCTTGTTGAGTCAACCACTTTTATCCTCCGTCTTGGGCTTTGTACAAGACATATAAAAACATTCTCTTGTTGAGTATAAAAGACTCTCTTGTTGAGTCAATCTCCTTTTAGCCTCAATCTCGGGCTCCATACAAGACAACAAATCACTCTCTTGTTGAGTATAAAAGACGCTCTTGTTGAGTTAATCACCTGTTCAAGACTCTCTTGTCGAGTCAACCCTTTTTAGCTTTCGTCTTGGGCTTTATACAGGACAGATAAAAGTACTCTCTTGTTGAGTCAAACCATTTCAGCCTCCATCTTGGGCTTTATACAAGATACATTCTCCCCAATGGAGTCAAAATCCCTTTTAGCCTCAATCTTGGGCTTTGTACAAGACAGAAAGAACATTTTCCCCGGAAAAGTCAAACTTCCCGCCTCCTCTTAGGCTTTGTATAAAGAAAACCCCGGTTGAGTCAATCAACCTTTTAGCATCAAAGTTGTGTCGTGCTCACAGCATACAAACATCAACAACTCCTCTTTAGAGATGACAAATTCTCTCTCAGCCAAAACCCCTTTAGCTTCACATCTTGGGCTTTGAACAAGATACAAACCACCTTTAGCTTCACGTCTTGGGTTTTGAACAAGACACCAAAACACCTCTTTCCTCCCATAGAATAGGAGGAACTAAGATCGCTCTGATTTCCCTGTTTCGGGAATACGTATGCATAAGATTACAAAATCTTAGCGAGCATACTAATCAAAAACCCAAAATCCCGTACCTTCAGACATCAATCGAAAAGAATCAGACCTAACATCTTACTAATAGCCCAGACACTTGTATTCTTAAGAAAATAACCCTAAGAAGAGCCCCCTCTTGATAGCATCTATAAACCAACAGTTTTGACTGTTTAATCTCAGTTTGCAAGCAGGGTTAATTGGAGACATTTATTTCCCTTCCTTAATAAGCTCAACAGGATAAAAAATGAATCGAACTGTAGTACCAAAGCGATAGTGATTCGAAACCACAAAAATCGCGCTACACATGTATCAGTCCATTATCAACCAAATGAGTCAAGATAAGCTCATACAACAGAGGACCTAAACCTGCAAAGTTTGGCACAAGTCAATGGCTAGAGGAGACCCTTGACCAAAGAACCAAGGCATTCAATATAATCTGATCCAAGCTGCCAAACACTATTGATGCCAAAACAAATTTGGTCTACTATAAATAGAGCTCATTTGTGCTCAAATTAAGTACACCAAAGGTCCTAAGCAGATGTCTTTCTCAGAATCACAACTTTCACTCCAAAAATACCTTCTAACGCAAGTTACTATCGGGTTTTGAGTTAGAGTGTGTTTCCAACCAAACCAATCACACACACACACACACACACCTCACAAACATCATATGTGAGCTGATCAAACACTAAAACAACATCTGGAACACCAAATTCACAAAATCTCCATCCATTTGCTCAAGCTTTTAGCAGAGTTGCAGTTAGGGTGCCACAACTAGTTCCAGCTCATTTCAAATCAATCCAAGCATTCAAACACATCCTTTGAGGTACAAGGAAGCTGTCCAAATCATTGGAACACATCTGTAACACCTCCAAACCAGAATTCAATTCTCACTTGCAGAGGTAACACTTGAACTATCAAACTCATTGAATCATGCACCATAAACATGTTTTCTTGTTACCATTGTGTTTCTGGATGTTTGTAGATCATCTACCCTCAATTAATTGTTGTTTACAATTCGTGTATAGGATTTCATTGAGTTCATGCCAATTTTAGGGTTCTTCAGGTTTTATCATGATATGTTCTGATTCAATTAATTTCAATTAAATTGGGTATTGCCATTGTGTTCCTCATCTGAAAACGCACGATTTTCATATTTGGATCATGTGAAATGATTGAGAGATGAGGGAGATAGGAGCCTTCACGTATCTGAGCTTGAGGTTGAAGATGTCCATGGCGCCATGCTTCAGAAATCCAACTTGTTTTACTATATAATTTTCACTTGCCATGTTATTCTTTAATTGGCATTGCGCCCCAGTGGTTGATCAACTGGTTTGTGTGTATTAGCGAGCGAGAGGTCTGGGGTTCGAATCCCCCTTCCCCCATACCTCTTTTTTATCACTTGTTTCATTTTTTTTACTATTTTTATTTTTCATATTATTTTTGTTAATAAATTTGAAAATTAATTTCTCATTCAATTTTAATCATTTTTTATTGGTTCTTTTTCAGAAAAATCACAAAAATATTAAAGTATTTTATTCTACAAAAAAAATAGATTTATATTATTTATTTAATATAGTTGGTATTTTTGTGAATAAATTCACTTTTATTGTTTTTTAAACATTTAAAAAGTGAATTTTTATCTTGAAAATCAAAATCAAATGAGTTCTAAATCATCATGTGATTAAAACTTCATTTTTAAAAATTTAACCAAAAATCACAAGTAGTTTATTTAAACTTATTAGGTATTTTTATCATTTTTTATTAATTTTCTTTAAAGGATTACTTAAAAAAAAGAAATGAAATTAGGGTATTCTTTGATTTTTGATCCTTATCAAACCTTTCAAAACACTTTTGGGCCTCTAATAGAGTGTAAGACCCAATCCTCTTTTTGTAAAAAAATTTGGGCCTCAGTCATTTGTATAAGTCCCAATACGATTTTCAAAACAACGGTGCGATCACAGTTAAACTTTTTGCCTCTCCTTGAGTTGTAAGCCCCATCACTTGTGTATAAAATAAAATTTTGGCCTCTAATAGAGTGTAAGACCCAACCCCCTTTGTACATAAATAATTTGGGCCTCAGTCATTGTATAAGTCCCACTGTATTTTCAAAATCACGGCGCGGTCGTCGCCTTTTAAAACAAAAACCATTTGGGCCTCCCCTCGTGTTGTAAGTCCCATCTCTATTTTTCAAAACATCTTTGGGCCTTTTGAAAGAGTGTAAGACCTAACCCTTTTGTAAATAAAAACCTTTTTGGGCCTCAGTCATTGTATAAGTCCCGATACAATCTTCAAAACAATGGTGCGATCACTGTTAAACCTCGGGGCTCTCTTTGAGTATAAGCCCCAACAATATTTTCAAAAACAACTTCTCTTTTGATTTAGATTCAAATATACAGTTGTTATCAAAACTTTCTTTAATTTCTTTGAATAACTAACAATACAGCATGGAAGCTTGCTCACCTTTAAGTCTTTATCAGTTTTCTTTTACATGCTTTAATATATATAACTGTATTGTGGGAAGCTGCTCCCTTGTAAGTCCTTCTTTCATATCCTTTTAAATACTTGTCATATATCAACTGTATATATACTAGTATATCTATTTAGATTTTTCCCCGACAACTAGGTCTATAACTAGGTAAAGCTAGTTGGTCACTCTTTAATACAGTCAAAACTAGATCCCCATAGGATTTCCAGATACAGTATTGCCTTCTCTTGGGCTTAAACAATATGGAACAAAGAGAAAGGCAGTATTCTTGGTGAACCTTTTCTCAGACTGTCACTATTAGAACTTGTCAAAGAAATTCAGTTTCCCCAGAGAGGATTAATTCCCGGTGAAACTTCTCTTGAATTTCTTCAAACCCTAGAACTGTTCACTAAAAAAAAGATTATTCCCGGTGAAACTTTTCTTGAACTCTTCTTAAGTTTGGACCTAGGGGCTTCCTAAAAGCATCCCCGCCTCCTCTTGGACTTTGTACAAGGACCCTCCGGCTTCTTAGAAGTTCTCATGCCTTCTCTTGGGCTTAATATAAGGACCCTGAAGACCTCTTAAAGGTATAAGACAAAACTTAGTCATCCTTTGCTAGAGCAATCTTTCCAGTGTCAAAACATCAAACCATTTTAGGGTTGATTCTCATCCCTTAAAACACTTGCCTCCTCTTGGACATCATACAAAGATAAACTCTTCCTTGCCAGTAGACTTGGACAGTCTAATCTTGAGTCTCAAAGACATTCTCAAGTTCCTACAAACATAGGAGAAACCCCGATCATTATGGATCAATCTCCAGTAGAGTTAAAACCCATGGGTTCTAAAACCCAGTCTCTCTCCTAAAATCCCCAAGCCAGGGTCAGTTTATCCTCAGTATAACACTATCCCAAATCAGAACCTTAAGGCATCTGATATCTCAACCCTTCTGTAAACCCTCAGCAAGAGTTGATTCTCCATTTGGACCTGCCTCGGGATCTCAACAATCCCCAGCAAAGCTAGCCTCCTGTTAGGCTTTGTATAATGATCATTCCTCAGCAAATTTAGCCTCCTCTTGGGCTTTGTACAATGATTCTCCCCAGCTGAGCTAACCCTTTCAGACTCTCTTGTTGAGTCAACCACTTTTTTCAGACTCTCTTGTTGAGTCAATCACCTTTCAGAACTGTCTTGTTGAGTCAACCCTTTTAGCCTCAATCTCGGGCTTTGTACGAGACGGATAAAAACACCCTCTTGTTGAGTCAATCTTTTCCATCCTCCTTTTAGGCTTGGTATAAAGATTTCCCCTAGCAAAATTTAGCCTCCTCTTAGGCTTTGTATAATGATTTCTCCAGCTTGTTCAGCCACAATCCTGGGCTTTGTATAGGACAGATAAAAGCACTCTCTTGTTGAGTCAAACCCTTTTAGCCTCAATCTTGGGCTTTGTACAAGACATAAATCTTCATAACCTTCTCTTAAGCTTGGGACAAATATCTTCCCCAGAGGAGCCAATTCCTCCCAACCTTCTTTTAGGCTATGAGAAATAATACCCTAAGCAGAGTCAATCCTCTTTTCAGCCTCAATCTTGGGCTTTGTACAAGATAGATAATACTCTCCCGTAGAGTCAAACTCACTGCAGCCTCAATCTTGGGCTTTGTACAAGACACTTAAAATATCCTCAGCCGAGTCAGGAAAGTCTCATTTTGGCCTCAATCTTGGGCTTTGTACAAGACAAATAAAAATTTCTTTCCCACCGAGTCAGTCTTCTTTTCATCCTCAAATCTTGGTCTTTGTACAAGACACATACAAACCCTCCCCAGCAGAGTCAAAATCCTTTTTAGCCTCAATCTTGGGCTTTGTACAAGACGGATAGAACATTTTTCCCGGAAAAGTCAAACTTTTTGCCTCCTCTTAGGCTTTGTATAATGATATCCCTAAAAGAGTCAGTCTCTTTTAGCCTCAATCTTGGGCTTTGTACAAGACATATATAAACACTCTCTTGTTGAGTCAGTCATTCCCAGCCTCCTCTTAGGCTTTGTATAAGGACTTCCCTAGTGGAGTCAATCAACCTCTTAGCTTCAACTATCGGCTTTGATCAAGGCACACAAAAATCAACATCCCCTCAGAGGAAATCAAAATCCCTCTGTAGGAAGTCATTTCTCTATTTATCACTTATCAAAACAGACATCCAAAACAAACCCTAATCCCAGATAGCTGCTGTAAGTGGCACACTTATTAATTCAAACATCCAAGCTATTGTCCATCTTTTATCCTGGTAAATCCTCTATTTCATCTAATTGCTGTAAGCGGCAAGCCTCTGGATTATTTACATCCACACTACTGTCTCTCTCTTAGCATGAGAAATTCCTAAGGAAAGATGGCATTACTCTACACTGAGTTAAAGTTTTCTACTTCAGGATAACACCCTTATAAAGGAAATTATGGCATTGTTGGATTCATATACCCCAGTTAAAGTAATCCTCCTTTATAAACAGTCACCCAACAACTGTGATAAACAGACGAGATGTCTCCCTTTAGAGATGGCAAGTTCTCTCTCAGTCAAACCTTTCAGCTTCAATCTTGGGCTTTGAAAAAGACACCAAAATAATATATTTTTCCTCCCTTAGAATAGGAGGAACTACGATTGCTTTGATTTCCCTGTTTCTTTTAAACGGGAATACGTAGGCATAAGATTGTGAAATCTTAGCGAGCTTACTAATCAAAAACTCTAGGTCCAGTACCTTACCAAAAACATCGAAAAAACCTGAACATCAACAAAAACTCACACTCTCTCTCATATTTCCCAAGAAACTTTCCCAACCCATTAATAGATAAACACCATCAAGTACAAAGTGAAACCTAAAGCTAACATCCCGTGGATAACCACATATAGGATGGGTAATTGACAACTCCCCATCGTATAACCTGACCCCGAACTCCCCGAATCTCTTTAAGCGTTTGTTCAGTTAAACATTCACGTGCAAGGTTAGGTTTAGATAGCTTCCCTTTCCCTTCCAGCTTCATGGGATAAATAAGAAATCATAAAGTAGCAACCCCCTCCTCTTCATTGAGGAGAAACCCCAAATTTCGCGATAAGGTGGTCGCGTCACATACAAAAATCGTGCGCTACAGTAAAATGGCGACTCTGCTGGGGACGTCTTTGATCTGTTTAGGACTATAGACTAGAATTCTTAAGAGGTATAGGGTGTTAGTTTTAGGAAGGAATATATATATATATCGCTTTTCCTACTTGATATCCGTGTTTATTTTTCTGCTAATGGGACTGCGGGTGATGCCGCATGTGGAAAGTTTGAGTGATACCTAAGATAAGTGATGGCATAGACGGGTGGTCTTACAGGGAGTGATTCCCAAATAAGCGATCCTGGTAGACCATCGAATCAGTGGAGATACCCTTTGCGGATTCAATGTCTAGTGACTTCGGTTGCAAAAGCAGATTGTTCGATTAGGGTATCCATGAAACTGAGGATTTAGTAGACTGAGACCATGTGACTATTTTGTAGTGCGGAAGCTAACGGAAATAGTTGTCACACGATACTACCCTCATTTGAGATTACCCTAAGATACTACAGCTCGCTCGGGTGAACCATCCTGCTATTGTTATCCCAAGGGGGGTCAATGATTTTGAGGATATGTACAAAATTCACCATAGTACAACCTTTGGGAATGGGTAGAGCCATGACTCCATGCTCGTGACGCTGAACCTTTGAACCTGTGTTTTTTCTATGTTTTTGTGTGCTGCATTCATGCATTCATTTAAAAAACTTTAAACAAAGAAAAAAATCTTCTTTTCTACTCTCTCTTTTTTCAAATTAAACTAAGACAATGATTGCAAATATCAGAGAGAAAGATTGCATTATGGATTTCGGTAGAAGGAAGATGCACAAGTACACCTTCAAGGTTCCAAAATTAGAGGATTTAAGAGGGTTGGCAAGGATGATCACTAACCCTGATGCTTTGAGAGCTAAGTACGGAGGACTGCTGTCTCTGTTAAGGGTCCATGTAATTGAAGGAATACTGTCTATGCTGATTCAGTTCTACGATCCAGTCTATCACTGTTTCACATTCCCGGATTATCAACTAGCACCAACACTGGAGAAGTACTCTCACCTGACTGATTTACCCATCACTGACCAAGCTCCCTTTTCTGGACTGGAAGAAATTCCAAAGGATCAAACCATTGCAAGAGCAATCTATTTGGACGAGTCAGAAGTCAGGACTCACATGGCCATTAAGGGTGGAATCCAAGGTTTACCAGGCAAGTCTTTGGTAAAGAAAGCTCGATACTTTTCTAGTATAGGGAATGTGACTGCTTTCGAGAGCGTCTTTGTTCTGCTCACCTACGGGTTATTTATGTTTCCCAACATTGATAACTTCGTTGATATCAATGCCATTAAGATTTTTCTAATTGAAAACCTTGTACTGACCTTGCTCGCAGATGCTTATCATTCTGTACACTTAAGGAATTTGTATTGCGGAGGAATGATCATATGCTGAGTACCCCTGCTATACAAATGGTTCACTTCCCATTTACCCAAGTCTGCTGCTTTTTGGGATCATATGAGTGCTCTACGTTGGTCACAGAGAATCATGTCTCTTACCAACTCTGGCATAGATTGGTACAATTGGATCTATGACGGGATAAGAATCATTGACTGTTGTGGAAACTTCCCTAATATACCCCTCATAGGAACTAAAGGTGGAATTAACTATCATCCAGTTTTAGTTCGTCGTCAATTCGGATACCCGATGAGACATATCCCGCGTAATGTTCATCTGGAAGGTCTTTTCTTCAAGGATGGAGAAAATGATAGGGCACTAAAGACAGAAATAGTGCATGCCTGGAAACATGTTCATAGGAAAGGAAGAGAGTCTCTAGGAAAACCATATTGTGTCTTTGTGGAACCTTATCTTCACTGGGTACAAGCTAGAGCTCTCAAACTGAGGATGCCTTACCCTCGTCAAGAGGTTCTTCCGTTAAAGGAATCTGTCCTTTATTTTATGTCTGATACGGAAAAAATCCAGGTCACTCTCAACAAAGTTCAATTGGAAGGAAAATCTTGGAAGAAGAAATACCGCATTCTGAATTTGGAGTGTTCCAAAATACAGCAATTGTTAAAAGAAAAAGATGCTCTGATCGGGATTTTAGAGCAACATACTGTAGAAAATCAAGAAGACCGAAGGAATTTTCTCGCTCCTTTCACTTGGCAAAAGGATGACAACCCGACAACGGCTCAAGAGCCCCGGTCAAAGAAAAGGAAAATACCAGAACCAGCACTTGAGCTCTCTTCAGAGAGGACTCAGGATCCATAAGCCTACACATTTCCTTTTGCAGCACTTTGTAAAGTACTGTATTTCCATTTCCGCAATCTTTGAATTCAATAAAATGGGGTTTCCCCACTGTATGATATTTGCAATCTAATTGTTGAAGTTTCTTTTGATTCAAAAAAAATTAATATAATCATTGCATATCATTCATCATTCTCACATAACGCATTCTTCTTCCCTACGAATCTCACGTCTGTGTCTCGATTCTAGCGTCAAACTGTCTCATTCGTACAATACTCAGGCCAATCGATAAAAGAAAATGGATGATCTCGAGGAAGAGAACAGAGAGCTAAGAGAAGAAATCGACGCTCTGAAAGAAGATCCGAGAAAACTTCACAATGACATGCAATCTTTGACAGCATCTCAGAAACAACAACAACGGACTGTGAACTCAAATATCACATCTACGCCCATATTGGAGAAGTATGATCCTCGGTACAACATGCCTAAAGATCGTCCCTGGGGAATGCCACTCAAATATATCCCGGAAGGATATATTCCGCCGATCACAGAAGATCCGGAAACTGCAGTAGGAACCGCTAGGCCTGAAGGTTACAAACTTCGGGAAAGAGAAGATGCAACGGGCATGATAACAACTCCTGAAGGTTACAAACTTCGGGATAGGGAAGCACCAAGAGTCACAGCCGTAATGACTATACCACCACCCATGGTACACACCGTCCCGGAAGGACAGATTCCGCAGATACCCTCTGGTGGAAACGAAAGTATGTACGACAAAATGAATGAGTTCCAAGAACAATTCCTGGAGATGCAGAAGGAACTGCATGCCATTCGTGGTCATGATTTATTTGAAAAGGATGCCACAGACCTTTGTTTGGTCCCCAATGTGAAAATTCCGCACAAATTTAAGGTGCCCGAATTTGAAAAATACAAGGGCAACTCTTGCCCTCAAAGTCATTTGGTGATGTACGCTCGAAAGATGTCAACTCAGACAGAGAATCAACCGCTACAGATCCATTATTTTCAAGATAGTTTAACTGGTGCCGCACTCAAATGGTACATGGGTTTAAACCATACTAAGATTATCACGTTCAGAGATCTTGGCGCTACCTTTGTTCAGCAGTATAAGTATAACTTGGACATGGCACCAGACAGAGATCAACTCAGAGCCATGTCGTAGAAGGACAAAGAAACCTTTAAGGAATATGCTCAGAGATGGCATGAAATTACCGCCCAGATTTGTCCACCTCTTGAGGAAAAAGAGATGACAAAAATATTTTTGAAAACCTTGAGCTCATTTTACTACGACCGAATGGTCTCCAGTGCACCCAGCGACTTCACCGAGATGGTGAGTATGGGAGTTCGTCTTGAAGAAGTAGTCCGAGAAGGACGTCTGGTCAAAGATGATGGACCATCAAGTAGTACTAAAAGATACGGTAGTGCTTTCCCTAAGAAAAAAGAGGAAGATATTGGTAATATCTCTCTCGGAAAGCAAAGGCGACGGTACCAACCAGTAGCAGCTGTAACTCCTGCTATCAACCCTACGCCTGTTCCAACGTATCAACCTCAGGTTGCTTAGAGCCAACCGAATCAACAACAATATCAACAAAGGACACAACTGCCTCTTCAGTAGGCTCATCCTTAGTACAACAACAACCGTACAACGCGACCACCAGGATTTGACCCTATAACAATGTTGTACACAGAACTGTTTCCACTACTACTGGTCAAGGGGCACATCCAAACCAGGTATCCTCTTACAATACTGGAGAATTCGCCTTTTTGGTTCAAAGCGGATCAGACTTGCCCTTACCATCAAGGAAGACCGGGGCATAACATAGAAAACTGTCTCAGTTTCAAATCCGATGTGCAAAAGCTTGTCAGGAGCGGGGTCTTATCCTTCAAGGATACAAATCCAAATGTTCAGACAAACCCGTTGCCTCAGCACGAGAAGGCTGCAGTAAATTTGATTGAGGAAGGATCTAACCACAGCTATCAAATTCATGATGTACTCTTATTGGGAACCAAATTGGTCAAGATGCATTGCAGACAGAGCGGATACGGTCATGTACCGTCTCAAAATTATCACCAGTGTGATATCTGTTCTAAAAACAATCAAGGATGTTCTGTGGTGCAATTAGCTCTACAGGAACAGATGGATCTCTGATGGATCCAAGATCACCGAATCTTTGAGGTCAACATGACTTATACAAATTCCAACATCATTCAAAACCACGACATCCGTGCGATGAATGTCAACTTGGTGGCAATGCACTCCAGGCAAAGCCAGCATCATGATCTGCCACGGCACGATTATGATTCATGTCTGATCTGCTCGGTAAATAATCAGGGATGCACTTTTGTACAAGGGGCCCTCCAGCGACAGATGGATCTTGGATGGATTCAGGACTACCGTGATAGAAGTCATTATCAAGTTAATATGATTCAAATCTTTGATATTCATTTGATGAATACCAGCTTGGTGGAATTACACGCTAATCAAGTCCGGCGCGGTTTTCTGACTTCACATGATTATCAGAACTGTAAAGTATGTCATGAGGATGACCAAGGATGTGTACTTATTCATAGAACGCTTCAACACTTGTTGAACCACTTGTGGCTTCCGATCTATCTAGATGAAGACACACAACAAGTCAGTATGATTAACAGGAACCCTACTAGGAGTCAAAGTCAGGATGTTCAATCAATGGAAACAGATTTAGTAAGGTTATACTGCATACAAAGCGGATGTGGTCGGGTGCCACCACACAATTATGAGCGCTGTAGAGTTTGCTCAGGGAATAACCAAGGATGCTACGTCGTGCGAGCAGCCCTTCAAAGTCAGTTGGACCACAAAGAGGTTCAACCATGTTCAAGCTCTGGTTCGATCAACATAATGTCAGACTATCTTCCCAATCGAGGCAAAGAAGCTGTCTTAATCCCTAAACGAGAAGTGGCCAAAGACGTATGCGTCATAATCCCTCTACTCCATGAATCTAGAGTTCCTCTTGATAGTAGAAAAATTCTCAACCTCAAAGCAATTGAGGCCGACTATGATGGTCAGAAAAATCAAAAGGCTCCTGTAGTTATCTATCTGTCAGGACCAGTACCATACAAATCCAATAAGGTTATCCTTTATAAATATGGTGCAACAACAATTGAGAATGGGAAGGAAACGCCATTACCCTCCGTCTTGAATATTGCCAACATCAGTCGAGTAACACGGAGCAGTCGAATCTTCAACCGAGGAGTTGAAGAACCCACCAGAGAAAAGGAACCTCAAACAGAAGTTCCTAGTCAACCAGTCGATCAATCCAGTGATCCCGACCTTTCAAAGAACAACGATGAGATGCTGAAGCTCATCCAGAAGAGTGAGTACAACATTGTTGATCAACTGTTGCAAACTCCTTCAAAAATCTCTGTGCTATCTCTTTTACTCAGTTCCGAAGCCCACAGAGAGGCTCTACAGAAAGTCTTAGAGCAAGCCTTTGTGGAACAAGATGTAACGATAAGATAATTCGACAGCATCATCTCCAACATCACTTCTTGCAACAACTTGGGATTTAGTGATGAAGAATGGCCGAAAGAAGGCAAAAATCACAACATGGCGCTTAACATTACAGTCAACTACCAGGACGATGCATTAGCCAGCGTACTAGTAGATACCGGATCAGCTCTGAATGTTATGCCAAAATCTACTTTAATGCGACTATCATTTCAAGGATCTCCGATGAGAGGCAGTGAGGTCATCGTCAAAGCATTTGATGGATCCCGAAAAATAGTTATCGGCGAAGTCAACATTCCCATAATTATCAGTCCTCACACTTTCCAAGTCACTTTCCAGGTCATGGACATCTGGGCAGCATACAGCTGTTTGTTAGGAAGACCTTGGATACACGAGGCTGGGGCAGTCACTTCGACACTTCACCAAAAGCTGAAGTTCGTCAAGAATGACCAACTAGTCACAGTCTGCGGAGATCAAGCCTTGATCGTGAGCAACTTATCGTCATCCACTTGTGTAGAACCAGAGGAGGTTGTTGGAACCCAGTTCGAAGCACTTTCGATGAGCAATGACAACCAATCAGAAAAAGGAACATCGATTTCCTCGTACAAAGATGCTCTCGAAGTAATCAAAAGTAACAATGCAAAAGGATGGGGATAACTTATCATTCCTACGGATAACAAGACGAAGAAAGATCTTGGTTTCTCCTCAACCTGTACCCAGACTGCTACTAACAATGAAAGTTTTCATCCTATTCAAGACTTCTTCCACAGGGGAGGTTTCCTTCACCCAGTGTCTCAAGAAATACATACCATCAACGAGGGTGACTCCTCCGATACAGACGAAGAGTGGAGGTCCTATCTTAACGAGGACGGTTATATGTCTCAGGGAGAGGTGCCTACGCCATTTTTCTATCCCGCACAGAGTCTGAGATATATACCAAGATCAGATGTCAAGATGATATACGAAGATTGTGATCCGGAAGGATGCCATGCTCCACCAAAATCATTAGAAGAGGACACTCAGATGAAAGACAACTTTGACCATGACTATTATGGCCCAATGGATGGCCTGCCAATCTATCAGCCGTACCCAGGAGACTTGGGGAAAAAGAGTCAGCCGAACGATGCTTATCAGCTGAACATCATTGAAAAGAATACATGCGTCCCCACCGAATCATGGGATCATTACTCAGGGCATTCAGAAAATATCTAGCACGACGGTGAATTTGCAAAGATTGCAGGACAAGAGTTCATCAACTACACTTTTCCTGAGGTCAACGTCATCGAAAGGGATGACTCCTATAGTTCCAAAGAAGTGTGGGACTCCTTAGGACAACCGAGTGGGAAGTACGACTTCTTGGTCAAGTACACCGCTCTTGAAAGCTCTCATATCAGGCTCGAAGACATCCAGCCCACTGGATGGGGATATCCACCTGAGAGTGCAAGCACTATGCAAGATACAGCTGAAGAATCCTCCTACGACAACTCTGCCTGGGAGACAGATTCCAACGATCCTGCTCCGCCAGAAATCAACGTCATTTCTGAGGACAAACCAAGAAGGAAGGTACCAGACTTTGTGATTCACCAAGGAGTTCGCCGCCAATGGGTTGCTGTCAATGTTTCGAAAGTTGTCCATAAGTCTAAGTAATTGTCGTCTTTGTTTTAACCTTTCACCCTGCCCAGGTGAATCAGATGTTTTGATAGGGCTCACTTTCTGTAAATGTATCTCTTCGCTTTGCCCAAAGCGACAGAGTTTTGTTTTATAGGGCTGTAGTTTCAAGAATCGACAAAATCATAAATAAAATAATGTCGTCCTGTGATTTCCGCAATAATTGCTGTTTTCTCTTTTCACTTTTTCAGAAAATGGTAATCCTAAAAACAACTCAAAAATATAAAAATAAGCAGTTTTCAGAAAGATACACTGCACACACTCTTGTATTCTCTCTATCTCTTATAAAAATAATCATCACGTCGCGCATATTTCTTGTTTTAAACCCCATTGAAACATACGATCTAATGCCTTCTCCCAACTTTGAATTCCCGATATTTGAGGCTGAAGAAGAAAATGACGAAGAAATTTCAGAAGAGATTTCCCGATTACTCAGACAAGAGGAAAGGTCCATTGAACCTCACAAAGAGTCGTTGGAAACGGTCAACTTGGGTTCAGAATAAGAGAGAAAAGAAGTCAAGATTGGGGCACTGCTCAGTCCATCTGTCAAAGAAAGTTTGATAAAGCTTCTTAAAGAATTTCCCGATGTATTCGCTTGGTCCTATCAGGATATGCCAGGGTTGGATACCAGCATCGTGGAACATCATCTACCGTTAAGATAAGAATGTCCGCCGATAAAACAAAGACTAAGACGGACTCATCCAGACATGGCCATCAAAATCAAAGAGGAAGCACAGAAACAAATTGACGCGGGTTTCCTCGCCACATCAGAATATCCTCAATGGCTAGCCAACATAGTACCAGTTCCAAAAAAGGATGGAAAGGTCAGAATGTGTGTAGACTATAGGGATCTGAACAAGGCCAGTCCAAAGGATGACTTTCCCTTACCACACATTGACATGCTGGTAGACAGTACAGCAAAGTTCAAAGTATTCTCCTTCGTGGATGGATTCTCGGGCTATAATCAAATCAAAATAGAGCCGAAAGACATGGAGAAAACTTCATTCATCACCCCATGGGGCACTTTTTGTTACAAGGTAATGTCGTTCGGTTTGAAGAACGTCGGGGCAACCTATCAAAGGGCCATGACTACTCTGTTTCATGACATGATACACAAAGAAATAGAAGTGTATGTCGATGATATGATTTCCAAATCTAAGATAGAAGGGGAGCATGTGACCCACCTGTCAAAGCTATTCGAGCATCTGAGAAAGTACAAACTCCGCTTGAATCCCAACAAATGCACATTCGGTGTTCGTTCAGGAAAACTGCTAGGGTTCATCGTCAGCCAGAAAGGAATTAAGGTTGATCCTGACAAGGTCAAGGCCATTCAAGAAATGCCCTCTCCAAAGACTGAAAAACAAGTCAGGGGATTCTTGGGACGTTTGAATTACATTTCCAGATTTATATTCCTCATGACCGCGACGTGTGCGCCTGTAACACCCCATTTTAATTATTTAATCTCGTGTGTTAATTTGTATTGTTTGGCCTTGTTAAGGGTGAGTGTAGGGTAGTGCCTTGTTTAATTAGTGGGGATTGAAAACCTTAGCTAATAATAATGATATAGCAGTGAAAATAATAATAGTAATATGGTTAGTAGTGTTATTATTATTAATCTTATTATTATTATTATTATTATTATTAGGATTATTATGATAATTATTATAATTTTATTATTAATTAAATATAAATCTGATATAATTAATTAGATTATGGGATAATAGAAAATAATAAGGGCAGTTTGGTAATTAGAGATGATTAGTGAAAAATTGGTGGGGGTTTAGCCATAATCAGAATTTTTAGAGAGAGAAGGAGAAAGGCTAAGAAGAGGAAGAACAAGGGTGTGCTAGGGCTAACATCTTCATCAGATTTTCGCAGAAATTAATCAAAGATTTGAGGTAAGGGCGGAGAATGGGTTTGATATCGGTGATTCTATCATGATAGGGTAGTGGGGAGTCCTTAACCCCGTAAGTAATTGTATGATTATTTCTGTTGTGTGGATTTATTATTGTATGATTGGTTTGATGATGAAATTATTTGTGAATCGATTTATCCTATCTTGAATTTTGTTGTTGTTACTATTGTAAGGATGCATTATGTTGCAGATCTGGTTTTGGTGCAGGTTGTAGGAGAGGAATTGGACATAAAACTCGTAGATCTGATTTAGTAATGTTAGGAAAAGATATTAGATGAATAATGGGACATAAAACTGGTGTAGAACTCGTTTTAGGAGCATTTAGAATGGTAAAATAGGGATCAATGTGGTAGAATTCGTACTGAGATGAGAAAAATGGGTATTTTCACAGCTTCTGCCCATACGCGTACCAAGGAGGGCGATACGCGTATGGCTGGGCATGCTGAGGGGCCGTACGCGTAACACACGTGTTGATACGCGTATAGCAAGGCAGAATGTGAGGTAATACGCGTATGAAGAGAGGGATTACGCGTAATAGGAGGGTCGTACGCGTAATGGGTTGGAATTTGGGAATTTCAGCGTAAAAACGTCTCTGTCCGTACGCGTAAGGCACAAGGCAATACGCGTAAGGACTTGGGTACTTGAGGCATTACGCGTAAGGGGGAGAGGCATTACGCGTATGCTTGGACGGGAGAGTGTGGCAATACGCGTATGACTCAGGTCAGTACGCGTATGACTAGTGTGCGTGGAAAATTTTGGTGTTCTGTGATTTCTTTCCCGACTTCGCGTCCAATGCAGTTTCTTATGGTTTGGGAGGTTGGGATTAGATGTCAGAACTTGAGTAGTGTGGAATTGGTGACGAAAATAATTAATTTATAATTTTAGAGAATTAATTAATTAATAGTTGGTTGATGTTGTGTGAAGTAATCGTATGGTGTTGAATGTTGATGTGTGATTCAGGTGTGATCAGGAGGATCGTGAACATGCATATATATGTTATTGTACATGTGTTTCATATGCATAATTGTGTCATGCATTTCATGGTGTTGGTGGGTTGAATCATTGCTCAGGAAGAGTGTATGTGATTCATCCGTACTCCGATATGGAGAATGGTGGGGATAGATCATTGCCAAGTAGGGGTGTATGTGATCTATCCAGGTTTGATTGAATGAACCATTATGTTGGTACCACATGCATTGTGTATAATGTTGAGTCACATTGCATCATTTTGTTATGTGTTGTTGTGTAGTGATCATTTGGTGACCAGTGGGTCGTATTTGTATGATTGTGTGTGAATACTTACCCTTATCATGTATTGTTCACCGTTAAGTATTGAATGTAATTCTCACCCCTTTGTTTGTTGTTGTGTTTGTGCTTCTTCGGAAGTACTGATAATCCAGGTACTTAGGTTGCTGGAGTGCGTGTTGCTTGTTCGAGTTGTAGGAGTCGCTCTGATACGCAACATGGGAATTAGGGGGATTTCATTCATTTGTTATTTGTTATTCATTTTTGGTTATGTATCTTTCTCTTTGATGAGTTTATGGTGAACCACGAGTTATGTGGAGTTTTTACGAAGTTGTGGGCATGTGGCCGTGATATGAATAAATAAATTATTTTCCGCTGTTTTATTTCATCTAATCAAAGGAGTTTGATGTTGGTTTTTTTAATGTGGCATCCTACTTTATTTTTGGTGTATAAACTCTGATTATTTCATAGAATTTTGTGTATTTTTCATAGATGGGAAAATGGGGTGTTACAATTGGTATCAGAGCCTGGTTGGTCCGTCCGGCCAGGTGTAGTAGTTGAGTTTGTCCTTAGTATAGGAGTCATTTGTGTGTTCTGACCTTATGTTGATTGTTGACCAGTATGGCAGGAAGGAATGATGTTGCTCTTGCTGCTGCTATGCAAGCCATGGCACAAGCTGTAGAGAACGCCAATCAGCTTGGAGGAGCTCAGTTTCGTGACTTGGTACAGTTCCAAAGCAATAAGCCGCCTACATATGAGGGAGGTATTTTGGATCCAGAGGCTGCACAGAAAAGGCTGAAGGCTGTTGAGAAGATCTTCAGGACCATGGAATGCAGTGACGCTCATAAGGTACGGTTTGGTACTCATATGCCGGAAGGGGAGGCTGAGGCCTGGTGGGACAACAGTCGTCAGAGATTGGAAGCCGCAGGTACTGAGATTACTTGGGCAGTGTTTCAAGCTGAGTTTCTGGAAAAGTATTTTCCAGAAGACATTCGTAGTGCAAAGCAGGTTGAATTTTTGGAGCTGAAACAGGGTGATAAGAAGTTGCTGAATATGCTGCTCGGTTTGAAGAATTGGTTCAGTATTGTGCTCATTACAATACTGAGGAAGCTATTACTATGAAGTGCTTGAAGTTTGAGAATGGGCTGCGTCCCGAGATCAAATTGGGCAATCCTTGTCAGAAGATAAGAAATTATCTAGAACTGGTAAGCAGAAGCAGAATCTATAACAATGATAACAGAGCCAGAATTTCTCATTACAAGCCTGTGAATGAGAAGAAGGGTAAGCAGAGGTTTGGAGGTACTCCTTACAGTGCTCCAGCTGATAAGGGGAAACAGAAAACTGACGTAGGAAAGAAACCAAAGGAGAAAGAAGTAGGTTCTGATACTCTCAAGTGTTTCCGATGTGGTGGTGCGGGTCACCGTGCTAACAACTGTCCGAATGAGGTGAAGAAGTGTTTTAAGTGTGGTAAGCCTGGTCATGTTATAGCAGATTGCAGAGCCACTATGCCTACTTGTTATAATTGTGGAGAGAAGGATCACATCAGCACTCACCGTGAGAAGCCAAAGAAGTCCCAAGCGTCTCAAACTGGTGGGAAGGTGTTTGCCTTGGTGGGAGCCCAATCCACTGACGAGGAGCATTCCATCAAAGGTACTTACTTTATTCATGATATTCCTTTGATTGCTATCATTGACACGGGTGCAACGTACTCGTTTATTTCTATTGACTGTGTGAAGAGATTAGGGATTGCGCCATCTACTATAGAGTAGAAGATGACGATTGAAACTCCATCTATTGGTTCCGTGGTTACTTCTTTGGTGTGTTTGAAGTGTCCGCTGACCATGTTTGGTAGAGATTTTAGAGTGGACTTGATTTATTTGCCACTCAGTAATCTCGATGTTATTTTGGGTATGAACTAGTTGGAGTTCAACCGGGTTTATATTGATTGCTTCAGGAAGACGTTACTGTTTCTTACTCCTGAAGAGGAAGCATTAGAAGATTCGCTATCTAGCAGGGAGTTGAGGGCGTTGTTGCAGGATGAAGCGAAGCTGTTTGCGGTGTTTGCGTAGTTATCTGTTGAAAGCAAGACTTCACTTAATGAATTACCAAGAGTGAATGAATTTCCTAAAGTGTTTCCAGATGACATCACAGAATTGCCTCCGACAAGGGAAGTTGAATTCACTATTGATCTTGAACCGGGTACCAGACCTATCTCTATGGCACCGTACAGGATGTCTGCATCAGAATTGGCGGAGTTGAAATCTCAGGTCGAAGAATTGCTCGATAAGAAGTTTATTAGACCAAGTGTGTCGCCGTGGGGAGCTCCAGTGTTATTGGTGAAAAAGAAGGATGGTAGTATGCGCCTGTGCATTTATTACCGTCAGTTGAATAAAGTGACCATTAAGAATAAGTATCCACTTCCGAGGATTGATGACTTAATGGATCAGCTGGTAGGAGCTTGTGTTTTCAGCAAAATTGATCTGAGGTCGGGTTACCATCAGATTAGAGTAAAGGAAGGTGATATTCAGAAGACTGCTTTCAGAACTCGCTACGGACATTACGAATATGCAAAGATGCCTTTCGGAGTGTCCAATGCGCCGGGTGTGTTTATGGAATATATGAATCGCATTTTCCACTCTTATCTGGATCAATTTATTGTGGTATTTATTGATGATATACTGATTTATTCTAAGTCTGACGAGAACCATGCAGGACACTTGAGAATCGCATTGCAGGTGTTGAAAGATAATAAATTATTTGCAAAGTTCTCGAAGTCCAAATTCTGGTTGAAGACTGTGAGTTTCTTGGGTCATGTCATCTCTAGTGATGGTATAGCGGTGGACCCATCTAAAGTAAGTGCAGTACTTCAGTGGGAGCCTCCGAAAATAACAAAGGAGATTAGAATCTTTTTGGGTTTAGCAGGTTACTATAGAAGATTCACTGAATGGTTTTCTAAACTGGCATTGCCATTGACTCAGCTAACCAGGAAGAATCAAGCTTTTGTTTGGCATACTGCCTGTGAGGAAAGTTTTGAGGAACTGAAGAAGAAATTGACTACAGCACCAATGTTAATTTTACCAAGTCCAAATGATCCTTTTGTAGTGTATTGTGATGCGTCTAAGATGGGATTAGGCGATGTGTTAATGCAAGATGGCAAGGTAGTGGCTTATGCTTCGCGACAGTTGAGGGTGCATGAGAGGAACTATCCTACTCATGATCTTGAATTAGCTGCAGTGGAATTCGTGTTAAAAATCTGGAGGCATTATTTGTATGGATCAAGATTTGAAGTATTCAGTGATCACAAGAGTCTGAAATACTTATTCGATCAGAAGGAGTTGAATATGAGGCAGAGAAGGTGGTTAGAGTTCTTAAAGGATTATGATTTCAATTTGAGTTACCATCCGGGAAAAGCTAATGTTGTAGCAGATGCTCTGAGTCGGAAGACAATCCATATGTCAGCCTTGATGGTTAAAGAAATGGAATTGATTGAGCAGTTCAGAGACTTGAGTATGGTTTATGAAACTACACCAAAAAGTATTAGATTGGGTATGCTGAAGGTGAATAATGACTTTTTGGATGTAATTAAACAAAATCAAAAACTGGATGTGAAATTAGTGGACTTGATGCCTACAGGAGGGGATGATTCTGATAGTGACTTTAATGTGGATAATGTCGGTGTGTTGAGGTTCCGGGGCAGAATTTGTGTACCGGATAATGAGGAATTGAAAAAGGCAATCTTAGAGGAAAGTCATCGGAGTAGCTTGAGTATTCATCCGGGAGCTACAAAGATGTATCAAAACTTGAAGAAGTTATTTTGGTGGTCCGGTATGAAGAGGGATATAGCTCAGTTTGTTTATGCTTGCTTGGTATGTCAGAAGTCAAAGGTGGAACACCAGAAACCGTCAGGATTAATGCAACCGTTGGAAATTCCGGAATGGAAATGAGACAGTATTGCTATGGATTTTGTTACTGGGTTTCCAAATACGGCAAGAGGCTTTGATGCTATTTGGGTAGTGGTGGATCGACTTACGAAGTCTGCACATTTTATACCAATTAACATCAGTTTCCGGTTGTCGAAGCTGGTAGAGGTTTATATCAGGATAATTGTGAAGTTACATGGTGTTCCATCGAGCATAGTGTCGGATAGAGATCCGAGATTTACTTCAGAGTTTTGGAGGAGTCTGCAGGAAGCCTTGGGTTCTAAGTTGAAGTTGAGCTCGGCTTATCATCCACTAACCGATGGTCAGTCGGAGAGGACTATTCAGTCGTTGGAGGATTTACTGAGAGCCTGTGTATTGGAAAAAGGTGGTGCGTGGGATACTCATTTGCCATTGATTGAGTTCACGTATAACAATAGCTACCATTCTAGTATTGGGATGGCACCTTTTGAAGCTTTGTATGGTAAGAGATGTAGAACACCTCTGTGTTGGCATGAGACTGGTGAGAATGTGGTGCTTGGACCGAAAATTGTGCAACAGACTACTGAGATAATTCAGATGATCCGTGAGAAGATGAAAGCGTCTCAGAGTAGACAGAAAAGTTATCATGACAATCGAAAGAAAGATTTGGAATTCAGTGAAGGTGATCACGTGTTCCTGAGAGTTAACCCAGTGACCGGTGTGGGACGCGCATTAAAAACGAAGAAGTTGGATCCTAAGTTTATTGGACTGTATCAGATCTTGCAGAGAGTTGGTGCAGTTGCTTATAGAGTGGCGTTACCGCCTGAACTTTCGAACTTGCATGACGTGTTTTATGTGTCGCAACTTCAAAAGTATGTGTCTGATCCATCTCATGTTATCCAGAGGGATGAGGTGCAGATCAGGGATAATCTTACTGTGGAGGCGATGCCGATAAGGATCGAAGATCGCAAGATGAAGCAACTCAGAGGCAAGGAGATACCTCTGGTGAGAGTAGCTTGGGGAGGAGCTGCTGGCGGAAGTGTGACCTAGGAGCTAGAGAGCAGGATGCGAGAGTCGTATCCGGAGCTATTTCCATTAGGTACATTTTTTAGGACGAAAATAATTTAAGTGGGGGAGAGTTGTAACACCCTATTTTAATTATTTAATCGTCGTGTGTTAATTTGTATTGTTTGGCCTTGTTAAGGGTGAGTGTAGGGTAATGCCTTGTTTAATTAGTGGGGATTGAAAACCTTAGCTAATAATAATGATATAGTAGTGAAAATAATAATAGTAATATGGTTAGTAGTGTTATTATTATTAATCTTATTATTATTATTATTAGGACTATTATTATAATAATTATTATTTTATTATTAATTAAATATAAATCTGATAAAATTAATTAGATTATGGGATAATAGAAAATAATAAGGGCAGTTTGGTAATTAGAGATGATTAGTGAAAAATTGGTGGGGGTTTAGCCATAATCAGAATTTTTAGAGAGAAAAGGAGAAAGGCTGAGAAGAGGAAGAACAAGGGTGTGCTAGGGTTAACATCTTCATCAGATTTTCGCAGAAATTAATCAAAGATTCGAGGTAAGGGGAGAGAATGGGTTTGATATTGGTGATTCTATCATGATAGGGTAGTGGGGAGTCCTTAACCCCGTAAGAAATTGTATGATTATTTCTGTTGTGTGGATTTATTGTTGTATGATTGGTTTGATGATGAAATTATTTGTGAATCGATTTGTCCTGTCTTGAATTCTGTTGTTGTTACTGTTGTAAGGATGAATTATATTGCAGATCTGGTTTTGGTGCAAGTTGTAGGAGAGGAATTGGATATAGAACTCGTAGATCTGATTTAGTAATGTTAGGAAAAGATATTAGATGAATAATGGGACATAAAACTGATGTAGAACTCGTTTTAGGAGCATTTGGAATGGTAGAATAGGGATCAATGTGGTAGAATTCGTACTAAGATGAGAAAAATGTGTATTTTCACAGCTTCTGCCCATACGCGTACCAAGGAGGGCGATACGCGTATGGCTGGGCGTGCTGAGGGGCCGTATGCGTAACACACTTGTATGAAGAGAGGGATTACGCGTAATAGGAGGGTCGTACGCATAATGGGTTGGAATTTGGGAATTTCAGTGTAAAAACGTCTATGTCCGTACGCGTAAGGCACAAGGCAATACGCGTAAGGACTTGGGTACTTGAGGCATTACGAGTAAGGGGGAGAGGCATTACGCGTATGCTGGGACGGGAGAGTGTGGCAATACGCGTATGACTCAGGTCAGTACGCGTATGACCAGTGTGCGTGGAAAATTTTGGTGTTCTGCGATTTCTTTCCCGACTTCGCGTCCAATGCAGTTTCTTATGGTTTGGGAGGTTGGGATTAGATGTCAGAACTTGAGTAGTGTGGAATTGGTGACGAAAATAATTAATTTAATAATTTTAGGGAATTAATTAATTAATAGTTGATTGATGTTGTGTGAAGTAATCGTATGGTGTTGAATGTTGATGTGTGATTCAGGTGTGATCAGGAGGATCGTGAACATGCATATATATGTTATTGTACATGTGTTTCATATGTATAATTGTGTCATGCATTTCATGGTGTTGGTGGGATGAATCATTGCTCAGGAAGAGTGTATGTGATTCATTCGTACTCTGATATGGAGAATGGTGGGGATAGATCATTGCCAAGTAGGGGTGTATGTGATCTATCCGGGTTCGATTGAATGAACCATTATGTTGGTACCACATGCATTGTGTATAATGTTGAGTCACATTGCATCATTTTGTTATGTGTTGTTGTGTAGTGATGATTTGGTGACCAGTGGGTCGTATTTGTATGATTGTGTGTGAATACTTACCCTTATCATGTATTGTTCACCGTTAAGTATTGAATGTAATTCTCACCCCTTTGTTTGTTGTTGTGTCTGTGCTTCTTCGGAAGTACTGATAATCCAGGTACTTAGGTTGCTGGAGTGCGTGTTGCTTGTTCGAGTTGTAGGAGTCGCTCTGATACGTAACACGGGAATTAGGGGGATTTCATTCATTTGTTATTTGTTATTCGTTTTTGGTTACGTATCTTTCTCTTTGATGAATTTATGGTGAACCACGAGTTATGTGGAGTTTTTACGAAGTTGTTGGCATGTGGCCGTGATATGAATAAATAAATTATTTTTCGCTGTTTTATTTCATCTAATCAAAGGAGTTTGATGTTGGTTTTATGAATGTGGCATCCTACTTTATTTTTGGTGTATAAACTCTGATTATTTCATAGAATTTTGTGTATTTTTCATAGATGGGAAAGTGGGGTGTTACAGCGTCGATCTTTAAATTACTCAAAAAGAATCAGGACTGCGTATGGACAGAAGACTGCCAAACCGCCTTCGACAGTATCAAGGAATACCTGTTGAACCCGCCGATTCTATCTCCTCCAATGGAGGGAAGACCATGATCGCGACTTTCTGAGTCTAACGGTTACTAACTGCAAGCGCACAGCCTATCGCATAGTAATAGAGATATCGATCCCACAGGGACTTGATAATCAACCTAGTGCTACGGTTTGCTACTGTGTTTAGCTAAGGCGAAGATGTTTTAGTTTTAAGTTCAAAAAGGGAAACAAAAGGGAATCTAAATTTTAGAATAAACTAGTTGATATTAGGATATCGGTACATAACTTAGTATACCATCGTGGATTCTATAAAACCTAAGCGTATAAAAATAAGTCACATTATATTTCTGTAGAAAATATTAGTTTAAAAGCCCTCACCTCACACTCTCGTGGTTAATGCTTCGGACTATACTCCTAAATCATAACGTCTGCTCTCGCTAGTCCATTAGAGTTTAAAAATACTTTTTGAAAACTAATACAGTCTAATTAACTTTAAAGCGCTCTCGCTATTTTTAAAACCAATACCCGATTTCAGCTATCCGGTTAAAATTTCACACTCTCGTGGTCTTAATCCTAACCTTTGCTACCTTTTTAATCTCGTAATAAAAGTCCAGTTTTAATTAAGAAATCGCGGCCAGAAATTAAGTTGTTTATGGTTTTAGCTTGGAATTATCGAATCCATTCCAATTACTTCATTACATACCGATAAATCGAATTTAGCTAGACATATTACTTAAAACAAACATGCATAAATATAAGTTACAAAGCAGTAAATTAAACATGGCAATGAGAAAACGATAATGCTATTATTAAGATAATGAATAAAAACCTGATAAATATGCAATAAGTTGGTTCTCTCAATTCCTCCACAAGTCGGTAGGCTTTTGCTCGATCGTATCGGAATAACGAATGATGAAGGCAAGATTGAAAATAAATCCTAGCTATGGTGCAATAGCTCCTCAATGAGAGAAACTATCACTATTTCAAGTAATGGTAAACAAGGAATGGGAAACGGGAAACAAACAAGGAATGCAAGGAAAGTAAAAATTCGGAAATAAATTCTGCAGCAATTCGGGTTGAAATTCTCTAGGTCTTTGGCTTTCCAATCCATGCTGTATTTATAGCTCCACCGTTGCCTTAAAGCTAGAGAAATAGTAGGAGCATAACCCTTGGTGGTTGAGAAGTCTAAGGGAGACTGGCTCACATGCAGTTGAAGTTGAGGGAGAGAATCTAGGAGAAACTGCTCAACGTGCGTGTGCATTGGGCTTCTTTTTCCACATCTGCGTTCTAAACATAATAACCATCTTTGAGTGTGTGACGGTCGTGATGAGTGCATGACGGTCGTGGCAAGCTTTGGGAGTGTGACGGTCGTGGTAGGTATGTGACGGTCGTCACACATACCACTTTCCATTTTCTGCTATTTTTCTTATTAATTCTTCCTGTTTTCTTCTCATTTCTTCATGTTTTCTCTACTTTTCTCCTTTCATCTTGGACAATGAAATACCTGCGAAAACACTAGAATACTCGCGGAATAATCGGAACTTGGGCTGAAATAACGTAATTATTAGTCATAAATCAAGGCAAATATATGATACATTTTCGTGTTATCAAACTCCCCTACACTTGAATCTTTGCTTGTCCTCAAGCAATTAGTCAGTAAGAATGTCGGACAAGTTTTATCAACTGAACATACATGACATACATTTTGTTTTGAAAATGTTTTGTAAGGCATTTTGTTAAGATGATGGATACTCAAGTAAAACAATAAAGATACATTAGTGACACAAGCAACAAGCATAATCATAGACCTCCCCTCTACACAAGCCAGTTCTAATCATTCTATTATAGCTCAACCTAAAGTTTCTCGTATCTATTTCACCCGGTTTCATTCTAGCGCAATCACATTAAGCCCTTTGCCTTTCACGTACGTAGTGGAGTAGCCGGTTAGTGAATTTGATCCTTTTTAGCACGGGGTCTGGTACACAAGTGTGGTAACCCTTTATATATATATCCTAATCGTAGGTTGTGGGGGATCGAACCGTAGTTCGCCCTACCGAGTTCAGAACCAGGTTCCTCTGAACCAACCAACAATGGATTCTTTCTTTTCTTTTGTAATACTTTTGCAACCGTAGGTTTGGTGCATTTCTCAATTTTTCACAACAGCGAAGAATACGAAAGCTATTTAATGATTCGGCATCAAACACTTATCTTCATTAGCTCTCCACGTGGTTTGTGTTTAAGACGGTGCTAACTGCTAATATAAACTACTTGGGGTTACTTTAGAACTAGAACTGAGGGTATCGTTATAATGGGTATTGAAACTGATCTCGCATATGCAAAAGGTCTAAGGTGTCAAGACAGTATCAATCTTGTTAAATTTTTCTCGATTTCCTAACATAGCCTATGTTTCGGTATGTTAAGTTGTGCAATGATCATAAAAATTTTTGTTATAGCTGATTAAAGTGGGGAAATTTTGAAATGTACGAAAATTTCATATAAATGCTTCTTTATTCGAAAGGAAATGCGGAAAGGGAATACATAAGGGAAAATAAAAGGTACCTCTCCCACACTATATCGGACATTGTCCTCAATGTTTTGATATAAACGCGGAAAGAAACTACAAAAAGAGATAAAACTAAAACAAAAATAAAATCTAAATCTAATGAGGTCCACGTCCCCTGCCTCGGGTGTGAGCGCGTCCATTCTGGGCTACATGATCTGGAATGCCTACGTGATGGATATAATCATTAGGTCTTGCACGCGTAGCGTCAGGGAACCCATCTCTTCTATCACACTGTCGATCCGTTGTCCTTGGTGGACTTGCCCCTGTTGGATTTGTCGCATTAGGCTCATCATCTCATTGTACTGCCTCTGTTGCTGTTCCTCTCTTTGGGCAACTAATTGGTTTTGTTGCCATATGCCCCTTAAGATTTCTTCATTAGTGACGGGATCTTGTTCTGGAGCGGCGCGATGACGACGTCCGGTGGATGTTGAGGCATCATGGGCAGGAGGTGGTGGTTTCTCAGTAGGCGGCTGATCCATCTCTTGCTCCATTTCATCGACTGCTTCATTATTTTGGTTTTCTTGAGCAGCCACATTAGGCTCAGAAGCACGGAGATCAAAACGCCAATTTGCCTATCTTTGAGGGTCGATGCGGTCTCTGCATGGCATGATGATGCTCCTGATTATTCCGGTACGGACCACTGGATGGTATCATCCATCCACCCTTACTTTAATAAGGTGGGAGGAGCGACAATACTCGGTATCCAGGACTCAGGTGGTATGAAAGGTAAATTAGTGAGGTTGTCTCCCAGACCAAGGCCGCGTGCGATAGAAGTTACAATACCTCCGAAGTAGAAAGGTTTAGAACCTCTAGCACAGTTGGCGTGGATGTGAGACAGTAGGAATGGGGCTGCATTGATTGGTTTAGGAAGGAGCACACAGCAAAGGAAAAAGAGCTCTTTGGAGTTGACTTTGTGGTTGCTGTCCCTCGCGAAGATTGTGTGTCCAAAAACTCTGTGAAAATATTGTATCGCTGGGTTATGAATGTAGGTTGCGTTGAGGCTGTCCCAGCTTGAAGCAGCTACACCTGTAAGTCGATTCCAAAGGTCGAAAGCTTCTTGGAACCTGGCATCGTTAGGCAAGCGGCAATGAACATTCTTGCCATGATGGAATCCAAGCATTTGGGCAAGTCGGTTTTGGCCCACCGAATACTCAGAGCCAAACATGCGGAATGTAGCTACACCAGAAAGTTGGTTTGTATCTCCCGGAGGTGTAACATAAGCAAATGAGCTCAAAAATTCTAGAGTCAGAGCTTCGTAGGTAGGCTGCCCTTGTGTACAGAGCTGCCATAAACCGGCATTTTGAAGCATCCAACGTACACCTTCTAGCATACCCAACTCTTCAAGGCTGGCAATGTGGACGTACCGTGTCGGTTGGAAAGAGCGTTGGTAGAAGCTGACGTAACTTGCCCTTTGGTGGTCACCGGCTTCTCCCTCTCTGAATGTAACAGTGGAAAGGTCAGGAGCTTGTCTGGTGTGTCTAACCATGGAGCATGCAAAGGGAAATAGGTTTAATGGAGGAAGTGGGTGTGAGTAAGGGTTGTTATGTGAGAATGAGATTGTTTCGTGAGGTTTAAATAAGAGGGTTTGGAAATATGAAGTGTTGGAGAGAAATTTGGATTTAATGTGAGGGGTTTATGGAGAGTAATGGGTTGGTTAAGGAGAGTAATGTGAGTGGGACGGTTAAGGAGAGTGAAAAGAGAGTGGGTCGTTTGAAAAGAGATTGATAGGAAAGGAAGATGAAGAGGAAGGGTCTCTGTTATAAACAGAGAGCGCGTTAAAACAAGTATGACGCTCGTCACAGACCCGTCATGGTCGTAAGCCGTGTGACGGTCGTGACAGGGGCATTACGCCCGTCATGCTCACAAAGTCTGCATTCTCACAGAAGCTAAATCAAAGCTGGCACATTATATATATATTGGAACATGGCAATTATCAATAGCAGTAAAATACGAGATAATTAGAATGCATATAAAATGACAGAAATAAATTAAAATAAGCAGGAACATTATATCATCAACTCAACCACTAGCAATAAATACGAATTGAATACTTTATTAAAATTGGAAAATCATAGCAGTGTACTCAAAGTAAAATTGCAATAGAGTATTAAAGTTGAAATTGAACTTAAATAAACTTGTTCCTTGACATTAAAAAGAAAATGACAGTAAAGTAAATGGTTCTAAAACATTAAAAGAAAAGCAATTAAATGGAAAAATGCAGTGTGACAGTATTAGCCACGTTGCTTCTTCAAAGATTCCACAACTTGGTTCAGATGATCAAATTCTTCGACAGCGGTATCCATTAGACCGACGACGTCAAGACGGATAAGTTGAAGTTCATCTCTCATATCTTGAAGTCCAGTGCGGAAGGCTTCGAGTGTGGCATGGATGTTAGCAGGGAGGGGGGGACAATATCAGTATTGTTCATGGGATGCTCAGGGTAATCATGATAGTGAGGAGGAGTTTCAGGGTCAATCTCAATGTCAGACACATGACTACCAAAATCTCTTTCAGGCAGGGGCTCATCTAAATCATACAGCCAGTTGTGGTGGTTATGCACACTAGTTCGCTCGTGATCAGGTAGTGTAAGATGTGGAACAACTTCATTATTGATTAGGAGTTGAAATGGGGGTGGTCCAAGATTCATAACGAGTCCTCGGTTAAAACAGAAAGTTATGTTCATTGGCCTATATCCGCCTAGAGGGTTCACTCGGGAAAGTCGTGTTCTAAATCCCATGGCATCAGCAATTTTTGTTACGAGGCCACCTATCAAAATGGGACCGTGATCAGATTGAGCAATCCTGCGGAGATTGTCAAGCATAAAAGTAGCTCCATTAATGGGTCGGGATTGAAACACACAAAACATGATAAACAGCTCGTCTCTAGAGATTAGGGTGTCATTCTCGGCTTTTCCAAAAAGGATGAAGGCTAAAATCATATGAAAATATCTAATGGCCGGGTTGTGAATTTCAGTGGACACCATAGGATACGGGTCATGATGAAGTCGTCCTGAAATACTACTCCAGAAAAGGTTCAGTTCATCTTCCATTGCCAAATCTTCCTATGCCATAGTAAAAACGTCGGGTCCATTGGGGAAATCCAACAGGTCCGCAATCTCTCTAATGTTGAAGCGGCACGTGTATCCAAATAGCCTAAAGGTTATGTTACCTCTATTAAATCCTATGCCATAGTTAGGGTTATAGGACAATGAGCTTAGGAATTCTAGGGTCAGCCTGGGGTAAGTTGGATACTTCTTTCTAGCAAAACCTTCCCATCCTATCTGGCTAAACATAAAGTCTATGCTATCTCCTATACCTAAGGCAGTCATGGTAGGTCCATGGGTAAATTTGGTTAAGGCCATAGGTCTGCGAGAGAGAACCTCATAGCGGTGCCATTGGACAGCGTCCCTGAATAGCACAACCATGGTGTCTTCATTATCCATCTTAACAGTTAGTCGGAAAGTAAAGCAGATGTAGAAGGAAGAAGGTAGAAAGACTTTAAAAATCCTGTAGCATGTAATTATAAGATCAGCACAGCAGTTTCCATAAAATTTTTAAATTTTTGAGAAAAGAAAATAAATAAAAATGAAAAAGTAATGAAAATAAGATTAAGAAAGTAAAGGGAAACGAAAAGAAATAAAAATAGACTTAAGAAAAATGTAAAGAAATTTAAAAAATTGAAAATAAAAGAAATTTAAAAGGAAAGAAAAACAATCTCGTGGGTTGCCTCCCACTAAGCGCTGTTTTTAACGTCGTAAGCCTGACGAAAGCTTAGTGATAATTCAGTTATGGGGATGAGCGGGCAGCTCTAAAAGTCTTAGACTATTCAAATAGTCTCTGTTCGCAATATTATGATAATGTTTTAATCGTTGCCCGTTTACTATGAATGGTTCACTATTTCTTCCTTTTATTTCTATCGCTCCACTTTGAAATACTTTAGAAATTTCAAAGGGTCCGGACCACCTAGATCTAAGTTTTCTTGGAAAAAGCTTAAGTCTCGAATTAAATAGGAGCACGACGTCTCCCACATTAAATTCTTTTCTAGATAAGCGCTTATCGTGCCATCTCTTAGTTCTTTCTTTATATATGTGGGCGTTCTCATAAGCATCTAGTCTTAGTTCTTATAATTCGTACAAATCTAAGATTTGTTTTTCTCCTGCGGCAGCGTAATTTAAATTGAGGGTTTTAATAGCCCAATAGGCTTTGTGCTCTATTTCTACCGGCAGATGACAAGATTTTACATAGACTAACTTAAATGAAGTGGTTCCTATGGGGGTTTTGTAAGCGGTTTTGTAAGCCCATAAAGCTTCATTTAGTTTAGTTGACCAATCTTTCCTAGAGGTAGCGACAGTCTTTTCTAAAATTTGTTTTATTTCTCTATTTGAAACCTCGACTTGTCCACTAGTTTGTGGATGATATGGTGTTGCCACACGGTGTTTGACTCCGTATTTTGATAGCAGTTTATCGAATATTTTAGATATGAAATGGGAGCCACCGTCACTAATGACGAGTCTTGGCACACCAAATCTAGGAGAGATTATGTTCTTAAAGAGCTTTATCACTACTCGTGTGTCATTTGTAGGAGAAGCTACAGCCTCGATCCATTTGGAAACGTAATCGACAGCGACGAGTATGTACTGGTTACCAAAAGAAGACGAAAATGGTCCCATGAAATCTATTCCCCACACGTCAAAGACTTCTACTTCTAGAATGCCCTTTTGAGGCATTTCATCGCGTCTGGAGACGTTACCAGTGCATTGACATCGGTCGCAATTTATAACCGCGATATGGACATCTTTCCATAGAGTAGGCCAAAAGAGGCCAGCTTGCAAAATCTTAGCACAAGTCTTTGAAGTGCTCGCGTGCCCACCATAGGGCGCAAAATGACAATGAGAAATTATGTCTTCCACCTCATCTTCAGGTACACAACGACGGAAAATACCATCGGCGCCCCTCTTGAAGAGAAGTGGTTCGTCCCAATAATAGTGTTTAAGGTCGTGGAAGAATTTCTTCTTTTGTTGATAGGTTAGATCAGGTGGCAGTACTCCAGCTGCTAGATAGTTGACAAAGTCAGCATACCATGGCAGCGTGGTCTTAGTGTAAACGGATTCTACCACTTCATTAGTTTCTGTATCAGTATAAGTCAAGGATTGTTCTATTGTATTGCTTTCTAACTGGGCTAAGAGTCTTTTATAAGGGAAATCGTCACTAATAGGTACTTGGTCTGGTTGGATGTTTTCCATTCTCGACAGGTGGTCAGATACTACATTTTCAGTGCCTTTCTTGTCCTTGATTTCCAAGTCGAATTCTTGTAGGAGTAGAATCCACCTCAGAAGCCTCGGTTTGGCGTCCTTTTTGCTTAATAGGTACCTGATTGCAGCGTGATCGGTTTTTACCGACGTTTCATTAAAGAAACTTCTTATTTCTCCGACGGTTTTCGGTGGCTGGAGATTTTCTATTACTTCTATTTTTGCTTTGTTGACTTCGATTCCTCTGTCGGATACTATATGTCCTAGCACGATTCCTTGTCGGACCATGAAATGGCATTTTTCCCAATTCAGCACTAGGTTGACTTTTACACATCGTTCGAGTACCATTTCGAGGTTTGATAGACATCCTTCAAAAAATTTCCCCACAGACAGAGAAATCGTCCATAAAAACTTCCATTATACCATCTAAGAAGTCAGTGAAGATGGACATCATACATCTCTGAAATGTTGTGGGTATGTTACATAATCCGAAAGGCATTCACCAGTAGGCAAAGGTTCCATAGGGACATGTGAAAGTAGTCATTTCATGGTCGTCAGGATGGATAGGAATTTGGAAAAATCCTGAATATTCGTCTAAATAGTAAAAATGGGAGTGTTTAGGCAGCCGTTCAAGCATTTAATCTATGAATGGTAAAGGGAAACGATCTTTACGAGTGGCTTTGTTTAGTTTTCTATAATCGATACACATTCTCCATCCGGTTTGAGTATGTTGTGCTACAGATTCTCCTTTTTCATTATTGATGACTGTAACACCTTCTTTCTTGGGTACCACGTGAACTGGGCTAACCCATTCACTATCTGATATTGGGTATATGATTCTTGCTTCTAACAGCTTTTGTACTTCTTTCTTAACGACATCACTCAGAATGGGATTGACTCTCCTTTGATGTTCTCTAGAGGTTTTACAGTCTTCCTCAAGCATGATGCGATGCATACAGATAGAGGGACTTATTCCTTTCAAGTCTGAGATGTTATAGCCTAAGGCAGTCGGGTACTTTCTTAGGACATGCAATAATTTCTCGGTTTCTATTTGTCCTAAGTCTGCGTTGACTATAACTGGTCGTTCGAGTTCTGTATCAAGGAATTTGTACCTTAGATCTTTAGGTAATGTTTTCAGTTCTACAGCCAGTTTCTTTGGGCAAGGCATAGGGTCAGGAGTGAGTGCGAGACATTCACTTAGATTATTATTTTGGTATTCAACATGCCAATTATCATCTTCAAAAATTGGTGGCATTGGAATTCTCAGCACTTCAGAACACGTGTTTTGGTGTTTTTCCATTTCTTTAACGCATTCATCAATTACATCTAGGAAGCAGCACGAATCTTCTATAGCAGGTGCTTTGAAAAATTTTGAGAGGATGAATTCTACTTTTTCCTCACCAACCTCGAAAGTCAGTTTTCCTTTTTTCACATCTATGATGGCTCCGGCAGTAGCTAGGAATGGTCTTCCTAAAATGATAGGGATGTTTGAGTCTTCCTGGATGTCCATGATTATGAAATCTGTAGGAATATAGAATTGTCCTATACATACTGGAACGTTTTCTAGCATTTCTAGAGGAAATTTCACTGATCTATCAGCTAGTTGTACAAACATTCTTGTTGGTCTCAATTCTCCCATGTTGAGCCTTTTACAAATAGACAAGGGTATTAAACTGATGTTGGCTCCTAAATCACACAGGACTTTGTCTATGACAAACTTTCCAATCACACATGGTATAGAGAAACTACCAGGATCTTTTAGCGTAGGAGGCATGTTATTTTGGATTATAGCGCTACACTCTGCAGTAAGCATAACGGTTTCAGTATCCTCGAGCTTTTTCTTATTAGTTAAGATTTCTTTTAGGAACTTAGCGTATGAGGGCATTTGTGTGATTGCTTCTGTAAAAGGTATTGTGACATTTAATTGTTTCATAAGTTCAACAAATTTCTTAAATTGGCCTATGTTTTTAGATTTAGAGAATCTTTGGGGATACGGGATAGGCAGTTTTTAAGGCGGCGGAGGCACATATGGTTCTTCTTTCTCTTCGGCCTCTTTACCATTATCTTCCTTCTCGTTTTCTTTTGGTTCGCCTTCCTTTTTAGACTCCTTACTAGGCTTTTGGTACATGGCTGGATTTTCGATTCTTGGGTCAGTGGGTCCTTCTAGTTCTGTTCCACTCCGAAGTGTTATAGCGTTTGCATGTCCCTTCGGATTAATTTGAGTTTAACCTGGAAAGGCCCCAACTGGGGCAGCGGTAACTGCTTGATGTTGAGCCACTTGCGAGATTTGTGTTTCTAACATTTTGTTGTGAGTGGCTAAAGCGTCAACCTTGTTGGCTAATTGTTTGATTTGCTCACCGGTGTGAACATTCTGGTTAAGGAACTCCTTGTTTTGTTGAGCTTGTGCAGCAATGAAGTTCTCCATCATAATTTCAAGGTTTGACTTCCTAGGAACGTTGGGAACGTTAGCAGCAGGTTTTTGATATCCTGGTGACACAGCAGGCACTTGGCCAGGTGCATACAGAGCGTTATTATTCTTGTACGAAAAGTTTGGATGGTTCTTCCAACCAGGATTGTAGGTATTTACATATGGGTTTCCTTGAGCATAATTCACTTGATCAGCGGAGACTCCTGCTAAAATTTGGCATTCGAGGGCAGCATGTCCAGGTACTCCGTATAATTTGCAGTTTGGAGCTACGGCAGCCACGGTGGCTGCGGGTGTTATGGTCAAGTTGTCTATCTTTTGAGCAAGGGCGTCTACCGTAGCATGGACATGATCAAGACTACTAACTTCGTACATCCCACCTTTCGTTTGAGGTTTTTCCACTGGCGTTCTCTCACCTCCCCATTGGTAATGGTTTTGAGCCATGCTTTCTATAAGTTGATAGACTTCGGTATAAGGTTTGTCCATAAGTGTACCACCAGCGGCGGCATCTATTGTCATTCTTGTATTGTACAAGAGACCATTTTAAAATGTATGGATGACTAACTAGTCCTCAAGACCATGATGCGGACACATCCTCATCACATCCTTGTATCTCTCCCATGCATCGTAAAGAGACTCAATATATTTTTGTCGAAATCCATTAATTTGGGCTCTCAGCATAGCTGTTTTGCTTGGTGGGAAATATCGTGCTAAGAACACCTTTTTCAACTCATCCCACGTAGTGACGGAATTTGATGGCAAGGATTGCAACCAAGACCAAGCTCTGTCTCTTAATGAGAAAGGAAAAAGATGTAGTCTTATCGCGTCTGCAGTCACATCATTTGCCTTCATTGTGTCTGCGTACTACACAAATTTGGTCAAATGTTCATTAGGATCGTCCGTAGGATTTCCAGAAAATTGATGTTGTTGTACGGCTGACAGTAATGAGGGTTTCAACTCGAAATCGTTCCGGTTGATAGCGGGGGCAACAATGTTGTTGTGTGGTTCTTGCTCAGATGGGGTAGCATAATACTTAAGAGGACGGTTCTGTGGTCCATCTGCCATATTTCGTTCTTTGACTAATTCAGGAGTATGAGCGAGAAGATCGGGAATATTATACTTGCGTTGATACTCAAGTATTCTGCGTCTTAAATGTAAGAAACACTCTAATTCGGCGATTGGTGGTTGCAAGTCTTCGCTTTGTGAGCGAGTACTTGGCATACAATCGAGAAAAAGAAAAGGAAAATTTGTTGCCTTAGTCTATACTGCGCAACAAAGAATCGCACTATTGACTAAATCAAAGTCCCCGGCAACGGCGCCAAAAACTTGATCGCGACTTTCTGAGTCTAACGGTTACTAACTGCAAGCGCACAACCTATCGCGTAGTAATAAAGATATCGATCCCACAGGGACTTGATAATCAACCTAGTGCTACGGTTTGCTACTGTGTTTCGCTAAGGCGAAGATGTTTTAGTTTTAAGTTCAAAAAGGGAAACAAAAGGGAATCTAAATTTTAGAATAAACTAGTTGATATTAGGATATCGGTACATAACTTAGTATACCATCGTGGATTCTATAAAACCTAAGCGTATAAAAATAAGTCACATTATATTTCTGTAGAAAATATTAGTTTAAAAGCCCTCACCTCACACTCTCGTGGTTATTGCTTTGGACTATACTCCTAAATCATAACGTCTGCTCTCGCTAGCCCATCAGAGTTTAAAAATAATTTTTGAAAACTAATACAGTCTAATTAACTTTAAAGCGCTCTCGCTGTTTTTAAAACCAATGCCCGATTTCAGCTATCCGGTTAAAATCTCACACTCTCGTGGTCTTAATCCTAACCTTTGCTACATTTTTACTCTCGTAATAAAAGTCCAGTTTTAATTAAGAAATCGCGGCCAGAAATTAAGTTGTTTATGGTTTTAGCTTGGAATTATCGAATCCATTCCGGTTACTTCATTACATACCGAAAATCGGATTTAGCTAGACATATTACTTAAAACAAACATGCATAATATAAATTACAAAATAGTAAATTAAACATGACAATGAGAAAACGATAATGCTATTATTAAGATAATGAATAAAAACCTGATAAATATGCAATAAGTTGGTTCTCGCAATTCCTCCACAAGTCGGTAGGCTTTTGCTCGATCGTATCGGAATAACGAATGATGAAGGCAAGATTGAAAATAAATCCTAGCTATGGTGCAATAGCTCCTCAATGTGAGAAACTATCATTATTTCAAGTAATGGTAAACAAGGAATGGGAAACGGGAAACAAACAAGGAATGCAAGGAAAGTAAAAATTCGGAAATAAATTCTGCAGCAATTCGGGGTGAAATTCTCTAGGTCCTTGGCTTTCCAATCCATGCTGTATTTATAGCTCCACCGTTGCCTTAATGTTAGAGAAAAAGTAGGAGCATAACCCTTGGTGGTTGAGAAGTCTAAGGGAGACTGGCTCACATGCAGTTGAAGTTGAGGGAGTGAATCTAGGAGAAACTGCTCAACGTGCGTGTGCATTGGGCTTCTTTTTCCACGTCTGCGTTTTGAACATAATAACCATTTTTGAGTGTGTGACGGTCGTGATGAGTGCATGAGGGTCGTGGCAAGCTTTGGGAGCGTGACGGTCGTGGTAGGTGTGTGACGGTCGTCACACATACTACTTTCCATTTTCTGCTCTTTTTCTTATTAATTCTTCCTGTTTTCTTCTCATTTTTTCATGTTTTCTCTACTTTGCTCCTTTCAGCTTGGACAATAAAATACCTGCGAAACCACTAGAATACTCGCGAAATACTCGGAACTTGGGCTGAAATAACGTAATTATTAGTCGTAAATCAAGGCAAATATATGATACATTTTCGTGTTATCAGACCACTAATCATCTACTTAACAGTCTTGGAAGACTCCATGGTTTGTGTACTTGGCCAACAAGACGAAACAAAAAAGAAAGAGTCGGCCATCTACTATTTGAGCACGAATTTTACCGACTGTGAGACTCGGTACATTATGCTTGAGAAAACTTGCTGTGCTCTGGCTTGGGTAGCCAAAGGTCTTTGCCAGTATATGATTTGTCACACTATTTGGTTAATCTCTGAAATGGATCCAATCAAGTCCGACTTTGAAAAACCTGCTCTCACGGGAAGGATAACCCATTGGCAGATATTGTTATCAGAATACGACATCGAGTACCATGCTTAGAAATTCGTCAAAGGAAGTATTTTAGCCGATCATTTGGCTCATCAACCGATTGACAATTAAAAATCAGTCGAGTTTGACTTCCCAGACGAAGATGTCATGTACTTGAAAATGAAAGATTGCGATGAACCACTACCCGGTGAGGGGCAGAACCGGTTCCCAATGGGGATTTATCTTTGACGGAGCTGTCAATCATTATGGAAATGGAATTGGGGCAATCATCATAACACCTCAGGGTACCCACATTCCTTTCACCGCCCGACTAACATTCAAGTGTACAAACAACGAGGCCGAATACGAAGCTTGTATCATGGGTCTCGATGAAGCGATCGACTTAAGGATCAAGAACTTGGATGTATATGGCGACTCAGCCCTGGTTATCAATAAAATCAAAGGAGATTGGAACACATACCAATCAGGGCTGATCCCATACAAAGAATATGCGTGAAGGTTGTTACAATTCTTCAACAGAATCGAGTTTCACCACATCCCTCGTGAAGAGAATCACATGGCTGATGCACTAGCCACTCTCTCTTCCATGATTAGTGTAGGTCAATGGAACGACGTACCTAAGATTGACATAATACACCTTGAACGGCCCGCTTACATCTTCGCGATTGAAGCAGTCATAGACGACAAACCTTGGTATCACGACAGAAAGACCATCAGGAGATTGGCAAGAATCTTCTTCCTGAGCGGTGATACACTCTATAAGAGAAATTTCGACATGGTCTTGCTTCGACGTGTAGACAGACTATAAGCAAACATGCTGATAAAATAAATTCACGAAGGATCCTCTGGCACGCATGCCAACGAATACACGATGGCTAGAAAAATTTTGAGGGCAGGATACTATTGGTTGACTATGGAATCCAATTGCTACAAGTACACGAGGAGGTGTCACAAGTGTCAGATATACTCAGACAAAATCCATGTACCGCCAACGCATCTTAAAGTTTTCTCTTCCCCATGGCCTTTTTCTATATGGGGAATCGACATGACTGGTATGATCAAACCCAAAGCTTCGAACAGACATCGGTTCATCCTAGTAGCCATTGATTACTTCACCAAATGGGTCGAAGCAGCGTCATACGGCAATGTGACCCGACAAGTGGTAGTCTGTTTCATCAAAAACAATCTCATTTGCCGTTATGGTGTTCCAAGCCAGATCATTACTGATAATGGATCTAACTTGAACAACAAGATGATGAAAGAGTTGTGCGCTGAGTTCAAGATCGAACACCATAACTCATCTCCCTACCGATCTAAGATGAACGGAGCGGTAGAAGCGGCTAAGAAAAACATCAAAAAGATCGTTCAAAAGACGGTTGTAACATACAAAGACTGGCACGAGATACTACCCTTTGCTCTTCACGGTTATCGCACATCTGTCCGCACTTCAACAGGGGCAACCCCTTTCTCTCTGGTATATGGCATGGAAGCAGTGCTTCCCATAGAAGTAGAGATCCCATCCATCCGAATATTGATGGAAGCTAAGCTAACAGAGGTTGAATGGTGTCAAAGTAGACACGATGAACTGAATCTGATTGAAGAAAAACGAATAACGGCTCTATGCCATGGTCAGTTGTATCAGCAAAGGATGAAAAAGGCGTTTGACAAAAAGGTTCGACCCCGTGTCTTCAAAAAAGGAGATCTTATGCTCAAGAAGATACAATTATTTCTCACTGATTCCCGGGGCAAATGGACTCTGAATTACGATGGCCCCTATGTGGTCAAGAAAGCTTTCTCAGGCGGCGCCTTGAGACTCGCAACCATGGATGGAGAGGAATTTGCCTACCCGACAAATGTTGACGTAGTCAAGAAATACTTCGCCTAAATAAAAAAAAAATGTCTCGGTGGATTGAAAATTCGAAAGTGCGGTCCAGGCAAAAATTAGAGACATAATAAAAATCATCCCGATGGATTGGAAATCTCAAAGTACAATCCAGGCAAAAATTAGGGATTAATGGCAAGTAACTATGTCCGGCGAGGTTAAATCCCCTGCAGTAATGCCATCCATCAGGAAAACTCCAGTCAAGGTCATCTTCGACGGAAGCTCAGGATGTCCAGAATTCAAAGTTGGTAGAAGGATAGCAGTCGTTATGTTTCAATATAGCCGTTTTCCCTTAAATTATCATTTTCTAACTTTGTAAATACTCTATGGAATCACGCGCTTGACTGATTTCCATCCTATCAATAAAATTTGAGCCCTAGTGCTTTTGTTTGCAATTATTGTTTGTTTTAGCTTTACAGAATGACATTTTAACATGATCGACGATTCTTGAAATAAAACAAAAATGAATTTACTTGTCAAAATTTTCTGCTTTTAAAATAAAGATGGCAATTTCTTTTGACTGTTGAACATCGAAAGAACATCGATCGCTACTCCAAAAGTGATTAAGCATCAAAGTGCATAATCAAAGTACCCCTTCTTAACCAGTACACCTGAATGAAGGATCAGCTGTGTCAGATGCGAATATTCCATCTGATATCCCCGACAGGGTTCTTACCTACTAAGTCCGACCAATGTTGTTCCCCACAGGGACTATCTCTCCTAAGCAAGGCAGAATTGCTATTTTGGACCAAATGGTACTTCCTCGTCCCCAGCCGTGTCCGAGTATCCAGTCATGTTCATCTATTAGTTTGTGTGTCGTGTCAGTTTTGTCAGCATAAACATACATACATCATGCATTATTGATTTGCATTCATATTCTTATTGCATCACTATCACTCTAGTCAGTCTTAACTCTAAGTGGTAAGGTCATCTTGTCAATCGAATTGTCAGTCCTTTCCTCGTCAAGAAGTGAATAATTTAAGCAATCTTTCCCCAATTGATTTCTTGATGGAGACGGTCCTCGACCACTTTGATAACTTAAACCTCTGAAAGGCAAGAAGACATTCGACAAATGTCACTCTTCTCCATTGAAGATGATATCTTCGCTTTCTCGGATTAAGGAAAATCCCCAGAGAAAGCCTTACAACCAAAGACTCTCAGCAACACATTGGATTTTCTCTCTAGAAAGTCAATGTTAATGATGTCATCAGCACCTCAAAATTGGATTACATCACATCGCATTTCTCCGAGAAGATCTCTAGGAAAAGTATGATGTAATGTCCCCAAGCAGAAAGCGGTCTCTCAAGAGACTCGTTTTCCCTAGTAGAGTCAAAAACGGCGTCTCCAAAACAGAGAAGTTTTCACACCTCTACAGCTCAGACGAATGGGTTTCCCCAACAAGTTTAACATCAACTTTTTCCCATCAAATAGCATCTCCCCAGTAAACCCGGCGAGAAGTTTGATGAAAAACGCTACAAATAGCGTCCCTTGTCAAGGAAGTTTATTGACAAAAGAAACTTAGACCAGTTTCTTGGCTAAAGACCAGGATCGAGGGGAAGTTTATGGACAAAAGAAACTGAGACCAGTTCCTTGGCTAAAGACCATGATCGAGGGGAAGTTTATTTCAGAAACTGAGACCAGTTCCTTGGCTGAAGACCAGGATCGAGGGGAAGTTTTTTTACCTTTTTTGAGCATCATTGCTTAGCAAAAGAAAATGGACGGGCAAACTGCCATTCATAACCACCGTCAAAATTTTGGGTATTCCGATATTTAATCCTCTTGCACCCCAAATTCCCGAATACCTTCGCCATTCACACCCTCGGGTCCAAATTAAATAGGGGCATCTGTCATAACCCAAATTTTGACCACCAAAATTTCCCATCATTGTGCAAATCATCCTCAAAATATGGATGAACCATCATGCCTCATAAATCTCCTCAAAGATGGTTAAGCATTCACTACAATCAAAGATTAGGGTTTTGACCCCTCTCAGAGTACTTAGACAAAGAATCAATCAAGAAATGACATGATCTTCAACTTGTCTAGCCCCTCAAACACCCAAAAAGGATCAAGAGTACTCCTACATCAAGAATCAAGCAAAGGTTGCAGCATTCCAAGTGAATCAAGCCTCCGGATCACCTGTGTCACCAAATTAGGGTTTTGGTCGACTGATGCCTCCAGATGAAAATTTTCTTCTAGGCATGAGCCAATGCCTCAATGTATGGTGCTATAAGCTCAAAAGGATCTCAAGGGCCCATCCACAATGGCAAAATTACCTTGAAGGTCCATCTATCAAAAAAGCAGGAATTCGGGTTTTGACCTAATTCAACCCTTGAGTTAACTTGTCAAGTGAGACATGGATTGAAGCTTCAAAATGAACTTCAAATACCTCAAATACATTATATTGACATGTTTACAAGATTTCATTGACTCAAAGAGCTCAAATCATAAGCCAAAAGAGCTCAAAACCATCTGATCACAAATTAGGGTTTCTGATGGAAAAAGTCAACCCTATCCTTGACTGTTGACCTACCCTTAATATCAAACCTTGGGGAGGAGTCCAAGACATTCCTAAATACCCTTAGAGGCCATCCATGAAGTTTAATTGAGCCCAAGGATTGATTTTACAAAGGGATCACAAAGTCAAAATTTCATTTGATGAAAAAGTCAACTGTACAAAAATCCAAGTTTGACTTTTTGGATTTTTGGTCAACCAAGGTTCCTTAACCCTAAAAAAATGTTAATATGAGATTTGAATCATCATTAATCAAGAAAAATCAAAGAAAACGAGTTAACTTGTTAAAGGGGTAACCATAAAAAACTTAGAATTTTTCTAAGTTATGGAACAAAGTGGCTAGGGTACCAACTTTGCAAGGCCATATCTCCCAAACCCTAAGGCCTTTTTCTCCCATTCAAAGCTCAGATTGAAGTTCATATTACATACTTCAAATATGTTAACTAGACCTCATTCCAATTCATCATGGATTTTGAGCAAAATCACAAAAAACATGAAAATGACATTTTTCCAACACTTAGTGAAATTTTCACTAAGTCAGAATCTACCTTATTTTTTCCAAAATGTAGAGGCATTTTTCATAGTAATTCAAGTTGATTCAAAACCAAAGTTGGACATCATGTTGAAATAGGATATGTCATCTTTCCAAAATGTCTAAGAACTCCATCAAACTCCACCTGAGCTAGAGGTTATGACAACTGCAACATGCCTTGCTGCAAACTGTTTTTGCAAGGGAGATTTGTGCCTTAGTGCTCGAATTGATCAATTAGGGAAAATTCAAACATGGTTATCCATCTACACACCTCAAGGGGGAACAACCAAGGGACAAACACTGATCCATAAGCCTCCCAAGTCTTTGGAACTACATGTAGGTGTGCCACCCCTAAAAGCTAAAGATGCCTCAAGACTCCAATTTTGTTTTGAGACATTCAATGGATGCATAAAGCTGGCATGTATCAGTCCATGATCAACCAAATGAGTCAAGATAAGCTCATACAACAGAGGACCTAAACCTGCAAAGTTTGGCACAAGTTAATGGCTAAAGGAGACCCTTGACCAAAGAACCAAGGCATTCAATACAATCTGATCCAAGCTGCCAAACACTATTGATGCCAAAAAAAATTTGCTCTACTTTAAATGGAGCTCATTTGTGCTCAAATTAGGTACACCAAAGGTCCTAAATAGATGTCTTTCTCAGAATCACAACTTTCACTCCAAAAATACCTTCTAATGCAAGTTACTATCGAGTTTTGAGTTAGAGTGTGTTCCAACCAAACCAATCACACACACACCTCACAAACATCATATGTGAGCTGATCAAACACTAAAACAACATCTGGAACACCAAATTCACTAAATCACCATCCATTTGCTCAAGCTTTTAGCAGAGTTGCAGTTAGGGTGCCACAACTATCTCCAGCTCATTTCAAATCAATCCAAGCATTCAAACACTTCCTTTGAGGTACAAAGAAGTTGTCCAAATCATTGGAACTCATCTGTAACACCTCCAAACCAGAATTCGATTCTCACTTGCAGAGGTAAAACTTGAACTCTCAAACTCAATGAATCATGCACCATAAACATGTTTTCTTGTTACCATTGTGTTTCTGGATGTTTGTAGATCATTTACCCTTAATCAATTGTTGTTTACAATTCGTGTATAGGATTTCATTGAGTTCATGCCAATTTTAGGGTTCTTCAGGTTTTATCATGATATGTTATGATTCAATTAATTTCAATAAAATTGGGTATTGCCATTGTGTTCCTCATCTGAAAATGCACGATTTTCATATTTGGATCATGTGAAATGATTGAGAGATGAGGGAGATAGGAGCCTTCACGTATCTGAGCTTGAGGTTGAAGATGGCCATGATGCCATGCTTCAGAAATCCAACTTGTTTTACTATATAATTTTCACTTGCCATGTTATTCTTGAATTGGCACTGTGCCCCAGTGGTTGATCAACTGGTTTGTGTGTATTAGCGAGCGAGGGGTCTGGGGTTCGAATCCCCCTCGCCCCAGACCTCTTTTGTATCACTTGTTTCGTTTTTTTTACTATTTTTATTTTTCATATTATTTTTGTTAATAACTTTGAAAATTAATTTCTCATTCAATTTTAATCATTTTTTGTTGGTTCTTTTTCCCAAAAACCACAAAAATATTAAAGTATTTTTTCTACAAAAAAATCAGATTTATATTATTTATTTAATATAGTTGTATTTTTGTGAATAAATTCACTTTTATTGTTTTTTAAACATTTAAAAAGTGAATTTTTAGCTTGAAAATAAAAATCAAATGAGTTCTAAATCATCTTGTGATTAAAACTTCATTTTTCAAACCTTAACCAAAAATCACAAGTAGTTTATTTAAACTTATTTGGTATTTTTATCATTTTTTATTAATTTTCTTTAAAGGATTACTTTTTAAAAAAATGGAATTAGGGTATTCTTTGATTTTTGATCCTTATCAAACCTTTCAAAACACTTTTGGGCCTCTAATAGAGTGTAAGACCCAACCCTCTTTTTGTAAAAAAAATTGGGCCTCAGTCATTTGTATAAGTCCCAATACGATTTTCAAAACAACGGTGCGATCACTGTTAAACTTTGGGTCTCTCCTTGAGTTGTAAGCCCCATCACATGTGTATAAAATAAATTTTGGGCCTCTAATAGAGTGTAAGACCCAACCTCCTTTGTACATAAATAATTTTGGGCCTCAGTCATTGCATAAGTCCCACTGTATTTTCAAAATCACGGCGCGGTCGTCGCCTTTTAAAACAAAAATCATTTGGGCCTCCCCTCGTGTTGTAAGTCCCATCTCTCTTTTTCAAAACATCTTTGGGCCTCTTGAAAGAGTGTAAAAACTAACCCTTTGGAGCGAGCGATTTTTGTCGGTGACGCGACCACCTTATCGCTGAAGTTTGGGTTTTCCTCCTCGAGGAGAAAGGGTACTACTTTCTGATTTCTTATTTATCCCATGAAGCTGGAAGGGAAAGGGAAGCTATCTAAAACTAACCTTGCACACAAATGTTTAACTGAACAAACGCTTTAAAGAGATTGAGGGGTCCGGGGTCAGGTTATACAATGGGTAGTTGTCAATTACCCATCCTATATGTGGTTATCCACATGATATTAGCTTTAGGTTTCGCTTTGTAATTAATAGTGTTTATCTGCTGATGGGTTGGGAAAGTTTCTTGGGAAAGTGTGACAGGGAGAGTGAGTTTTGTTTATGTTTTTGGTAAGGTACTGGACCTAAGTTTTGATTGATGTGAAGGTACTGGACCTAGAGTTTTTGATTGGTATGCTCGCTAAGATTTCGCAATCTTATGCCTACGTATTCCTGTTTAAAAGAAACAGGGAAATCAGAGCAATCGTAGTTCCTCCTATTCTAAGGGAGGAAAATGACGTTTTGGTGTCTTGTTCAAAGCCCAAGATTGAAGCTAAAAGGGTATTTGTGTTTTGTTCAAAGCCCAAGATTGAAGCTAAAAGGGTATTGAGTGGGAATTTGTCATCTCTAAAGAGAGATGGTTGACTTTTATGTGCCTTGATCAAAGCACAAGGTTGATGCTAAAAGGTTAATTAATTTGGCTAGGGGATTTCTTTATACAAAGCCTAAGAGGAGGCTAGATAAGACTGACTCATCAAGAGAGTGTTTTATCTGTCTTGTACAAAGCCCAAGATTGAGGCTAAAAAAAGAGACTGACTCTTTGGGAATATAATTATACAAAGCCTAAGAGGAGGCTAAAAAAAGGGTTTTGACTCCGTCGGGGAGATTTATATGTGTCTTGTACAAAGCCCAAGATTAGGCTAAAATGAGTTTGACTCTTGCTGGTGAGTATTATCTGTCTTGTACAAAGCCCAAGATTGAGGCTAAAACGGGAAATTTAACTGACTCTGGTGAGGATGTGTCTTGTATAAAGCCCAAGAGTGAGGTTGTAATGAGTTTGACTCTGCTTAGGGAAATTATTCCTCAAAAGCCTAAACGAAGGCTGGGAGGAAATAACTTGCCTGGGGAAGATTTCTGTCCCCAGTTTAAGAGATGGAAATTTATGTCTTGTATAAAGCCCAAGATTGAGGCTAAAGGGTTCTGACTCAACAAGAGAGTGTTTTTATTTGTCTCGTACGAAGCCCGAGATAGAGGCTAAAAGGGGTTGACTCAACAAGAGAGTGCTTGACTCAACAAGAGAGTCTGAAAAGTGAATGACTCAACAAGAGAGTCTGAAAGTTGACTGACTCAACAAAAGAGTCTGAAAGTTGATTGACTCAATAAGAGAGTCTTTTATACTCAACAAGAGAGTGATTTGTTGTCTCGTACGAAGCCCCAGATTGAGGCAAAAAGGGTCTTAACTCAAAAAGAGAGTCTGAAAAGTTTAGCTCCACTGGGAAGAATCATTTGTACAAAGCCCAAGAGGAGGATGACTTCGCTGAGGAAGGATCATTATACAAAGCCTAAGAGGAGGCTAGCTTTCCACTGAGGAAAGGTCCTTATACAAAGCCTAAGAGGAGGCTATCTTTTGCTGGGGATAATTGAGATCCTCAGGCAGGTCCAAGTGGGGAATCAACTTTTGCTGAGGATTACAGAAGAGTTGAGGTGTCAGATACCTTGAGGCTCTGATTTGGGATAATGTTGACCCTGGTCGGAGAACTCTCATGAGAGAGACTGGGTTTCTGCTGGAGATTGATCCAGAGTGCCTGGGGTTTCTTCCTATAATTGTAAGGAACTTGAGAATTTCTTTGAGACTTAAGGGGATTTAGACTATCCAAGTCTACGGGTGTGGAAGAGTTTTATCTTTTGTATGATGCCTCCAAGAGGAGGCAAAGACATTCAGGGATGAGAATCAACCCTAAAGTGGCCTGAGCTCTTGACACTGGAAAGACTGCTCTAGCAAAGGATGACTAAGTTCTGTCTTATTCCTTTAAGAGGTCGCCAGGGTCCTTGTACTAAGTCCAAGAGAAGGTATGAGAACTTATAAGAAGTCGAAAGGGTCCTTGTACAATGCCCAAGAGGAGGCGGGGATGCTTTTAGGAAGCCTGTGGGTCCTTAAACCAAGAGAAGTTCAAGAAATGCAATTCACAGAGAATAGATCATTCCAGGAAAGTTCGAGGGTTTGGAAGAAACTCAAGAGATGCTATTCACAGAGAATAGATCAACTCCGGGAAGTAGAATTTCTTTGACAATTTCTAAGGGTGACAGTCTGAGAAAAGGTTCACCGAGAATACTGCCTTTCTCTTTGTTCTATATTGTTTAACCCCAAGAGAAAGGAAGACTGTATCTGGAAATCCTATGGGGATCTAGTTTTGTTTGTATTTCAGAGTGACCAACATGGCTTTACCTAGTTCTAGACCTGGTTGCCGGGGAAAACTCTAAATAACTATACTAGTATATATACAGTTGATATATGACAAGTATTTAAAAAGGTATGAAAGAAGACTAACCATGTGCAGCTTCCCACAATATAGTTATATATATCTGACATGTATATAAAAGAATGAAAGAAGACTAATCATGTGCCGCTTCCCACAATACAGTTATCTATATCTGACATGTATTTAAAAGAATGAAAGAAGACTAACCATGCGCCGATTCCCACAATACAATTATATATATTAAAGCGAGTAAATGAAAGCTGTTAAAACTTACAGGTGAGCGAGCTTCCATGCTGTTTTGTTAGTTGTTCAGAGAAATTAAAGAAACTTTTGATAACAACTGTATATTTGAACCTAAATCAAAAGAGAGTTGTTTGTAAAAAATTGTTGGGGCTTATACTTAAGGAGAGGCCCAGTTGATTTTGTTAAAAAGGCGACGATCGCGCCGAACGTTTGAAAATATACAGAGGGACTTATACAATTTGTGAGGCCCAAAAAGGTATTATTTACAAAGGGGTGGGACTTACACTCTATCAAGAGGCCCAAAGAGTATTTACACAAAAGAAATGGGACTTATATCTCGAGGAGAGGCCCAATTGTTTTATTTAAAAAATGGCGATCGCGCCGAGGTTTGAAAGCACAGTGGGTCTTATACGATGACCGAGGCCCAAATTATTTTAGTTTTCAAAAGGGGTTGGGTCTTACACTCTATTAGAGGCCCAAAGTGTATGAAAAAGATTGATGAGGGTGGAATTAATCAAAACCTTAATTTTGTCTAAAATGGAATTAATTTTGTTTAAAAATTAATAAAAATTATTGAAAACATGCGAAAAATGAGTGGTGATCTTGGATCAATGTTTCAAAAATCATGTTTTTATTCAAAAAATGATTGGAAACCATTTAAGTTTGGAAAATCAAGAAGGAAAAAATATTTTAAATGTTAAAAAACAAATAAAAATTAATTCTTTGCAAAAATATCAAATATATGAAATAAATAATAATTTTGGGAAATGTTTGTAAAATAAAATATTTTAACATTTTTGTGAATTATTAAAAAAAGAATCAACTCAAAATCATTAAAATTCAGAGAGAAATTAATTTTTGAATCAATTAAATAAAATCACAAAATTCAAATATTTGAATATTTGAAAAAGGCGCCAAGAACACACCAAGAACACGCGCGTGTTCTGTGTTTTGCCCAGATTTGCATTTTCTCACCAATCTCACTGAATACTTGATGAAATCACACAATCCACATATCAATCTACTCGTTTTCACCTCACGATCATGTCTATGGTATTTAATTTCATTTATTTTAAGCATGGAATAAGAAATCAAAGAGAAAACTCAAGAACCCTAAATTCTGCATGAAGGCTTAGAAATTCCATACACGATTCATACAAAGCAATTAATTGAGGGAAAACATTCCATACATGATTATGAACATATGGCAAAATTATTGTGCGAGGAAATATGCATGAATCATGAGATGACCAAGTTGAGGCTTACCTATTGCAGCTGGTGATCTTGTTTTGAGTTAGAGGTGTTACAGCTTGGTTCCAATGATGTGGATAGCTTCCCTAGGTGCTATGGAGTGTGTCTGAATGCTTGGAGTGGTTGGAAACAAGCTGGAACTTAAAATTGTACCCCAACTGCAAGTCTGCTAAAAGCTTGAGCAGTTGGATGGTGATTTTGTGAAATTGGTGTTCCAGATGTTGTTTAAGTGTTTGGATCGCTTCTATATGATGTTTATGAGGTGTGTGTGTGTGTGATTGGTTTGGTTGGAATTGCTCTCAAGCTCAAAACCCGATAGTGACTTGCTTTGGAAGGAAAAATTGGAGTGAAAGAGGTGATTTTGAGGAAAGCATCAGTTTAGGTGCTTTGGTGTACTTAACCTGAGCACAAATGAGCTCTATTTATAGTAGAGCAAGTTTGTTTTGCAAGCAATAGGGAATGGTGGCTGCAGCAGGCCTTTGGCCAATTGGATCATTTTGAAATCTCAAGTCTCCTCTAGCCATTGACTAGAGGTTAGAGCACATGCCTATGGTTCTTTGATTCAAGGATAAGGCTTGACTGAAGTGTTTATATTTGCTCTGATACATGCTGTGACGCCCCCAATCTAATACCCCTAATTAACACGCAATTAAGGCGGTAAAAGAAAATTTGAAAATTGATCAGAGTACATTTGAAAATACGGCATAGAAAGGGAGAATCACATCAAAGTAACCAATCATACACATAACATGCAACACCTACCCATAATGATATGCAACTGTGGGGTAGCAATCATACAGAGGAGACTTTGTTCCTTACACCCACTTTTCAGAAATTAGAATTAAAGCGGAAAATCTAAAATCTGATTAACATATATACATATACACATATAAACAGTTTGTCATACATCAAGTATCATATGTACAACTAAAATATATCTTCAGATATACAAAATGATAGCACGCGGCCACCCTAACTACCCGGAGTCACATATCAGAGCCGACCGACCAAAATAATGAAGACGCAAGGCTTCACAAAAAGGAATACCTCCAGCAGCTCTAATCTGCAACGCCTCATAGAGCGTTATAAAACAGCAGAAGGGTGAGAAAAACAACCATAATATAATTGAATAAAATTATATATTAACACAAACGTACACAAGTAAACACATTTCTCACCACCAATGAACAACAATCATATATAACACCACACATCACAATTCTCACGTATCAAATACCACTGCACATCAATCATTCACCATTCAATCACACATATTCATCTCATCAACCACAATCACAAATTCATGCACAAATAATTCATGATGAATGCAAATGCACATAGATCAACACAACGACTCTATGCACATGCCATGCGGTACCGACTTCCATTGTCACGTCATTTTGTCACGTCATTAGTCCACTCAGGGACTCCCATTGTCACGTCATTTTGTCACGTCATTAGTCCACTCAGGGACTTCCATTGTCACGTCATTTTGTCACGTCATTAGTCCACTCAGGACGTTCTCACAATGCATATCATGATGCTTGGCATACAATGACTCATGACATTCACATTGCATACTCACACACATCAATAATCATGCATATATAAACAAATACCACACTTATCATTTCTTACCTTTCGGCCACAATTCATCCTCATAATAGCACATAAGGCATACACATCCAAAGCACAAACGTATAACATAATACACGTCAAATACACACCATTTAAAATGACAACAATCGAGAATCGGCACTATTCCCAATTTCCGACATAATTAAATCGGCCAACAATCTCAAAACCCATTTTTTTAAGAAACAACATTCCATAAGCTTTCCAACGCTTCAAACGGGGGTCAAAACGGACTTACGGTTCAAAAGTTATGAAGAAAACAAAATCTGACATTTTGGAAAATTTGTGTCACGCGCGGGTATGCTCAGGTCGACCCATGAGCCGACGCAAGCGTTCTTTAGGTCGACGCAAAGATGCTTTAGGTCGACGCACACTGCGCAGAAGTTGATAAAAACTCAGTTTTCGATCGTTAAATGACTTCCGGACCTCCGATTTCGATTCCGTAAAAAGCTGCGGTCTCAGAATTTGAAATACTACAATATTTTCACTATTAAAAAGCCATCCAACTCATTTTCCATTTTTGAAATATTTTGAAACATGATTTTATCAATTTAACCCAACTCCGAACTCGCTCAAAACCACTCGAAAACACCTAAATAACCATCCTCGATTAATTCCTATCCATACCTGATTAAATATCAACCTATACCAACGTTACCGGACATATCCAAACACTTTCACTCGATCACAACATCGATTTGCACAAAAACATCGATATAGATAAAAAACTCAGCAGTACAAATTTGACTCGATTCAATCAAACGATCACGCTAACTCAAGGCCCAACATCACACGACTCTACTACGCGAGTTATTCTGACTTTCGTCCGTGAAAACATCAGTTTCTAATCGTTTATCTCATTTCGACCTATAATTGATAAAAAAAACCAACAAAACTTCTACACAAACATACATACATAATCGTATACAATTATAGCATAATCGAGTTTCGCACCCTTACCCGATTAGTCGATTCCTAGAACTTGTTCTTGATGATTTCCAAACTTTTCTCCAATTTCTCTCTTTTCTCTCTTCTCCTCTTTTCTTCTCTTTTCTTCTTTCTCTACTTTTCTTTTCTCTCTTTTTCTTTCTATTTATTCTAACTTAATCAAAATACACCCAAATGCCCAAAATACCCCTACACTCAAATTTCTCGCAAACGATCCCAAAACGCGATAAAATATATTCCCGCCGAAAAATAACATATTTTCACACAAAAGTCGAAAATAAAATAAAATAATAATAAAATAATCAAAAGACTCAATAAAATAAAAACTGGCAAAACGGGGCGTTACAATTCTCCCCCACTTAGAAATTTTCGTCCTCGAAAATCTTACCTGATACAAACAACTCCGGATACGACTCCCGCATCCTACTCTCCAATTCCCACGTCAAATTACCCTCAGCAGCGCCTCCCCACGCCACTTTCACAAGTGCAATCTCTTTACCCCTCAACCGCTTCACATCGCGATCCAAAATACTAACTGGTAATGCCTCGATCGTAAGGTTATCTCTTACCTCAACCTCGTCCATAGGAATCACATGTGAAGGATCCGGAACATACTTCCGTAGCTGTGAAACATGAAAAACATCATGCAAATTCGACAGATTCGGTGGTAACGCCACACGATACGCTACAGTACCCACTCTCGCAGATATCTGGTAAGGACCAATAAATCGAGAAGTAAGCTTCTTAGATTTCAAAGCACGACCAACACCTGTTACCGGCGTAACTCTCAGAAATACGTGATCACCCTCTTGAAACTCAAGATCCTTCCGTCTCCGATCATGATAACTCTTTTGTCTACTCTGAGAAGCCTTCATTTTCTCACGAATTAACTTTACCTTTTCCGTCGTTTGTTGCACTAATTCCGGTCCAACCACAGAATTCTCACCAGTTTCGTGCCAACACAACGGCGTTCTACATCTTCGTCCATATAAAGCTTCAAAAGGTGCCATTCCAATACTAGAATGGAAACTGTTATTATACGTGAACTCAATCAATGCAAGATAACTGTCCCACGTACCACCTTGTTCCAAAACACACGATCTCAACAAATCCTCCAAAGACTGAATCGTTCTTTCGGTCTGACCATCCGTCTGCGGATGATAAGCCGAACTCAACCTCAATCTAGAACCCAAAGCCTTCTGTAAACTTTCCCAAAATCTCGATGTAAACCTAGGATCTCGATCAGAAACAATACTTAAAGGAACCCCATGCAATTTCACAACCACACTGATATAGATCTCAGCTAACCGTTCCAAAGAAAAACTGATGTCAATCGGAATAAAATGCGCCGATTTAGTCAGCCTGTCCACAATCACCCAAATAGAATTATGCCCTCGCTGAGTGTTTGGTAATCCCGTTACAAAATCCATCGAAATGCTATCCCACTTCCACTCAGGAATATCCAACGGTTGCAACAAACCACTAGGCCTCAAATGTTCCACTTCCGATTTCTGACAAGTCAAACAAGCATACACAAACTGAGCCACATCTTGTTTCAAACCAGACCACCAGAAAACCTTCTTCAAATCTTGGTACATCTTATTCCCTCCCAGATGAATACTTAAGTTACTCCGGTGTCCTTCCTCCAAAATCATTCTTTTCAACTCCGCATCATCAGGAATACAAATACGACCACGAAATCTCAACACACCAAAATTATCAACCTTGAAATCCACATTCTCATTCCTCATTAAATCAACGAATTTCAAATCCAACTTTTGTTTCTCACTAACCGACATCAAAAATTCATTCGTAACTTTCAACATTCCAAGCCTCACACTAACCGATGTCACTTCACAAACCAAACTCAAATCTCTAAACGATTCCAAAAGTTCCAACTCTTTCACCATCAATGCGGACATATGCAACGATTTCCGGCTCAATGCATCGGCTACCACATTAGCTTTACCAGGATGGTAATTCAAGCCAAAGTCGTAGTCTTTCAAGAATTCCAACCATCTCCGCTGCCTCATGTTCAACTCTTTCTGATCAAATAAATATTTCAAGCTTTTATGATCACTAAAGACTTCGAACCTCGCACCATAGAGATAGTGCCTCCAAATCTTCAACACAAAAACCACAGCCGCTAATTCAAGATCATGAGTAGGATAGTTTTTCTCATGAACTCTTAACTGCCTCGAAGCATAAGCTACAACCTTACCTTCCTGCATCAGGACCCCACCCAAACCAATTAAAGAAGCATCGCAATACACAACAAATGGTTCATTAGGATTAGGTAAAATAAGAATCGGAGCTGTCGTCAATCTTCTCTTCAGCTCACAAAAACTTTCTTCACACTGAATATCCCAAATGAACGCTTTGCCCTTACAAGTCAACTGCGTCAACGGTAATGCTAACTTCGAAAAACCCTCAATGAACCTCTGATAATAACCAGCCAAACCCAAAAAGCTTCGAATTTCAGTAACGGATCTAGGAGCCTCCCATTGTAGAACTGCTTCTACTTTAGATGGATCCACAGCAATACCATTACCTGAAATTACGTGTCCAAGAAAACTCACCTCAGACAACCAGAATTCGCACTTGGACAATTTGGCAAAAAGCTTCCTTTCCTTCAAAACCTGCAAAACAACACGCAAATGCTCTGCATGTTCCTCACGAGACTTAGAATAGATTAAGATATCATCAATAAACACCACCACAAAATGATCCAAATGCTCGTGGAAAATCCGATTCATGTATTCCATAAACACACCAGGCGCATTAGAAACCCCGAACGGCATCACAGAATATTCATAATGACCGTAACGTGTTCTAAAGGCCGTCTTCTGAATATCCTCTTCCTTCACCCTTATCTGATGATACCCCGATCTCAAATTAATCTTACTAAACACACAAGCACCAACCAACTGATCCATCAGATCATCAATCCTTGGAAGCGGATACTTATTCTTAATCGTTACTTTGTTCAACTGGCGATAATCAATGCATAACCGCATACTCCCATCTTTCTTTTTCACCAACAAAACTGGAGCACCCCAAGGAGAAACACTTGGCCTCACGAACCTCTTTTCCAATAACTCATTCAACTGCTTTTTCAACTCCACCAATTCAGATGCCGACATTCTATAAGGTGCCATAGAAATAGGTCTAGTACCAGGAACTAGCTCAATCGAAAATTCCACCTCTCTCTCCGGCAGTACATCTGAAATATCCTCAGGAAACACCTCAGGAAATTCACACACAACAGGAAACACATCAAGTGAAACTTGACTATCCACTGATAAGGATGCAAACAAACCAAACAACTGAGCTTCATCCGCCAAAAGTCTCTTCAACTCTTTGGTAGATAAGAAACTCGAGTCTTCATCTTCCTCAAGAGAAGGAAACCTTACAAGCTTATGATAACAGTCAATGTGCACCCGATAAAATTGCAACCTGTTCATTCCCAACACCACATCTAAACCTTCCAATGGTAAACACACTAAATCCATCACAAAGTCTTTGCCATAAATGGCTAAAGGACAACTGAGACAAACTAAAGAAGTAGTCACTGACCCCATCGCTGGAGTATCAATAACCATCTCAAAATCCATCACAGACAACACAAGATTCAAACTCTTCGCGCACTCAGACGAAATAAACGAATGAGTCGCTCCAGTATCAATAATAGCAATTAAAGGCATATTATTAATAAAGCAAGTACCTCTTATCAGACGGTCAACACTTGAGGTCTGAGTTCCCGCCAATGAAAACACTTTGCCACTAGCCTGAGCTTTCTTCTGATTTTGACACTTCGAGCTAATGTGACCAGGCTCCCCACAATTGTAACATTTCACCACATTCTTCCTTTTACAATCCGCTACAACATGTCCGATACCACCACAATTAGAACACTTAACCAACTTCTTCTTACATTCATGCTGGCGATGACCCAATTCACCACACCCAAAACACCTGATAGAATTAGACATACCACCTCCACCTGACCTACGATCAAAAATACCCCTTTGTTTACCTTTATCAGCCGGTGTCACATACGGACCACCACGGAACTGTTGCTTCCCTTTCCTGTCACTTACACTTTTATAGTGAGCAGAACGTGCCTTACTATCTTCATCATAAATCCTGCAGCATTCCACCAAATTAGCAAACCTTCGAATCCTCTGATAACCAATCGCCTGCTTTATCTCAGGACGCAAACCACTTTCATACTTCACACACTTTGAAAATTCAGCTGTCGCTTCCACATAATGAGGATAAAACTGCACAAGTTCCACAAACTTAGCAGTATATTCAACAACAGACAAATTACCTTGTTTTAGTTCCAAAAACTCAATCTCCTTCTTTCCTCGGACATCCTCCAGAAAATACTTCCTTAGAAACTCTCGGCTAAACACTTCCCAAGTAATCTCTTCTTCCTCCTCCTCAGCTTCCAACACCTGACGAGTACTGATCCACCAGTCGTCAGCCTCCTCATGTAACATATGAGTACCTAACCTCACCTTATCATCTTCGTCACAATCCATCACCCTGAAAATCCTCTCAATCTCTTTCAACCACCTCTGTGCACCATCCGGATCATGTTTCCCTTTAAAGACCGGCGGCTTATTCTTTCTAAACTCATCATTTCCGGAAGCATTCGGTGCACCCTGCACAGCTCGTGCCATCGCTTCCATCGCAGCAGCCAAAGCAGCATCATTACGACCAGCCATATTCTGTTCGTCCAAAACAGAAACTATGGTTAAACAACAACTTGCTCAACATAACTCGCCCAATATGCCAGACACACAGACACAAACGACACAACTGACACGAACTGGCTCTGATACCACTTAATGTGACGCCCCCAATCTAATACCCCTAATTAACACGCAATTAAGGCGGTAAAAGAAAATTTGAAAATTGATCAGAGTACATTTGAAAATACGGCATAGAAAGGGAGAATCACATCAAAGTAACCAATCATACACATAACATGCAACACCTGCCCATAATGATATGCAACTGTGGGGTAGCAATCATACAGAGGAGACTTTGTTCCTTACACCCACTTTTCAGAAATTAGAATTAAAGCGGAAAATCTAAAATCTGATTAACATATATACATATACACATATAAACAGTTTGTCATACATCAAGTATCATATGTACAACTAAAATATATCTTCAGATATACAAAATGATAGCACGCGGCCACCCTAACTACCCGAAGTCACATATCAGAGCCGACCGACCAAAATAATGAAGACGCAAGGCTTCACAAAAAGGAATACCTCCAGCAGCTCTAATCTGCAACGCCTCATAGAGCGTTATAAAACAGCAGACGGGTGAGAAAAACAACCATAATATAATTGAATAAAATTATATATTAACACAAACGTACACAAGTAAACACATTTCTCACCACCAATGAACAACAATCATATATAACACCACACATCACAATTCTCACGTATCAAATACCACTGCACATCAATCATTCACCATTCAATCACACATATTCATCTCATCAACCACAATCACAAATTCATGCACAAATAATTCATGATGAATGCAAATGCACATAGATCAACACAACGACTCTATGCACATGCCATGCGGTACCGACTTCCATTGTCACGTCATTTTGTCACGTCATTAGTCCACTCAGGGACTCCCATTGTCACGTCATTTTGTCACGTCATTAGTCCACTCAGGGACTTCCATTGTCACGTCATTTTGTCACGTCATTAGTCCACTCAGGACGTTCTCACAATGCATATCATGATGCTTGGCATACAATGACTCATGACATTCACATTGCATACTCACACACATCAATAATCATGCATATATAAACAAATACCACACTTATCATTTCTTACCTTTCGGCCACAATTCATCCTCATAATAGCACATAAGGCATACACATCCAAAGCACAAACGTATAACATAATACACGTCAAATACACACCATTTAAAACGACAACAGTCGAGAATCGGCACTATTCCCAATTTCCGACATAATTAAATCGGCCAACAATCTCAAAACCCATTTTTATAAGAAAGAACATTCCATAAGCTTTCCAACGCTTCAAACGGGGGTCAAAACGGACTTACGGTTCAAAAGTTATGAAGAAAACAAAATCTGACATTTTGGAAAATTTGTGTCACGCGCGGGTATGCTCAGGTCGACCCATGAGTCGACGCAAGCGTTCTTTAGGTCGACGCAAAGATGCTTTAGGTCGACGCACACTGCGCAGAAGTTTATAAAAACTCAGTTTTCGATCGTTAAATGACTTCCGGACCTCCGATTTCGATTCCGTAAAAAGCTGCGGTCTCAGAATTTGAAATACTACAATATTTTCACTATTAAAAAGCCATCCAACTCATTTTCCATTTTTGAAATATTTTGAAACATGATTTTATCAATTTAACCCAACTCCGAACTCGCTCAAAACCACTCGAAAACACCTAAATAACCATCCTCGATTAATTCCTATCCATACCTGATTAAATATCAACCTATACCAACGTTACCGGACATATCCAAACACTTTCACTCGATCACAACATCGATTTGCACAAAAACATCGATATAGATAAAAAACTCAGCAGTACAAATTTGACTCGATTCAATCAAACGATCACGCTAACTCAAGGCCCAACATCACACGACTCTACTACGCGAGTTATTCTGACTTTCGTCCGTGAAAACATCAGTTTCTAATCGTTTATCTCATTTCGACCTATAATTGATAAAAAAAACCAACAAAACTTCTACACAAACATACATACATAATCGTATACAATTATAGCATAATCGAGTTTCGTACCCTTACCCGATTAGTCGATTCCTAGAACTTGCTCTTGATGATTTCCAAACTTTTCTCCAATTTCTCTCTTTTCTCTCTTCTCCTCTTTTCTTCTCTTTTCTTCTTTCTCTACTTTTCTTTTCTCTCTTTTTCTTTCTATTTATTCTAACTTAATCAAAATACACCCAAATGCCCAAAATACCCCTACACTCAAATTTCTCGCAAACGATCCCAAAACGCGATAAAATATATTCCCGCCGAAAAATAACATATTTTCACACAAAAGACGAAAATAAAATAAAATAATAATAAAATAATCAAAAGACTCAATAAAATAAAAACTGGCAAAACGGGGTGTTACACATGCCACCTCTAAGCATCCATTGAATGCCTCAAAACAAAATTGGAGTCTTGAGGCATCTTTAACTTTTAGGGGTGCCAAGCCTATATGTAGTTCCAAAGACTTGGGAGGCTTATGGATCAGTGTTTGTTCCTCCTTGGTCTCCCCTGAGGTGTGCAGATGGATAAACTAGTTTGTCATTTGCACAAATTGATCAAATCGAGCCCTAATGCACAATCTGCCTTGCCAAGACACTTTGTTTGTCTTCAAACTTTTTGGATCCAAGTGAAAAATGCCCCTACATTTTGAAAAAAAGGAAGACAGATTCTGACTTAGTGAAAATTTCACTAAGTGTTAGAAAAAGTGACATTTCATGTTTTCAGCCATTTTGACCACTCCATAACTAAAAATCCATGAAGAATTGGAATGAGGTGTAGTTGACACTTTTAAAGTATGCCATGAGAGCTACAAATCCATCTTTGGATCATTCAAAATGGTTGCTTGGATCTCAAGTTATGATCCTTGGAAGTTGGTACCCTAGCCACTTTGTTCCATAACTTAGAAAAAAATTCTAAGTTTTTATGGTTACCCCCTTTTACAAGTTATCCCACTTTCTTTGATTTTTCTTGATGAATGATGATTTAAATCACATATTATCACTGTTTTAGGGTTAAAGAACAATAATTGTGAAAATTCTCAAAAAGTCAAACTTGACTTTTGTGCACAGTTGACTTTTTATCAGATGAACTCCAAACTGTGCAATCCTTTGTGAAATTAAGTCCTTGATCTAAATCAACCTTGATGGACATGTTCCATAGGTGTTATGGGGCATATTGAATCATGTCCCAGCGTTTGGGAGCATGTCTTGGTCAAAAGTCAAAGGTACAGTTGACTTTTTCTTCAAAACCCTAATGGTGGTCCAGATGAAATTGAAACTTGTAGATCAAGCTTCTTGGATTAATTCATTGTTGCAAATGGATAAATGTGGTTTATTAGATACCCTCAAATCACGTCTTGAGGTCTTGGCTCATGTTTTGTCCCAAAAGTCAACTTAGGGGTGAATTAGGTTAAGAAACCCTAATTCCTGATTTTTGGTGAAGGCATCCCTTGAGGTCAAATTGACTGGATTATTGGGTTTATGAGGTCCCTTGGAGTATCTTGAGTTATATTTTGAAGCATTGGCTCATGCCCAGATGAAGATTTTTATCTGGAGGCCTCAGTCGATCAAAACCCTAATTTGGTGACACTGGCAATCCTGAGGCTTAATCCACTTGGAATACTGCAACCTTGTGCCTGATTCCTGATGTGGGAGTCCTCTTGATCCCTTATGAATGTTTGAGAGGTTATACAAGTTGAAGATCATGTCATTTCTTGATTGATCCTTTGTCTAAAAGCTCTGAGACGGCTTGAAACCCTAATCTTTGATAATAGTGAATGCCCAAACATCTATGAGGAGATTGATTGCGGCATGTTGGTACATACATATTGTGATGATGATTTGCACAATGATGAGAAATATTAATGGTCAAAATTTGGGGTATGATACCCTTTTGTAAATAAAAACCTTTTGGGCCTCAGTCATTGTATAAGTCCCGATACGATCTCCAAAACAACGGTGTGATCACTGTTAAACCTCGGGCCTCTCTTTGAGTATAAGCCCTAACAATCTTTTCAAAAACAACTTCTCTTTTGATTTAGAATCAAATATATAGTTGTTAACAAAACTTTCTTGAATTTCTTTGAACAACTAACAATACAGCATGGAAGCTTGCTCACCTGTAAGTCTTTATCAGTTTTCTTTTACATGCTTTAATATATATAACTGTATTGTGGGAAATTGCTCCCCTGTAAGTCCTTCTTTCATATCCTTTTAAATACTTGTCATATATCAACTGTATATATAATAGTATATCTATTTAATGTTTTCCCCGGAAACTAGGTCTAGAACTAGGTAAAGCCAATTGGTCACTCTTTAATACAGTTAAAACTAGATCCCCATAGGATTTCCAGATACAGTCTTGTCTTCTCTTGGGCTTAAACAATATGGAACAAAGAGAAAGGCAGTATTCTCGGTGAACCTTTTCTCAGACTGTCAAAGAAATTCAGTTTGGGTGATTTTCTTCAAACCCGATAGTGACTTGCTTTGGAAGGCAAAATTGGAGTGAAAGAGGTGATTTTGAGGAAAGCATCAGTTTGGGTGCTTTGGTGTACTTAAACTGAGCAAAAATGAGCTCTATTTATAGTAGAGCAAGTTTGTTTTGCAAGCAATAGTGAATAGTGGCTGCAGCAGGCCTTTGGCCAATTGGATCATTTTGAAATCTCAAGTCTTAACTAGCCATTGACTAGAGGTTAGAGCAAAGGCCTATGGTTCTTTGATTCAAGGATAAGGCTTGACTGAAGTGTTCATCTTTGCTCTGATACATGCCACCTCTAAGCATCCATTGAATGCCTCAAAACAAAATTGGAGTCTTGAGGCGCCTTTAGCTTTTAGGGGTGCCAAGCCTATATGTAGTTCCAAAGACTTGGGAGGCTTATGGATCAGTGTTTGCTCCTCCTTGGTCTCCCCCTGAGGTGTGCAGATGGATAAACTTGTTTGTCATTTGCACAAATTGATCAAATCGAGCCCTAATGCACAATCTGTCTTGCCAAGACAGTTTGCAGCAAGGCATGTTGCAGCTGTCATAACTCCTAGCTCAGGTGGAGTTTGATGGAGTTCTTGGACATTTTGGAAAGCCCTTATGTGACACAACACATGTGTGATCATAGTTTGTCTTGAAACGTTTTGGATCTAAGTGAAAAATTCCCGTACATTTTGAAAAAAAGGAAGACAGATTCTGACTTAGTGAAAATTTCACAAGTGTTAGAAAAAGTGACATTTCATGTTTTCAGCCATTTTGACCACTCCATAACTAAAAATCCATGAAGAATTGGAATGAGGTGTAGTTGACACTTTTAAAGTATGCCATGAGAGCTACAAATCCATCTTTGGATCATTCAAAATGGTTGCTTGGATCTCAAGTTATGATCCTTGGAAGTTGGTACCCTAGCCACTTTGTTCCATAACTTAGAAAAAAATTCTAAGTTTTTATGGTTACCCCTTTTACAAGTTATCCCACTTTCTTTGATTTTTCTTGATGACTGATGATTTAAATCACATATTATCACTGTTTTAGGGTTAAAGAACAATAATTGTGAAAATTCTCAAAAAGTCAAACTTGACTTTTGTGCACAGTTGACTTTTTATCAGATGAACTCCAAACTGTGCAATCCTTTGTGAAATTAAGTCCTTGACCTAAATCAACCTTGATGGACATGTTCCATAGGTGTTATGGGGCATATTGAATCATGTCCCAGCGTTTGGGAGCATGTCTTGGTCAAAAGTCAAAGGTACAGTTGACTTTTTCTTCAAAACCCTAATGGTGGTCCAGATGAAATTGAAACTTGTAGATCAAGCTTCTTGGATTAATTCATTGTTGCAAATGGATAAATGTGGTTTATTAGATACCCTCAAATCACGTCTTGAGGTCTTGGCTCATGTTTTGTCCCAAAAGTCAACTTAGGGGTGAATTAGGTTAAGAAACCCTAATTCCTGATTTTTGGTGAAGGCATCCCTTGAGGTCAAATTGACTGGATTATTGGGTTTATGAGGTCCCTTGGAGTATCTTGAGTTATATTTTGAAGCATTGGCTCATGCCCAGATGAAGATTTTTATCTGGAGGCCTCAGTCGATCAAAACCCTAATTTGGTGACACTGGCAATCCTGAGGCTTAATCCACTTGGAATACTGCAACCTTGTGCCTGATTCCTGATGTGGGAGTCCTCTTGATCCCTTATGAATGTTTGAGAGGTTATACAAGTTGAAGATCATGTCATTTCTTGATTGATCCTTTGTCTAAAAGCTCTGAGACGGCTTGAAACCCTAATCTTTGATAATAGTGAATGCCCAAACATCTATGAGGAGATTGATTGCGGCATGTTGGTACATACATATTGTGATGATGATTTGCACAATGATGAGAAATATTAATGGTCAAAATTTGGGGTATGATACCCTTTTGTAAATAAAAACCTTTTGGGCCTCAGTCATTGTATAAGTCCCGATACGATCTCCAAAACAACGGTGTGATCACTGTTAAACCTCGGGCCTCTCTTTGAGTATAAGCCCTAACAATCTTTTCAAAAACAACTTCTCTTTTGATTTAGAATCAAATATATAGTTGTTAACAAAACTTTCTTGAATTTCTTTGAACAACTAACAATACAGCATGGAAGCTTGCTCACCTGTAAGTCTTTATCAGTTTTCTTTTACATGCTTTAATATATATAACTGTATTGTGGGAAATTGCTCCCCTGTAAGTCCTTCTTTCATATCCTTTTAAATACTTGTCATATATCAACTGTATATATAATAGTATATCTATTTAATGTTTTCCCCGGAAACTAGGTCTAGAACTAGGTAAAGCCAATTGGTCACTCTTTAATACAGTTAAAACTAGATCCCCATAGGATTTCCAGATACAGTCTTGTCTTCTCTTGGGCTTAAACAATATGGAACAAAGAGAAAGGCAGTATTCTCGGTGAACCTTTTCTCAGACTGTCAAAGAAATTCAGTTTGGGTGATTTTCTTCAAACCCGATAGTGACTTGCTTTGGAAGGCAAAATTGGAGTGAAAGAGGTGATTTTGAGGAAAGCATCAGTTTGGGTGCTTTGGTGTACTTAAACTGAGCAAAAATGAGCTCTATTTATAGTAGAGCAAGTTTGTTTTGCAAGCAATAGTGAATAGTGGCTGCAGCAGGCCTTTGGCCAATTGGATCATTTTGAAATCTCAAGTCTTAACTAGCCATTGACTAGAGGTTAGAGCAAAGGCCTATGGTTCTTTGATTCAAGGATAAGGCTTGACTGAAGTGTTCATCTTTGCTCTGATACATGCCACCTCTAAGCATCCATTGAATGCCTCAAAACAAAATTGGAGTCTTGAGGCGCCTTTAGCTTTTAGGGGTGCCAAGCCTATATGTAGTTCCAAAGACTTGGGAGGCTTATGGATCAGTGTTTGCTCCTCCTTGGTCTCCCCCTGAGGTGTGCAGATGGATAAACTTGTTTGTCATTTGCACAAATTGATCAAATCGAGCCCTAATGCACAATCTGTCTTGCCAAGACAGTTTGCAGCAAGGCATGTTGCAGCTGTCATAACTCCTAGCTCAGGTGGAGTTTGATGGAGTTCTTGGACATTTTGGAAAGCCCTTATGTGACACAACACATGTGTGATCATAGTTTGTCTTGAAACGTTTTGGATCTAAGTGAAAAATTCCCGTACATTTTGAAAAAAAGGAAGACAGATTCTGACTTAGTGAAAATTTCACAAGTGTTAGAAAAAGTGACATTTCATGTTTTCAGCCATTTTGACCACTCCATAACTAAAAATCCATGAAGAATTGGAATGAGGTGTAGTTGACACTTTTAAAGTATGCCATGAGAGCTACAAATCCATCTTTGGATCATTCAAAATGGTTGCTTGGATCTCAAGTTATGATCCTTGGAAGTTGGTACCCTAGCCACTTTGTTCCATAACTTAGAAAAAAATTCTAAGTTTTTATGGTTACCCCTTTTACAAGTTATCCCACTTTCTTTGATTTTTCTTGATGACTGATGATTTAAATCACATATTATCACTGTTTTAGGGTTAAAGAACAATAATTGTGAAAATTCTCAAAAAGTCAAACTTGACTTTTGTGCACAGTTGACTTTTTATCAGATGAACTCCAAACTGTGCAATCCTTTGTGAAATTAAGTCCTTGACCTAAATCAACCTTGATGGACATGTTCCATAGGTGTTATGGGGCATATTGAATCATGTCCCAGCGTTTGGGAGCATGTCTTGGTCAAAAGTCAAAGGTACAGTTGACTTTTTCTTCAAAACCCTAATGGTGGTCCAGATGAAATTGAAACTTGTAGATCAAGCTTCTTGGATTAATTCATTGTTGCAAATGGATAAATGTGGTTTATTAGATACCCTCAAATCACGTCTTGAGGTCTTGGCTCATGTTTTGTCCCAAAAGTCAACTTAGGGGTGAATTAGGTTAAGAAACCCTAATTCCTGATTTTTGGTGAAGGCATCCCTTGAGGTCAAATTGACTGGATTATTGGGTTTATGAGGTCCCTTGGAGTATCTTGAGTTATATTTTGAAGCATTGGCTCATGCCCAGATGAAGATTTTTATCTGGAGGCCTCAGTCGATCAAAACCCTAATTTGGTGACACTGGCAATCCTGAGGCTTAATCCACTTGGAATACTGCAACCTTGTGCCTGATTCCTGATGTGGGAGTCCTCTTGATCCCTTATGAATGTTTGAGAGGTTATACAAGTTGAAGATCATGTCATTTCTTGATTGATCCTTTGTCTAAAAGCTCTGAGACGGCTTGAAACCCTAATCTTTGATAATAGTGAATGCCCAAACATCTATGAGGAGATTGATTGCGGCATGTTGGTACATACATATTGTGATGATGATTTGCACAATGATGAGAAATATTAATGGTCAAAATTTGGGGTATGATACCCTTTTGTAAATAAAAACCTTTTGGGCCTCAGTCATTGTATAAGTCCCGATACGATCTCCAAAACAACGGTGTGATCACTGTTAAACCTCGGGCCTCTCTTTGAGTATAAGCCCTAACAATCTTTTCAAAAACAACTTCTCTTTTGATTTAGAATCAAATATATAGTTGTTAACAAAACTTTCTTGAATTTCTTTGAACAACTAACAATACAGCATGGAAGCTTGCTCACCTGTAAGTCTTTATCAGTTTTCTTTTACATGCTTTAATATATATAACTGTATTGTGGGAAATTGCTCCCCTGTAAGTCCTTCTTTCATATCCTTTTAAATACTTGTCATATATCAACTGTATATATAATAGTATATCTATTTAATGTTTTCCCCGGAAACTAGGTCTAGAACTAGGTAAAGCCAATTGGTCACTCTTTAATACAGTTAAAACTAGATCCCCATAGGATTTCCAGATACAGTCTTGTCTTCTCTTGGGCTTAAACAATATGGAACAAAGAGAAAGGCAGTATTCTCGGTGAACCTTTTCTCAGACTGTCAAAGAAATTCAGTTTGGGTGATTTTCTTCAAACCCGATAGTGACTTGCTTTGGAAGGCAAAATTGGAGTGAAAGAGGTGATTTTGAGGAAAGCATCAGTTTGGGTGCTTTGGTGTACTTAAACTGAGCAAAAATGAGCTCTATTTATAGTAGAGCAAGTTTGTTTTGCAAGCAATAGTGAATAGTGGCTGCAGCAGGCCTTTGGCCAATTGGATCATTTTGAAATCTCAAGTCTTAACTAGCCATTGACTAGAGGTTAGAGCAAAGGCCTATGGTTCTTTGATTCAAGGATAAGGCTTGACTGAAGTGTTCATCTTTGCTCTGATACATGCCACCTCTAAGCATCCATTGAATGCCTCAAAACAAAATTGGAGTCTTGAGGCGCCTTTAGCTTTTAGGGGTGCCAAGCCTATATGTAGTTCCAAAGACTTGGGAGGCTTATGGATCAGTGTTTGCTCCTCCTTGGTCTCCCCCTGAGGTGTGCAGATGGATAAACTTGTTTGTCATTTGCACAAATTGATCAAATCGAGCCCTAATGCACAATCTGTCTTGCCAAGACAGTTTGCAGCAAGGCATGTTGCAGCTGTCATAACTCCTAGCTCAGGTGGAGTTTGATGGAGTTCTTGGACATTTTGGAAAGCCCTTATGTGACACAACACATGTGTGATCATAGTTTGTCTTGAAACGTTTTGGATCTAAGTGAAAAATTCCCGTACATTTTGAAAAAAAGGAAGACAGATTCTGACTTAGTGAAAATTTCACAAGTGTTAGAAAAAGTGACATTTCATGTTTTCAGCCATTTTGACCACTCCATAACTAAAAATCCATGAAGAATTGGAATGAGGTGTAGTTGACACTTTTAAAGTATGCCATGAGAGCTACAAATCCATCTTTGGATCATTCAAAATGGTTGCTTGGATCTCAAGTTATGATCCTTGGAAGTTGGTACCCTAGCCACTTTGTTCCATAACTTAGAAAAAAATTCTAAGTTTTTATGGTTACCCCTTTTACAAGTTATCCCACTTTCTTTGATTTTTCTTGATGACTGATGATTTAAATCACATATTATCACTGTTTTAGGGTTAAAGAACAATAATTGTGAAAATTCTCAAAAAGTCAAACTTGACTTTTGTGCACAGTTGACTTTTTATCAGATGAACTCCAAACTGTGCAATCCTTTGTGAAATTAAGTCCTTGACCTAAATCAACCTTGATGGACATGTTCCATAGGTGTTATGGGGCATATTGAATCATGTCCCAGCGTTTGGGAGCATGTCTTGGTCAAAAGTCAAAGGTACAGTTGACTTTTTCTTCAAAACCCTAATGGTGGTCCAGATGAAATTGAAACTTGTAGATCAAGCTTCTTGGATTAATTCATTGTTGCAAATGGATAAATGTGGTTTATTAGATACCCTCAAATCACTTCTTGAGGTCTTGGCTCATGTTTTGTCCCAAAAGTCAACTTAGGGGTGAATTAGGTTAAGAAACCCTAATTCCTGATTTTTGGTGAAGGCATCCCTTGAGGTCAAATTGACTGGATTATTGGGTTTATGAGGTCCCTTGGAGTATCTTGAGTTATATTTTGAAGCATTGGCTCATGCCCAGATGAAGATTTTCATCTGGAGGCCTCAGTCAATCAAAACCCTAATTTGGTGACACTGGCGATCCTGAGGCTTAATCCACTTGGAATACTGCAACCTTGTGCCTGATTCCTGATGTGGGAGTCCTCTTGATCCCTTATGAATGTTTGAGAGGTTATACAAGTTGAAGATCATGTCATTTCTTGATTGATCCTTTGTCTAAAAGCTCTGAGACGGCTTGAAACCCTAATCTTTGATAGTAGTGAATGCCCAAACATCTATGAGGAGATTGATTGCGGCATGTTGGTACATACATATTGTGATGATGATTTGCACAATGATGAGAAATATTAATGGTCAAAATTTGGGGTATGATACCCTTTTGTAAATAAAAACCTTTTGGCCCTCAGTCATTGTATAAGTCCCGATACGATCTCCAAAACAACGGTGTGATCACTGTTAAACCTCGGGCCTCTCTTTGAGTATAAGCCCTAACAATCTTTTCAAAAACAACTTCTCTTTTGATTTAGAATCAAATATATAGTTGTTAACAAAACTTTCTTGAATTTCTTTGAACAACTAACAATACAGCATGGAAGCTTGCTCACCTGTAAGTCTTTATCAGTTTTCTTTTACATGCTTTAATATATATAACTGTATTGTGGGAAATTGCTCCCCTGTAAGTCCTTCTTTCATATCCTTTTAAATACTTGTCATATATCAACTGTATATATAATAGTATATCTATTTAATGTTTTCCCCGGAAACTAGGTCTAGAACTAGGTAAAGCCAATTGGTCACTCTTTAATACAGTTAAAACTAGATCCCCATAGGATTTCCAGATACAGTCTTGTCTTCTCTTGGGCTTAAACAATATGGAACAAAGAGAAAGGCAGTATTCTCGGTGAACCTTTTCTCAGACTGTCAAAGAAATTCAGTTTGGGTGATTTTCTTCAAACCCGATAGTAACTTGCTTTGGAAGGCAAAATTGGAGTGAAAGAGGTGATTTTGAGGAAAGCATCAGTTTGGGTGCTTTGGTGTACTTAAACTGAGCAAAAATGAGCTCTATTTATAGTAGAGCAAGTTTGTTTTGCAAGCAATAGTGAATAGTGGCTGCAGCAGGCCTTTGGCCAATTGGATCATTTTGAAATCTCAAGTCTCAACTAGCCATTGACTAGAGGTTAAAGCAAAGGCCTATGGTTCTTTGATTCAAGGATAAGGCTTGACTGAAGTGTTCATCTTTGCTCTGATACATGCCACCTCTAAGCATCCATTGAATGCCTCAAAACAAAATTGGAGTCTTGAGGCGCCTTTAGCTTTTAGGGGTGCCAAGCCTATATGTAGTTCCAAAGACTTGGGAGGCTTATGGATCAGTGTTTGCTCCTCCTTGGTCTCCCCCTGAGGTGTGCAGATGGATAAACTTGTTTGTCATTTGCACAAATTGATCAAATCGAGCCCTAATGCACAATCTGTCTTGCCAAGACAGTTTGCAGCAAGGCATGTTGCAGCTGTCATAACTCCTAGCTCAGGTGGAGTTTGATGGAGTTCTTGGACATTTTGGAAAGCCCTTATGTGACACAACACATGTGTGATCATAGTTTGTCTTGAAACATTTTGGATCTAAGTGAAAAATTCCCGTACATTTTGAAAAAAAGAAAGATAGATTCCGACTTAGTGAAAATTTCACAAGTGTTAGAAAAAGTGACATTTCATGTTTTCAGCCATTTTGACCACTCCATAACTAAAAATCCATGAAGAATTGGAATGAGGTGTAGTTGACACTTTTAAAGTATGCCATGAGAGCTACAAATCCATCTTTGGATCATTCAAAATGGTTGCTTGGATCTCAAGTTATGATCCTTGGAAGTTGGTACCCTAGCCACTTTGTTCCATAACTTAGAAAAAAATTCTAAGTTTTTATGGTTACCCCTTTTACAAGTTATCCCACTTTCTTTGATTTTTCTTGATGAATGATGATTTAAATCACATATTATCACTGTTTTAGGGTTAAAGAACAATAATTGTGAAAATTCTCAAAAAGTCAAACTTGACTTTTGTGCACAGTTGACTTTTTATCAGATGAACTCCAAACTGTGCAATCCTTTGTGAAATTAAGTCCTTGACCTAAATCAACCTTGATGGACATGTTCCATAGGTGTTATGGGGCATATTGAATCATGTCCCAGCGTTTGGGAGCATGTCTTGGTCAAAAGTCAAAGGTACAGTTGACTTTTTCTTCAAAACCCTAATGGTGGTCCAGATGAAATTGAAACTTGTAGATCAAGCTTCTTGGATTAATTCATTGTTGCAAATGGATAAATGTGGTTTATTAGATACCCTCAAATCACGTCTTGAGGTCTTGGCTCATGTTTTGTCCCAAAAGTCAACTTAGGGGTGAATTAGGTTAAGAAACCCTAATTCCTGATTTTTGGTGAAGGCATCCCTTGAGGTCAAATTGACTGGATTATTGGGTTTATGAGGTCCCTTGGAGTATCTTGAGTTATATTTAGAAGCATTGGCTCATGCCCAGATGAAGATTTTCATTTGGAGGCCTCAGTCGATCAAAACCCTAATTTGGTGACACTGGCGATCCTGAGGCTTAATCCACTTGGAATACTGCAACCTTGTGCCTGATTCCTGATGTGGGAGTACTCTTGATCCCTTATGAATGTTTGAGAGGTTATACAAGTTAAAGATCATGTCATTTCTTGATTGATCCTTTGTCTAAAAGCTCTGAGACGGCTTGAAACCCTAATCTTTGATAGTAGTGAATGCCCAAACATCTATGAGGAGATTGATTGCGGCATGTTGGTACATACATATTGTGATGATGATTTTCACAATGATGAGAAATATTAATGGTCAAAATTTGGGGTATGATACCCTTTTGTAAATAAAAACCTTTTGGGCCTCAGTCATTGTATAAGTCCCGATACGATCTTCAAAACAACGGTGTGATCACTGTTAAACCTCGGGCCTCTCATTGAGTATAAGCCCTAACAATCTTTTCAAAAACAACTTCTCTTTTGATTTAGAATCAAATATATAGTTGTTAACAAAACTTTCTTTAATTTCTTTGAACAACTAACAATACAGCATGGAAGCTTGCTCACCTGTAAGTCTTTATCAGTTTTCTTTTACATGCTTTAATATATATAACTGTATTGTGGGAAATTGCTCCCCTGTAAGTCCTTCTTTCATATCCTTTTAAATACTTGTCATATATCAACTGTATATATAATAGTATATCTATTTAATGTTTTCCCCAGAAACTAGGTCTAGAACTAGGTAAAGCCAGTTGGTCACTCTTTAATACAGTTAAAACTAGATCCCCATAGGATTTCCAGATACAGTCTTGTCTTCTCTTGGGCTTAAACAATATGGAACAAAGAGAAAGGCAGTATTCTCGGTGAACCTTTTCTCAGACTGTCAAAGAAATTCAGTTTGGGTGATTTTCTTCAAACCCGATAGTGACTTGCTTTGGAAGGCAAAATTGGAGTGAAAGAGGTGATTTTGAGGAAAGCATCAGTTTGGGTGCTTTGGTGTACTTAAACTGAGCAAAAATGAGCTCTATTTATAGTAGAGCAAGTTTGTTTTGCAAGCAATAGTGAATAGTGGCTGCAGCAGGCCTTTGGCCAATTGGATCATTTTGAAATCTCAAGTCTCATCTAGCCATTGACTAGAGGTTAGAGCAAAGGCCTATGGTTCTTTGATTCAAGGATAAGGCTTGACTGAAGTGTTCATCTTTGCTCTGATACATGCCACCTCTAAGCATCCATTGAATGCCTCAAAACAAAATTGGAGTCTTGAGGCGTCTTTAGCTTTTAGGGGTGCCAAGCCTATATGTAGTTCCAAAGACTTGGGAGGCTTATGGATCAGTGTTTGCTCCTCCTTGGTCTCCCCCTGAGGTGTGCGGATGGATAAACTTGTTTGTCATTTGCACAAATTGATCAAATCGAGCCCCAATGCACAATCTGTCTTGCCAAGACAGTTTGCAGCAAGGCATGTTGCAGCTGTCATAACTCCTAGCTCAGGTGGAGTTTGATGGAGTTCTTGGACATTTTGGAAAGCCCTTATGTGACACAACACATGTGTGATCATAGTTTGTCTTGAAACATTTTGGATCTAAGTGAAAAATTCCCGTACATTTTGAAAAAAAGAAAGATAGATTCCGACTTAGTGAAAATTTCACAAGTGTTAGAAAAAGTGACATTTCATGTTTTCAGCCATTTTGACCACTCCATAACTAAAAATCCATGAAGAATTGGAATGAGGTGTAGTTGACACTTTTAAAGTATGCCATGAGAGCTACAAATCCATCTTTGGATCATTCAAAATGGTTGCTTGGATCTCAAGTTATGATCCTTGGAAGTTGGTACCCTAGCCACTTTGTTCCATAACTTAGAAAAAAATTCTAAGTTTTTATGGTTACCCCTTTTACAAGTTATCCCACTTTCTTTGATTTTTCTTGATGAATGATGATTTAAATCACATATTATCACTGTTTTAGGGTTAAAGAACAATAATTGTGAAAATTCTCAAAAAGTCAAACTTGACTTTTGTGCACAGTTGACTTTTTATCAGATGAACTCCAAACTGTGCAATCCTTTGTGAAATTAAGTCCTTGACCTAAATCAACCTTGATGGACATGTTCCATAGGTGTTATGGGGCATATTGAATCATGTCCCAGCGTTTGGGAGCATGTCTTGGTCAAAAGTCAAAGGTACAGTTGACTTTTTCTTCAAAACCCTAATGGTGGTCCAGATGAAATTGAAACTTGTAGATCAAGCTTCTTGGATTAATTCATTGTTGCAAATGGATAAATGTGGTTTATTAGATACCCTCAAATCACGTCTTGAGGTCTTGGCTCATGTTTTGTCCCAAAAGTCAACTTAGGGGTGAATTAGGTTAAGAAACCCTAATTCCTGATTTTTGGTGAAGGCATCCCTTGAGGTCAAATTGACTGGATTATTGGGTTTATGAGGTCCCTTGGAGTATCTTGAGTTATATTTAGAAGCATTGGCTCATGCCCAGATGAAGATTTTCATTTGGAGGCCTCAGTCGATCAAAACCCTAATTTGGTGACACTGGCGATCCTGAGGCTTAATCCACTTGGAATACTGCAACCTTGTGCCTGATTCCTGATGTGGGAGTACTCTTGATCCCTTATGAATGTTTGAGAGGTTATACAAGTTAAAGATCATGTCATTTCTTGATTGATCCTTTGTCTAAAAGCTCTGAGACGGCTTGAAACCCTAATCTTTGATAGTAGTGAATGCCCAAACATCTATGAGGAGATTGATTGCGGCATGTTGGTACATACATATTGTGATGATGATTTTCACAATGATGAGAAATATTAATGGTCAAAATTTGGGGTATGATACCCTTTTGTAAATAAAAACCTTTTGGGCCTCAGTCATTGTATAAGTCCCGATACGATCTTCAAAACAACGGTGTGATCACTGTTAAACCTCGGGCCTCTCATTGAGTATAAGCCCTAACAATCTTTTCAAAAACAACTTCTCTTTTGATTTAGAATCAAATATATAGTTGTTAACAAAACTTTCTTTAATTTCTTTGAACAACTAACAATACAGCATGGAAGCTTGCTCACCTGTAAGTCTTTATCAGTTTTCTTTTACATGCTTTAATATATATAACTGTATTGTGGGAAATTGCTCCCCTGTAAGTCCTTCTTTCATATCCTTTTAAATACTTGTCATATATCAACTGTATATATAATAGTATATCTATTTAATGTTTTCCCCAGAAACTAGGTCTAGAACTAGGTAAAGCCAGTTGGTCACTCTTTAATACAGTTAAAACTAGATCCCCATAGGATTTCCAGATACAGTCTTGTCTTCTCTTGGGCTTAAACAATATGGAACAAAGAGAAAGGCAGTATTCTCGGTGAACCTTTTCTCAGACTGTCAAAGAAATTCAGTTTGGGTGATTTTCTTCAAACCCGATAGTGACTTGCTTTGGAAGGCAAAATTGGAGTGAAAGAGGTGATTTTGAGGAAAGCATCAGTTTGGGTGCTTTGGTGTACTTAAACTGAGCAAAAATGAGCTCTATTTATAGTAGAGCAAGTTTGTTTTGCAAGCAATAGTGAATAGTGGCTGCAGCAGGCCTTTGGCCAATTGGATCATTTTGAAATCTCAAGTCTCATCTAGCCATTGACTAGAGGTTAGAGCAAAGGCCTATGGTTCTTTGATTCAAGGATAAGGCTTGACTGAAGTGTTCATCTTTGCTCTGATACATGCCACCTCTAAGCATCCATTGAATGCCTCAAAACAAAATTGGAGTCTTGAGGCGTCTTTAGCTTTTAGGGGTGCCAAGCCTATATGTAGTTCCAAAGACTTGGGAGGCTTATGGATCAGTGTTTGCTCCTCCTTGGTCTCCCCCTGAGGTGTGCGGATGGATAAACTTGTTTTTCATTTGCACAAATTGATCAAATCGAGCCCCAATGCACAATCTGTCTTGCCAAGACAGTTTGCAGCAAGGCATGTTGCAGCTGTCATAACTCCTAGCTTAGGTGGAGTTTGATGGAGTTCTTGGACATTTTGGAAAGCCCTTATGTGACACAACACATGTGTGATCATAGTTTGTCTTGAAACGTTTTGGATCAAAGTGAAAAATTCCCGTACATTTTGAAAAAAAGAAAGACAGATTCCGACTTAGTGAAAATTTCACAAGTGTTAGAAAAAGTGACATTTCATGTTTTCAGCCATTTTGACCACTCCATAACTAAAAATCCATGAAGAATTGGAATGAGGTGTAGTTGACACTTTTAAAGTATGCCATGAGAGCTACAAATCCATCTTTGGATCATTCAAAATGGTTGCTTGGATCTCAAGTTATGATCCTTGGAAGTTGGTACCCTAGCCACTTTGTTCCATAACTTAGAAAAAAATTCTAAGTTTTTATGGTTACCCCTTTTACAAGTTATCCCACTTTCTTTGATTTTTCTTGATGAATGATGATTTAAATCACATATTATCACTGTTTTAGGGTTAAAGAACAATAATTGTGAAAATTCTCAAAAAGTCAAACTTGACTTTTGTGCACAGTTGACTTTTTATCAGATGAACTCCAAACTGTGCAATCCTTTGTGAAATTAAGTCCTTGACCTAAATCAACCTTGATGGACATGTTCCATAGGTGTTATGGGGCATATTGAATCATGTCCCAGCGTTTGGGAGCATGTCTTGGTCAAAAGTCAAAGGTACAGTTGACTTTTTCTTCAAAACCCTAATGGTGGTCCAGATGAAATTGAAACTTGTAGATCAAGCTTCTTGGATTAATTCATTGTTGGAAATGGATAAATGTGGTTTATTAGATAACCTCAAATCACGTCTTGAGGTCTTGGCTCATGTTTTGTCCCAAAAGTCAACTTAGGGGTGAATTAGGTTAAGAAACCCTAATTCCTGATTTTTGGTGAAGGCATCCCTTGAGGTCAAATTGACTGGATTATTGGGTTTATGAGGTCCCTTGGAGTATCTTGAGTTATATTTTGAAGCATTGGCTCATGCCCAGATGAAGATTTTCATCTGGAGGCCTCAGTCGATCAAAACCCTAATTTGGTGACACTGGCGATCCTGAGGCTTAATCCACTTGGAATACTGCAACCTTGTGCCTGATTCCTGATGTGGGAGTCCTCTTGATCCCTTATGAATGTTTGAGAGGTTATACAAGTTGAAGATCATGTCATTTCTTGATTGATCCTTTGTCTAAAAGCTCTGAGACGGCTTGAAACCCTAATCTTTGATAGTAGTGAATGCCCAAACATCTATGAGGAGATTGATTGCGGCATGTTGGTACATACATATTGTGATGATGATTTGCACAATGATGAGAAATATTAATGGTCAAAATTTGGGGTATGATACCCTTTTGTAAATAAAAACCTTTTGGGCCTCAGTCATTGTATAAGTCCCGATACGATCTTCAAAACAACGGTGTGATCACTGTTAAACCTCGGGCCTCTCTTTGAGTATAAGCCCCAACAATCTTTTCAAAAACAACTTCTCTTTTGATTTAGAATCAAATATATAGTTGTTAACAAAACTTTCTTTAATTTCTTTGAACAACTAACAATACAGCATGGAAGCTTGCTCACCTGTAAGTCTTTATCAGTTTTCTTTTACATGCTTTAATATATATAACTGTATTGTGGGAAATTGCTCCCCTGTAAGTCCTTCTTTCATATCCTTTTAAATACTTGTCATATATCAACTGTATATATACTAGTATATCTATTTAATGTTTTCCCCGGAAACTAGGTCTAGAACTAGGTAAAGCCAGTTGGTCACTCTTTAATACAGTTAAAACTAGATCCCCATAGGATTTCCAGATACAGTCTTGCCTTCTCTTGGGCTTAAACAATGTGGAACAAAGAGAAATGCAGTATTCTCGGTGAACCTTTTCTCAGACTGTCACTATTAGAACTTGTCAAAGAAATTCAGTTTGGGTGATTTTCTCCAAACCCGAAAGTGACTTGCTTTGGAAGGCAAAATTGGAGTGAAAGAGGTGATTTTGAGGAAAGCATCAGTTTGGGTGCTTTGGTGTACTTAAACTGAGCAAAAATGAGCTCTATTTATAGTAGAGCAAGTTTCTTTTGCGAGCAATAGTGAATAGTAGCTGCAGCAGGCCTTTGGCCAATTGGATCATTTTGAAATCTCAAGTCTCATCTAGCCATTGACTAGAGGTTAGAGCAAAGGCCTATGGTTCTTTGATTCAAGGATAAGGCTTGACTGAAGTGTTCATCTTTGCTCTGATACATGCCACCTCTAAGCATCCATTGAATGCCTCAAAACAAAATTGGAGTCTTGAGGCGTCTTTAGCTTTTAGGGGTGCCAAGCCTATATGTAGTTCCAAAGACTTGGGAGGCTTATGGATCAGTGTTTACCCCTCCTTGGTCTCCCCCTGAGGTGTGCAGATGGATAAACTTGTTTGTCATTTGCACAAATTGATCAAATCGAGCCCTAATGCACAATCTGCCTTGCCAAGACAGTTTGCAGCAAGGCATGTTGCAGCTGTCATAACTCCTAGCTCAGGTCGAGTTTGATGGAGTTCTTGGACATTTTGGAAAGCCCTTATGTGACACAACACATGTGTGATCATAGTTTGTCTTGAAACGTTTTGGATCCAAGTTAAAGACGCCCCTACATTTTGAAAAAAAGAAAGACAGATTCTGACTTAGTGAAAATTTCACAATGTGTTAGAAAAAGTGACATTTCATGTTTTCAGCCATTTTGACCACTCCATAACTAAAATCCCATGAAGAATTGGAATGAGGTGTAGTTGACACTTTTAAAGTATTCCATGAGAGCTACAAATCCATCTTTGGATCATTCAAAATGGTTGCTTGGATCTCAAGTTATGATCCTTGGAAGTTGGTACCCTAGCCACTTTGTTCCATAACTTAGAAAAAAATTCTAAGTTTTTATGGTTACCCCTTTTACAAGTTATCCCACCTTCTTTGATTTTTTTTGATGAATGATGATTCAAATCACATATTATCATTTTTTTAGGGTTAAAGAACCATAATTGTGAAAATTCTAAAAAAGTGAAACTTGACTTTTGTGCACAGTTGACTTTTTATCAGATGAACTCCAAACTGTGCAATCCTTTGTGAAATTAAGTCCTTGACCTAAATCAACCTTGATGTACATGTTCCATAGGTGTTATGGGGCATATTGAATCATGTCCCAGCGTTTGGGAGCATGTCTTGGTCAAAAGTCAAAGGAACAGTTGACTTTTTGTTCAAAACCCTAATGGCGGTCCAGATGAAATTGAAACTTGTAGACCAAGCTTATTGGATTAATTCATTGTTGCAAATGGATAAATGTGGTTTATTATAGACCTTCAAATCATGTCTTGAGGTCTTGGCTCATGTTTTGTCCCAAAAGTCAACTTAGGGGTGAATTAGGTTAAGAAACCCTAATTCCTGATTTTTGGTGAAGACATCCCCTGAGGTCAAATTGACTGGATTATTGAGTTTATGAGGTCTGTTGGAGTATCTTGAGTTATATTTTGAAGCATTGGCTCATTCCCAGATAAAGATTTCCATCTGGAGGCCTCAGTCGATCAAAACCTTAATTTGGTGACGCTGGCGATCCTGAGGCTTAATCCACTTGGAATGCTGCAACCTTGTGCCTGATTCCTGATGTGGGAGTCCTCTTGATCCCTTATGAATGTTTGAGAGGTTATACAAGTTGAAGATCATGTCATTTCTTGATTGATCCTTTGTATAAAAGCTCTGAGAGAGCTTGAAACCCTAATCTTTGATAGTAGTGAATGCCCAAACATCTATGAGGAGATTGATTGCGGCATGTTGGTACATACATATTGTGATGATAATTTGCACAATGATGGGAAATATTAATGGTCAAAATTTGGGGTATGATACCCTTTTGTAAATAAAAACCTTTTGGGCCTCAGTCATTGTATAAGTCCCGATACGATCTTCAAAACAACGGTGTGATCACTGTTAAACCTCTGGCCTCTCTTTGAGTATAAGCCCCAACATTCTTTTCAAAAACAACTTCTCTTTTGATTTAGATTCAAATATACAGTTGTTACCAAAACTTTCTTTAATTTCTTTGAACAACTAACAATACAGCATGGAAGCTTGCTCACCTGTAAGTCTTTATCAGTTTTCTTTTACATGCTTTAATATATATAACTGTATTGTGGGAAATTGCTCCCCTGTAAGTCCTTATTTCATATCCTTTTAAATACTTGTCATATATCAACTGTATATATACTAGTATATCTATTTAATGTTTTCCCCGGAAACTAGGTCTAGAACTAGGTAAAGCCAGTTGGTCACTCTTTAATACAGTTAAAACTAGATCCCCATAGGATTTCCAGATACAGTCTTGCCTTCTCTTGGGCTTAAACAATATGGAACAAAGATAAAGGCAGTATTCTCGGTGAACCTTTTCTCAGACTGTCACTATTAGAACTTGTCAAAGAAATTCAGTTTGGGTGATTTTCTCCAAACCCGATAGTGACTTGCTTTGGAAGGCAAAATTGGAGTGAAAGAGGTGATTTTGAGGAAAGCATCAGTTTGGGTGCTTTGGTGTACTTAAACTGAGCAAAAATGAGCTCTATTTATGGCAGAGCAAGTTTCTTTTGCGAGCAATAGTGAATAGTGGCTGCAGCAGGCCTTTGGCCAATTGGATCATTTTGAAATCTCAAGTCTCATCTAGCCATTGACTAGAGTTTAGAGCAAAGGCCTATGGTTCTTTGATTCAAGGATAAGGCTTGACTGAAGTGTTCATCTTTGCTCTGATACATGCCACCTCTAAGCATCCATTGAATGCCTCAAAACAAAATTGGAGTCTTGAGGCGTCTTTAGCTTTTAGGGGTGCCAAGCCTATATGTAGTTCCAAAGACTTGGGAGGCTTATGGATCAGTGTTTGCTCCTCCTTGGTCTCCCCCTGAGGTGTGCAGATGGATAAACTTGTTTGTCATTTGCAGAAATTGATCAAATCGAGCCCTAATGCACAATCTGCCTTGCCAAGACAGTTTGCAGCAAGGCATGTTGCAGCTCTCATAACTCCTAGCTCAGGTGGAGTTTGATGGAGTTCTTGGACATTTTGGAAACCCCTTATGTGACACAACACATGTGTGATCATAGTTTGTCTTGAAACATTTTGGATCCAAGTGAAAGATCCCCCTACATTTTGAAAAAAAGAAAGACAGATTCTGACTTAGTGAAAATTTCACAAGTGTTATAAAAAGTGACATTTCATGTTTTCAGCCATTTTGACGACTCCATAACTAAAAATCCATGAAGAATTGGAATGAGGTGTAGTTGACACTTTTAAAGTATGCCATGAGAGCTACAAATCCATCTTTGGATCATTCAAAATGGTTGCTTGGATCTCAAGTTATGATCCTTGGAAGTTGGTACCCTAGCCACTTTGTTCCATAACTTAGAAAAAAATTCTAAGTTTTTATGGTTACCCCTTTTACAAGTTATCCCACCTTCTTTGATTTTTCTTGATGAATGATGATTCAAATCACATATTATCATTTTTTTAGAGTTAAAGAACCATAATTGTGAAAATTCTAAAAAAGTGAAACATGACTTTTGTGCACAGTTGACTTTTTATCAGATGAACTCCAAACTGTGCAATCCTTTGTGAAATCAAGTCCTTGACCTAAATCAACCTTGATAGACATGTTTCAAAGGTATTATTCGGCATATTGAATCATGTCCCAGGGTTTGGGAGCATGTCTTGGTAAAAAGTCAAAGGTACAGTTGACTTTTTCTTTAAAACCCTAATGGTGGTCCAGATGAAATTGAAACTTGTAGATCAAGCTTCTTGGATCAATCCATTGTTGCAAATGGATAAATGTTGTTTATTAGAGACCTTCAAATCATGTCTTGAGGTCTTGGCTCATGTTTTGTCCCAAAAGTCAACTTAGGGGTGACTTAGGTCAAGAAACCTTAATTCCTGATTTTTGGTGAAGGCATCCCCTGAGGTCAAATTGACTGGATTATTGGGTTTATGAGGTCTGTTGGAGTATCTTGAGTTATATTTTGAAGCATTGGCTCATTCATAGATGAAGATTTTCATCTGGAGCCTCAGTCGATCAAAACCTTAATATGGTGACGCTGGCGATCCTGAGGCTTAATCCACTTGGAATGCTGCAACCTTGTGCCTGATTCCTGATGTGGGAGTCCTCTTGATCCCTTATGAATGTTTGAGAGGTTAGACAAGTTGAAGATCATGTCATTTCTTGATTGATCCTTTGTATAAAAGCTCTGAGAGAGCTTGAAACCCTAATCTTTGATAGTAGTGAATGCCCAAACATCTATGAGGAGATTGATTGCGGCATGTTGGTACATACATATTGTGATGATAATTTGCACAATGATGGAAAATATTAATGGTCAAAATTTGGGGTATGATACCCTTTTGTAAATAAAAACCTTTTGGCCCTCAGTCATTGTATAAGTCCCGATACGATCTTCAAAACAACGGTGTGATCACTGTTAAACCTCGGGCATCTCTTTGAGTATAAGCCCCAACATTCTTTTCAAAAACAACTTCTCTTTTGATTTAGATTCAAATATATAGTTGTTACGAAAACTTTCTTTAATTTCTTTGAACAACTAACAATACAGCATGGAAGCTTGCTCACCTGTAAGTCTTTATCAGTTTTCTTTTACATGCTTTAATATATATAACTGTATTGTGGGAAATTGCTCCCCTGTAAGTCCTTCTTTCATATCCTTTTAAATACTTGTCATATATCAACTGTATATATACTAGTATATCTATTTAATGTTTTCCCCGGAAACTAGGTCTAGAACTAGGTAAAGCCAGTTGGTCACTCTTTAATACAGTTAAAGCTAGATCCCCATAGGATTTCCAGATACAATCTTGCCTTCTCTTGGGCTTAAACAATATGGAACAAAGATAAAGGCAGTATTCTCGGTGAACCTTTTCTCAGACTGTCACTATTAGAACTTGTCAAAGAAATTCAGTTTGGGTGATTTTCTCCAAACCCGATAGTGACTTGCTTTGGAAGGCAAAATTGGAGTGAAAGAGGTGATTTTGAGGAAAGCATCAGTTTGGGTGCTTTGGTGTACTTAAACTGAGCAAAAATGAGCTCTATTTATGGTAGAGCAAGTTTCTTTTGCGAGCAATAGTGAATAGTGGCTGCAGCAGGCCTTTGGCCAATTGGATCATTTTGAAATCTCAAGTCTCATCTAGCCATTGACTAGAGGTTAGAGCAAAGGCCTATGGTTCTTTGATTCAAGGATAAGGCTTGACTGAAGTGTTCATCTTTGCTCTGATACATGCCACCTCTAAGCATCCATTGAATGCCTCAAAACAAAATTGGAGTCTTGAGGCGTCTTTAGCTTTTAGGGGTGCCAAGCCTATATGTAGTTCCAAAGACTTGGGAGGCTTATGGATCAGTGTTTACTCCTCCTTGGTCTCCCCCTGAGGTGTGCAGATGGAGAAAATTGTTTGTCATTTGCATAAATTGATCAAATCGAGCCCTAATACACAATCTGCCTTGCCAAGACAGTTTGCAGCAAGGCATGTTGCAGCTGTCATAACTCCTAGCTCAGGTGGAGTTTCATGGAGTTCTTGGACATTTTGGAAACCCCTTATGTGACACAACACATGTGTGATCATAGTTTGTCTTGAAACATTTTGGATCCAAGTGAAAGATGCCCCTACATTTTGAAAAAAAGAAAGACAGATTCTGACTTAGTGAAAATTTCACAAGTGTTATAAAAAGTGACATTTCATGTTTTCAGCCATTTTGACCACTCCATAACTAAAAATCAATGAAGAATTGGAATGAGGTGTAGTTGACACTTTTAAAGTATGCCATGAGAGCTACAAATCCATCTTTGGATCATTCAAAATGGTTGCTTGGATCTCAAGTTATGATCCTTGGAAGTTGGTACCCTAGCCACTTTGTTCCATAACTTAGAAAAAAATTCTAAGTTTTTATGGTTACCCCTTTTACAAGTTATCCCACCTTCTTTGATTTTTCTTGATGAATGATGATTCAAATCACATATTATCATTTTTTTAGGGTTAAAGAACCATAATTGTGAAAATTCTAAAAAAGTGAAACATGACTTTTGTGCACAGTTGACTTTTTATCAGATGAACTCCAAACTGTGCAATCCTTTGTGAAATCAAGTCCTTGACCTAAATCAACCTTGATAGACATGTTTCAAAGGTATTATTGGGCATATTGAATCATGTCCCAGGGTTTGGGAGCATGTCTTGGTAAAAAGTCAAAGGTACAGTTGACTTTTTCTTTAAAACCCTAATGGTGGTCCAGATGAAATTGAAACTTGTAGATCAAGCTTCTTGCATCAATCCATTGTTGCAAATGGATAAATGTGGTTTATTAGAGACCTTCAAATCATGTCTTGAGGTCTTGGCTCATGTTTTGTCCCAAAAGTCAACTTAGGGGTGACTTAGGTCAAGAAACCCTAATTCCTGATTTTTGGTGAAGGCATCCCCTGAGGTCAAATTGACTGGATTATTGGGTTTATGAGGTCTGTTGGAGTATCTTGAGTTATATTTTGAAGCATTGGCTCATTCCTAGATGAAGATTTTCATCTGGAAGCCTCAGTCGATCAAAACCTTAATTTGGTGACGCTGGCGATCCTGAGGCTTAATCCACTTGGAATGCTGCAACCTTGTGCCTGATTCCTGATGTGGGAGTCCTCTTGATCCCTTATGAATGTTTGAGAGGTTAGACAAGTTGAAGATCATGTCATTTCTTGATTGATCCTTTGTATAAAAGCTCTGAGAGAGCTTGAAACCCTAATCTTTGATAGTAGTGAATGCCCAAACATCTATGAGGAGATTGATTGCGGCATGTTGGTACATACATATTGTGATGATGATTTGCATAATGATGGGAAATATTAATGGTCAAAATTTGGGGTATGATACCCTTTTGTAAATAAAAACCTTTTGGGCCTCAGTCATTGTATAAGTCCCGTTACGATCTTCAAAACAACGGTGTGATCACTGTTAAACCTCGGGCCTCTCTTTGAGTATAAGCCCCAACATTCTTTTCAAAAACAACTTCTCTTTTGATTTAGATTCAAATATATAGTTGTTACGAAAACTTTCTTTAATTTCTTTGAACAACTAACAATACAGCATGGAAGCTTGCTCACCTGTAAGTCTTTATCAGTTTTCTTTTACATGCTTTAATATATATAAGTGTATTGTGGGAAATTGCTCCCCTGTAAGTCCTTCTTTCATATCCTTTTAAATACTTGTCATATATCAACTGTATATATACTAGTATATCTATTTAATGTTTTCCCCGGAAACTAGGTCTAGAACTAGGTAAAGCCAGTTGGTCAATCTTTAATATAGTTAAAACTAGATCCCCATAGGATTTCCAGATACAGTCTTGCCTTCTCTTGGGCTTAAACAATATGGAACAAAGATAAAGGCAGTATTCTCGGTGAACCTTTTCTCAGACTGTCACTATTAGAACTTGTGAAAGAAATTCAGTTTGGGTGATTTTCTCCAAACCCGATAGTGACTTGCTTTGGAAGGCAAAATTGGAGTGAAAGAGGTGATTTTGAGGAAAACATCAGTTTGGGTACTTTGGTGTACTTAAACTGAGCAAAAATGAGCTCTATTTATAGTAGAGCAAGTTTCTTTTGCAAGCAATAGTGAATAGTGGCTGCAGCAGGCCTTTGGCCAATTGGATCATTTTGAAATCTCAAGTCTCATCTAGCCATTGACTAGAGGTTAGAGCAAAGGCCTATGGTTCTTTGATTCAAGGATAAGGCTTGACAGAAGTGTTCATCTTTGCTCTGATACATGCCACCTCTAAGCATCCATTGAATGCCTCAAAACAAAATTGGAGTCTTGAGGCGTCTTTAGCTTTTAGGGGTGCCAAGCCTATATGTAGTTCCAAAGACTTGGGAGGCTTATGGATCAGTGTTTACCCCTCCTTGGTCTCCCCCTGAGGTGTGCAGATGGATAAACTTGTTTGTCATTTGCACAAATTGATCAAATCGAGCCCTAATGCACAATCTGCCTTGCCAAGACAGTTTGCAGCAAGGCATGTTGCAGCTGTCATAACTCCTAGCTCAGGTGGCGTTTGATGGAGTTCTTGGACATTTTGGAAAGCCCTTATGTGACACAACACATGTGTGATAATAGTTTGTCTTGAAACGTTTTGGATCCAAGTGAAAAATGCCCCTACGTTTTGAAAAAAAGAAAGACAGATTCTGACTTAGTGAAAATTTCACAAGTGTTAGAAAAAGTGACATTTCATGTTTTCAGCCATTTTGACCACTCCATAACTAAAAATACATGAAGAATTGGAATGTGGTGTAGTTGACACTTTTAAAGTATGCCATGAGAGCTACAAATCCATCTTTGGATCATTCAAAATGGTTGCTTGGATCTCAAGTTATGATCCGTGGAAGTTGGTACCCTAGCCACTTTGTTCCATAACTTAGAAAAAAATTCTAAGATTTTATGGTTACCCCTTTTATAAGTTATCCCACCTTCTTTGATTTTTCTTGATGAATGATGATTCAAATCACATATTATCATTTTTTTAGGGTTAAAGAACCATAATTGTGAAAATTCTAAAAAAGTGAAACTTGACTTTTGTGCACAGTTGACTTTTTATCAGATGAACTCCAAACTGTGCAATCCTTTGTGAAATCAAGTCCTTGACCTAAATCAACCTTGATAGACATGTTTCAAAGGTATTATTCGGCATATTGAATCATGTCCCAGGGTTTGGGAGCATGTCTTGGTAAAAAGTCAAAGGTACAGTTGACTTTTTCTTTAAAACCCTAATGGTGGTCCAGATGAAATTGAAACTTGTAGATCAAGCTTCTTGGATCAATCCATTGTTGCAAATGGATAAATGTGGTTTATTAGAGACCGTCAAATCATGTCTTGAGGTCTTGGCTCATGTTTTGTCCCAAAAGTCAACTTAGGGGTGACTTAGGTCAAGAAACCCTAATTCCTGATTTTTGGTGAAGGCATCCCCTGAGGTCAAATTGACTGGATTATTGGGTTTATGAGGTCTGTTGGAGTATCTTGAGTTATATTTTGAAACATTGGCTCATTCATAGATGAAGATTTTCATCTGGAAGCCTCAGTCGATCAAAACCTTAATTTGGTGACGCTGGCGATCCTGAGGCTTAATCCACTTGGAATGCTGCAACCTTGTGCCTGATTCCTGATGTGGGAGTCCTCTTGATCCCTTATGAATGTTTGAGAGGTTAGACAAGTTGAAGATCATGTCATTTCTTGATTGATCCTTTGTATAAAAGCTCTGAGAGAGCTTGAAACCCTAATCTTTGATAGTAGTGAATGCCCAAACATCTATGAGGAGATTGATTGCGGCATGTTGGTACATACATATTGTGATGATAATTTGCACAATGATGGGAAATATTAATGGTCAAAATTTGGGGTATGATACCCTTTTGTAAATAAAAACCTTTTGGGCCTCAGTCATTGTATAAGTCCCGTTACGAAATTCAAAACAACGGTGTGATCACTGTTAAACCTCGGGCCTCTCTTTGAGTATAAGCCCCAACATTCTTTTCAAAAACAACTTCTCTTTTGATTTAGATTCAAATATATAGTTGTTACGAAAACTTTCTTTAATTTCTTTGAACAACTAACAATACAGCATGGAAGCTTGCTCACCTGTAAGTCTTTATCAGTTTTCTTTTACATGCTTTAATATATATAAGTGTATTGTGGGAAATTGCTCCCCTGTAAGTCCTTCTTTCATATCCTTTTAAATACTTGTCATATATCAACTGTATATATACTAGTATATCTATTTAATGTTTTCCCCGGAAACTAGGTCTAGAACTAGGTAAAGCCAGTTGGTCAATCTTTAATATAGTTAAAACTAGATCCCCATAGGATTTCCAGATACAGTCTTGCCTTCTCTTGGGCTTAAACAATATGGAACAAAGATAAAGGCAGTATTCTCGGTGAACCTTTTCTCAGACTGTCACTATTAGAACTTGTGAAAGAAATTCAGTTTGGGTGATTTTCTCCAAACCCGATAGTGACTTGCTTTGGAAGGCAAAATTGGAGTGAAAGAGGTGATTTTGAGGAAAACATCAGTTTGGGTACTTTGGTGTACTTAAACTGAGCAAAAATGAGCTCTATTTATAGTAGAGCAAGTTTCTTTTGCAAGCAATAGTGAATAGTGGCTGCAGCAGGCCTTTGGCCAATTGGATCATTTTGAAATCTCAAGTCTCATCTAGCCATTGACTAGAGGTTAGAGCAAAGGCCTATGGTTCTTTGATTCAAGGATAAGGCTTGACAGAAGTGTTCATCTTTGCTCTGATACATGCCACCTCTAAGCATCCATTGAATGCCTCAAAACAAAATTGGAGTCTTGAGGCGTCTTTAGCTTTTAGGGGTGCCAAGCCTATATGTAGTTCCAAAGACTTGGGAGGCTTATGGATCAGTGTTTACCCCTCCTTGGTCTCCCCCTGAGGTGTGCAGATGGATAAACTTGTTTGTCATTTGCACAAATTGATCAAATCGAGCCCTAATGCACAATCTGCCTTGCCAAGACAGTTTGCAGCAAGGCATGTTGCAGCTGTCATAACTCCTAGCTCAGGTGGCGTTTGATGGAGTTCTTGGACATTTTGGAAAGCCCTTATGTGACACAACACATGTGTGATAATAGTTTGTCTTGAAACGTTTTGGATCCAAGTGAAAAATGCCCCTACGTTTTGAAAAAAAGAAAGACAGATTCTGACTTAGTGAAAATTTCACAAGTGTTAGAAAAAGTGACATTTCATGTTTTCAGCCATTTTGACCACTCCATAACTAAAAATACATGAAGAATTGGAATGTGGTGTAGTTGACACTTTTAAAGTATACCATGAGAGCTACAAATCCATCTTTGGATCATTCAAAATGGTTGCTTGGATCTCAAGTTATGATCCGTGGAAGTTGGTACCCTAGCCACTTTGTTCCATAACTTAGAAAAAAATTCTAAGATTTTATGGTTACCCCTTTTATAAGTTATCCCACCTTCTTTGATTTTTCTTGATGAATGATGATTCAAATCACATATTATCATTTTTTTAGGGTTAAAGAACCATAATTGTGAAAATTCTAAAAAAGTGAAACTTGACTTTTGTGCACAGTTGACTTTTTATCAGATGAACTCCAAACTGTGCAATCCTTTGTGAAATCAAGTCCTTGACCTAAATCAACCTTGATAGACATGTTTCAAAGGTATTATTCGGCATATTGAATCATGTCCCAGGGTTTGGGAGCATGTCTTGGTAAAAAGTCAAAGGTACAGTTGACTTTTTCTTTAAAACCCTAATGGTGGTCCAGATGAAATTGAAACTTGTAGATCAAGCTTCTTGGATCAATCCATTGTTGCAAATGGATAAATGTGGTTTATTAGAGACCGTCAAATCATGTCTTGAGGTCTTGGCTCATGTTTTGTCCCAAAAGTCAACTTAGGGGTGACTTAGGTCAAGAAACCCTAATTCCTGATTTTTGGTGAAGGCATCCCCTGAGGTCAAATTGACTGGATTATTGGGTTTATGAGGTCTGTTGGAGTATCTTGAGTTATATTTTGAAACATTGGCTCATTCATAGATGAAGATTTTCATCTGGAAGCCTCAGTCGATCAAAACCTTAATTTGGTGACGCTGGCGATCCTGAGGCTTAATCCACTTGGAATGCTGCAACCTTGTGCCTGATTCCTGATGTGGGAGTCCTCTTGATCCCTTATGAATGTTTGAGAGGTTAGACAAGTTGAAGATCATGTCATTTCTTGATTGATCCTTTGTATAAAAGCTCTGAGAGAGCTTGAAACCCTAATCTTTGATAGTAGTGAATGCCCAAACATCTATGAGGAGATTGATTGCGGCATGTTGGTACATACATATTGTGATGATAATTTGCACAATGATGGAAAATATTAATGGTCAAAATTTGGGGTATGATACCCTTTTGTAAATAAAAACCTTTTGGGCCTCAGTCATTGTATAAGTCCCGATACGATCTTCAAAACAACGGTGTGATCACTGTTAAACCTCGGGCCTCTCTTTGAGTATAAGCCCCAACATTCTTTTCAAAAACAACTTCTCTTTTGATTTAGATTCAAATATATAGTTGTTACCAAAACTTTCTTTAATTTCTTTGAACAACTAACAATACAGCATGGAAGCTTGCTCACCTGTAAGTCTTTATCAGTTTTCTTTTACATGCTTTAATATATATAACTGTATTGTGGGAAATTGCTCCCCTGTAAGTCCTTATTTCATATCCTTTTAAATACTTGTCATATATCAACTGTATATATACTAGTATATCTATTTAATGTTTTCCCCGGAAACTAGGTCTAGAACTAGGTAAAGCCAGTTGGTCACTCTTTAATACAGTTAAAACTAGATCCCCATAGGATTTCCAGATACAGTCTTGCCTTCTCTTGGGCTTAAACAATATGGAACAAAGATAAAGGCAGTATTCTCGGTGAACCTTTTCTCAGACTGTCACTATTAGAACTTGTGAAAGAAATTCAGTTTGGGTGATTTTCTCCAAACCCGATAGTGACTTGCTTTGGAAGGCAAAATTGGAGTGAAAGAGGTGATTTTGAGGAAAACATCAGTTTGGGTACTTTGGTGTACTTAAACTGAGCAAAAATGAGCTCTATTTATAGTAGAGCAAGTTTCTTTTGCAAGCAATAGTGAATAGTGGCTGCAGCAGGCCTTTGGCCAATTGGATCATTTTGAAATCTCAAGTCTCATCTAGCCATTGACTAGAGGTTAGAGCAAAGGCCTATGGTTCTTTGATTCAAGGATAAGGCTTGACTGAAGTGTTCATCTTTGCTCTGATACATGCCACCTCTAAGCATCCATTGAATGCCTCAAAACAAAATTGGAGTCTTGAGGCGTCTTTAGCTTTTAGGGGTGCCAAGCCTATATGTAGTTCCAAAGACTTGGGAGGCTTATGGATCAGTGTTTACCCCTCCTTGGTCTCCCCCTGATGTGTGCAGATGGATAAACTTGTTTGTCATTTGCACAAATTGATCAAATCGAGCCCTAATGCACAATCTGCCTTGCCAAGACAGTTTGCAGCAAGGCATGTTGCAGCTGTCATAACTCCTAGCTCAGGTGGCGTTTGATGGAGTTCTTGGACATTTTGGAAAGCCCTTATGTGACACAACACATGTGTGATCATAGTTTGTCTTGAAACGTTTTGGATCCAAGTGAAAAATGCCCCTACGTTTTGAAAAAAAGAAAGACAGATTCTGACTTAGTGAAAATTTCACAAGTGTTAGAAAAAGTGACATTTCATGTTTTCAGCCATTTTGACCACTCCATAACTAAAAATACATGAAGAATTGGAATGAGGTATAGTTGACACTTTTAAAGTATGCCATGAGAGCTACAAATCCATCTTTGGATCATTCAAAATGGTTGCTTGGATCTCAAGTTATGATCCGTGGAAGTTGGTACCCTAGCCACTTTGTTCCATAACTTAGAAAAAAATTCTAAGTTTTTATGGTTACCCCTTTTATAAGTTATCCCACCTTCTTTGATTTTTCTTGATGAATGATGATTCAAATCACATATTATCATTTTTTTAGGGTTAAAGAACCATAATTGTGAAAATTCTAAAAAAGTGAAACTTGACTTTTGTGCACAGTTGACTTTTTATCAGATGAACTCCAAACTGTGCAATCCTTTGTGAAATCAAGTCCTTGACCTAAATCAACCTTGATAGACATGTTTCAAAGGTATTATTCGGCATATTGAATCATGTCCCAGGGTTTGGGAGCATGTCTTGGTAAAAAATCAAAGGTACAGTTGACTTTTTCTTTAAAACCCTAATGGTGGTCCAGATGAAATTGAAACTTGTAGATCAAGCTTCTTGGATCAATCCATTGTTGAAAATGGATAAACGTGGTTTATTAGAGACCTTCAAATCATGTCTTGAGGTCTTGGCTCATGTTTTGTCCCAAAAGTCAACTTAGGGGTGAATTAGGTCAAGAAACCCTAATTCCTGATTTTTGGTGAAGGCATCCCCTGAGGTCAAATTCACTGGATTATTGGGTTTATGAGGTCTGTTGGAGTATCTTGAGTTATATTTTTAAGCATTGGCTCATTCCCAGATTAAGATTTTCATCTGGAGGCCTCAGTCGATCAAAACCTTAATTTGGTGACGCTGGCGATCCTGAGGCTTAATCCACTTGGAATGCTGCAACCTTGTGCCTAATTCCTGATGTGGGAGTCCTCTTGATCCCTTATGAATGTTTGAGAGGTTAGACAAGTTGAAGATCATGTCATTTCTTGAATGATCCTTTGTATAAAAGTTCTGAGAGAGCTTGAAACCCTAATCTTTGATAGTAGTGAATGCCCAAACATCTAAGAGGAGATTGATTGCGGCATGTTGGTACATACATATTGTGATGATGATTTGCACAATGATGGGAAATATTAATGGTCAAAATTTGGGGTATGATACCCTTTTGTAAATAAAAACCTTTTGGGCCTTAGTCATTGTATAAGTCCCGATACGATCTTCAAAACAACGGTGTGATCAATGTTAAACCTCGGGCTTCTCTTTGAGTATAAGCCCCAACAATCTTTTCAAAAACAACTTCTCTTTTGATTTAGATTCAAATATATAGTTGTTAACAAAACTTTCTTTAATTTCTTTGAACAACTAACAATACAACATGGAAGCTTGCTCACCTGTAAGTCTTTATCAGTTTTCTTTTACATGCTTTAATATATATAACTGTATTGTGGGAAATTGCTCCCCTGTAAGTCCTTCTTTCATATCCTTTTAAATACTTGTCATATATCAACTGTATATATACTAGTATATCTATTTAATGTTTTCCCCGGATACTAGGTCTAGAACTAGGTAAAGCCAGTTGGTCATTCTTTAATACAGTTAAAACTAGATCCCCATAGGATTTCCAGATACAGTCTTGCCTTCTCTTGGGATTAAACAATATGGAACAAAGATAAAGGCAGTATTCTCGGTGAACCTTTTCTCAGACTGTCACTATTAGAACTTGTCAAAGAAATTCAGTTTGGGTGATTTTCTCCAAACCCGATAGTGACTTGCTTTGGAAGGCAAAATTGGAGTGAAAGAGGTGATTTTGAGGAAACCATCAGTTTGGGTACTTTGGTGTACTTAAACTGAGCAAAAATGAGCTCTATTTATAGTAGAGCAAGTTTCTTTTGCAAGCAATAGTGAATAGTGGCTGCAGCAGGCCTTTGGCCAATTGGATCATTTTGAAATCTCAAGTCTCATCTAGAAATTGACTAGAGGTTAGAGCAAAGGCCTATGGTTCTTTGATTCAAGGATAAGGCTTGACTGAAGTGTTCATCTTTGCTCTGATACATGCCACCTCTAAGCATCCATTGAATGCCTCAAAACAAAATTGGAGTCTTGAGGCGTCTTTAGCTTTTAGGGGTGCCAAGCCTATATGTAGTTCCAAAGACTTGGGAGGCTTATGGATCAGTGTTTGCTCCTCCTTGGTCTCCCCCTGAGGTGTGCAGATGGATAAACTTGTTAGTCATTTGCACAAATTGATCAAATCGAGCCCTAATGCACAATCTGCCTTGCCAAGACAGTTTGCAGTAAGGCATGTTGCAACTGTCATAACTCCTAGCTCAGGTGGCATTTGATGGAGTCCTTGGACATTTTGGAAACCCCTTATTTTAGACAACACATTTGTGATCATAGTTTGTCTTCAAACTTTTTGGATCCAAGTGAAAAATGCCCCTACATTTTGAAAAAAAGCAAGGCAGATTCTGACTTAGTGAAAATTTCACTGTTGGAAAAAGTGACATTTTATGTTTTCATCCATTTTGATCACTCCATAACTAAATATCCATGAAGAATTGGAATGAGGTGTAGTTGACACTTTTAAAGTATGCCATGAGAGCTACAAATCCATATTTGTATCATTCAAAATGGTTGCTTGGATCTCAAGTTATGATCCTTGGAAGTTGGTACCCTAGCCACTTTGTTCCATAACTTAGAAAAAAATTCTAAGTTTTTATGGTTACCCCTTTTACAAGTTATCCCACCTTCTTTGATTTTTCTTGATGAATGATAATTCAAATCACATATTATCATTTTTTTAGGGTTAAAGAACCATAATTGTGAAAATTCTCAAAAAGTCAAACTTGACTTTTGTGCACAGTTGACTTTTTATCAGATGAACTCCAAACTGTGCAATCCTTTGTGAAATCAAGTCCTTGACCTAAATCACCCATGATAGACATGTTCCATAGGTGTTATTGGGCATATTGAATCATTTCTCAGGGTTTGGGAGCATGTCTTGGTCAAAAGTCAAAGGTACAGTTGACTTTTTCTTCAAAACCCTAATGGTGGTCCTGATGAAATTGAAATTTATAGATCAAGCTTCTTGGATCAATCCATTGTTGCAAATGGATAAATGTGGTTTATTAGAGACCCTCAAATCATGTCTTGATGTCTTGGCTCATGTTTTGTCCCAAAAGACAACTTAGGGGTGAATTAGGTCAAGAAACCCTAATTCCTAATTTTTGGTGAAGGCATCCCCTGAGGTCAAATTGACTGGATTATTGGGTTTATGAGGTCCCTTGGAGTATCTTGAGTTATATTTTGAAGCATTGGCTCATTCCCAGATGAAGATTTTCATCTGGAGGCCTCAGTCGATCAAAACCTTAATTTGGTGACGCTGGCGATCCTGAGGCTTAATCCACTTGGAATGCTGCAACCTTGTGCCTGATTCCTGATGTGGGAGTCCGCTTGATCCTTTATGAATGTTTGAGAGGTTAGACAAGTTGAAGATCATGTCATTTCTTGATTGATCCTTGGTATAAAAGCTCCGAGAGAGCTTGAAACCCTAATCTTTGATAGTAGTGAATGCCCAAACATCTATGGGGAGATTGATTGAGGCATGTTGGTACATACATATTGTGATGAAGATTTGCACAAAGATGGGAAATCTTAATGGTCAAAATTTGGGGTATGACACCCTTTTGTAAATAAAAACCTTTTTGGGCCTCAGTCATTGTATAAGTCCCGATACGATCTTCAAAACAACAGTGCGGTCACTGTTAAAACTCGGGCCTCTCTTTGAGTATAAGCCCCAACAATCTTTTCAAAAATAACTTCTCTTTTGATTTAGATTCAAATATACAGTTGATATCAAAACTTTCTTTACTTTCTTTGAACAACTAACAAAATAACATGGAAGCTTGCTCACCTGTAAGTCTTTATCAGTTTTCTTTTACATGCTTAAATTTATATAACTGTATTGTGGGAAGTTGCTCCCCTGTAAGTCCTTCTTTCATATCCTTTTAAATACTTGCCATATATCAACTGTATATATACTAGTATATCTATTTAGAGTTTTCCCCAGAAACTAGGTAAAGCCAGTTGGTCACCCTTTAATACAGTCAAAACTAGATCCCCATAGGATTTCCAGATACAGTCTTGCCTTCTCTTGGGCTTAAACAATATGGAACAAAGAGATAGGCAGTATTCTCGGTGAACCTTTTCTCAGACTGTCACTATTAGAACTTGTCAAAGAAATTCAGTTTGGGTGATTTTCTCAAAACCCGATAGTGACTTGCTTTAGAAGACAAAATTGGAGTGAAAAAGGTGATTTTGAGGAAAGCATCAGTTTGTGTGCTTTGGTGTACTTAAACTGAGCACAAATGAGCTCTATTTATAGTAGAGCAAGTTTGTTTTGTAAGCAATAGTGAATAGTGGCTGCAGCAGGCCTTTGGCTAGTTGGATCATTTTGAAATCTCAAGTCTCCTCTAGCCATTGACTAGAGGTTAGAGCACAGGCCTATGGTTCTTTGATTCAAGGATAAGGCTTGACTGAAGTGTTCATCTTTTCTTTGATACACGCCACCTCTAAGCATCCATAGAATGCCTTAAAACAAAATTGGAGTCTTGAGGCATCTTTAGCTTTTAGGGGTGCCAAGCCTATACGTAGTTCCAAAGACTTGGGAGGCTTATGGATCAGTGTTTGTTCCTCCTTGGTCTCCCCCTGAGGTGTGCAGATGTATAAACTTCTTTGTCATTTGCACAAATTGATCAAATCGAGCCCTAATGCACAATCTGCCTTGCCAAGACAGTTTGCAGCAAGGCATGTTGCAACTGTCATAACTCCTAGCTCAGGTGGCGTTTGATGGAGTTCTTGAACATTTTGGAAAGCCCTTATGTGAGACAACACATGTGTGATCATAGTTTGTCTTCAAACTTTTTGGATCCAAGTGAAAAATGCCCCTACATTTTGAAAAAAAGGAAGACAGATTCTGATTTAGTGAAAATTTCACTAAGTGTTGGAAAAAGTGACATTTTATGTTTTCGTCCATTTTGATCACTCCATAACTTAAAATCCATGAAGAATTGGAATGAGGTGTAGTTGACACTTTTAAAGTATGCCATGAGAGCTACAAATCCATCTTTGTATCATTCAACATGGTTGCTTGGATCTCAAGTTATGATCCTTGGAAGTTGGTACCCTACCCACTTTGTTCCATAACTTAGAAAAAAATTCTAAGTTTTTATGGTTACCCCTTTTACAACTTATCCCACCTTCTTTGATTTTTCTTGATGAATGATGATTCAAATCACATATTATCATTTTTTTTGGGTTAAAGAACCATAATTGTGAAAATTCTCAAAAAGTCAAACTTGACTTTTGTGCACAGTTGACTTTTTATCAGATGAACTCCAAACTGTGCAATCCTTCGTGAAATCAAGTCCTTGACCTAAATAAACCTTGATAGACATGTTCCATAGGTGTTATTGGGCATATTGAATCATATCCCAGGGTTTGGGAGCATGTCCTGGTCAAAAGTCAAAGGTACAGTTGACTTTTTCTTCAAAACCCTAATGGTGGTCCAGATGAAATTGAAACTTGTAGATCAAGCTTCTTGGATCAATCCATTGTTGCAAATGGATAAATGTGGTTTATTAGAGACCCTCAAAGCATGTCTTGAGGTCTTGGCTCATGTTTTGTCCCAAAAGAGAACTTAGGGGTGAATTAGGTCAAGAAACCCTAATTCCATATTTTTGGTGAAGGCATCCCCTGAGGTCAAATTGACTGGATTATTGGGTTTATGAGGTCCCTTGGAGTATCTTGAGTTATATTTTGAAGCATTGGCTCATTCCCAGATGAAGAGTTTCATCTGGAGGCCTCAGTCGATCAAAACCTTAATTTGGTGACGCTGGCGATCCTGAGGCTTAATCCACTTGGAATGCTGCAACCTTGTGCCTGATTCCTGATGTGGGAGTCCTCTTGATCCCTTATGAATGTTTGAGAGGTTAGACAAGTTGAAGATCATGTCATTTCTTGATTGATCCTTTGTATAAAAGCTCCGAGAGAGATTGAAACCCTAATCTTTGATAGTAGTGAATGCCCAAACATCTATGAGGAGATTGATTGAGGCATGTTGGTACATACATATTGTGATGAAGATTTGCACAATGATGGGAAATCTTAATGGTCAAAATTTGGGGTATGACACCCATTTGTAAATAAACACCTTTTTGGGCCTCAGTCATTGTATAAGTCCCGATATGATCTTCAAAACAATAGTGCGGTCACTGTTAAACCTCGGGCCTCTCTTTGAGTACAAGACCCAACAATATTTTCAAAAATAACTTCTCTTTTGATTTAGATTCAAATATACAGTTGATATCAAAACTTTCTTTACTTTCTTTGAAAAACTAACAATATAACATGGAAGCTTGCTCACCTGTAAGTCTTTATCAGTTTTCTTTTACATGCTTAAATTTATATAACTGTATTGTGGGAAGTTGCTCCCCTGTAAGTCCTTATTTCATATCCTTTTAAATACTTGTCATATATGAACTGTATATATACTAGTATATCTATTTATAGTTTTCCCCGGAAACTAGGTAAAGCCAGTTGGTCACCCTTTAATACAGTCAAAACTAGATCCCCATAGGATTTCCAGATACAGTCTTGCCTTCTCTTGGGCTTAAAAAATATGGAACAAAGAGAAAGGCAGTATTCTCGGTGAACCTTTTCTCAGGCTGTCACTATTAGAACTTGTCAAAGAAATTCAGTTTGGGTGATTTTCTCAAAACCCGATAGTGACTTGCTTTAGAAGGTAAAATTGGAGTGAAAGAGGTGATTTTGAGGAAAGCATCAGTTTGTGTGCTTTGGTGTACTTAAACTGAGCACAAATGAGCTCTATTTATAGTAGAGCAAGTTTGTTTTGCAAGCAATAGTGAATAGTGGCTGCAGCAGGCCTTTGGCCAGTTGGATCATTTTGAAATCTCAAGTCTCCTCTAGCCATTGATTAGAGGTTAGAGCACAGACCTATGGTTCTTTGATTCAAGGATAAGGCTTGACTGAAGTGTTCATCTTTTCTTTGATACACGCCACCTCTAGGCATCCATAGAATGCCTTAAAACAAAATTGGAGTCTTGAGGCATCTTTAGCTTTTAGGGTTGCCAAGCCTATACGTAGTTCCAAAGACTTGGGAGGCTTATGGATCAGTGTTTGTTCCTCCTTGGTCTCCCCCTGAGGTTTGCAGATGGATAAACTTGTTTGTCATTTGCACAAATTGATCAAATCGAGCCCTAATGCACAATCTGCCTTGCCAAGACAGTTTGCAGCAAGGCATGTTGCAACTGTCATAACTCCAAGCTCATGTGGCGTTTGATGGAGTTTTTGGACATTTTGGAAAGCCCTTATGTGAGACAACACATGTGTGATCATAGTTTGTCTTCAAACTTTTTGGATCCAAGTGAAAAATGCCCCTACATTTTGAAAAAAAGGAAGACTGGTTCTGACTTAGTGAAAATTTCACTAAGTGTTGGAAAAAGTGACATTTTATGTTTTCGTCCATTTTGATCACTCCATAACTAAAAATCCATGAAGAATTGGAATGAGGTGTAGTTGACACTTTTAAAGTATGCAATGAGAGCTACAAATCCATCTGTGTATCATTCAAAATGGTTGTTTGGATCTCAAGTTATGATCCTTGGAAGTTGGTACCCTACCCACTTTGTTCCATAACTTAGAAAAAAATTCTAAGTTTTTATGGTTACCCCTTTTACAAGTTATCCCACCTTCTTTGATATTTCTTGATGAATGATGAATCAAATCACATATTATCATTTTTTTAAGGTTAAAGAACCATAATTGTGAAAATTCTCAAAAAGTCAAACTTAACTTTTGTGCACAGTTGACTTTTTATCAAATGAACTCCAAACTGTTCAATCCTTCGTGAAATCAAGTCCTTGACCTAAATCAACCTTGATAGACATGTTCCATAGGTGTTATTGGGCATATTGAATCATGTCCCAGGGTTTGGGAGCATGTCTTGGTCAAAAGTCAAATGTACAGTTGACTTTTTCTTCAAAACCCTAATGGTGGTCCAGAGGAAATTGAAACTTGTAGATCAAGCTTCTTGGATTAATCCATTGTTGCAAATGGATAAATGTGGTTTATTAGAGACCCTCAAATCATGTCTTGAGGTCTTGGCTCATGTTTTGTCCCAAAAGACAACTTAGGGGTGAATTAGGTCAAGAAACCCTAATTCCTAATTTTTGGTGAAGGCATCCCCTGAGGTCAAATTGACTGGATTATTGGGTTTATGAGGTCCCTTGGAGTATCTAGAGTTATATTTTGAAGCATTGGCTCATTCCCAGATGAAGATTTTCATCTGGAGGCCTCAGTCGATCAAAACCTTAATTTGGTGACGCTGGCGATCCTGAGGCTTAATCCACTTGGAATGCTGCAACCTTGTGCCTGATTCCTGATGTGGGAGTCCTCTTGATCCCTTATGAATGTTTGAGAGGTTAGACAAGTTGAAGATCATGTCATTTCTTGATTGATCCTTTGTATAAAAGCTCCGAGAGAGCTTGAAACCCTAATCTTTGATAGTAGTGAATGCCCACACATCTATGAGGAGTTTGATTGAGGCATGCTGGTACATACATATTGTGATGAAGATTTGCACAATGATGGGAAATCTTAATGGTCAAAATTTGGGGTATGACACCCTTTTGTAAATAAAAACCTTTTTGGGCCTCAGTCATTGTATAAGTCCCGATACGATCTTCAAAACAGTAGTGCGATCATTGTTAAACCTCGGGCCTCTCTTTGAGTATAAGCCCCAACAATCTTTTCAAAAATAACTTCTCATTTGATTTAGATTCAAATATACAGTTGATATCAAAACTTTCTTTACTTTCTTTGAACAACTAACAATATAACAAGGAAGCTTGCTCACTTGTAAGTCTTTATCAGTTTTCTTTTACATGCTTAAAATTATATAACTGTATTGTGGGAAGTTGCTCCCCTGTAAGTCCTTCTTTCATATCCTTTTAAATATTTGTCATATATCAACTGCATATATACTAGTATATCTATTTAGAGTTTTCCCCGAAAACTAGGTAGAGCCAGTTGGTCACCCTTTAATACAGTCAAAACTAGATCCCCATAGGATTTCCAGATACAGTCTTGCCTTCTCTTGGGCTTAAACAATATGGAACAAAGAGAAAGGCAGTATTCTCGGTGAACCTTTTCTCAAACTGTCACTATTAGAACTTGTCAAAGAAATTCAGTTTGGGTGATTTTCTCAAAACCCGATAGTGACTTGCTTTAGAAGGCAAAATTGGAGTGAAAGTGGTGATTTTGAGGAAAGCATCAGTTTGTATGCTTTGGTGTACTTAAACTGAGCACAAATGAGCTCTATTTATAGTAGAGCAAGTTTGTTTTGCAAGTAATAGTGAATAGTGGCTGCAGCAGGCCTTTGGCCAGTTGGATCATTTTGAAATCTCAAGTCTCCTCTAGCCATTGACTAGAGGTTAGAGCACAGGCCAATGGTTCTTTGATTCAAGGATAAGGCTTGACTGAAGTGTTCATCTTTTCTTTGATACACACCACCTCTAAGCATCCATAGAATGCCTTAAAACAAAATTGGAGTCTTGAGGCATCTTTAGCTTTTAGGGGTGCCAAGCCTATACGTAGTTCCAAAGACTTGGGAGGCTTATGGATCAGTGTTTGTTCCTCCTTGGTCTCCCCCTGAGGTGTGCAGATGGATAAACTTGTTTGTCATTTGTACAAATTGATCAAATCGAGTCCTAATGCACAATCTGCCTTGCCAAGACAGTTTGCAGCAAGGCATGTTGCAACTGTCATAACTGCTAGCTCAAGTGGCGTTTGATGGAGTTCTTGGACATTTTGGAAAGCCCTTATGTGAGACAACACATGTGTGATCATAGTTTGTCTTCAAACTTTTTGGATCCAAGTGAAAAATGCCCCAACATTTTGAAAAAAAGGAAGACAGATTCTGACTTAGTGAAAATTTCACTAAGTGTTGGAAAAAGTGACATTTTATATTTTCGTCCATTTTGATCACTCCATAACTAAAAATCCATGAAAAATTGGAATGAGGTGTAGTTGACACTTTTAAAGTATGCCATGAGAGCTACAAATCCATCTTTGTATCATTCAAAATGGTTGCTTGGATCTCAAGTTATGATCCTTGGAAGTTGGTACCCTACCCACTTTGTTCCATAACTTAGAAAAAAATTCTAAGTTTTTATGGTTACCCCTTTTACAAGTTATCCCACCTTCTTTGATTTTTCTTGATGAATGATGATTCAAATCACATATTATCATTTTTTTAGGGTTAAAGAACCATAATTGTGAAAATTCTCAAAAAGTCAAACTTGACTTTTGTGCACAGTTGACTTTTTATCAAATGAACTCCAAACTGTTCAATCCTTCGTGAAATCAAGTCCTTGACCTAAATCAACCTTGATAGACATGTTCCATAGGTGTTATTGGGCATATTGAATCATGTCCCAGGGTTTGGGAGCATGTCTTGGTCAAAAGTCAAAGGTACAGTTGACTTTTTCTTCAAAACCCTAATGGTGGTCCAGAGGAAATTGAAACTTGTAGATCAAGCTTCTTGGATCAATCCATTGTTGCAAATGGATAAATGTGGTTTATTAGAGACCCTCAAATCATGTCTTGAGGTCTTGGCTCATGTTTTGTCCCAAAAGACAACTTAGGGGTGAATTAGGTCAAGAAACCCTAATTCCTAATTTTTGGTGAAGGCATCCCCTGAGGTCAAATTGACTGGATTATTGGGTTTATGAGGTCCCTTGGAGTATCTAGAGTTATATTTTGAAGCATTGGCTCATTCCCAGATGAAGATTTTCATCTGGAGGCCTCAGTCGATCAAAACCTTAATTTGGTGACGCTGGCGATCCTGAGGCTTAATCCACTTGGAATGCTGCAACCTTGTGCCTGATTCCTGATGTGGGAGTCCTCTTGATCCCTTATGAATGTTTGAGAGGTTAGACAAGTTGAAGATCATGTCATTTCTTGATTGATCCTTTGTATAAAAGCTCCGAGAGAGCTTGAAACCCTAATCTTTGATAGTAGTGAATACCCACACATCTATGAGGAGTTTGATTGAGGCATGCTGGTACATACATATTGTGATGAAGATTTGCACAATGATGGGAAATCTTAATGGTCAAAATTTGGGGTATGACACCCTTTTGTAAATAAAAACCTTTTTGGGCCTCAGTCATTGTATAAGTCCTGATACGATCTTCAAAACAGTAGTGCGATCATTGTTAAACCTCGGGCCTCTCTTTGAGTATAAGCCCCAACAATCTTTTCAAAAATAACTTCTCATTTGATTTAGATTCAAATATACAGTTGATATCAAAACTTTCTTTACTTTCTTTGAACAACTAACAATATAACATGGAAGCTTGCTCACTTGTAAGTCTTTATCAGTTTTCTTTTACATGCTTAAAATTATATAACTGTATTGTGGGAAGTTGCTCCCCTGTAAGTCCTTCTTTCATATCCTTTTAAATATTTGTCATATATCAACTGCATATATACTAGTATATCTATTTAGAGTTTTCCCCGAAAACTAGGTAGAGCCAGTTGGTCACCCTTTAATACAATCAAAACTAGATCCCCATAGGATTTCCAGATACAGTCTTGCCTTCTCTTGGGCTTAAACAATATGGAACAAAGAGAAAGGCAGTATTCTCGGTGAACCTTTTCTCAAACTGTCACTATTAGAACTTGTCAAAGAAATTCAGTTTGGGTGATTTTCTCAAAACCCGATAGTGACTTGCTTTAGAAGGCAAAATTGGAGTGAAAGTGGTGATTTTGAGGAAAGCATCAGTTTGTATGCTTTGGTGTACTTAAACTGAGCACAAATGAGCTCTATTTATAGTAGAGCAAGTTTGTTTTGCAAGTAATAGTGAATAGTGGCTGCAGCAGGCCTTTGGCCAGTTGGATCATTTTGAAATCTCAAGTCTCCTCTAGCCATTGACTAGAGGTTAGAGCACAGGCCAATGGTTCTTTGATTCAAGGATAAGGCTTGACTGAAGTGTTCATCTTTTCTTTGATACACACCACCTCTAAGCATCCATAGAATGCCTTAAAACAAAATTGGAGTCTTGAGGCATCTTTAGCTTTTAGGGGTGCCAAGCCTATACGTAGTTCCAAAGACTTGGGAGGCTTATGGATCAGTGTTTGTTCCTCCTTGGTCTCCCCCTGAGGTGTGCAGATGGATAAACTTGTTTGTCATTTGCACAAATTGATCAAATCGAGCCCTAATGCACAATCTGCCTTGCCAAGACAGTTTGCAGCAAGGCATGTTGCAACTGTCATAACTGCTAGCTCAAGTGGCGTTTGATGGAGTTCTTGGACATTTTGGAAAGCCCTTATGTGAGACAACACATGTGTGATCATAGTTTGTCTTCAAACTTTTTGGATCCAAGTGAAAAATGCCCCAACATTTTGAAAAAAAGGAAGACAGATTCTGACTTAGTGAAAATTTCACTAAGTGTTGGAAAAAGTGACATTTTATATTTTCGTCCATTTTGATCACTCCATAACTAAAAATCCATGAAAAATTGGAATGAGGTGTAGTTGACACTTTTAAAGTATGCCATGAGAGCTACAAATCCATCTTTGTATCATTCAAAATGGTTGCTTGGATCTCAAGTTATGATCCTTGGAAGTTGGTACCCTACCCACTTTGTTCCATAACTTAGAAAAAAATTCTAAGTTTTTATGGTTACCCCTTTTACAAGTTATCCCACCTTCTTTGATTTTTCTTGATGAATGATGATTCAAATCACATATTATCATTTTTTTAGGGTTAAAGAACCATAATTGTGAAAATTCTCAAAAAGTCAAACTTGACTTTTGTGCACAGTTGACTTTTTATCAAATGAACTCCAAACTGTTCAATCCTTCGTGAAATCAAGTCCTTGACCTAAATCAACCTTGATAGACATGTTCCATAGGTGTTATTGGGCATATTGAATCATGTCCCAGGGTTTGGGAGCATGTCTTGGTCAAAAGTCAAAGGTACAGTTGACTTTTTCTTCAAAACCCTAATGGTGGTCCAGAGGAAATTGAAACTTGTAGATCAAGCTTCTTGGATCAATCCATTGTTGCAAATGGATAAATGTGGTTTATTAGAGACCCTCAAATCATGTCTTGAGGTCTTGGCTCATGTTTTGTCCCAAAAGACAACTTAGGGGTGAATTAGGTCAAGAAACCCTAATTCCTAATTTTTGGTGAAGGCATCCCCTGAGGTCAAATTGACTGGATTATTGGGTTTATGAGGTCCCTTGGAGTATCTAGAGTTATATTTTGAAGCATTGGCTCATTCCCAGATGAAGATTTTCATCTGGAGGCCTCAGTCGATCAAAACCTTAATTTGGTGACGCTGGCGATCCTGAGGCTTAATCCACTTGGAATGCTGCAACCTTGTGCCTGATTCCTGATGTGGGAGTCCTCTTGATCCCTTATGAATGTTTGAGAGGTTAGACAAGTTGAAGATCATGTCATTTCTTGATTGATCCTTTGTATAAAAGCTCCGAGAGAGCTTGAAACCCTAATCTTTGATAGTAGTGAATACCCACACATCTATGAGGAGTTTGATTGAGGCATGCTGGTACATACATATTGTGATGAAGATTTGCACAATGATGGGAAATCTTAATGGTCAAAATTTGGGGTATGACACCCTTTTGTAAATAAAAACCTTTTTGGGCCTCAGTCATTGTATAAGTCCCGATACGATCTTCAAAACAGTAGTGCGATCATTGTTAAACCTCGGGCCTCTCTTTGAGTATAAGCCCCAACAATCTTTTCAAAAATAACTTCTCATTTGATTTAGATTCAAATATACAGTTGATATCAAAACTTTCTTTACTTTCTTTGAACAACTAACAATATAACATGGAAGCTTGCTCACTTGTAAGTCTTTATCAGTTTTCTTTTACATGCTTAAAATTATATAACTGTATTGTGGGAAGTTGCTCCCCTGTAAGTCCTTCTTTCATATCCTTTTAAATATTTGTCATATATCAACTGCATATATACTAGTATATCTATTTAGAGTTTTCCCCGAAAACTAGGTAGAGCCAGTTGGTCACCCTTTAATACAATCAAAACTAGATCCCCATAGGATTTCCAGATACAGTCTTGCCTTCTCTTGGGCTTAAACAATATGGAACAAAGAGAAAGGCAGTATTCTCGGTGAACCTTTTCTCAAACTGTCACTATTAGAACTTGTCAAAGAAATTCAGTTTGGGTGATTTTCTCAAAACCCGATAGTGACTTGCTTTAGAAGGCAAAATTGGAGTGAAAGTGGTGATTTTGAGGAAAGCATCAGTTTGTATGCTTTGGTGTACTTAAACTGAGCACAAATGAGCTCTATTTATAGTAGAGCAAGTTTGTTTTGCAAGTAATAGTGAATAGTGGCTGCAGCAGGCCTTTGGCCAGTTGGATCATTTTGAAATCTCAAGTCTCCTCTAGCCATTGACTAGAGGTTAGAGCACAGGCCAATGGTTCTTTGATTCAAGGATAAGGCTTGACTGAAGTGTTCATCTTTTCTTTGATACACACCACCTCTAAGCATCCATAGAATGCCTTAAAACAAAATTGGAGTCTTGAGGCATCTTTAGCTTTTAGGGGTGCCAAGCCTATACGTAGTTCCAAAGACTTGGGAGGCTTATGGATCAGTGTTTGTTCCTCCTTGGTCTCCCCCTGAGGTGTGCAGATGGATAAACTTGTTTGTCATTTGCACAAATTGATCAAATCGAGCCCTAATGCACAATCTGCCTTGCCAAGACAGTTTGCAGCAAGGCATGTTGCAACTGTCATAACTGCTAGCTCAAGTGGCGTTTGATGGAGTTCTTGGACATTTTGGAAAGCCCTTATGTGAGACAACACATGTGTGATCATAGTTTGTCTTCAAACTTTTTGGATCCAAGTGAAAAATGCCCCAACATTTTGAAAAAAAGGAAGACAGATTCTGACTTAGTGAAAATTTCACTAAGTGTTGGAAAAAGTGACATTTTATATTTTCGTCCATTTTGATCACTCCATAACTAAAAATCCATGAAAAATTGGAATGAGGTGTAGTTGACACTTTTAAAGTATGCCATGAGAGCTACAAATCCATCTTTGTATCATTCAAAATGGTTGCTTGGATCTCAAGTTATGATCCTTGGAAGTTGGTACCCTACCCACTTTGTTCCATAACTTAGAAAAAAATTCTAAGTTTTTATGGTTACCCCTTTTACAAGTTATCCCACCTTCTTTGATTTTTCTTGATGAATGATGATTCAAATCACATATTATCATTTTTTTAGGGTTAAAGAACCATAATTGTGAAAATTCTCAAAAAGTCAAACTTGACTTTTGTGCACAGTTGACTTTTTATCAAATGAACTCCAAATTGTTCAATCCTTCGTGAAATCAAGTCCTTGACCTAAATCAACCTTGATAGACATGTTCCATAGGTGTTATTGGGCATATTGAATCATGTCCCAGGGTTTGGGAGCATGTCTTGGTCAAAAGTCAAAGGTACAGTTGACTTTTTCTTCAAAACCCTAATGGTGGTCCAGAGGAAATTGAAACTTGTAGATCAAGCTTCTTGGATCAATCCATTGTTGCAAATGGATAAATGTGGTTTATTAGAGACCCTCAAATCATGTCTTGAGGTCTTGGCTCATGTTTTGTCCCAAAAGACAACTTAGGGGTGAATTAGGTCAAGAAACCCTAATTCCTAATTTTTGGTGAAGGCATCCCCTGAGGTCAAATTGACTGGATTATTGGGTTTATGAGGTCCCTTGGAGTATCTAGAGTTATATTTTGAAGCATTGGCTCATTCCCAGATGAAGATTTTCATCTGGAGGCCTCAGTCGATCAAAACCTTAATTTGGTGACGCTGGCGATCCTGAGGCTTAATCCACTTGGAATGCTGCAACCTTGTGCCTGATTCCTGATGTGGGAGTCCTCTTGATCCCTTATGAATGTTTGAGAGGTTAGACAAGTTGAAGATCATGTCATTTCTTGATTGATCCTTTGTATAAAAGCTCCGAGAGAGCTTGAAACCCTAATCTTTGATAGTAGTGAATGCCCACACATCTATGAGGAGTTTGATTGAGGCATGCTGGTACATACATATTGTGATGAAGATTTGCACAATGATGGGAAATCTTAATGGTCAAAATTTGGGGTATGACACCCTTTTGTAAATAAAAACCTTTTTGGGCCTCAGTCATTGTATAAGTCCCGATACGATCTTCAAAACAGTAGTGCGGTCATTTTTAAACCTCGGGCCTCTCTTTGAGTATAAGCCCCAACAATCTTTTCAAAAATAACTTCTCTTTTGATTTAGATTCAAATATACAGTTGATATCAAAACTTTCTTTACTTTCTTTGAACAACTAACAATATAACATGGAAGCTTGCTCACCTGTAAGTCTTTATCAGTTTTCTTTTACATGCTTAAATTTATATAACTGTATTGTGGGAAGTTGCTCCCCTGTAAGTCCTTCTTTCATATCCTTTTAAATACTTGTCATATATCAACTGTATATATACTAGTATATCTATTTAGAGTTTTCCCCGGAAACTAGGTAAAGCCAGTTGGTCACCCTTTAATACAGTCAAAACTAGATCCCCATAGGATTTCCAGATACAGTCTTGCCTTCTCTTGGGATTAAACAATATGGAACAAAGAGAAAGGCAGTATTCTCGGTGAACCTTTTCTCAGACTGTCAATATTAGAACTTGTCAAAGAAATTCAGTTTGGGTGATTTTCTCAAAACCCGATAGTGACTTGCTTTAGAAGGCAAAATTGGAGTGAAAGAGGTGATTTTGAGGAAAGCATCAGTTTGTGTGCTTTGGTGTACTTAAACTGAGCACAAATGAGCTCTATTTATAGTAGAGCAAGTTTGTTTTTGCAAGCAATAGTGAATAGTGGCTGCAGCAGGCCTTTGGCCAGTTAGATCATTTTGAAATCTCAAGTCTCCTCTAGCCATTGACTAGAGGTTAGAGCACAGGCCTATGGTTCTTTGATTCAAGGATAAGGCTTGACTGAAGTGTTCATCTTTTCTTTGATACACGCCACCTCTAAGCATCCATAGAATGCCTTAAAACAAAATTGGAGTCTTGAGGCATCTTTAGCTTTTAGGGGTACCAAGCCTATACGCAGTTCCAAAGACTTGGGAGGCTTATGGATTATTGTTTGTTCCTCCTTGGTCTCCCCCTGAGGTGTGCAGATGGATAAACTTGTTTGTCATTTGCACAAATTGATCAAATCGAGCCCTAATGCACAATCTGCCTTGCCAAGATAGTTTGCAGCAAGGCATGTTGCAACTGTCATAACTCCTAGCTCAGGTGGCGTTTGATGGAGTTCTTGGACATTTTGGAAAGCCCTTATGTGAGACAACACATGTGTGATCATAGTTTGTCTTCAAACTTTTTGGATCCAAGTGAAAAATGCCCCTACATTTTAAAAAAAAGGAAGACAGATTCTGACTTAGCGAAAATTTCCCTAAGTGTTGGAAAAAGTGACATTTTATGTTTTCGTCCATTTTGATCACTCCATAACTAAAAAACCATGAAGAATTGGAATGAGGTGTAGTTGACACTTTTAAAGTATGCCATGAGAGCTACAAATCCATCTTTGTATCATTCAACATGGTTGCTTGGATCTCAAGTTATGATCCTTGGAAGTTGGTACCCTACCCACTTTGTTCCATAACTTAGAAAAAAATTCTAAGTTTTTATGGTTACCCCTTTTACAAGTTATCCCACCTTCTTTGATTTTTCTTGATGAATGATGATTCAAATCACATATTATCATTTTTTTAGGGTTAAAGAACCATAATTGTTAAAATTCTCAAAAAGTCAAACTTGACTTTTGTGCACAGTTGACTTTTTATCAGATGAACTCCAAACTGTGCAATCCTTCGTGAAATCAAGTCCTTGACCTAAATCAACCTTGATAGACATGTTCCATAGGTGTTATTTTGCATTTTGAATCATGTCCCAAGGTTTGGGAGCATGTCTTGGTCAAAAGTCAAAGGCATAGTTGACTTTTTCTTCAAAACCCTAATAGTGGTCCAGATGAAATTGAAACTTGTAGATCAAGCTTCTTGGATCAATCCATTGTTGCAAATGGATAAATGTGGTTTATTAGAGACCCTCAAATCATGTCTTGAGGTCTTGGCTCATGTTTTGTCCCAAAAGACAACTTAGGGGTGAATTAGGTCAAGAAACCCTAATTCCTAATTTTTGGTGAAGGCATCCCCTGAGGTCAAATTGACTGGATTATTGGGTTTATGAGGTCCCTTGGAGTATCTTGAGTTATATTTTGAAGCATTGGCTCATTCCCTGATGAAGATTTTCATCTGGAGGCCTCAGTCGATCAAAACCTTAATTTGGTGACGCTGGCGATCCTGAGGCTTAATCCACTTGGAATGCTGCAACCTTGTGCCTGATTCCTGATGTGGGAGTCCTCTTGATCCCTTATGAATGTTTGAGAGGTTAGACAAGTTGAATATCATGTCATTTCTTGATTGATCCTTTGTATAAAAGCTCACAGAGAGCTTGAAACCCTAATCTTTGATAGTAGTGAATGCCCAAACATCTATGAGGAGATTGATTGAGGCATGTTGGTACATACATATTGTGATGAAGATTTGCACAATGATGGGAAATCTTAATGGTCAAAATTTGGGGTATGACACCCTTTTGTAAATAAAAACCTTTTTGGGCCTCAGTCATTGTATAAGTCCCGATACGATCTTCAAAACAATAGTGCGGTCATTTTTAAACCTCGGGCCTCTCTTTGAGTATAAGCCCCAACAATCTTTTCAAAAATAACTTCTCTTTTGATTTAGATTCAAATATACAGTTGATATAAAAACTTTCTTTACTTTCTTTGAACAACTAACAATATAACATGGAAGCTTGCTCACCTGTAAGTCTTTATCAGTTTTCTTTTACATGCTTAAATTTATATAACTGTATTGTGGGAAGTTGCTCCCCTGTAAGTCCTTCTTTCATATCCTTTTAAATACTTGTCATATATCAACTGTATATATACTAGTATATCTAGTTAGAGTTTTCCCCGGAAACTAGGTAAAGCCAGTTGGTCACCCTTTAATACAGTCAAAACTAGATCCCCATAGGATTTCCAGATACAGTCTTGCCTTCTCTTGGGATTAAACAATATGGAACAAAGAGAAAGGCAGTATTCTCGGTGAACCTTTTCTCAGACTGTCAATACTAGAACTTGTCAAAGAAATTCAGTTTGGGTGATTTTCTCAAAACCTGATAGTGACTTGCTTTAGAAGGCAAAATTGGAGTGAAAGAGGTGATTTTGAGGAAAGCATCAGTTTGTGTGCTTTGGTGTACTTAAACTGAGCACAAATGAGCTCTATTTATAGTAGAGCAAGTTTGTTTTGGCAAGCAATAGTGAATAGTGGCTGCAGCAGGCCTTTGGCCAGTTGGATCATTTTGAAATCTCAAGTCTCCTCTAGCCATTGACTAGAGGTTAGAGCACAGGCCTATGGTTCTTTGATTCAAGGATAAGGCTTGACTGAAGTGTTCATCTTTTCTTTGATACACGCCACCTCTAAGCATCCATAGGATGCCTTAAAACAAAATTGGAGTCTTGAGGCATCTTTAGCTTTTAGGGGTGCCAAGCCTATACGTAGTTCCAAAGACTTGGGAGGCTTATGGATTATTGTTTGTTCCTCCTTGGTCTCCCCCTGAGGTGTGCAGATGGATAAACTTGTTTGTCATTTGCACAAATTGATCAAATCGAGCCCTAATGCACAATCTGCCTTGCCAAGACAGTTTGCAGCAAGGCATGTTGCAACTGTCATAACTCCTAGCTCAGGTGGCGTTTGATGGAGTTCTTGGACATTTTGGAAAGCCCTTATGTGAGACAACACATGTGTGATCATAGTTTGTCTTCAAACTTTTTGGATCCAAGTGAAAAATGCCCCTACATTTTGAAAAAAAGGAAGACAGATTCTGATTTAGCGAAAATTTCACTAAGTGTTGGAAAAAGTGACATTTTATGTTTTCGTCCATTTTGATCACTCCATAACTAAAAATCCATGAAGAATTGGAATGAGGTGTAGTTGACACTTTTAAAGTATGCCATGAGAGCTACAAATCCATCTTTGTATCATTCAACATGGTTGCTTGGATCTCAAGTTATGATCCTTGGAAGTTGGTACCCTACCCACTTTGTTCCATAACTTAGAAAAAAATTCTAAGTTTTTATGGTTACCCCTTTTACAAGTTATCCCACCTTCTTTGATTTTTCTTGATGAATGATGATTCAAATCACATATTATCATTTTTTTAGGGTTAAAGAACCATAATTGTTAAAATTCTCAAAAAGTCAAACTTGACTTTTGTGCACAGTTGACTTTTTATCAGATGAACTCCAAACTGTGCAATCCTTCGTGAAATCAAGTCCTTAACCTAAATCAACCTTGATAGACATGTTCCATAGGTGTTATTGGGCATATTGAATCATGTCCCAGGGTTTGGGAGCATGTCTTGGTCAAAAGTCAAAGGCATAGTTGACTTTTTCTTCAAAACCCTAATGGTGGTCCAGATGAAATTGAAACTTGTAGATCAAGCTTCTTGGATCAATCCATTGTTGCAAATGGATAAATGTGGTTTATTAGAGACCCTCAAATCATGTCTTGAGGTCTTGGCTCATGTTTTGTCCCAAAAGACAACTTAGGGGTGAATTAGGTCAAGAAACCCTAATTCCTAATTTTTGGTGAAGGCATCCCCTGAGGTCAAATTGACTGGATTATTGGGTTTATGAGGTCCCTTGGAGTATCTTGAGTTATATTTTGAAGCATTGGCTCATTCCCTGATGAAGATTTTCATCTGGAGGCCTCAGTCGATCAAAACCTTAATTTGGTGACGCTGGCGATCCTGAGGCTTAATCCACTTGGAATGCTGCAACCTTGTGCCTGATTCCTGATGTGGGAGTCCTCTTGATCCCTTATGAATGTTTGAGAGGTTAGACAAGTTGAATATCATGTCATTTCTTGATTGATCCTTTGTATAAAAGCTCCCAGAGAGCTTGAAACCCTAATCTTTGATAGTAGTGAATGCCCAAACATCTATGAGGAGATTGATTGAGGCATGTTGGTACATACATATTGTGATGAAGATTTGCACAATGATGGGAAATCTTAATGGTCAAAATTTGGGGTATGACACCCTTTTGTAAATAAAAACCTTTTTGGGCCTCAGTCATTGTATAAGTCCCGATACGATCTTCAAAACAATAGTGCGGTCATTTTTAAACCTCGGGCCTCTCTTTGAGTATAAGCCCCAACAATCTTTTCAAAAATAACTTCTCTTTTGATTTAGATTCAAATATACAGTTCATATAATAACTTTCTTTACTTTCTTTGAACAACTAACAATATAACATGGAAGCTTGCTCACCTGTAAGTCTTTATCAGTTTTCTTTTACATGCTTAAATTTATATAACTGTATTGTGGGAAGTTGCTCCCCTGTAAGTCCTTCTTTCATATCCTTTTAAATACTTGTCATATATCAACTGTATATATACTAGTATATCTATTTAGAGTTTTCCCCGGAAACTAGGTAAAGCCAGTTGGTCACCCTTTAATACAGTCAAAACTAGATCCCCATAGGATTTCCAGATACAGTCTTGCCTTCTCTTGGGATTAAACAATATGGAACAAAGAGAAAGGCAGTATTCTCGGTGAACCTTTTCTCAGACTGTCAATATTAGAACTTGTCAAAGAAATTCAGTTTGGGTGATTTTCTCAAAACCCGATAGTGACTTGCTTTAGAAGGCAAAATTGGAGTGAAAGAGGTGATTTTGAGGAAAACATCAGTTTGTGTGCTTTGGTGTACTTAAACTGAGCACAAATGAGCTCTATTTATAGTAGAGCAAGTTTGTTTTTCCAAGCAATAGTGAATAGTGGTTGCAGCAGGCCTTTGGCCAGTTGGATCATTTTGAAATCTCAAGTCTCCTCTAGCCATTGACTAGAGGTTAGAGCACAGGCCTATGGTTCTTTGATTCAAGGATAAGGCTTGACTGAAGTGTTCATCTTTTCTTTGATACACGCCACCTCTAAGCATCCATAGGATGCCTTAAAACAAAATTGGAGTCTTGAGGCATCTTTAGCTTTTAGGGGTGCCAAGCCTATACGTAGTTCCAAAGACTTGGGAGGCTTATGGATTATTGTTTGTTCCTCCTTGGTCTCCCCCTGAGGTGTGCAGATGGATAAACTTGTTTGTCATTTGCACAAATTGATCAAATCGAGCCCTAATGCACAATCTGCCTTGCCAAGACAGTTTGCAGCAAGGCATGTTGCAACTGTCATAACTCCTAGCTCAGGTGGCGTTTGATGGAGTTCTTGGACATTTTGGAAAGCCCTTATGTGAGACAACACATGTGTGATCATAGTTTGTCTTCAAACTTTTTGGATCCAAGTGAAAAATGCCCCTACATTTTGAAAAAAAGGAAGACAGATTCTGACTTAGCGAAAATTTCACTAAGTGTTGGAAAAAGTGACATTTTATGTTTTCGTCCATTTTGATCACTCCATAACTAAAAAACCATGAAGAATTGGAATGAGGTGTAGTTGACACTTTTAAAGTATGCCATGAGAGCTACAAATCCATCTTTGTATCATTCAACATGGTTGCTTGGATCTCAAGTTATGATCCTTGGAAGTTGGTACCCTACCCACTTTGTTCCATAACTTAGAAAAAAATTCTAAGTTTTTATGGTTACCCCTTTTACAAGTTATCCCACCTTCTTTGATTTTTCTTGATGAATGATGATTCAAATCACATATTATCATTTTTTTAGGGTTAAAGAACCATAATTGTTAAAATTCTCAAAAAGTCAAACTTGACTTTTGTGCACAGTTGACTTTTTATCAGATGAACTCCAAACTGTGCAATCCTTCGTGAAATCAAGTCCTTGACCTAAATCAACCTTGATAGACATGTTCCATAGGTGTTATTGGGCATATTGAATCATGTCCCAGGGTTTGGGAGCATGTCTTGGTCAAAAGTCAAAGGCATAGTTGACTTTTTCTTCAAAACCCTAATGGTGGTCCAGATGAAATTGAAACTTGTAGATCAAGCTTCTTGGATCAATCCATTGTTGCAAATGGATAAATGTGGTTTATTAGAGACCCTCAAATCATGTCTTGAGGTCTTGGCTCATGTTTTGTCCCAAAAGACAACTTAGGGGTGAATTAGGTCAAGAAACCCTAATTCCTAATTTTTGGTGAAGGCATCCCCTGAGGTCAAATTGACTGGATTATTGGGTTTATGAGGTCCCTTGGAGTATCTTGAGTTATATTTTGAAGCATTGGCTCATTCCCTGATGAAGATTTTCATCTGGAGGCCTCAGTCGATCAAAACCTTAATTTGGTGACGCTGGCGATCCTGAGGCTTAATCCACTTGGAATGTTGCAACCTTGTGCCTGATTCCTGATGTGGGAGTCCTCTTGATCCCTTATGAATGTTTGAGAGGTTAGACAAGTTGAATATCATGTCATTTCTTGATTGATCCTTTGTATAAAAGCTCCGAGAGAGCTTGAAACCCTAATCTTTGATAGTAGTGAATGCCCAAACATCTATGAGGAGATTGATTGAGGCATGTTGGTACATACATATTGTGATGAAGATTTGCACAATGATGGGAAATCTTAATGGTCAAAATTTGGGGTATGACACCCTTTTGTAAATAAAAACCTTTTGGGGCCTCAGTCATTGTATAAGTCCCGATACGATCTTCAAAACAATAGTGCGGTCATTTTTAAACCTCGGGCCTCTCTTTGAGTATAAGCCCCAACAATCTTTTCAAAAATAACTTCTCTTTTGATTTAGATTCAAATATACAGTTGATATCAAAACTTTCTTTACTTTCTTTGAACAACTAACAATATAACATGGAAGCTTGCTCACCTGTAAGTCTTTATCAGTTTTCTTTTACATGCTTAAATTTATATAACTGTATTGTGGGAAGTTGCTCCCCTGTAAGTCCTTCTTTCATATCCTTTTAAATACTTGTCATATATCAACTGTATATATACTAGTATATCTATTTAGAGTTTTCCCCAGAAACTAGGTAAAGCCAGTTGGTCACCCTTTAATACAGTCAAAACTAGATCCCCATAGGATTTCCAGATACAGTCTTGCCTTCTCTTGGGATTAAACAATATGGAACAAAGAGAAAGGCAGTATTCTCGGTGAACCTTTTCTCAGACTGTCAATATTAGAACTTGTCAAAGAAATTCAGTTTGGGTGATTTTCTCAAAACCCGATAGTGACTTGCTTTAGAAGGCAAAATTGGAGTGAAAGAGGTGATTTTGAGGAAAGCATCAGTTTGTGTGCTTTGGTGTACTTAAACTGAGCACAAATGAGCTCTATTTATAGTAGAGCAAGTTTGTTTTGCAAGCAATAGTGAATAGTGGCTGCAGCAGGCCTTTGGCCAGTTGGATCATTTTGAAATCTCAAGTCTCCTCTAGCCATTGACTAGAGGTTAGAGCACAGGCCTATGGTTCTTTGATTCAAGGATAAGGCTTGACTGAAGTGTTCATCTTTTCTTTGATACACGCCACCTCTAAGCATCCATAGAATGCCTTAAAACAAAATTGGAGTCTTGAGGCATCTTTAGCTTTTAGGGGTGCCAAGCCTATACGAAGTTCCAAAGACTTGGGAGGCTTATGGATTATTGTTTGTTCCTCCTTGGTCTCCCCCTGAGGTGTGCAGATGGATAAAATTGTTTGTCATTTGCACAAATTGATCAAATCGAGCCCTAATGCACAATCTGCCTTGCCAAGACAGTTTGCAGCAAGGCATGTTGCAACTGTCATAACTCCTAGCTCAGGTGGCGTTTGATGGAGTTCTTGGACATTTTGGAAAGCCCTTATGTGAGACAACACATGTGTGATCATAGTTTGTCTTCAAACTGTTTGGATCCAAGTGAAAAATTCCCCTACATTTTGAAAAAAAGGAAGACAGATTCTGACTTAGCGAAAATTTCACTAAGTGTTGGAAAAAGTGACATTTTATGTTTTCGTCCATTTTGATCACTCCATAACTAAAAATCCATGAAGAATTGGAATGAGGTGTAGTTGACACTTTTAAAGTATGCCATGAGAGCTACAAATCCATCTTTGTATCATTCAACATGGTTGCTTGGATCTCAAGTTATGATCCTTGGAAGTTGGTACCCTACCCACTTTGTTCCATAACTTAGAAAAAAATTCTAAGTTTTTATGGTTACCCCTTTTACAAGTTATCCCACCTTCTTTGATTTTTCTTGATGAATGATGATTCAAATCACATATTATCATTTTTTTAGGGTTAAAGAACCATAATTGTTAAAATTCTCAAAAAGTCAAACTTGACTTTTGTGCACAGTTGACTTTTTATCAGATGAACTCCAAACTGTGCAATCCTTCGTGAAATCAAGTCCTTGACCTAAATCAACCTTGATAGACATGTTCCATAGGTGTTATTGGGCATATTGAATCATGTCCCAGGGTTTGGGAGCATGTCTTGGTCAAAAGTCAAAGGCATAGTTGACTTTTTCTTCAAAACCCTAATGGTGGTCCAGATGAAATTGAAACTTGTAGATCAAGCTTCTTGGATCAATCCATTGTTGCAAATGGATAAATGTGGTTTATTAGAGACCCTCAAATCATGTCTTGAGGTCTTGGCTCATGTTTTGTCCCAAAAGACAACTTAGGGGTGAATTAGGTCAAGAAACCCTAATTCCTAATTTTTGGTGAAGGCATCCCCTGAGGTCAAATTGACTGGATTATTGGGTTTATGAGGTCCCTTGGAGTATCTTGAGTTATATTTTGAAGCATTGGCTCATTCCCTGATGAAGATTTTCATCTGGAGGCCTCAGTCGATCAAAACCTTAATTTGGTGACGCTGGCGATCCTGAGGCTTAATCCACTTGGAATGCTGCAACCTTGTGCCTGATTCCTGATGTGGGAGTCCTCTTGATCCCTTATGAATGTTTGAGAGGTTAGACAAGTTGAATATCATGTCATTTCTTGATTGATCCTTTGTATAAAAGCTCCGAGAGAGCTTGAAACCCTAATCTTTGATAGTAGTGAATGCCCAAACATCTATGAGGAGATTGATTGAGGCATGTTGGTACATACATATTGTGATGAAGATTTGCACAATGATGGGAAATCTTAATGGTCAAAATTTGGGGTATGACACCCTTTTGTAAATAAAAACCTTTTGGGGCCTCAGTCATTGTATAAGTCCCGATACGATCTTCAAAACAATAGTGCGGTCATTTTTAAACCTCGGGCCTCTTTTTGAGTATAAGCCCCAACAATCTTTTCAAAAATAACTTCTCTTTTGATTTAGATTCAAATATACAGTTGATATCAAAACTTTCTTTACTTTCTTTGAACAACTAACAATATAACATGGAAGCTTGCTCACCTGTAAGTCTTTATCAGTTTTCTTTTACATGCTTAAATTTATATAACTGTATTGTGGGAAGTTGCTCCCCTGTAAGTCCTTCTTTCATATCCTTTTAAATACTTGTCATATATCAACTGTATATATACTAGTATATCTATTTAGAGTTTTCCCCGGAAACTAGGTAAAGCCAGTTGGTCACCCTTTAATACAGTCAAAACTAGATCCCCATAGGATTTCCAGATACAGTCTTGCCTTCTCTTGGGATTAAACAATATGGAACAAAGAGAAAGGCAGTATTCTCGGTGAACCTTTTCTCAGACTGTCAATATTAGAACTTGTCAAAGAAATTCAGTTTGGGTGATTTTCTCAAAACCCGATAGTGACTTGCTTTAGAAGGCAAAATTGGAGTGAAAGAGGTGATTTTGAGGAAAGCATCAGTTTGTGTGCTTTGGTGTACTTAAACTGAGCACAAATGAGCTCTATTTATAGTAGAGCAAGTTTGTTTTGCAAGCAATAGTGAATAGTGGCTGCAGCAGGCCTTTGGCCAGTTGGATCATTTTGAAATCTCAAGTCTCCTCTAGCCATTGACTAGAGGTTAGAGCACAGGCCTATGGTTCTTTGATTCAAGGATAAGGCTTGACTGAAGTGTTCATTTTTTCTTTGATACACGCCACCTCTAAGCATCCATATAATGCCTTAAAACAAAATTGGAGTCTTGAGGCATCTTTAGCTTTTAGGGGTGCCAAGCCTATACGAAGTTCCAAAGACTTGGGAGGCTTATGGATTATTGTTTGTTCCTCCTTGGTCTCCCCCTGAGGTGTGCAGATGGATAAAATTGTTTGTCATTTGCACAAATTGATCAAATCGAGCCCTAATGCACAATCTGCCTTGCCAAGACAGTTTGCAGCAAGGCATGTTGCAACTGTCATAACTCCTAGCTCAGGTGGCGTTTGATGGAGTTCTTGGACATTTTGGAAAGCCCTTGTGTGAGACAACACATGTGTGATCATAGTTTGTCTTCAAACTTTTTGGATCCAAGTGAAAAATGCCCCTACATTTTGAAAAAAAGGAAGACAGATTCTGACTTAGTGAAAATTTTACTAAGTGTTGGAAAAAGTGACATTTTATGTTTTCGTCCATTTTGATCACTCCATAACTAAAAATCCATGAAGAATTGGAATGAGGTGTAGTTGACACTTTTAAAGTATGCCATGAGAGCTACAAATCCATCTTTGTATCATTCAAAATGGTTGCTTGGATCTCAAGTTATGATCCTTGGAAGTTGGTACCCTACCCACTTTGTTCCATAACTTAGAAAAAAATTCTAAGTTTTTATGGTTACCCCTTTTACAAGTTATCCCACCTTCTTTGATTTTTCTTGATGAATGATGAATCAAATCACATATTATCATTTTTTTAAGGTTAAAGAACCATAATTGTGAAAATTCTCAAAAAGTCAAACTTGACTTTTGTGCATAGTTGACTTTTTATCAGATAAACTCCAAACTGTGCAATCCTTCGTGAAATCTAGTCCTTGACCTAAATCAACCTTGATAGACATGTTCCATAGGTGTTATTGGGCATATTGAATCATGTCCCAGGGATTGGGAGCATGTCTTGGTCAAAAGTCAAAGGTACAGTTGACTTTTTCTTCAAAACCCTAATGGTGGTCCAGATGAAATTGAAACTTGTAGATCAAGCTTCTTGGATCAATCCATTGTTGTAAATCGATAAATGCGGTTTATTAGAGACCCTCAAATCATGTCTTGATGTCTTGGCTCATGTTTTGTCCCAAAAGTCAACCTAGGGGTGAATTAGGTCAAGAAACCCTAATTCCTAATTTTTGGTGAAGGCATCCCCTGAGGTCAAATTGACTGGATTATTGGGTTTATGAGGTCCCTTGGAGTATCTTGAGTTATATTTTGAAGCATTGGCTCATTCCCAGATGAAGATTTTCATCTGGAGGCCTCAGTCGATCAAAACCTTAATTTGGTGACGCTGGCGATCCTGAGGCTTAATCCACTTGGAATGCTGCAACCTTCTGCATGATTCCTGATGTGGGAGTCCTCTTGAACCCTTATGAATGTTTTAGAGGTTAGACAAGTTTAAGATCATGTCATTTCTTGATTGATCCTTTGTCTAAAAGCTCTGAGAGGGCTTGAAACCCTAATCTTTGTTAGTAGTGAATGCCCAAACATCTATGAGGAGATTGATTGAGGCATGTTGGTACATACATATTGTGATGATGATTTGCACAATGATGGGACATCTTAAGGGTCAAAATTTTGGGTATGACACCCTTTTGTAAATAAAAACCTTTTCGGGCCTCAGTCATTGTATAAGTCCCGATACGATCTTCAAAACAACAGTGCGGTCACTGTTAAACCTCGGGCCTCTCTTTGAGTATAAGCCCCAACAATATTTTCAAAAACAACTTCTCTTTTGATTTAGATTCAAATATACAGTTGTCATCAAAACTTTCTTTAATTTCTTTGAACAACTGACAATACAGCATGGAAGCTTGCTCACCTGTAAGTCTTTATCAGTTTTCTTTTACATGCTTTAATTTATATAACTGTATTGTGGGAAGTTGCTCCCCTGTAAGTCCTTCATTCATATCCTTTTAAATACTTGTCATATATCAACTGTATATATACTAGTATATCTATTTAGAGTTTTCCCCTGAAACTAGGTCTAGAACTAGGTAAAGCCAGTTGGTCACTCTTTAATACAATCAAAACTAGATCCCCATAGGATTTCCAGATACAGACTTTCCTTCTCTTGGGCTTAAACAATATGGAACAAAGAGAAAGACAGTATTTTCAGTAAACCATTTCTCAGACTGTCACAATTAGAACTTGTCAAAGAAATTCAGTTTGGGTGATTTTCTCAAAACCCGAAAGTGACTTGCTTTAGAAGGCAAAATTGGAGTGAAAGAGGTGATTTTGAGGAAAGCATAAGTTTGGGTGCTTTGGTGTACCTAAACTGAGCACAAATGAGCTCTATTTATAGTAGAGCAAGATTGTTTTGCAAGCAATAGTGAATAGTGGCTGCAGCAGGCCTTTGGCCAATTGGATCATTTTGAAATCTCAAGTCTCCTCTAGCCATTGTCTAGAGGTTAGAGCAAAGTCCTATGGTTCTTTGATTCAAGGATAAGGCTTGACTGAAGTGTTCATCTTTGCTCTAATACACGCCACCTCTAAGCATCCATTGAATGCCTCAAAACAAAATTGGAGTCTTGAGGCATCTTTAGCTTTTAGGAGTGCCAAGCCTATATGTAGTTCCAAAGACTTGGGAGGCTTATGGATCAGTGTTTGTTCCTCCTTGGTCTCCCCCTGCGGTGTGCAGATGGATAAACTTGTTTGTCATTTGCACAAATTGATCAAATTGAGCCCTAATGCACAATCTGCCTAGCCAAGACAGTTTGCAGCAAGGCATGTTGCAGTTGTCATAACTCCTAGCTCAGGTGGAGTTTGATGGAGTTCTTGGACATTTTGGAAAGCCCTTATGTGACACAACACGTGTGTGATCATAGTTTGTCTTGAAACTTTTTGGATCCAAGTGAAAATGCGACTACATTTTGAAAAAAAGAAAGACAGATTCTGACATAGTGGAAATTACACAAGTGTTGGAAAAAGTGACATTTCATGTTTTCAGCCATTTTGATCACTCCATAACTAAAAATCCATGAAGAATTTGAATGAGGCGTAAACGACACTTTTAATGTGTGCCATGAGAGCTACAAATCCATCTTTGGATCATTCAAAATGGTTGCTTGGATCTCAAGTTATGATCCTTGGAAGTTGGTACCCTAGCCACTTTGTTCCATAACTTAGAAAAAAATTCTAAGTTTTTATAGTTACCCCTTTTACAAGTTTCCCACTTTCTTTGATTTTTCTTGATGAATGATGATTCAAATCACATATTATCATTGTTTTAGGGTTAAAGAACCATAATTGTCAAAATTCTCAAAAAGTCAAACTTGACTTTTGTGCACAGTTGACTTTTTATCAGATGAACCCCAAACTGTATAATCCTTTGTGAAATCAAGTCCTTGACCTAAATCAACCTTGATGGACATGTTCCATAGGTGTTATTGGGCATATTGAATCATGTCCCAGGGTTTGGGAGCATGTCTTGGTCAAAAGTCAAAGGTACAATTGACTTTTTCTTCAAAACCCTAATGGTGGTCCAGATGAAATTGAAACTTGTAGATCAAGCTTCTTGGATAAACCCATTGTTGCAAATGGATAAATGTGGTTTATTAGAGACCCTCAAATCATGTCATGTGGTCTTGGCTCATGTTTTGTCCCAAAAGTCAACTTAGGGGTGAATTAGGTCAAGAAACCCTAATTCCTGATTTTTGGTGAAGGCATCCCCTGAGGTCAAATTGACTGGATTATTGGGTTTATGAGGTCCCTTGGAGTATCTTGAGTTATATTTTAAAGCATTGGCTCATGCCCAGATGAAGATTTTCATCTGGAGGCCTCAGTCGATCAAAACCCTTATTTGGTGACACTGGCGATCCTGAGGCTTAATCCACTTGGAATGCTGCAACCTTCTGCATGAATCCTGATGTGGGAGTCCATTTGATCCCTTATGAATGTTTTAGAGGTTAGACAAGTTTAAGATCATGTCATTTCTTGATTGATCCTTTGTCTAAAAGCTCTGAGAGGGCTTGAAACCCTAATCTTTGATAGTAGTGAATGCCCAAACATCTATGAGGAGATTGATTGAGGCATGTTGGTATATACATATTGTGATGATGATTTGCACAATGATGGGACATCTTAAGGGTAAAAATTTTGGGTATGACACCCTTTTGTAAATAAAAACCTTTTCGCGCCTCAGTCATTGTATAAGTCCCGATACGATCCTCAAAACAACGGTGCGATCACTGTTAAACCTCGGGCCTCTCTTTGAGTATAAGCCCCAACAATCTTTTCAAAAACAACTTCTCTTTTGATTTAGATTCAAATATAAAGTTGTTATCAAAACTTTCTTTAATTTCTTTGAACAACTAACAATACAGCATGGAAGCTTGCTCACCTGTAAGTCTTTATCAGTTTTCTTTTACATGCTTTAATATATATGACTGTATTGTGGGAAGTAGCTCCCCTGTAAGTCCTTCTTTCATATCCTTTTAAATACCTGTCATATATCAACTGTATATATACTAGTATATCTATTTAGAGTTTTCCCCGAAAACTAGGTCTAGAACTAGGTAAAGCTAGCTGGTCACTCCTTAATACAGTCAAAACTAGATCCCCATAGGATTTCCACATACAGTCTTGCCTTCTCTTGGGATTAAACAATATGGAACAAAGAGAAAGGAAGTATTCTCGGTGAACCTTTTCTCAGACTGTCACTATTAGAACTTGTCAAATAAATTTAGTTTGGGAGATTTTCTCAAAACCAGAAAGTGACTTGCTTTGGAAGGCAAAATTGGAGTGAAAGAGGTGATTTTGAGGAAAGCATCAGTTTGGGTGCTTTGGTGTACTTAAACTGAGCACAAATGAGCTCTATTTATAGTAGAGCAAGATTGTTTTGCAAGAAATAGTGAATAGTGGCTGCAGCAGGCCTTTGGCCAATTGGATCATTTTGAAATCTCAAGTCTCCTCTAGCCAATGTCTAGAGGTTAGAGCAAAGTCCTATGGTTCTTTGATTCAAGGATAAGGCTTGACTGAAGTGTTCATCTTTGCTCTAATACACGCCACCTCTAAGCATCCATTGAATGCCTCAAAACAAAATTGGAGTCTTGAGGCATCTTTAGCTTTTAGGAGTGCCAAGCCTATATGTAGTTCCAAAGACTTGGGAGGCTTATGGATCAGTGTTTGTTCCTCCTTGGTCTCCCCCTGCGGTGTGCAGATGGATAAACTTGTTTGTCATTTGCACAAATTGATCAAATTGAGCCCTAATGCACAATCTGCCTTGCCAAGACAGTTTGCAGCAAGGCATGTTGCAGTTGTCATAACTCCTAGCTCAGGTGGAGTTTGATGGAGTTCTTGGACATTTTGGAAAGCCCTTATGTGACACAACACATGTGTGATCATAGTTTGTCTTGAAACTTTTTGGATCCAAGTGAAAATGCCCCTACATTTTGAAAAAAAGAAAGACAGATTCTGACATAGTGGAAATTACACAAGTGTTGGAAAAAGTGACATTTCATGTTTTCAGCCATTTTGATCACTCCATAACTAAAAATCCATGAAGAATTTGAATGAGGTGTAAACGACACTTTTAATGTGTGCCATGAGAGCTACAAATCCATATTTGGATCATTCAAAATGGTTGCTTAGATCTCAAGTTATGATCCTTGGAAGTTGGTACCCTAGCCACTTTGTTCCATAACTTAGAAAAAAATTCTAAGTTTTTATAGTTACCCCTTTTACAAGTTTCCCACTTTCTTTGATTTTTCTTGATGAATGATGATTCAAATCACACATTATCATTGTTTTAGGGATAAAGAACCATAATTGTCAAAATTCTCAAAAAGTCAAACTTGACTTTTATGCACAGTTGACATTTTATCAGATGAACTCCAAACTGTACAATCCTTTGTGAAATCAAGTCCTTGACCTAAATCAACCTTGATGGACATGTTCAATAGGTGTTAATGGGATATTAAATCATGTCCCAGGATTTGGGAGCATGTCTTGGTCAAAAGTCAAAGGTACAGTTGACTTTTTCTTCAAAACCCTAATGGTGGTCCAGATGAAATTGAAACTTGTAGATCAAGCTTCTTGGATCAATCCATTGTTGCAAATGGATAAATGTGGTTTATTAGAGACCCTCAAATCATGTCATGAGGTCTTGGCTCATGTTTTGTCCCAAAAGTCAACTTAGGGGTGAATTAGGTCAAGAAACCCTAATTCCTGATTTTTGGTGAAGGCATCCCCTGAGGTCAAATTGACTGGATTATTGGGTTTATGAGGTCCCTTGGAGTATCTTGAGTTATATTTTGAAGCATTGGCTAATGCCCAGATGAATATTTTCATCTGGAGGCCTCAGTCGATCAAAACCCTAATTTGGTGACACTGGCGATCCTGAGGCTTAATCCACTTGGAATGCTGCAACCTTCTGCATGAATCCTGATGTGGGAGTCCATTTGATCCCTTATGAATGTTTTAGAGGTTAGACAAGTTGAAGATCATGTCATTTCTTGATTGATCCTTTGCCTAAAAGCTCTGAGAGGGCTTGAAACCCTAATCTTTGATAGTAGTGAATGCCCAAACATCTATGAGGAGATTGATTGAGGCATGTTGGTACATACATATTGTGATGATGATTTGCACAATGACGGGACATCTTAATGGTCAAAATTTGGGGTATGACACCCTTTTGTAAATAAAAACCTTTTCGGGCCTCAGTCATTGTATAAGTCCCGATACGATCTTCAAAACAACGGTGCGATCACTGTTAAACCTCGGGCCTATCTTTGAGTATAAGCCCCAACAATCTTTTCAAAAACAACTTCTATTTTGATTTAGATTCAAATAAAAAGTTGTTATCAAAACTTTCTTTAATTTCTTTGAACAACTAACAATACAGCATGGAAGCTTGCTCACCTGTAAGTCTTTATCAGTTTTCTTTTACATGCTTTAATATATATGGCTGTATTGTGGGAAGTAGCTCCCCTGTAAGTCCTTCTTTCATATCCTTTTAAATACTTGTCATATATCAACTGTATATATACTAGTATATCTATTTAGAGTTTTCCCCGGAAACTAGGTCTAGAACTAGGTAAAGCCAGCTGGTCACTCCTTAATACAGTCAAAACTAGATCCCCATAGGATTTCCACATACAGTCTTGCCTTCTCTTGGGATTAAACAATATGGAACAAAGAGAAAGGAAGTATTCTCGGTGAACCTTTTCTCAGACTGTCACTATTAGAACTTGTCAAATAAATTCAGTTTAGGTGATTTTCTCAAAACCCGATAGTTACTTGCTTTGGAAGGTAAAATTGGAGTGAAAGAGGTGATTTTGAGGAAAGCATCGGTTTGGGTGCTTTGGTGTACTTAAACTGAGCACAAATGAGCTCTATTTATAGTAGAGCAAGATTGTTTTGCAAGCAATAGTGAATAGTGGATGCAGCAGGCCTTTGGCCAATTGGATCATTTTGAAATCTTAACTCTCCTCTAGCCATTGACTAGAGGTTAGAGCAAAGTCCTATGGTTCTTTGATTCAAGGATAAGGCTTAACTGAAGTGTTCATCTTTGCTCTGCTACACGCCACCTCTAAGCATCCATAGAATGCCTTAAAACAAAATTGGAGTCTTGAGGCATCTTTAGCTTTTAGGGGTGCCAAGCCTATATGTAGTTCCAAAGACTTGGGAGGCTTATGGATCAGTGTTTGTTCCTCCTTGGTCTCCCCCTGAGGTGTGCAGATGCATAAATATGTTTGTCATTTGCACAAATTTATCAAATCGAACCCTAATGCACAATCTTCCTTGCCAAGACAGTTTGCAGCAAGGCATGTTGCAGCTCTCATAACTCCTAGCTCAGGTGGAGTTTGATGGAGTTCTTGGACATTTTGGAAAGCCCTTATGTGACACAACACATGTGTGATCATAATTTGTGTTGAAACTTTTTGGATCCAAGTGAAAAATGCCCCTACATTTTGAAAAAAAGAAAGACAGATTCTGACTTAGTGAAAATTTCACAAGTGTTGGAAAAAGTGACATTTCATGTTTTCAGCCATTTTGATCACTCCATAATTAAAAATCCATGAAGAATTGGAATGTGGTGTAAACGACACTTTTAATGTGTGCCATGAGAGATACAAATCCATCTTTGGATCATTCAAAATGGTTGCTTGGATCTCAAGTTATGATCCTTGGAAGTTGCTACCCTAGCCACTTTGTTCCATAACTTAGAAAAAAATTCTAAGTTTTTATGGTTACCCCTTTTACAAGTTATCCCACTTTCTTTGATTTTTCTTGATGAATGATGATTCAAATCACATATTATCATTGTTTTAGGGTTAAAGAACAATAATTGTCAAATGAACTCCAAACTGTGCAATCCTTTGTGAAATCAAGTCCTTAACCTAAATCAACCTTGATGGACATGTTCCATAGGTGTTATTGGGCATATTGAATCATGTCACAGGGTTTGGGAGCATGTCTTGGTCAAAAGTCAAAGGTACAGTTGACTTTTTCTTCAAAACCCTAATGGTGGTCTAGATGAAATTGAAACTTGTAGATCAAGCTTCTTGGATCAATACATTGTTGCAAATGGATAACTGTGGTTTATTAGAGACCCTCAAATCATGTCTTGAGGTCTTGGCTCATGTTTTGTCCCAAAAGTGAACTTAGGGGTGAATTAGGTCAAGAAACCCTAATTCCTGATTTTTGGTGAAGGCATCCCCTGAGGTCAAATTGACTGGATTATTGGGTTTATGAGGTCCCTTGGAGTATTTTGAGTTATATTTTGAAGCATTGGCTCATGCCCAGATGAAGATTTTCATCTGGAGGCCTCAGTCCATCAAAACCCTAATTTGGTGACACTGGCGATCCTGAGGCTTAATCCACTTGGAATGCTGCAACCTTCTGCCTGAATCCTGATGTGGGAGTCCATTTGATCCCATATGAATGTTTGAGAGGTTAGACAAGTTGAAGATCATGTCATTTCTTGATTGATTCTTTGTCTAAAAGCTCTGAGAGGGCTTGAAACCCTAATCTTTGATAGTAGTGAATGCCCAAACATCTATGAGGAGATTGATTGAGGCATGTTGGTACATACATATTGCGATGATGATTTGCACAATGATGGGAAATCTTAATGGTCAAAATTTGGGGAATGACACCCTTTTGTAAATAAAAACCTCTTTGGGCCTCAGTCATTGTATAAGTCCCGATACGATCTTCAAAACAACGGTGCGATCACTGTTAAACCTTGGGCCTCTCTTTGAGTATAAGCCCCAACAATATTTTCAAAAACAACTTCTCTGTTGATTTAGATTCAAATATAAAGTTGTTATCAAAACTTTCTTTAATTTCTTTGAACAACTAATAATACAGCATGGAAGCTTGCTCACCTGTAAGTCTTTATCAGTTTTCTTTTACATGCTTTAATATATATGGCTGTATTGTGGGAAGTAGCTCCCCTGTAAGTCCTTCTTTCATATCCTTTTAAATACTTGTCATATATCAACTGTATATATACTAGTATATCTATTTAGAGTTTTCCCCGGAAACTAGGTCTAGAACTAGGTAAAGCCAGCTGGTCACTCCTTAATACAGTCAAAACTAGATCCCCATAGGATTTCCACATACAGTCTTGCCTTCTCATGGGATTAAACAATATGGAACAAAGAGAAAGGAAGTATTCTCGGTGAACCTTTTCTCAGACTGTCACTATTAGAACTTGTCAAATAAATTCAGTTTAGGTGATTTTCTCAAAACCCGATAGTTACTTGCTTTGGAAGGCAAAATTGGAGTGAAAGAGGTGATTTTGAGGAAAGCATCGGTTTGGGTGCTTTGGTGTACTTAAACTGAGCACAAATGAGCTCTATTTATAATAGAGCAAGATTGTTTTGCAAGCAATAGTGAATAGTGGATGCAGCAGGCCTTTGGCCAATTGGATCATTTTGAAATCTTAAGTCTCCTCTAGCCATTGACTAGAGGTTAGAGCAAAGTCCTATGGTTCTTTGATTCAAGGATAAGGCTTAACTGAAGTGTTCATCTTTGCTCTGCTACACGCCACCTCTAAGCATCCATAGAATGCCTTAAAACAAAATTGGAGTCTCGAGGCATCTTTAGCTTTTAGGGGTGCCAAGCCTATATGTAGTTCCAAAGACTTGGGAGGCTTATGGATCAGTGTTTGTTCCTCCTTGGTCTCCCCCTGAGGTGTGCAGATGCATAAATATGTTTGTCATTTGCACAAATTTATCAAATCGAACCCTAATGCACAATCTTCCTTGCCAAGACAGTTTGCAGCAAGGCATGTTGCAGCTCTCATAACTCCTAGCTCAGGTGGAGTTTGATGGAGTTCTTGGACATTTTGGAAAGCCCTTATGTGACACAACACATGTGTGATCATAATTTGTGTTGAAACTTTTTGGATCCAAGTGAAAAATGCCCCTACATTTTGAAAAAAAGAAAGACAGATTCTGACTTAGTGAAAATTTCACAAGTGTTGGAAAAAGTGACATTTCATGTTTTCAGCCATTTTGATCACTCCATAATTAAAAATCCATGAAGAATTGGAATGTGGTGTAAACGACACTTTTAATGTGTGCCATGAGAGATACAAATCCATCTTTGGATCATTCAAAATGGTTGCTTGGATCTCAAGTTATGATCCTTGGAAGTTGCTACCCTAGCCACTTTGTTCCATAACTTAGAAAAAAATTCTAAGTTTTTATGGTTACCCCTTTTACAAGTTATCCCACTTTCTTTGATTTTTCTTGATGAATGATGATTCAAATCACATATTATCATTGTTTTAGGGTTAAAGAACAATAATTGTCAAATGAACTCCAAACTGTGCAATCCTTTGTGAAATCAAGTCCTTGACCTAAATCAACCTTGATGGACATGTTCCATAGGTGTTATTGGGCATATTGAATCATGTCACAGGGTTTGGGAGCATGTCTTGGTCAAAAGTCAAAGGTACAGCTGACTTTTTCTTCAAAACCCTAATGGTGGTCTAGATGAAATTGAAACTTGTAGATCAAGCTTCTTGGATCAATACATTGTTGCAAATGGATAACTGTGGTTTATTAGAGACCCTCAAATCATGTCTTGAGGTCTTGGCTCATGTTTTGTCCCAAAAGTGAACTTAGGGGTGAATTAGGTCAAGAAACCCTAATTCCTGATTTTTGGTGAAGGCATCCCCTGAGGTCAAATTGACTGGATTATTGGGTTTATGAGGTCCCTTGGAGTATTTTGAGTTATATTTTGAAGCATTGGCTCATGCCCAGATGAAGATTTTCATCTGGAGGCCTCAGTCCATCAAAACCCTAATTTGGTGACACTGGCGATCCTGAGGCTTAATCCACTTGGAATGCTGCAACCTTCTGCCTGAATCCTGATGTGGGAGTCCATTTGATCCCATATGAATGTTTGAGAGGTTAGACAAGTTGAAGATCATGTCATTTCTTGATTGATTCTTTGTCTAAAAGCTCTGAGAGGGCTTGAAACCCTAATCTTTGATAGTAGTGAATGCCCAAACATCTATGAGGAGATTGATTGAGGCATGTTGGTACATACATATTGCGATGATGATTTGCACAATGATGGGAAATCTTAATGGTCAAAATTTGGGGAATGACACCCTTTTGTAAATAAAAACCTCTTTGGGCCTCAGTCATTGTATAAGTCCCGATACGATCTTCAAAACAACGGTGCGATCACTGTTAAACCTTGGGCCTCTCTTTGAGTATAAGCCCCAACAATATTTTCAAAAACAACTTCTCTGTTGATTTAGATTCAAATATAAAGTTGTTATCAAAACTTTCTTTAATTTCTTTGAACAACTAATAATACAGCATGGAAGCTTGCTCACCTGTAAGTCTTTATCAGTTTTCTTTTACATGCTTTAATATATTTAACTATATTGTGGGAAGTAGCTCCCCTGTAAGTCCTTCATTCATATCCTTTTAAATACTTGTCATATATCAACTGTATATATACTTGTATATCTATTTAGAGTTTTCCGCGGAAACTAGGTCTAGAACTAGGTAAAGCCAGTTGCTCACTCCTTAATACAGTCAAAACTAGATCCCCATAGGGTTTCCACATACAGTCTTGCCTTCTCTTGGGATTAAACAATATGGAACAAAGAGAAAGGAAGTATTCTCGGTGAACCTTTTCTCAGACTGTCACTATTAGAACTTGTCAAATAAATTCAGTTTGGGTGATTTTCTCTAAACCCGATAGTTACTTGCTTTGGAAGGCAAAATTGGAGTGAAAGAGGTGATTTTGAGGAAAGCATCAGTTTGGGTGCTTTGGTGTACTTAAACTGAGCACAAATGAGCTCTATTTATAGTAGAGCAAGATTGTTTTGGAAGCAATAGTGAATAGTGGATGCAGCAGGCCTTTGGCCAATTGGATCATTTTGAAATCTTAACTCTCCTCTAGCCATTGACTAGAGGTTAGAGCAAAGTCCTATGGTTCTTTGATTCAAGGATAAGGCTTAACTGAAGTGTTCATCTTTGCTCTGCTACACGCCACCTCTAAGCATCCATAGAATGCCTTAAAACAAAATTGGAGTCTTGAGGCATCTTTAGCTTTTAGGGGTGCCAAGCCTATATGTAGTTCCAAAGACTTGGGAGGCTTATGGATCAGTGTTTGTTCCTCCTTGGTCTCCCCCTGAGGTGTGCAGATGCATAAATATGTTTGTCATTTGCACAAATTTATCAAATCGAGCCCTAATGCACAATCTTCCTTGCCAAGACAGTTTGCAGCAAGGCATGTTGCAGCTCTCATAACTCCTAGCTCAGGTGGAGTTTGATGGAGTTCTTGGACATTTTGGAAAGCCCTTATGTGACACAACACATGTGTGATCATAATTTGTGTTGAAACTTTTTGGATCCAAGTGAAAAATGCCCCTACATTTTGAAAAAAAGAAAGACAGATTCTGACTTAGTGAAAATTTCACAAGTGTTGGAAAAAGTGACATTTCATGTTTTCAGCCATTTTGATCACTCCGTAATTAAAAATCCATGAAGAATTGGAATGTGGTGTAAACGACACTTTTAATGTGTGCCATGAGAGATACAAATCCATCTTTGGATCATTCAAAATGGTTGCTTGGATCTCAAGTTATGATCCTTGGAAGTTGCTACCCTAGCCACTTTGTTCCATAACTTAGAAAAAAATTCTAAGTTTTTATGGTTACCCCTTTTACAAGTTATCCCACTTTCTTTGATTTTTCTTGATGAATGATGATTCAAATCACATATTATCATTGTTTTAGGGTTAAAGAACAATAATTGTCAAATGAACTCCAAACTGTGCAATCCTTTGTGAAATCAAGTCCTTGACCTAAATCAACCTTGATGGACATGTTCCATAGGTGTTATTGGGCATATTGAATCATGTCACAGGGTTTGGGAGCATGTCTTGGTCAAAAGTCAAAGGTACAGTTGACTTTTTCTTCAAAACCCTAATGGTGGTCTAGATGAAATTGAAACTTGTAGATCAAGCTTCTTGGATCAATACATTGTTGCAAATGGATAACTGTGGTTTATTAGAGACCCTCAAATCATGTCTTGAGGTCTTGGCTCATGTTTTGTCCCAAAAGTGAACTTAGGGGTGAATTAGGTCAAGAAACCCTAATTCCTGATTTTTGGTGAAGGCATCCCCTGAGGTCAAATTGACTGGATTATTGGGTTTATGAGGTCCCTTGGAGTATTTTGAGTTATATTTTGAAGCATTGGCTCATGCCCAGATGAAGATTTTCATCTGGAGGCCTCAGTCCATCAAAACCCTAATTTGGTGACCATGGCGATCCTGAGGCTTAATCCACTTGGAATGCTGCAACCTTCTGCCTGAATCCTGATGTGGGAGTCCATTTGATCCCATATGAATGTTTGAGAGGTTAGACAAGTTGAAGATCATGTCATTTCTTGATTGATTCTTTGTCTAAAAGCTCTGAGAGGGCTTGAAACCCTAATCTTTGATAGTAGTGAATGCCCAAACATCTATGAGGAGATTGATTGAGGCATGTTGGTACATACATATTGCGATGATGATTTGCACAATGATGGGAAATCTTAATGGTCAAAATTTGGGGAATGACACCCTTTTGTAAATAAAAACCTCTTTGGGCCTCAGTCATTGTATAAGTCCCGATACGATCTTCAAAACAACGGTGCGATCACTGTTAAACCTTGGGCCTCTCTTTGAGTATAAGCCCCAACAATATTTTCAAAAACAACTTCTCTGTTGATTTAGATTCAAATATAAAGTTGTTATCAAAACTTTCTTTAATTTCTTTGAACAACTAATAATACAGCATGGAAGCTTGCTCACCTGTAAGTCTTTATCAGTTTTCTTTTACATGCTTTAATATATTTAACTATATTGTGGGAAGTAGCTCCCCTGTAAGTCCTTCATTCATATCCTTTTAAATACTTGTCATATATCAACTGTATATATACTTGTATATCTATTTAGAGTTTTCCGCGGAAACTAGGTCTAGAACTAGGTATAGCCAGTTGCTCACTCCTTAATACAGTCAAAACTAGATCCCCATAGGATTTCCACATACAGTCTTGCCTTCTCTTGGGATTAAACAATATGGAACAAAGAGAAAGGAAGTATTCTCGGTGAACCTTTTCTCAGACTGTCACTATTAGAACTTGTCAAATAAATTCAGTTTGGGTGATTTTCTCTAAACCCGATAGTTACTTGCTTTGGAAGGCAAAATAGGAGTGAAAGAGGTGATTTTGAGGAAAGCATCAGTTTGGGTGCTTTGGTGTACTTAAACTGAGCACAAATGAGCTCTATTTATAGTAGAGCAAGATTGTTTTGGAAGCAATAGTGAATAGTGGATGCAGCAGGCCTTTGGCCAATTGGATCATTTTGAAATCTTAAGTCTCCTCTAGCCATTGACTAGAGGTTAGAGCAAAGTCCTATGGTTCTTTGATTCAAGGATAAGGCTTAACTGAAGTGTTCATCTTTGCTCTGCTACACGCCACCTCTAAGCATCCATAGAATGCCTTAAAACAAAATTGGAGTCTTGAGGCATCTTTAGCTTTTAGGGGTGCCAAGCCTATATGTAGTTCCAAAGACTTGGGAGGCTTATGGATCAGTGTTTGTTCCTCCTTGGTCTCCCCCTGAGGTGTGCAGATGCATAAATATGTTTGTCATTTGCACAAATTTATCAAATCGAGCCCTAATGCACAATCTTCCTTGCCAAGACAGTTTGCAACAAGGCATGTTGCAGCTCTCATAACTCCTAGCTCAGGTGGAGTTTGATGGAGTTCTTGGACATTTTGGAAAGCCCTTATGTGACACAACACATGTGTGATCATAATTTGTGTTGAAACTTTTTGGATCCAAGTGAAAAATGCCCCTACATTTTGAAAAAAAGGAAGACAGATTCTGACTTAGTGAAAATTTCACAAGTGTTGGAAAAAGTGACATTTCATGTTTTCAGCCATTTTGATCACTCCATAATTAAAAATCCATGAAGAATTGGAATGTGGTGTAAACGACACTTTTAATGTGTGCCATGAGAGATACAAATCCATCTTTGGATCATTCAAAATGGTTGCTTGGATCTCAAGTTATGATCCTTGGAAGTTGCTACCCTAGCCACTTTGTTCCATAACTTAGAAAAAAATTCTAAGTTTTTATGGTTACCCCTTTTACAAGTTATCTCACTTTCTTTGATTTTTCTTGATGAATGATGATTCAAATCACATATTATCATTGTTTTAGGGTTAAAGAACAATAATTGTCAAAATTCTCAAAAAGTCAAACTTGACTTTTGGGCACAGTTGACTTTTTATCAAATGCACTCCAAACTGTGCAATCCTTTGTGAAATCAAGTCCTTGACCTAAATCAACCTTGATGGACATGTTCCATAGGTGTTATTGGGCATATTGAATCATGTCCCAGGGTTTGGGAGCATGTCTTGGTCAAAAGTCAAAGGTACAGTTGACTTTTTCTTCAAAACCCTAATGGTGGTCCAGATGAAATTGAAACTTGTAGATCAAGCTTCTTGGATCAATACATTGTTGTAAATGGATAAATGTGGTTTTTTAGAGACCCTCAAATCATGTCTTGAGGTCTTGGCTCATGTTTTGTCCCAAAAAGTGAACTTAGGGGTGAATTAGGTCAAGAAACCCTAATTCCTGATTTTTGGTGAAGGCATCCCCTGAGGTCAAATTGACTGGATTATTGGGTTTATGAGGTCCCTTGGAGTATTTTGAGTTATATTTTGAAGAATAGGCTCATGCCCAGATGAAGATTTTCATCTGGAGGCCTCAGTCGATCAAAACCCTAATTTGGTGACACTGGCGATCCTGAGGCTGAATCCACTTGGAATGCTGCAACCTTCTGCCTGAATCCTGATGTGGGAGTCCATTTGATCCCATATGAATGTTTGAGAGGTTAGACAAGTTGAAGATCATGTCATTTCTTGATTGATTCTTTGTCTAAAAGCTCTGAGAGGGCTTGAAACCCTAATCTTTGATAGTAGTGAATGCCCAAACATCTATGAGGAGATTGATTGAGGCATGTTGGTACATACATATTGTGATGATGATTTGCACAATGATGGGAAATCTTAATGGTCAAAATTTGGGGAATGACACCCTTTTGTAAATAAAAACATTTTTGGGCCTCAGTCATTGTATAAGTCCCGATACGATATTTAAAACAACGGTGCGATCACTGTTAAACCTCGGGCCTCTCTTTGAGTATAAGCCCCAACAATATTTTCAAAAACAACTTCTCTGTTGATTTAGATTCAAATATAAAGTTGTTATCAAAACTTTCTTTAATTTCTTTGAACAACTAACAATACAGCATGGAAGCTTGCTCACCTGTAAGTCTTTATCAGTTTTCTTTTACATGCTTTAATATATTTAACTGTATTGTGGGAAGTAGCTCCCCTGTAAGTCCTTCATTCATATCCTTTTAAATACTTGTCATATATCAACTGTATATATACTTGTATATCTATTTAGAGTTTTCCGCGGAAACTAGGTCTAGAACTAGGTAAAGCCAGTTGGTCACTCCTTAATACAGCCAAAACTAGATCCCCATAGGATTTCCACATACAGTCTCGCCTTCTCTTGGGATTAAACAATATGGAACAAAGAGAAATGAAGTATTCTCGGTGAACCTTTTCTCAGACTGTCACTATTAGAACTTGTCAAATAAATTCAGTTTGGGTGATTTTCTCAAAACCCGATAGTGACTTGCTTTGGAAGGCAAAATTGGAGTGAAAGAGGTGATTTTGAGGAAAGCATCAGTTTGGGTGCGTTGGTGTACTTAAATTGAGCACAAATGAGCTCTATTTATAGTAGAGCAAGTTTGTTTTGCAATTAATAGTGAATAGTGGCTGCAGCAGGCCTTTGGCTAATTGGATCATATTGAAATCTCAAGTCTCCTCTAGCCATTGACTAGAGGTTAGAGCACAGGCCTATGGTTCTTTGATTCAAGGATAAGGCTTGACTGAAGTGTTCATCTTTGATATGATACACGCCACCTCTAAGCATCCATTGAATGCCTCAAAACAAAATTGGAGTCTTGAGGCATCTTTAGCTTTTAGGAGTGCCAAGCCTATATGTAGTTCCAAAGACTTGGGAGGCTTATGGATCAGTGTTTGTTCCTTATTGGTCTCCCCCTGAGGTGTGCAGATGGATAAACTTGTTTTTCATTTGCACAAATTGATCAAATTGAGCCCTAATGCACAATCTGCCTTGCCAAGACAGTTTGCAGCAAGGCATGTTGCAGCTGTCATAACTCCTAGCTCAGGTGGAGTTTGATGGAGTTCTTGGACATTTTGGAAAGCCCTTATGTGACACAACACATGTGTGATCATAGTTTGTCTTGAAACTTTTTGGATCCAAGTGAAAAATTCCCCTACATTTTGACAAACAGAAAGACAGATTCTGACTTAGTGAAAATTTCACAAGTGTTGGAAAAAGTGACATTTCATGTTTTCAGCCATTTTGATCACTCCATAACTAAAAAACCATGAAGAATTGGAATGAGGTGTAAACGACACTTTTAATATGTGCCATGAGAGCTACAAATCCATCTTTGGATCATTCAAAATGGTTGCTTGGATCTCAAGTTATGATCCTTGGAAGTTGGTACCCTAGCCACTTTGTTCCATAACTTAGAAAAAAATTCTAAGTTTTTATGGTTACCCCTTTTACAAGTTATCCCACTTTCTTTGATTTTTCTTGATGAATGATGATTCAAATCACATATTATCATTGTTTTAGGGTTAAAGAACCATAATTGTCAAAATTCTCAAAAAGTCAAACTTGACTTTTGTGCACAGTTGACTTTTTATCAGATGAACTCCAAACTGTGCAATCCTTTGTGAAATCAAGTCCTTGACCTAAATCAACCTTGATGGACATGTTCCATAGGTGTTATTGGGCATATTGAATCATGTCCCAGGGTTTGGGAGCATGTCTTGGTCAAAAGTCAAAGGTACAGTTGACTTTTTCTTCAAAACCCTAATGGTGGTCCAGATGAAATTGAAACTTGTAGATCAAGCTTCTTGGATCAATACATTGTTGCAAATGGATAACTGTGGTTTATTAGAGACCCTCAAATCATGTCTTGAGGTCTTGGCTCATGTTTTGTCCCAAAAGTGAACTTAGGGGTGAATTAGGTCAAGAAACCCTAATTCCTGATTTTTGGTGAAGGCATCCCCTGAGGTCAAATTGACTGGATTATTGGGTTTATGAGGTCCCTTGGAGTATTTTGAGTTATATTTTGAAGCATTGGCTCATGCCCAGATGAAGATTTTCATCTGGAGGCCTCAGTCGATCAAAACCCTAATTTGGTGACACTGGCGATCCTGAGGCTTAATCCACTTGGAATGCTGCAACCTTCTGCCTGAATCCTGATGTGGGAGTCCATTTGATCCCATATGAATGTTTGAGAGGTTAGACAAGTTGAAGATCATGTCATTTCTTGATTGATTCTTTGTCTAAAAGCTCTGAGAGGGCTTGAAACCCTAATCTTTGATAGTAGTGAATGCCCAAACATCTATGAGGAGATTGATTGAGGCATGTTGGTACATACATATTGTGATGATGATTTGCACAATGATGGGAAATCTTAATGGTCAAAATTTGGGGAATGACACCCTTTTGTAAATAAAAACATTTTTGGGCCTCAGTCATTGTATAAGTCCCGATACGATATTTAAAACAACGGTGCGATCACTGTTAAACCTCGGGCCTCTCTTTGAGTATAAGCCCCAACAATATTTTCAAAAACAACTTCTCTGTTGATTTAGATTCAAATATAAAGTTGTTATCAAAACTTTCTTTAATTTCTTTGAACAACTAACAATACAGCATGGAAGCTTGCTCACCTGTAAGTCTTTATCAGTTTTCTTTTACATGCTTTAATATATTTAACTGTATTGTGGGAAGTAGCTCCCCTGTAAGTCCTTCATTCATATCCTTTTAAATACTTGTCATATATCAACTGTATATATACTTGTATATCTATTTAGAGTTTTCCGCGGAAACTAGGTCTAGAACTAGGTAAAGCCAGTTGGTCACTCCTTAATACAGCCAAAACTAGATCCCCATAGGATTTCCACATACAGTCTCGCCTTCTCTTGGGATTAAACAATATGGAACAAAGAGAAATGAAGTATTCTCGGTGAACCTTTTCTCAGACTGTCACTATTAGAACTTGTCAAATAAATTCAGTTTGGGTGATTTTCTCAAAACCCGATAGTGACTTGCTTTGGAAGGCAAAATTGGAGTGAAAGAGGTGATTTTGAGGAAAGCATCAGTTTGGGTGCGTTGGTGTACTTAAATTGAGCACAAATGAGCTCTATTTATAGTAGAGCAAGTTTGTTTTGCAATTAATAGTGAATAGTGGCTGCAGCAGGCCTTTGGCTAATTGGATCATATTGAAATCTCAAGTCTCCTCTAGCCATTGACTAGAGGTTAGAGCACAGGCCTATGGTTCTTTGATTCAAGGATAAGGCTTGACTGAAGTGTTCATCTTTGATATGATACACGCCACCTCTAAGCATCCATTGAATGCCTCAAAACAAAATTGGAGTCTTGAGGCATCTTTAGCTTTTAGGAGTGCCAAGCCTATATGTAGTTCCAAAGACTTGGGAGGCTTATGGATCAGTGTTTGTTCCTTATTGGTCTCCCCCTGAGGTGTGCAGATGGATAAACTTGTTTTTCATTTGCACAAATTGATCAAATTGAGCCCTAATGCACAATCTGCCTTGCCAAGACAGTTTGCAGCAAGGCATGTTGCAGCTGTCATAACTCCTAGCTCAGGTGGAGTTTGATGGAGTTCTTGGACATTTTGGAAAGCCCTTATGTGACACAACACATGTGTGATCATAGTTTGTCTTGAAACTTTTTGGATCCAAGTGAAAAATGCCCCTACATTTTGACAAACAGAAAGACAGATTCTGACATAGTGGAAATTACACAAGTGTTGGAAAAAGTGACATTTCATGTTTTCAGCCATTTTGATCACTCCATAATTAAAAATCCATGAAGAATTGGAATGTGGTGTAAACGACACTTTTAATGTGTGCCATGAGAGATACAAATCCATCTTTGGATCATTCAAAATGGTTGCTTGGATCTCAAGTTATGATCCTTGGAAGTTGCTACCCTAGCCACTTTGTTCCATAACTTAGAAAAAAATTCTAAGTTTTTATGGTTACCCCCTTTTACAAGTTATCTCACTTTCTTTGATTTTTCTTGATGAATGATGATTCAAATCACATATTATCATTGTTTTAGGGTTAAAGAACAATAATTGTCAAAATTCTCAAAAAGTCAAACTTGACTTTTGGGCACAGTTGACTTTTTATCAAATGCACTCCAAACTGTGCAATCCTTTGTGAAATCAAGTCCTTGACCTAAATCAACCTTGATGGACATGTTCCATAGGTGTTATTGGGCATATTGAATCATGTCCCAGGGTTTGGGAGCATGTCTTGGTCAAAAGTCAAAGGTACAGTTGACTTTTTCTTCAAAACCCTAATGGTGGTCCAGATGAAATTGAAACTTGTAGATCAAGCTTCTTGGATCAATACATTGTTGTAAATGGATAAATGTGGTTTTTTAGAGACCCTCAAATCATGTCTTGAGGTCTTGGCTCATGTTTTGTCCCAAAAAGTGAACTTAGGGGTGAATTAGGTCAAGAAACCCTAATTCCTGATTTTTGGTGAAGGCATCCCCTGAGGTCAAATTGACTGGATTATTGGGTTTATGAGGTCCCTTGGAGTATTTTGAGTTATATTTTGAAGAATAGGCTCATGCCCAGATGAAGATTTTCATCTGGAGGCCTCAGTCGATCAAAACCCTAATTTGGTGACACTGGCGATCCTGAGGCTGAATCCACTTGGAATGCTGCAACCTTCTGCCTGAATCCTGATGTGGGAGTCCATTTGATCCCATATGAATGTTTGAGAGGTTAGACAAGTTGAAGATCATGTCATTTCTTGATTGATTCTTTGTCTAAAAGCTCTGAGAGGGCTTGAAACCCTAATCTTTGATAGTAGTGAATGCCCAAACATCTATGAGGAGATTGATTGAGGCATGTTGGTACATACATATTGTGATGATGATTTGCACAATGATGGGAAATCTTAATGGTCAAAATTTGGGGAATGACACCCTTTTGTAAATAAAAACATTTTTGGGCCTCAGTCATTGTATAAGTCCCGATACGATATTTAAAACAACGGTGCGATCACTGTTAAACCTCGGGCCTCTCTTTGAGTATAAGCCCCAACAATATTTTCAAAAACAACTTCTCTGTTGATTTAGATTCAAATATAAAGTTGTTATCAAAACTTTCTTTAATTTCTTTGAACAACTAACAATACAGCATGGAAGCTTGCTCACCTGTAAGTCTTTATCAGTTTTCTTTTACATGCTTTAATATATTTAACTGTATTGTGGGAAGTAGCTCCCCTGTAAGTCCTTCATTCATATCCTTTTAAATACTTGTCATATATCAACTGTATATATACTTGTATATCTATTTAGAGTTTTCCGCGGAAACTAGGTCTAGAACTAGGTAAAGCCAGTTGGTCACTCCTTAATACAGCCAAAACTAGATCCCCATAGGATTTCCACATACAGTCTCGCCTTCTCTTGGGATTAAACAATATGGAACAAAGAGAAATGAAGTATTCTCGGTGAACCTTTTCTCAGACTGTCACTATTAGAACTTGTCAAATAAATTCAGTTTGGGTGATTTTCTCAAAACCCGATAGTGACTTGCTTTGGAAGGCAAAATTGGAGTGAAAGAGGTGATTTTGAGGAAAGCATCAGTTTGGGTGCGTTGGTGTACTTAAATTGAGCACAAATGAGCTCTATTTATAGTAGAGCAAGTTTGTTTTGCAATTAATAGTGAATAGTGGCTGCAGCAGGCCTTTGGCTAATTGGATCATATTGAAATCTCAAGTCTCCTCTAGCCATTGACTAGAGGTTAGAGCACAGGCCTATGGTTCTTTGATTCAAGGATAAGGCTTGACTGAAGTGTTCATCTTTGATATGATACACGCCACCTCTAAGCATCCATTGAATGCCTCAAAACAAAATTGGAGTCTTGAGGCATCTTTAGCTTTTAGGAGTGCCAAGCCTATATGTAGTTCCAAAGACTTGGGAGGCTTATGGATCAGTGTTTGTTCCTTATTGGTCTCCCCCTGAGGTGTGCAGATGGATAAACTTGTTTTTCATTTGCACAAATTGATCAAATTGAGCCCTAATGCACAATCTGCCTTGCCAAGACAGTTTGCAGCAAGGCATGTTGCAGCTGTCATAACTCCTAGCTCAGGTGGAGTTTGATGGAGTTCTTGGACATTTTGGAAAGCCCTTATGTGACACAACACATGTGTGATCATAGTTTGTCTTGAAACTTTTTGGATCCAAGTGAAAAATTCCCCTACATTTTGACAAACAGAAAGACAGATTCTGACTTAGTGAAAATTTCACAAGTGTTGGAAAAAGTGACATTTCATGTTTTCAGCCATTTTGATCACTCCATAACTAAAAAACCATGAAGAATTGGAATGAGGTGTAAACGACACTTTTAATATGTGCCATGAGAGCTACAAATCCATCTTTGGATCATTCAAAATGGTTGCTTGGATCTCAAGTTATGATCCTTGGAAGTTGGTACCCTAGCCACTTTGTTCCATAACTTAGAAAAAAATTCTAAGTTTTTATGGTTACCCCTTTTACAAGTTATCCCACTTTCTTTGATTTTTCTTGATGAATGATGATTCAAATCACATATTATCATTGTTTTAGGGTTAAAGAACCATAATTGTCAAAATTCTCAAAAAGTCAAACTTGACTTTTGTGCACAGTTGACTTTTTATCAGATGAACTCCAAACTGTGCAATCCTTTGTGAAATCAAGTCCTTGACCTAAATCAACCTTGATGGACATGTTCCATAGGTGTTATTGGGCATATTGAATCATGTCCCAGGGTTTGGGAGCATGTCTTGGTCAAAAGTCAAAGGTACAGTTGACTTTTTCTTCAAAACCCTAATGGTGGTCCAGATGAAATTGAAACTTGTAGATCAAGCTTCTTGGATCAATACATTGTTGCAAATGGATAACTGTGGTTTATTAGAGACCCTCAAATCATGTCTTGAGGTCTTGGCTCATGTTTTGTCCCAAAAGTGAACTTAGGGGTGAATTAGGTCAAGAAACCCTAATTCCTGATTTTTGGTGAAGGCATCCCCTGAGGTCAAATTGACTGGATTATTGGGTTTATGAGGTCCCTTGGAGTATTTTGAGTTATATTTTGAAGCATTGGCTCATGCCCAGATGAAGATTTTCATCTGGAGGCCTCAGTCGATCAAAACCCTAATTTGGTGACACTGGCGATCCTGAGGCTTAATCCACTTGGAATGCTGCAACCTTCTGCCTGAATCCTGATGTGGGAGTCCATTTGATCCCATATGAATGTTTGAGAGGTTAGACAAGTTGAAGATCATGTCATTTCTTGATTGATTCTTTGTCTAAAAGCTCTGAGAGGGCTTGAAACCCTAATCTTTGATAGTAGTGAATGCCCAAACATCTATGAGGAGATTGATTGAGGCATGTTGGTACATACATATTGTGATGATGATTTGCACAATGATGGGAAATCTTAATGGTCAAAATTTGGGGAATGACACCCTTTTGTAAATAAAAACATTTTTGGGCCTCAGTCATTGTATAAGTCCCGATACGATATTTAAAACAACGGTGCGATCACTGTTAAACCTCGGGCCTCTCTTTGAGTATAAGCCCCAACAATATTTTCAAAAACAACTTCTCTGTTGATTTAGATTCAAATATAAAGTTGTTATCAAAACTTTCTTTAATTTCTTTGAACAACTAACAATACAGCATGGAAGCTTGCTCACCTGTAAGTCTTTATCAGTTTTCTTTTACATGCTTTAATATATTTAACTGTATTGTGGGAAGTAGCTCCCCTGTAAGTCCTTCATTCATATCCTTTTAAATACTTGTCATATATCAACTGTATATATACTTGTATATCTATTTAGAGTTTTCCGCGGAAACTAGGTCTAGAACTAGGTAAAGCCAGTTGGTCACTCCTTAATACAGCCAAAACTAGATCCCCATAGGATTTCCACATACAGTCTCGCCTTCTCTTGGGATTAAACAATATGGAACAAAGAGAAATGAAGTATTCTCGGTGAACCTTTTCTCAGACTGTCACTATTAGAACTTGTCAAATAAATTCAGTTTGGGTGATTTTCTCAAAACCCGATAGTGACTTGCTTTGGAAGGCAAAATTGGAGTGAAAGAGGTGATTTTGAGGAAAGCATCAGTTTGGGTGCGTTGGTGTACTTAAATTGAGCACAAATGAGCTCTATTTATAGTAGAGCAAGTTTGTTTTGCAATTAATAGTGAATAGTGGCTGCAGCAGGCCTTTGGCTAATTGGATCATATTGAAATCTCAAGTCTCCTCTAGCCATTGACTAGAGGTTAGAGCACAGGCCTATGGTTCTTTGATTCAAGGATAAGGCTTGACTGAAGTGTTCATCTTTGATATGATACACGCCACCTCTAAGCATCCATTGAATGCCTCAAAACAAAATTGGAGTCTTGAGGCATCTTTAGCTTTTAGGAGTGCCAAGCCTATATGTAGTTCCAAAGACTTGGGAGGCTTATGGATCAGTGTTTGTTCCTTATTGGTCTCCCCCTGAGGTGTGCAGATGGATAAACTTGTTTTTCATTTGCACAAATTGATCAAATTGAGCCCTAATGCACAATCTGCCTTGCCAAGACAGTTTGCAGCAAGGCATGTTGCAGCTGTCATAACTCCTAGCTCAGGTGGAGTTTGATGGAGTTCTTGGACATTTTGGAAAGCCCTTATGTGACACAACACATGTGTGATCATAGTTTGTCTTGAAACTTTTTGGATCCAAGTGAAAAATGCCCCTACATTTTGACAAACAGAAAGACAGATTCTGACTTAGTGAAAATTTCACAAGTGTTGGAAAAAGTGACATTTCATGTTTTCAGCCATTTTGATCACTCCATAACTAAAAAACCATGAAGAATTGGAATGAGGTGTAAACGACACTTTTAATATGTGCCATGAGAGCTACAAATCCATCTTTGGATCATTCAAAATGGTTGCTTGGATCTCAAGTTATGATCCTTGGAAGTTGGTACCCTAGCCACTTTGTTCCATAACTTAGAAAAAAATTCTAAGTTTTTATGGTTACCCCTTTTACAAGTTATCCCACTTTCTTTGATTTTTCTTGATGAATGATGATTCAAATCACATATTATCATTGTTTTAGGGTTAAAGAACCATAATTGTCAAAATTCTCAAAAAGTCAAACTTGACTTTTGTGCACAGTTGACTTTTTATCAGATGAACTCCAAACTGTGCAATCCTTTGTGAAATCAAGTCCTTGACCTAAATCAACCTTGATGGACATGTTCCATAGGTGTTATTGGGCATATTGAATCATGTCCCAGGGTTTGGGAGCATGTCTTGGTCAAAAGTCAAAGGTACAGTTGACTTTTTCTTCAAAACCCTAATGGTGGTCCAGATGAAATTGAAACTTGTAGATCAAGCTTCTTGGATCAATACATTGTTGCAAATGGATAACTGTGGTTTATTAGAGACCCTCAAATCATGTCTTGAGGTCTTGGCTCATGTTTTGTCCCAAAAGTGAACTTAGGGGTGAATTAGGTCAAGAAACCCTAATTCCTGATTTTTGGTGAAGGCATCCCCTGAGGTCAAATTGACTGGATTATTGGGTTTATGAGGTCCCTTGGAGTATTTTGAGTTATATTTTGAAGCATTGGCTCATGCCCAGATGAAGATTTTCATCTGGAGGCCTCAGTCGATCAAAACCCTAATTTGGTGACACTGGCGATCCTGAGGCTTAATCCACTTGGAATGCTGCAACCTTCTGCCTGAATCCTGATGTGGGAGTCCATTTGATCCCATATGAATGTTTGAGAGGTTAGACAAGTTGAAGATCATGTCATTTCTTGATTGATTCTTTGTCTAAAAGCTCTGAGAGGGCTTGAAACCCTAATCTTTGATAGTAGTGAATGCCCAAACATCTATGAGGAGATTGATTGAGGCATGTTGGTACATACATATTGTGATGATGATTTGCAAAATGATGGGAAATCTTAATGGTCAAAATTTGGGGAATGACACCCTTTTGTAAATAAAAACATTTTTGGGCCTCAGTCATTGTATAAGTCCCGATACGATATTCAAAACAACGGTGCGATCACTGTTAAACCTCGGGCCTCTCTTTGAGTATAAGCCCCAACAATATTTTCAAAAACAACTTCTCTGTTGATTTAGATTCAAATATAAAGTTGTTATCAAAACTTTCTTTAATTTCTTTGAACAACTAACAATACAGCATGGAAGCTTGCTCACCTGTAAGACTTTATCAGTTTTCTTTTACATGCTTTAATATATTTAACTGTATTGTGGGAAGTAGCTCCCCTGTAACTCCTTCATTCATATCCTTTTAAATACTTGTCATATATCAACTGTATATATACTTGTATATCTATTTAGAGTTTTCCGCAGAAACTAGGTCTAGAACTAGGTAAAGCCAGTTGGTCACTCCTTAATACAGCCAAAACTAGATCCCCATTGGATTTCCACATACAGTCTTGCCTTCTCTTGGGATTAAACAATATGGAACAAAGAGAAAGGAAGTATTCTCGGTGAACCTTTTCTCAGAATGTCACTATTAGAACTTGTCAAATAAATTCAGTTTGGGTGATTTTCTCAAAACCCGATAGTGACTTGCTTTGGAAGGCAAAATTGGAGTGAAAGAGGTGATTTTGAGGAAAACATCAGTTTGGGTGCGTTGGTGTACTTAAATTGAGCACAAATGAGCTGTATTTATAGTAGAGCAAGTTTGTTTTGCAATTAATAGTGAATAGTGGTTGCAGCAGGCCTTTGGCCAATTGGATCATTTTGAAATCTCAAGTCTCCTCTAGCCATTGACTAGAGGTTAGAGCACAGGCCTATGGTTCTTTGATTCAAGGATAAGGCTTGACTGAAGTGTTCATCTTTGATATGATACACGCCACCTCTAAGCATCCATTGAATGCCTCAAAACAAAATTGGAGTCTTGAGGCATCTTTAGCTTTTAGGAGTGCCAAGCCTATATGTAGTTCCAAAGACTTGGGAGGCTTATGGATCAGTGTTTGTTCCTTATTGGTCTCCCCCTGAGGTGTGCAGATGGATAAACTTGTTTTTCATTTGCACAAATTGATCAAATTGAGCCCTAATGCATAATCTGCCTTGCCAAGACAGTTTGCAGCAAGGCATGTTGCAGTTGTCATAACTCCTAGCTCAGGTGGAGTTTGATGGAGTTCTTGGACATTTTGGAAAGCCCTTATGTGACACAACACATGTGTGATCATAGTTTGTCTTGAAACTTTTTGGATCCAAGTGAAAAATGCCCCTACATTTTGACAAAAAGAAAGACAGATTCTGACTTAGTGAAAATTTCACAAGTGTTGGAAAAAGTGACATTTCATGTTTTCTGCCATTTTGATCATTCCATAACTAAAAATCCATGAAGAATTGGAATGAGGTGTAAACGACACTTTTAATGTGTGCCATGAGAGCTACAAATCCATCTTTGGATCATTCAAAATGGTTGCTTGGATCTCAAGTTATGATCCTTGGAAGTTGGTACCCTAGCCACTTTGTTCCATAACTTAGAAAAAAATTCTAAGTTTTTATGGTTACCCCTTTTACAAGTTATCCCACTTTCTTTGATTTTTCTTGATGAATGATGATTCAAATCACATATTATCATTGTTTTTGGGTTAAAGAACCATAATTGTCAAAATTCTCAAAAAGTCAAACTTGACTTTTGTGCACAGTTGACTTTTTATCAGATGAACTCCAAACTGTGCAATCCTTTGTGAAATCAAGTCCTTGACCTAAATCAACCTTGATGGACATGTTCCATAGGTGTTATTGGGCATATTGAATCATGTCCCAGGGTTTGGGAGCATGTCTTGGTCAAAAGTCAAAGGTACAGTTGACTTTTTCTTCAAAACCCTAATGGTGGTCCAGATGAAATTGAAACTTGTAGATCAAGCTTCTTGGATCAATACATTGTTGCAAATGGATAACTGTGGTTTATTAGAGACCCTCAAATCATGTCTTGAGGTCTTGGCTCATGTTTTGTCCCAAAAGTGAACTTAGGGGTGAATTAGGTCAAGAAACCCTAATTCCTGATTTTTGGTGAAGGCATCCCCTGAGGTCAAATTGACTGGATTATTGGGTTTATGAGGTCCCTTGGAGTATTTTGAGTTATATTTTGAAGCATTGGCTCATGCCCAGATGGAGATTTTCATATGGAGGCCTCAGTCGATCAAAACCCTAATTTGGTGACACTGGCGATCCTGAGGCTTAATCCACTTGGAATGCTGCAACCTTCTGCCTGAATCCTGATGTGGGAGTCCATTTGATCCCATATGAATGTTTGAGAGGTTAGACAAGTTGAAGATCATGTCATTTCTTGATTGATTCTTTGTCTAAAAGCTCTGAGAGGGCTTGAAACCCTAATCTTTGATAGTAGTGAATGCCCAAACATCTATGAGGAGATTGATTGAGGCATGTTGGTACATACATATTGTGATGATGATTTGCACAATGATGGGATATCTTAATGGTTAAAATTTGGGGAATGACACCCTTTTGTAAATAAAAACCTTTTTGGGCCTCAGTCATTGTATAAGTCCCGATACGATCTTCAAAACAACGGTGCGATCACTGTTAAACCTCGGGCCTCTCTTTGAGTATAAGCCCCAACAATATTTTCAAAAACAACTTCTCTGTTGATTTAGATTCAAATATAAAGTTGTTATCAAAACTTTCTTTAATTTCTTTGAACAACTAACAATACATCATGGAAGCTTGCTCACCTGTAAGTCTTTATCAGTTTTCTTTTACATGCTTTAATATATTTAACTGTATTGTGGGAAGTAACTCCCCTGTAAGTCCTTCATTCATATCCTTTTAAATACTTGTCATATATCAACTGTATATATACTTGTATATCTATTTAGAGTTTTCCGCAGAAACAAGGTCTAGAACCAGGTAAAGCCAGTTGGTCACTCCTTAATACAGCCAAAACTAGATCCCCATAGGATTTCCACATACAGTCTTGCCTTCTCTTGGGATTAAACAATATGGAACAAAGAGAAAGGAAGTATTCTCGGTGAACCTTTTCTCAGACTGTCACTATTAGAACTTGTCAAATAAATTCAGTTTGGGCGATTTTCTCAAAACCCGATAGTGACTTGCTTTGGAAGGCAAAATTGGAGTGAAAGAGGTGATTTTGAGGAAAGCATCAGTTTGGGTGCGTTGGTGTACTTAAATTGAGGACAAATGAGCTCTATTTATAGTAGAGCAAGTTTGTTTTGCAATTAATAGTGAATAGTGGCTGCAGCAGGCCTTTGGCCAATTGGATCATTTTGAAATCTCAAGTCTCCTCTAGCCATTGACTAGAGGTTAGAGCACAGGCCTATGGTTCTTTGATTCAAGGATAAGGCTTGACTGAAGTGTTCATCTTTGATATGATACACGCCACCTCTAAGCATCCATTGAATGCCTCAAAACAAAATTGGAGTCTTGAGGCATCTTTAGCTTTTAGGAGTGCCAAGCCTATATGTAGTTCCAAAGACTTGGGAGGCTTATGGATCAGTGTTTGTTCCTTATTGGTCTCCCCCTGAGGTGTGCAGATGGATAAACTTGTTTTTCATTTGCACAAATTGATCAAATTGAGCCCTAATGCACAATCTGCCTTGCCAAGACAGTTTGCAGCAAGGCATGTTGCAGCTGTCATAACTCCTAGCTCAGGTGCAGTTTGATGGAGTTCTTGGACATTTTGGAAAGCCCTTATGTGACACAACACATGTGTGATCATAGTTTGTCTTGAAACTTTTTGGATCCAAGTGAAAAATGCCCCTACATTTTGACAAAAAGAAAGACAGATTCTGACTTAGTGAAAATTTCACAAGTGTTGGAAAAAGTGACATTTCATGTTTTCAGCCATTTTGATCACTCCATAACTAAAAATCCATGAAGAATTGGAATGAGGTGTAAACGACACTTTTAATGTGTGCCATGAGAGCTACAAATCCATCTTTGGATCATTCAAAATGGTTGCTTGGATCTCAAGTTATGATCCTTGGAAGTTGGTACCCTAGCCACTTTGTTCCATAACTTAGAAAAAAATTCTAGGTTTTTATGGTTACCCCTTTTACAAGTTATCCCACTTTCTTTGATTTTTCTTGATGAATGATGATTCAAATCACATATTATCATTGTTTTAGGGTTAAAGAACCATAATTGTCAAAATTCTCAAAAAGTCAAACTTGACTTTTGTGCACAGTTGACTTTTTATCAGATGAACTCCAAACTGTGCAATCCTTTGTGAAATCAAGTCCTTGACCTAAATCAACCTTGATGGACATTTTCCATAGGTGTTATTGGGCATATTGAATCATGTCCCAGGGTTTGGGAGCATGTCTTGGTCAAAAGTCAAAGGTACAATTGACTTTTTCTTCAAAACCCTAATGGTGGTCCAGATGAAATTGAAACTTGTAGATCAAGCTTCTTTGATCAATACATTGTTGCAAATGGATAACTGTGGTTTATTAGAGACCCTCAAATCATGTCTTGAGGTCTTGGCTCATGTTTTGTCCCAAAAGTGAACTTAGGGGTGAATTAGGTCAAGAAACCCTAATTCCTGATTTTTGGTGAAGGCATCCCCTGAGGTCAAATTGACTGGATTATTAGGTTTATGAGGTCCCTTGGAGTATTTTGAGTTATATTTTGAAGCATTGGCTCATGCCCAGATGAAGATTTTCATCTGGAGACCTCAGTCGATCAAAACCCTAATTTGGTGACATTGGCGATCCTGAGGCTTAATCCACTTGGAATGCTGCAACCTTCTGCCTGAATCCTGATGTGGGAGTCCATTTGATCCCATATGAATGTTTGAGAGGTTAGACAAGTTGAAGATCATGTCATTTCTTGATTGATTCTTTGTCTAAAAGCTCTGAGAGGGCTTGAAACCCTAATCTTTGATAGTAGTGAATGCCCAAACATCTATGAGGAGATTGATTGAGGCATGTTGGTACATACATATTGTGATGATGATTTGCACAATGATGGGAAATCTTAATGGTCAAAATTTGGGGAATGACACCCTTTTGTAAATAAAAACCTTTTTGGGCCTCAGTCATTGTATAAGTCCCGATACGATCTTCAAAACAACGGTGCGATCACTGTTAAACCTCGGGCCTCTCTTTGAGTATAAGCCCCAACAATATTTTCAAAAACAACTTCTCTGTTGATTTAGATTCAAATATAAAGTTGTTATCAAAACATTCTTTAATTTCTTTGAACAACTAACAATACAGCATGGAAGCTTGCTCACCTGTAAGTCTTTATCAGTTTTCTTTTACATGCTTTAATATATTTAACTGTATTGTGGGAAGTAGCTCCCCTGTAAGTCCTTCATTCATATCCTTTTAAATACTTGTCATATATCAACTGTATATATACTTGTATATCTATTTAGAGTTTTCCGCGGAAACTAGGTCTAGAACTAGGTAAAGCCAGTTGGTCACTCCTTAATACAGTCAAAACTAGATCCCCATAGGATTTCCACATACAGTCTCGCCTTCTCTTGGGATTAAACAATATGGAACAAAGAGAAAGGAAGTATTCTCGGTGAACCTTTTCTCAGACTGTCACTATTAGAACTTGTCAAATAAATTCAGTTTGGGTGATTTTCTCAAAACCCGATAGTGACTTGCTTTGGAAGGCAAAATTGGAGTGAAAGAGGTGATTTTGAGGAAAGCATCAGTTTGGGTGCGTTGGTGTACTTAAATTGAGCACAAATAAGCTCTATTTATAGTAGAGCAAGTTTGTTTTGCAATTAATAGTGAATAGTGGCTGCAGCAGGCCTTTGGCCAATTGGATCATATTGAAATCTCAAGTCTCCTCTAGCCATTGACTAGAGGTTAGAGCACAGGCCTATGGTTCTTTGATTCAAGGATAAGGCTTGACTGAAGTGTTCATATTTGATATGATACACGCCACCTCTAAGCATCCATTGAATGCCTCAAAACAAAATTGGAGTCTTGAGGCATCTTTAGCTTTTAGGAGTGCCAAGCCTATATGTAGTTCCAAAGACTTGGGAGGCTTATGGATCAGTGTTTGTTCCTTATTGGTCTCCCCCTGAGGTGTGCAGATGGATAAACTTGTTTTTCATTTGCACAAATTAATCAAATTGAGCCCTAATGCACAATCTGCCTTGCCAAGACAGTTTGCAGCAAGGCATGTTGCAGCTGTCATAACTCCTAGCTCAGGTGCAGTTTGATGGAGTTCTTGGACATTTTGGAAAGCCCTTATGTGACACAACACATGTGTGATCATAGTTTGTCTTGAAACTTTTTGGATCCAAGTGAAAAATGCCCCTACATTTTGACAAAAAGAAAGACAGATTCTGACTTAGTGAAAATTTCACAAGTGTTGGAAAAAGTGACATTTCATGTTTTCAGCCATTTTGATCACTCCATAACTAAAAATCCATGAAGAATTGGAATGAGGTGTAAACGACACTTTTAATGTGTGCCATGAGAGCTACAAATCCATCTTTGGATCATTCAAAATGGTTGCTTGGATCTCAAGTTATGATCCTTGGAAGTTGGTACCCTAGCCACTTTGTTCCATAACTTAGAAAAAAATTCTAAGTTTTTATGGTTACCCCTTTTACAAGTTATCCCACTTTCTTTGATTTTTCTTGATGAATGATGATTCAAATCACATATTATCATTGTTTTAGGGTTAAAGAACCATAATTGTCAAAATTCTCAAAAAGTCAAACTTGACTTTTGTGCACAGTTGACTTTTTATCAAATGAACTCCAAACTGTGCAATCCTTTGTGAAATCAAGTCCTTGACCTAAATCAACCTTGATGGACATGTTCCATAGGTGTTATTGGGCATATTGAATCATGTCCCAGGGTTTGGGAGCATGACTTGGTCAAAAGTCAAAGGTACAGTTGACTTTTTCTTCAAAACCCTAATGGTGGTCCAGATGAAATTGAAACTTGTAGATCAAGCTTCTTGGATCAATACATTGTTGCAAATGGATAACTGTGGTTTATTAGAGACCCTCAAATCATGTCTTGAGGTCTTGGCTCATGTTTTGTCCCAAAAGTGAACTTAGGGGTGATTTAAGTCAAGAAACCCTAATTCCTGATTTTTGGTGAAGGCATCCCCTGAGGTCAAATTGACTGGATTATTGGGTTTATGAGGTCCCTTGGAGTATTTTGAGTTATATTTTGAACCATTGGCTCATGCCCAGATGAAGATTTTCATCTGGAGGCCTCAGTCGATCAAAACCCTAATTTGGTGACACTGCCGATCCTGAGGCTTAATCCACTTGGAATGCTGCAACCTTCTGCCTGAATCCTGATGTGGGAGTCCATTTAATCCCATATGAATGTTTGAGAGGTTAGACAAGTTGAAGATCATGTCATTTCTTGATTGATTCTTTGTCTAAAAGCTCTGAGAGGGCTTGAAACCCTAATCTTTGATAGTAGTGAATGCCCAAACATCTATGAGGAGATTGATTGAGGCATGTTGGTACATACATATTGTGATGATGATTTGCACAATGATGGGAAATCTTAATGGTCAAAATTTGGGGAATGACACCCTTTTGTAAATAAAAACCTTTTTGGGCCTCAGTCATTGTATAAGTCCCGATACGATCTTCAAAACAACGGTGCGATCACTGTTAAACCTCGGGCCTCTCTTTGAGTATAAGCCCCAACAATATTTTCAAAAACAACTTCTCTGTTGATTTAGATTCAAATATAAAGTTGTTATCAAAACTTTCTTTAATTTCTTTGAACAACTAACAATACAGCATGGAAGCTTGCTCACCTGTAAGTCTTTATCAGTTTTCTTTTACATGCTTTAATATATTTAACTGTATTGTGGGAAGTAGCTCCCCTGTAAGTCCTTCATTCATATCCTTTTAAATACTTGTCATATAGCAACTGTATATATACTTGTATATCTATTTAGAGTTTTCCGCGGAAACTAGGTCTAGAACTAGGTAAAGCCAGTTGGTCACTCCTTAATACAGCCAAAACTAGATCCCCATAGGATTTCCACATACAGTCTCGCCTTCTCTTGGGATTAAACAATATGAAACAAAGAGAAAGGAAGTATTCTCGGTGAACCTTTTCTCAGACTGTCACTATTAGAACTTGTCAAATAAATTCAGTTTGGGTGATTTTCTCAAAACCCGATAGTGACTTGCTTTGGAAGGCAAAATTGGAGTGAAAGAGGTGATTTTGAGGAAAGCATCAGTTTGGGTGCGTTGGTGTACTTAAATTGAGCACAAATGAGCTCTATTTATAGTAGAGCAAGTTTGTTTTGCAATTAATAGTGAATAGTGGCTGCAGCAGGCCTTTGGCCAATTGGATCATATTGAAATCTCAAGTCTCCTCTAGCCATTGACTAGAGGTTAGAGCACAGGCCTATGGTTCTTTGATTCAAGGATAAGGCTTGACTGAAGTGTTCATCTTTGATATGATACACGCCACCTCTAAGCATCCATTGAATGCCTCAAAACAAAATTGGAGTCTTGAGGCATCTTTAGCTTTTAGGAGTGCCAAGCCTATATGTAGTTCCAAAGACTTGGGAGGCTTATGGATCAGTGTTTGTTCCTTATTGGTCCCCCCCTGAGGTGTGAAGATGGATAAACTTGTTTTTCATTTGCACAAATTAATCAAATTGAGCCCTAATGCACAATCTGCCTTGCCAAGACAGTTTGCCGCAAGGCATGTTGCAGCTGTCATAACTCCTAGCTCAGGTGCAGTTTGATGGAGTTCTTGGACATTTTGGAAAGCCCTTATGTGACACAACACATGTGTGATCATAGTTTGTCTTGAAACTTTTTGGATCCAAGTGAAAAATGCCCCTACATTTTGACAAAAAGAAAGACAGATTCTGACTTAGTGAAAATTTCACAAGTGTTGGAAAAAGTGACATTTCATGTTTTCAGCCATTTTGATCACTCCATAACTAAAAATCCATGAAGAATTGGAATGAGGTGTAAACGACACTTTTAATGTGTGCCATGAGAGCTACAAATCCATCTTTGGATCATTCAAAATGGTTGCTTGGATCTCAAGTTATGATCCTTGGAAGTTGGTACCCTAGCCACTTTGTTCCATAACTTAGAAAAAAATTCTAAGTTTTTATGGTTACCCCTTTTACAAGTTATCCCACTTTCTTTGATTTTTCTTGATGAATGATGATTCAAATCACATATTATCATTATTTTAGGCTTAAAGAACCATAATTGTCAAAATTCTCAAAAAGTCAAACTTGACTTTTGTGCACAGTTGACTTTTTATCAGATGAACTCCAAACTGTGCAATCCTTTGTGAAATCAAGTCCTTGACCTAAATCAACCTTGATGGACATGTTCCATAGGTGTTATTGGGCATATTGAATCATGTCCCAGGGTTTGGGAGCATGTCTTGGTCAAAAGTCAAAGGTACAGTTGACTTTTTCTTCAAAACCTAATGGTGGTCCAGATGAAATTGAAACTTGTAGATCAAGCTTCTTGGATCAATACATTGTTGCAAATGGATAACTATGGTTTATTAGAGACCCTCAAATCATGTCTTGAGGTCTTGGCTCATGTTTTGTCCCAAAAGTGAACTTAGGGGTGAATTAGGTCAAGAAACCCTAATTCCTGATTTTTGGTGAAGGCATCCCCTGAGGTCAAATTGACTGGATTATTGGGTTTATGAGGTCCCTTGGAGTATTTTGAGTTATATTTTGAAGCATTGGCTCATGCCCAGATGAAGATTTTCATCTGGAGGCCTCAGTCGATCAAAACCCTAATTTGGTGACACTGGCGATCCTGAGGCTTAATCCACTTGGAATGCTGCAACCTTATGCCTGAATCCTGATGTGGGAGTCCATTTGATCCCATATGAATGTTTGAGAGGTTAGACAAGTTGAAGATCATGTCATTTCTTGATTGATTCTTTGTCTAAAAGCTCTGAGAGGGCTTGAAACCCTAATCTTTGATAGTAGTGAATGCCCAAACATCTATGAGGAGATTGATTGAGGCATGTTGGTACATACATATTGTGATGATGATTTGCACAATGATGGGAAATCTTAATGGTCAAAATTTGGGGAATGACACCCTTTTGTAAATAAAAACCTTTTTGGGCCTCAATCATTGTATAAGTCCCGATACGATCTTCAAAACAACGGTGCGATCACTGTTAAACCTCGGGCCTCTCTTTGAGTATAAGCCCCAATAATATTTTCAAAAAAAACTTCTCTGTTGATTTAGATTCAAATATAAAGTTGTTATCAAAACTTTCTTTAATTTCTTTGAACAACTAACAATACAGCATGGAAGCTTGCTCACCTGTAAGTCTTTATCAGTTTTCTTTTACATGCTTTAATATATTTAACTGTATTGTGGGAGTAGCTCCCCTGTAAGTCCTTCATTCATATCCTTTTAAATACTTGTCATATATCAACTGTATATATACTTGTATATCTATTTAGAGTTTTCCGCGGAAACTAGGTCTAGAACTAGGTAAAGCCAGTTGGTCACTCCTTAATACACCCAAAACTAGATCCCCATAGGATTTCCACATACAGTCTCGCCTTCTCTTGGGATTAAACAATATGAAACAAAGAGAAAGGAAGTATTCTCGGTGAACCTTTTCTCAGACTGTCACTATTAGAACTTGTCAAATAAATTCAGTTTGGGTGATTTTCTCAAAACCCGATAGTGACTTGCTTTGGAAGGCAAAATTGGAGTGAAAGAGGTGATTTTGAGGAAAGCATCAGTTTGGGTGCGTTGGTGTACTTAAATTGAGCACAAATGAGCTCTATTTATAGTAGAGCAAGTTTGTTTTGCAATTAATAGTGAATAGTGGCTGCAGCAGGCCTTTGGCCAATTGGATCATATTGAAATCTCAAGTCTCCTCTAGCCATTGACTAGAGGTTAGAGCACAGGCCTATGGTTCTTTGATTCAAGGATAAGGCTTGACTGAAGTGTTCATCTTTGATATGATACACGCCACCTCTAAGCATCCATTGAATGCCTCAAAACAAAATTGGAGTCTTGAGGCATCTTTAGCTTTTAGGAGTGCCAAGCCTATATGTAGTTCCAAAGACTTGGGAGGCTTATGGATCAGTGTTTGTTCCTTATTGGTCCCCCCCTGAGGTGTGCAGATGGATAAACTTGTTTTTCATTTGCACAAATTAATCAAATTGAGCCCTAATGCACAATCTGCCTTGCCAAGACAGTTTGCCGCAAGGCATGTTGCAGCTGTCATAACTCCTAGCTCAGGTGCAGTTTGATGGAGTTCTTGGACATTTTGGAAAGCCCTTATGTGACACAACACATGTGTGATCATAGTTTGTCTTGAAACTTTTTGGATCCAAGTGAAAAATGCCCCTACATTTTGACAAAAAGAAAGACAGATTCTGACTTAGTGAAAATTTCACAAGTGTTGGAAAAATTGACATTTCATGTTTTCAGCCATTTTGATCACTCCATAACTAAAAATCCATGAAGAATTGGAATGAGGTGTAAACGACACTTTTAATGTGTGCCATGAGAGCTACAAATCCATCTTTGGATCATTCAAAATGGTTGCTTGGATCTCAAGTTATGATCCTTGGAAGTTGGTACCCTAGCCACTTTGTTCCATAACTTAGAAAAAAATTCTAAGTTTTTATCGTTACCCCTTTTACAAGTTATCCCACTTTCTTTGATTTTTCTTGATGAATGATGATTCAAATCACATATTATCATTATTTTAGGGTTAAAGAACCATAATTGTCAAAATTCTCAAAAAGTCAAACTTGACTTTTGTGCACAGTTGACTTTTTATCAGATGAACTCCAAACTGTGCAATCCTTTGTGAAATCAAGTCCTTGACCTAAATCAACCTTGATGGACATGTTCCATAGGTGTTATTGGGCATATTGAATCATGTCCCAGGGTTTGGGAGCATGTCTTGGTCAAAAGTCAAAGGTACAGTTGACTTTTTCTTCAAAACCTAATGGTGGTCCAGATGAAATTGAAACTTGTAGATCAAGCTTCTTGGATCAATACATTGTTGCAAATGGATAACTATGGTTTATTAGAGACCCTCAAATCATGTCTTGAGGTCTTGGCTCATGTTTTGTCCCAAAAGTGAACTTAGGGGTGAATTAGGTCAAGAAACCCTAATTCCTGATTTTTGGTGAAGGCATCCCCTGAGGTCAAATTGACTGGATTATTAGGTTTATGAGGTCCCTTGGAGTATTTTGAGTTATATTTTGAAGCATTGGCTCATGCCCAGATGAAGATTTTCATCTGGAGGCCTCAGTCGATCAAAACCCTAATTTGGTGACACTGGCGATCCTGAGGCTTAATCCACTTGGAATGCTGCAACCTTCTGCCTGAATCCTGATGTGGGAGTCCATTTGATCCCATATGAATGTTTGAGAGGTTAGACAAGTTGAAGATCATGTCATTTCTTGATTGATTCTTTGTCTAAAAGCTCTGAGAGGGCTTGAAACCCTAATCTTTGATAGTAGTGAATGCCCAAACATCTATGAGGAGATTGATTGAGGCATGTTGGTACATACATATTGTGATGATGATTTGCACAATGATGAAAAATCTTAATGGTCAAAATTTGGGGAATGACACCCTTTTGTAAATAAAAACCTTTTTGGGCCTTAATCATTGTATAAGTCCCGATACGATCTTCAAAACAACGGTGCGATCACTGTTAAACCTCGGGCCTCTCTTTGAGTATAATCCCCAATAATATTTTCAAAAAAAACTTCTCTGTTGATTTAGATTCAAATATAAAGTTGTTATCAAAACTTTCTTTAATTTCTTAGAACAACTAACAATACAGCATGGAAGCTTGCTCACCTGTAAGTCTTTATCAGTTTTCTTTTACATGCTTTAATATATTTAACTGTATTGTGGGAGTAGCTCCCCTGTAAGTCCTTCATTCATATCCTTTTAAATACTTGTCATATATCAACTGTATATATACTTGTATATCTATTTAGAGTTTTCCGCGGAAACTAGGTCTAGAACTAGGTAAAGCCAGTTGGTCACTCCTTAATACAGCCAAAACTAGATCCCCATAGGATTTCCACATACAGTCTCGCCTTCTCTTGGGATTAAACAATATGAAACAAAGAGAAAGGAAGTATTCTCGGTGAACCTTTTCTCAGACTGTCACTATTAGAACTTGTCAAATAAATTCAGTTTGGGTGATTTTCTCAAAACCCGATAGTGACTTGCTTTGGAAGGCAAAATTGGAGTGAAAGAGGTGATTTTGAGGAAAGCATCAGTTTGGGTGCGTTGGTGTACTTAAATTGAGCACAAATGAGCTCTATTTATAGTAGAGCAAGTTTGTTTTGCAATTAATAGTGAATAGTGGCTGCAGCAGGCCTTTGGCCAATTGGATCATATTGAAATCTCAAGTCTCCTCTAGCCATTGACTAGAGGTTAGAGCACAGGCCTATGGTTCTTTGATTCAAGGATAAGGCTTGACTGAAGTGTTCATCTTTGATATGATACACGCCACCTCTAAGCATCCATTGAATGCCTCAAAACAAAATTGGAGTCTTGAGGCATCTTTAGCTTTTAGGAGTGCCAAGCCTATATGTAGTTCCAAAGACTTGGGAGGCTTATGGATCAGTGTTTGTTCCTTATTGGTCCCCCCCTGAGGTGTGCAGATGGATAAACTTGTTTTTCATTTGCACAAATTAATCAAATTGAGCCCTAATGCACAATCTGCCTTGCCAAGACAGTTTGCCGCAAGGCATGTTGCAGCTGTCATAACTCCTAGCTCAGGTGCAGTTTGATGGAGTTCTTGGACATTTTGGAAAGCCCTTATGTGACACAACACATGTGTGATCATAGTTTGTCTTGAAACTTTTTGGATCCAAGTGAAAAATGCCCCTACATTTTGACAAAAAGAAAGACAGATTCTGACTTAGTGAAAATTTCACAAGTGTTGGAAAAAGTGACATTTCATGTTTTCAACCATTTTGATCACTCCATAACTAAAAATCCATGAAGAATTGGAATGAGGTGTAAACGACACTTTTAATGTGTGCCATGAGAGCTACAAATCCATCTTTGGATCATTCAAAATGGTTGCTTGGATCTCAAGTTATGATCCTTGGAAGTTGGTACCCTAGCCACTTTGTTCCATAACTTAGAAAAAAATTCTAAGTTTTTATGGTTACCCCTTTTACAAGTTATCCCACTTTCTTTGATTTTTCTTGATGAATGATGATTCAAATCAAATATTATCATTGTTTTAGGGTTAAAGAACCATAATTGTCAAAATTCTCAAAAAGTCAAACTTGACTTTTGTGCACAGTTGACTTTTTATCAGATGAACTCCAAACTGTGCAATCCTTTGTGAAATCAAGTCCTTGACCTAAATCAACCTTGATGGACATGTTCCATAGGTGTTATTGGGCATATTGAATCATGTCCCAGGGTTTGGGAGCATGTCTTGGTCAAAAGTCAAAGGTACAGTTGACTTTTTCTTCAAAACCCTAATGGTGGTCCAGATGAAATTGAAACTTCTAGATCAAGCTTCTTGGATCAATACATTGTTGCAAATGGATAACTGTGGACATGTATTGAGGTCTTGGCTCATGTTTTGTCCCAAAAGTGAACTTAGGGGTGAATTAGGTCAAGAAACCCTAATTCCTGATTTTTGGTGAAGGCATCCCCTGAGGTCAAATTGACTGGATTATTGGGTTTATGAGGTACCTTGGAGTATTTTGAGTTATATTTTGAAGCATTGGCTCATGCCCAGATGAAGATTTTCATCTGGAGGCCTCAGTCGATCAAAACCCTAATTTGGTGACACGGGCGATCCTGAGGCTTAATCCACTTGGAATGCTGCAACCTTCTGCCTGAATCCTGATGTGGGAGTCCATTTGATCCCATATGAATGTTTGAGAGGTTAGACAAGTTGAAGATCATGTCATTTCTTGATTGATTCTTTGTCTAAAAGCTCTGAGAGGGCTTGAAACCCTAATCTTTGATAGTAGTGAATGCCCAAACATCTATGAGGAGATTGATTGAGGCATGTTGGTACATACATATTGTGATGATGATTTGCACAATGATGGGAAATCTTAATGGTCAAAATTTATGGAATGACACCCTTTTGTAAATAAAAACCTTTTTGGGCCTCAATCATTGTATAAGTCCCGATACGATCTTCAAAACAACGGTGCGATCACTGTTAAACCTCGGGCCTCTCTTTGAGTATAAGCCCCAACAATATTTTCAAAAACAACTTCTCTGTTGATTTAGATTCAAATATAAAGTTGTTATCAAAACTTTCTTTAATTTCTTTGAACAACTAACAATACAGCATGGAAGCTTGCTCACCTGTAAGTCTTTATCAGTTTTCTTTTACATGCTTTAATATATTTAACTGTATTGTGGGAAGTAGCTCCCCTGTAAGTCCTTCATTCATATCCTTTTAAATACTTGTCATATATCAACTGTATATATACTTGTATATCTATTTAGAGTTTTCCGCGGAAACTAGGTCTAGAACTAGGTAAAGCCAGTTGGTCACTCCTTAATACAGTCAAAACTAGATCCCCATAGGATTTCCACATACAGTCTCGCCTTCTCTTGGGATTAAACAATATGGAACAAAGAGAAAGGAAGTATTCTCGGTGAACCTTTTCTCAGACTGTCACTATTAGAACTTGTCAAATAAATTCAGTTTGGGTGATTTTCTCAAAACCCGATAGTGACTTGCTTTGGAAGGCAAAATTGGAGTGAAAGAGGTGATTTTGAGGAAAGCATCAGTTTGGGTGCGTTGGTGTACTTAAATTGAGCACAAATGAGCTCTATTTATAGTATAGCAAGTTTTTTTTGCAATTAATAGTGAATAGTGGCTGCAGCAGGCCTTTGGCCAATTGGATTATATTGAAATCTCAAGTCTCCTCTAGCCATTGACTAGAGGTTAGAGCACAGGCCTATGGTTCTTTGATTCAAGGATAAGGCTTGACTGAAGTGTTCATCTTTGATATGATACACGCCACCTCTAAGCATCCATTGAATGCCTCAAAACAAAATTGGAGTCTTGAGGCATCTTTAGCTTTTAGGAGTGCCAAGCCTATATGTAGTTCCAAAGACTTGGGAGGCTTATGGATCAGTGTTTGTTCCTTATTGGTCTCCCCCTGAGGTGTGCAGATGGATAAACTTGTTTTTCATTTGCACAAATTAATCAAATTGAGCCCTAATGCATAATCTGCCTTGCCAAGAAAGTTTGCAGCAAGGCATGTTGCAGCTGTCATAACTCCTAGCTCAGGTGCAGTTTGATGGAGTTCTTGGACATTTTGGAAAGCCCTTATGTGACACAACACATGTGTGATCATAGTTTGTCTTGAAACTTTTTGGATCCAAGTGAAAAATGCCCCTACATTTTGACAAAAAGAAAGACAGATTCTAACTTAGTGAAAATTTCACAAGTGTTGGAAAAAGTGACATTTCATGTTTTCAGCCATTTTGATCACTCCATAACTAAAAATCCATGAAGAATTGGAATGAGGTGTAAACAACACTTTTAATGTGTGCCACGAGAGCTACAAATCCATCTTTGGATCATTCAAAATGGTTTCTTGGATCTCAAGTTATGATCCTTGGAAGTTGGTACCCTAGCCACTTTGTTCCATAACTTAGAAAAAAATTCTAAGTTTTTATGGTTACCCCTTTTACAAGTTATCCCACTTTCTTTGATTTTTCTTGATGAATGATGATTCAAATCACATATTATCATTGTTTTAGGGTTAAAGAACCATAATTGTCAAAATTCTCAAAAAGTCAAACTTGACTTTTGTGCACAGTTGACTTTTTATCAGATGAACTCCAAACTGTGCAATCCTTTGTGAAATCAAGTCCTTGACCTAAATCAACCTTGATGGACATGTTCCATAGGTGTTATTGGGCATATTGAATCATGTCCCAGGGTTTGGGAGCATGTCTTGGTCAAAAGTCAAAGGTACAGTTGACTTTTTCTTCAAAACCCTAATGGTGGTCCAGATGAAATTGAAACTTCTAGATCAAGCTTCTTGGATCAATACATTGTTGCAAATGGATAACTGTGGTTTATTAGAGACCCTCAAATCATGTCTTGAGGTCTTGGCTCATGTTTTGTCCCAAAAGTGAACTTAGGGGTGAATTAGGTCAAGAAACCCTAATTCCTGATTTTTTGTGAAGGCATCCCCTGAGGTCAAATTGACTGGATTATTGGGTTTATGAGGTACCTTGGAGTATTTTGAGTTATATTTTGAAGCATTGGCTCATGCCCAGATGAAGATTTTCATCTGGAGGCCTTAGTCGATCAAAACCCTAATTTGGTGACACTGGCGATCCTGAGGCTTAATCCACTTGGAATGCTGCAACCTTCTGCCTGAATCTTGATGTGGGAGTCCATTTGATCCCATATGAATGTTTGAGAGGTTAGACAAGTTGAAGATCATGTCATTTCTTGATTGATTCTTTGTCTTAAAGCTCTGAGAGGGCTTGAAACCCTAATCTTTGATAGTAGTGAATGCCCAAACATCTATGAGGAGATTGATTAAGGCATGTTGATACATACATATTGTGATGATGATTTGCACAATGATGGGAAATCTTAATGGTCAAAATTTTGGGAATGACACCCTTTTGTAAATAAAAACCTTTTTGGGCCTCAGTCATTGTATAAGTCCCGATACGATCTTCAAAACAACAGTGCGATCACTGTTAAACCTCGGGCCTCTCTTTGAGTATAAGCCCCAACAATATTTTCAAAAACAACTTCTCTGTTGATTTAGATTCAAATATAAAGTTGTTATCAAAACTTTCTTTAATTTCTTTGAACAACTAACAATACAGCATGGAAGCTTGCTCACCTGTAAGTCTTTATCAGTTTTCTTTTACATGCTTTGATATATTTAACTGTATTGTGGGAAGTAGCTCCCCTGTAAGTCCTTCATTCATATCCTTTTAAATACTTGTCATATATCAACTGTATATATACTTGTATATCTATTTAGAGTTTTCCGCGGAAACTAGGTCTAGAACTAGGTAAAGCCAGTTGGTCACTCCTTAATACAGTCAAAACTAGATCCCCATAGGATTTCCACATACAGTCTCGCCTTCTCTTGGGATTAAACAATATGGAACAAAGAGAAAGGAAGTATTCTCGGTGAACCTTTTCTCAGACTGTCACTATTAGAACTTGTCAAATAAATTCAGTTTGGGTGATTTTCTCAAAACCCGATAGTGACTTGCTTTGGAAGGAAAAATTGGAGTGAAAGAGGTGATTTTGAGGAAAGCATCAGTTTGGGTGCGTTGATGTACTTAAATTGAGCACAAATGAGCTCTATTTATTGTAGAGCAAGTTTGTTTTGCAATTAATAGTGAATAGTGGCTGCAGCAGGCCTTTGGGCAATTGGATCATTTTGAAATCTCAAGTCTCCTCTAGCCATTGACTAGAGGTTAGAGCACAGGCCTATGGTTCTTTGATTCAAGGATAAGGCTTGACTGAAGTGTTCATCTTTGATATGATACACGCCACCTCTAAGCATCCATTGAATGCCTCAAAACAAAATTGGAGTCTTGAGGCATCTTTAGCTTTTAGGAGTGCCAAGCCTATATGTAGTTCCAAAGACTTGGGAGGCTTATGGATCAGTGTTTGTTCCTTATTGGTCTCCCCCTGAGGTGTGCAGATGGATAAACTTGTTTTTCATTTGCACAAATTGATCAAATTGAGCCCTAATGCACAATCTGCCTTGCCAAGACAGTTTGCAGCAAGGCATGTTGCAGCTGTCATAACTCCTAGCTCAGGTGGAGTTTGATGGAGTTCTTGGACATTTTGGAAAGCCCTTATGTGACACAACACATGTGTGATCATAGTTTGTCTTGAAACTTTTTGGATCCAAGTGAAAAATTCCCCTACATTTTGACAAAAAGAAAGACAGATTCTGACTTAGTGAATATTTCACAAGTGTTGGAAAAAGTGACATTTCATTTTTTCAGCCATTTTGATCACTCCATAACTAAAAATCCATGAAGAATTGGAATGAGGTGTAAACGACACTTTTAATGTGTGCCATGAGAGCTACAAATCCATCTTTGGATCATTCAAAATGGTTGCTTGGATCTCAAGTTATGATCCTTGGAAGTTGGTACCCTAGCCACTTTGTTCCATAACTTAGAAAAAAATTCTAAGTTTTTATGGTTACCCCTTTTACAAGTTATCCCACTTTCTTTGATTTTTCTTGATGAATGATGATTCAAATCACATATTATCATTGTTTTAGGGTTAAAGAACCATAATTGTCAAAATTCTCAAAAAGTCAAACTTGACTTTTGTGCACAGTTGACTTTTTATCAGATGAACTCCAAACTGTGCAATCCTTTGTGAAATCAAGTCCTTGACCTAAATCAACCTTAATGGACATGTTCCATAGGTGTTATTTGGCATATTGAATCATGTGCCAGGGTTTGGGAGCATGTCTTGGTCAAAAGTCAAAGGTACAGTTGACTTTTTCTTCAAAACCCTAATGGTGGTCCAGATGAAATTGAAACTTGTAGATGAAGCTTCTTGGATCAATCCATTGTTGAAAATGGATCAATAGGGTTTATTAGAGACCCTCAAATCATGTCTTGAGGTGTTGGCTCATGTGTTGTCCCAAAAGTTAACTTAGGGGTGAATTAGGTCAAGAAACCCTAATTCCTGATTTTTGGTGAAGGCATCCCCTGACGTCAAATTTACTGGATTATTGGGTTTATGAGGTCCCTTGGAGTATTTTGAGTTATATTTTGAAGCATTGGCTCATGCCCAGATGAAGATTTTCATCTGGAGGCCTCAGTCGATCAAAACCCTAATTTGGTGACACTGGCGATCCTGAGGCTTAATCCACTTGGAATGCTGCAACCTTCTGCCTGAATCCTGATGTGGGAGTCCATTTGATCCCATATGAATGTTTGAGAGGTTAGACAAGTTAAAGATCATGTCATTTCTTGATTGATTCTTTGTCTAAAAGCTCTGAGAGGGCTTGAAACCCTAATCTTTGATAGTAGTGAATGCCCAAACATCTATGAGGAGATTGATTGAGGCATGTTGGTACAGACATATTGTGATGATGATTTGCACAATGATGGGAAATCTTAATGGTCAAAATTTGGGGAATGACACCCTTTTGTAAATAAAAACCTTTTTGGGCCTCAGTCATTGTATAAGTCCCGATACGATCTTCAAAACAACGGTGTGATCACTGTTAAACCTCGGGCCTCTCTTTGAGTATAAGCCCCAACAATATTTTCAAAAACAACTTCTCTGTTGATTTAGATTCAAATATAAAGTTGTTATCAAAACTTTCTTTAATTTCTTTGAACAACTAAAAATACAGCATGGAAGCTTGCTCACCTGTAAGTCTTTATCAGTTTTCTTTTACATGCTTTAATATATTTAACTGTATTGTGGGAAGTAGCTCCCCTGTAAGTCCTTCATTCATATCCTTTTAAATACTTGTCATATATCAACTGTATATATACTTGTATATCTATTTAGAGTTTTCCGCGGAAACTAGGTCTAGAACTAGGTAAAGCCAGTTGGTCACTCCTTAATACAGTCAAAACTAGATCCCCATAGGATTTCCACATACAGTCTCGCCTTCTCTTGGGATTAAACAATATGGAACAAAGAGAAAGAAAGTATTCTCGGTGAACCTTTTCTCAGACTGTCACTATTAGAACTTGTCAAATAAATTCAGTTTGGGTGATTTTCTCAAAACCCGATAGTGACTTGCTTTGGAAGGCAAAATTGGAGTGAAAGAGGTGATTTTGAGGAAAGCATCAGTCTGGGTGCGTTGGTGTACTTAAATTGAGCACAAATGAGCTCTATTTATAGTAGAGCAAGTTTGTTTTGCAATTAATAGTGAATAGTGGCTGCAGCAGGCCTTTGGCCAATTGGATTATTTTGAAATCTCAAGTCTCCTCTAGCCATTGACTAGAGGTTAGAGCACAGGCCTATGGTTCTTTGATTCAAGGATAAGGCTTAACTGAAGTGTTCATCTTTGATATGATACACGCCACCTCTAAGCATCCATTGAATGCCTCAAAACAAAATTGGAGTCTTGAGGCATCTTTAGCTTTTAGGAGTGCCAAGCCTATATGTAGTTCCAAAGACTTGGGAGGCTTATGGATCAGTGTTTGTTCCTTATTGGTCCCCCCCTGAGGTGTGCAGATGGATAAACTTGTTTTTCATTTGCACAAATTGATCAAATTGAGCCCTAATGCACAATCTGCCTTGCCAAGACAGTTTGCAGCAAGGCATATTGCAGCTGTCATAACTCCTAGCTCAGGTGGAGTTTGATGGAGTTCTTGGACATTTTGGAAAGCCCTTATGTGACACAACACATGTGTGATCATAGTTTGTCTTGAAACTTTTTGGATCCAAGTGAAAAATGCCCCTACATTTTGACAAAAAGAAAGACAAATTCTGACTTAGTGAATATTGCACAAGTGTTGAAAAAAGTGACATTTCATGTTTTCAGCCATTTTGATCACTCCATAACTAAAAATCCATGAAGAATTGGAATGAGGTGTAAACGACACTTTTAATGTGTGCCATGAGAGCTACAAATCCATCTTTGGATCAATCAAAATGGTTGCTTGGATCTCAAGTTATGATCCTTGGAAGTTGGTACCCTAGCCACTTTGTTCCATAACTTAGAAAAAAATTCTAATTTTTTATGGTTACCCCTTTTACAAGTTATCCCACTTTCTTTGATTTTTCTTGATGAATGATGATTCAAATCACATATTATCATTGTTTTAGGGTTAAAGAACCATAATTGTCAAAATTCTCAAAAAGTCAACCTTGACTTTTGTGCACAGTTGACTTTTTATCAGATGAACTCCAAACTGTGCAATCCTTTGTGAAATCAAGTCCTTGACCTAAATCAACCTTAATGGACATGTTCCATAGGTGTTATTTGGCATATTGAATCATGTCCCAGGGTTTGGGAGCATGTCTTGGTCAAAAGTCAAAGGTACAGTTGACTTTTTCTTCAAAACCCTAATGGTGGTCCAGATGAAATTGAAACTTGTATATCAAGTTTCTTGGATCAATCCATTGTTGAAAATAGATCAATAGGGTTTATTAGAGACCCTCAATCATGTCTTGAGGTGTTGGCTCATGTGTTGTCCCAAAAGTTAACTTAGGGGTGAATTAGGTCAAGAAACCCTAATTCCTGATTTTTGGTGAAGGCATCCCCTGACGTCAAATTGACTGGATTATTGGGTTTATGAGGTCCCTTGGAGTATCTTGAGTTATATTTTGAAGCATTGGCTCATGCCCAGATGAAGATTTTCATCTGGAGGCCTCAGTCGATCAAAACCCTAATTTGGTGAAACTGACGATGCTGAGGATTAATCCACTTGGAATGCTGCAACCTTGTGCCTGATTCCTGATGTGGGAGTCCTCTTGATCCCTTATGAATGTTTGAGAGGTTATAAAAGTTGAAGATCGTGTCATTTCTTGAAGTTTCCTTTGTCTAAAAGCTCTGAGACGGCTTGAAACCCTAATCTTTGATAGTAGTAAATGCCCAAACATCTATGAGGAGATTGATTGAGGCATGTTGGTACATACATACTGTGATCATGATTTACACAATGATGGGAAATCTTAATGGTCAAAATTTGGGGTATGACACCCTTTTGTAAATAAAAACCTTTTTGGGCCTCAGTCATTGTATAAGTCCCGATACGATCTTCAAAACAACGGTGCGATCACTGTTAAACCTCGGGCCTCTCTTTGATTATAAGCCCCAATAATCTTTTCAAAAACAACTTCTATTTTGATTTAGATTCAAATATACAGTTGTTATCAAAACTTTCTTTAATTTCTATAAACAACTAACAATACAGCATGGAAGCTTGCTCACCTGTAAGTCTTTATCAGGTTTCTTTTACATGCTTTAATATATATAACTGTATTGTGGGAAGTTGCTCCCCTGTAAGTCCTTCTTTCATATCCTTTTAAATACTTGTCATATATCCACTGTATATATACTAGTATATCTATTTAGAGTTTTCACCGGAAACTAGGTCTAGAACTAGGTAAAGCCAGTTGGTCACTCTTTAATACAGTCAAAACTAGATCCCCATAGGATTTCTGGATACAGTCTTGCCTTCTCGTGGGCTTAAACAATATGGAACAAAGAGAAAGGCAGTATTCTCGGTGAACCTTTTCTCAGACTGTCACTATTAGAACTTGTCAAATAAATTCAGTTTGGGTGATTTTCTCAAAACCCGTTAGTGACTTGCATTGGAAGGCAAAATTGGACTGAAAGAGGTGATTTTGAGGAAAGCATCAGTTTGGGTGCTTTGGTGTACTTAAACTGAGCACAAATGAGCTCTATTTATAGTAGAGCAAGTTTGTTTTGCAAGCAATAGTGAATAGTGGCTGCAGCAGGCCTTTGGCCAATTGGATCATTTTGAAATCTCAAGTCTCCTATACCCATTGACTAGAGGTTAGAGCACAGGCCTATGGTTCTTTGATTCAAGGATAAGGCTTGACTGAAGTGTTCATCTTTGCTATGATACACGCCACCTCTAAGCATCCATTGAATGCCTCAAAACAAAATTGGAGTCTTGAGGCATCTTTAGCTTTTAGGGGTGCCAGGCCTATATGTAGTTCCAAAGACTTGGGAGGCTTATGAATCAGTGTTTGTTCCTCCTTGGTCTCCCCCTGAGGTGTGCAGATGGATAAACTTGTTTGTCATTTGCACAAATTGATCAAATCTAGCCCTAATGCACAATCTGCCTTGCCAAGACAGTTTGCAGCAAGGCATGTTGCAGCTGTCATAACTCCTAGCTCAGGTGGAGTTAGATGGAGTTCTTGGACATTTTGGAAAGCCCTTATGTGACACAACACATGTGTGATCATAGTTTGTCTTGAAACTTTTTGGATCCAAGTGAAAAATGCCCCTACATTTTGAAAAAAAGAAAGACAGATTCTGACTTAGTGAAAATTTCACAAGTGTTGGAAAAAGTGACATTTCATGTTTTCAGGCATTTTGATCACTCCATAACTAAAAATCCATGAAGAATTGGAATGAGGTGTAGTTGACACTTTTAAAGTATGCCATGAGAGCTACAAATCAATCTTTGGATCATTCAAAATGGTTGTTTGGATCTCAAGTTATGATCCTTGGAAGTTGGTACCCTAGCCACTTTGTTCCATAACTTAGAAAAAAATTCTAAGTTTTTATGGTTACCCCTTTTACAAGTTATCCCACTTTATTTGATTTTTCTTGATGAATGATGATTCAAATCACATATTATCATTGTTTTAGGGTTAAATAACCATAATTGTGAAAATTCTCAAAAAGTCAAACTTGACTTTTGTGTACAGTTGACTTTTTATCAGATGAACTCTAAACTGTGCAATCCTTTGTGAAATAAAATCCTTGACCTAAATCAACCTTGATGGACATGTTCCATAGGTGTTATTGGGCATATTGAATCATGTCCCAGGGTTTGGGAGCATGTCTTGGTCAAAAGTCAAAGGTACAGTTGACTTTTTCTTCAAACCCCTAATGGTGGTCCAGATGAAATTGAAACTTGTAGATCAAGCTTCTTGGATCAATCCATTGTTGAAAATGGATCAATAGGGTTTATTAGAGACCCTCAAATCATGTCTTGAGGTCTTGGCTCATGTTTTGTCCCAAAAGTTAACTTAGGGGTGAATTAGGTCAAGAAACCCTAATTCTTGATTTTTGGTGAAGGCATCCCCTGACGTCAAATTGACTGGAGTATTGGGTTTATGAGGTCCCTTGGAGTATCTTGAGTTATATTTTGAAGCATTGGCTCATGCCCAGATGAAGATTTTCATCTGGAGGCCTCAGTCGATCAAAACCCTAATTTGGTGAAACTGACGATGCTGAGGATTAATCCACTTGGAATGCTGCAACCTTGTGCCTGATTCCTGATGTGGGAGTCCTCTTGATCCCTTATGAATGTTTGAGAGGTTATACAAGTTGAAGATCATGTCATTTCTTGAAGTTTCCTTTGTCTAAAAGCTCTGAGACGGCTTGAAACCCTAATCTTTGATAGTAGTAAATGCCCAAACATCTATGAGGAGATTGATTGAGGCATGTTGGTACATACATATTGTGATCATGATTTGCACAATGATGGGAAATCTTAATGGTCAAAATTTGGGGTATGACACCCTTTTGTAAATAAAAACCTTTTTGGGCCTCAGTCATTGTATAAGTCCCGATACGATCTTCAAAACAACGGTGCGATCACTGTTAAACCTCGGGCCTCTCTTTGAGTATAAGCCCCAATAATCTTTTCAAAAACAACTTCTCTTTTGATTTAGATTCAAATATACAGTTGTTATCAAAACTTTCTTTAATTTCTATAAACAACTAACAATACAGCATGGAAGCTTGCTCACCTGTAAGTCTTTATCAGGTTTCTTTTACATGCTTTAATATATATAACTGTATTGTGGGAAGTTGCTCCCCTGTAAGTCCTTCTTTCATATCCTTTTAAATACTTGTCATATATCCACTGTATATATACTAGTATATCTATTTAGAGTTTTCACCGGAAACTAGGTCTAGAACTAGGTAAAGCCAGTTGGTCACTCTTTAATACAGTCAAAACTAGATCCCCATAGGATTTCTGGATACAGTCTTGCCTTCTCTTGGGCTTAAACAATATGGAACAAAGAGAAAGGCAGTATTCTCGGTGAACCTTTTCTCAGACTGTCACTATTAGAACTTGTCAAATAAATTCAGTTTGGGTGATTTTCTCAAAACCCGTTAGTGACTTGCATTGGAAGGCAAAATTGGAGTGAAAGAGGTGATTTTGAGGAAAGCATCAGTTTGGGTGCTTTGGTGTACTTAAACTGAGCACAAATGAGCTCTATTTATAGTAGAGCAAGTTTGTTTTGCAAGCAATAGTGAATAGTGGCTGCAGCAGGCCTTTGGCCAATTGGATCATTTTGAAATCTCAAGTCTCCTATACCCATTGACTAGAGGTTAGAGCACAGGCCTATGGCTCTTTGATTCAAGGATAAGGCTTGACTGAAGTGTTCATCTTTGCTATGATACACGCCACCTCTAAGCATCCATTGAATGCCTCAAAACAAAATTGGAGTCTTGAGGCATATTTAGCTTTTAGGGGTGCCAGGCCTATATGTAGTTCCAAAGACTTGGGAGGCTTATGGATCAGTGTTTGTTCCTCCTTGGTCTCCCCCTGAGGTGTGCAGATGGATAAACTTGTTTGTCATTTGCACAAATTGATCAAATCTAGCCCTGATGCACAATCTGCCTTGCCAAGACAGTTTGCAGCAAGGCATGTTGCAGCTGTCATAACTCCTAGCTCAGGTGGAGTTAGATGGAGTTCTTGGACATTTTGGAAAGCCCTTATGTGACACAACACATGTGTGATCATAGTTTGTCTTGAAACTTTTTGGATCCAAGTGAAAAATGCCCCTACATTTTGAAAAAAAGAAAGACAGATTCTGACTTTGTGAAAATTTCACAATTGTTGGAAAAAGTGACATTTCATGTTTTCAGGCATTTTGATCACTCCATAACTAAAAATCCATGAAGAATTGGAATGAGGTGTAGTTGACACTTTTAAAGTATGCCATGAGAGCTACAAATCAATCTTTGGATCATTCAAAATGGTTGTTTGGATCTCAAGTTATGATCCTTGGAAGTTGGTACCCTAGCCACTTTGTTCCATAACTTAGAAAAAAATTCTAAGTTTTTATGGTTACCCCTTTTACAAGTTATCCCACTTTATTTTATTTTTCTTGATGAATGATGATTCAAATCACATATTATCATTGTTTTAGGGTTAAATAACCATAATTGTGAAAATTCTCAAAAAGTCAAACTTGACTTTTGTGTACAGTTGACTTTTTATCAGATGAACTCTAAACTGTGCAATCCTTTGTGAAATAAAATCCTTGACCTAAATCAACCTTGATGGACATGTTCCATAGGTGTTATTGGGCATATTGAATCATGTCCCAGGGTTTGGGAGCATGTCTTGGTCAAAAGTCAAAGGTACAGTTGACTTTTTCTTCAAACCCCTAATGGTGGTCCAGATGAAATTGAAACTTGTAGATCAAGCTTCTTGGATCAATCCATTGTTGAAAATGGATCAATAGGGTTTATTAGAGACCCTCAAATCATGTCTTGAGGTCTTGGCTCATGTTTTGTCCCAAAAGTTAACTTAGGGGTGAATTAGGTCAAGAAACCCTAATTCTTGATTTTTGGTGAAGGCATCCCCTGACGTCAAATTGACTGGAGTATTGGGTTTATGAGGTCCCTTGGAGTATCTTGAGTTATATTTTGAAGCATTGGCTCATGCCCAGATGAAGATTTTCATCTGGAGGCCTCAGTCGATCAAAACCCTAATTTGGTGAAACTGACGATGCTGAGGATTAATCCACTTGGAATGCTGCAACCTTGTGCCTGATTCCTGATGTGGGAGTCCTCTTGATCCCTTATGAATGTTTGAGAGGTTATACAAGTTGAAGATCATGTCATTTCTTGAAGTTTCCTTTGTCTAAAAGCTCTGAGACGGCTTGAAACCCTAATCTTTGATAGTAGTAAATGCCCAAACATCTATGAGGAGATTGATTGAGGCATGTTGGTACATACATATTGTGATCATGATTTGCACAATGATGGGAAATCTTAATGGTCAAAATTTGGGGTATGACACCCTTTTGTAAATAAAAACCTTTTTGGGCCTCAGTCATTGTATAAGTCCCGATACGATCTTCAAAACAACGGTGCGATCACTGTTAAACCTCGGGCCTCTCTTTGAGTATAAGCCCCAATAATCTTTTCAAAAACAACTTCTATTTTGATTTAGATTCAAATATACAGTTGTTATCAAAACTTTCTTTAATTTCTATAAACAACTAACAATACAGCATGGAAGCTTGCTCACCTGTAAGTCTTTATCAGGTTTCTTTTACATGCTTTAATATATATAACTGTATTGTGGGAAGTTGCTCCCCTGTAAGTCCTTCTTTCATATCCTTTTAAATACTTGTCATATATCCACTGTATATATACTAGTATATCTATTTAGAGTTTTCACCGGAAACTAGGTCTAGAACTAGGTAAAGCCAGTTGGTCACTCTTTAATACAGTCAAAACTAGATCCCCATAGGATTTCTGGATACAGTCTTGCCTTCTCTTGGGCTTAAACAATATGGAACAAAGAGAAAGGCAGTATTCTCGGTGAACCTTTTCTCAGACTGTCACTATTAGAACTTGTCAAATAAATTCAGTTTGGGTGATTTTCTCAAAACCCGTTAGTGACTTGCATTGGAAGGCAAAATTGGAGTGAAAGAGGTGATTTTGAGGAAAGCATCAGTTTGGGTGCTTTGGTGTACTTAAACTGAGCACAAATGAGCTCTATTTATAGTAGAGCAAGTTTGTTTTGCAAGCAATAGTGAATAGTGGCTGCAGCAGGCCTTTGGCCAATTGGATCATTTTGAAATCTCAAGTCTCCTATACCCATTGACTAGAGGTTAGAGCACAGGCCTATGGCTCTTTGATTCAAGGATAAGGCTTGACTGAAGTGTTCATCTTTGCTATGATACACGCCACCTCTAAGCATCCATTGAATGCCTCAAAACAAAATTGGAGTCTTGAGGCATCTTTAGCTTTTAGGGGTGCCAGGCCTATATGTAGTTCCAAAGACTTGGGAGGCTTATGGATCAGTGTTTGTTCCTCCTTGGTCTCCCCCTGAGGTGTGCAGATGGATAAACTTGTTTGTCATTTGCACAAATTGATCAAATCTAGCCCTGATGCACAATCTGCCTTGCCAAGACAGTTTGCAGCAAGGCATGTTGCAGCTGTCATAACTCCTAGCTCAGGTGGAGTTAGATGGAGTTCTTGGACATTTTGGAAAGCCCTTATGTGACACAACACATGTGTGATCATAGTTTGTCTTGAAACTTTTTGGATCCAAGTGAAAAATGCCCCTACATTTTGAAAAAAAGAAAGACAGATTCTGACTTTGTGAAAATTTCACAATTGTTGGAAAAAGTGACATTTCATGTTTTCAGGCATTTTGATCACTCCATAACTAAAAATCCATGAAGAATTGGAATGAGGTGTAGTTGACACTTTTAAAGTATGCCATGAGAGCTACAAATCAATCTTTGGATCATTCAAAATGGTTGTTTGGATCTCAAGTTATGATCCTTGGAAGTTGGTACCCTAGCCACTTTGTTCCATAACTTAGAAAAAAATTCTAATGGTTACCCCTTTTACAAGTTATCCCACTTTATTTGATTTTTCTTGATGAATGATGATTCAAATCACATATTATCATTGTTTTAGGGTTAAATAACCATAATTGTGAAAATTCTCAAAAAGTCAAACTTGACTTTTGTGTACAGTTGACTTTTTATCAGATGAACTCTAAATTGTGCAATCCTTTGTGAAATAAAATCCTTGACCTAAATCAACCTTGATGGACATGTTCCATAGGTGTTATTGGGCATATTGAATCATGTCCCAGGGTTTGGGAGCATGTCTTGGTCAAAAGTCAAAGGTACAGTTGACTTTTTCTTCAAACCCCTAATGGTGGTCCAGATGAAATTAAAACTTGTAGATCAAGCTTCTTGGATCAATCCATTGTTGAAAATGGATCAATAGGGTTTATTAGAGACCCTTAAATCATGTCTTGAGGTCTTGGCTCATGTTTTGTCCCAAAAGTTAACTTAGGGGTGAATTAGGTCAAGAAACCCTAATTCTTGATTTTTGGTGAAGGCATCCCCTGACGTCAAATTGACTGGATTATTGGGTTTATGAGGTCCCTTGGAGTATCTTGAGTTATATTTTGAAGCATTGGCTCATGCCCAGATGAAGATTTTCATCTGGAGGCCTCAGTCGATCAAAACCCTAATTTGGTGAAACTGACGATGCTGAGGATTAATCCACTTGGAATGCTGCAACCTTGTGCCTGATTCCTGATGTGGGAGTCCTCTTGATCCCTTATGAATGTTTGAGAGGTTATACAAGTTGAAGATCGTGTCATTTCTTGAAGTTTCCTTTGTCTAAAAGCTCTGAGACGGCTTGAAACCCTAATCTTTGATAGTAGTAAATGCCCAAACATCTATGAGGAGTTTGATTGAGGCATGTTCGTACATACATATTGTGATCATGATTTGCACAATGATGGGAAATCTTAATGGTCAAAATTTGGGGTATGACACCCTTTTGTAAATAAAAACCTTTTTGGGCCTCAGTCATTGTATAAGTCCCGATACGATCTTCAAAACAACGGTGCGATCACTGTTAAACCTCGGGCCTCTCTTTGAGTATAAGCCCCAATAATCTTTTCAAAAACAACTTCTCTTTTGATTTAGATTAAAATATACAGTTGTTATCAAAACTTTCTTTAATTTCTATAAACAACTAACAATACAGCATGGAAGCTTGCTCACCTGTAAGTCTTTATCAGGTTTCTTTTACATGCTTTAATATATATAACTGTATTGTGGGAAGTTGCTCCCCTGTAAGTCCTTCTTTCATATCCTTTTAAATACTTGTCATATATCCACTGTATATATACTAGTATATCTATTTAGAGTTTTCACCGGAAACTAGGTCTAGAACTAGGTAAAGCCAGTTGGTCACTCTTTAATACAGTCAAAACTAGATCCCCATAGGATTTCTGGATACAGTCTTGCCTTCTCTTGGGCTTAAACAATATGGAACAAAGAGAAAGGCAGTATTCTCGGTGAACCTTTTCTCAGACTGTCACTATTAGACCTTGTCAAATAAATTCAGTTTGGGTGATTTTCTCAAAACCCGTTAGTGACTTGCATTGGAAGGCAAAATTGGAGTGAAAGAGGTGATTTTGAGGAAAGCATCAGTTTGGGTGCTTTGGTGTACTTAAACTGAGCACAAATGAGCTCTATTTATAGTAGAGCAAGTTTGTTTTGCAAGCAATAGTGAATAGTGGCTGCAGCAGGCCTTTGGCCAATTGGATCATTTTGAAATCTCAAGTCTCCTATACCCATTGACTAGAGGTTAGAGCACAGGCCTATGGTTCTTTGATTCAAGGATAAGGCTTGACTGAAGTGTTCATCTTTGCTATGATACACGCCACCTCTAAGCATCCATTGAATGCCTCAAAACAAAATTGGAGTCTTGAGGCATCTTTAGCTTTTAGGGGTGCCAGGCCTATATGTAGTTCCAAAGACTTGGGAGGCTTATGGATCAGTGTTTGTTCCTCCTTGGTCTCCCCCTGAGGTGTGCAGATGGATAAACTTATTTGTCATTTGCACAAATTGATCAAATCTAGCCCTAATGCACAATCTGCCTTGCCAAGACAGTTTGCAGCAAGGCATGTTGCAGCTGTCATAACTCCTAGCTCAGGTGGAGTTAGATGGAGTTCTTGGACATTTTGGAAAGCCCTTATGTGACACAACACATGTGTGATCATAGTTTGTCTTGAAACTTTTTGGATCCAAGTGAAAAATTCCCCTACATTTTGAAAAAAAGAAAGACAGATTCTGACTTAGTGAAAATTTCACAAGTGTTGGAAAAAGTGACATTTCATGTTTTCAGGCATTTTGATCACTCCATAACTAAAAATCCATGAAGAATTGGAATGAGGTGTAGTTGACACTTTTAAAGTATGCCATGAGAGCTACAAATCAATCTTTGGATCATTCAAAATGGTTGTTTGGATCTCAAGTTATGATCCTTGGAAGTTGGTACCCTAGCCACTTTGTTCCATAACTTAGAAAAAAATTCTAAGTTTTTATGGTTACCCCTTTTACATGTTATCCCACTTTATTTGATTTTTCTTGATGAATGATGATTCAAATCACATATTATCATTGTTTTAGGGTTAAATAACCATAATTGTGAAAATTCTCAAAAAGTCAAACTTGACTTTTGTGTACAGTTGACTTTTTATCAGATGAACTCTAAACTGTGCAATCCTTTGTGAAATAAAATCCTTGACCTAAATCAACCTTGATGGACATGTTCCATAGGTGTTATTGGGCATATTGAATCATGTCCCAGGGTTTGGGAGCATGTCTTGGTCAAAAGTCAAAGGTACAGTTGACTTTTTCTTCAAACCCCTAATGGTGGTCCAGATGAAATTGAAACTTGTAGATCAAGCTTCTTGGATCAATCCATTGTTGAAAATGGATCAATAGGGTTTATTAGAGACCCTCAAATCATGTCTTGAGGTCTTGGCTCATGTTTTGTCCCAAAAGTTAACTTAGGGGTGAATTAGGTCAAGAAACCCTAATTCTTGATTTTTGGTGAAGGCATCCCCTGACGTCAAATTGACTGGATTATTGGGTTTATGAGGTCCCTTGGAGTATCTTGAGTTATATTTTGAAGCATTGGCTCATGCCCAGATGAAGATTTTCATCTGGAGGCCTCAGTCGATCAAAACCCTAATTTGGTGAAACTGACGATGCTGAGGATTAATCCACTTGGAATGCTGCAGCCTTGTGCCTGATTCCTGATGTGGGAGTCCTCTTGATCCCTTATGAATGTTTGAGAGGTTATACAAGTTGAATATCATGTCATTTCTTGAATTTTCCTTTGTCTAAAAGCTCTGAGACGGCTTGAAACCCTAATCTTTGATAGTAGTAAATGCCCAAACATCTATGAGGAGATTGATTGAGGCATGTTGGTACATACATATTGTGATTATGATTTGCACAATGATGGGAAATCTTAATGGTCAAAATTTGGGGTATGACACCCTTTTGTAAATAAAAACCTTTTTGGGCCTCAGTCATTGTATAAGTCCCGATACGATCTTCAAAACAACGGTGCGATCACTGTTAAATCTCGGGCCTCTCTTTGAGTATAAGCCCCAATAATCTTTTCAAAAACAACTTCTCTTTTGATTTAGATTCCAATATACAGTTGTTATCAAAACTTTCTTTAATTTCTATAAACAACTAACAATACAGCATGGAAGCTTGCTCACCTGTAAGTCTTTATCAGGTTTCTTTTACATGCTTTAATATATATAACTGTATTGTGGGAAGTTGCTCCCCTGTAAGTCCTTCTTTCATATCCTTTTAAATACTTGTCATATATCCACTGTATATATACTAGTATATCTATTTAGAGTTTTCACCGGAAACTAGCTCTAGAACTAGGTAAAGCCAGTTGGTCACTCTTTAATACAGTCAAAACTAGATCCCCATAGGATTTCTGGATACAGTCTTGCCTTCTCTTGGGCTTAAACAATATGGAACAAAGAGAAAGGCAGTATTCTCGGTGAACCTTTTCTCAGACTGTCACTATTAGAACTTGTCAAATAAATTCAGTTTGGGTGATTTTCTCAAAACCCGTTAGTGACTTGCATTGGAAGGCAAAATTGGAGTGAAAGAGGTGATTTTGAGGAAAGCATCAGTTTGGGTGCTTTGGTGTACTTAAACTGAGCACAAATGAGCTCTATTTATAGTAGAGCAAGTTTGTTTTGCAAGCAATAGTGAATAGTAGCTGCAGCAGGCCTTTGGCCAATTGGATCATTTTGAAATCTCAAGTCTCCTATAGCCATTGACTAGAGGTTAGAGCACAGGCCTATGGTTCTTTGATTCCAGGATAAGGCTTGACTGAAGTGTTCATCTTTGCTATGATACACGCCACCTCTAAGCATCCATTGAATGCCTCAAAACAAAATTGGAGTCTTGAGGCATCTTTAGCTTTTAGGGGTGCCAGGCCTATATGTAGTTCCAAAGACTTGGGAGGCTTATGGATCAGTGTTTGTTCCTCCTTGGTCTCCCCCTGAGGTGTGCAGATGGATAAACTTGTTTGTCATTTGCACAAATTGATCAAATCTAGCCCTAATGCACAATCTGCCTTGCCAAGACAGTTTGCAGCAAGGCATGTTGCAGCTGTCATAACTCCTAGCTCAGGTGGAGTTAGATGGAGTTCTTGGACATTTTGGAAAGCCCTTATGTGACACAACACATGTGTGATCATAGTTTGTCTTGAAACTTTTTGGATCCAAGTGAAAAATGCCCCTACATTTTGAAAAAAAGAAAGACAGATTCTGACTTTGTGAAAATTTCACAAGTGTTGGAAAAAGTGACATTTCATGTTTTCAGGCATTTTGATCACTCCATAACTAAAAATCCATGAAGAATTGGAATGAGGTGTAGTTGACACTTTTAAAGTATGCCATGAGAGCTACAAATCAATCTTTGGATCATTCAAAATGGTTGTTTGGATCTCAAGTTATGATCCTTGGAAGTTGGTACCTTAGCCACTTTGTTCCATAACTTAGAAAAAAATTCTAAGTTTTTATGGTTACCCCTTTTACAAGTTATCCCACTTTATTTGATTTTTCTTGATGAATGATGATTCAAATCACATATTATCATTGTTTTAGGGTTAAATAACCATAATTGTGAAAATTCTCAAAAAGTCAAACTTGACTTTTGTGTATAGTTGACTTTTTATCAGATGAACTCTAAACTGTGCAATCCTTTGTGAAATCAAATCCTTGACCTAAATCAACCTTGATGGACATGTTCCATAGGTGTTATTGGGCATATTGAATCATGTCCCAGGGTTTGGGAGCATGTCTTGGTCAAAAGTCAAAGGTACAGTTGACTTTTTCTTCAAACCCCTAATGGTGGTCCAGATGAAATTGAAACTTGTAGATCAAGCTTCTTGGATCAATCCATTGTTGAAAATGGATCAATAGGGTTTATTAGAGACCCTCAAATCATGTCTTGAGGTCTTGGCTCATGTTTTGTCCCAAAAGTTAACTTAGGGGTGAATTAGGTCAAGAAACCCTAATTCTTGATTTTTGGTGAAGGCATCCCCTGACGTCAAATTGACTGGATTATTGGGTTTATGAGGTCCCTTGGAGTATCTTGAGTTATATTTTGAAGCATTGGCTCATGCCCAGATGAAGATTTTTATCTGGAGGCCTCAGTCGATCAAAACCCTAATTTGGTGAAACTGACGATGCTGAGGATTAATCCACTTGGAATGCTGCAACCTTGTGCCTGATTCCTGATGTGGGAGTCCTCTTGATCCCTTATGAATGTTTGAGAGGTTATACAAGTTAAAGATCATGTCATTTCTTGACGTTTCCTTTGTCTAAAAGCTCTGAGACGGCTTGAAACCCTAATCTTTGATAGTAGTAAATGCCCAAACATCTATGAGGAGATTGATTGAGGCATGTTGGTACATACATATTGTGATCATGATTTGCACAATGATGGGAAATCTTAATGGTCAAAATTTGGGGTATGACACCCTTTTGTAAATAAAAACCTTTTTGGGCCTCAGTCATTGTATAAGTCCCGATACGATCTTCAAAACAACGGTGCGATCACTGTTAAACCTCGGGCCTCTCTTTGAGTATAAGCCCCAATAATCTTTTCAAAAACAACTTCTCTTTTGATTTAGATTCAAATATACAGTTGTTATCAAAACTTTCTTTAATTTCTATAAACAACTAACAATACAGCATGGAAGCTTGCTCACCTGTAAGTCTTTATCAGGTTTCTTTTACATGCTTTAATATATATAACTGTATTGTGGGAAGTTGCTCCCCTGTAAGTCCTTCTTTCATATCCTTTTAAATACTTGTCATATATCCACTGTATATATACTAGTATATCTATTTAGAGTTTTCACCGGAAACTAGGTCTAGAACTAGGTAAAGCCAGTTGGTCACTCTTTAATACAGTCAAAACTAGATCCCCATAGGATTTCTGGATACAGTCTTGCCTTCTCTTGGGCTTAAACAATATGGAACAAAGAGAAAGGCAGTATTCTCGGTGAACCTTTTCTCAGACTGTCACTATTAGAACTTGTCAAATAAATTCAGTTTGGGTGATTTTCTCAAAACCCGTTAGTGACTTGCATTGGAAGGCAAAATTGGAGTGAAAGAGGTGATTTTGAGGAAAGCATCAGTTTGGGTGCTTTGGTGTACTTAAACTGAGCACAAATGAGCTCTATTTATAGTAGAGCAAGTTTGTTTTGCAAGCAATAGTGAATAGTGGCTGCAGCAGGCCTTTGGCCAATTGGATCATTTTGAAATCTCAAGTCTCCTATAGCCATTGACTAGAGGTTAGAGCACAGGCCTATGGTTCTTTGATTCAAGGATAAGGCTTGACTGAAGTGTTCATCTTTGCTATGATACACGCCACCTCTAAGCATCCATTGAATGCCTCAAAACAAAATTGGAGTCTTGAGGCATCTTTAGCTTTTAGGGGTGCCAGGCCTATATGTAGTTCCAAAGACTTGGGAGGCTTATGGATCAGTGTTTGTTCCTCCTTGGTCTCCCCCTGAGGTGTGCAGATGGATAAACTTGTTTGTCATTTGCACAAATTGATCAAATCTAGCCCTAATGCACAATCTGCCTTGCCAAGACAGTTTGCAGCAAGGCATGTTGCAGCTGTCATAACTCCTAGCTCAGGTGGAGTTAGATGGAGTTCTTGGACATTTTGGAAAGCCCTTATGTGACACAACACATGTGTGATCATAGTTTGTCTTGAAACTTTTTGGATCCAAGTGAAAAATGCCCCTACATTTTGAAAAAAAGAAAGACAGATTCTGACTTTGTGAAAATTTCACAAGTGTTGGAAAAAGTGACATTTCATGTTTTCAGGCATTTTGATCACTCCATAACTAAAAATCCATGAAGAATTGGAATGAGGTGTAGTTGACACTTTTAAAGTATGCCATGAGAGCTACAAATCAATCTTTGGATCATTCAAAATGGTTGTTTGGATCTCAAGTTATGATCCTTGGAAGTTGGTACCCTAGCCACTTTGTTCCATAACTTAGAAAAAAATTCTAAGTTTTTATGGTTACCCCTTTTACAAGTTATCCCACTTTATTTGATTTTTCTTGATGAATGATGATTCAAATCACATATTATCATTGTTTTAGGGTTAAATAACCATAATTGTGAATATTCTCAAAAAGTCAAACTTGACTTTTGTGTACAGTTGACTTTTTATCAGATGAACTCTAAACTGTGCAATCCTTTGTGAAATCAAATCCTTGACCTAAATCAACCTTTATGGACATGTTCCATAGGTGTTATTGGGCATATTGAATCATGTCCCAGGGTTTGGGAGCATGTCTTGGTCAAAAGTCAAAGGTACAGTTGACTTTTTCTTCAAACCCCTAATGGTGGTCCAGATGAAATTGAAACTTGTAGATCAAGCTTCTTGGATCGATCCATTGCTGAAAATGGATCAATAGGGTTTATTAGAGACCCTCAAATCATGTCTTGAGGTCTTGGCTCATGTTTTGTCCCAAAAGTTAACTTAGGGGTGAATTAGGTCAAGAAACCCTAATTCTTGATTTTTGGTGAAGGCATCCCCTGACGTCAAATTGACTGGATTATTGGGTTTATGAGGTCACTTGGAGTATCTTGAGTTATATTTTGAAGCATTGGCTCATGCCCAGATGAAGATTTTCATCTGGAGGCCTCAGTCGATCAAAACCCTAATTTGGTGAAACTGACGATGCTGAGGATTAATCCACTTGGAATGCTGCAACCTTGTGCCTGATTCCTGATGTGGGAGTCCTCTTGATCCCTTATGAATGTTTGAGAGGTTATACAAGTTGAAGATCATGTCATTTCTTGACGTTTCCTTTGTCTAAAAGCTCTGAGACGGCTTGAAACCCTAATCTTTGATAGTAGTAAATGCCCAAACATCTATGAGGAGATTGATTGAGGCATGTTGGTACATACATATTGTGATCATGATTTGCACAATGATGGGAAATCTTAATGGTCAAAATTTGGGGTATGACACCCTTTTGTAAATAAAAACCTTTTTGGGCCTCAGTCATTGTATAAGTCCCGATACGATCTTCAAAACAACGGTGCGATCACTGTTAAACCTCGGGCCTCTCTTTGAGTATAAGCCCCAATAATCTTTTCAAAAACAACTTCTCTTTTGATTTAGATTCAAATATACAGTTGTTATCAAAACTTTCTTTAATTTCTATAAACAACTAACAATACAGCATGGAAGCTTGCTCACCTGTAAGTCTTTATCAGGTTTCTTTTACATGCTTTAATATATATAACTGTATTGTGGGAAGTTGCTCCCCTGTAAGTCCTTCTTACATATCCTTTTAAATACTTTTCATATATCCACTGTATATATACTAGTATATCTATTTAGAGTTTTCACCGGAAACTAGGTCTAGAACTAGGTAAAGCCAGTTGGTCACTCTTTAATACAGTCAAAACTAGATCCCCATAGGATTTCTGGATACAGTCTTGCCTTCTCTTGGGCTTAAACAATATGGAACAAAGAGAAAGGCAGTATTCTCGGTGAACCTTTTCTCAGACTGTCACTATTAGAACTTGTCAAATAAATTCAGTTTGGGTGATTTTCTCAAAACCCGTTAGTGACTTGCATTGGAAGGCAAAATTGGAGTGAAAGAGGTGATTTTGAGGAAAGCATCAGTTTGGGTGCTTTGGTGTACTTAAACTGAGCACAAATGAGCTCTATTTATAGTAGAGCAAGTTTGTTTTGCAAGCAATAGTGAATAGTGGCTGCAGCAGGCCTTTGGCCAATTGGATCATTTTGAAATCTCAAGTCTCCTATAGCCATTGACTAGAGGTTAGAGCACAGGCCTATGGTTCTTTGATTCAAGGATAAGGCTTGACTGAAGTGTTCATCTTTGCTATGATACACGCCACCTCTAAGCATCCATTGAATGCCTCAAAACAAAATTGGAGTCTTGAGGCATCTTTAGCTTTTAGGGGTGCCAGGCCTATATGTAGTTCCAAAGACTTGGGAGGCTTATGGATCAGTGTTTGTTCCTCCTTGGTCTCCCCCTGAGGTGTGCAGATGGATAAACTTGTTTGTCATTTGCACAAATTGATCAAATCTAGCCCTAATGCACAATCTGCCTTGCCAAGACAGTTTGCAGCAAGGCATGTTGCAGCTGTCATAACTCCTAGCTCAGGTGGAGTTAGATGGAGTTCTTGGACATTTTGGAAAGCCCTTATGTGACACAACACATGTGTGATCATAGTTTGTCTTGAAACTTTTTGGATCCAAGTGAAAAATGCCCCTACATTTTGAAAAAAAGAAAGACAGATTCTGACTTTGTGAAAATTTCACAAGTGTTGGAAAAAGTGACATTTCATGTTTTCAGGCATTTTGATCACTCCATAACTAAAAATCCATGAAGAATTGGAATGAGGTGTAGTTGACACTTTTAAAGTATGCCATGAGAGCTACAAATCAATCTTTGGATCATTCAAAATGGTTGTTTGGATCTCAAGTTATGATCCTTGGAAGTTGGTACCCTAGCCACTTTGTTCCATAACTTAGAAAAAAATTCTAAGTTTTTATGGTTACCCCTTTTACAAGTTATCCCACTTTATTTGATTTTTCTTGATGAATGATGATTCAAATCACATATTATCATTGTTTTAGGGTTAAATAACCATAATTGTGAAAATTCTCAAAAAGTCAAACTTGACTTTTGTGTACAGTTGACTTTTTATCAGATGAACTCTAAACTGTGCAATCCTTTGTGAAATCAAATCCTTGACCTAAATCAACCTTTATGGACATGTTCCATAGGTGTTATTGGGCATATTGAATCATGTCCCAGGGTTTGGGAGCATGTCTTGGTCAAAAGTCAAAGGTACAGTTGACTTTTTCTTCAAACCCCTAATGGTGGTCCAGATGAAATTGAAACTTGTAGATCAAGCTTCTTGGATCAATCCATTGTTGAAAATGGATCAATATGGTTTATTAGAGACCCTCAAATCATGTCTTGAGGTCTTGGCTCATGTTTTGTCCCAAAAGTTAACTTAGGGGTGAATTAGGTCAAGAAACCCTAATTCTTGATTTTTGGTGAAGGCATCCCCTGACGTCAAATTGACTGGATTATTGGGTTTATGAGGTCCCTTGGAGTATCTTGAGTTATATTTTGAAGCATTGGCTCATGCCCAGATGAAGATTTTCATCTGGAGGCCTCAGTCGATCAAAACCCTAATTTGGTGAAACTGACGATGCTGAGGATTAATCCACTTGGAATGCTGCAACCTTGTGCCTGATTCCTGATGTGGGAGTCCTCTTGATCCCTTATGAATGTTTGAGAGGTTATACAAGTTGAAGATCATGTCATTTCTTGACGTTTCCTTTGTCTAAAAGCTCTGAGACGGCTTGAAACCCTAATCTTTGATAGTAGTAAATGCCCAAACATCTATGAGGAGATTGATTGAGGCATGTTGGTACATACATATTGTGATCATGATTTGCACAATGATGGGAAATCTTAATGGTCAAAATTTGGGGTATGACACCCTTTTGTAAATAAAAACCTTTTTGGGCCTCAGTCATTGTATAAGTCCCGATACGATCTTCAAAACAACGGTGCGATCACTGTTAAACCTCGGGCCTCTCTTTGAGTATAAGCCCCAATAATCTTTTCAAAAACAACTTCTCTTTTGATTTAGATTCAAATATACAGTTGTTATCAAAACTTTCTTTAATTTCTATAAACAACTAACAATACAGCATGGAAGCTTGCTCACCTGTAAGTCTTTATCAGGTTTCTTTTACATGCTTTAATATATATAACTGTATTGTGGGAAGTTGCTCCCCTGTAAGTCCTTCTTTCATATCCTTTTAAATACTTGTCATATATCCACTGTATATATACTAGTATATCTATTTAGAGTTTTCACCGGAAACTAGGTCTAGAACTAGGTAAAGCCAGTTGGTCACTCTTTAATACAGTCAAAACTAGATCCCCATAGGATTTCTGGATACAGTCTTGCCTTCTCTTGGGCTTAAACAATATGGAACAAAGAGAAAGGCAGTATTCTCGGTGAACCTTTTCTCAGACTGTCACTATTAGAACTTGTCAAATAAATTCAGTTTGGGTGATTTTCTCAAAACCTGTTAGTGACTTGCATTGGAAGGCAAAATTGGAGTGAAAGAGGTGATTTTGAGGAAAGCATCAGTTTGGGTGCTTTGGTGTACTTAAACTGAGCAAAAATGAGCTCTATTTATAGTAGAGCAAGTTTGTTTTGCAAGCAATAGTGAATAGTGGCTGCAGCAGGCCTTTGGCCAATTGGATCATTTTGAAATCTCAAGTCTCCTATAGCCATTGACTAGAGGTTAGAGCACAGGCCTATGGTTCTTTGATTCAAGGATAAGGCTTGACTGAAGTGTTCATCTTTGCTATGATACACGCCACCTCTAAGCGTCCATTGAATGCCTCAAAACAAAATTGGTGTCTTGAGGCATCTTTAGCTTTTAGGGGTGCCAGGCCTATATGTAGTTCCAAAGACTTGGGAGGCTTATGGATCAGTGTTTGTTCCTCCTTGGTCTCCCCCTGAGGTGTGCAGATGGATAAACTTGTTTGTCATTTGCACAAATTGATCAAATCTAGCCCTAATGCACAATCTGCCTTGCCAAGACAGTTTGCAGCAAGGCATGTTGCAGCTGTCATAACTCCTAGCTCAGGTGGAGTTAGATGGAGTACTTGGACATTTTGGAAAGCCCTTATGTGACACAACACATGTGTGATCATAGTTTGTCTTGAAACTTTTTGGATCCAAGTGAAAAATGCCCCTACATTTTGAAAAAAAGAAAGACAGATTCTGACTTTGTGAAAATTTCACAAGTGTTGGAAAAAGTGACATTTCATGTTTTCAGGCATTTTGATCACTCCATAACTAAAAATCCATGAAGAATTGGAATGAAGTGTAGTTGACACTTTTAAAGTATGCCATGAGAGCTACAAATCAATCTTTGGATCATTCAAAATGGTTGCTTGGATCTCAAGTTATGATCCTTGGAAGTTGGTACCCTAGCCACTTTGTTCCATAACTTAGAAAAAAATTCTAAGTTTTTATGGTTACCCCTTTTACAAGTTATCCCACTTTATTTGATTTTTCTTGATGAATGATGATTCAAATCACATATTATCATTGTTTTAGGGTTAAATAACCATAATTGTGAAAATTCTCAAAAAGTCAAACTTGACTTTTGTGTACAGTTGACTTTTTATCAGATGAACTCTAAACTGTGCAATCCTTTGTGAAATGAAATCCTTGACCTAAATCAACCTTTATGGACATGTTCCATAGGTGTTATTGGGCATATTGAATCATGTCCCAGGGTTTGGGAGCATGTCTTGGTCAAAAGTCAAAGGTACAGTTGACTTTTTCTTCAAACCCCTAATGGTGGTCCAGATGAAATTGAAACTTGTAGATCAAGCTTCTTGGATCAATCAATTGTTGAAAATGGATCAATAGGGTTTATTAGAGACCCTCAAATCATGTCTTGAGGTCTTGGCTCATGTTTTGTCCCAAAAGTTAACTTAGGGGTGAATTAGGTCAAGAAACCCTAATTCTTGATTTTTGGTGAAGGCATCCCCTGACGTCAAATTGACTGGATTATTGGGTTTATGAGGTCCCTTGGAGTATCTTGAGTTATATTTTGAAGCATTGGCTCATGCCCAGATTAAGATTTTCATCTGGAGGCCTCAGTCGATCAAAACCCTAATTTGGTGAAACTGACGATGCTGAGGATTAATCCACTTGGAATGCTGCAACCTTGTGCCTGATTCCTGATGTGGGAGTCCTCTTGATCCCTTATGAATGTTTGAGAGGTTATACAAGTTGAAGATCATGTCATTTCTTGACGTTTCCTTTGTCTAAAAGCTCTGAGACGGCTTGAAACCCTAATCTTTGATAGTAGTAAATGCCCAAACATCTATGAGGAGATTGATTGAGGCATGTTGGTACATACATATTGTGATCATGATTTTCACAATGATGGGAAATCTTAATGGTCAAAATTTGGGGTATGACACCCTTTTGTAAATAAAAACCTTTTTGGGCCTCAGTCATTGTATAAGTCCCGATACGATCTTCAAAACAACGGTGCGATCACTGTTAAACCTCGGGCCTCTCTTTGAGTATAAGCCCCAATAATCTTTTCAAAAACAACTTCTCTTTTGATTTAGATTCAAATATACAGTTGTTATCAAAACTTTCTTTAATTTCTATAAACAACTAACAATACAGCATGGAAGCTTGCTCACCTGTAAGTCTTTATCAGGTTTCTTTTACATGCTTTAATATATATAACTGTATTGTGGGAAGTTGCTCCCCTGTAAGTCCTTCTTTCATATCCTTTTAAATACTTGTCATATATCCACTGTATATATACTAGTATATCTATTTAAAGTTTTCACCGGAAACTAGGTCTAGAACTAGGTAAAGCCAGTTGGTCACTCTTTAATACAGTCAAAACTAGATCCCCATAGGATTTCTGGATACAGTCTTGCCTTCTCTTGGGCTTAAACAATATGGAACAAAGAGAAAGGCAGTATTCTCGGTGAACCTTTTCTCAGACTGTCACTATTAGAACTTGTCAAATAAATTCAGTTTGGGTGATTTTCTCAAAACCCGTTAGTGACTTGCATTGGAAGGAAAAATTGGAGTGAAAGAGGTGATTTTGAGGAAAGCATCAGTTTGGGTGCTTTGGTGTACTTAAACTGAGCAAAAATGAGCTCTATTTATAGTAGAGCAAGTTTGTTTTGCAAGCAATAGTGAATAGTGGCTGCAGTAGGCCTTTGGCCAATTGGATCATTTTGAAATCTCAAGTCTCCTATAGCCATTGACTAGAGGTTAGAGCACAGGCCTATGGTTCTTTGATTCAAGGATAAGGCTTGACTAAAGTGTTCATCTTTGCTATGATACACGCCACCTCTAAGCATCCATTGAATGCCTCAAAACAAAATTGGAGTCTTGAGGCATCTTTAGCTTTTAGGGGTGCCAGGCCTATATGTAGTTCCAAAGACTTGGGAGGCTTATGAATCAGTGTTTGTTCCTCCTTGGTCTCCCCCTGAGGTGTGCAGATGGATAAACTTGTTTGTCATTTGCACAAATTGATCAAATCTAGCCCTAATGCACAATCTGCCTTGCCAAGACAGTTTGCAGCAAGGCATGTTGCAGCTGTCATAACTCCTAGCTCAGGTGGAGTTAGATGGAGTTCTTGGACATTTTGGAAAGCCCTTATGTGACACAACACATGTGTGATCATAGTTTGTCTTGAAACTTTTTGGATCCAAGTGAAAAATTCCCCTACATTTTGAAAAAAAGAAAGACAGATTCTGACTTAGTGAAAATTTCACAAGTGTTGGAAAAAGTGACATTTCATGTTTTCAGGCATTTTGATCACTCCATAACTAAAAATCCATGAAGAATTGGAATGAGGTGTAGTTGACACTTTTAAAGTATGCCATGAGAGCTACAAATCAATCTTTGGATCATTCAAAATGGTTGTTTGGATCTCAAGTTATGATCCTTGGAAGTTGGTACCCTAGCCACTTTGTTCCATAACTTAGAAAAAAATTCTAAGTTTTTATGGTTACCCCTTTTACAAGTTATCCCACTTTATTTGATTTTTCTTGATGAATGATGATTCAAATCACATATTATCATTGTTTTAGGGTTAAATAACCATAATTGTGAAAATTCTCAAAAAGTCAAACTTGACTTTTGTGTACAGTTGACTTTTTATCAGATGAACTCTAAACTGTGCAATCCTTTGTGAAATGAAATCCTTGACCTAAATCAACCTTTATGGACATGTTCCATAGGTGTTATTGGGCATATTGAATCATGTCCCAGGGTTTGGGAGCATGTCTTGGTCAAAAGTCAAAGGTACAGTTGACTTTTTCTTCAAACCCCTAATGGTGGTCCAGATGAAATTGAAACTTGTAGATCAAGCTTCTTGGATCAATCAATTGTTGAAAATGGATCAATAGGGTTTATTAGAGACCCTCAAATCATGTCTTGAGGTCTTGGCTCATGTTTTGTCCCAAAAGTTAACTTAGGGGTGAATTAGGTCAAGAAACCCTAATTCTTGATTTTTGGTGAAGGCATCCCCTGACGTCAAATTGACTGGATTATTGGGTTTATGAGGTCCCTTGGAGTATCTTGAGTTATATTTTGAAGCATTGGCTCATGCCCAGATTAAGATTTTCATCTGGAGGCCTCAGTCGATCAAAACCCTAATTTGGTGAAACTGACGATGCTGAGGATTAATCCACTTGGAATGCTGCAACCTTGTGCCTGATTCCTGATGTGGGAGTCCTCTTGATCCCTTATGAATGTTTGAGAGGTTATACAAGTTGAAGATCATGTCATTTCTTGACGTTTCCTTTGTCTAAAAGCTCTGAGACGGCTTGAAACCCTAATCTTTGATAGTAGTAAATGCCCAAACATCTATGAGGAGATTGATTGAGGCATGTTGGTACATACATATTGTGATCATGATTTTCACAATGATGGGAAATCTTAATGGTCAAAATTTGGGGTATGACACCCTTTTGTAAATAAAAACCTTTTTGGGCCTCAGTCATTGTATAAGTCCCGATACGATCTTCAAAACAACGGTGCGATCACTGTTAAACCTCGGGCCTCTCTTTGAGTATAAGCCCCAATAATCTTTTCAAAAACAACTTCTCTTTTGATTTAGATTCAAATATACAGTTGTTATCAAAACTTTCTTTAATTTCTATAAACAACTAACAATACAGCATGGAAGCTTGCTCACCTGTAAGTCTTTATCAGGTTTCTTTTACATGCTTTAATATATATAACTGTATTGTGGGAAGTTGCTCCCCTGTAAGTCCTTCTTTCATATCCTTTTAAATACTTGTCATATATCCACTGTATATATACTAGTATATCTATTTAAAGTTTTCACCGGAAACTAGGTCTAGAACTAGGTAAAGCCAGTTGGTCACTCTTTAATACAGTCAAAACTAGATCCCCATAGGATTTCTGGATACAGTCTTGCCTTCTCTTGGGCTTAAACAATATGGAACAAAGAGAAAGGCAGTATTCTCGGTGAACCTTTTCTCAGACTGTCACTATTAGAACTTGTCAAATAAATTCAGTTTGGGTGATTTTCTCAAAACCCATTAGTGACTTGCATTGGAAGGAAAAATTGGAGTGAAAGAGGTGATTTTGAGGAAAGCATCAGTTTGGGTGCTTTGGTGTACTTAAACTGAGCAAAAATGAGCTCTATTTATAGTAGAGCAAGTTTGTTTTGCAAGCAATAGTGAATAGTGGCTGCAGCAGGCCTTTGGCCAATTGGATCATTTTGAAATCTCAAGTCTCCTATAGCCATTGACTAGAGGTTAGAGCACAGGCCTATGGTTCTTTGATTCAAGGATAAGGCTTGACTGAAGTGTTCATCTTTGCTATGATACACGCCACCTCTAAGCATCCATTGAATGCCTCAAAACAAAATTGGAGTCTTGAGGCATCTTTAGCTTTTAGGGGTGCCAGGCCTATATGTAGTTCCAAAGACTTGGGAGGCTTATGGATCAGTGTTTGTTCCTCCTTGGTCTCCCCCTGAGGTGTGCAGATGGATAAACTTGTTTGTCATTTGCACAAATTGATCAAATCTAGCCCTAATGCACAATCTGCCTTGCCAAGACAGTTTGCAGCAAGGCATGTTGCAGCTGTCATAACTCCTAGCTCAGGTGGAGTTAGATGGAGTTCTTGGACATTTTGGAAAGCCCTTATGTGACACAACACATGTGTGATCATAGTTTGTCTTGAAACTTTTTGGATCCAAGTGAAAAATGCCCCTACATTTTGAAAAAAAGAAAGACAGATTCTGACTTTGTGAAAATTTCACAAGTGTTGGAAAAAGTGACATTTCATGTTTTCAGGCATTTTGATCACTCCATAACTAAAAATCCATGAAGAATTGGAATGAGGTGTAGTTGACACTTTTAAAGTATGCCATGAGAGCTACAAATCAATCTTTGGATCATTCAAAATGGTTGTTTGGATCTCAAGTTATGATCCTTGGAAGTTGGTACCCTAGCCACTTTGTTCCATAACTTAGAAAAAAATTCTAAGTTTTTATGGTTACCCCTTTTACAAGTTATCCCACTTTATTTGATTTTTCTTGATGAATGATGATTCAAATCACATATTATCATTGTTTTAGGGTTAAATAACCATAATTGTGAAAATTCTCAAAAAGTCAAACTTGACTTTTGTGTACAGTTGACTTTTTATCAGATGAACTCTAAACTGTGCAATCCTTTGTGAAATCAAATCCTTGACCTAAATCAACCTTTATGGACATGTTCCATAGGTGTTATTGGGCATATTGAATCATGTCCCAGGGTTTGGGAGCATGTCTTGGTCAAAAGTCAAAGGTACAGTTGACTTTTTCTTCAAACCCCTAATGGTGGTCCAGATGAAATTGAAACTTGTAGATCAAGCTTCTTGGATCAATCAATTGTTGAAAATGGATCAATAGGGTTTATTAGAGACCCTCAAATCATGTCTTGAGGTCTTGGCTCATGTTTTGTCCCAAAAGTTAACTTAGGGGTGAATTAGGTCAAGAAACCCTAATTCTTGATTTTTGGTGAAGGCATCCCCTGACGTCAAATTGACTGGATTATTGGGTTTATGAGGTCCCTTGGAGTATCTTGAGTTATATTTTGAAGCATTGGCTCATGCCCAGATTAAGATTTTCATCTGGAGGCCTCAGTCGATCAAAACCCTAATTTGGTGAAACTGACGATGCTGAGGATTAATCCACTTGGAATGCTGCAACCTTGTGCCTGATTCCTGATGTGGGAGTCCTCTTGATCCCTTATGAATGTTTGAGAGGTTATACAAGTTGAAGATCATGTCATTTCTTGACGTTTCCTTTGTCTAAAAGCTCTGAGACGGCTTGAAACCCTAATCTTTGATAGTAGTAAATGCCCAAACATCTATGAGGAGATTGATTGAGGCATGTTGGTACATACATATTGTGATCATGATTTGCACAATGATGGGAAATCTTAATGGTCAAAATTTGGGGTATGACACCCTTTTGTAAATAAAAACCTTTTTGGGCCTCAGTCATTGTATAAGTCCCGATACGATCTTCAAAACAACGGTGCGATCACTGTTAAACCTCGGGCCTCTCTTTGAGTATAAGCCCCAATAATCTTTTCAAAAACAACTTCTCTTTTGATTTAGATTCAAATATACAGTTGTTATCAAAACTTTCTTTAATTTCTATAAACAACTAACAATACAGCATGGAAGCTTGCTCACCTGTAAGTCTTTATCAGGTTTCTTTTACATGCTTTAATATATATAACTGTATTGTGGGAAGTTGCTCCCCTGTAAGTCCTTCTTTCATATCCTTTTAAATACTTGTCATATATCCACTGTATATATACTAGTATATCTATTTAAAGTTTTCACCGGAAACTAGGTCTAGAACTAGGTAAAGCCAGTTGGTCACTCTTTAATACAGTCAAAACTAGATCCCCATAGGATTTCTGGATACAGTCTTGCCTTCTCTTGGGCTTAAACAATATGGAACAAAGAGAAAGGCAGTATTCTCGGTGAACCTTTTCTCAGACTGTCACTATTAGAACTTGTCAAATAAATTCAGTTTGGGTGATTTTCTCAAAACCCATTAGTGACTTGCATTGGAAGGAAAAATTGGAGTGAAAGAGGTGATTTTGAGGAAAGCATCAGTTTGGGTGCTTTGGTGTACTTAAACTGAGCAAAAATGAGCTCTATTTATAGTAGAGCAAGTTTGTTTTGCAAGCAATAGTGAATAGTGGCTGCAGCAGGCCTTTGGCCAATTGGATCATTTTGAAATCTCAAGTCTCCTATAGCCATTGACTAGAGGTTAGAGCACAGGCCTATGGTTCTTTGATTCAAGGATAAGGCTTGACTGAAGTGTTCATCTTTGCTATGATACACGCCACCTCTAAGCATCCATTGAATGCCTCAAAACAAAATTGGAGTCTTGAGGCATCTTTAGCTTTTAGGGGTGCCAGGCCTATATGTAGTTCCAAAGACTTGGGAGGCTTATGGATCAGTGTTTGTTCCTCCTTGGTCTCCCCCTGAGGTGTGCAGATGGATAAACTTGTTTGTCATTTGCACAAATTGATCAAATCTAGCCCTAATGCACAATCTGCCTTGCCAAGACAGTTTGCAGCAAGGCATGTTGCAGCTGTCATAACTCCTAGCTCAGGTGGAGTTAGATGGAGTTCTTGGACATTTTGGAAAGCCCTTATGTGACACAACACATGTGTGATCATAGTTTGTCTTGAAACTTTTTGGATCCAAGTGAAAAATGCCCCTACATTTTGAAAAAAAGAAAGACAGATTCTGACTTTGTGAAAATTTCACAAGTGTTGGAAAAAGTGACATTTCATGTTTTCAGGCATTTTGATCACTCCATAACTAAAAATCCATGAAGAATTGGAATGAGGTGTAGTTGACACTTTTAAAGTATGCCATGAGAGCTACAAATCAATCTTTGGATCATTCAAAATGGTTGTTTGGATCTCAAGTTATGATCCTTGGAAGTTGGTACCCTAGCCACTTTGTTCCATAACTTAGAAAAAAATTCTAAGTTTTTATGGTTACCCCTTTTACAAGTTATCCCACTTTATTTGATTTTTCTTGATGAATGATGATTCAAATCACATATTATCATTGTTTTAGGGTTAAATAACCATAATTGTGAAAATTCTCAAAAAGTCAAACTTGACTTTTGTGTACAGTTGACTTTTTATCAGATGAACTCTAAACTGTGCAATCCTTTGTGAAATAAAATCCTTGACCTAAATCAACCTTGATGGACATGTTCCATAGGTGTTATTGGGCATATTGAATCATGTCCCAGGGTTTGGGAGCATGTCTTGGTCAAAAGTCAAAGGTACAGTTGACTTTTTCTTCAAACCCCTAATGGTGGTCCAGATGAAATTGAAACTTGTAGATCAAGCTTCTTGGATCAATCCATTGTTGAAAATGGATCAATATGGTTTATTAGAGACCCTCAAATCATGTCTTGAGGTCTTGGCTCATGTTTTGTCCCAAAAGTTAACTTAGGGGTGAATTAGGTCAAGAAACCCTAATTCTTGATTTTTGGTGAAGGCATCCCCTGACGTCAAATTGACTGGATTATTGGGTTTATGAGGTCCCTTGGAGTATCTTGAGTTATATTTTGAAGCATTGGCTCATGCCCAGATGAAGATTTTCATCTGGAGGCCTCAGTCGATCAAAACCCTAATTTGGTGAAACTGACGATGCTGAGGATTAATCCACTTGGAATGCTGCAACCTTGTGCCTGATTCCTGATGTGGGAGTCCTCTTGATCCCTTATGAATGTTTGAGAGGTTATACAAGTTGAAGATCATGTCATTTCTTGAAGTTTCCTTTGTCTAAAAGCTCTGAGACGGCTTGAAACCCTAATCTTTGATAGTAGTAAATGCCCAAACATCTATGAGGAGATTGATTGAGGCATGTTGGTACATACATATTGTGATCATGATTTGCACAATGATGGGAAATCTTAATGGTCAAAATTTGGGGTATGACACCCTTTTGTAAATAAAAACCTTTTTGGGCCTCAGTCATTGTATAAGTCCCGATACGATCTTCAAAACAACGGTGCGATCACTGTTAAACCTCGGGCCTCTCTTTGAGTATAAGCCCCAATAATCTTTTCAAAAACAACTTCTCTTTTGATTTAGATTCAAATATACAGTTGTTATCAAAACTTTCTTTAATTTCTATAAACAACTAACAATACAGCATGGAAGCTTGCTCACCTGTAAGTCTTTATCAGGTTTCTTTTACATGCTTTAATATATATAACTGTATTGTGGGAAGTTGCTCCCCTGTAAGTCCTTCTTTCATATCCTTTTAAATACTTGTCATATATCCACTGTATATATACTAGTATATCTATTTAGAGTTTTCACCAGAAACTAGGTCTAGAACTAGGTAAAGCCAGTTGGTCACTCTTTAATACAGTCAAAACTAGATCCCCATAGGATTTCTGGATACAGTCTTGCCTTCTCTTGGGCTTAAACAATATGGAACAAAGAGAAAGGAAGTATTCTCGGTGAACCTTTTCTCAGACTATCACTATTAGAACTTGTCAAATAAATTCAGTTTGGGTGATTTTCTCAAAACCCGTTAGTGACTTGCATTGGAAGGTAAAATTGGAGTGAAAGAGGTGATTTTGAGGAAAGCATCAGTTTGGGTGCTTTGGTGTACTTAAACTGAGCAAAAATGAGCTCTATTTATAGTAGAGCAAGTTTGTTTTGCAAGCAATAGTGAATAGTGGCTGCAGCAGGCCTTTGGCCAATTGGATCATTTTGAAATCTCAAGTCTCCTATAGCCATTGACTAGAGGTTAGAGCACAGGCCTATGGTTCTTTGATTCAAGGATAAGGCTTGACTGAAGTGTTCATCTTTGCTATGATACACGCCACCTCTAAGCATCCATTGAATGCCTCAAAACAAAATTGGAGTCTTGAGGCATCTTTAGCTTTTAGGGGTGCCAGGCCTATATGTAGTTCCAAAGACTTGGGAGGCTTATGGATCAGTGTTTGTTCCTCCTTGGTCTCCCCCTGAGGTGTGCAGATGGATAAACTTGTTTGTCATTTGCACAAATTGATCAAATCTAGCCCTAATGCACAATCTGCCTTGCCAAGACAGTTTGCAGCAAGGCATGTTGCAGCTGTCATAACTCCTAGCTCAGGTGGAGTTAGATGGAGTTCTTGGACATTTTGGAAAGCCCTTATGTGACACAACACATGTGTGATCATAGTTTGTCTTGAAACTTTTTGGATCCAAGTGAAAAATGCCCCTACATTTTGAAAAAAAGAAAGACAGATTCTGACTTTGTGAAAATTTCACAAGTGTTGGAAAAAGTGACATTTCATGTTTTCAGGCATTTTGATCACTCCATAACTAAAAATCCATGAAGAATTGGAATGAGGTGTAGTTGACACTTTTAAAGTATGCCATGAGAGCTACAAATCAATCTTTGGATCATTCAAAATGGTTGTTTGGATCTCAAGTTATGATCCTTGGAAGTTGGTACCCTAGCCACTTTGTTCCATAACTTAGAAAAAAATTCTAAGTTTTTATGGTTACCCCTTTTACAAGTTATCCCACTTTATTTGATTTTTCTTGATGAATGATGATTCAAATCACATATTATCATTGTTTTAGGGTTAAATAACCATAATTGTGAAAATTCTCAAAAAGTCAAACTTGACTTTTGTGTACAGTTGACTTTTTATCAGATGAACTCTAAACTGTGCAATCCTTTGTGAAATAAAATCCTTGACCTAAATCAACCTTGATGGACATGTTCCATAGGTGTTATTGGGCATATTGAATCATGTCCCAGGGTTTGGGAGCATGTCTTGGTCAAAAGTCAAAGGTACAGTTGACTTTTTCTTCAAACCCCTAATGGTGGTCCAGATGAAATTGAAACTTGTAGATCAAGCTTCTTGGATCAATCCATTGTTGAAAATGGATCAATATGGTTTATTAGAGACCCTCAAATCATGTCTTGAGGTCTTGGCTCATGTTTTGTCCCAAAAGTTAACTTAGGGGTGAATTAGGTCAAGAAACCCTAATTCTTGATTTTTGGTGAAGGCATCCCCTGACGTCAAATTGACTGGATTATTGGGTTTATGAGGTCCCTTGGAGTATCTTGAGTTATATTTTGAAGCATTGGCTCATGCCCAGATGAAGATTTTCATCTGGAGGCCTCAGTCGATCAAAACCCTAATTTGGTGAAACTGACGATGCTGAGGATTAATCCACTTGGAATGCTGCAACCTTGTGCCTGATTCCTTATGTGGGAGTCCTCTTGATCCCTTATGAATGTTTGAGAGGTTATACAAGTTGAAGATCATGTCATTTCTTGAAGTTTCCTTTGTCTAAAAGCTCTGAGACGGCTTGAAACCCTAATCTTTGATAGTAGTAAATGCCCAAACATCTATGAGGAGATTGATTGAGGCATGTTGGTACATACATATTGTGATCATGATTTGCACAATGATGGGAAATCTTAATGGTCAAAATTTGGGGTATGACACCCTTTTGTAAATAAAAACCTTTTTGGGCCTCAGTCATTGTATAAGTCCCGATACGATCTTCAAAACAACGGTGCGATCACTGTTAAACCTCGGGCCTCTCTTTGAGTATAAGCCCCAATAATCTTTTCAAAAACAACTTCTCTTTTGATTTAGATTCAAATATACAGTTGTTATCAAAACTTTCTTTAATTTCTATAAACAACTAACAATACAGCATGGAAGCTTGCTCACCTGTAAGTCTTTATCAGGTTTCTTTTACATGCTTTAATATATATAACTGTATTGTGGGAAGTTGCTCCCCTGTAAGTCCTTCTTTCATATCCTTTTAAATACTTGTCATATATCCACTGTATATATACTAGTATATCTATTTAGAGTTTTCACCGGAAACTAGGTCTAGAACTAGGTAAAGCCAGTTGGTCACTCTTTAATACAGTCAAAACTAGATCCCCATAGGATTTCTGGATACAGTCTTGCCTTCTCTTGGGCTTAAACAATATGGAACAAAGAGAAAGGAAGTATTCTCGGTGAACCTTTTCTCAGACTATCACTATTAGAACTTGTCAAATAAATTCAGTTTGGGTGATTTTCTCAAAACCCGTTAGTGACTTGCATTGGAAGGTAAAATTGGAGTGAAAGAGGTGATTTTGAGGAAAGCATCAGTTTGGGTGCTTTGGTGTACTTAAACTGAGCAAAAATGAGCTCTATTTATAGTAGAGCAAGTTTGTTTTGCAAGCAATAGTGAATAGTGGCTGCAGCAGGCCTTTGGCCAATTGGATCATTTTGAAATCTCAAGTCTCCTATAGCCATTGACTAGAGGTTAGAGCACAGGCCTATGGTTCTTTGATTCAAGGATAAGGCTTGACTGAAGTGTTCATCTTTGCTATGATACACGCCACCTCTAAGCATCCATTGAATGCCTCAAAACAAAATTGGAGTCTTGAGGCATCTTTAGCTTTTAGGGGTGCCAGGCCTATATGTAGTTCCAAAGACTTGGGAGGCTTATGGATCAGTGTTTGTTCCTCCTTGGTCTCCCCCTGAGGTGTGCAGATGGATAAACTTGTTTGTCATTTGCACAAATTGATCAAATCTAGCCCTAATGCACAATCTGCCTTGCCAAGACAGTTTGCAGCAAGGCATGTTGCAGCTGTCATAACTCCTAGCTCAGGTGGAGTTAGATGGAGTTCTTGGACATTTTGGAAAGCCCTTATGTGACACAACACATGTGTGATCATAGTTTGTCTTGAAACTTTTTGGATCCAAGTGAAAAATGCCCCTACATTTTGAAAAAAAGAAAGACAGATTCTGACTTTGTGAAAATTTCACAAGTGTTGGAAAAAGTGACATTTCATGTTTTCAGGCATTTTGATCACTCCATAACTAAAAATCCATGAAGAATTGGAATGAGGTGTAGTTGACACTTTTAAAGTATGCCATGAGAGCTACAAATCAATCTTTGGATCATTCAAAATGGTTGTTTGGATCTCAAGTTATGATCCTTGGAAGTTGGTACCCTAGCCACTTTGTTCCATAACTTAGAAAAAAATTCTAAGTTTTTATGGTTACCCCCTTTTACAAGTTATCCCACTTTATTTGATTTTTCTTGATGAATGATGATTCAAATCACATATTATCATTGTTTTAGGGTTAAATAACCATAATTGTGAAAATTCTCAAAAAGTCAAACTTGACTTTTGTGTACAGTTGACTTTTTATGAGATGAACTCTAAACTGTGCAATCCCTTGTGAAATCAAATCCTTGACCTAAATCAACCTTGATGGACATGTTCCATAGGTGTTATTGGGCATATTGAATCATGTCCCAGGGTTTGGGAGCATGTCTTGGTCAAAAGTCAAAGGTACAGTTGACTTTTTCTTCAAACCCCTAATGGTGGTCCAGATGAAATTGAAACTTGTAGATCAAGCTTCTTGGATCAATCCATTGTTGAAAATGGATCAATATGGTTTATTAGAGACCCTCAAATCATGTCTTGAGGTCTTGGCTCATGTTTTGTCCCAAAAGTTAACTTAGGGGTGAATTAGGTCAAGAAACCCTAATTCTTGATTTTTGGTGAAGGCATCCCCTGACGTCAAATTGACTGGATTATTGGGTTTATGAGGTCCCTTGGAGTATCTTGAGTTATATTTTGAAGCATTGGCTCATGCCCAGATGAAGATTTTCATCTGGAGGCCTCAGTCGATCAAAACCCTAATTTGGTGAAACTGACGATGCTGAGGATTAATCCACTTGGAATGCTGCAACCTTGTGCCTGATTCCTGATGTGGGAGTCCTCTTGATCCCTTATGAATGTTTGAGAGGTTATACAAGTTGAATATCATGTCATTTCTTGAAGTTTCCTTTGTCTAAAAGCTCTGAGACGGCTTGAAACCCTAATCTTTGATAGTAGTAAATGCCCAAACATCTATGAGGAGATTGATTGAGGCATGTTGGTACATACATATTGTGATCATGATTTGCACAATGATGGGAAATCTTAATGGTCAAAATTTGGGGTATGACACCCTTTTGTAAATAAAAACCTTTTTGGGCCTCAGTCATTGTATAAGTCCCGATACGATCTTCAAAACAACGGTGCGATCACTGTTAAACCTCGGGCCTCTCTTTGAGTATAAGCCCCAATAATCTTTTCAAAAACAACTTCTCTTTTGATTTAGATTCAAATATACAGTTGTTATCAAAACTTTCTTTAATTTCTATAAACAACTAACAATACAGCATGGAAGCTTGCTCACCTGTAAGTCTTTATCAGGTTTCTTTTACATGCTTTAATATATATAACTGTATTGTGGGAAGTTGCTCCCCTGTAAGTCCTTCTTTCATATCCTTTTAAATACTTGTCATATATCCACTGTATATATACTAGTATATCTATTTAGAGTTTTCACCGGAAACTAGGTCTAGAACTAGGTAAAGCCAGTTGGTCACTCTTTAATACAGTCAAAACTAGATCCCCATAGGATTTCTGGATACAGTCTTGCCTTCTCTTGGGCTTAAACAATATGGAACAAAGAGAAAGGAAGTATTCTCGGTGAACCTTTTCTCAGACTATCACTATTAGAACTTGTCAAATAAATTCAGTTTGGGTGATTTTCTCAAAACCCGTTAGTGACTTGCATTGGAAGGTAAAATTGGAGTGAAAGAGGTGATTTTGAGGAAAGCATCAGTTTGGGTGCTTTGGTGTACTTAAACTGAGCAAAAATGAGCTCTATTTATAGTAGAGCAAGTTTGTTTTGCAAGCAATAGTGAATAGTGGCTGCAGCAGGCCTTTGGCCAATTGGATCATTTTGAAATCTCAAGTCTCCTATAGCCATTGACTAGAGGTTAGAGCACAGGCCTATGGTTCTTTGATTCAAGGATAAGGCTTGACTGAAGTGTTCATCTTTGCTATGATACACGCCACCTCTAAGCATCCATTGAATGCCTCAAAACAAAATTGGAGTCTTGAGGCATCTTTAGCTTTTAGGGGTGCCAGGCCTATATGTAGTTCCAAAGACTTGGGAGGCTTATGGATCAGTGTTTGTTCCTCCTTGGTCTCCCCCTGAGGTGTGCAGATGGATAAACTTGTTTGTCATTTGCACAAATTGATCAAATCTAGCCCTAATGCACAATCTGCCTTGCCAAGACAGTTTGCAGCAAGGCATGTTGCAGCTCTCATAACTCCTAGCTCAGGTGGAGTTAGATGGAGTTCTTGGACATTTTGGAAAGCCCTTATGTGACACAACACATGTGTGATCATAGTTTGTCTTGAAACTTTTTGGATCCAAGTGAAAAATGCCCCTACATTTTGAAAAAAAGAAAGACAGATTCTGACTTTGTGAAAATTTCACAAGTGTTGGAAAAAGTGACATTTCATGTTTTCAGGCATTTTGATCACTCCATAACTAAAAATCCATGAAGAATTGGAATGAGGTGTAGTTGACACTTTTAAAGTATGCCATGAGAGCTACAAATCAATCTTTGGATCATTCAAAATGGTTGTTTGGATCTCAAGTTATGATCCTTGGAAGTTGGTACCCTAGCCACTTTGTTCCATAACTTAGAAAAAAATTCTAAGTTTTTATGGTTACCCCTTTTACAAGTTATCCCACTTTATTTGATTTTTCTTGATGAATGATGATTCAAATCACATATTATCATTGTTTTAGGGTTAAATAACCATAATTGTGAAAATTCTCAAAAAGTCAAACTTGACTTTTGTGTACAGTTGACTTTTTATCAGATGAACTCTAAACTGTGCAATCCTTTGTGAAATAAAATCCTTGACCTAAATCAACCTTGATGGACATGTTCCATAGGTGTTATTGGGCATATTGAATCATGTCCCAGGGTTTGGGAGCATGTCTTGGTCAAAAGTCAAAGGTACAGTTGACTTTTTCTTCAAACCCCTAATGGTGGTCCAGATGAAATTGAAACTTGTAGATCAAGCTTCTTGGATCAATCCATTGTTGAAAATGGATCAATATGGTTTATTAGAGACCCTCAAATCATGTCTTGAGGTCTTGGCTCATGTTTTGTCCCAAAAGTTAACTTAGGGGTGAATTAGGTCAAGAAACCCTAATTCTTGATTTTTGGTGAAGGCATCCCCTGACGTCAAATTGACTGGATTATTGGGTTTATGAGGTCCCTTGGAGTATCTTGAGTTATATTTTGAAGCATTGGCTCATGCCCAGATGAAGATTTTCATCTGGAGGCCTCAGTCGATCAAAACCCTAATTTGGTGAAACTGACGATGCTGAGGATTAATCCACTTGGAATGCTGCAACCTTGTGCCTGATTCCTGATGTGGGAGTCCTCTTGATCCCTTATGAATGTTTGAGAGGTTATACAAGTTGAAGATCATGTCATTTCTTGAAGTTTCCTTTGTCTAAAAGCTCTGAGACGGCTTGAAACCCTAATCTTTGATAGTAGTAAATGCCCAAACATCTATGAGGAGATTGATTGAGGCATGTTGGTACATACATATTGTGATCATGATTTGCACAATGATGGGAAATCATAATGGTCAAAATTTGGGGTATGACACCCTTTTGTAAATAAAAACCTTTTTGGGCCTCAGTCATTGTATAAGTCCCGATACGATCTTCAAAACAACGGTGCGATCACTGTTAAACCTCGGGCCTCTCTTTGAGTATAAGCCCCAATAATCTTTTCAAAAACAACTTCTCTTTTGATTTAGATTCAAATATACAGTTGTTATCAAAACTTTCTTTAATTTCTATAAACAACTAACAATACAGCATGGAAGCTTGCTCACCTGTAAGTCTTTATCAGGTTTCTTTTACATGCTTTAATATATATAACTGTATTGTGGGAAGTTGCTCCCCTGTAAGTCCTTCTTTCATATCCTTTTAAATACTTGTCATATATCCACTGTATATATACTAGTATATCTATTTAGAGTTTTCACCGGAAACTAGGTCTAGAACTAGGTAAAGCCAGTTGGTCACTCTTTAATACAGTCAAAACTAGATCCCCATAGGATTTCTGGATACAGTCTTGCCTTCTCTTGGGCTTAAACAATATGGAACAAAGAGAAAGGAAGTATTCTCGGTGAACCTTTTCTCAGACTGTCACTATTAGAACTTGTCAAATAAATTCAGTTTGGGTGATTTTCTCAAAACCCGTTAGTGACTTGCATTGGAAGGCAAAATTGGAGTGAAAGAGGTGATTTTGAGGAAAGCATCAGTTTGGGTGCTTTGGTGTACTTAAACTGAGCAAAAATGAGCTCTATTTATAGTAGAGCAAGTTTGTTTTGCAAGCAATAGTGAATAGTGGCTGCAGCAGGCCTTTGGCCAATTGGATCATTTTGAAATCTCAAGTCTCCTATAGCCATTGACTAGAGGTTAGAGCACAGGCCTATGGTTCTTTGATTCAAGGATAAGGCTTGACTGAAGTGTTCATCTTTGCTATGATACACGCCACCTCTAAGCGTCCATTGAATGCCTCAAAACAAAATTGGAGTCTTGAGGCATCTTTAGCTTTTAGGGGTGCCAGGCCTATATGTAGTTCCAAAGACTTGGGAGGCTTATGGATCAGTGTTTGTTCCTCCTTGGTCTCCCCCTGAGGTGTGCAGATGGATAAACTTGTTTGTCATTTGCACAAATTGATCAAATCTAGCCCTAATGCACAATCTGCCTTGCCAAGACAGTTTGCAGCAAGGCATGTTGCAGCTCTCATAACTCCTAGCTCAGGTGGAGTTAGATGGAGTTCTTGGACATTTTGGAAAGCCCTTATGTGACACAACACATGTGTGATCATAGTTTGTCTTGAAACTTTTTGGATCCAAGTGAAAAATGCCCCTACATTTTGAAAAAAAGAAAGACAGATTCTGACTTTGTGAAAATTTCACAAGTGTTGGAAAAAGTGACATTTCATGTTTTCAGGCATTTTGATCACTCCATAACTAAAAATCCATGAAGAATTGGAATGAGGTGTAGTTGACACTTTTAAAGTATGCCATGAGAGCTACAAATCAATCTTTGGATCATTCAAAATGGTTGCTTGGATCTCAAGTTATGATCCTTGGAAGTTGGTACCCTAGCCACTTTGTTCCATAACTTAGAAAAAAATTCTAAGTTTTTATGGTTACCCCTTTTACAAGTTATCCCACTTTATTTGATTTTTCTTTATGAATGATGATTCAAATCACATATTATCATTGTTTTAGGGTTAAATAACCATAATTGTGAAAATTCTCAAAAAGTCAAACTTGACTTTTGTGCACAGTTGACTTTTTATGAGATGAACTCTAAACTGTGCAATCCCTTGTGAAATCAAATCCTTGACCTAAATCAACCTTGATGGACATGTTCCATAGGTGTTATTGGGCATATTGAATCATGTCCCAGGGTTTGGGAGCATGTCTTGGTCAAAAGTCAAAGGTACAGTTGACTTTTTCTTCAAACCCCTAATGGTGGTCCAGATGAAATTGAAACTTGTAGATCAAGCTTCTTGGATCAATCCATTGTTGAAAATGGATCAATAGGGTTTATTAGAGACCCTCAAATCATGTCTTGAGGTCTTGGCTCATGTTTTGTCCCAAAAGTTAACTTAGGGGAGAATTAGGTCAAGAAACCCTAATTCTTGATTTTTGGTGAAGGCATCCCCTGACGTCAAATTGACTGGATTATTGGGTTTATGAGGTCCCTTGGAGTATCTTGAGTTATATTTTGAAGCATTGGCTCATGCCCAGATGAAGATTTTTATCTGGAGGCCTCAGTCGATCAAAACCCTAATTTGGTGAAACTGACGATGCTGAGGATTAATCCACTTGGAATGCTGCAACCTTGTGCCTGATTCCTGATGTGGGAGTCCTCTTGATCCCTTATGAATGTTTGAGAGGTTATACAAGTTGAAGATCATGTCATTTCTTGAAGTTTCCTTTGTCTAAAAGCTCTGAGACGGCTTGAAACCCTAATCTTTGATAGTAGTGAATGCCTAAACATCTATGAGGAGATTGATTGAGGCATGTTGGTACATACATATTGTGATCATGATTTGCACAATGATGGGAAATCTTAATGGTCAAAATTTAGGGTATGAAACCCTTTTGTAAATAGAAACCTTTTTGGGCCTCAGTCATTGTATAAGTCCCGATACGATCTTCAAAACAACGGTGCGATCACTGTTAAACCTCGGGCCTCTCTTTGAGTATAAGCCCCAATAATCTTTTCAAAAACAACTTCTCTTTTGATTTAGATTCAAATATACAGTTGTTATCAAAACTTTCTTTAATTTCTATAAACAACTAACAATACAGCATGGAAGCTTGCTCACCTGTAAGTCTTTATCAGGTTTCTTTTACATGCTTTAATATATATAACTGTATTGTGGGAAGTTGCTCCCCTGTAAGTCCTTCTTTCATATCCTTTTAAATACTTGTCATATATGCACTGTATATATACTAGTATATCTATTTAGAGTTTTCACCGGAAACTAGGTGTAGAACTAGGTAAAGCCAGTTGGTCACTCTTTAATACAGTCAAAACTAGATCCCCATAGGATTTCTGGATACAGTCTTGCCTTCTCTTGGGCTTAAACAATATGGAACAAAGAGAAAGGCAGTATTCTCGGTGAACCTTTTCTCAGACTGTCACTATTAGAACTTGTCAAATAAATTCAGTTTGGGTGATTTTCTCAAAACCCGTTAGTGACTTGCATTGGAAGGCAAAATTGGAGTGAAAGAGGTGATTTTGAGGAAAGCATCAGTTTGGGTGCTTTGGTGTACTTAAACTTAGAAAAAATGAGCTCTATTTATAGTAGAGCAAGTTTGTTTTGCAAGCAATAGTGAATAGTGGCTGCAGCAGGCCTTTGGCCAATTGGATCATTTTGAAATCTCAAGTCTCCTATAGCCATTGACTAGAGGTTAGAGCACAGGCCTATGGTTCTTTGATTCAAGGATAAGGCTTGACTGAAGTGTTCATCTTTGCTATGATACACGCCACCTCTAAGCATCCATTGAATGCCTCAAAACAAAATTGGAGTCTTGAGGCATCTTTAGCTTTTAGGGGTGCCAGGCCTATATGTAGTTCCAAAGACTTGGGAGGCTTATGGATCAGTGTTTGTTCCTCCTTGGTCTCCCCCTGAGGTGTGCAGATGGATAAACTTGTTTGTCATTTGCACAAATTGATCAAATCTAGCCTTAATGCACAATCTGCCTTGCCAAGACAGTTTGCAGCAAGGCATGTTGCAGCTGTCATAACTCCTAGCTCAGGTGGAGTTAGATGGAGTTCTTGGACATTTTGGAAAGCCCTTATGTGACACAACACATGTGTGATCATAGTTTGTCTTGAAACTTTTTGGATCCAAGTGAAAAATTCCCCTACATTTTGAAAAAAAGAAAGACAGATTCTGACTTAGTGAAAATTTCACAAGTGTTGGAAAAAGTGACATTTCATGTTTTCAGGCATTTTGATCACTCCATAACTAAAAATCCATGAAGAATTGGAATGAGGTGTAGTTGACACTTTTAAAGTATGCCATGAGAGCTACAAATCAATCTTTGGATCATTTAAAATGGTTGTTTGGATCTCAAGTTATGATCCTTGGAAGTTGGTACCCTAGCCACTTTGTTCCATAACTTAGAAAAAAATTCTAAGTTTTTATGGTTACCCCTTTTACAAGTTATCCCACTTTATTTGATTTTTCTTGATGAATGATGATTCAAATCACATATTATCATTGTTTTAGGGTTAAATAACCATAATTGTGAAAATTCTCAAAAAGTCAAACTTGACTTTTGTGTACAGTTGACTTTTTATCAGATGAACTCTAAACTGTGCAATCCTTTGTGAAATCAAATCCTTGACCTAAATCAACCTTGATGGACATGTTCCATAGGTGTTATTGGGCATATTGAATCATGTCCCAGGGTTTGGGAGCATGTCTTGGTCAAAAGTCAAAGGTACAATTGACTTTTTCTTCAAAACCCTAATGGTGGTCCAAATGAAATTGAAACTTGTAGATCAAGCTTCTTGGATCAATCCATTGTTGAAAATGGATCAATAGGGTTTATTAGAGACCCTCAAATCATGTCTTGAGGTCTTGGCTCATGTTTTGTCACAAAAGTTAACTTAGGGGTGAATTAGGTCAAGAAACCCTAATTCCTGATTTTTGGTGAAGGCATCCCCTGTCGTCAAATTGACTGGATTATTGGGTTTATGAGGTCCCTTGGAGTATCTTGAGTTATATTTTGAAGCATTGGCTCATGCCCAGAAGAAGATTTTCATCTGGAGGCCTCAGTCGATCAAAACCCTAATTTGGTGAAACTGACGATGCTGAGGATGAATCCACTTGGAATGCTGCAACCTTGTGCCTGATTCCTGATGTGGGAGTCCTCTTGATCCCTTATCAATGTTTGAGAGGTTATACAAGCTGAAGATCATGTCATTTCTTGAAGGTTCCTTTGTCTAAAAGCTCTGAGACGGCTTGAAACCCTAATCTTTGATAGTAGTAAATGCCCAAACATCTATGAGGAGATTGATTGAGGCATGTTGGTACATACATATTGTGATGATGATTTGTACAATGATGGGAAATCTTAATGGTCAAAATTAAGGGTATGACACCCTTTTGTAAATAAAAACCTTTTTGGGCCTCAGTCATTGTATAAGTCCTGATACGATCTTCAAAAAAACGGTGCGATCACTGTTAAACCTCGGGCCTCTCTTTGAGTATAAGCCCCAATAATCTTTTCAAAAACAACTTCTCTTTTGATTTAGATTCAAATATACAGTTGTTATCAAAACTTTCTTTAATTTCTATAAACAATTAACAATACAGCATAGAAGCTTGCTCACCTGTAAGTCTTTATCAGTTTTCTTTTACATGCTTTAATATATATAACTGTATTGTGGGAAGTTGCTCCCCTGTAAGTCCTTCTTTCATATCCTTTTAAATACTTGTCATATATGCACTGTATATATACTAGTATATCTATTTAGAGTTTTCACCGGAAACTAGGTCTAGAACTAGGTAAAGCCAGTTGGTCACTCTTTAATACAGTCAAAACTAGATCCCCATAGGATTTCTGGATACAGTCTTGCCTTCTCTTGGGCTTAAACAATATGGAACAAAGAGAAAGGCAGTATTCTCGGTGAACCTTTTCTCAGACTGTCACTATTAGAACTTGTCAAATAAATTCAGTTTGGGTGATTTTCTCAAAACCCGTTAGTGACTTGCATTGGAAGGAAAAATTGGAGTGAAAGAGGTGATTTTGAGGAAAGCATCAGTTTGGGTGCTTTGGTGTACTTAAACTGAGCACAAATGAACTCTATTTATAGTAGAGCAAGTTTGTTTTGCAAGCAATAGTGAATAGTGGCTGCAGCAGGCCTTTGGCCAATTGGATCATTTTGAAATCTCAAGTCTCCTATAGCCATTGACTAGAGGTTAGAGCACAGGCCTATGGTTCTTTGATTCAAGGATAAGGCTTGACTAAAGTGTTCATCTTTGCTATGATACACGACACCTCTAAGCATTTATTGAATGCCTCAAAAAAAAATTGGAGTCTTGAGGCATCTTTAGCTTTTAGGGGTGCCAAGCCTATATGTAGTTCCAAAGACTTGGGAGGCTTATGGATCAGTGTTTGTACCTCCTTGGTCTCCCCCTGAGGCATGCAGATGGATAAAATTGTTTGTCATTTGCACAAATTGATCAAATCTAGCCCTAATGCATAATCTGCCTTGCCAAGACAGTTTGCAGCAAGGCATGTTGCAGCTGTCATAACTCCTAGCTCAGGTGGAGTTAGATGGAGTTCTTGGACATTTTGGAAAACCCTTATGTGACACAACACATGTGTGAACATAGTTTGTCTTGAAACTTTTTGGATCCAAGTGAAAAATGCCCCTACATTTTGAAAAAAAGAAAGACAGATTCTGACTTAGTGAAAATTTCACAAGTGTTGGAAAAAGTGACATTTCATGTTTTCAGGCATTTTGAACACTCCATAACTAAAAATCCATGAAGAATTGGAATGAGGTGTAGTTAACACTTTTAAAGTATGCCATGAGAGCTACAAATCAATCTTTGGATCATTCAAAATGGTTGCTTGGATCTCAAGTTATGATCCTTGGAAGTTGGTACCCTAGCCAATTTGTTCCATAACTTAGAAAAAAATTCTAAGTTTTTATGGTTACCCCTTTTACAAGTTATCCCACTTTCTTTGATTTTTCTTGATGAATGATGATTCAAATCACATATTATCATTGTTTTAGGGTTAAATAACCATAATTGTGAAAATTCTCAAAAAGTCAAACTTGACTTTTGTGCACAGTTGACTTTTTATCAGATGAACTCTAAACTGTGCAATCCTTTGTGAAATCAAATCCTTGACCTAAATCAACCTTGATGGACATGTTCCATAGGTGTTATTGGGCATATTGAATCATGTCCCAGGGTTTGGGAGCATGTCTTGGTCAAAAGTCAAAGGTACAGTTGACTTTTTCTTCAAAACCCTAATGGTGGTCCAGATGAAATTGAAACTTGTAGATCAAGCTTCTTGGATCAATCCATTGTTGAAAATGGATCAATAGGGTTTATTAGAGACCCTCAAATCATGTCTTGAGGTCTTGGCTCATGTTTTGTCCCAAAAGTTAACTTAGGGGTGAATTAGGTCAAGAAACCCAAATTCCTGATTTTTGGTGAAGGCATCCCCTGACGTCAAATTGACTGGATTATTGGGTTTATGAGGTCCCTTGGAATATCTTGAGTTATATTTTGAAGCATTGGCTCATGCCCAGAAGAAGATTTTCATCTGGAGGCCTCAGTCGATCAAAACCCTAATTTGGTGAAACTGACGATGCTGAGGATTAATCCACTTGGAATGCTGCAACCTTGTGCCTGATTCCTGATGTGGGAGTCCTCTTGATCCCTTATGAATGTTTGAGAAGTTATAAAAGTTGAAGATCATGTCATTTCTTGAAGGTTCCTTTGTCTAAAAGCTTTGAGACGGCTTGAAACCCTAATCTTTGATAGTAGTAAATGCCCAAACATCTATGAGGAGATTGATTGAGGCATGTTGGTACATACATATTGTGATGATTATTTGCACAATTATGGGAAATCTTAATGGTCAAAATTTGGGGTATGACACCCTTTTGTAAATAAAAACCTTTTTGGGCCTCAGTCATTGTATATGTCCTGATACGATCTTCAAAAAAATGGTGCGATCACTGTTAAACCTCGGTCCTCTCTTTGAGTATAAGCCCCAATAATATTTTCAAAAACAACTTCTCTTTTGATTTAGATTCAAATATATAGTTGTTATCAAAACTTTTTTTAATTTCTATAAACAACTAACAATACAGCATGGAAGCTTGCTCACCTGTAAGTCTTTATCAGTTTTCTTTTACATGCTTTAATATATATAACTGTATTGTGGGAAGTTGCTCCCCTGTAAGTCCTTCTTTCATATCCTTTTAAATACTTGTCATATATCCACTGTATATATACTAGTATATCTATTTAGAGTTTTCACCGGAAACTAGGTCTAGAACTAGGTAAAGCCAGTTGGTCACTTTTTAATACAGTCAAAACTAGACCCCCATAGGACTTCTAGATACAGTCTTGCCTTCTCTTGGGCTTAAACAATATGGAACAAAGAGAAAGGCAGTATTCTCGGTGAACCTTTTCTCAGACTGTCACTATTAGAACTTGTCAAATAAATTCAGTTTGGGTGATTTTCTCAAAACCCGTTAGTGACTTGCATTGGAAGGAAAAATTGGAGTGAAAGAGGTGATTTTGAGGAAAGCATCAGTTTGGGTGCTTTGGTGTACTTAAACTGAGCACAAATAAGCTCTATTTATAGTAGAGCAAGTTTGTTTTGCAAGCAATAGTGAATAGTGGCTGCAGCAGGCCTTTGGCCAATTGGATCATTTTGAAATCTCAAGTCTCCTATAGCCATTGACTAGAGGTTAGAGCACAGGCCTATGGTTCTTTGATTCAAGGATAAGGCTTGACTGAAGTGTTCATCTTTGCTATGATACACGCCACCTCTAAGCATCCATTGAATGCCTCAAAACAAAATTGGAGTCTTGAGGCATCTTTAGCTTTTAGGGGTGCCAGGCCTATATGTAGTTCCAAAGACTTGGGAGGCTTATGGATCAGTGTTTGTTCCTCCTTGGTCTCCCCCTGAGGTGTGCATATGGATAAACTTGTTTGTCATTTGCACAAATTGATCAAATCTAGCCCTAATGCACAATCTGCCTTGCCAAGACAGTTTGCAGCAAGGCATGTTGCAGCTGTCATAACTCCTAGCTCATGTGGCGTTAGATGGAGTTCTTGGACATTTTGGAAAGCCCTTATGTGACACAACACATGTGTGATCATAGTTTGTCTTGAAACTTTTTGGATCCAAGTGAAAAATGCCCCTACATTTTGAAAAAAAGAAAGACAGATTCTGACTTAGTGAAAATTTCACAAGTGTTGGAAAAAGTGACATTTCATGTTTTCAGCCATTTTGATCACTCCATAACTAAAAATCCATGAAGAATTGGAATGAGGTGTAGTTGACACTTTTAAGGTATGCCATGAGAGCTACAAATCCATCTTTGGATCATTCAAAATGGTTGCTTGGATCTCAAGTTAAGATCCTTGGAATTTGGCACCCTATCCCACTTTCTTTGATTTTTCTGGATCAATGATGATTCAAATCACATATTATCATTGTTTTAAGGTTAAAGAACCATAATTGTGAAAAATCTTAAAAAGTAATACTTGTCTTTTGTGCACAGTTGACTTTTTATCAGATGAATTCCAAACTGTGCAATCCTTTATCAAATCAAGTCCTTGCCCTAAAACAACCTTGACGGACATGTTCCATAGGTGTTATAGGGCATATTGAATATTGTCCCGTGGTTTGGGAGCATGTCTTGGTCAAAAGTCATAGGTATAGTTGACTTTTTCTTCAAAATCCTAAGGGTGGTCCAGATGAAATTGAAACTTGTAGATCAAGCTTCTTGGATCAATCCATTGTTGAAAATGGATCAATGGGGTTTTTTAGAGACCCTCAAATCATGTCTCGAGGTCTTGGCTCATGTTTTATCCCAAAAGTCAACTTAGGGGTGAATTAGGTCAAGAAACCCTAATTCCTGATTTTTGGTGAAGGCATCCCCTGAGGTCAAATTGATTGGATGATTGGGTTTATGAGATCCCTTGGAGTATCTTGAGCTATATTTTGAAGCATTGGCTGATGCACAGATGAATATTTTCATCTGGAGGCCTCAGTCGATCAAAACTCTAATTTGGTGACACTGGCGATCCTGAGGCTTAATCCACTTGGAATGCTGCAACCTTGTGCCTGATTCCTGATGTGGGAGTCATCTTGATCCCTTATGAATGTTTAAGAGGTTATACAAGTTGAAGATCATGTCATTTCTTGATTGATCCTTTGTCTAAAAGCTCTGAGACGGCTTGAAACCCTAATCTTTGATAGTAGTGAATGCCCAAACATCTATGAGGAGATTGATTGAGGCATGTTGGTACATCTATATTGTGATGATGATTTGCACAATGATGGGAAATCTTAGTGGTCAAAATTTGGGGTATGACAGATGCCCCTATTTAATCTTCTTGATCCCGAAGGTGTGAATGGCGAAGGTATTCGGGCATTCGGGGTGCAAGATGATTAAATTTCGGAATACCCGAAATTTTGACACTGATTATGAATGGTAGTTTATGCTTTCATCTTCTTTTGCTATGCAATAATGCTTAGAAAAGGTAAAAACTTCCCCTCGATCCTGGTCTTCAGCCAGGGAACTGGTCTCAGTTGTTTTTTTTTTGTTTTTTTTTTGGACTAAACCTCCCTTCGATCCTGGTTTTCAGCCAGGGAACTGGTCTCAGTCTCTGATGTAAACTTCCCATCGATCCTGGTTTCCTACCAAGGAACTGGTCTTAGTTTCTGATGTAAACTTCCCCTCGATCCTGTTTTCCTACCAGGGAACTGGTCCCAGTTTCTGATGTAAACTTCCCCTCGATCCTGGTTTCCTACCAAGGAACTGGTCTCAGTTTCTTTTGTCAATAAACTTTCTTGACAAGAAACGCTATTCGTAGCGGTTTTTCCTCAAACTTCTTGCCGAATTTCTTTGGGAGATGCCATTTGATGGGAAAAAGTTTTGATGCCAGACTTGTTGGGGAACCCATTGGTCTGAGCTGTAGAGGTGTTCAAATTTCTCTGGTTGAAGACGCCATTTGTCTGCTCTACTGGGGAAAACGATTCTCTTGAGAGACTGCTTTCTGCTTGGGGATATTACATCATACTTTTCTTTGAAACCTTCTTGAAGAAATGCCATACAATGTACCCCAATTTTGAGGTGCTGCTAACTTCATTAACATTGATTTTCTAGAGAGAAGAATCAATGTGTTGCTGAGAGTCTTTGGTTGAGAAGCTTTCTCTGGGATTTTCCTTAATCTGAGAAAGCGAAGATATCATCTTCAATGGCGAGGAGTGACGTTTTTCGAAAGTTTGCTTGCTTTTCAGAGGTTCAAGTTATCAAACTGGTCGATGACCGTCTCTAATCCAAAAATAAACTGGGAGAGAGATTGCTTAGATGATTCACTTCCTAACAAGGAAGGATCTGACAACTTGATTGAGAAGACTTTTATCACTAGGGCGTAAGACCGACTAGAGTGATAGTGATGCAATATGAATATGAATGTAAATCAATAATGCATGATGTATGTATGTATATGCTGACAAAACTGATGCGACATACACACTAGTGGATGAACACGACTGGATACTCGGCCACTGCAGGGGATGACAAGTATCAATTGTCCGAAAGTAGCAATTCTGCCTTGCTTAGGAGAGATAGTCCCCGTGGGGAAAAATGTTGGTCGGGCTTAAGAGATAAGAACTCTGCCGGGGGTGTCATATGAAACACGGTCTCTGACACAGTTGTTCCCTCATTCCGGTGTACTGGTGTAGAAGGAGTACTTTGATTCTGCACTTTGAAGTTTAATTGCTTCTGTTGAAGTGATCGATGTTCTTTCGATGTTCAACAGTCAAAAGAAATTGCCATCTTTATTTAAAAGCAGAAAGAAAATTTTTTTGTTTTATTTCAAGAATGGTTGATCATATTAAAAACATCATTCTGTAAAGCTAAAACAAATTAGAATTACAAACAAAAGCACTAGGGCTCAAACTTTATTGATAGGAAGGAAATCAGCCAAGCACGTGATTCCATAGAGTATTTACAAAGTTGAAAAATGGTAATTTAAGGGAACAGGACTACATTGAAACATAACGACCGTTATCCTCCTACCAACTTTGAATTTCGGGCATCCTGAGCTTCTGTCGAAGATGACCTTGACAGGAGTTTTCCCGATGGATGGCATTACTGCTGCTGGGGGATTTTCCCCTTTGTTGGACGTAGTTACTTGCCATTATCCCTAACTTTTGCCTGGATTGTACTTTGATATTTCCAATCCACCTGGATGATTTTTGATTATGTCTCTAATTTTTTCCTGGACGGCCCTTTCGGGTTTTCAATTCACCGAGACATTTTTTTTTTATTTAGGTGAAGTATTTCTTGACTACATCAACATTTGTGGGGTAGGAAAATTCCTCTCTGTCCATGGTTGCGAGTCTCAAGGCGCTGCCGGAGAAGGCTTTCTTGACCACATAAGGGTCGTCATAACTCCGGGTCCATTTGCCCCGGGAATTGGTGAGAAATGATTGTATCTTCTTGAGCTCAAGGTCTCCTTTTCTGAAGATGCGAGGTCAGCCATTTTTGTCAAACGCCTTCTTCATCCTTTGTTGATACAACTGACCATGGCATAGTGCCGTTATTCACTTTTCTTCGATTAGGTTCAGTTCGCCATGTCTGTTTTGACACCATTCAGCTTCTGTTAACTTAGCTTCCATCAATACCTGGATTGATGGGATCTCTACCTCTATGGGGAGCACTGCCTCCATGCCATATAGTAGAGAGAAATGGGTTTCCCCCGTTGAAGTACGGACAGATGTACGAAAACTGTGAAGAGCAAAGGGTAACATCTCGTGCCCGTCTTTGTAGGTTACAACCATCTTTTGAACGATCTTTTTGATGTTCTTGTTAGCCGCTTCTACCGCTCCGTTCATCTTGGGTCGGTAGGGAGACGAGTTATGGTGTTCGATCTTGAACTCAGCACACAACCCTTTCATCATCTTATTGTTCAAGTTAGATCCATTATCAGTAATGATCTGGCTTGGAACACCATAACGGCAAATGATATTGTTTTTGATAAATCGGACCACCACCTGTCGGGTTACATTGGCGTATGACGCTGCTTCAACCCACTTGGTGAAGTAATCAATGGCTACCAGGATGAACCGATGCCCGTTTGAAGCCTTGGGCTCAATCATGCCAATCATGTCGATTCCCCATGTGGAAAAAGGCCATGGGGAAGAGAGAACTTTAAGATGCATTGGTGGTACATGGATTTTGTCTGAGTATATCTGACACTTGTGACACTTCCTCATGTACTTGTAGCAGTCGGATTCCATGGTCAACCAGTAGTACCCTGCTTTTAGAATTTTTCTCGCCACTGTGTGTCCGTTGGCATGAGTGCCAAAGGATCCTTCGTGAATTTCTTTTATCAGCATGTTTGCTTCTAGTCTGTCTATGCATCGGAGCAAGACCATGTTAAAATTTATCTTATAGAGTGTATCACCGCTCAGGAAGAAGTTGTCTGCCAGTCTTCTGAGGGTCTTTCTGTCTTTTCTGGATGCCCTAGGTGGGTACTCTTGTTTCTGAAGGAAGCATTTGATATCGTGATACCAAGATTTGTCGTCTATGACTGCTTTAATCGCGAAGATGTAGGCGGGCCTTTCTAGGCGCATTATGTCGATCTTAGGTATGTCATTCCATTGACCTACACTAATCATGGAAGAGAGAGCGGCTAACGCATCAGCCATGTGATTCTCCTCACGAGGGATATGATGAAACTCAATTCTGTTGAAGAAGGGTAACAACCTTCTTAGGTAATCTTTGTAAGGAATCAGTCCTGATTGGTATGTGTTCCAATCTCCTTTGATCTAATTGATAACTAAGGCAGAGTCGCCATATACATCCAAGTTCTTGATCCTTAAATCAATCGCTTCTTCGAGACCCATGATACAAGCTTCGTATTCGCCCTCGTTGTTTGTGCACTTGAATGTCAATCGGGCAGTGAAAGGAATATGGGTACCCTGAGGTATTATGATGATTGCCCCAATTCCGTTTCCGTAATGATTAGCAGCTCTGTCAAAGATAAGTCCCCATTGGGAACCTTGTTCTGGCCCTTCATTGGGTAGCGGTTCATCGCAATCTTTCATTTTCAAATACATGACATCTTCATCTGGGAAGTCAAATCCGACTGATTCCTGATTGTCAATCGGTTAATGAGCCAAATGATCAGCTAAAACACTTCCCTTAATGGCTTTCTGAGCATGGTACTCGATGTCATATTCTGATAACAACATCTGCCAACGGGCAATCCTTCCCGTGAGAGCAGGCTTCTCAAAGACGTACTTGATCGGATCCATTTCAGAGATTAACCAAGTAATGTGACAAATTATATACTGGCGAAGATGTTTGGTTGCCCAAGCCAGAGCACAACAAGTTTTGTCAAGCATAGTGTACCGAGTCTCACAGTCGGTGAATTTCTTGTTCAAATAGTAAATGGCAGACTCTTTCCTTTTTGTTTCATCTTGTTGACCAAGTACATAACCCATAGAGTCTTCCAAAACTGTTAAGTAAATGATCAGTGGTCTTCCTTCCACTGGAGGTGATAGAATTGGTGGATTCAATAGGTATTCCTTGATACTGTCGAAGGCGGTTTGACAGTCTTCTGTCCAAACATAGTCCTGATTCTTTTTGAGTAATTTTAAAATCGGTGCACATGTCGCGGTCATGAGGAATATAAATCTGGAAATGTATTTCAAACGCCCTAAGAATCCCCTGACTTGTTTCTCAGTCTTTGGAGAAGGCATTTCTTGAATGGCCTTGACCTTATTAGGATCAACCTGAATTCCTTTCTGGCTGACGATGAACCCTAAAAGTTTTCCTGAGCAGACACCGAATATGCACTTATTGGGATTTAACCGGAGTCTGTACTTTCTCAATCGCTCGAATAGTTTTGACAACGGGTCACATGCTCCTCTTCTGTGTTAGATTTAGAAATCATATCATCGACATATACCTCGATTTCTTTGTGTATTATGTCATGAAATAGAGTAGTCATGGCCCTTTGATAGGTTGCCTCGACGTTCTTTAAACCGAAGGGCATTACCTTGTAGAAAAAAGTGCCCCATGGGGTGATGAAGGAAGTTTTCTCCATGTCTTTCAGCGCCATTTTTATTTGATTATAGCCCGAGAATCCATCCATATAGGAGAAGACTTTGAATTTCGTTGTACTGTCTACCAGCATGTCTATGTGTGGTAAGGGAAAGCCATCCTTTGGACTTGCTTTGTTCAGATCCCTGTAGTCTACACACATTCTGACCTTTCCGTCCTTTTTCGGAACTGGTACTATGTTGGCTAACCATTGAGGATATTCTGATGTGGCGAGGAAACCCGCGTCAATCTGTTTCTGTACTTCCTCTTTGATTTTGATGGCCATGTCTGGATGAGTCCGTCTTAGTCTTTGTTTCGCTGGAGGACATTCTGATCTTAACGGTAGATGATGTTCCACGATGCTGGTATCCAACCCTGGCATGTCCTGATAGGACCAAGCGAATACATCGGGAAAGTCTTTGAGAAGCTTTATCAAACATTCTTTGACAGTCGGACTGAGCAGGGCTCCAATCTTGACTTCTTTTCTCTCTTCCTCTGAGCCCAAGTTGACCGTTTCCAACGGCTCTTTGTGAGGTTTAATGGACTTTTCCTCTTGTATGAGTAATCGGGAGATCTCCTCTGGAATTTCTTCATCATCTTCTTCTTCAGCCTCAAATACCGGGAATTCAAAGTTGGGAGAAGGCATTGGATCGTATATTTTAATGGGGTTTAAAACAAGCAATCTGCATGACGTGATGATTGTTTTTAGAAGAGATAGAGAGAATGCAAGAGCGCGTGCAGTGTATTTTTTGAAAACTGCTTGTTTTTATTATTTGAGTTGTTTTTTAGGATTACCATTGTCTGAAAAAGCGAAAAGAGAAACAGCAATAAATGCAGAAATTACATAATGAAGTTATTTTATTTATGATTTTGTCGATTATTGAAACTACAGCCCTATAAAACAAAACTCTGTCACTTTGGGCAAAGCGAAGAGGGACATTTACAAAAAGTGAGCCCTATAAAAACATCCATTTCACCCGGGCAAGGTGAAAGGTTAAGATAAAGACGACAATTACTTCGACTGATGAACAACTTTCAGAACGTTGACAGCAACCCATTGGCGGCGAACTCCTCGGTGAATCACAAAGTCTGGTACTTTCTTTCTCGGCTTGTCTTTAGAAATAACGTTAATTTCTGGTGAGTGGGATCGTTAGAATCTGTCTCCCAGGCAGAGTTGTCGTAGGAGGATTCCTCAATTGTATCTTGCCTGGTGTTTGCACTCTCAGGTATATCTCCCCATCTAGTTGGCTGGATGTCCTTGAGCCTGATACGAGAGCTTTCCAGAGCAGTGTACTTAACCAGGAAATCGAATTTGCCACTCGGTTAACCTAAGGTGTCCCACACTTTTTTGGAACTGAAGGAGTAATCTCTCTCGATGATGTTGACCTCGGAAAAAGCATAGTTGATGAACTCTAGTCCGGCAAGCTTTACAAATTTATCGTTGTGCTGTATATTTTCAAAATCCCCTGAGTGTTGATCCTGTGATTCGGTGGGGACACATGTATTCTTTTCAATGATGCTCAGCTGATAAGCATCGTTAGGCTGACTCTTTTGCCCCAAGTCTCCTGGGTACGGCTGCCAGATAGGCAGGCCATCCATTGGGCCATAATAGTCATGGTCAAAGTTGTCTTTCATCAAAGTGTCCTCCTCTAATGAGTATGGCGGAGCACGGCATCCTTCCAGATCATAATCTCCGTATATCATCTTGACATCTGACCTTGGTATATATCGAACTCTGTGCGGGATAGCAAAATGGCGTAGTCACCTCTCCCTGAGACATATAACCGTCCTCGTTAAGGTAGGACTTCCATTCTTCATCTGTATTGGAGGAATCTCCCTCGTTGATGGTATGTACTTCTTGAGACACTGGTGAAGGAAACCTCCACCGCGGAAGAAGTTTTGAATGGGATGAAGACTCTCATCGTTAGTAGCTATCCTGGCACAGGTTGAAGAAAAACCAAGACCCTTCTTTGTTTTGTTATCAGTAGGAATGACAAGCTGCCCCAATCCCTTTGCATTGTTACTTTTAATTACTTCGAGAGCATCTTTGTACGAGGAAATCGACGTTTCTCTTTCTGATTGATTGTCGTTGCTCACCGAAAGTGCTTGGAACTGGGTTCCTACAACCTCTTCTGGTTCTACACAAGTGGACGACGATAAGTTACTCACGATCAAGGCTTGCTCTCTGCAACCTGTGACTAGTTGGTCATTCTTGACAAACTTTAGCTTCTGGTGAAGTGTCGAAGTGACTGCCCCAGGCTCGTGTATCCAAGATCTTCCCAATAAACAATTGTATGTTGCTCGGATGTCCATGACCTGGAAAGTGACTAGGATAGTGTGAGGACGGATAGTTATGGGAAGGTCGACTTCGCCGATAACTGTTTCCTGGTATCTGTCAAATACTTTGACGGTGACCTCACTGCCTCTCATCGGAGATCCTTTGAATGATAGTCACATCAATGTAGACTTTAGTATTACATTTAGAGCTGATCTGGTGTCTACCAGTAGGCTGGCTAAAGCATCATCCTGGCAGTTGACTGTAATATTGAGTGCCATGTTATGATTTGGGCCCTCTTCTGGCAGTTCTTCATCACTGAATCCCAAGTTGTTGCAGGAAGTGATGTTGGAGATGATGCTGTCAAATTGTCTTATTGAATCATCTTGTTCCACAAAGGCTTGCTCTAAGACTTTCTGTAGAGCTTCCTTGTGAGCTTCGAAACTAAGTAAAAGTGATAGCACTGAGAGTTTTGAAGGAGTTTGCAACAGTTGATCAACAATGTTGTATTCGCTCTTCTGGATGAGCTTCAGCATCTCATCATTGTTCTTTGAATGGTCGGGATCACTAGATTGACCGACTGGTTAATCAGGAACTTCTGTCTGAGGTTCCTTTTCTCTGGTAGATTCTCCAACTCCTCGGTTGAAGATTCGACCACTCCGTGTTACTCGACTGATGTCTGCAATATTCACGACGGAGGGTAATGGAATTTCCTTTCCATTTTCAATTGTTGTTGCACCGTACTTATAAGGAATAACCTTAGTTGATTCATATGGTAACGGTCCCGGTAGATAGATAACTACAGGAGCCTTCTGATTCTTCTGACCATTGTAAGTAATTTCAATTAGTTCCTGGATGGGAACTTTCGATTCGTCAAGTAAATAGGATGATGGTACAAACATCTTTGGTCCTCTTATGATCAGAGATTATGACAACATATTTTATTCAATCAGTGACAAAGTCTGGTATCGAATTGGTTGACCTAGAACTTGGACACGGTCGAATCTCTTTGTGGTCCAACTGACTCTGAAGGGCTGCTCGCACGAGGTAACATCCTTGATTATCTTCAGAGAAAACTCTACAATGTTCATAGTTGTGTGGTGGCACCTGGCCCGTCCGCTCTGTATGCAGTGTAACCTCACTAGGTCTGTTTCTAATGATCGAACATCCTGACTTTGATGCCTAGTAGGGTTACCATTAATCATACTGACTTGTTGTGTGTCTTCGTCTAAATAGATCAGAAGCCACCAGTAATTTAACAAGTGTTGTAAAGTTCTTTGAACGAGAGTGCATCCTTGGTCGCTCTCACGACATCCCTTACAGTTCTGATAATTATGCGAAGTCAAAAAACTGAGCTGGACTTGCTTAGCATGTAATTCCACCAAGCTAGTATTCATCAAGCAAATATCAAAGATTTGAATCATATTCACTTGATACTGATTTCTATCACGGTAATCCTGAATCCATCCAAGATCCATCTGACGCTGGAGGGTCTCTTATACAAAAGAGCATCCCTGATTGTTTACCGAGTAGATCAGACAGGAATCATAATCGTGCCGTGGCAGATTATGATGTTGGCTTTGCCTTGAGTGCATTGCCACCAAGTTGACATTCATCACCAAGATATTTTGCTTTTGAATGATGTTGGAATTCGTACAAGTCATGTTGACTTCACGGATTCGGTGATCCTGGATCCATCCGAGATCCAACTGTTCCTGTAGAGCTGATTGCACCACAGAACATCCTTGATTGTTTTTAGAGCAGATATCACACTAGTGATAGTTATGAGATGGTACATGCCCATATCCTCTATGTCTGCGATGCATTTTTACCAGGTTGTCCTTCAATAAGAGTACATCATAAATTTGATAGTTGTGGTTAGACTCTCCCTCTATCAAATTTACTGCAGCTTTCTCATGTTGAGGCAGCGGGTTTGTCTGGACATTTGGATTCGTATCCTTGAAGGATAAGACCCCGCTCCTAACAAGCTTCTGTACATAAGATTTGAAGCTGAGACAGTTTTCTATGTTATGCCCCGGTCCTCCTTGATGGTAAGGGCAAGTCTGATCCGCTTTGAACCAAAAAGGTGGATTTTCCGGTATTGGAAGAGGAGACCTAGTTTGGACGTGCCCCTTGACCAGTAATAGTGGAAACAGTTCTGCGTACAACATGGGTATAGGGTCGAACCCTGGTGGTCGCGTTGTACGGTTGTTGTTGTGCTGAGGATGAGCCTACTGAAGAGGTTGTTGTGTTCTTTGCTGATATTGTTGTTGATTCGGTTGGCTCTGAGCAACCTGAGGTTGATACGTAGGAACAAGCGCAGGGTTGATAGTAGGAGTTACAGCTGCTACTGGTTGGTACCGTCTCCTTTGCTTTTCGAGAGAGATATTACCGATATCTTGCTCTTTTTTCTTAGGGAGAGCACTACCGTATCTTTTGGTACTGCTTGATGGTCCAACATCTTTAACTAAACGTCTTTCTCGGACTTCTTCCTCAAGACGAACTCCTATGCCCACCATCTCGGTGAAGTCACTGGGCGCACTGGCGACCATTCTGTCGTAGTAAAATGAGCTCAAGGTTTTCAGGAAGATCTTTGTCATCTCTTTTTTCTCAAGAGGGGGACAAATCTGGGCGGCAATTTCACGCAATATCTGAGCATATTCCTTAAAGATTTCCTTATCCTTCTCCGACATGGCTCTGAGTTGATCTCTGTCGGGTGCCATGTCCAGGTTATACTTATATTGTTGAACAAAGGCAGCGCCAAGATCTCTGAAAGTTACAATCTTAGTGCGGTTTAACCCCATGTACCATTTGAGTGCGGCACCGGTTAAACTATCCTGGAAATAATGGATCAGTAGCTGTTAGTTCTCTGTCTGAGTTGACATCCTTCGAGCGTACATCACCAAATGACTTAGAGGGCAAGAGTTACCCTTGTACTTTTCAAATTCGGGCACCTTGAATTTGCGCGGAACTTTCACATTGGGGACCAAACAAAGGTCTGCGGCATCTTTTCCAAATAGATCCTGACCACGAATGGCTTGCAGTTCTTTCTGCATCTCTAGGAACTGTTCCTGGAATTCCCTCATTCTCTCGTCCATACTTTCGTTTCCACAAGACGATATCTGTGGAATCTATCCTTCCGGGACAGTTTGTACCACAGGTTGTGGTACAGTCATTACGGCAGTTACTCAGGGTATTTCCCTCTCCCAAAGTTTGCAACCTTCAGGAGTTACTGTCATGCCCCTGACATCTTCGCTTTCCTGAAGTTTATAACCTTCAGGCCCAGTGGTTCCTGCTACAGTTTCTAGATCTTCCGTGATCGGCGGAATATATCCTTCTGGGATATAGTTGAGTGGCATGCCCCAGGGATGATCTTTAGGCATGGTATATTGAGGATTATACTTTTCCACTATGGGTGTCGATGTGATCTTTGAGATCACAGTCCTTTGTTGTTGCATCTGGGCTGCTGCCAGAGCTTTCATATCGTTCTGAAGCTTTCTCAAATCCTCTTTCAGAGCGTCGAGTTCTTCTCTCAACTCTCTGTTCTCTTCCTCGAGATCATTCATTTTCTTTTGTTGACTGGCCCGAGTATTGTATGAATGAGACAGTTTGACTCTAGAATCGAGACACAAACATGAGATTCTTAGGTAAGAAGAATGTGTTTCGTGAGAATGATGAATGATATGCAATTATTATATTATATATATATATATATTTTGTTTAATCAAAATAAACTTTGACAAGTGGATTGAAAATATCAAACAATGGGGAAGACCCCGTTTTATTAAATTCAAAGATTGCGGAAATGGAAATACAGTAATTTAAATAGTGTTGTAAAAGGAAATGTCTAAGCTAATGGGTCTTGAGTCCTCTCTGAGGAGAGCTCAGTGCTGGTTCTGGTATTTTCCTTTTCTTTGATCGGGGCTCATGAGCCGTTGTCGGGTTGTCATTCCTTTTCCAAGTGAAAGGAGCGAGCAAATTCCTTTGGTCTTCTTGATTTTCTACAGCATGTTGCTCTAAAATATCAATCAGAGCATCTTTTTCTTTTAACAGTTGTTGTATTTTCTTACACTCCACATTGAGAATACATTACTTGTTCTTCCAAGACTTCTTCTCCTATTGAATTCTGTTGAGAGTAACCTGAAGCTTTTCTGTATCAGACATAAAATAAAGGACAGGGTCCCTTAACGGAAGAACTTCTTGACGAGGGTAAGGCATCCTCAATTTGAGAGCTCTAGTTTGTACCCAGTGGAGATAAGGTTCCACAGAGACACAGTCTGGTTTTCCTAGAGACTCTCTTCCTTTCCTGTGAACATGTTTCCAGGCATGCACTATTTCTGTCTTTAGTTCCCTGTCATTTTCTCCTTCCTTGAAGAAAAGACCTTCCAGATGAGCAATACGCGGGACATGCCTCATCGGGTATCCAAATTGACGACGAACTAAAACTGGATGATAGTTGATTCCTCTTTAGTTCCTATGAGGGGTACATTAGGGAAGTTTCCACAACGGTCAATGATTTTGATCCCGTCATAGATTCGATTGTACCAGTCGATGTCAGAGTTAGTAAGAGACATGATTCTTTGCGACCAACGTAAAGTATTCTTAGGATCCCAAAATGCAGCAGACTTGGGCAAGTGGGAAATGAACCATTTGTACAGCAGGGGTACACAGCAGGTGATCATTCCTCCGCTGTACAAATTCCTTAAGTGTATAGAATGATAAGCATCTGTGAGCAAGGTCGGTACAGGGTTTCCAATCAAAAATACCTTAATGGCATTGATATCTACGAAGTTATCGATGTTGGGAAACAAAAATAACCCGTAGGTGAGCAAAACAAAGGTGCTCTCGAAAGCGGCCACGTTCCCTATACTAGCAAAGTATAGGGCTTTCTTTATCAAAAACTGGTCTGGTAAACCTTGGATTCCACCCTTAGTGGTCATGTGAGTCCTGACTTCTGACTCGTCCAAATAGATTGCTCTTGCAATGGTTTGATCCTTTGGAATTTCTTCTAGTCCAGAAAAGGGAGCTTGGTCAGTGATAGGTAAATCAGTCAGGTGAGAGTACTCCTCCAGTGTTGGTGCCAGCTGATAATCCGGGAATTTGAAACAGTGATAGACCGGATCATAAAACTGAATGAGCGTAGCTAGTACTCCTTCAATTACATGGACCCTTAACAGAGACAGTAGTCCTCCGTACTTAGCTCTAAAAGCATCAGGGTTGGTGATCATCCTCGCCAAACCTCTTAAATCCTCTAATTTTGGAACCTTTAAGGTGTACTTGTGAGTCCTCCTTCTACCGAAATCCATAACACAATTTCTTTTTTTCTGATATTTGCAATCATTGTCTTAGTTTAATTTGAAAAAGATAGACTATAAGAGAAAATTTTCTTTGTTTAATGTTTTTTTGAATGAAATGAATGCATGAATGTAGCACACAAAAACATAGAAAAAACATGGGGTCAAAGGTTTGGTTTCATGAAGTCATGGCTCTACCCATCCCCAAAGGTTTATACTGGTGATTTTTTGTACCTGTCCTCAAAATCATTGACCCCTCTTGGGATAACAACAGCAGGCTGGAATCACCCGAGTGAGCTGATGTATCTTAGAGTAATCTCAAATGAGGGTAGTATCGCGTGACAACTATTTCTGATAGCTTCCGCACTACAAAATAGTAACAAGGTTTCAGTCTACTACAATCCTCAGCTTCTCAGATAACCCAATCGAACAATCTGCTTTCAACAACCGAAGTCGTATAGGCATTGAATCCGCAAAGGGCATCTCCACTGATTCAATGGTCGCCCGGGACCTCTTATTTGGGAGTCACTCCCTGTAAGATTACTCGTCTAGTGCCATCACTTATCTTAGGTGTATACTCAATCTTTCCAAATGCGACATCACTCGCAGTCCCATTAGCAGAAAAATAAACATGAATATTAATTAGGAAAAGTGATATATATATATATATATATATATATATATATATATGTATATATTTGTCCTAACATCCTAGACCTCTATAATCCTATTATCCTAACAGTCAATGACTCCCTAGCAGAGTCGTCATTTTCCTGTAGCGAACGACTTTTGTCGGTGACGCGACCACCTTATCCTGAAGTTTGGGTTTTCCTCCTCGAGGAGAAAGGGTGCTACTTTTTAATTTCTTATTTATCCCATGAAGCTGGAAGGGAAAGGGAAGCTATCTAAAACTAACCTTGCACGCGAATGTTTAACTGAACAAACGTTTTAAAGAGATTGGGGGTCCGGGGTCAGGTTATACAATGGGTAGTTGTCAAATACCCATCCTATATGTGGTTATCCACGGGATATTAGCTTTAGGTTTCGCTTTGTAATTGATAGTGTTTATCTGCTGATGGGTTGGGAAAGTTTCTTGGGAAAGTGTGATAGGGAGAGTGAGTTTTGTTTATGTTTTTGGTAAGGTACTGGACCTAAGTTTTGATTGATGTGAAGGTACTGGACCTAGAGTTTTTGATTGGTATGCTCACTAAGATTTCACAATCTTATGCCTACGTATTCCCGTTTAAACGAAACAGGGAAATCAGAGCAATCGTAGTTCCTCCTATTCTAAAGGAGGAAAATGATGTTTTGGTGTCTTGGTCTAAACCCAAGATTGAAGCTAAAAGGGTATTTGTGTTTTATTCAAAGCCCAACATTGAAGCTAAAAGGGTATTGAGAGGGAATTTGTCATCTCTAAAGAGAGGTGGTTGAATTTTGTGTGCCTTGATCAAAGCACAAGGTTGATGCTAAAAGGTTAATTGATTTGGCTAGGGGATTTCTTTTTACAAAGCCTAAGGGGAGGCTAGATAAGACCGACTCATCAAGAGAGTGTTTTATGTGTCTTGTACAAAGCCCAAGATTGAGACTAAAAAAAGAGACTGACTCTTTGGGGATATCATTATACAAAGCCTAAGAGGAGGCTAAAAAAAAGGGTTTTGACTCCGTCGGGGAGATTTATATGTGTCTTGTACAAAGCCCAAGATTGAGGCTGAAATGAGTTTGACTCTTGCTGGCGAGTATTATCTGTCTTGTACAAAGCCCAAGATTGAGGCTGTAATGAGTTTGACTATGCTTAGGGAAATTATTCCTCAAAATCCTAAACGAAGGCTGGGAGGAAATAACTTGGCTGGGGAAGATTTTTGTCCCCAGTTTAAGAGATGGAAATTTATGTCTTGTATAAAGCCCAAGATTGAGGCTAAAGGGTTCTGACTCAACAAGAGAGTGTTTTTATTTGTCTCATACGAAGCCCGAGATAGAGGCTAAAAGGGGTTGACTCAACAAGAGAGTGCTTGACTGAACAAGAGAGTCTGAAAAGTGATTGACTCAACAAGAGAGTCTGAAAGTTGATTGACTCAACAAAAGAGTCTGAAAGTTGATTGACTCAACAAGAGAGTCTTTTATACTCAACAAGAGAGTGTTTTGTTGTCTCGTACTAAGCCCGAGATTGAGGCAAAAAGGGTCTTGACTCAACAAGAGAGTCTGAAAAGGTTAGCTCCGCTGGGGAGAATCATTTGTACAAAGCCCAAGATGAGGCTGACTTCACTAAGGAAGGATCATTATACAAAGCCTAAGATGAGGCTAGCTTTCTGCTGAGGAAAGGTCCTTATACAAAGCCTAAGAGGAGGCTATCTTTTGCCAGGGATAATTGAGATCCCCAGGCAGGTCCAAGTGGGGAATCAACTCTTGCTGAGGATAACAAAAGAGTTGAGGTGTCAGATGATAACACATAAATGTATCATTTATTTGACTTGACTTACATGAATTTTAGTTATGTTTTCCCTTAATTTATTTCATTTTATGCTTCAATTTATGTCTCGATTATCATATTTTCAGGTATTTCATTTCACAAAGCTTGCATGAGAAAAGAAGAGAAAACGAGGAAAGAAAGAAGAAACAGAAGACAGAAGACAGAAAAAGAGAGAATTGCACATAGAGGAGTGTGGCGACCGTCACACCTTCTGTGGCGACCGTAACAACCAAGAAGTGTGAGCCTCGTCACACATCACGTGGCGACCGGCACAGCTTATTTTGCAGATTTTATTTTTATAGCGTGGACCACTCAGCATCTGATCCCACGTTTCCACGTTTCAACCCAGTCTTCCTGATTTTTCTCCACGAAGCCACTTTCCCTGAATTTTCTCCACGAACTCCTACATTCTTGGGAGGACATTTTCCACCAGTTTTGAAGACGATAAATAGGACCTGAGATTTATTTTTTGGGGGATCCAAGTTTTGTGCGCGAAAACGTTGTTCGTAGTTTTAGGCAGAAAACTACAATTGTAAAAGGAGTATTTCCTCACATCAAGGAATTACTCCCTCATTAGTTTTTAGGCCTGTAATCTGTGTAACTGCTTGGATCAATAATCTTACAATCATTTTATTGAAGTTATTTCCAGTTCGGTTTAATTCAAGTCTCTATTTATTTTCTCGTATTTACAGGTTCTTTATTTTATCGCTATATTATTATTATTATTGTTATTGCATTTCATAATTGTTTAAGCATGCTGTCATTGATTATATTTACCATGTTTATGTTGCTTTCATTTAATTCCATGTTCGGCTAAATAGTTTAGAGTCCGGTATGTGAGGATCATCACTCCGACGGGACTCGGTAATGAAATTGGCGTTAACTTGTAATAAATTTTGTTTTGGTCTTTGTTTCCAAGTTTAATTTAAATAGCTTTGTCACGAGAGTGAGAGGTTATTTAACATTGTTTCATCACGAGAGTGAGAAGCAAGTAAAGGTTAGAGCCGACACTACGAGAGCGTGGGGGTCGAACTGGATAGTGAAAACTAGACATTGATCCTAAAAACAGCGAGAGCGCTTTAGGTATCGATTAGGATCTAATTGATTTTCAAAATATATTTTCTAATTAAAACGGGAGAGCGAGAGCAAAATCCCGTGGTTAGGAGATGTGGCTTTAGTCAATAACGTGAGAGTGTGAGGCAGAGCCTTTAGATTAATATTTTCTACGGAACGTAAGTAAATTAACGCCAACCAATTACAGAGCGCCTGAGGTACACGGAATCCACATTTCGGTCTCTCTTTTCTGTTATATTTTCTTAGTCTTATTTTAGTTTTAGTCTTAGTTTCCCTTTTATCTAATATCATTATCCTTAGCTTTACAAAGCGACGATAGATTATAGTAGGTTGACATTGGTCTTTGTGGGTTCGACAATCTTTTATATTACTTCGATATTTCTGTGCACTTGAGGACGCATCAAGTTTTTGGCGCCGTTGCCAGGGACCAACAGTCAATATTGTGATTCCGTTGTTGCACCGTATAGACTAAGGCACTCTTATCTCTATAACTATGTATCACCCAAATTTTCCCTGTGATAACCACTCCCAAAATTTTGACGAGCCGCACCCAAATTTTCTCTACGATTACCAACCGCCAGACTCCCAGTATTTTGAGGAACCTCACCCAAATTTTCTCTATGATTACCACTCCCAATATTTTGAGGAACCACAAGAATCCGTTAATTCTAACCTCAAAACATTAATGGAGGATTTCATTAAATCAACAACTGATTCTAGGCTAGAATCTATGATGGAGCGCTTTGTGGAGACACAAACTCTCCAGAATGAAGAGCATAGAAGGCAACATCTCGATACTTATGAAACCCTTAGGCAGATAAACACTATGGTCGAGTCCCTCGCGACTCACACTGAGGCATTGGAGACTCAAATCTCCCTGCTTGCACAGACACTTATAGGGCCTTCCCCTGAGGAGAATGTGTATGTTGTAACAACCAGTAGTGATAAACAAATCGGAAATCCTAAGGAGAGTGATGATGAGGTTGAGGAGGGTTCTGGTGAGAAGAGAGTAGAGATTGAGAAAAATCCACCGACACCATCTGAAAGGGAGGTTGTCAAAGAGGTAGAGAAAGAAGCACCTAATGTCGTTCCTCCTCCCGATACCCCACCAATTTTTTTCCTGCAAGGGTTTGTAGAAGTTAAGGTAGACTCCCAATCCAAAATGTATGTGGAGGTATTGGAAAATATCCACACCGATGCACCTTTGTCTGAGGCCCTGCACAAAAATAGAAAATCAGAGGACCATGAAACTAGGGATATCATTACTGTTAAGAGGGTAAGGTTAAACTTTGAGGTGATGGATGAAAAAACTAAGCCCAAACTTGAAAAGCTAATACTTAGGATAGATCCAGAACCACCACCACAACTTCAAAAGAATGAACCACCCCGCAGAAGGAAGAAAAGAAAAGGTGAGGGATATGTGAGATGGCTTGATAAATGGCCATGGAAACCGAAGATTAACACTCCTAACCATCAAGCTATCGACATTAAACAAAACGCTGCGTGGGTGGCAACCCACGAGCTTTTAATTTAATGTTTTCCTTTTATTGTTTGTGTTTGCAGAAAATAAAGAATTGTATCGCTTGTCACGTCTCAGCTACATTTAGGCGAACAATCTCTAGATGACAATCCCTTAAGATGAGTTGGTGCCCACGCACAATCCTACGAATGTCGCTGCTGGTGGTGACACCAATGATGAGTATGATAGGAGAAGGCATATCTCTCCCATTCGTAACTCATCTCCTCCTTGTCCTTTCGCATGGTCAGATTCCACCTGCATACACCGCACCGTATTTTTCTAACGTTTTTTGCAGGTACTTCCTTTGAAAACAGGTAATATGATGAGCGGCTTAAAGAAAATGAAGTTTCAGCAAATTCAGATAACTCGTAGTACAAGACACCAGAGTAGAAGTGGCCAGCAAAGAGAGGCACAACAAGGGAAGAATCAGCGTGAATTTGGTTGTGGTAGCATGCAATGGCATTCATACAGGTTCTATCTTTCCTTTACTACCTTTTATCAAAACATTGAGGACAATGTTTGGTTTAAGTGGGGGGAGGAACATTTACTGCTTCCATTTTACCACTTTCTAGTTAGATTTACTATTTTCTAGCATGTTTTAAAATTTTTTCTGTTTTAATGTTTCGTGCGTCTGTCTCTATGCGTGATTTTATGTTGTTTGTCGATTTCCCCATTCCCTTGAGCCACACCAAATATTTGCAAATTTTTGAGTTAAAAACAGGGTTTCTTTTGAAAATCTTAGGTTACAAACAAAATTGAGGTTGAATTGTGAGACTTGGGAAAATTCCACAAGATCGGTATCGTTCTAACACCGTGAGCCTCCCAATTATGGAAATCAATTTGAGTACTTGTTATGCCATAGCCTTAAGTTCTCACCCCTTTAGTAGTCCCTAATTAGTTTATTTAGCAGTCAGCACCATCCTAAGCACACACTAAGTAGGAAGCCGATGCAAATAAGTGTATGATCTCAGGCTAAAAGTAAATTAAGAAAAAAAATGAATTAAATGGAAAGAAATGCTCCTTCTAAGTTAGGTGATTCTCACCCGATCATTTAGCCCAACGATGCAAACTTCTTTATTTTATTGATATTTAAGCCAATGTGCAAAAGAAAAAAATGATAATAATGAGATCATAGTCACTAACAGGCTATCCTACCATGAGTGTGAAAAGATAACGGGCTTAATGTGATTGCGCCAGAATGAAAAGGGATAAAAGAAGGATGCGTGAGTTAGGCTTAGGTATAATGACATGATTCAGATTGGTTTGTATAGGAGGGAGGTTGATGACCGCAAAAGCGGAATTGTGTTGTTACGATATCCTTAGTGTGTGAGCAAGTACCTATCGACACAAACTTAACCAAAGTAGAGTTGGTAGCCTAGGATGAGTATCTGTATGCACTATTCTTCCTACGAGTCATGGTTTGCTTGAGGACAAGCAAAGATTTAAGTGTGGGGGTGTTGATAACACGTAAATGTATCGTTTATTTGACTTGACTTACATGAATTTTAGTTATGTTTTCCCTTAATTTATTTCATTTTATGATTCAATTTATGTCTCAATTATCATATTTTTAGGTATTTCATTTCACAAAGCTTGCATGAGAAAAGAAGAGAAAATGAGGAAAGAAAGAAGAAACAGAAGACAGAAGACAGAAAAAGAGAGAATTGCACACAGAGGAGTGTGGTGACCGTCACACCTTCTGTGGCGACCGTAACAACCAAGAAGTGTGACCCTCGTCACACATCACGTGGCGACCGGCACAACTTATTTTGCAGATTTTATTTTTACAGCGTGGACCACTCAACAACTGATCCCACTGTTGCGGTGAGAATTGGATAACAAGCTATTTATTAACTTGCATCACATTTCTTTAAAATTCACCACCGAATTTGATTTATCCAAAGGAAAAGTTCAACATCGAGAAAACCTAAAGGGGGGAGATCTAAGGCTCGGGGGTTGGCTATACTAAGGGAAGGTATTAGCACCCTTAACATCTGTAGTACTCTACATGAACCTCTTGTTTAGTTTGTGTTATGTTATGTTTGCTTGTTAAGATAAATCTGTTAAGGATATATACATTGAATTTTGCTTGCCAAGATGTCGCATCTTGTGCCTATGTATCTGACTAAAGAATCAGAGCAACCGTAGTTCACTAAGGGTGAATTTGAGGAACCATTGACTATGGCCAAAGTTCCAAGGGAAATGAGTGTGAGCTCATCTTAGAGTTTGAAGAAACTCTCTAAGTTCTAAGTTATGATGGGGGAAGTGAATACTCAAGGTGATGAGTCTCACATAGAGTCCAAGAACTCTAACTTAATTCTAAGTTGTAAGATGATTAGCTATGAGGCTAAGGGAGAATGGCTATGACTATGGGGTCAAAGCCTGCCTATGACTATGAGGTCAAAGGTTTAAGAGATGGCTCTATGACTATGAGGTCAAGAGGGAATCCTATGATTATGAGGTTAAGGAGAATTCAAATACCTATGACTATGAGGTTAAGGGTTAATTATGAGATATCTATGACTTTGAAGTCAATAGAAAGACTTTCCTTTGGAAGGAGAGGAGACAAAGAGGGTTAAGGAGGAGAGCTAAAGAGCTAGCCTCACTTGTGGAGAATTTAATAAAGTTACAAACATCATAAACAAAATGAAGACATGAGCTTGATGGTGACCAAAACATTACATGAGGAAACATACCAATCAAAGATGTTACAACACCTAAGCAAACAAGTATGGTTTTAATCAAAAGGAGGTGATAACAGCCTAAGGTTCATGCATTTCCAAGATGATAATCCAAGACATATGAACACTTGAGGATAGCTCAAACAAGGCATTCAAAGATTCAAGACATACATGGCATATACTTGGCCAACAAAACTCATGTTAAGAGAGGCAAATGATCTAAGGAAATCTCTTGGCATTCCTCAAGAAAGCTCACAAAGATATTCACATGTAACAACCCACTAAACATCAAGAAATAAAGTGAAACCAAGTTATACAATATCAATACATCATACAAGATTCAAATATCATGTATTGTGGTTCAAATTATCAAGATAGAACAAGAAACATAGCAAAATAACAAAAACGAAATCAAGAGGTTCTCATAAAACCCTAAGAAGATCCTTCCTTTTCAACATAAATAAATGTTTCCAAAATGATTATTTTCACCAATTTCTTTTCACACTTAGAAAGTAAACATGTTAAGGAGCAATTTACAAAAAGAATGGGCAAAAAAGAGTGAAAATGAGCAAGATATGATTTTTGGAAAATAAAGCATAAACCATAAAACATGAAATAAACAAGTGATAAAAAAAATAAAGGGAAGTGACTCCCATGGGTATTGAACACGTGACCTAATGTGTATAGCTCAAAACGACTACCAAACCAACCATTTGTACATCTTGACATTGTATGGTAACAAAACAATATATATGAAAGAAAGGCGTTCTTAGAAAATTAAAACAAAAGGACGGGGGTGAGGGGGATTCGAACCCCCATCCTAGTGGTCATATGGCGTGTGTAGTGTGTGCTTGCCACTGGGGTGGCTGTTACATCTGGTCATTATCCCAACTTTATAAACCTATGAACCTTCGCACGAATCTTAAAGAAACAAAATCCTTGCCACAACAAGACTATGGTTTTGGACTGAGAGGACATGATCCCAGCTGCTGCACAAATGCCTTTTTGCCAATTATGCAACAACTCAATCAACGATGATGACAAGTAACAACCAACTCATTTCCCACATTAATTTGAACAAAACTCAAATGAACAAAGTGGATCAAAATTTCATCCTCTACCACATGAAACACAAACTGTCATTGGTTTAATTGAACCAAGATCAAAAGAAAAAACATAATTTGAGAAAGGTACATTCTAGGGAAAACTCATAACAAGATCAGCATGATAACAAAACGAATGTACATGTCAAAACAGATTCACAACATTTTGGAATTGCAAACAACATGTTGTCAAAGCAGGCATTGCACAAATATACAGCATATATTCAACACATCCCTTTGAATCCACACAGAGATTGGTTTGGATGCAAGAAGAAAACATTCATGAATACCAAAAAAATGGCAATGCAGGTAGTACATCAATGAGAAGTTCTACACCTACCTATCAATCCATAATAGAGAGATCCAAGAATATAAGTCATCAGTTGGCCATCAATAAGCAGAAGTCAGAACAAAAGCATAAGTGGTGTTTTTTTTAATGATGAACAACCTAAATTGAGGTGCACCATGATTACTCAAAATAAGATGTCAAGAGGTAACTTAACAGGTTATAAACAGATCAACAAAGTTATACACAAGCAGTCATTAGTTTGAAAGCCAAAGCAAAACAGCTTGTTAGCAGGCTGGTTCACATAAGTGGAGCACAAATATGAATGACAGTTGACACATCTTGAGCATAGGCAAAACAAATTAGATGAAAGGGACATCATACATATCTTCAGGGCCAAGTCTAATGAAATAGGTTAACATGGATATGTAAGTTTTGAAAGTAAAATAAAATGGCATTATGGTATCAGACATATGCTTATGGTATAACATAGTAGCTCTTAATTTGGGTAATGATCACCAATGGGAAAATTTCAAACAGGCAGGCATATATAACACACATATTGACAAAACTCAAATCACATTGACAAACAAGTAGAATACTTCAGGCCTGGCATGGTAGTAGCCAGCAAAGATTTCAGTGAATTGATATCTCATACATCAGTCATAGGCACACAAAGCACACTAACTCAAAACAATGGTATGGCAAGAGTTGAAAATGTAACATTATGAGGTTTAAGCACACAAATCACATTGGTGGATGTTGCGGTGAAAATCAGATAACAAATTATTAATTAATTTGCATCATTTTCTTTTACAACCGACTTTAATTTATCCAAAGGAAAGGTTCAAGATCGTTAGAAAAACCTAAAGGGAAGATCTAAGGTTCGGGGGTTGGTTACGCCTAGGGAAGGTATTAGCACCCTAAACGTCCATAGTACTCTACGGGAACCTCTTGTTTTACTGTTATCTTATGTTTGCTAAAGGTTCTATGCTAAAGGTTGAAACCCTAGGGGTTAGTATCTAAGTATACTTGACAAAGCATCGCACTTTGCGCCTACGTATCCTCGGGAATAGAATCAGAGTATGCGTAGTTCTACTTCTACTGAATGATTGATTGTGGTCAATATTCAGAGGGGAAATGAGTACAGGCTCATTGTAGAGTTCAAGAACTCTCTAGATTTAGTTGAAATGGACCTATGTTATGTTTTAGTCAGTAGGGAAAGTGATAAATTCATTAGGATGAATATCACTAAGAGTTTAAGAACTCTCTCCTAAGGCTATTTATAATTTCTATGGCTCTGATGAGGCCAAGAAATGAAGTTTCTCCTAAGAGGTTACTTAGGTTAAGGTGGGGGTCAATGACTTATGAGTCAACCAAGTTCATCTTCCTTTGGAATGGGGGATAACAACAGATTAAGATAGCAAGAATAAAAGGCATAAAAGATAAAACATTGATATAAGATAACATAATGGAAGCAACATAAGCATAAGGATGGCAATATGTTCATGATAGATGATGATTAGGTATGAGATAAATGTCAAACAAAACAAAATGAATATTGAGAAGAATTTCACACAAATAGTCACAAAGTCAATGCATAGTTTAGACATGAATTTAATCAAGCATAATATTCAAGGTTAAATCAATTGATTCAATAATCATATGATAAAATATAGATTAAGATCATATAAGATATCACTTAAGATTATAAACAAAGTTTAACAATTATCAAATAAAAATAAGATAAAATTCACATTAATAAACCAATCTCAAAATAAATATTTAAAAATATTATTAAATAAAATATAAAATATAAAATAAAAAATGTTTGGAGTTTTTGATTTTAGAGACACATTATATATTTTATGAGATGGATTAATATTGAAAAAGATTTTTAAAAAACAAAATAAAGAAATAAACAAAAGCATGTGGGTGTGCAGTGAGGAATTATTTCAGTTGAAAATATAAAAGAGGAAGATAATGGGCCAAAAGGGGGGTGGGGATAGAATTGAGGCCCACGCGAGAGAAAATAAGAGAGAAAAAAGAAAATGAAGCGCACAAGGGATGGTCTGGGGCGAGGGGGATTCGAACCCCAGACCTCCCTCTCATAGTGCAAGCTCCATGCCACTGGGGTGGCTATACGTCCGGTGATTAAGATACAACCATAAATACATAAAGGATCCTGCGCGCGCGCATAACCAAATTTCAAGCATCCTAGTTCACAAGCTTATAACTTACACAATACTTAACCAATCTTAATGAAGTAAAAACTGAAATTGAATAGGAAAGAACATAGAATACGACTGTGGCATCCACATGCCTTAATTCTAAACACACAAATCATGAATTGGTTATGAAAAGAGTATGTCACAAGTTCTTGTACACATGTGCACACAAGGCAACAGAGTGAGGAAACTACAGATGACTATGCCTTCACAAACAAGGCAGCATAACATCATATCTCATGGCAAGTTTCAAGAGGGCACACATTAAGTGAATGATCATGCACATTGCTTGCAAGCATAACCAAAAAAGACAAAGGTACATTCAAGGAAAAACAAAGCATGAAGACTTCATAAAAGGGAAAGATAACAATGCACCATCTAGTAGTCATGAACAAGTTGAATGCTTATGAGTGATATATAGATGAGCATGAATATCAGTTATCAGTTATAAGAAAGCAACAGAATTCTAAACCAGGAAATCTGCTAATGTGAGCACATATATGGAGAAGCATATCATTTTGAAACAAGATAAACAACATATCATTTAGCAGGCTTATGACATAAACAAGCAACTGAGTATAGTAAGTAAGAAGCATCATGAACATGGCATAGCAGGTTGGAATGCATCATCATGATATGAAAAAGGCAGAGTACTGTGCAATACTACCAAGGACCAAAATTTGCACATATGGCACATAGCACACATAAGAAGTCTTTTGAGGCTCAAGAAATCAAAATTCAATAAAACATGCAAGTTGACAAAAAAGGTTCTACATTCTGGCAGTAGGTATACTAAGTGAGGTGTATGGATAGTGAAACAAGGTATGTGTGTCCTCATGACTATGAATAGACTGATCAGAAGGCGATGCGTATAAGAGGAACAAATGGGCAGGTTGTATATCAAGAGCTATGCCAGTCACAAAGTTACACAAAGGATCAAGTATGGTTATGAGCAATACAAATCAAAGCAGCTTTAGTGTACATAGCAAACCAGCAACATGGCCATATGGAAAGAGTTAAAAGAAACCTGACTATCACAACTTAAACTCATCCTCATATGTAACAAGACTTAATCAAGATGAAACAAATAGAGGTCTAGAAACTGATGCATACAAGATCAATAGCAGACATATGCATTTAAGTAAGGTTCATGTGATATGGGATGGCAGGCAAAGTGTAGATATGATCAATAAACACAACATAAGACAAACCAGATGGATTTGGGCATAAATGAAAGCAAGACATGAGTGTGAATACTATAGAGTGTGAATAGCACCACAAAGACAGTTCATGATTCACATTAAAACTTAAACATGAGCAAGATTACATCTCAAACATGTTTGGCAAGACTACATATTCTAATATAACAGCAATGGCTTATAAAGCAAGTAAGAGACAATAAGGCAAGGTTTTGACAAATCAGAGAATTTGACATATTCATCAAGGCATGTTCATCACAAAACTGATATGCAACACTTCAAGAGGTCAACTATTCTAAAAAACAATTTAGGGCAAGTATAGATGCAAGCAGATCATGCATAGATAGAAGTAGAGATCTTGGATAGATTATGTATACTTCATCAATTTGACATATCAGATGAACAAACTTACAATGGCATGGTGTACAAACATATTGATATCTCATAAGCATTAGCATAGATTGATGTTTAAACAAGGCATTAGTATATAATGAAGCATGGTCAATTTCACATCTTGAAGAACTAATTCACATGTTAGAAACTAGAACTTAGTGGACACATAGATAGATTAAACTAAGGCCAAGCACACATACAATAAGTTCAGGCTTATACCAAATGTCAATCAAAATGACACGTAGAAAACAAGCATGATATGGTAGATGTAATGCTGCAGAACTGATGAACATGATTCAAGTGACAAGTAAATGGCATATCAAAATAGGTTTATTATTTCAAGATAAGGAACACATATTGATGGCAACACACTAACAGATCAATCTAAATGTGCAAAGTGAAGATTGGTGGTTGTGGTTATGCTAAATGATTCTACAGGACACAACTCATCTGGACATAGAAACCAACAAGCAAATGACCAAATGTCACGAACCACAGAAGACAAACCACATTTAGTAATCTTATCATGTCAAGCAAAAGGAACCAATGAAACTCAAACATAGCTCAGCAGTACATCAGTTAAAGTAAAACTGACTCAAAGCATACTTCATGCATATCAACACTATAGCCATACTAAAAAACTATGGATTAGACATCAATAAACACAGAGTGACAAAACAAATGTTCAACACATGGAGGTATCCATATTTGACAGCATAACAACATATTGCACATTATAGATGGTCATGAGCAGTCATAACAACATTGGTAACAACATTTAGAATAACAACATCATACAAGTTACTCAAAGCATGTGTTCATATGAATTTGGATGATCATGAGCGAGAAAAGCATTAAATGAGCATGATAAAAAAAATGAAAGGGAAATAGGAATAATACCAAACAGAAGCTTTGCTAATGCCTTGAGTGTTCAGAACACTACTCAGAAACTCCCTTGCTCAGTTCACACAAAGCTCGAAAATATCAATGTTTTTTAGGAGAATTGTTGATAATTTGAACAAGACTCTAACCTCCTTATATAGGCGAAGTAAGTGGGTTGATGTTTATGGGCCGGGTTGGAATTAATCCTCCTCCAAGAGTAGTGGCAGCTAGGGTTTTGAAAAGGGATTCAATGTTGAAATTCTGAGGAGGCAACGTTCCTCCACTCTGAACGCATTGCAGGTGCCACAGGGCTTGATATGGATAGCATCTTCTCACCTTTCCTTGGTCGCCAGCCTGTGTAGGTGCAGTTTGGGGAAATGAGAGCAACGTAGCTCTGCTCCTCTCGCAAGTGGCGCAGAAAATGGTGGAAAAGGGAAGGTTGAAGCTTTGCTTTGTGCAATTGAAATCCCATAGAGCAATTGAGGAAAATTAGGGCAAACGAGATTGGATGGCGCCAAGACTGGCGAATTGAATTTGAACGAAGCTTGCAACAAACTTGAAGAAATTGGTTTCAATCTGCAAAATCGAAAAAGAAACGAAAAAAAAGGAAGAAGAAAACTATTCCCTGGACACGCGCAAGGTTTCAATTGGTCCAAAATGACCGTTGAAAAGTCAGAGAGAAAAAACAGCCTTCTGATTGGCTAGTGGTTTTGGTCATTATCCAAACAAATTTCCAATAAATCCATAAAGACCAAATGAAGATGGTATACGTGTTTGTTTTTTCTTAATCAAAATTAAATGACATTTTCTATTAAATTGCCACACCTAAATTAAAATCTTAAGATTATTTTTAAAAAAGAAAACTAATGATGATTAAATTAATTACTAATAAAATCTGACTTAATTTCAATTAATAAATTATTTTAAAATTAAAATTAAGGCACTCTAAATAATCTTTAACCAAAATAATAAAAAGGATAATTAATTCAAAATCAAGCAAATTAAACTAAAATTAAATCATCAACTAAATTAGTTAATTAAGCTAAAATCAATTAAAACATTTAAAATTCAGAATAAATAAACATAAAACATATTAAAATTAAATTAAGATAAGATAAATAAAATAAAAAATGCTAAATAAATTAAGGCAAAATAAATAAAAAGAAATTAAGATAAAAAAACAGAGAAAATAAATCACATAGCATCTAGCAAAAAGATGAGGGTAAAATTTGGGGTACAACAGTTGCCCCTATTTAAATATCTTCACCTGATGATATGAGAGATGAAGATCCTCATGTAATCAACAGTGAAAGATATTTAAATACAGATAACCGAAAATTTTACCCTCAGATGGACACACATGCAATGCAACAGACATTATGCCAAGGAGATGCAAGAAAATGCAGACACAACAAGACACCAAGGGGCAACCAGGAAACAAAAATATCACAGGGCTTCACTGGGGAAGGACGAAAGCTAGTATCCATGAGAAACACCTCACTAGAGATACAAGCTAACCAACAAAAGAGACCCACCGGGGAGACTCTAAAGAGACATCGGGGAAAAGACCACAAAATAATCTCCACTGGAAAAAAAATCGGGGAGATAGACTACTGGGGACAAAACAAACCCACATTCTTCCTGGGCATGAAACCAGGAAGAAGAACTTGATCACTAGGGATCTTATGGGGATCTTATACTGAAGAGTTCAAAATGGGATCTTCAAGAAAAGCTAGGAAGACAGAGACAAACCCGGTGCACCAATTAGGAGTCTTAAGGGTTGGAGAAAATTGTTCCAAAAAAAAAACTTAACTTAAAGCAAGTTTTCAAAAATCCAACGTAAGGGTTCAATGTCCGACACGATTCGAACAAGAACAGTTTTAAAATAAGAAGACAGTGCTTGACACGATTCAAGCAAAGTCCAAGTTCAAATCTGACACAATTCAGACAAGAACAAGTTTTAAAACATGAGACGATGCTTGACGCGATTCAAACAAAGTCCAAGTTCAAGTCTGACACGATTCAGACAAGAACAAGTTTTAAAACACGAGACGATGCTTGACACGATTCAAACAAAGTCCAAGTTCAAGTCTGACACGATTCAGACAAGAACAAGTTTTAAAACACGAGACGATGCTTGACATGATTCAAACAAAGTCCAAGTTCAAGTTTGACACGATTCAAACAAGAACAGTTTTAAAACAAGAGGCAGTGTCCAACACGATTCGAACAAAGACTTTGTTCAGGTTTGACACGATTCGAACAAGAACAAGTTTTAAAACAAGAAGACAATGCTTGACACGATTCAAACAAAGTCCAAGTTCAAATTTGACACGATTCAAACGAGAACAGTTTTAAAAACACGAGACGATGCTTGACACGATTCAAACAAAGTCCAAGTTCAAGTTTAACACGATTCAAACAAGAACAGTTTTAAAACAAGAGGCAGTGTCCAACACGATTCGAACAAAGACTCTGTTCAGGTTTGACACGATTCAAACAAGAACAAGTTTTAAAACAAGAAGACAATGCTTGACACGATTCAAACAAAGTCCAAGTTCAAATTTGACACGATTCAAACGAGAACAGTTTTAAAAATCTTTAATGTTAAACTTCTTGGGGAACATCAAAAGGTTTTAAGATTCCAATCTGGCGCGCAAAGGTTAAGACCGAATAAGCACGACACAAGGCAAACCGGGAATGTCTTTACTTCACTGGGGAAATAAAGACAGGCACCAACAAAAGACCACAAGCAAAACAGAGCACAAGGATGCACAGATGCTAGGGTATGATGCATATGCTTAGCTATATGCTAGAAACGACGCGAACGACGCAAAATAGGAAAGAAGAAAGGATAACACAAGTCAACACCCTGAAACCCAAACATCCAGGATAACCGGGCAATCTTCTTTTCTCTGGAGATGGCAGATCCGTGCCAAAAATACAGTACTACTAACTCTTCTTGTACTAACTTGATTCCATAAAACATCTCGATACTAGAGTAAAACTTAGTTTATCTTTGTGTTTTCTTAGAAATTGCAACATTTTCGTTTTCAAAAATCAAGTGAAAATGACAGAGTTTTGCAAAATAAAGATTATAGCGTATTAAACAAGAAAATGGCTCAATAGCTGATATTCATTAAAAATAGTGACTTGCCAAATAGCAGAGTCCCATGAAATATTACAAATGCAACAAAATGGAAAATTAGGAAAAAATTCATTGTATTCAATGACCAGTAACAAACTCTATGGACTAAAACTCTAACAGCTGACTTCTCTGGGGATTCCCAGATATAGGTGAGATGTCTTTCAAGCATAATACTTCCGTACCGAATCTGCATTCACAAGGTGCGCAAGCTGTTCACCATCCATAGTTGTAAGAAACAAAGACGCTCCTGAAAAGACTGTCTTGACTACAAATGGACCTTCATAATTGGGTGCCCATTTACCGCGGGCGTCTCTTTGTGAAGGTAGAATCTTTTTAAGTACCAATTCTCCTTCTCTGAATTCTCGAACGTGGACCTTCTTATCAAACGCTCTCTTCATCTTCTTCTGGTACAAATGACCATGGCACATGGCCGTAAGACGCTTCTCATCAATTAGGTTCAGTTGATTATATCTTTCTTGAACCCATTCTGCTTCATCAAGCTTGGTTTCCATCAATATCCTTAATGAGGGTATTTCAACCTCTATAGGGAGGACAGCGTCCATCCCATATACCAGAGAAAAGGGGGTTGCCCCTGTTGAAGTTCTAACTGATGTTCTGTACCCATGTAGTGCATATGGCAACATCTCGTGCCAATCCTTGTATGTTTTGACCATCTTTTGAAGAATTTTATTGATATTCTTATTTGCAGCTTCGACCGCTCCGTTCATCTTTGGGCGGTACGGCGAAGAGTTATGGTGTTCAATTTTGAAGTTGTCGCACAGTTCCTTCATGGTTTTGTTGTTCAGATTGGTTCCGTTGTCAGTTATGATCCTGCTGGGGATCCCATAACGGAAAATGATGTTGTTCTTAATGAAGCGCGCAACTACTTGCTTAGTCACATTGGCGTATGAAGCGGCTTCCACCCACTTAGTGAAGTAATCAATAGCCACCAAAATGAAACGATGTCTATTAGATGCTTTAGGTTCAATTGTCCCAATCATATCAATGCCCCACATAGAGAACGGCCAGGGCGATGATAGCACGTTCAACAGAGTAGGAGGAACGTGCATTTTGTCCGCATAAATCTGACATTTATGGCATTTTCTAACATACTGAATGCAGTCAGTCTCCATAGTCAACCAATAGTATCCAGCCCTCAAAATCTTCCTAACCATGGCATGTCCATTGGCATGGGTGCCAAAAGCTCCTTCATGGATATCATGGATCAGCATGTCTGCTTCTCTCTTATCGACACATCTTAACAAAACCATATCATGATTCCTTTTGTACAGTACACCGTTGCTGATGAAGAACTTGGCTGACAACCTTCGTAGAGTCTTCTTATCAAGAACGGAGGCGTTGGCCGGATATTCTTGATTCTTTAGAAAGTTCGAAATATCGTGGAACCAAGGTTTTCCGTCTGATTCTCCTTCAATGGACTGACAGTAGGCAGGCTCAGTCCTCCTTTCAATACTGATTACTGGATCTTCATTGATAAATCTAACTTGCCACATCGAAGCCAATGTCGTTAAAGCATCAGCCACATGATTCTCAGTACGTGGCACATGACGAAATGTTATCTCATCAAAACACTTAATCAACTCCAAAGCATATGCCTGATAAGGGATAAGCTTCTCATCTTTTGTCTCCCACTCGCCTCTGATTTGATAAATGACTAGAGCAGAGTCACCCATAACTTCAAGAAAACAGATTCCAAGATCGATTGCAACTTCTAGACCCAAAATGCACGCTTCATACTCAGGAATATTATTTGTACACCCAAAATCTAATCTGGCTGTAAAAGGGGTGTAGCCACCTTCAGGATTAATTATAAAAACACCTACTCCATGTCCCTTATAATTGGACGAACCGTCGAACATCATCTTCCACCTATACTCAGCCCTGGGATCTTCTTCAGAGCTTGACTCTTCACAATCTTTCACTGCCATGATATCCTCGTCAGGGAAATCAAACTTGATTGGTTCATAGTCTTCGACTGGTTGATCGGCAAGATATTCTGAAACAACACTTCCTTTAATGGCCTTTTGAGTGACATACTGAATGTCATATTCAGATAATAACATGTGCCAACGGGCAAGTCTACCCGTTTGAGCAGGTTTCTCAAAAATGTACTTTATCGGATCCATCTTGGAAATCAACAAGGTAGTATGACAAATCAGGTACTGTCTTAGACGTTTGGCGGCCTAAGCCAGAGCGCAACAAGTCTTTTCAAGTAGTGAGTAACGACTTTCACTATCTGCAAACTTCTTACTCAGATAATAAATCGCATGTTCTTTCTGGCCAGTCTCATCATGCTGTCCCAAAACACAGCCCATAGACTCTTCCAAAACAGTCAAATACATGAAGAGAGGTCTACCGGGAACCAGAGGAATTAGAATAGGAGGTTCTTGGAGATAACTTTTGAGTTTCTCGAAAGCTTGTTGACAGTCAGCATTCCATTCTACTGGCTGATCCTTACGGAGTAATTTGAAAATTGGCGCACATATTGGAGTCATGTTGGAGATGAACCTGGAGATGTAATTCAAACGGCCCAAAAATCCTCTGACTTGAGACTCGGTTTGAGGAGCTGGCATTTCTTGAATCGCTCGCACTTTATCTGGATCCACTTCAATGCCCTTCTGACTAACAATGAAACCCAATAACTTCCCTGACCTGACTCCAAAGGTACATTTTGCAGGGTTTAACCTCAACTGATACTTTCAAAGTCTCTTGAACAATTTCAGCAAGTGATCTACATGTTCCTCTTCATTTTGAGATTTGGCTATCATATCGTCCACGTACACCTCTATCTCTTTGTGGATCATATCGTGAAACAAAGTCACCATAGCCCTTTGGTATGCTGCCTCGGCGTTCTTTAATCCAAAAGGCATAACCTTGTAACAATAAGTGCCCCACGGGGTAATGAAAGTGGTTTTATCCATGTCAGCTGGATCCATTCTAATCTGGTTATATCCTAAAAAACCATCCATAAATGAGAACATTGTGAAACGAGTCGTGTTATCTACCAGTGTGTCGATATGGGGCAGAGGGAAATCATCCTTGGGACTAGCTTTATTAAGATCCCTGTAGTCCACGCACATTCGTACCTTTCCATTCTTCTTCATAACTGGAACAATATTAGCTACCCACTCTGGGTACTTGGAAACTGCTAAAAATCTGGCATCCAACTGTCTCTTAACTTCATCTCGAATCTTGAGAGCCATGTTGGGATGACTTCTGCGAAGCTTTTGTTTTACTGGCGGGCACTCAGGCTTGAGGGGTAACTTGTGGACCACAATATCTGTATCTAAACCAGGCTTGTCTTGGTAGGACCAAGCGAACACGTCCACATACTCTTCAAGGAGTGAAATCAATCGCTGTCTAATTTCTGGTTTCAGCGATGCCCCAATCTTAACCTCTCTCTTGTCTTCCTCAGTGCCAAGATTGATGACATCCACCTGCTCCTCATGAGGCTGGAGATCCATATATTGGTATTCACACATATCCGCTAGATCCTTGGGCACCTCATAATCTTCCTCCTCCTCAGCTTGATAGACAGGGGAATCGAAGTCAATGGTAAGAGCAAAGTCACTGAATACAATAGGTTTATGATTCATTCTGCATGGTAGAATGACTTATATTATTAAAATGCACAACAATTCAAGAATATGTGAGATGAAGATGCTTTTGTTTGAAAAGATTGCCATTTATAGAAACAGAATGCAATAAAGTAAAAACGACAAAAATTTAGCAAAAGAGTCATTTCATTGATTTAAAGTTTGAAAACAGAGGCCCGTACAAAATAATCCACTAGCTTTGGGCAAGACTAGGGAGATGAAAACAACAAATCTAAACAAGTTACTTTGGTTCCGGGTACAAAGTTGGGATCTCAACAGACTCCCAATTGCTTAACGTGCCTTCCTGGCGAAAGACCAAACGATCAATATCTTCCTCTTCTTCAGCACTTCCAATGATTGCATGGACTTGATGCCCACCTCTGACAAATGTCTCCTGCACAGTCTTTATCTTCATTCCTCTTCCTCTTGTATCTGAAGCAGCCTCGTCTTCTGGAGTTGGTCTGTAACCCAACCCTTGGTGTCGGATCCTCTCTCAACTTCAATAACTTCACCCCAACCTGTGGGCACGCCTTCTTGAAGGGCAGACTGGATACTCTTATATAAAGCAAAGGATGGATATTCCGGTACCACTGGCTTCTCATTGTCAATCATAACTGCATTAGCTATTTCCAGGGCTTGGAAAGAAGTCTCCAACGCATCCTCATCAGCCTCAATATAATGGAAGGATGACAAGTTACTAACCATCAAGTCTTCTTCCCCATGCACGATGACCAGCTTGTCATCGACCACAAACTTTATCTTCTGATGTAGGGTTGAAGTGAGAGTGCCGGCCTCATGGATCCAAGGTCTTCCGAGCAGACAACTATAGGCAGGGTTAATGTCCAAAACTTGAAACAGAACATTGAATTCCTGAGGTCAAATCTAAACCGGTAGCTCAATTTCCCCCATCACAGATCTTCATGAACCATCAAAAGCTTTGACAATTAACGATGTGGGTCTCATGATCCCTCCTTTGTATGCCAGCTTATCGAGGGCCCTCTTCGGTAAAACATTCAGGGAGGATCCCGTGTCTACAAGAACTCTAGCCAATGTGTCCTCCTTACACTTCATTGATATGTGCAGAGCAAGATTGTGTTTCCGACCTGATTGGGTCAGTTCTTCATCACTGCAGCTGAGCATATTGCATGTAGTAATGTTAGTGATAACATGATCAAACTGTCCGGTGGTAATATCTTGTGCTACATGAGCCTGAGCCAATACTTTCTACAGTGCTGATCGGTGGACTGGTGAATTAATCAACAGAGATAAAATGGAAATTTTTGACGGAGTCTGGTGGAGCTGATCCACGACCCTGTAGTCACTTCTTTTTATTATTCTGAGAAATTCTTCGTCATTCTCTTTGGAGATTACTTCTTTACCTTTGTCATTCACGGATACGTGCACATCACCTTCTTTACCAGACACTTCTTTGTTCATAGGGGTATAAATCCTTCCACTCCTTGTCATTCTCCCCGTCCCTACTATACTGGACACATTCTTCTCATCAGCCCCCACCTCTTTCCTTGGGACTGGTTCCTCTATAACGACCCCCACCTCTTTCCTTGGGATCATTTCCTCCTTCTTCTTACCACCTGTAATGTCTTCGTAGATCCATGGTACCACTTTGGTTCCTCTGAACCTGAACGGGACTGGTCTTGGGAAATTATTTTGCCTGGCATGATTAACAGGAGAAACATCTTCAGGTTTGTTGAATCTTGGAACTGGTTGTTTAAACACTGGACTCACGGTACTTGCCCCTGGATTGTTGAACACAGGGACTACTGATATGTATTCTTCTTCATCAAACACTGACACTTGCTTTGGCAAATTGAACACTGGTTCGATCACTGCTATTCTGCTTTCTTTTCTGAAAACCTGCAAGAAACCTTCATTAATCAATTGTTGAATATCATCTTGAACTAACTGACACCCTTCACTACTACCATCACAGTCTTCACAACCCTCATGGCAACCCTTGACCAAACCGGCGCTGAATAGCTTGGCATGAAACATTTTCAGTGGAGTTTTGATCTTCGCTGCATCTGAGACCAACACTTCATCATTCTCGTCTTCGATAGCATTAGTTGACCCATGAGTTGGCAAGGGGTTACTCTTCACATTTGGCTGGTTATTAGCAAAAGACAGAATGTTTTTCTCTATCAAACTTTTCACCAGATTCTTTAATGACAAACACCCTTCTAAATCATGGCACACTCCTCCTTGATGGAAAGCACGGGTTGCATTAGGGTTGAAGAACTGCAGAGACTTCTCAGATGGTGGCCCCGATGGCCAAGTAACAATTAATCCCTGCTCCACCAGAGAAGGATACAATGCTGTATATGTCATTGGTATGGGTGGGAAATTTGGTGTTATCGCCTATCTTCTTTGAGGGGTATTTTGCTGTGGCGCTGGCCGCCTCGGCTGCTGGTAATTCTGATTTTGATTCTTCGGCCAATGCTGCTGATTTGGTGGCTGGGAAACAGGAACTTGTTGCATTACCTGATGATTAAAAGTGGGCATAACAGACGCCACGTATGGTTGTTGTGCGAACTGCATAGGGTAAACTGGTTGTTGAGGAAAACTGGGACCTGGTTGTGGTTGGAATAGAGACCATTTCCAACTAGGATTCTGCTTCTTCCCTGTCATAACAGCGTTAGTCTCGCCTTCCTTCTTCTTTTGAAAATTACTCGGAGACTTCTTGACACTGGCGCTAGTGGAACTGTTAGGTGAACTGGCTACCTTTCCACTTTTCAGACCTGCCTCCACTTTCATGCCAATTGCAATGATATCAGAAAAATTGGCACCAATATTACTAATCATTTTCTCATAGAATTCTGGATTTACAGTGTCTACAAACCAATCAGCTAATTCCTTCTCAGTCAATGGTGGTTCAACCTGTGATGCAGTCTCTCTCCACCTTTGAGCATATTCTTTGAATGACTCAGTGTTCTTCGGAGTCATGGTCAATAGCTGTCTACGATCAGGAGCTAAATCCAAGTTATACTTATAGTGCTTTATGAAGACGTCCATAACATCTTGGAAACATTTAATCTGAGATTGGTCTAAGCTTAAGTACCACTTTACGGTCGCACCCTTCAGGCTGTCTGGGAAATAAGGGATCATTAACTTATCATTATCCATATATGCCACCATTCTTCGGAGATACATGACCAAGTGTGCCTTAGGACACGTAGCACCAGAGTACAATTCGAAGCTTGGCAGCTTGAATTTTGGTGGAATTACTAGATTAGTGACCAGACACATATCCTTAAGGTCAGAACTGAAGACATTGTCTCCCTCCATGGCCTTCAGCTTTCTCTACATAATCTCCATATTGGCTCTTAATTTCTCATTACTGTCATCTTCTTCTACAGACATATTGTCATAGTCAAAATGATGCTGATTTTGAAAAACGGGTTGAAAATGGGTATGCACCGCTGGTGGGGCATAAGTTGGAATAGCTTGCTGATTTCCATCAAACAGTGGTATTGCTTATTGTGTGGATTGCGGAGTCGTGACTCTCATAAAGTCACGTGGCATTCCCAGATTAGGGCCTTCAACAGGTATGGCGGGTGGTTCAACAGTTGTAGCTGCGACTTCTGAGACCATAGTGACCTGTGTATCCATCTTTGCTCGTATAACATTCAGGGCTTCCATGATTTGCCCCATACCACCTTTTAGTTCATTAAGCTCGTTGTTAACTTGATCCAAGTTCTCACAATCTACTGACATCCTTCTTCTTCGAGCCTGTGCCCGGGTATTGTAACGATGCGAGGAATTCTGGGTGGCAGTTCAACAACAACTGGAGAAGATAAAACGACAATGAGACACAGAAGAAATGTACACGCACATGCAAAAATGCAGATGAGATGCGCATGCAGGCTAAACCATCAAGAACTAGAAAGGGTTCGCAAACAGTGTGAATAACAGGATTACTAATAACATAACTTTCCCATTGAAAATAAGATAAGTGCTTACAGAAAGGAAATGTTACAATCATTGTTTGGATCATATTAAAAGAAATACAACTTTTAAAAATAGGATTACAATAATAGATTACAACTACGGAAAATAGGGCAGCCATTCGCCTTCCCTGATCCCTTCCATGATTTCTTTGATAAGTCGCTTGGTTTTGGCCTGCTCCAAAGTTAGCTCCCCTAATAACTCCATCCTTCTCTGTTCAGCACTTGTGGACGCCTCATAATACGGAGTGGGCTTTCTCATGCTGAGTGAAATCCCTCATACCCATTTCAGATGAGCTTCAGTGACAGGACCGTTGGTGATCCATTTTTGATAATTAATGAAAAGCCATGCTTCCCCCATCTTGAGTTTTTCTTCAAATACTTCTTTGTATCCATAGTACATCAGCTCCAATTCTTTTGGTCTAGGCTCCTCTTCAATTGGATGACCCAACTGGCAGCGTGCGAGCACGGGGTTATAGTTTATATAACCAAGTCGACCCATGAGTGGCACATTAGGATAGTCTCCACAACTAACAATTATTATGGTTCTTTCAGGGTCTGTATCGTACCACTTGATGTCAGAATTCCTTAGTTCCATTAGTTTCTTGACCCAAAGAGCGTTGTCACTCACTTCCCAAAATGTTGGTGTCGTAGGTAGGTATGAAATGAACCACTTGTATAGTAATGGAGCACAGCAAACAATCACACCTTTACTCCTCATAGTCTCCGTGGTGACCGAGAAGTACATGTCAGCCAGTAAAGTGGGGACAGGGTTCTGACCCATAAAGATTCTGATTGCTTGGACGTCGACAAAATCTTTAACATTGAGAATTAGGAATAACCCGTACACCAGCAAAGCAAACATTGACTCAAACATTACAGAGTTTCCGCTTTCCTGAAAGTGGAGAGCCATCTCAATTAGAAATTGGGCAGGTAGCCCAAGAGTCCCTTCCCTGGTGGTCATGTTTTCTCAGATGTGTCTCTTTCGGAGCCACAATCCTACGGCGATCTCCTGATTAATGAATTCTTCTTCCACACCTGAAAAAGGGGGATGATGCTGAACGGGTAATCCTAGCATATGTGAATATTCTTCTATGGTCGGGACTAACTGAAAGTTTGGAAAGATGAAACATCGGTATACTGGATGATACCGCTGTACCAAGGTTTCTAGCAGTCCTTCTTTTACTTGCAACTTCAATAATGATAACAAGTCCCCATACTTGTCAATAAAGCTTGGCGAATCCTAAATTCTTCCTCCAATCTCTATCAAATGCTCAACATTAGGGACCAGGAAAGTGATGGGCCAGTTTATGTTCTTAGTAGCGTCCATTTTCCACAAAGTCTGCAAAACAAAATTTAGTACCTCGATAGTTTAGCAAAAAAAAATGCAAAATGCAACATGGTGTAATATGATATGCAGATGCAAAGCTAATCTATCAAGAAACACAGAAAATTGCAAGGCTTTTAACAATGGTATTTCAAAAATTCTTCTTCATTAAGCAAGTTTGGCATTCATTACTTTCGGAGCAGAGTATCTTCATGCTCTTAGTACAAAGGTGGGTTGTTCCCATAACTGAAAAGATAACAACAACAATGAAAATAAATAACACAGGGAACCAGCAGCAAGATCTTTAGAAGTTAGACCCGCTGGTGGATGTTACCCCCTCCTCGTCCATCTCCCTCATCAGTTTTTCTATGCGCCCCTTAATCCTTTTCTTCTCGAGTAACAACCCTATCAATGTTTCCTCTAATCCTTGTCTAATTCTGAGCGGCTTGTGACGGGAATAGGGTCTCCTCATCACACTGGCTATTTCACGAGACCATTCCAGATGTGCCTCGTTGATGGAGCACTCCGCCTTCCACAACTGCCTATGGATTTGACACCAAGCTTGCTCAAGAAGCATTTTCATTTCGCAGCCGTCTCTTTCCCCATAATACATCATGTGTAAATCCTCCTTTATTATGGGTCCCTTCCCCATATGACCCAGTTGTCGACGGGCGAGCACGGGATTTTAGTTGATGCAGTCATTTCTTCCCAACAGGGGTACATTAGGGCAATCCCCGCAGCTGGTAATTATGACAATCCCTTCTTCTGTTGGGCTATGCCGTTTGACATCTGTGTGCTTCAAACTCATCAATTTTTCAATCCATACTTGACAATGTTCTACCTTCCAGAAAGCCAGGGGTTTTGGCAAGTAGGTTGTGAACCACTTATAGAAAAGAGGTACACAACACACAATTTCTCCACATCCTTTGTTGTACTTGGTTTGAACTGCGTGGTACATATCAGCCAGCAAGGTAGGGACTGGGTTATTGACTCTGAAAATTTGTATTGCCTGAGTATCAACGAACTGCTTCGCGCCTGGAAACAGAACCAGCCCATAGATCATTAAGGCAAGTTTTGCTTCATACAGTTCCTCCTTTCCTCTATTCTTGAAGTACATTGCTTTCTCAAACAAGAATAGTGAAGATAGTCCAAGTCGTCCTTCTTTAACAACTAAATTTGCCTGGATATCGACAAATCTGATTCCAGTAGTCGTTCCAATATCTCTAGCTGATGGCATTGATTCTAAACTGGAGAAAATTGGGGCATCTTTGACGGGAATCCCAATTATGGAAGAAAATTCCTCTAAGGTTGGAACTAATTGGAACTCGGGGAATAAGAAGCAACGGTAATTGGGGTGATACAATTGCACCAACACTTCCAATGGTCCCTCAGTCACTGGAAACCTTAGTAGTTGTGAGAGGTTTCCATATTTGTCAGCAAAGTTTGAAGGATCCTCGATCATGTCGCACATCCAGATCAGTTGTTGAAGTTCCGGGAGCTCGAAGTAATAAGGCCAAACTTGCTTTTTAGATTCCATATCAACAAAGTCTGCAAAAATATCATTAGTTTCTTGATAGTTAGCAAAAAATGCTGATGCAATGCAAAATGATGGGTGTGATTCAAGAGAACTCGGCATTGTATCCTTGCAAATTTTAAGGAACATTTTTCTTAGAGGAAAACCTATTTCATTGATAATAAAGTTTTGAATTACAAACATAAGACAATTACACCTTCAAAGACCAAAATAGAATATGAAATAAAGAAAACTAAGTCCTAAGCCATCAATCATTCTTCTCCCATCAACCTCATGGAGAGCTTCTAGTTCTCCTTCTGTAGCCTTTCATTCTTAACAACGAGCTCAACTAACTGTGATCTCCATGGTTCGGGCGGAGATGATGTGCTAGGAGAAAATAAGTCCTCTTGCATCTTCCTCTTTTTGACAGATTCTTCTTCCTTCCTCCTGAGACTCTTCTGCAATTCATTCATCTCAAAGTTAAGGATCTGATACTTGTTCATCCAAGCATTCCTTTCTCGCTCTGTTTGAGCCAACCGAATCTTTAATTCGTCTTCATTGCTAGTGAAGTAAAGAACAGGATCTCTGGGAGCTAATGGGATAGGATCATGATGATCATATGGCATCTTCAACTCGACAGCCCTCTTTTGCACCCACTGAGTGTAAGATTCTGAATCCAAACACTCAGGTTCCCCCAAAGCAGAGATACCTCTTGTGTGAACATGACGCCAAGCGTGAGCCATCTTTTCCCTAAGCATAGGGTCCTTATCCTCTTCAAAGAACAAACCTTCCAAGTAGATGTTGTTAGGCTTAGCTTCCATAGAATAACCATGTTGACGACAAGCCAAAGCAGGATTGTAGCTTATGCCTCCTTTTCAGCCAAGAAGCGGTACATTAGCAAATCCTCTACAGCTAACAATCATATCTTTGCCTTTGAGCAATGGGTGGTACCACTCTAGATCAGTGTTGGTGAGAGACATGATCTTCTTTGACCAAAGAAGTCCATCTTGCAGATCCCAAAAGGTCTTAGAACGGGGTAAATGGGATATAAACCACCTATACAATAGTGTGGCACAGCATGTTATCATCCCTCCCTTATGAGCAGTCCTCAAATGCACTGAGTGGTAGGCGTCTGCAAGTAGGGTTTGAACTGGATTTCCAATGATAAAGATCTTGATTGCCTTCATATCAACAAAGTTCTCAATGTTGGGAAACAAGAATAACCCATAAATGAGTAGGGCCATAACAGCTTCATAATCCACCATATTCTTCATGCTAGCATACTGACGGGCTTTCTCCATTAGAAACTTGGCAGGTAACCCAAAAAGTCCTCCCTTGACAACCAAGTTAGCCTTGACTTCTGACAGCTTGAGATGAGCCGCTTCTGTAATTTCCTTCTCCTTAGGCGTCCTTTCCAAACCAGAGTAAGGAAGATTTGGAGTGATGGGAATACCAACTAGAATAGCATACTCCTCGAGCGTAGGCATTAACTGGTAATCCAGAAAAGTGAAACAATGGTACATGGGGTCATAAAGTAAAAACGACAAAAATTTAGCAAAAGAGTCATTTCATTGATTTAAAGTTTGAAAACGGAGGCCCGTACAAAATAATCCACTAGCTTTGGGCAAGACTAGGGAGATGAAAACAACAAATATAAACAAGTTACTCTGGTTCTGGGTACAAAGTTGGGATCTCAACAGACTCCCAATTGCTTAACGCGCCTTCCTGGCGAAAGACCAAACGATCAATATCTTCCTCTTCTTCAGCACTTCCAATGATTGCATGGACTTGATGCCCACCTCTGACAAATGTCTCCTGCACAGTCTTTATCTTCATTCCTCTTCCTCTTGTATCTGAAGCAGCCTCGTCTTCTGGAGTTGGTCTGTAACCCAACCCTTGGTGTCGGATCCTCTTCTCAACTTCAATAACTTCACCCCCAACCTGCGGGCACGCCTTCTTGAAGGGCAGACTGGATACTCTTATATGAAGCAAAGGATGGATATTCCGATACCACTGGCTTCTCATTGTTAATCATAACTGCATTAGCTATTTCCAGGGCTTGGAAAGAAGTCTCCAACGCATCCTCATCAGCCTCAATATAACGGAAGGACGACAAGTTACTAACCATCAAGTCTTCTTCCCCATGCACGATGACCAGCTTGTCATCGACCACAAACTTCATCTTCTGATGTAGGGTTGAAGTGACAGTGCCAGCCTCATGGATCCAAGGTCTTCCGAGCAGACAGCTATAGGCAGGGTTAATGTCCAAAACTTGAAACAGAACATTGAATTCCTGAAGTCCAATCAAAACCGGTAGCTCAATTTCCCCCATCACAGATCTTTGTGAACCATCAAAAGCTTTGACTATTAACGATTTGGGTCTCATGATCCCTCCTTTGTATGCCAGCTTATCGAGGGCCCTCTTCGGTAAAACATTCAGGGAGGATCCCGTGTCTACAAGAACTTTAGCCAACGTGTCCTCCTGACACTTCATTGATATGTGCAGAGCAAGATTGTGTTTCCGACCTGATTGGGTCAGTTCTTCATCACTGAAGCTGAGCATATTGCATGCAGTAATGTTAGCGATAACATGATTAAACTGTCCGGCGGTAATATCCTGAGCTACATGAGCCTGAGCCAATACTTTCTGCAGTGCTGATCGGTGGACTAGTGAATTAATCAACAGAGATAAAATGGAAATTTTTTACGGAGTCTGGTGGAGCTGATCCACGACCCTGTAGTCACTTCTTTTTATTATTCTGAGAAATTCTTCGTCATTCTCTTTGAAGATTACTTCTTTACCTTTGTCATTGACGGATACGTGCACATCACCTTCTTTACCAGACACTTCTTTGTTCATAGGGGTATAAATCCTTCCACTCCTTGTCATTCTCCTCGTCCCTACTATACTGGACACATTCTTCTCATCAGCCCCCACCTCTTTCCTTGGGACTGGTTCCTCTATAACGACCCCCACCTCTTTCCTTGGGATCATTTCCTCCTTCTTCTTACCACCTATAATGTCTTCGTAGATCCATGGTACCGCTTTGGTTCCTCTGAACCTGAACGGGACTGGTCTTGGTAAATTATTTTGCCTGGCATGATTAACAGGAGAAACATCTTCAGGTTTGTTGAATCTTGGAACTGGTTGTTTAAACACTGGACTCATGGTACTTGCCCCTGGATTGATGAACACAAGGACTACTGATATGTATTCTTCTTCATCAAACACTGGCACTTGCTTTGGCAAATTGAACACTGGTTCGATCACTGCTATTCTGTTTTCCTTTCTGAAAACCTGCAAGAAACCTTCATTAATCAATTGCTGAATATCATCTTGAACTAATTGACACCCTTCACTACTACCATCACACTCTTCACAACCCTCATGGCAAACCTTTACCAAACCGGCGCAGAATAGCTTGGCATGAAACATTCTCAGGGGAGGTTTGATCTTCGCTGCATCAGAGACCAACACTTCCTCATTCTCGTCTTCAATAGCATTAGTTGACCCATGAGTTGGCAAGGGGTTACTCTTCACATTTGGCTGGTTATTAGCAAAAGGCAGAATGTTTTTCTCTATCAAACTTTTCACCAGATTCTTTAATGCCAAACACCCTTCTAAATCATGGCCCACTCCTCCTTGATGGAAAGCACAGGTTGCATTAGGGTTGAAGAACTGCAGAGACTTCTCAGATGGTGGCCCCAATGGCCTAGTAACAATTAATCCCTGCTCCACCAGAGAAGGATACAATGCTTTATATGTCATTGGGATGGGTGGGAAATTTGGTGTTACCGCCTGTCTTCTTTGAGGGGTATTTTGCTGTGGCGCTGGCCGCCTCGGCTGCTGGTAATTCTGATTTTGATTCTTCGGCCACTACTGCTGATTTGGTGGCTGGGAAACATGAACTTGTTGCATTACCTGATGATTAAAAGTGGGCATAACAGAGGCCACGTATGGTTGTTGTGCGAACTGCATAGGGTAAACTGGTTGTTGAGGAAAACTGGGACCTGGTTGTGGTTGGAATAGAGACCATTTCCAACTAGGATTCTGCTTCTTCCCTGTCATAACAGCGTTAGTCTCGCCTTCCTTCTTCTTATGAAAATTACCCGGAGACTTCTTGACACTGGCGCTAGTGGAACTGTTAGGTGAACTGGCTACCTTTCCACTTTTCAGACCTGCCTCCACTTTCATGCCAATGGCAATGATATCAGAAAAATTGGCACCAATATTACTAATCATTTTCTCATAGAATTTCGGCTTTACAGTGTCTATAAACCAATCAGCTAATTCCTTCTCAGTTAATGGTGGTTCAACCTGTGATGCAGTCTCTCTCCACCTTTGAGCATATTCTTTGAATGAATCAGTGTTCTTATGAGTCATGGTCAATAGCTGTCTACGATCAGGAGCTAAATCCAAGTTATACTTATAGTGCTTTATGAAGACGTCCATAACATCTTGGAAACATTTAATCTGAGATTGGTCTAAGCTTAAGTACCACTTTGCGGCCCCGCTTTTCAGGCTGTCTTGGAAACAATGGATCATTAACTTATCATAATCCATATATGCCGCCATTCTTCGGAGATACATGACCAAGTGTGCCTTAGGACACGTAGCACCAGAGTACAATTCGAAGCTTGGCAGCTTGAATTTTGGTGGAATTACTAGATTAGTGACCAGACACATATCCTTAAGGTCAGAACTGAAGACATTGTCTCCCTCCATGGCCTTCATCTTTCTCTGCATAATCTCCATATTGGCTCTTAATTTCTCATTACTGTCATCTTCTTCTACATACATATTGTCATAGTCAAAATGATGCTGATTTTGAAAAACGGGTTGAAAATGGGTCTGCACCGCTGGTGGGGCATAAGTTGGAATAACTTGCTGATTTCCATCAAACAGTGGTACTGCTTGTTGTGTGGATTGCGGAGCCGTGACTCTCTTAAAGTCACATGGCATTCCCAGAGTAGGGCCTTCAACAGGTATGGCGGGTGGTTCAATAGTTGTAGCTGCGACTTCTGAGACCACAGTGACCTGTGTATCCATCTTTGCTCGTATAACATTCAGGGCTTCCATGATTTGCCCCATACCACCTTTTAGTTCGTTAAGCTCGTTGTTAACTTGATCCAAGTTCTCGCAATCTACTGACATCCTTCTTCTTCGAGCCTGTGCCCGGATATTGTAACGATGCGAGGAATTCAGGGTGACGGTTCAACAACAACTGGAGAAGATAAAATGACAATGAGACATAGAAGAAATGCACATGCACATACGAAAATGCAGATGAGATGCACATGCAGGCTAAACCATCAAGAACTAAAAAGGGTTCGCAAACAGTGTAAATAAAAGGATTACTAATAACATAACTTTCCCATTGAAAATAAGATAAGTGCTTATAGAAAGGAAATGTTACAATCATTGTTTGGATCATATTAAAAGAAATACAACTTTTAAAAATAGGATTACAACAATAGATTACAACTACGGAAAATAGGGCAGCCCTTCGCCTTCCCTGATCCCTTCCATGATTTCTTTGATAAGTCGCTTGGTTTTGGCCTGCTCCAAAGTTAGCTCCCCTAATAACTCCATCCTTCTCTGTTCAGCACTTGTGGACGCCTCATTATACTGAGTGGGCTTTATCATGCTGAGTGAAATCCCTCGTACCCATTTCAGATGAGCTTCAGTGACAGGACCATTGGTGATCCATTTTTGATAATTAATGAAAAGCCATGCTTCCCCCATCTTGAGTTTTTCTTCAAATACTTCTCTGTATCCATAGTACATCAGCTCCAATTCTTCTGGTCTAGGCTCCTCTTCAATTGGATGACCCAACTGGCAACGTGCGAGCACGGGGTTATAGTTTATACAACCAAGTCGACCCATGAGTGGCACATTAGGATAGTCTCCACAACTAACAATTATTATGGTTCCTTCAGGGCCTGTATCGTACCACTTGATGTCAGAATGCCTTAGTTCCATTAGTTTCTTGACCCAAAGAGCGTTGTCACTCACTTCCCAAAATGTTGGTGTCGTAGGTAGGTATGAAATGAACCACTTGTATAGTAATGGAGAACAGCAAACAATCACACCTTTACTCCTCATAGTCTACGCGGTGACCGAGAAGTACATGTCAGCCAGTAAAGTGGGTACAGGGTTCTGACCCATAAAGATTTTGATTGCTTGGACGTCGACAAAATCTTTAACATTGGGAAATAGGAATAACCCGTACACCAGCAAAGAAAACATTGACTCAAACATTATTGACTCAAGTCGTCCTTCTTTAACAACTAAATTCGCCAGGATATCGGCAAATCTGATTCCGGTAGTCGTTGCAATATCTCTAGCTGATGGCATTGATTCTAAACCGCAGAAAATTGGGGCATCTTTGATGGGAATCCCAATTATGGCAGAAAATTCCTCTAAGGTTGGAACTAATTGGAACTCGGGGAATAAGAAGCAACGGTAATTGGGGTGATACAATTGCACCAACACTTCCAATGGTCCCTCAGTCACTGGAACACTTAGTAGTTGTGAGAGGTTTCCATATTTGTCAGCAAAGTTTGAAGGATCCTCGATCATGTCGCACATCCAGATCAGTTGTTGAAGTTCCGGGAGCTCGAAGTAATAAGGCCAAACTTGCTTTTTAGATTCCATATCAACAAAGTCTGAAAAAATATCATTAGTTTCTTGATAGTTAGCCAAAAATGCTGATGCAATGCAAAATGATGGGTGTGATTCAAGAGAACTCAGCATTGTATCCTTGCAAATTTTAAGGAACATTTTTGTTAGAGGAAAACCAATTTCATTGATAATAAAGTTTTGAATTACAAACATAAGACAATTACACCTTCAAAAACCAAAATAGAATATGAAATAAAGAAAACTAAGTCCTAAGCCATCAATCAGTCTTCTCTCATCAACCTCATGGCGAGCTTCTGGTTCTCCTTCTGTAGCCTTTCGTTCTTAACAACGAGCTCAACTAACTGTGATCTCCATGGTTCGGGCGGAGATGATGTGCTAGGAGAAAATAAGTCCTCTTGCATCTTCCTCTTTTTGACAGATTCTTCTTCCTTCCTCCTGAGACTCTTTTGCAATTCATTCATCTCAAAGTTAAGGATCTGATACTTGTTCATCCAAGCATTCCTTTCTCGCTCTGCTTGAGCCAACCGAATCTTTAATTCGTCTTCATTGCTAGTGAAGTAAAGAACATGATCTCTGGGAGCTAATGGGATAGGATCATGACGATCATATGGAATCTTCAACTCGACAGCCCTCTTTTGCACCCACTGAGTGTAAGATTCTGAAGCCAAACACTCAGGTTCCCCCAAAGCAGAGATACCTCTTGTGTGAACATGACGCCAAGCGTGAGCCATCTTTTCCCTAAGCATAGGGTCCTTATCCTCTTCAAAGAACAAACCTTCCAAGTAGATGTTGTTAGGCTTAGCTTCCATAGAATAACCATGTTGACGACAAGCCAAAGCAGGATTGTAGCTTATGCCTCCTTTTGTTCCAAGAAGCGGTACATTAGCAAATCCTCTACAGCTAACAATTATATCTTTGCCTTTAAGCAATGGGTGGTATCACTCTAGATCAGTGTTGGTGAGAGACATGATCTTCTCTGACCAAAGAAGTCCATCTTGGAGATCCCAAAAGGTCTTAGAACGGGGTAAATGGGATATAAACCACCTATACAACAGTGTGGCACAGCATGTTACCATCCCTCCCTTATGAGCAGTCCTCAAATGAACTGAGTGGTAGGCGTCTGCAAGTAGGGTTGGAACTGGATTTCCAATGATAAAGATCTTGATTGCCTTCATATCAACAAAGTTCTCAATGTTGGGAAACAAGAATAACTCATAAATGAGTAGGGCCATAACAGCTTCATAATCCACCATATTCTTCATGTAGCATACTGACGGGCTTTCTACATTAGAAACTTGGCAGGTAACCCAAAAAGTCCTCCCTTGACAACCAAGTTAGCCTTGACTTCTGACAGCTTGAGATGAGCCGCTTCTGCAATTTCCTTCTCCTTAGGCGTCCTTTCCAAACCAGAGTAAGGAAGGTTTGGAGTGATGGGAATACCAACTAGAATAGCATACTCCTCGAGCAAAGGCATTAACTGATAATCTGGAAAAGTGAAACAATGGTACATGGGGTCATAAAACTGTATGAGAGTAGGGAGAAATCCATCTACCATCTTGGTCTTCATCAGAGAGAAAATCTTCCCATACTTGTCTTGGAATGTTGCTGATTCATTGATTGGCTTACCCAGATTCTTTAGATCTTCCAATTTTGGACTAATGAAGGTGTACTTCTTCATTTTCCTTTTTTCAAAATCCATCCTATAAAGTTTGCAAAACAAAACTGAGTTCCTTGAATACACAATGCACAAGATGCAAGAATGAATGCAACAAACACACATAGACAGGTAAACACAAAGAACACAGAGCGACCTAGGTTAAAAGTCACGAGCATGGAGTCAAAGGTCTACCCATCCCAAAGGTATGTACTATGGTTTTCACCTGCAAGACAAGGTTCTAAAAAGTTCCCAGAGCTGACAACCCATCTTTCGGATTTTATCGACTTTCCAATTGCTTGGTGATTAATAAAATTCTCAAGAGAGTCTCATCTAAGTGTAGCATCGCGTAGCAACCATTTGGGATTGCTCCCTCACAGTCCTCGCACTACGTCCTAAACAGACCAAGTGGGGGTAAAGGGGTAAATAAAGGTCATCAGTATCTCTGGCTCCTAGGTCGAAAGTAGTAACGCATTCACGATTGCTCGTTCAACATATACCACTTCCAAGAGGGCCTCAACTGAGTGTGGACTTCAAGTTCCCTCCTTTGGGATTTCTCCCTCGAAGTTCCCTTGACTATGTCCACGGTTCCTAAACATATGTTTTCTCTCAAGTCCGGGTTAGGACTTATCTCACTCATTGATATCATGTCAACCCAAACCAAACAGGATAATATCAAACATAGAACAGATATACAAGCATACAAGCAGATATGACATACAGGCAATCATACACGTAGATAAGCAAACATGAATAACATAAAACAAGGTAGGCTTAACCCTCTTAGGAAAAGGACCAGCAATAGGTCTAACTCTTCCCCAGTGAAGTCGCCATTTCTGTTGTGGTGAAACTCGGATAACAAATTATTAATTAATTTGCATCATTTTCTTTTACAACCGACTTTGATTTATCCAAAGGAAAGGTTCAAGATCGTTAGAAAAACCTAAAGGGAAGATCTAAGGTTCGGGGGTTGGTTACGCCTAGGGAAGGTATTAGCACCCTAAACGTCCGTAGTACTCTACGGGAACCTCTTGTTTAACTGTTATCTTATGTTTGCTAAAGGTTGAAACCCTAGGGGTTAGTATCTAAGTATACTCGACAAAGCATCGCACTTTGCGCCTACGTATCCTCGGGAATAGAATCAGAGTATGCATAGTTCTACTTCTACTGAATGATTGACTGTGGTCAATATTCAGAGGGGAAATGAGTACAAGCTTATTGTAGAGTTCAAGAACTCTCTAGATCTAGTTGAAATGGACCTATGTTATGTTTTAGTCAGTAGGGAAAGTGATAAATTCATTAGGATGAATATCACTAAGAGTTTAAGAACTCTCTCCTAAGGCTATTTATAATTTCTATGGCTCTGATGAGGCCAAGAAATGAAGTTTCTCCTAAGAGGTTACTTAGGTTAAGGTGGGGGTCAATGACTTATGAGTCAACCAAGTTCATCTTCCTTTGGAATGGGGGATAACAACATATTAAGATAGCAAGAATAAAAGGCATAAAAGATAAAACATTGATATAAGATAACATAATGGAAGCAACATAAGCATAAGGATGGCAATATGTTCATGATAGATGATGATTAGGTATGAGATAAATGTCAAACAAAACAAAATGAATATTGAGAAGAATTTCACACAAATAGTCACAAAGTCAATGCATAGTTTAGACATGAATTTAATCAAGCATAATATTCAAGGTTAAATCAATTGATTCAATAATCATATGATAAAATATAGATTAAGATCATATAAGATATCACTTAAGATTATAAACAAAGTTCAACAATTATCAAATAAAAATAAGATAAAATTCACATTAATAAACCAATCTCAAAATAAATATTTAAAAATATTATTAAATAAAATATAAAATATAAAATAAAAAATGTTTGGAGTTTTTGATTTTAGAGACATATTATATATTTTATGAGATGGATTAATATTGAAAAAGATTTTTAAAAAACAAAATAAAGAAATAAACAAAAGCATGTGGGTGTGCAGTGAGGAATTTATTTCAGTTGAAAATATAAAAGAGGAAGATAATGGGCCAAAAGGGGGGTGGGGATAGAATTGTGGCCCACGCGAGAGAAAAGAAGAGAGAAAAAAGAAAATGAAGCGCACAAGGGATGGTCTGGGGCGAGGGGGATTCGAACCCCAGACCTCCCTCTCATAGTGCAAGCTCCATGCCACTGGGGTGGCTATACGTCCGGTGATTAAGATACAACCATAAATACATAAAGGATCATGCGTGCGCATAACCAAATTTCAAGCATCCTAGTTCACAAGCTTATAACTTACACAATACTTAACCAATCTTAATGAAGTAAAAACTGAAATTGAACAGGAAAGAACATAGAATACTACTGTGGCATCCACATGCCTTAATTCTAAAAACACAAATCATGAATTGGTTATGAAAAGAGTATGTCACAAGTTCTTGTACACATGTGCACACAAGGCAACAGAGTGAGGAAACTACAGATAACTATGCCTTCACAAATAAGGCACCATAACATCATATCTCATGGAAAGTTTCAAGAGGGCATGCATTAAGTGAATGATCATGCACATTGCTTACAAGCAGAACCAAAAAGACAAAGGTTCATTCAAGGAAAAACAAAGCATGAAGGCTTCATTAAAGGGAAAGATAACAATGCACCATCTAGTAGTCATGAACAAGTTGAATGCTTATGAGTGATATATAGATGAGCATGAATATCAGTTGTCAGTTATAAGAAAGCAACAGAATTCTAAACCAGGAAATCTGCTAATGTGAGCACATATATGGAGAAGCATATCATTTTGCAACAAGATAAACAACATATCATTTAGCAGGCTTATGACATAAACAAGCAACTGAGTATAGTAAGTAAGAAGCATCATGAACATGGCATAGCAGGTTGGAATGCATCATCATGATATGAAAAAGGCAGAGTACTGTGCAATACTACCAAGGACCAAAATTTGCACATATGGCACATAGCACACATAAGAAGTCTTTTGAGGCTCAAGCAATCAAAATTCAACAAAACATGCAAGTTGACAAAAAAGGTTCCACATTCTGGCAGTAGGTATACTAAGTGAGGTGTGTGGATAGTGAAACAAGGTATGTGTGTCCTCATGACTATGAATAGACTGATCAGAAGGCGATGTGTAAAAGAGGAACAAATGGGCAGGTTGTATATCAAGAGTTATGCCAGTCACAAAGTTACACAAAGGATCAAGTATGGTTATGAGCAATACAAATCAAAGCAGCTTTAGTGTACATAGCAAACCAGCAACATGGCCATATGGAAAGAGGTAAAAGAAACCTGACTATCACAACTTAAACTCATCCTCATATGTAACTAGACTTAATCAAGATGAAACAAATATAGGCTAGAAACTGATTCATACAAGATCAATAGCAGACATGTGCATTTAAGCAAGGTTCATGTGATATGGGATGGCAGGCAAAGTGTAGATATGATCAATAAACACAACATAAGATAAACCAGATGGATTTGGGCATAAATAAAAGCAAGACATGAACTCAATCAGGCAGTGATGGCACGCAGGCATACTATAGAGTGTGAATAGCACCACAAAGACAGTTCATGATTCACATTAAAACTTAAACATGAGCAAGATTACATCTTAAACATGTTTGGCAAGACTACATATTCTAATATGACAACAATGGCTTGTAAAGCAAGTAAGAGACAATAAGGCAAGGTTTTGACAAATCAGAGAATTTGACATATTCATCAAGGCATGTTCATCACAAAACTGATATGCAACACTTCAAGAGGTCAACTATTCTAAAAAACAATTTAGGACAAGTATAGATGCAAGCAGATCATGCATAGATAGAAGTAGAGATCTTGGACAGATTATGTATACTTCATCAATTTGACATATCAGATGAACAAACTTACAATGGCATGGTGTACAAACATGCTGATATCTCATAAGCATTAGCATAGATTGTTGTTTAAACAAGGCATTAGTATATAATGAGGCATGGTCAATTTCACATCTTGAAGAACTAATTCACATGTTAGAAACCAGAACTTAGCAGACACATAGATAGATTAAACTAAGGCCAAGCACACATACAATAAGTTCAGGCTTATACCAAATGTCAGTCAAAATGACACGTAGAAAACAAGTATGATATGGTAGATGTAATGCTGCAGAACTGATGAACATGATTCAAGTGACAAGTAAATGGCATATCAAAACAGGTTTATTGTTTCAAGATAAGGAACACATATTGATGGCAACACACTAACAGATCAATCTAAATGTGCAAAGTGAAGATTGGTGGCTGTGGTTATGCTAAATGATTCTACAGGACACAACTCATCTGGACATAAAAACCATCAAGCAAATGACCAAATGTCACAAACCACAGAAGACAGAACACATTTAGCAATCTTATCATGTCAAGCAAAAGGAACTAATGAAACTCAAACATAGCTCAGCAGTACATCAGTTAAAGCAAACCTGACTCAAAGCATACTTCACGCATATCAACACTGCAGCCATACTAAAAAACTATGGATTAGACATCAATAAACACAGAGTGACAAAACAAATGTTCAACACATGGAGGTATCCATATTTGACAGCATAACAACATATTGCACATTATAGATGGTCATGAGCAGTCATAACAACATTGGTAACAACATTTAGAATAACAACATCATACAAGTTACTCAAAGCATGTGTTCATATGACTTAGGATGATCATGAGCGAGAAAAGCATTAAATGAGCATGATAAAAAAAAATGAAAGGGAAATAGGAATGATACCCAACAGAAGCTTTGCTAATGCCTTGAGTGTTCAGAACACTACTCAGAAACTCCCTTGCTCAGTTCATACAAAGCTCGAAAATATCAATGTTTTTGAGGAGAATTGTTGATGATTTGAACAAGACTCTAACCTCCTTATATAGGCGAAGTAAGTGGGTTGATGTTTATGGGCCGGGTTGAAATTAATCCTCCTCCAAGAGTAGTGGCAGCTAGGGTTTTGAAAAGGGATTCAATGATGAAATTCTGAGGAGGTAACGCTCCTCCACTCTGAACGTATTGCAAGTTCCACAGGGCTTGATATGGATAGCATCTTCTCACCTTTCCTTGGTCGCCAGCCTGTGTAGGTGCAGTTTGGGGGAAATGAGAGCAACGTAGCTCTGCTCCTCTCGCAGGTGGCGCAGAAAATGGTGGAAAAGGGAAGGTTGAAGCTTTGCTTTGTGCAATTGAAATCCCATGGAGCAATTGAGGAAAATTAGGGCAAACGAGATTGGATGGCGCCAAGACTGACGAATTGAATTTGAACGAAGCTTGCAACAAACTTGAAGAAATTGGTTTTAATCTGCAAAATCGAAAAAGAAACGAAAAAAATGAAGAAGAAAACTATTCCCTGGACACGCACAAGGTTTCAATTGGTCCAAAATGACCGTTGAAAAGTCAAAGAGAAAAAACAGCCTTCTGATTGGCTAGTGGTTTTGGTCATTATCCAAACAAATTTCCAATAAATTCATAAAGACCAAATGAAGATGGTATACGTGTTTGTTTTTTCTTAATCAAAATTAAATGACATTTTCTATTAAATTGCCACACCTAAATTAAAATCTTAAGATTATTTTTAAAAAGAAAACTAAAGATGATTAAATTAATTACTAATAAAATCTGACTTAATTTCAATTAATAAATTATTTTAAAATTAAAATTAAGGCACTCTAAATAAATTTTAACCAAAATAATAAAAAGGATAATTAATTCAAAATCAAGCAAATTAAACTAAAATTAAATCATCAACTAAATTAGTTAATTAAGCTAAAATCAATTAAAACATTTAAAATTCAGAATAAATAAACATAAAACATATTAAAATTAAATTAAGATAAGATAAATAAAATAAAAAATGCTAAATAAATTAAGGCAAAATAAATAAAAAGAAATTAAGATAAAAAAACAGAGAAAATAAATCACATAGCATCTAGCAAAAAGATGAGGGTAAAATTTGGGGTACAACATAGCATGGATAGAGATGTACCAGAAATGTTTGTCAAATGATAATTCAAATATGTGGAAACAACATGATAGCATAAATACAAATTTAGGAGAAAAAAAAAGAAACTGCAAGGCATGATCATGGCAGCATAAATTCAACATTGGTTAACAACTTAGGACAAAGGCAGGGATAAGTTATGCTATATGTTCATGGCATGATACCTAATGTCCTAGAGACAGCAGGTATCAGATTAACAGTGACAAAACAAAGTAGAAGAATAACTCATATTTGAACTAAGCAAGTGAGACAAAATAGTTTGGACAAATGGAGATGTATAGCATGCAATCAGATCCACAGTCCACATATATCCTAACTGAACACTTTGCACAAGTATAACATGCTCATAGTAGTGGCACAACCAGAGATGTTTCATGATGCTGTGAAGGCAAAAAAAACATGACATAGTGTGAACCAAGGATAGGCACATGGACAAACAAGTTTTAAACAAGGCAAGGCATTCATACCATGGATTTATCTACATCCACTAACTATCAATCAAATATTGACAACAGTATGACATAGCAATCTTATGTACACTATCAGATGTGCAAAATTGTGTGGATGTGGTACTTATGTCAAAATGAGTCTACAAGCAATATTTGGTTTAGGGACATCATTAGCAAGTTGTGAACAAGTTAACACTACCAATCAAAACCAGATGCATGACCTTAACAAGTCAACATATCAGACATATTAGTTTTAGGCATCTTGACTCAAAACAAAGGTCATGACATAGTAGCTTTTAGTTTGGATACACATTATGGGCACAAAATGTATTCAACACATTCATAACTTGGAAACATGTCAAATGACAAATCAAGGTTGGTACACATATCCTAAACACAAAGCTTAGTATGAAGAACATGGCATGATGACTAATGCAAGGGAGATAACAAGTATCAGATTAACTTGACATAAGTATTGATCCCAGCAAAGCAAAAAAGTAATGGCATCTAGATATTGGTGAGAATAAGATATCAACAATGCCAAAGTGGTTAGTGTGCAGATAGGCAACATATCAATTAGGGCAGTTTTGTACACATCACAAAGTAATATCCTTAAAGGGTTCTCAAAGATACATATCTATCTTAGCATACCAATCTATCTTGATTTTGGGTGACAAAATAAAGATATCATGAAACATTGTGAGCATCAACCAGGTCAGCAGACATGAACTTCAATGGATTCAACAGCAGTTGGTGTATACAAAGTGAATACAATGGTTCACACAAACTAAAAGCACATTAGGACAGGTTTTTAAGCATACCAGAATAAACACAATGTTTAGTGTTACTTCTAACTTAGACATACATAAAAGAGGGCATATTGAAGTCACACCCTCATGTCCTAAAGGTTAAGCATGCTGATAACAGGTATGTGTTTATGGAATATCATGAGAGAATAGATGCATCATTATAAGATCAAATAGGCACATGGACAGAACAAACTTGGCAAAGTAGGAACATACACATCATGAGTTTATCTATGTTCACTAATCATCAATCAAATACTCATGGCAAACTATATGAATAATCAAAGGTGAAAGAGTGTGTGGCTGTGATTACTGTGTCAAACCGAGTTCACAACCAATTTCATTTTTAGAACCAAACATCAACAGGCACATACACAAGCAGTCAGTTATCATGTTACTTCTCATATAAGCAATGTGTGAACAATGTGCTCTAGTGCTTACATCGGATGGTTTGTTTCACAAAAAACTTACACATATGGCATGAACAAATAGCAAGGCTGCAACAGTTCAAGCCCAAGGTACATCAGATAGCATATTGAAACAAAATTGAACACATAGCCTATGTTTTAACATACATGAAGGAACCATTCCCATCAGTAGATTGTAAACAGGTTAACCACAAATCACAAACCAGTCACATTACTTTAACAATTCAAATATCCAACATCAAGCACAAGAACTAGCTTAGTTCAGAACACGAGACCAATGGAATGCCAAAGTTGTATACATCAGAACATGGACCAACTTTATGAAACAATACAAATGAGCATACCAAAACAACAGGTGCAAGGGTTCAAGTCAGCAAGAATGAATTATATCTGAGAACATTGTCATAACAACATTCAAACATCCCTGCAAAAGCTGTGAGCCTGCTTGTTTCACTTTCCATCAAGCATTAGCAAGTTTAACAATGACTAACAAATTAGTCACACATGCTCATAAGGCATAGTAATAACAACAAAGGATATAACATATATTCCATATTAGTAGAATAACTAAACTATGATTAGAAGCTAGGATAGAAAGTTCACACACATATTTTATGCATAACTAAGACAAGAAACACACAAGATATGCATTATAGTAGCAAGCATGACATGGCTAAGATGATACTATGTAATAGAATCGAAACAAATGAGTAGGACCAAAACTGAAGAAAAGAGAGGTTACCAACTTCAGTTATGCACAAGCCTATCCCTTGCTGAACCAAACACGAGCTCTTGATGCCAAGCCTCACTCTCCCTCCTCTTTTGCAGAACCTTGCACTTAGATGTTTTTAAAGTGATTTGTGAAGATTGTTGGTGAAGAATGCAGGCATACTAAACTACTATTTATAGGTGAGGCAAGAGAGCTCAAGGTATGGTCCTTTTGTTAATAATGCCAACAATGCCCTTCCCATTTCGTGTGAGTTTTTCCAAATGCAGAGTGAAATCTTCCAAAGATCTCTGAGCCATGGAGCATGACTGTTGTGAACTGATAGGTCCATTGCTCAATGAATAAACAATCGTTTTCTACTTTTGGAAAGTTTCTCTCTCCCTCCCACTTGCACAAACAAGCCATAAACCAATATTTTAATGCTAAGCACTTGAATTTCGTGGAGCAACTTGTTTAAATGTTAAATGAGTCATTAAAACTCAAAAACAATGAAAATTGATGGTTAGGGAAGTGTTAGAATCAAAATTCAAAAGCTGATTTCTTGAACCTTAAGGAATGGAACCTTCAACTTTGGGCCTTCGAATCTCCCAGCTCACTTGATGGATGGAGGAGTTCTAGTACTCTTTGGAAAGCTATCAATGCCCTCTACAACTTTTATGTCCAACGATTTTTGAGTTGAGGCCTGTAGCTTTGTGAAAAACTGGGTCAAAGTTGGTTGTTCATTGAGGGAAAACAAGTTGAAATTTCACTAAGTCTTGGGTCAGTTTGGCTTATAAGTTTCATAACTCAAAAACCATGTATTTTTAGGAGAAAAGTCATATTTAACACTTTGAAGATCTTAGAAAAAGTTCCATTTGGGCTTTGAGTCACTCAAATTGGATGTGTGGTTTGGAAGTTATGACCATTTCAATTTGGCACAAGAGAGGGAATTTTCACATATGAAAAGTTTTATGAACAAAATCTTACTTACTTTGTAAGAAATCTCTTGAAACTTGATCCTAATACTTTGAATCATCAATAAGACATGTTATGATGAGTTGAGGCATTGGAGGTTTCATTTGGTTTAAAATCCCCAAAGATCAGGGTTTCAGACAAAACCCTAATTTTGACTGTGACTGCACTGGGACAAACCTTGGTGATCTTGCTTCTTTCTTCACATCTAAAGCTCATAGAAGACCTTTAGGGATGTTTACTAACTCATGGAGTCATTTCTTAGGGTTTTAGGGCACCTCCTGATTAAAATCAAGACCAATGATCCAATGTCCTACAGAAACCCTAATTTGGAGGCAGGGTGAGATTGGGGCTCAAAACTTCTCATGATGAGAGCCAGATGACCTTGAATTCTTGTTGAGTGAGACCTCTTGGATGTAGGTAACTCAAATGCCTGATGAACCAAGCAAAACTTAATCTAACATGACAAAATTCTTTAGGGAATGCTCAGGTTAAAACTCTAATTCCACACTTTGGTCTGGTGATCCTTTATCGACTTGACTTGATTCAAAGTCTTGAGATCTTGGTACCAATCAAATAGTGAATCTTCATGATGATTGTATGGAGCCATAGAATGCCTTAGGAGGCCTTGAATCTCCCTGTGCAAACCCTAATTTCAAACATAAGGGAAACAAACTATAAGATATGGGTTAGTTAAATAGTACACATATGATTGATCCTAAATGTATATGCAAGATGTTATGACATCTAAGAGGTAAAATTTGGGGTACAATAGTTGCCCCTATTTAAATAGCGTTACCGGATGGCACGAGGAAAGGGAATCCTTTGGACATCAAGGTGGAAAGGTATTTAAATATAGCAAACCAAAAATTTTACCCTTAGATGGAATGCAGATGCTAGGGACAAGTGACAAACATGCAAATGCTGACATGCCGTGAACTTCTAGCATGATGATATGATGCCAGGGTAGTGGAAAAATGCAGATAGACTAGACACCAGAGATAAAGAGCAAACAACTATAGGTGAGCTTTGCTGGGGAAGGAAGAAGGTTAGTATCTATGAGGCAAACTCAACGGGGATACAGTATGACCAACAAGAGGGACTCACTGGGGAGACTCTAAGGAAACACTGGGGATGGAAAAATAAAAGGGGAAAACCCTACATATCCTTACTGGAGATAGGAGCCAGATAGGTGTCCTCCATTGGGGAAAGATCCAGGGAGATAGACGACAGGTTCATATGTGGCCGAACGACACTAGGGAAATAAAGACACATTCTTACTGGGCATGAAACCAGAAAGAATATATGATCTCCACTGGGGATCCGTTTGAAATAAAAGGATAAACATCCAACACAAGATTTTCTAGGGATTTCTTATACTGAAGAGTTCAAATGGGATCTTCAAGAAAGGCCAGAGGAGACAGAGGCAAACTCTGCGTGCGCCAAATGATGATCAATCACAAGGACCTTCAAAGAGATATTGATAATGACTGAACCTCAGCTGGGAACCAGATTAAAGTACCAACAAGGATTGGACTCAGAAGTGACATGTCAGTATACACCAATTTGAGTTGGTTTGGGTACCAGTATGAGCTGTATTTTGAAATGCCAGTATGAGTTAGGTCTGGATTGCGGTTCACAACTGACAGCAGTTTACATCGTTAGAAAGGGTTGACTGCAAGGAACAATAACATGGATCACATCATCAAGAAGTTTGATGGCAAGGAAACCAGAACAGGGATCACATCATCAAGAAGTTTGACAGCAAGGAAACCAAGGCAAGGATCACATCATCAAGAAGTTTGACGGCAAGGAAATCAAGGCAGGGATCACATCATCAAGAAGTTTGATGGCAAGGAAACCAGAATAGGGATCACATCATCAAGAAGTTTGACAGCAAGGAAACCAGAATAGGGATCACATTATCAAGAAGTCCGACGACAAGGAAACCAGAATAGGGATCACATCATCAAGAAGTTTGACGGCAAGGAATAATAGCATATCTGGAGATTCACCTCATCAAAAGGTTTGACGGCAAGGAATAATGCATATCCGAGGGTACGAAACCTGAACTCGGAACACCTCATCAAACAGATTGACGGCAAGGAAATAATACATATCCGAGGGTACGAAACCTAAACTCGGAACACCTCATCAAACAGATAGACGGCAAGGAAATAATACATATCCGAGGGTACGAAACCTGAACTCGGAACACCTCATCAAACAGATTGACGGCAAGGAAATAATACATATCCGAGGGTACAAAACCTGAACTCGGAACACCTCACCAAACAGATTGATGATAAGGAAACACCTCAAATAGGGATCACATCAAACGGGTTAATGGAAAGTAGCTGATTGAAGGTAACTGTAGAAGTATGAGTAAACCCAAGGACGTATAAACTTCTCGTGAGAGAGATTGCCATTTATCGTTGTAGAGGTGATGATATCAAAAACAAGCTTCTTAAGGAGATTGCCACTTGTTGTTGGGTATAAATTCCAAAGAGATGTTGATATTACAACACTGCTGGAGAAATAATTGTCTTCAATAAGGATCTGCAAAAGATTCTTCCCACGAGACACAGTGCAAAATAAATGCACGTTCAAGATGGGCTCAAAAACCACACCTGCCAGGGATCAAAGTTCAATCTAGGAACAAACTAGAAAGAAACAGTCAAACAAGACTCCAATTGAGGAATGAACTCAAATGGGGATTTATCTTATCCACATGTGGAAAAGATAACTGAACCAACCATCATCCACGAGAATCAAACTCTATGGGGAATTCTAGAAAGGATGGGCACTTTATGCATAGGGCTGACAACTCTATTTGGAGAAAATAGACAAACCCAATCACCTGAGGAGATAAACACCAAAGTGATCAAAGTAGTTAAACACCAGAAAGGGAAGCAAAAATGCTAAGATAATATGCACATGAATGTTTATGCCATGCTTATGCTTATGCTGACAAAACAGACAAAGAAGCTAAACTGGAGATGACATAAACATCTCGATAAGGATACCCAGCCAAACTCCTCAGATTGGACCATTACTGGGGATGAACTTGCAGAATCAGCAACTATACTTCAAGATTACAACTTTCTCTGGGGAAATAGTACTCCACTTGGTATAGCATCATGACTTCACTAGGATTGCCATCATGAGCGTCATCTCTTTATTAGAGGGAAATCCAAGGAGAGTTGCCAAGATTAGCTGAAGGTACAACTCACTGGGGTGCAAGCAAAGGATGTCACAAAAGCTGAGTAGTTCTGCCTAACTCATCTGCCCCAGAGTACATGGTTTGTCAGAAGAAAATATCAAAAGGATTTTACAGAAGAATTGGCATATCGGATGCTTCAATACCTTCAAACTTTTGAAGAGAAATTCATGAATCTCGGCATAACTGCCCCAGATTAACTGCATTTTCACAACAAAGTCTTTGAACTTGTTCTTCAGACTGACTGATCTGTGAAGGAGATCCCCCAGACTGATTGGCACTTTAGAGATTTATCGAATCTCGACTTGACTGCCTTTGATTAACTGGTTTGTGAGGATAAGTCATCAAAAGGATTTTACAGAAGAATTGGCATACCGGATGCTTCAATACCTTCAAACTTTTGAAGAGAAGTTCATGAATTTCGGCATGACTGCCCCAGATTAGCTGTGTTTGCACCACAAAGTCCTTGACCTTATTCTTCAGAATGGTTGTTGATAATTGGGGAACAAACTTGCCCCTGTCAGCTTGGTTAATCTATGAAGGAGATGTCATTGACTTTTTAGAGATTTATTAAATCTCGACTTGACTGCTTCTGATTGACGGGTCTGTGAGAGTAAGTTATCAAAAGGATTTTACAGAAGACTTGGCAAACCAGGTGCTTCAATATCTTTAAACTTTTGAAGAGAAATGAACCTCGGTGTAACTGCCCCTGATTCAATAGCTCTTGGAACGGTGGATTGGCAAATCCTCACACTTGGTTGCCCTTGGCTGAGCTTCCTTTATCAAGTCAAATTCCCTAGCTGGCTGCATTTGTCGGGATTTCTTTGACATTGAATTATCTTTGCAAACAAGTATTGTTCATTAAAAATTGGCAATTTTAATGCAAAATTCATGCAAGCTTTTGAAATCAAGTTTTATTGATGAAACACACACGGTGGAATGATTAAATAATCAAAAACAAAGTGGATCTAGTCGTTTACGAAATGACAGATGAAGTGACCAACACACACAAATAGCAAAGATCATTAGGAGTCAGGTTAATCAACCTTGTTGTAGTATGCTTTCAAAACAACCTTACCTCAATTAGGTCTTTTAAGGGTTGTAACGTGGCTTGGTTCACAGTTTATGAAACAAAAGATAAAGGCTCAAATTTATTTGTACCCACCCTATCTTCGAGATGAACTCCAATCCTACACTCAGTTAACTCAAGCTATACATTCAGGTTCTTCTAGGTTAGTAATGAATTGATGATAGTTGACGATGATTCAGACACCTTTGTAGTCATCACTCCCTTGCAGAATTTGGTTGTCCTTTATTGCTGAGGTTTTGAGACCTCCTCTTGTCTTTATGAGATCTCTTCTTTGTTTTACTGAGGTTATGAGACCTCTTCTTTTTTTTTTTTGAGGTTATGAGACCTCTTCTTTTTTTGGTTGAGGTTTTGAGACCCTTTTTCCTTGGTTGAGGTTATGAGACCTCTTCTTTATCTTCATTTATGAGACCTTGTTCTTTCATTGTCACTTGATTTGAAAGAGCTGACTGGTGTCTTGCATTAAGCGCTTGCATTCGAATATATAACCAAGTTAAACTGAGAACTACCCTGCCCCAAGGTTGAGATTTAAGGGTTTTTTGTGTAAGGAAAGAAACACTCCTACTTCTAGGCTCGAAGGGTTAACGAGGGATTATCTTCCTTATTTCTCCAGTGTTTGGGAATTGAAACAATGCCTTACATCCTTGGCAAGGTTTAATCGAAAGCATACCACAACAATTATGGATAATATTTTCATCATCCTCCCCAATCTTTGCTTAACAAAAAATTTGATAAATGGAAAGAAACGGGATAAAGATATTTTTGTTTTTTGTTTTATTCTTTCTTCTTTTTTTTAGCATAAAAGTAGATGAGTGAAACGAATGGACTTAATCAAAAGATGCACAAACATTTCATTAATCTTGCCAATTTGAAAGTACAACAGCTCATAAGCAAATACAATTCAAACATGCAAAGAAAAAATACAACAAAATGCTGAAACAACCAAAAGATGGTCAACTTTAGGGATTTAGGCTTTCCTTTCCGTATTTTCCAAACCGAGATGATCATTTTCAGAGTTGACTGTCGAGATCAGTATGGGAATCATCTTCACATCCCCTCTCAGCAATTTCTTCCACTTCAGAGTCTGATGAATCTGCTTGATTAGGTGAAGGATTGTTGATTTGAATGCCTTGAGGCGTGATTGGGATCATATTGGAGTCAAGCAGAGCCTGAACCTTGTTTCTGAGCACTCTACAATCTTCAGTTGAATGCCTTTGTGCCCCAGCATGGTAGTCGCAACGGACGTTGGTGTCAAAGCCCAGCGAGTTTGGAAAAGACACTGGATCTATCTCTTCTAGCACTATCAGTCCACTTTTGACTAAATCTGGCAAGAACTTACTGTATGGTATTGGCAATGGAGTGAAATTCCTCTTTGGCTTTCTTGGCCTTTGTCGTGCATGCTTCCAGGGTTGATGGCGGCAGGACCGTTGATACTGAGGAGGTCTTTGATTTGGAGAAGAATATTGTCTCTATGGAGAGGATGGTATCTGATGCTGAGACCCAAAATATTGCTGACTCTGAACACTTGAGTTGCATGAACGCTGAGGCTGAAGTGTCGGAGATTCCCAAGTGGAATTACTTTCTTTCTCCCATTCTTCTTGAGAACTGACGATTGATTCAATCTCACTAGCAGGGATGTTTGAGATGCCTCAGATTTTTCCATTTTTGAGACCGCTCTCAAGGCGCTCTCCAGCTATTACCAAGTCAGAAAAGTTTGATGTCGCAATGCTAAACAACTTTTCTCAGTATGGACCTTGCAAAGTATCCACAAACCAGTCAACTAATTCCCTATCCAAAAGTGGTGGTTGGACGCGAGCTGCTATTTCTCTCCACCTCTGAGCATACTTTCTGAAGGATTCATTGTCTTCTTGAGATAGGTCTAGCAAATACAGGCGGCTGGGAGCCAAATCAAGATTGTAGTTGTATTGCTTCACGAAGGCATTGGCTAGGTCTGACCATGATTAGATGTTGTTACTCTCTAGTTGCATGTACTAATTTAGTGATACCCCACTCAGACTGTCTTGGAAACAGTGGATCATGAGCTTGTCGTTACGGACATGTGAAGTCATTTTTCTGCAATACATCACCAAATGTTGTTTTGGACAGCTATCCCCTTTGTACTTCTCAAATGTTGGCGTCTTGAACTTATGTGGTATCACAAGGTCGGGTACCAAACACATGTTCAGAGCATTCAAATCAGCGGTGTCACGACCCTTAATGGTATCAAGCTTTTCTTCCAAGGAATGACATTTTTCCATAATCTCAATGTCTCTTGGGTCCTGGGTTTTCATCATAGGGACTACCTCTTGGGAATCTGGCTCAGAGAATGCGAAACTACGATATTCGACATCATCAATAGAAGAGGAATGTCCATCTCGGACAAAGGCATGTTCTTGTATAACCTGATTCTCAATAGGAATCTGCACAGGTTGAGCCTGGGCAACATTGTTCACAGACATACCCAGAATATTGTCATCTCTCTTTGCCAAGGCTATCACAATCTGATCCAACTAGTCTTTCAACAACTCAAAATCTGCTTTAGTCACAAACTGGTTCCGCTCTTCTGAGTTCATGATCCTTCAAAAGCTACTTCAAGTCAAATGATGGCTTTGGGAAGTCAACAAGTGGGTTACAGATAGAGGATAGATGAGACTCAAGACTGAGAAATACAAATGCAATGCAAATGCGCATGCGATGCTAATGCAAGCCAAATAGTTTCTAGGAGCTCAACAGCAAGTTGCAACTTTTTGGAAAACTGAAGAGTTTTGCTTTAAAAACCATGATCTTTATTGATTTTTGCAAAGGAAAGAACATTTGAGTTCCTTGAAACCAAAGGGCTATTATGAATGGATGAATGTATGCACAAACACACGTATACAGGTATTCACAAATATGCACAAGCAAACAAGAGAGGGCCTAGGTTTGAAGATCACGAGCATGGAGCCATGGTCTACCCATCCTAAAAGGTGTGTACTATGGGTTTTCATTTACAGAACAGGGTTCTAAGAAGTGCCCAGATTTGACAACCCATCTTTCAGATTTTATTGACTTCCCAATTACTTGGTAATCAATAATATTCTCAAGAGAGTCTCGTCTGAGTGTAGTATCGCGTAGCAATCATTTAGGATTACTCCCTCATAATCATCGCACTACATCCTAAAAGGCCAAGTGGGGTGAAAGGGTAACTAAAGGTCATCAGAATCACTGGCACCTAGGTCGAAAGTGGCAATGCATTCACGATAGCTCATTTAACATATACCACCCTCAAGAGGGCCTCAACTGAGTGTGGAATCTCAAGTGAACTCCTTTGGGATTACTCCCTCGAAGTCTCCTTGACTATATCCACTATCCTATCATATGTGTGCTCTCAAGTCCAAGTTAGGACTTATCCTCACCACTCAATAGTAGCACCCTGGACACAGAAAATCCCAAGCAAAACAAGTATACAAATATACACAGATATGTACAAGTATAGCAAACAAACATAAATAACATAAACAAAACCAGGTGGGCTTAACCCTCAAGGAATCTCCCCAGTGAAGTCGCCAGTTCTGTTGCGGTGAGAATCGGATAACAAGCTATTTATTAACTTGCATTACATTTCTTTTAAATTCACCACCGACTTTGATTTATCTAAAGGAAAGGTTCAAGATTGAGAAAACCTAAAGGGGGGAGATCTAAGGTTCGGGGGTTGGCTATACTAAGGGAAGGTATTAGCACCCTTAACATCTGTAGTACTCTACAGGAACCTCTTGCTTAGTTTATATTCTGTTATGTTTGCTTGTTAAGATAAATCTATTAAGGGTATATACATTGAATTTTGGCTCGCCAAGACGTCGTATCTTGTGCCTACGTATCTGACTAAAGAAACAGAGCAACCGTAGTTCACCTAACTAAGGGTGAATTTGAGGAACCATTTACTATGGCCAAAGTTCCAAGGGAAATGAGTGTGAGCTCATCTTAGAGTTTGAAGAAACTCTCTAAGTTCTAAGTTATGATGGGGGAAGTGAATACTCAATGTGATGAGTCTCACATAGAGTCCAAGAACTCTAACTTAATTCTAAGATGTAAGATGATTGGCTATGAGGCCAAGGGAGAATGTGTTGCACCCCAAAATTTGCCCTCCTTACTTTATTACTAACTAGCTTATGTTGCATTGGATTTTACATTATCATGTGTGCATATCATTGGTTCTTAGCATGGGGTCAAGGTGCCTGAGGTAATGTTTCAGAGGGTCAACAAGAGTCCTTGTATTGTCCAAGAGAGCACAGGTGGATCATCCTCTCCTAACCAGTGCATAGATTAGGGTTTTGAGATTCTTGGGTTTATTGCTTCAATGGGCAAGCTCCTTGGGTTTTTATCATCATCAAATGGCATATCTTATCTTTGTTGGAGAAGATACACATCATATTCAGAGGAATTTGGATTTGGAGACTGTGTTATTTCCTCCTAGATTGAGGGTACCACAACTAGGGTGTGCTATAAAGTCAGTTTATTTCTGATTTTTTGGGCAAGACTTGATTCCATGGTACTCCTTGGGTCCCTAAATACCTAGGGACGGGAGGTTGTCCATCATTTTGGTTCAGGAGAAGTTCAATTGGCCAATGGATTGAAAATCAGTTGAATTGGGTAAAAGTCAACAGTGAGAGGAGAAGTCAACTGTGGAATTTTGAGGTTCTCTCCAAGGTTTTCAAGGTCTCACATCCTCACATGGTCTCCAGGGGTCAAGTTTCATACATATTTATCAGGAATCAGGAGTTGGTGCAAAGTTTCTAAATTTGGAAAGTGACCTATAATGAAAAGTTTCCTTTTTGGGCAAGTTCCTGCACTGCATTCAACTTGACTCTTCATCATCAAGAAAGCTTCAAATGAATTTTTCTCCAACATAAAAGTTGAAATATTTTTCTCCTCTTTCCAACAAGTACTAGTGGGTCTCCATATCATTTGTAAAACTCTAGTTATGGTCAAAATAAGGAAAAGTGGTTTTTAGGGTTTTTTATGGTTCCATTTTCACAACTTTGGGCATAATGACCTATAATCAATTCCATTGTTCCATGTCACTTTCCAATATCAAAAGACATTCCTTGAGGATTATTTTGGGCCCAAGAATGAAGTAATTCCATGGTTTATTCTTCATTTATTCTCCATTATTCAAAATTCCCAAATTGCTTAAAACTCATGAATCAATTGTTTTCAAGGCCCAAGTTCCATTGAGGTGTAATTAGCAATCCAAATGAAAGTGATCCATCATGGAATTCTTAAATATTCATGCATGGAGGAGGTGTACTTAACATAATGTGATTTTTCAAAATTATTCAAAAACTCATTAAACAAGTAATTACCCAAGCCCAATTCATATTCAGAGGAAAACCCTAGCCTATATAAGCTCATCCATGCACTGGTTAGCGGGACCAACACGTGATATCTTGGAGAAAAAGAAAGTGAACCCTAATTCTTGAATTCATTAAATGTCTCAATTCACAAGGATTTTTGGAGAAATTCTTTCACCAACAGAATCCTGGTGATCCACAGAGTAGAAACCAACCACCATTCGCAGACAAAAGCAAAGAGTAGAGTTGCACCATCTCAGGTTGGTAGGTTTTTTGACCATCATAAAACTCTCCTTTTAAGCATGCATATTGACGTGTTATGTCTTCTGATCATCCTAATGTAATTTTTGTTGTGTTTGGACATATGGTTTGCTTGTAATGATGATTTAAAGTTTTATGCCCTAATGCATTTCTCTTCGTTTTTTATTATATGTTGGTTATTTGAAATTTTGGATCACATATTTGAACTCCTGGCGAAAATCTGGTCAAGGTAGTATATGGTTTTGCATGTTATGGGTGGTTCTTAGTTGCAGGTGGTGGCCGGAATTAGGGTTCCGGCGGCTGGCGGTGGTCCGGCGAAGGATGCTGGCTGGAGGTTGAAGACGACTTCTCAGCTGTCCGTTTTGCTGATCGCACGGTCTAAATCGTGCCACATGTTTTTGTTTTATTTTTTTTCTGATTTTAATTCAACGATCCCATGTTTATTACCCCACAGGTCTTACGGTGCACGTCCAATTAGGTTAGTTTGTTTTGTTTACTTTTCATTTTTTGTTGACCAAACACGGGCCATGGGATGAATCATATGGATAATAGGCTGCCAGCATTTTAAAATCACATGTGCGTGGCACATGGCTTGTGTAGGGTATACGGATCGCCTGGGTGTCCGTGTGCACATGTTAACTATCATGTTCTCTTCATCATGGCCCTTGATTTGGAGTACCAGGTAATTTCGTTGACTTCTATAGGACGTCAGATCAATCTAAAGGTAAATGGCAAGTCAACTGGTTGACTGGGGTATTGCGCATACTCCCTTTTTTTAATTTTATTTTTCTGATGGATTATGTGTATGGGCTGCTATTCGCACCGTCCCCTTTTGGCCCAACTATTATTCCAACGTGAATTCCCTGCTATTCGCACCCCCATACTATTTTCATATTTTATTTCATTTAAGTCATAACATTTTCATTTTTAATTATTAAAATTACATAATTGCATTAAAAAATTCATGCATCATTTTTATTACTTTATAAAATTTTTACAAATTTTATTTTTATTTTTATTTTATTGTTATCATCTAAATTAATTGTTTAATTCAACTTCTTTTTGCATCACACATCTCATGCATACCCTAAATTGTTTATTTTTATTCTCCTCATCTATAATACATTTTTAATCCATTCTTTTTGCATCTATTAGATAACATTCTAAATTGCATAAAAATATTTTTATATGATTTTTAATTATCATTTCATATGGCATTATGATCCTCTTTTTTGCCCATTGAACCTTATTTCTCACCTGATTTTTGTATGATTAATTGAATGACTAACACTCTGAGTTTTTGCAGGGGGTTTTGGTATTTTGTTTGTCTCTGGCTGAGAAACCTTGATATTTAATTTGGGAATTTTAGGAGTTATTTCTCTATTTATTTAATTATTTTCACTTGAGATCTCTTATATGTGTGTTTCTGATCATGCCTAGGTCCTTGTTTGAAAGGCACTTGTGCCATTTGTTTTGGGGTTGCTTCTTTGATCTTTGAGTTCATGTTTAGATTATTATCACTATTGTTTTCCATTGTTTGATTTTCATTTTCTTTGATATTGTTTATGTCTGTTTCTCACTAACCTTTTATGCAGGGACTAAGGTAAGTTCTTTAAGGGTATGGATAAGTATCCATGGTCACCCTTATCCTTTCTTTCTCTCCCATCTTTTTCCCTTAGGATTTAGGTTGTCTTCAAACCTCACTAAACGTAGGTCACCCATGCATGATAACTTCAGGGTTCATAGTCTCCCTTTAGAGTTACCTTTGTGTCTTCTCTCTTCTCATCTCAAATTTCCTTAAAACACTTAATAAGAATAAGGTGTATTGCGCACGAGCCTTGAGTATGGGGAATGAGAAATGAGGGGCTTCCTCTCATCTTTCTAGAGTGCCTAGCGAGTGTCCTGTCTTGGGACGATGCGTTAAGTATTCGCCCCTGTGCCCTAGACTTTGGTGCAATGCAACTTAGGAACTAACTTAAGCCTCTTCTGTCCTAAAAAACACAAACCAACTTCAAACCATTTTGTCCTTCGGGATTTCCAAACTTAAAGGCTATTTTCAAAAAGGGCACGTTACCTTCCGTCTGAGTCGTAAACAGGCATCGACCCTAACTGCCAGACGCGAACTTAACGTCGCTCATAAAAAACACAAAAAAAACTTGGTCCGAACTACGTTGACTCTGAATTCCCTATTGCACAAAGGGGGTACGTAGGCTTAGGACGTTGACGTCCTACCGAGTCTGTCTTTGTTTTCGCTTCCCGTCTTAGTACAGTCCTAGATGATAGTATAACTTACCCTTAGAGTAGACAACAAGTGTGGATCCCATCGAGTACGATGGACGCGTGGGGTGCTAGCACCTTCCCCTCGCATAACCGACTCCCGAACCCAGGTTATGGTTGCGATGACCATTCCTTTCCTTCTTCCTCAGGTTTATGCGGTGTTCCCTTTCCCTCTCTTGGGATAAATTTACACGGCTGGCGACTCTGTTTTTCCGCGCCACTCTTGCGGTTGTACCTGGATGAAAATCCTGGGAGCGACAGCTGGCGACTCTGCTGGGGAATCTGGTTGACCTATGTTGGTCCATCCCTAAGCGAGTCAATCCTAGCGCTTGCTTGTCTTTGTTCTCTTTGGGTGTTTTTGTTTTTTGTTTTGCTTTATGTGTTGTATTTTATTTTTACCGCATTTTTTGCATTTCTTTTTTTATTACTGTCATGCTGCTGTGCTGTGCTGGCTGTCTTTGTTTTGCAGGTTGGGTTGGTCAAAGAGAGAAGCCCAATACCCAGGCTTGAGTATACCCTAGGACTAGAGTGGAAAGTAGTGGGACCTACGTGCCCGCTTGGTACGTTTGTGTGTTCACGAAATTCACAACCAGACGAGGCTATCTTGGGACGCATTCTAACGTGTGTGTCTTGCGCATGTTGGGGTGTTGATCTAGAGAGCTGTCGACTCTGGTGACCGATCATTGAGGACCTTAGTGGAAACATCCCTCTTTAGTGGTGACAGTGGTAGAACACATCCTGTGGAAAACCCATTCGCACCCGAGGGCCCGCTTTGGAACTCGCATAGGATGGCCCCTACGTTTTGAAGAGAATCAGTGGAGGCATTCCTCGATTGACGATAGTACTGTACCCCGAGGGATGAATGCACTATTGTTTCTCGACCTCAGTGCTAAAACTGAGGACCTTCTGCTTTGGAGAATCAGTTGAGGTCTCCTCGATTGATGATGATGCCAAACCAGAAATGGTGAACGTATCATCATTTCTCGACCTGAGAGCCCGGGATACTGAACATCCTAGTACCCACATGTGAGAGGGAATGGGCGTTTACAGGTTTGCAGGTAACCGAGACCTTCAACCTACCTTGTTTTCTGGATTTCACATCAATGTCTGATTATTTGGGTTCCTCAGTGGTTCAGAATTCTGGTTTTATGGGTTGTGGTTCTCGTCCAGCTAACAGCACAGCACATCCAGTAGTGTGCCTTGACCCCATGTTTGCATAAGCATATCATTTTTTCTGACATGTTTGACATTTTTCAGGGCTCGCATCTTACTCTTGATTCCGGTTTTCTGAGGTTACCTTAGCATGGATGTCCAGAGGAAGAAGACTGTTGCTTACTCATTCCCATAACCGACTTTGACACTGATTCACAAACTGATTAATATGGCTGGTTTCGGAGTTCGTACAGAGTTCATTGGAAGGTATGGAAGACTTCTGAAATTTGTCTATAATATCTCCAAGTATGAGAAGGATGCCATTCACACACTTCTTCAGTTTTACGATCCGTCTCTGCGTTGCTTCACTTTCCCGGACTACATCTTGGCTCCAACGTTGGAGGAGTTCTCATTTATTTTGGGAATCCCCATCGGGCATGATATAGTTTTCTTTTCTGAAGAACACCCCGGAGTAAAAGAAATGGTTGTTGCTCTTCATATTAATGAATCCATTCTTAACAGTAATATTGAAGAAAAACAAGGAGTTAAGGGTTTCTTGCTGAAGTTCTTGTTTCATCAGGCTTACATACATGTCAAAGAGAAGAACTGGACTGCTTTCCAAGCTATTCTGGCTATGTGCATCTATGGGATTGTCTTGTTTCCGAATATTCCTGATCTGGTGGATATGCATGCCGTCAGAATCTTTATTTCGAAGAATCCCATACCTACCTTGCTAGGTCATGTGTATCACTCAGTCCACTATAAGAATGAGAATAGGCGTGGGAAAACTGTAAGTTGCTGTGCACCACTCTTAGCTACTTGGTTTTTGAGTCGTCTCCCTGAATCTGGCGCTTTCGTTGATACGAAAGATTCTCTGAAGTGGTCAAAGAGGGTTATGGGCTTGACTGCTGACAACATTGCTTGGATTAATCGTGACTTGCTAGGAATGGAGATTATTTGCAAATGCGGAGAATTCCCTAATGTTCCCTTGATAGGGAGGAAAGGTGGAATTAACTATAATCCCTCCCTAGCTATCAGACAGTTTGGCTATCCTTTGAAAGGTCCACCCGAAGAGCGAGATGTCCGTGAGTCCTTGTTCTTCAATGGTATTGAGGATCAAGGGTTGATAAGGAAAGTTGTGAATGCTTGGAAACAGGTGACTAAGAAGGGTAAGATTCCATTCGGGAAAAGTAACAATCGGGCTTTCCCTCCCTATAAAGAGTGGATTAAGAAGAGAGCAGAAGAGGAGCTTCTTCCATTCCCGGTGGAACCACCTTTGTATCCTTTGGTGATCGAGCCTCCTACCACCGTTGAGTTGGAGAAGTATAACAAATTATGGGCTGAAAAGGAAAGGTTGCGGGAAGAGAATAGTAAGCTAAAGAGAGAGATTTATCAGTGGAAGCATGAGCAGGGTGAAGTTGTTCATACCGCCAAGTTGAAGACAGAGCTCCTTGTTAAAGCAGAAAAAGAGCTTGCTGACATGGTCGCATCCAGAGGAAGGATGAAATAAGCTTTGGATGGTGTTAGTAACCTTCTCAGGTCCAAGGAGGAGGAATTAGGCAAGGCTTTGTTGAAGATTCACAGGTTCAATGATCACCAAGAAACTGCCATGGCTGAGAATAAAAGAAAGGAAGACGCTTACCTAGCTAAGATTGATCAGTTGAAGTCGACGCTCAAGAAGAAAGACGCCGAGATCTTATCAGGGATATTCAAGCAACAAGTAGTCGAGGGTCGACTCAATGAAGCCATAGCCTCCATGGAAGAACTGAAAGTCCAAGCTGAAGTGAAGAAACCTAGACATGAGGGTCCTAGTATGGAGGGTGTTTCTGGAGAAGACGCTTGGGAGTTACATTGCCGATACTTGGATGGGATCATACACGGGAGAGACCTTCTCATTCAAGGGCTAATTCAGAGGCCGAAGCATCCCGATACCAGAAAGCTGTTCAAGGAGATTCAAGACTGGTGCAGAAAGCATAATGGATGGGGGGGATTGACACTTATGAATTTTGATGACATGCCATAGTTTCCCTTTCTCTTTTATTGTATTTGGATCACCACCAGGCTTGTTGGTTGGGACCTCTATGATTTATGTGTTCAGATTTGTTATCTTGGATTCGTGATTGTCGACATTTGGTTTTCCTTTGGTTTTCTTAATATATGAGCAGAAGTTCCGTTCTATCTTGTTATTAAACTGGAATCAAGGGGTGGATCGCCCTGCTAATATTCAAACATGTTCATTTGCATTTGCATACTCATAATCATTTTGCATAATCATTTTGCATAACAGGTGTTTATCTCCGGTATTCTTATCTTGTTCTCATCTCAGGATTGCAGATCAGCACATTCACCAATATCCCACCAGACAGAATCAGAAGAGGCTCATGGATTAGGTACATAATGAAATCATTGAGATGCGGACTCGCATGAACCAATTCATGGAGTTAATGCAAGGTGTTGCTCAGGGCCAAGAGCAGTTGAGGACTCTCGTTCAGCCACTGATTGCGAGAATTGATGAAGACGGTGTCCTTCATGGAGGAATTCAGACTGGTGTTACTAATGATGTTCAGAATGGCCCTACGGGCGGAGGTGTTCCTGCTTCTGGTGTTGTGATTCCTCCGGGCGGAGTAGAAAGTGTTGTGATTCCCACTGCAGTGGGAGGTGGTATTGGTGCTGGCGCAGTTCATGGTCGTCAGTATGATGATGTTCAGGATGATACCTTTTCTTTTCCAGGTGGGGATGATGGTCCCCAGATTGACCATGATCAGAGGATCTGGTTGCTTGAGGAACAACTGAGGGGTGTTGTGAATCAGGATTCTGTGGGAATGGATCTAGAGGATTTGGGGCTGGTTCCAGGCATTGTTATTCCGCATAAGTTTCAGACTCCCACTTTCGAGAAGTATAATGGTATGACTTGTCCGAGGACCCACGTCAGGGCATATGCAAGCAAGATGGCTGCATATGCGAAGAATGAAAAGCTGATGATGCATTGCTTCCAGGATAGCCTATCTGGGGCATCCCTGGAGTGGTACATGCAACTGGAAAGGAAGGATGTGCGTAGTTGGAGAGATCTGGCAGGGGCATTTTCAGACATTACCAATATAACACTGATATGGCTCCTAATAGAACACAGCTGCAGAATCGATCACAGAAGAACAATGAGAGTTTCAAAGAGTACGCCCAGAGGTGGCGTGAACTAGCAGCAAGGGTTCAGCCTCCCATGTTGGAACGTGAAATGATAACTATGTTTATGGCCACCTTGCAGGGTCATTACTATGAAAATCTGGTACCGTGTATGACTGGAAAGTTTGCTGATTTGATCTTGGTAGGAGAGATGGTGGAAAGCGGAATTAAGGCGGGGAAAATATCAGGCGGTGATGGGCCCTCATCTGGAGGAAATAAGAAACCTTATGCTAGTGGTTACAAGAAGAAAGAGGGAGATACAAACTCTGTGTCATCATATCGTGGCAGAGATGGACCTCGTCAGAACTACAATCAGCAGGTGGCTTCTGTAACCATCCCAGCAGCACCTCAGCAGCCAGCAGGGACTCAACAACAAAATCAGGCTCCTCGCCAGTCTCAGCCTCTGACTAGGCGAGATAGGCATTCTGACACTCCACCTCTTCCATACGCCCAATTATTTCAGTACTTGCTAAAGCTACAGTTAATCCAGAAGAGAACATTGGCTCCACCTACTGGTAATCCACCTCCCGGCTATGACACCAACGCCCACTGTGAGTTTCATTCTGGGGCACCCAGACATTATATTGAAAACTGTAAAGCTTTTAAGCATCAGGTTCAAAATCTGCTGGATTCCAAAGCCATCAATTTCTCCAACGATGTTCCTAATGTGAATCAGAACCTGATGCCAAATCACGGTGGGCCGAAGGTCAATGCTATTATTAAAGACTGTGAAGACTTGAGTTTGATTTCAGATGTGAACGAAATCCAAACTCCCTTGGGTGTGGTGAAGGAAAGACTGTTGAAGGGAGGGGTATTTCCCGGTTGTGATGAAGGTTGTGTAGAATGTGTGTCGCAGCCAGGCGGTTGTGATTTATTGAAAGCAGGTATTCAGAAAATGATCAGCGAAGGGGTATTACAGTTTGACAGGGGCTGTAAGCAGAGTATTGTTACTGACAGAGAGATTGATGTTGCCACGATAATAATTCCATTCAAGACGATAACTATATCAGCGCCGGCGAGACCAGCGCCGGTCACTATCACTGTTCCTGGACTAGTTCCGTATGAGAGTACCAAGGCCATCCCATGGAATTATGGGGCCGAGGTGTTTGTTAATGGTGAGAAGCTGGAATTGGAAGAGACATCAGCTGTGAACACAGGGGTGGAAAATCTTGTTGAAGCAGGGGCTATCACTAGGAGTGGTAGAGTCTTTGTTCCATTAGAGAATCAAGCTAGCAGTTCAAGACAAGACAAAGGTAAGCAGATGATGGATGAGTCTGTACAGAGGCAGGAAGCTAATAATTCTACGACAAAGCTAGGTGGGGATACTTTCTCGGAAGACGTAGAAGAGTTTATGAGGTTGATCAGAAAAAGTGATTACAAGATTGTCGACCAACTTCACCAAACTCCATCGAAGATTTCCATTCTATCCTTACTGTTGTGCTCTGAGGCACACCGAAATGCATTGCTGAAGGTTCTAAATATGGCTTATGTACCACAGGAAATATCCGTCAATCAGTTAGAAGGGGTTGTGGCTCATGTGAATGCTGGTAATGGTTTGGGTTTCACCGATTTAGATCTGACTCCGGCTGGGAGGAATCACAACAATGCTCTGCATATTTCAGTGGAATACCATGGTTCTTTAATGTCACATGTGTTAGTTGATACTGGGTCGTCTTTGAATGTGTTACCAAAGAAGGCTTTGATGAAGTTGGATACTCGTGGGTTGATTTGTACACCAAGTGACTTGGTGGTACGTGCTTTTGATGGCTCCAAGAGGTCAGTTTTTGGAGAGTTAGTCTTGCCGATCAAGGTGGGTCCTGAGATTTTCAACACCACCTTTTACATAATGGATATTCAGCCTGCCTATAGTTGTTTGTTGGGTCGCCCATGGATCCATGGTGCTGGGGCAGTAACTTCTACGCTGCACCAGAAGTTGAAGTATATGGTGGATGGCCACGTTGTGACTGTTTGTGGTGAAGAAGATATCATGGTGAGTCACCTATCGACCTTCAAGTATGTAGAGGTAGATGGTGAGATAGAGGAAACTTTGTGCCAAGCCTTTGAAGCTGTGAAGATTCCCCAGGATCCCCCAAAGGCAGTCACTCAACCTGAAGTTGCCATACAACCAGAAGTTCCAATGTCCTCTTTCAAAGAGGCGCGTGCTATAGTTGAAGTTGGTGGTTCTCAGAAGTGGGGCAGTGTTATTGATGTTCAAAGGAAGCAAGATACTCATGGACTGGGTTACAAGCCACCTAGGCATTCTGAAGAGCCTCCCAAGTTCTATGGTCCAGTCCGTTTCACCAGTGCCGGTGTTTTCTTCGACAGAGTCAATGCTATTGAGGATGAAGGAGATAGTGATTGTGACATGGATGAGTGGATCCGTCCCTGCACTCCTGGTCAGAGTCTAGGCAACTGGTCCTCCGAGAAAGTTATCCAAGTGACGCGCCCGGAGTAATTTACTTTTGTTTTCTGTTATGTTGAGTCCTACGCTCTGCCCAAGGCGTAGTGATATTTATTTGTAGGGCTTGGATGTTTTATTTGCTATTTTTATCATCAATAAAGGACGTTTTTCATTCAAATATTTTGATCCCTGTCTTTCTATTTTTTTTTACTTTTTGCATCAACCCACATCAAAATGGCAATGTGTTTTCTTGTTTGTTGCACTCATAATGAACAAAAAACATCCATCATGCAGGTTCCTTTGTTCAGATTCCACCCATGACTTAGCTATGGCTCGATATGACTTCGACAATCCCATCCATCAGGCCAAAGAAGAGACTGACGAAGACTGTGACTTACCAGAAGAATTAGCCAGGCTACTGAAACAAGAGGAAAGGGTCATTCTACCTCATCAGGAGGAAGTTGATACTATTAATCTGGGAACCGAGGATGTTAAACAAGAAGTAAAGATTGGGGCTGCCCTGGAAGACACTGTTAAGAGAAGATTGGTTGAGTTACTTCGAGAGTATGTGGATATCTTCGCCTGGTCTTACCAAGACATGCCCGGGCTTGACACTGACATTGTTTCACACAGACTGCCGCTTAAAGAGGGTTGTACTCCAGTCAAGCAGAAATTGAGAAGGACGAACCAGATATGGCTGTCAAGATCAAGGAAGAGGTTCAGAAACAGTTGGACGCCGGATTTCTGGCTGTGACAAATTATCCTCCGTGGGTTGCTAATATTGTACCTGTACCTAAGAAGGATGGGAAGGTCAGGATGTGTGTTGATTACTGAGATTTGAATAGGGCGAGCCCGAAGGATGATTTCCCGCTCCCCCATATTGACGTGTTAGTGGACAATACTGCTCAATATTCTGTGTTTTCCTTCATGGATGGCTTCTCTGGGTATAACCAAATCAAAATGGCCCCAAAGGACATGGAGAAGACTACTTTCATAACACCGTAGGGAACGTTTTGCTACAAGGTAATTCCCTTTGGATTGAAGAATGCTGGGGCAACCTATCAGCGGGCGATGGTGACTCTCTTTCATGATATGATTCACAAGGAGATCGAAGTCTATGTTGATGACATGATTGCGAAGTCACAGACAGAGGAAGAACACTTGGTAAACCTCCAGAACTTGTTTGAAAGGTTGAGGAAGTTCAGGTTGAGATTGAATCCGAACAAGTGCACTTCGGCGTGAGGTCTGGTAAATTGCTGGGATTCATTGTTAGTGAAAAGGGTATAGAGGTTGATCCTGCAAAGATAAGAGCCATACAGGAGATGCCTGAGCCAAGGACAGAGAAAGAGGTTCGCGGTTTCTTGGGGAGGTTGAATTACATTGCCAGGTTTATCTCTCACCTGACAACTACATGTGAACCAGTTTTCAAGTTGTTGAGAAAGGATTAAGAGGTCAGGTGGAATGAAAATTGTCGAGAGGCGTTTGAAAGGATAAAGACGTATCTGCAGGAACCTCCAGTCCTTATGCCACCAGTGTCTGGGAGACCGTTGATTATGTACCTTACGGTTCTTGAGAATTCGATGGGTTGTGTGCTCGGTCAACACGACGAGACGGGTAAGAAAGAGCACGCCATTTACTACCTGAGTAAGAAGTTCACTGATTGCGAATCGAGATACTCTATGCTGGAAAAGACATGTTGCGCACTCGCTTGGGCAGCCAAGCGCTTAAGGCGGTATATGTTAAATCACATAACCTTGTTGATTTCAAAGATGGATCCGATTAAGTACGTGTTTGAGAAGCAAGCACTTTCTGGAAGGATAGCCCGTTGGCAGATGGTTTTGACAGAGTACGATATTTAGTATGTTTCTTAGAAGGCCATTAAGGGAAGTGTTCTGTCAAAATATCTTGCTGATCAGCCAGTCGAGGATTATCAGCCTATGAAGTTCGAATTTCCAGACGAGCATGTTATGTTTCTGAAAATGAAGGATTGTGAAGAGCCTCTGCCTGACGAAGGACCTGAGATTGGATCACAGTGGAAGATGATTTTTGATGGGGTTGTCAACTCATATGGTAATGGAATTGGGGCAATCATTACAACCCCAAAGGGTTCTCATATACCTTTCACTGCCCGGTTAGCATTTGTGTGTACCAACAATGAGGCGGAGTATGAAGCATGCATCATGGGGTTAGAAGAAGCAATTGATTTGAGAATTAAGAACCTCGATGTCTATGGTGATTCCGTGTTGGTGGTTAATCAGATTACAGGAGAATGGGAGACTCGTCAGGCAAATTTGGTACCTTATAAGAACTATGCCAGAAGGTTGTTACCTTTCTTTGATAGGGTAGATTTTCATCATGTGCCCCGAGCTGAGAATCAGATGGTTGATGCGTTGGCGACGTTGGCATCCATGTATAAGGTGAACCGTTGGAATGAAACTCCGTCGATTAGAATCATGCATCTGGACAGACCAGCTTTTGTATTTGCAATCGAAGAGGTATCAGATGGCAAGCCGTGTTATCATGATATTAAGGTTTTTCTGAAGAGACAAGAGTATCCAGAGGGTGCCTCCACCAAGGATAAGAAGACTCTGAGAAGGTTGGCAGGGAACTTCTTTCTGAACAAGGATGATGTGTTATATAAGAGGAACTTTGATATGGTCTTGCTACGTTGTGTTGACGAACATGAGGCAGGGTTATTGATGGAGGAAGTTTACGAGGGTTCTTTCGGTACTCATTCCAGTGGACACACCATGGCTAGAAAGTTGTTGAGAGCAGGATATTACTGGATGACTATGGAGTCTGATTGTTTCAAGTACGCTCGGAAGTGCCATAAATGCCAGATTTATGCAGATAAGATGCACGTACCGCCTACGCCTCTAAATGTGTTGTCATCTCCTTGGCCGTTTGCAATGTGGGGTATAGATATGATTGGAAAGATTGAGCCCACTGCTTCCAATGGGCATCGTTTCATTTTGGTTGCCATTGACTATTTCACAAAGTGGGTGGAGGCAGCCTCGTACGTCAACGTCACCAAGCAAGTGGTAGCCCGGTTTATAAAGAAGGACATCATCTGTCGTTATGGGGTCCCGGAGAGAATCATTACTGATAATGGCTCGAATTTGAATAATAAGATGATGGAGGAACTATGTCAGAGTTTCAAGATCGAGCATCACAATTCTTCTCCATATCATCCGAAGATGAATGGTGCTGTTGAGGCGGCAAATAAGAATATCAAGAAGATTGTGCAGAAGATGGTGGTAACATATAAGGACTGGCATGAGATGTTACCTTACGCCCTACACGGTTACCGTACTTCGGTGTGTACGTCAACTGGGGCAACCCCTTTCTCATTGGTATATGGTATGGAAGCAGTTTTACCCTTAGAGGTCGAGATTCCGTCCTTGAGAGTTCTGGCAGATGTGAAGCTTGATGAAGCTGAATGGGTACGCTCCAGGTTGGATCAGTTGAACCTTATTGAAGAAAAGAGATTGGCGGCCATCGCACATGGTCGTTTGTATCAAAGCAGGATGAAGCACGCCTTTGATCAGAAAGTACGTCCTCGGAATTTTCAGACAGGTGAATTGGTTTTGAAAAGGATCCTTCCTCCTCAGACAGATCACAGGGGCAAATGGACTCCAAACTACGAAGGGCCGTATGTAGTCAGAAAGGTTTTCTCTGGTGGAGCCTTACTACTTTCAACTATGGATGGCGAAGATTTTACCTCCCCTGTGAACGCAGACGTAGTCAAAAAATACTTCGCATAAAAGAGACCCGCTGGACATAAAAAGAAAATCCAGGCAAAAAAGGGGCATCCCGGCGAGCCATAAAAAGGAAAAGGTTCGGGCAAAAATTAGGGATAAAATGTAAAAAGAGATGTGTAAACCCGCAAAGTTGAAAACCTGAAAAGGCAACTTTGGCAAAAATGGGTATCCCGATGGATTGAAAACCCAAAAAGGGCGATCCAGGCAAAAGTTAGGGATTTATAAGCGAAAGGCTACGATCTGCGTTCGATCTGTGAAGCACTCTCAATACCTGGAAATTCTGAAAGAAAGGAATCGGTACAATTAGTCTCTTCGAAGGTCAAGACATTTGTGGATAAGCAAGTCATACGAGTCATAGCTGAGTCGAATCATGGTGGATATTTGTTCCCACATTGCCGACATGTGTATTTTCTTTTTGTTTTTTGCGCAATTACCTCTTTCTAGGAATTGCTTCCAAATGTAAATGCCTATTTACGGGCCACTTTTCTCAATAAAATATTCATTTCATTCAAAGATCTTTCTGTTGCTTATTTTACTTTTACTGTTTTGTTTGCAAAAACGTCCGATATTTTTGATAAACATTGCATATAAAACTTTGAGCTTTGCGAAGCATAACGAAAAGCAGTAGAAATTACTTAGGCGTTAACAGTGATAGTTATGTTGTGGCATTCTCCTTTTGTTGTTATTTGACTTGCAGAGCAACAGCATTGTACTCCCCAGCATCGAGATTGCTCTTTCCCCAGCAGGGCACCCGTTCCTCAGCAGAGCAGACTTCCCCCAGCAGAAGACTTGGAAAGTGTTTTCTCCGAATCAAGACGTTATTTCCCCACAGAATCGTGGTGCTCACTTCCCCATCCAGTCAGGAAGCGTACTTTCACCAACAATGTCATATTCTAATCCCCAGCAAGGTGGGGGTAAGGGTATTCTCCCCTTCAACAGTTCAAAAGTATCCCCAAGCAGGATGGTATTATGGGTTGGTATCCCCCAACAGGTCTTAAGCCCGTCTGTTGTTGGCAATCCTCGGCAACAAACTTCCGGTTCCGTTATTGGCATCCATTCTCAACTCCCCCAGCAGAGAGGAAATCTCAGGTTTTGGATGTTACCTTCAGTAGAGGACAGGTATAATCCCCGGTAGTGTGGATATTCTTTTGGGACTTCATCCCCAGCAAAAATTGTTGATCCAAGGAGTCGATCAGTGTGATCCTTCTCAGCAGAGTTCCTAGGTTCAGAGGACAATTTATTTTTGTCATCCCCGGCTGAATTGATCTTTTCTCTCCGGCATTTATTTTGCTGGAAGGACCCTTTTTACATATCATAAGCATTGCATCCTCAAAACGCGTAGCATTTCCACTTCATGTGGAGCATTATGGCAAAATTCAAACATTTGCATTCCAAAGCATAAGCCAGGTTTGATACTTTCCTTGCCAGTTCTCTTTCTCAGCAGAGATGGCATAACTCAGGAGATTTTGGAGGGATGCGTTCCTCATACTTGTGCTCCCCGGTAGAGTCTTTTATTTAGACTTCACCTTCCCCAACGGAGTCATCTTATCTGTGGATCAGGAGTTCGTTAGAAGTTTTTCTTTGTTTGCCTCATTTTGGCCTTTTTCTTTTGTGAGTCTTATTTCACGTTATCCCCAGTGAAGTCCACTTTATGTTGGTTATCCTTTGCGGGTATAATTGAGGTTGTATTCGTTTTGTGGGTGAGATTGAGGTCGTATTCGTATTTTCTTTGTGGGTAGAGTGATCGAGGTCAGTCTTCCTTTGCGGATGCAATTGAGGTTGTATTCGTTTTGTGTGTACGATTGAGGTCGTATTATTATTTTCTTTGTGGGTAGAGTGATTGAGGTCAGTCTTCCTTTGCGGGTATAATTGAGGTTGTATTCGTTTTGCAGGTGCGATTGAGGTCGTATTCGTATTTTCTTTGTGGGTAGAGTGATCGAGGTCAGTCTTCCTTTGCGGATGCAATTGAGGTTGTATTCGTTTTGTGGGTGCGATTGAGGTCGTATTCGTGTTTTCTTTGTGGGTAGAGTGATTGAGGTCAGTCTTCCTTTGCGGATGCAATTGAGGTTGTATTTGTTTTGTGGTGCGATTGAGATCGTATTCGTGTTTTCTTTGTGGGTAGAGTGATCGAGGTCAGTCTTCCTTTGCGGATGCAATTGAGGTTGTATTCGTTTTGTGGGTGCGATTGAGGTCGTATTCGTGTTTTCTTTGTGGGTAGAGTGATCGAGGTCAGTCTTTCTTTGCGGATGCAATTGAGGTTGTATTCGTTTTGTGGGTGCGATTGAGGTCGTATTCGTGTTTTCTTTGTAGGTAGAGTGATCGAGGTCAGTCTTCCTTTGTGGATGTAATTGAGGGTGTATTCGTTTTGTGGGTGTGATCGAGGTCGTATTCGTATTTTCTTTGTGGGCAGAGTGATTGAGGCCAGTCTTCCTTTGAGGTTGTATTCGTCTTTTGGGTACGATTGAGGTCGTATTTGTTTTTTCCTTGTGGATATGGTTGAGGTCATATTCCTTATTTTTCAGCACACTCTTTCTCGTTATTCTTACCATAAGCAAATTTCCGGGGCTCTTTCGGTATTCAATCCCCGTGTACCCTGGAATGTCTGAGAGCCGTTACTATCACACCTTCAGGACCAAGTTGATTGAATAGGGGCAGCTGTTGCACCCCAAAATTTGCCCTCCTTACTTTATTACTAACTGGCTTATGTTGCATTGCATTTTGCATTATCATGTGTGCATATCATTGGTTCTTAGCATGGGGTCAAGGTGCCTGAGGCAATGTTTCAGAGGGTCAAGCAAGAGTCCTGGTATTGTCCAAGAGAGCACAGGTGGATCATCCTCTCCTAACCAGTGCATAGATTAGGGTTTTGAGATTATTGGGTTTATTGCTTCAATGGGCAAGCTCCTTGGGTTTTTATCATCATCAAATGCCATATCTTATCTTTGTTGGAGAAGATACACATCATATTCAGAGGAATTTGAATTTGGAGACTGTGTTATTTCCTCCTAGACTGAGGGTACCACAACTAGGGTTTGCTATAAAGTCAGTTTATTTCTGATTTTTTGGGCAAGACTTGATTCCATGGTACTCCCTGGGTCCCTAAATACCTAGGGATGGGAGGTTGTCCATCAGTTTGGTTCAGGAGAAGTTCAATTGGCCAATGGATTGAAAATCAGTTGAATTGGGTAAAAGTCAACAGTGAGAGGAGAAGTCAACTGTGGAATTTTGAGGTACTCTCCAAGGTTTTCAAGGTCTCACATCCTCACATGGCCTCCAGGGGTCAAGTTTCATACATATTTATCAGGAATCAGGAGTTGGTGCAAAGTTTCTAAATTTGGAAAGTGACCTATAATGAAAAGTTTCCTTTTTGGGCAAGTTCCTGCACTGCATTCAACTTGACTCTTCATCATCAAGAGAGCTTCAAATGAATTTTTCTCCAACATGAAAGTTAAATATCTTTTTCTGCTCTTTCCAACAAGTACTAGTGGGTCTCCATATCATTTGTGAAACTCCAGTTATGGTCAAAAGAAGGCAAAGTGGTTTTTAGGTTTTTTATGGTTCCATTTTCACAACTTTGGGCATAATGACCTATAATCAATTCCATTGTTCCATGTCACTTCCAATATCAAAAGACATTCGTTGAGGATTATTTTGGGCCCAAGAATGAAGTAATTCCATGGTTTATTCTTCATTTATTCTTCATTATTCAAAATTCCCAAATTGCTTAAAACTCATGAATCAATTATTTTCAAGGCCCAAGTTCCATTGAGGTGTAATTAGCAATCCAAATGAAAGTGATCCATCATGGAATTCTTAAATATTCATGCATGGAGGAGGTGCACTTAACATAATGTGATTTTTCGAAATTATTCAAAAACTCATTAAACAAGTAATTACCCAAGCCCAATTCATATTCAGAGGAAAACCCTAGCCTATATAAGCTCATCCATGCACTGGTTAGAGGGACCAACACGTGATATCTTGGAGAAAAAGAAAGTGAACCCTAATTCTTGAATTCATTAAATCTCTCAATTCACAAGGAGTTTTGGAGAAATTCTTTCACCAACAGAATCCTGGTGATCCACAGAGTAGAAACCAACCACCATTCGCAGACAAAAGCAAAGAGTAGAGTTGCACCATCTCAGGTTGGTAGGTTTTTTTACCATCATAAAACTCTCCTTTTAAGCATGCATATTGACGTGTTATGTCTGCTGATCATCCTAATGTAATTTTTTTTGTGTTTGGACATATGGTTTGCTTGTAATGATGATTTAAAGTTTTATGCCCTAATGTATTTCTCTTCGTTTTTTATTATATGTTGGTTATTTGAAATTTTGGATCACATATTTGAACTCTTGGCGAAAATATGGTCAAGGTAGTATATGGTTTTGCATGTTCTGGGTGGTTCTTAGTTGCAGGTGGTGGCCGGAATTAGGGTTCCGGCGGCTGGCGGTGGTCCGGCGAAGGATGCTAGCTGGAGGTTGAAGATGACTCCTCAGCCGTCCGTTTTGCTGATCGCACGGTCTAAATCGTGCCACATGTTTTTGTTTGTTTTTTTTTTTATGATTTTAATTCAACGATCCCATGTTTATTACCCCACTGGTCTTACGGTGCACGTCCAATTAGGTTAGTTTGTTTTGTTTACTTTTCATTTTTTGTTGACCAAACACGGGCCATGGGATGAATCGTATGGATAATAGGCTGCCAGCATTTAAAAATCACATGTGCGTGGCACATGGCTTGTGTAGGGTATACGGATCGCCTGGGTGTGCGTGCGCGCATGTTAACTATCATGTTCTCTTCATCATGGCCCTTGATTTGGAGTACCAGGTAATTTCGTTGACTTCTATAGGATGTCAGATCAATCTAAAGGTAAATGGCAAGTCAACTGGTTGACTGGGGTATTGCGCATACTCCCTTTTTTTAATTTTATTTTTCTGATGGATTATGTGTATGGGCTGCTATTCGCACCCTCCCCTTTTGGCCCAACTATTATTCCAACGTGAATTCCCTGCTATTTATTTAATTATTTTCACTTGAGATCTCTTATATGTGTGTTTCTGATCATGCCTAGGTCCTTGTTTGAAAGGCACTTGTGCCATTTGCTTTGGGGTTGCTTCTTTGATCTTTGAGTTCATGTTTAGATTATTATCACTATTTTTTGCCATTGTTTGATTTTCATTTGCTTTGATATTGTTTATGTCTGTTTCTCACTAACCTTTTATGCAGGGACTAAGGTAAGTTCTTTAAGGGTATGGATAAGTATCCATGGTCACCCTTATCCTTTCTTTCTCTCCCATCTTTTTGCCTTAGGATTTAGGTTGTCTTCAAACCTCACTAACCGTAGGTCACCCATGCATGATAACTTTAGGGTTCATAGTCTCCCTTTATAGTTACCTTTGTGTCTTCTCTCTTCTCATCTCAAATTTCCTTAAAACACTTAATAAGAATAAGGTGTATTGCGCACGAGCCTTAAGTATGGGGAATGAGAAATGAGGGGCTTCCTCTCATCTTTCTAGAGTGCCTAGCGAGGGTCCTGTCTTGGGACGATGCGTTAAGTATTCGCCCCTGTGCCCTAGACTTTGGTGCAATGCAACTTAGGAACTAACTTAAGCCACTTCTGTCCTAAAAAACACAAACCAACTTCAAACCTTTTTGTCCTTCGGGATTTCCAAACTTAAAGGATATTTTCAAAAAGGGCATGTTACCTTCCGTCTGAGTCGCAAACAGGCATCGACCCTAACTGCCGGACGCGAACTTAACGTCGCTCATAAAAAACACAAAAAGAACTTGGTCCAAACTACGTTGACTCTGAACTCCCCATTGCACAAAGGGGGTACGTAGGCCTATGACGTTGACGTCCTACCGAGTCTGTCTTTGTTTTCCCTTCCCATCTTAGTACAGCCCCAGATGATCGTATAACTTACCCTTAGAGTAGACAACAAGTGTGGATCCCATCGAGTACGATGGACGCGTGGGGTGCTAGCACCTTCCTCTCGCGTAACCGACTCCCGAACCCAGGTTATGGTTGCGATGACCATTCCTTTCCCTCTTCCTCAGGTTTATGCGGTGTTCCCTTTCCCTCTCTTGGGATAAATTTCACGGCTGGCGACTCTGTTTTTCCGCGCCACTCTCGCGTTTGTACCTGGATGAAAATCCTGGGAGCGACAGAATGGCTATGACTATGAGGTCAAAGCCTACCTTTGACTATAAGGTCAAAGGTTTAAGAGATGGCTCTATGACTATGAGGTCAAGAGGGAATCCTATGACTATGAGGTCAAAGAGAATGCAAATACCTATGACTATGAGTTCAAGGGTTAATTATGAGATATCTATGACTTTGAAGTAAATAGAAAGACTTTCCTTTGGAAGGAGAGGGGACAAAGAGGGTTAAGGAGGAGAGCTAAAGAGCTAGCCTAACTTGGGGAGAATTTAATAAAGTTACAAACATTATAAACAAAATGAAGACATGAGCTTGATGGTAACCAAAACACTACATGAGGAAACATACCAATCAAAGATGTTACAACACCTAAGCAAACAAGTATGGTTTTAATCAAAAGGAGGTGATAACATCCTAAGGTTCATGCATTTCTAGGATGACAATCCAAGACATATGAACACTTGAGGATAGCTCAAACAAGGCATTCAAAGATTCAAGACATACATGGCATATACTTGACCAACAAAACTCATGTTAAGAGTGGCAAATGATCTAAGGAAATCTCCTGGCATTCCTCAAGAAAGCTCAACAAGTTATTCACATGTAACAACCCACTAAACATCAAAAAATAAAGTGAAACCAAGCTACACAATATCAAGACATCATACAATATTCAAATATCATGTATTGGGGTTCAAATTATCAAGATAGAACAAGAAACATAGCAAAATAACAAAAAGGAAATCAAGAGGTTCTCGTAAAACCCTAAGAAGATCCTTCCTTTTCAACATGAATAAATGTTTCCAAAATGATTATTTTCACCAATTTCTTTTGACACTTAGAAAGTAAACATGTTAAGAAGCAATTTACAAAAAGAATGGGCAAAAAAGAGTGAAAAATGAGCAAGATATGATTTTTGGAAAATAAAGCATAAACCATAAAACATGAAATAAACAAGTGATAAAAAAAATAAAGGGAAGTGACTCCCATGGGTATTGAACCCGTGACCTAATGTGTACAGCTCAAAACCACTACCAAACTAACCATTTGCGCATCTTGACATTGTATGGCAACAAAACAATATATATGAAATAAAGGCGTTCTTAGAAAATTGAAACAAAAGGACGGGGGCGAGGGGGATTCGAACCCCCGTCCTAGTGGTCATATGGCGTGTGTAGTGTGTGCTTGCCACTGGGGTGGCTGTTACATCCGGTCATTATCCCAACTTCATAAACCTATGAACCTTCGTACGAATCTTAAAGAAACAAAATCCTTGCCACAACAAGACTATGGTTTTAGACTGAGAGGACATGATCCTAGCTGCTGCACAAATGCCTTTTTGCCAATTACGCAACAACTCAACCAATGATGATGACAAGTAACAACCAGCTCATTTCCCACATTAATTTGAACAAAACTCAAATGAACAAAGTGGATCAAAATTTCATCCTCTACCACATGAAACACAAACTGTCATTGGTTTGATTGAACCAAGATCAAAAGCAAAAACATAATTTGAGAAAGGTACATTCTAGGGAAAGCTCATAACAAGATCAGAATGATATCAAAACTAATGTACATGTCAAAACATATTCACAACATTTTGGAATTGCAAACAACATGTTGTCAAAGCAGGCATTGCACAAAGATACAACATATATTCAACACATCCCTTTGAATCCACATAGAGATTGGTTTGGATGCAAGAAGCAAACATTCATGAATACCAAAAAAATGGCAATGCAGGTAGTACATCAATGAACAATTTTACACCTACCTATCAATCCATAATAGAGAGATCCAAGAATACAAGTCATCAGTTGGCCATCAATAAGCAGAAGTCAGAACAAAAGCATAAGTGGTGTTTTTTTTAATGATGAACAACCTAAATTGAGGTGCACCATGATTACTCAAAATAAGATGTCAAGAGGTAACTTAACAGGTTGTAAACAGATCAACAAAGTTATACACAAGCAGTCCGTAGTTTGAAAGCCAAAGAAAAATAGCTTGTTAGCAGGCTGGTTCACATAAGTTGAGCACAAATATGAATGACAGTTGACACATCTTGAGCATAGGCTAGACAAATCAGATGAACGGGATGGCATACATATCTTCAGGGCCAAGTCCAATGAAATAGGTTAACATGGATATGTAAGTTTTGAAAGTAAAACAAAATGGCATGATGGTATCAGACATATGCTTATGGTATAACATAGTAGCTCTTAATTTGGGCAATGATCACCAATGAGAAAATTTCAAATAGGCAGGCATATATAACACACATATTGACAAAACTCAAATCACATTGACACACAAGTAGAATACATCAGGCCTGGCATGGTAGTAGCAAGCAAAGATTTCAGTGAATTGATATCTCATACATCAGTCATAGGCACACAAAGCACACTAACTCAAAACAATGGTATGGAAAGAGTTGAAAATGTAACATTATGAGGTTTAAGCACACAAATCACATTGGTGGAAAACAACAACATAGCATGGATAGAGATGTATCAGAAATGTTTGTCAAATGATAATTCAAATATGGGGAATACGCATGATAGCATAAATACAAATTTAGGAGAAAAAAAAAAGAAACTGCAAGGCATGATCATGGCAGCATAAATTCAACATTAGTTAACAACTTAGGACAAAGGCAGGGATAAGTTATGCTATATGTTCATGGCATGATAACTAATGTCCTAGAGACAATAAGTATCAGATTAACAGTGAAAAAACAAAGTAGAAGAATAGCACATATTTGAACTAAGCAAGTGAGACAAAATAGTTTGGACAAATGGAGATGTATAGCATGCAATCAGATCCACAGTCCACATATATCCTAACTGAACACTTTGCACAACTATAACATGCTCATAGTAGTGGCACAACCAGAGATGTTTCATGATGCTGTGAAGGCATAAAAACATGACATACAGTGAACCAAGGATAGGCACATGGACAAACAAGTTTTAAACAAGGCAAGGCATTCATACCATGGATTTATCTACATTCACTAACTATCAATCAAATATTGACAACATTATGACATAGCAATCTTATGTGCACTATCAGATGTGCAAAAGTGTGTGGATGTGGCACTTATGTCAAAGTGAGTCTACAAGCAATATTTGGTTTAGGGACATCATTAGCAAGTTGTGAACAAGTTAACACTACAAATCAAAACCAGTTGCATGACCTTAACAAGTCAACAGATCAGACATATTAGTTTTAGGCATCTTGACTCATAACAAAGGTCATGACATAGTAGCTTTTAGTTTGGATACACATTATGGGCACAAAATCTATTAAGCACATTCATAACTTGGAAACATGTCAAATGACAAATCAAGGTTGGTACACATATCCTAAACACAAAGCTTAGTATGAATAACATGGCATGATGACTAATGCAAGGAAGATAACAAGTATCAGATTAACTTGACATAAGTATTGATCCCAGCAAAGAAAACAATAATGGCATCTAGATATTGGTGAGAATAAGATATCAACAATGCCAAAGTGGTTAGTATGCAGATAGGCAACATATCAATTAGGGAAGTTTTGTACACGTCACAAAGTAATATCCTCAAAGGGTTCTCAAAGATACATATCAATCTTAGCATACCAATCTATCTTGATTTTGGGTGACAAAATAAAGATATCATGAAACATTGTAAGCATCAACCAGGTCAACAGACATAACCTTCAATGGATTCAACAGCAGTTGGTGTATACAAAGTGAATACAATGGTTCACACAAACTAAATGCACATTAGGACAGGTTTTTAAGCATACCAGAATGAACACAGTGTTTAGTGTTACTTCTAACTCAGACATACATAAAAGAGGGCATCTTGAAGTCACACCCTCATATCCTAAAGGTTAAGCATGCTGATAACAGGTATGTGTTTATGGCATATCATGAGAGAATAGATGCATCATTATAAGATCAAATAGGCATATGGACAGAACAAACTTGGCAAAGTAGGAACATACACATCATGAGTTTATCTATGTTCACTAATCATCAATCAAATACTCATGGCAAACTATATGAATAATCAAAGGTGAAAGAGAGTGTGGCTGTGATGACTGTGTCAAACCGAGTTCACAACCAATTTCATTTTTAGAACCAAACATCAACAGGCACATATACAAGCAGTCAGTTATCATGTTACTTCTCATATAAGCAATGTGTGAACAATGTGCTCTAGTGCTTACATCAGATGGTTTGTTTCACAGAAAACTTACACATATGGCATGAACAAATAGCAAGGCTGCAGCAGTTCAAGCCCAAGGTACATCAGATAGCATATTGAATTAAAATTGAACACATAGCCTATGTTTTAACATACATGAAGGAACCATTCCCATCAGTAGATTGTAAACAGGTTAACCACAAATCACAAATCAGTCACATTACTTTAACAATTCAAATATCTAACATCAAGCACAAGAACTAACTTAGTTCAGAACACAAGACCAATGGCATGCCAAAGTTGTATACATCAGAACATGGACCAACTTTATGAAAAAATACAAATGAGCATACCAAAACAACAAGTGCAAGGGTTCAAGTCATCAAGAATGAATTATATCTGAGAACATTGTCATAACAACATTCAAACATCCCTGCAAAAGCTGTGAGCCTGCTTGTTTCACTTTCCATCAAGCATTAGCAAGTTTAACAATGACTAACAAATTAGTCACACGTGCTCATAAGGCATAGTAATAACAACAAAGGATATAACATCTATTCCATATTAGTAGAATAACTAAGCTATGATTAGAAGCTAGGACATAAAGTTCACACACATATTTTATACATAACTGAGACAAGAAACACACAAGATATGCATTATAGTAGCAAGCATGACATGGCTAAGATGATAATATGTAATAGAATCTGAACAAATAAGTAGGACCAAAACTGAAGAAAAGAGAGGTTACCAACTTCAGTTATGCACAAGTTTATCCCTTGCTGAACCAAACACGAGCTCTTGATGCCAAGCCTCACTCTCCCTCCTCTTTTGCAGAACCTTGCACTTAGATGTTTTTAAAGTGATTTGTGAAGATTGTTGGTGAAGAATGCAAGCATACTGAACTGCTACTTATAGGTGAGGCAAGAGAGCTCAAGGTATGGTCCTTTTGTTAATAATGCCAACAATGCCCTTCCCATTTCGTGTGAGCTTTTCCAAATGCAGAGTGAAATCTTCCACAGATCTCTGAGCCTCTGAGCATGAATATTGTGAACTGATAGGTCCATTGCTCAATGAATAAACAATTGTTTTCTACTTTTGGAAAGTTTCTCTCTCCCTCCCACTTGCACAAACAAGCCATAAACCAATATTTTAATGCTAAGCACTTGAATTTCGTGGAGAAACTTGTTTAAATGTTAAATGAGTCATTAAAACTCAGAAACAATGAAAATTGATGGTTAGGGAAGTGTTAGAATCAAAATTCAAAAGCTGATTTCTTGAACCTTAAGGAATGGAACCTTCAACTTTGGGCCTTCGAATCTCCCAGCTCACTTGATGGATGCAGGAGTTCTAGTACTCTTTGGAAAGCTCTCAATGCCCTCTACAAATTTTATGTCCAACGATTTTTGAGTTGAGGCCTGTAGCTTTGTGAAAAACTGGGTCAAAGTTGGTTGTTCATTGAGGGAAAACAAGCTGAAATTTCACTAAGTCTTGGGTCAGTTTGGCTTATAAGTTTCATAACTCAAAAACCATGCATTTTTAAGAGAAAATTCTTATTTAACACTTTGAAGATCTTGGAAAAAGCTTCCATTTGGGCTTTGAGTCACTCAAATTGGATGTGTGGTTTGGAAGTTATGACCATTTCAATTTGGCACAAGAGAAGGAATTTTCACATTTGAAAAGTTTTATGAACAAAATCTTACTTCCTTTGCAAGAAATCTCTTGAAGCTTGATCCTAACACTTTGAATCATCAATAAGCATGTTATGATGAGTTGAGGCATTGGAGGTTTCATTTGGTTCAAAATCCCCAAAGATCAGGGTTTCAGACAAAACCCTAATTTTGACTGTGACTGCACTGGGACAAACCTTGGTGATCTTGCTTCTTTCTTCACAACAAAGCTCATAGAAGACCTTTAGGGATGTTTAATAACTCATGGAGTCATTTCTTAGGGTTTGAGGGTACCTCCTGATGAAAATCAAGACCAATGATCCAATGTCCTACAGAAACCTTAATTTGGAGGCAGGGTGAGATTGGGGCTCAAAACTTCTCATGATGAGAGCCAGATGATCTTGAATTCTTGTTGAGTGAGACCTCTTGGATGTAGATAACTCAAATGGGTGATGAATCATGCAAAACTTGACCTAACATGACAAAATTCTTTAGGGAATGCTCAGGTTAAAACTCTAATTCCACACTTTGGTCTGGTGATCCTTTATCGACTTGACTTGATTCAAAGTCTTGAGATCTTGGTACCAATCAAATGGTGAATCTTCATGATGATTGTATGGAGCCATAGAATGCCTTTGGAGGCCTTGAATCTCTCTGTGCAATCCCTAATTTCAAACATAAGGAAAACAAACTACAAGATATGGGTTAGTTAAATAGTGCACATATGATTGATCCTAAATGTCTATGCAAGATGTTATGACATCTAAGAGGTAAAATTTGGGGTACAACACCCACGTTTCCACGTTTCAACCCAGTCTTCCTGATTTTTCTCCACGAAGCCACTTTCCCTGATTTTTCTCCACGAACTCCTACATTCTTGGGAGGACATTTTCCACCAGTTTTGAAGACGATAAATAGGACCTGAGATTTATTTTTTGGGGGATCCAAGTTTTGTGCGCGAAAGCGCTGTTCGTAGTTTTAGGCAGAAAACTACAATTGTAAAAGGAGTATTTCCTCACATCAAGGAATTATTCCCTCATTAGTTTTTAGGCCTGTAATCTATGTAACTGCTTGGATCAACAACTTGCCAACATTTTATTGAAGTTATTTCCAATCCCGTTTAATTCAAGTCTCTATTTATTTTCTCGTATTTACAGGTTCTTTATTTTATCGCTTTATTATTATTATTATTATTATTATTGTTATTGCATTTCATAATTGTTTAAGCATGTTTTCATTGATTATATTTACCATGTTTATGTTGCTTTCATTTAATTCCATGTTCGGCTAAATAGTTTAGAGTCCGGTATGTGAGGGTCGTCGTTCCGATGGGACTCGGTAATGAAATTGGCATTAACTTGTAATAAATTTTGTTTTGGTCTTTGTTTCCAAGTTTAATTTAAATAGCTTTGTCACAAGAGTGAGAGGTTATTTAACATTGTTTCGTCACGAGAGTGAGAAGCAAGTAAAGGTTAGAGCCGACACTGCGAGAGCGTGGGGGTTGAACCGGATAGTGAAAACTAAACATTGATCCTAAAAACAGCGAGAACGCTTTAGGTATCGATTAGGATCTAATTGATTTTCAAAATATGTTTTCTAATTCAAACGGGCGAGCCAGAGCAAAATCCTGTGGTTAGGAGATGTGGCTTTAGTCAATAACGCGAGAGTGTGAGGCGGAGTCTTTAGATCAATATTTTCTACATAACGTAAGTAAATTAACGCCAATCAATTACAGAGCACCTAAGGTACACGGAATCCACATTTCGGTCTCTCTTTTTTGTTATATTTTCTTAGTCTTATTTTAGTTTTAGTCTTAGTTTCCCTTTTATCTGATATCATTAGCCTTAGCTTTACAAAGCGACGATAGATTACAGTAGGTTGACATTGGTCTCTGTGGGTTCGACAATCTTTTATATTACTTCGATATTTCCGTGCACTTGCAGATGCATCATCAGATACCTTGAGGCTCTGATTTGGGATAGTGTTGACCCTGGTCGGAGAACTCTCATGAGAGAGAATGGGTTTCTGCTGGAGATTGATCCAGAGTGCCCGGGGTTTCTTCCTTTAGTTGTAAGGAACTTGAGAATGTCTTTGAGACTTAAGGGGATTTAGACTGTCCAAGTCTATGGATGTGGAAGAGTTTTATCTTTTGTATGATGCCTCCAAGAGGAGGCAAAGGCATTAAGGGATGAGAATCAACCCTAAAGTGGCCTGAGGTCTTGACACTGGAAAGACTGCTCTAGCAAAGGATGACTAAGTTCTGTCTTATACCTTTAAGAGGTCGCCATGGTCCTTGTACTAATCCCAAGAGAAGGCATGAGAACTTCTAAGAAGCCGAAGGGTCCTTGTACAACGCCCAAGAGGAGGCGGGGATGCTTTTAGGAAGTCTGTGGGTCCCCAAACCAAGAGAAGTTCAAGAAATTCAATTCACAAAGAAGAGATCATTCCAGGAAAGTTCGAGGGTTTGGAAGAAACTCAAGAGATGCTATTCATAGAGAATAGATCAACTCCGAGGAGTAAAATTTCTTTGACAATTTCTAAGGGTGACAGTTTGAGAAAAGGTTCACCGAGAATACTGCCTTTCTCTTTGTTCCATATTGTTTAACCCCAAGAGAAGGGAAGATTGTATCTGGAAATCCTATGGGGATCTAGTTTTGTTTGTATTTAAGAGTGACCAACATGGCTTTACCTAGTTCTAGACCTAGTTGCTGGGGAAAACTCTAAATAACTATACTAGTATATATACAGTTGATATATGACAAGTATTTAAAAAGGTATGAAAGAAGACTAACCATGCACAGCTTCCCACAATACAGTTATATATATCTGACATGTATTTAAAAGAATGAAAGAAGACTAACCATGCGCCGATTCCCACAATGTAGTTATATATATCTGACGTGTATTTAAAAGAATGAAAGAAGACTAACCATGCGCCGCTTCCCACAATACAGTTATATATATTAAAGCGAGTAAATGAAAGTTATTAAAACTTACAGGTGAGCGAGCTTCCATGCTGTATTGTTAGTTGTTCAGAGAAATTAAAGAAAGTTTTGATAACAACTGTATATTTGAACCTAAATCAAAAGGGAGTTTTTTGTGAAAAAGTTTTGGGGCTTATACTCAAGGAGAGGCCCAGTTGATTTTGTTAAAAAGGCGACGATCGCGCCAAACGTTTGAAAATATATAGAGGGATTTATACAATGTGTGAGGCCCAAAAAGGTTTTATTTACAAAGGGGTAGGACTTACACTCTATCAAGAGGCCCAAAGAGTATTTACAGAAAAGAAATTGGACTTATAGCTCGAGGAGAGGCCCAATTGTTTTATTTTAAAAATGGCGATCGCGCCGAGGTTTGAAAACACAGTGGGTCTTATACGATGATCGAGGCCCAAATTATTTTGGTTTTCAAAAGGGGTTGGGTCTTACACTCTATTAGAGGCCCAAAGTGTTTGAAAAAGATTGATGAGGGTGGAATTAATCAAAACCCTAATTTTGTCTAAAATGGAATTAATTTTGTTTAAAAATTAATAAAAATTATTGAAAACATGTGAAAAATGATGGTGATCTTGGATCAATGTTTCAAAAATCATGTTTTTATTCACAAAATGATTGGAAACCATTTAAGTTTAGAAAAACAAGAAGGAAAAAATATTTTAAATGTTAAAAAACAAATAAAAATTAATTCTTTGCAAAAATATCAAATATATGAAATATATAATATTTTTGGGAAATTTTTGTAAAATAAAATATTTTAACATTTTTGTGAATTATTAAAAAAAGAATCAACTCAAAATCATTAAAATTCAGAGAGAAATTAATTTTTGAATCAATTAAATAAAATCACAAAATTCAAATATTTGAATATTTGAAAAAGGTGCCAAGAACACACCAAGAACACGCGCGTGTTCTGAGTTTTGCCCAGATTTGCATTTTCTCACCAATCTCACTGAATACTTGATGAAATCACACAATCCACATATCAATCTACTCGTTTTCACCTCACGATCATGTCTATGGTCTTTAATTTCATTTATTTTAAGCATGGAATAAGAAATAAAAGAGAAACCTCAAGAACCCTAAATTTTGCATGAAGGCTCAGAAATTCCACACATGATTCATACAAAGCAATTAATTGAGGGGAAACATTCCTTACATGATTATGAACATATGGCAAAATTATTGTGCTAGGAAATATGCATGAATCATGAGATGACCAAGTTGAGGCTTACCTCTTGCAGCTGGTGATCGTGTTTTGAGTTAGAGGTGTTACAACTTGGTTCCAATGATGTGGATAGCTTCCCTAGGTGCTATGGAGTGTGTTTGAATGCTTGGAGTGGTTGGAAACATACTGGAACTTAAAATGGTACCCCAACTGCAAGTCTGCTAAAAGCTTGAGCAGTTGGATGGTGATTTTGTGAAATTGGTGTTCCAGATGTTGTTTAAGTGTTTGGATCACTTCTATATGATGTTTATGAGGTGTGTGTGTGTGTGTGTGTGTGATTGGTTTGATTGGAATTTCTCTCAAGCTCAAAACCCGATAATGACTTGCTTTGGAAGGCAAAATTAGAGTGAAAGAGGTGATTTTGAGGAAAGCATCAGTTTGGGTGCTTTGGTGTACTTAAACTGAGCAAAAATAAGCTCTATTTATAGTAGAGAAAGTTTGTTTTGTAAGCAATAGTGAATGGTGGCTGCAGCAGGCCTTTGGCCAATTGGATCATTTTGAAATCTCAAGTCTCCTCTAGCCATTGACTAGAGGTTAGAGCATAGGCCTATGGTTCTTTAATTCAAGGATAAAGCTTGACTGAAGTGTTCATCTTTGCTCTGATACATGCCACCTCTAATCATCCATTGAATGCCTGAAAACAAAATTGGAGTCTTGAGGCATCTTTAGCTTTTAGGGGTACTAAGCCTATATGTAGTTCCAAAGACTTGGGAGGCTTATGGATCAGTGTTTGTTCCTCCTTGGTCTCCCCCTGAGGTGTGCAGATGGATAAACTTGTTTGTCATTTGCACAAATTGATCAAATCGAGCCCTAATGCACAATCTACCTTGCCAAGACAGTTTGCAGCAAGGCATGTTGCAGCTGTCATAACTCCTAGCTCAGGTGGAGTTTGATGGAGTTCTTGGACATTTTGGAAAGGTCGTATGTGACACAACACATGTGTGATCATAGTTTGTCTTGAAACTTTTTGGATCTAAGTGAAAAATGCCCCTACATTTTGAAAAAAAGAACGACAGATTATGACTTAGTGAAAATTTCACAAGTGTTGGAAAAAGTGACATTTCATGTTTTCAGGCATTTTGATCACTCCATAACTAAAAATCCATGAAGAATTGGAATGAGGTGTAGTTGACACTTTTAAAGTATGCCATGAGAGCTACAAATCCATCTTTGTATCATTCAAAATGGTTGCTTGGATCTCAAGTTATGATCCTTGGAAGTTAGTACCCTAGGCACTTTGTTCCATAACTTAGAAAAAAATTCTAAGTTTTTATGGTTACCCTTTTTACAAGTTATCCCACTTTCTTTGATTTTTCTTGATGAATGATGATTCAAATCACATATTATCGTTGTTTTAGGGTTAAAGAACCATAATTGTGAAAATTCTCAAAAAGTCAAACTTGACTTTTGTGCACAGTTGACTTTTTATCAGATGAACTCCAAACTGTGCAATCCTTTGTGAAATCAAGTCCTTGACCTAAATCAACCTTGATGGACATGTTCCATAGGTTTTATTGGGCATATTGAATCATGTCCCAAGGTTTGGGAGCATGTTTTGGTCAATAGTCAAAGGTACAGTTGACTTTTTCTTCAAAACCCTAATGGTGGTCCAGATGAAATTGAAACTTGTAGATCAAGCTTCTTGGATCAATCCATTGTTGAAAATGGATAAATGTGGTTTATTAGAGACCCTCAAATCATGTCTTGAGGTCTTGGTTCATGTTTTGTCCCAAAAGTCAACTTAGGGGTGAATTAGGTCAAGAAACCCTAATTCCTGATTTTTGGTGAAGGCATCCCCTGAGGTCAAATTGACTGGATTATTGGGTTTATGAGGTCCCTTGGAGTATCTTGAGTTATATTTTGAAGCATTGGCTCATGCCTAGATGAAGATATTCATCTGGAGGCCTCAGTCGATCAAAACTCTAATTTGGTGACACTGGCGATCCTGAGGCTTAATCCACTTGGAATGCTGCAACCTTGTGCCTGATTTCTGATGTGGGAGTCCTCTTGATCCCTTATGAATGTTTGAGAGGTTAGACAAGTTGAAGATCATGTCATTTCTTGATTGATCCTTTGTCTAAAAGCTCTGAGAGGGTTGCTCCCCTGTAAGTTTGTCTTTCATATCCTTTTAAGTACTTGTCATATATCAGTTGTATATATACTAGTATATCTATTTAAAGTTTTCCCTGGAAACTAGGTCTAGAACTAGGTAAAGCCAGTTGGTCACTCTTTAATACAGTCAAAACTAGACCCCATAGGATTTCCAGATACAGTCTTGCCTTCTCTTGGGCTTAAATAATATGGAACAAAGAGAAAGGCAGTATTCTCGGTGAACCTTTTCTCAGACTGTCACTATTAGAACTTGTCAAAGAAATTCAGTTTCCCCAGAGAGGATTAATTCCTGGTGAAACTTCTCTTGAATTTCTTCAAACCCTAGAACTGTTAACTAAAGAAAAGATTATTCCCGGTGAAACTTTTCTTGAACTCTTCTTAAGTTTGGACCCACAGGATTCCTAAAAGCATCCCCGCCTCCTCTTGGGCTTTGTACAAGGACCCTCCGGCTTCTTAGAAGTTCTCATGCCTTCTCTTGGGCTTAATACAAGGACCCTGAAGACCTCTTAAAGGTATAAGACAGAACTTAGTCATCCTTTGCTAGAGCAGTCTTTCCAGTGTCAAAACATCAAACCATTTTAGGGTTGATTCTCATCCCTTAAAACACTTGCCTCCTCTTGGGCATCATACAAAGATAAACTCTTCCATGCCAGTAGACTTGGACAGTCTAATCTTGAGTCTCAAATACATTCTCAAGTTCCCTACAAACATAGGAGAAACTCCGGTCATTCTGGATCAATCTCCAGTAGAGTTAAAAACCACGGGTTCTAAAACCTAGTCTCTCTCCTAAAATCCCCAAGCCAGGGTCAGTTTATCCTCAGTATAACACTATCCTAAATCAAAACCTTAAGGCATCTGATATCTCAACCCTTCTGTAAAGCCTCAGTAAGAGTTGATTCCCCATTTGGACCTGCCTTGGGATCTCAACAATCCCCATCAAAGCTAGCCTCCTCTTAGGCTTTGTATAATGATCCTTCCTCAACAAAGTTAGCCTCCTCTTGGGCTTTGTACAATGATTCTCCCCAGTTGAGCTAACCCTTTCAGACTCTCTTGTTGAGTCAATCACTTTTTTCAGACTCTCTTGTTGAGTCAATCACCTTTCAGCACTCTCTTGTTGAGTCAACCATTTTAGCCTCAATCTCGGGCTTTGTACGAGACAGATAAAAACACTCTCTTGTTGAGTCAATCTTTTCCATCCTCCTTTTAGGCTTGGTATAAATATTTCCCCTAGCAAAAGTTAGCCTCCTTTTAGGCTTTGTATAATGATTTCTCCAGCTTGTTCAGCCACAATCCTGGGCTTTGTATAGGACAGATAAAAGCACTCTCTTGTTGAGTCAAACCCTTTTAGCCTTAATCTTGGGATTTGTACAAGACATAAATCTTCATAACCTTCTCTTAAGCTTGGGACAAATATCTTCCCCAGCGGAGTCAATTCCTCCCAGCCTTCTTTTAGTCTATGAGAAATAATACCCTAAGCAGCGTCAATCCTCTTTTCAGCCTCAATCTTGGGCTTTGTACAAGACAGATAATACTCTCTCGTAGAGTCAAACTCATTGTAGCCTCAATCTTGGGCTTTGTATAAGACACTTAAAATATCCTCAGCCGAGTCACGAAAGTCTTATTTTAGCCTCAATCTTGGGCTTTGTACAAGATAGATAAAGATTTCTTTCCCACCGAGTTGGTCTTCTTTTCAGCCTCAAATCTTGGGCTTTGTATAAGACACATACAAACCCTCCCCAGCAGAGTCAAAATCGTTTTTAGCCTCAATCTTCGGCTTTGTGCAAGACAGATAGAACATTTTCCCCGGAAAAGTCAAACTTTTAGCCTCCTCTTAGGCTTTGTATAATGATATCCCCAAAAGAGTCAGTCTCTTTTAGCCTCAATCTTGGGCTTTGTACAAGACATATATAAACACTCTCTTGTTGAGTCAGTCATTCCCAGCCTCCTCTTAGGCTTTGTATAAGGACTTCCCTAGTGGAGTCAATCAACCTCTTAGCTTCAACCTTGGGCTTTGATCAAGGCATATAAAAATCAACATCCCCTCAGAGGAAATCAAAATCCCTCTGTAGAAAGTCATTTCTCTGTTTATCACTTATCAAAACAGACATCCAAAACAAACCCTAATCCCAGATAGCTGTTGTAAGTGGCACACTTGTTAATTCAAATATCCAAGTTGTTATCCATCTTTTATCCTGGTAAATCCTCTCTTTCATCTAATTGCTGTAAGCGGCAAGCCTTTGGATTATTTACATCCACGCTACTGTCCCTCTCTTAGCATGAGAAATTCCTAAGGAAATATGGTATTGCTCTACATTGAGTTAAAGTTTCCTCCTTCAGGATAACACCCCTATAAAGGAAATTATGGCATTGCTGGATTCATATACCCCATTTAAAGTAATCCTCCTTTATAAACAGTCACCCAACAACTGTGATAAACAGACGAGATGTCTCCCTTTAGAGATGACAAGTTCTCTCTCAGTCAAATATTTCAGCTTCAATCTTGGGCTTTGAACAAGATACCAAAATAATATCTTTTTCCTCCCTTAGAATAGGAGGAACTACGATTGCTCTGATTTCCCTGTTTCTTTTAAACGGGAATACGTAGGCATAAGATTGCGAAATCTTAGCGAGCATACTAATAAAAAACTCTAGGTCCAGTACCTTACCAAAAATATCGGAAAAACCCGAACATCAACAAAAACTCACTCTCTCTCTCTCATATTTCCCAAGAAACTTTCCCAACCCATTAACGGATAAACACCATCAAGTACAAGTGAAACCTAAAGCTAACATCCTGTGGATAACCACATATAGGATGGGTAATTGATAACTCTCCATCGTATAGCCTGACCCCGAACTCCCCGAATCTCTTTAAGCGTTTGTTCCGTTAAACATTCGCGTGCAAGGTTAGTTTTAGACAGCTTCCCTTTCCCTTCCAGCTTCACGGGATAAATAAGAAATCAGAAAGTAGCAACACCCTCCTCTTCATTGAGGAAAAAACCTAAATTCCGCGATAAGGTGGTCGCGTCACCGATAAAAATCGTGCGCTACAGTGAACAGAACGAAGACATCCTCGAAAGCGGTTACATTTCCTTTACTAGCAAAGTTAGTAAAGGGCTTTCTCCATCAGGAATTTAGCTGGTAAACCCTGGATTCCTCCTTTGGTTGTCATGTGAGTCCTAACTTCTGACTCATCCAAAGAGATTGCTCTTGCAATGGTTTGTTCTTTTGGAATTTCTTCCAGTCCAGAAAATGGTTCTCGATCAGTGATAGGTAAGTCAATCAGGTGGGAGTACTCCTCCAGTGTTTGTGTGATCTAATAAGCCAGGAATATGAAGCAGTGGTAAATCGGATCTTAGAACTGAATCAGCATAGACAGGATCCCTTCAACCATGTTGATCTTCAGAAGAGATAACAGTACTCCATGTTTAGCTCTAAAAGCCTCGGGATTAGTAATCATCCTCCCTAACTTCCTTAGATCGTTCAGTTTTGGAACCTTGAAGGTGTACTTGTCTGTTTTTCTTCTTCCGAAATCCATAACGCAACCTCTCTGATATCTGCAATTATTGTTTAAGTTTTTCGAAAAAAATATTTTTTTCTTGTTTAAAAAGGTTTTTTAATGAATGCATGGATGCATGAATGCAACAAATAAAAACATTTGAAAACATGGGTTTAGGGATTCATCGTCATGAGTATGGAGCCATGGATATACCCATCCCCAAAGGTGTGTACTAATTGGTCAATTTTTGTACCTATAGAACAGGCTCTAAAAGATTCCCAAAATCATTAACCCCTCTTAGGGATATTAACAGCAAGCCGATTGACTCAAGCGAGCTGTAAATAAATCTCCTTTGAGTGTAGTATTGCGTGTCAACTATTCCCGATAGTCACCGTACTACCTAATGGTTTAAATGGTTAAGTGTCTATTAAATCCTCAGTGTTATGGGTACCGCATTGGGACGGCTATGCTTTCACGACAATGGTCGTTCAACATTAGCAAGTCCACACGAGTACCTCGACTGATTCGGTGGACTGCTAGGTCAACTTGGTCAGGAATCACACCCCATAAGCCTCCCTGGAGACGCCACCACTTATCTTAATGTTCTCTCAAACTTTCCACATGTGTATCAATCGCATTCCCAGTTAATAGTAATTTAAACACGGGTATCAAGTAATATGATAGTAAATGATATATATATATATAGCAGAAAACTGAGAAAATAAGTAAATAAACAGAGAAATAAATGCAAAGCAAAGACTAGACCTCTTAGGAACTCTAATCCTAAAAGCCTCCAGCAGAGTCGCCATTTTTCTATAGCGTACGATTTTTATCGGTGACACGACCACCTTACCGCAATAGTTGGAATTGGGTGCTACTTTCTGATTTCTTATTTATCCTATAAAGCGGGAAAGGAAAGGGAAGATATCTAAAACTAACCTTGCACGCAAATCTTTTCTTTAACAAATGCTAAGAGATCGGGGAACGGGGTCAGGTTATACAAAGGGAAGCTATTAACACCCAGTGTATATATGGTTATCCATAGGCCTTTTATTGCATGTTTCTCTGTTAATTTGAAATGTTATCTTGTGTTTATCTGCTGTGGCTTGGGAAAGTTTCTCCTTTGGGAGTGTTGAGAGAATGGTTTTGTTGTTTTCAGGTTTTCCGTTGTTTTTGGGAAGGTACTGAACCTAAAGTTTTTTATTTGTGTGCTCGCTAAGATTCCGCAATCTTATGCCTACGTATTCCCATAAAGTAATCTGGGAAATCAGAGCAATCGTAGATCCTCCTATTTCTATGGGAGGAAAATGTTTGGTGTCTTGTTCAAAGCCCAAGATTGAAGCTAGCTGAGTATTTGTGTCTTGTTCAAAGCCCAAGATTGAAGCTAAAGGTTGATTGAGAGAGAGAATTTGTCATCTCTAAAGGGAGAATATCTCACCTATTCATCACAAAATGTTGGATAATTGGTTATAAGGGAAATTAGTTTAACTGGGATATGTAGAACCCAACAATGCCATAATTTCCTTTATAAGAAGGATGTCATGAAGGAGGAAAGCTTTAACTCAGTGTAAAGCAATGCCACTTTTTCCTTATGAATCTTTCAAGCTAAGAGAGGGACATTGGCTTGGATGTTAGAATCCAGAGGCTTGCCACTTATAGCTGTTAGATGAAAGATGAGTTTTAGCCAGGATAAAGGAAAGACTCCAGCTTGGATTTTGAATCAACAAGTGTGCCACTTACAGCAATTATCTGGGAAAAGGTTTTGATTGTCTATTTTAAAATGTGATCTATAGAGGATATATCCTCCTGCAGAGTGGACTCATGGTCTCATCTGAGGGGATGTTGATTTTTTGTGTGCCTTGATCAAAGCCCAAGGTTGAAGCTAAAAGAAACTGACTCCACTGGGGAGGGTTTTATCTGTCTTGTACAAAGCCCATGATTGAGGCTGCTGGGGAGATTCATTATACAAAGCCTAAGAGGAGGCTAACTGGGGAAAAACTTATATGAAGCCTAAGAGGAGGCTATATCTTGTTGAGTATTTATGGAAATCCAGGAGCAGGTCCAAATTGTATTGGGGAATCCAAGAGTTTTACTCTTGCTAAGAATCAGAGAAGAGTGAAAGTATCAAATGCCATGAGGTTCAAATTTCATTGGGGATTTGTTGCGGGTAAATTGACCCTGGTTGGGGAAAGTGAAAAACTTAAGCCTTGTTAAGGGGTCAAGGGAGTTTAAAAGTTGAGTTTGAAAACCTATGGAGGTTTTAACTCTGCTGGAGACTGATGTAGTGATAACTTGATCTGGGTTTTTCCTGTGCTTTTAGGAAACTTGAGGGTTTCTTTGTGAGATCCAAGAGAAGATGAGACTTTCCAAGTCTTACTTGTATGAAACCCAAGAGGAGGCTGAGACTGTCCAAGTCTCTCAAGAAATGGTAGGCTCTAATGTAGAGAGGGGTCTTTGTATGATGCCCAAGAGGAGGCTTAGGGTTTAAGGGATGAAGATCAACCCTAGCATGGTCTGATGTTTTGGAATTCTTGACTCTCTTGGGGATTGAACTAGTAAAGATGACTAATTTCTATCTTATGCCTTTAGGAGGCCTTTGGGTCCTTGTACTAAGCCCAAGAGGATGCTGAGGAACTTCTAAGAAGCCTGATGGTCCTTGTACTAAGCCCAAGAGGAGGCTGGGGATACTTCTAGGAAGCCTATGGGTCTAAGCCTAAGAAAAGTTCAAGAAAGGTTTCACCGAGAATAAGTCATTTCTCTACTGAACAGTTCTAAGGTTTGAAGAAATTCAAAAAAAGGTTTCACCGGGAATTAATCCTCTTTGGGGAAATTAATTTCTTGTACACATATATTTCTAAGTTTAACAGTCTAGATAAAAGTTTCACTGGGAATAATTCCTTTCTCTGTTCCATATTGTATAAGCCCAAGAGGAGCCAAGACTGTATATGGAATTTCCTATGAGGAAGCTAGTTTTGACTATGTTGAAAGTAACCTCTGGTTTGACCTAAACATAGACCTAACTGCTGGGGAAAACTCTAAGCAAGATAGGCACAAATATATACAGACAATCATATTGACAGATATATATAAACAAATATGCATTGAAAAAGATGTGGGGACTTACCTTCTGAGAAGAAGCCCAAGCATAATGTGTTCTATTGTATTTACTACAACTGTATTCCCTCTTTTAGGGTATAGAGAAATTGAAGAAAGTTTTGAGGAAAATTTGAATTTGAATATGAATTTAAAACAATTTTGTTTAAAATAGAAGATTGTTTGGGGCTTATACAATGACTGAGGCCCATATGACTTATTTGAAAACATTGATCGCACTGCGATACCGACAGACGTTGTGGGGCTTATACTTACAGCAGAGGCCCAAAATTGTTTTTGTACAAAGAGGGGCTGGGTCTTACACTCTATTAGAGGCCCAAAAGTGTTTATGAAAAAAGAATAATGGGGCTTATACTCAAGGAGAGGCCCAGATGATTTATTTGAAAAGGCGACGATCGCGTCGTAATTTTGAACACCACAGAGGGACTTATACAATGAATGAGGCCTAAATTTATTTATGTACAAAAGGGATGGGTCTTATACTCTAATAGAGGCCCGAAAGGTTATTTTTATACAAGATTTGGGGCTTACAGCTCAAGGAGAGGCCTAGATGAAAAACAGCTATTGCACCGTTATTTTGAAAATCGTATCGGGACTTATACAATTACTAAGGCCCAAAATGGTTTATTTAAGAAGGGGATGGGTCTTACACTCTATTAGAGGCCCAAAATTGTTTCAAAATGAAGTTTGAAAATTTAAAATCAAGGGAAAAACCCTAATTTTAATTAAAATATTATTTTTCAAAGAAAATTAAATAATAAATGATATGAAATATCAAAAATATTCAAAAATAAGTTGTCAACTTTGAAAAATATTTTGAAAAATCATGTTTAATCACATGAAAGCTTGAAATTTAATTGAATTTGAAAATTCAAGGTGGAAATCTCATTTAAAAATGTTTGAAAACAAATAAAATGAAATTATTTATTAAAATTCCAACTATATTAAATAAATAATATAAATTGGATTTTTTTGTAGAATAAATTATTTTAACATTTTTGTGAATTAAAAAAAAAACGAATCAATAAAAAATAATTAAAATTGAAGGAGAAATTAGTTTTGAGATTAATTAAGAAAAAGGCTTAAATAGTATTTTCGTCCCTGTAAGTTGGCGAGTTTTTGGTTTTCGTCCCTGAATCTTTTTTTTCGGTTTTAGTCCCTATATTTCACATTCGTGTTCGTTTTAGTCCTTAAAACCAAAATCCGCAGGAAAATCCGAAGGTTTCCTGTGGATTTTGGTTTTAAGGACTAAAACGAACATGAATGTGAAATATAGGGACTAAAACAAAAAAAAAGATTCAGGGACGAAAACCAAAAACTCGCCAACTTACAGGGACGAAAATATTATTTAAGCCTAAGAAAAATGATGAAAAATAAGAAAAATAACAAAAAAAAGAGGGAACCAAAAATGGTCTGGGTGGGTATTGAACCCACACCCTCTAACCAAAAAAACACACGATGCTACCACTGGGGTGGTGATATATCCGTGTATCAAAACCACCCCATGTGCATATAAGGGTAGCCTTATTTTCAGTTCAGGCCAAGGCAAAAATCAGGTTTTGAGGTATTTGCAAGAAGGCCATAACTTCTTCATTTCTCCATGAAAATGGATGAAATTTAGATGGATCCTACCTAGAATTTCATGAGGAATCCAATGGTGGTCTCAGAATTTCCTAAAGATGCCTACATTTTAAAACCCGACAGTGGTTTCAAAATAGGCCAAAATTTGCAAGTTCTATGCTACCTCTTCATACAAGCAATAATAGCATGGTAAACTGGTTCAAACACAACACATATGATATGTATGACATGTTCATAATCAATGGACATCAAAGCAATGCATATTTTAAAGAGTTCAAGTTGTTATGCACTTACCTCTTGAAGCTCTTATACTATCTTTCACAATGCTTGTGCTAGAAGTAATCTAATGCCTTAGACACTCTTGATAGATCCCTTAGAAGCTTTTAGGATGATCAAAACCAGCTGGAAACCTCATGAACAAGAACTGACTCTTTCTTGCAAAAGTGACCAAAATGGTAACTCACTCAAATGGTGTTACAATTGAGGGACACTTGTTGGAACTGCTTAAGGATGATATTTGGAGAGTATTTGAAGGGTTGTTTGGTTTTGAAAGTGATTGGATCAAGACATGGCTTGAAAAATGCAGAAAAGTCAAAATTTGAGGTTTTGGAGGTTGACTTTCTGATTTTGGTGTTGTACAATAAGGATGAAGGTTTGAACACCTCCAATATATGATTTATTATGTGTTTGGGTAGTTATTTGAGTGGTTTTTGCTCTGGTTTCAAGAATCCCCAAATTGCTCCATTGTGACTTGAAATTGAAGTAAGAGAGGGAGAGTGAGAAAACAAGGCTTTGGTATTGTTTTGGTGTGGTTTGAAACATCAGAAATGACCTCTATTTATAGTAGAGGAAGTTTGTTTTTGGAGGAATAGTGAATGGCAACTGGTTCACTCAATTATCCAATGGATATGCCCATGTATCACTTTCTTATATGCCAAGGTACCAAGTCTTATCTTACCCATTGACTTGAGTTGGTCTTGGTAGCTTTAGGTCTTTTGAATTTTGAGTCAATCTTGACTCAATTGGACTGATATGGCTTGGTTCATGACAGCTCTATGTTCCACATCAATGCCAAATGACAAAACTTGATTTTTGGATATGCAAACTTGAATGATCACATGCCAAAGGATAGAATCCTTGCCTTAGGGTCCAAGTTTGCAGGTTCTTCATGATTGACTGAGATTCTTGTTGAATTTGGATGAGGATCAGTCTTGCATAGTCACTAAAATTGGACTCAAAATCGTGTGCTACAAGTAATGCACAAAATCTGTCTTGGAAATCAGTTTGAGCAAGGCATATTTCAATGCTTGTAACTTCTTGCTCAAGTTGAATTAATGGGAGTTCTTGTACTCTTTGGAAAGCTTGTATATCCTACTTTAACTTTGATGTCCAACTTTGGTCTTGAATCATCTTGGATCATAATGAAAAATGGCCTCAAAGTTGGTGAAAAAGTGAAACAGATTCTAACTTGAAAATTTCACTAAGTGTTGGAAAAGTGGTCATTTTCATGTTTATGTGATTTTGATCAATCCATAACTCAAAATCCACGAGGATTTAGAATCTGATGTAGTTGACAATCTTGAAGTATATAATGAGAGCTTTCATTTGAGCTTTGGATGGAAGAAAAAGGTTGCTTGGATCATAAGTTATGGCCTTGCAAAGTTGGGTATAAATCACTTTTTTCCATAACTTAGTGAAATTTCAAGTTTCTTATGGTTGCCCCTTTTGCAAGTAGCCCCACTTTTCTTGATTCTTCTTGATGGATTATGATCCAAACCATAAGTTAGCATTGTTTTTTACTCAAGGAAGCCTTGTTTGTCAAGAAATTCAAAAAGTCAAACTTGGTTTTTGGCACAGTTACCTTTTTGTCAGATGAATTTCAAACTTTGTGATCCTCTATGAAATCAAGTCCTTGACCTAATTCAAAACCTAATGGATGAATTCCATAGGTATTTTAGAGTGTCTTGAATCATGTCCGAAGGTTTGGATCATGTCTTGGTAAAAAGTCAAAGGTGCAGTTGACTTTTCATCAAGAAACCTTAATTGGTCCAGATGAATTTGAATCCTTGTACTGCTTGTGAACCAAGTTCTTTGAGTCAAACCAATCTTGTAAATGGATCAATATGATGTATTGGAAGTCTTCAAAACACTTCTTGAGGTCTTGGCTCATGTCTTGCTCCAAAAGTTAACTTAGGGGTGAATTAGGTCAAGAAACCCTAATTCCTGATTTTTTATGAATGCATCCCCTGAGGCTATTTTGAACTTGTGATTGGGTCCATGAGGTCCCTTTAAGCTTTTTGGATCATGTTTTGAAGTATTGGCTCATGCCCAGATGAAAATTTCTCTTTTGAGGCCTTGGTCGACCAAAACACTAATTTGGTGGCACTAATGATCTTGAGGCTTGATCCACTTAAAATGTTGCACTCTTGTACTTGATTCTTGATATGGGAGAACTCTTGATCCTTCATGGATGTTTGAGAGACTTGACAAGTTGAGGATCATGTCCATTCTTGATTGATCCTTTGTCTGAGTACCCTGAGAGGGCTCAAAACCTTAATTCTTGATTGAGGTGAATGCTCAACAGTCTTTGAGAGGATTGACGAGTGTAGCGAGCGATTTTGGATGTGGTTCTTAAGCACTGTCGCTCTGGGGGGATACTACAGGTCGATTCATTTTTTATCCTATTGAAGTTGATGAAGGAAGGGAAATATATGTCTCCAACTAACCCTGCTTTGCAAACTGAGGTTAAACAGTCAAAATTGTTGGTTTACAGATGCGATCAATGTGGGGGGCCTCTCTTAGGTTATTTTGATCGAGTTTAGACTTTTGGTGGGGAATACGGACTCGGATGTTTTGATTGATATGTGAGGATTTGTGACCTGAGGTTTTTGATGTGGTGTACTCGCTAAGATTTTTCTTTCAATCTTATGCCTACGTATTCCCGTTTACCGAAACAGGGAAATTAGAGCGATCGTAGTTCCTCCTATTCTATGGGAGGAAAAAGGTGTTTTGGTGTCTTGTTCAAAGCCCAAGACATGAAGCTAAAGGTGGTTTGTATCTTGTTCAAAGCCCAAGATGTGAAGCTGAAGGGTCTGTTTGTATCTTGTTCGAAGCCCAAGATGTGAAGCTAAAAGGGTGTTGACTTTTAGAGAGAATTTGTCATCTCTAAAGAGGATCTGTTTGTCACAACTGTTTGGTGACTGGTTATAAAGGAGAATTACTTTAACTGGGATATGTGAATCCAGCAATGCCATAATTTCCTTTATAGGGGATTTTAACCTAAAGGAGAAGACTTTAACTCAGTGTAGAGCAATGCCATCTTTCCTTAGAAAATTCTCATGCTAAAAGAGGGACAGTGGCGTGGATGTAAATAATCCAGAGGCTTGCTGCTTATAGCAATTAGATGGAGGAAAAGGAGTTGTTGATGTTTGTATACTATGAGCAAGGCACAGATTTTGATGCTAAAAGGTTGATTGGCTTAACCGGGGTTTTCCTTATATAAAGCCTAAGAGGAGGCTATTGACCCAACAATAGGATGCTTTTATGTCTCGTACAAAGCCCGAGATAGAGGCAAAAGGGGTTGACTCAACAAGAGAGTGATTTGTATACGTGTCTTATACGAAGCCCAAGACGGAGGCTAAAAGGGTTTGACTCAACAAGAGAGTTATTTGTATCTCGTATGAACCCCGAGACAGAGGTTAAAGGTGATCGACTCATCAAGAGAGTCTTTTTATACTCAACAAGAGAGCGTTTTGTATCTCGTACAAAGCCCGAGATGAAGGCTAAAAGAGGATTGACTCAGCAAGAGAGTCTTTTATACTCAACAAGAGAGTGATTTTGTATCTCATACGAAGCCCGAGATGGAGGCTGCAAAGGTTTGACTCAACAAGAGAGTCTTTTATACTCAACAAGAGAGTGTTTTGTATCTCGTACAAAGCCCGAGATGAAGGCTGCAAAGGTTAACTCTGCTGGGGAGAATCATTTGTACAAAGTCCAAGAGGAGGCTAGGGTAACTATTTCAGTTGAGTGACAGGTCCAGCATGTTGGTTAAAAAAGAAAATCGGTTCTTATATGAGTAATGTTGTACTCATGGATTTGATCTGAGGACCGGGATTATTTCCTGTTCTTTAAGGAAATGGGAAATCCAAAGGGTATTAAGATTGTCCCAGTCTACAGGTGTTTTTCCCCATTTTTGAAAGGAGCTTGAGAATGCCTTTGAGACTCAAGGAAATTAGACTGTCCAAGTCTAGAGTTTTATCTTTTGTACTATGCTTTAAAAGAAATTAAGAGACAATACATTTGCGGTAGAAAGATCTAGACTCTTTGAAAGACTGTTCTATTAAGATGACTAATTTTTGTTCCTATACCTCTAGGAAGTCGTCAGGACAATTTGTACGAAGCCCAAGAGGAGGCGAGAAAAACTTTTAAGAAGCCGAGGGACAATTTGTACTAAGCCCAAGAGGAGACTATCTTCCCGGAGAAAGAATCATTATACGAAGCCTAAGAGGAGGCTGTGAAAAACTTCTAAGAAGCCGACGGGTCCTTGTACAACGCCCAAGAGGATGCGGATATGATTTTAAGAAGCCTGTGGGTCCCCAAATCCTGAGATGTTCAAGACATGCCATTCACTGAGAATAGATCAAGCCAGGAAAGTTCGAGAATTTGGAAGAAACTCAAGAGATGCCATTCACGGAGAAAAGATCATCTCTGGGGAGTAGAGTCTCTTTGATGATTTCTAAGGGTGACAGTCTGAGAAAGGGTTCACCGAGAATGCTTCCTTTCACGTCTCCATATTGTTTAACCCCAAGAGGAGGGAAGACTGTATCTGGTAATCCTATGGGGATCTAGTTTTGTTTGCATTTAAGAGTGATCAACAGGGCTTTACCTAGTGTTAGACATAGTTGCTGGGGAAACTCTAAATATCTATACTAGTATTACACAGTCAATATGAGTTTATGAAAGAAGACTTACAGTGAACCAGCCCCACAGTTCAGTTATATACATATGAAAACAGTAAATGAAAGCGGGTAAACACTTACTCGGTTGTAGAGCTTCCATGCTGTTTTGTTAGTTTGTCCAACAAAGAAAGCATTGATAACAATATTATATTCAAAATCAAAGGAGAAAGTGCTTTGAAAAGATTGTTGGGGCTTACAGCTCAAGGAAAGGCCCAAGGTTTTATCAGTGATTGCACTGTTGTTTTGTACAGGGACTTATACAAGTGACTGAGGCCCAAGAAAGGTTTTCTGTACAAGGGGATGGGTCTTATACTCTCTCAAGAGGCCCAAAGGTATTTTAAAGAATGGGGCTTATAACACGAGGGTAGGCCCAGATGATTTACCTTTTTAACTTGCGATCGCGCCGGGGTTTCTTTTAACGCAGGGGGACTTATACAATATCTGAGGCCCAAAATTGTTTTGGTTAAAAGGGGATTAGGTCTTACACTCTATTAGAGGCCCAAAATGATTTTGAATGGGTCTTATAGCTCGAGGAGAGGCCCAAAGGTTTATTTTACACGGGCGACGATCGCGCCGAACTTTTGAAATACAATGAGACTTATACAATAAGTGAGGTCCAAAATTGTTTTGTATTTACAAGGGATTGGGTCTTACACTCTATTAGAGGCCCATGAGTGTTTGAAAAAGGTTTGATGAGGGTTGAATTAATCAAAACCCTAATTTGTTTCCAAAATGTATTTTAATTGAATAAAAAATTCAATAAAAATGATCAAAATTGTTTAACATGTGGAAAACAAACTGTGATCTTGGATTAATGTTTCAAAAATCATGTTTTGACCTCTTGTAACTGGTGATCGTGTTTTGGGTTAGAGGTGTTACAGCTAGGTTCCAATGATCTGGATAGCTTCCCTAGGTGTCATGGAGTGTGTCTGGATGCTTGGAATGGATTGAAATGATCTGGAACTTGAGATGGTACCCCAACTACAAATCTGTCAAAGGCTTGAGCAATTGGCTAGTGATTTTGTGATTTTGGTGTTCCAGATGTTATGTGAGTGTTTGGATAACTTCTATATGATGTTTATGAGGTGTGTGTGTGTGTGTGATTGGTTTGGTTGGAATTGCTCTCAAACTCAAAACCCGATAGTGACTTGCTTTGGAAGGCAAATTTAGAAGTGAGAAGGTGATTTTGAGGAAAGCATCTGTTTGATGGCTTTGGTGTACTCAAACTAAGCACAAATGAGCTCTATTTATAGTAGAGCAAGTTTGTTTTAGGATCAATAGTGAATGGCAACTGCAGCAGAGGTTTGGCCAATGTTGATCAATGGGAATCCAAGTCTCCTCTTGCCATTGACTAGAGGTTAGGGCACAGAGCTATAGTTCCCTAGTTGTTGGATCATTCTTGACTGAATTCAGCTGCAAATGCGTCGGTCCATGCCACCTTGGTGCATCCATTAAATGCTCCAATCCAAAATTGGAGTCTTGTCCCTCTTTTAGGCATTTCTAGGTTTGACATGCTACTTCTTGTTCCAAAGACTTTGGAGGCTTGGATCTAGACATGGCAATATAACCCATACCCACGGGTACCCGTCCAAACCCGCCCTGAATTTGACGGGGAAAACCCGCTTTGACTGGGTTTGGGTTTTCCCCGATTCCCAAATATAGGGGCGGGGCGGGTAATGGGGAGTGTAGTACCCACCCCGAACCCGCCCCGTTTATTATTATTATTATTATTATTATTATTATTATTATTATTATTATTATTTATTATTATTTATTATTATTATTATTATTATTATTATTATTTTAAAAAAATCATATTTATTTTTAAAAACTCATACGTTATATTTTAACCTTTCCACTTTCTCACTGCATTTATGGTTGGTTATATCAATTAAAAGACTTTTAATATTCCAAAAAGAACTTTAATGGTTCAGTAAAGTCTCTTCCACTGACCACTGTTCCAAAAGTCTCATCTCATTATCATTGAATTTTATTTTCTCTTTTCAATTAGAAGCCAAGCCATTGTCGACATCACCAATTCACAATCTTGAAATCCTTATCAATACTAATTCTACTGTAAGTTTTATTCTCCTTATTTTCTTATTTTTAATTCTAAAACTTAAATCTTATTTTCCATATTAAGTGTAGTTTAGCAAAATTATTCATATTGTAGTGATTTGGTTTAAGCTTTATGCAATTAGATGATTTTATGTAATTACTTTTGCTTAGCTTTATGCCAAGCCTGGTAATGATTTAGTACTTTCTATCTATTCATACTGATGGAAAGCAACTTGATTTTTTAATAATAACAATACAATATTGAAAATAGTATGTCCTATTTTAATGCTTTATGCAGCATATAAACAAATATATGAATTAAGAACAAATTTCAAAAAACTTAATTGATACCAAATAGCTCTGTACTTAAAAGATGAGTAATTCAAAATGAAAGCCTGCTAATGATTTGGTACCTTGGACCATGCTACCGTGAATACAACAAGCCTACACCACAAGAGTAATATCATATGACATTTTATACTGTAGATTGTTTGTTTAATTACTGGTTTTATTTAACTAAAAGTTTAATTTGTAGTTTAAAATTGTAGATTCTTTGTTTAATAAGTTAGTGTTGATATACATTATATTTAATTGATTTTGTAATTTGAACAACTCAACAGGAAAAAACCATGGAAAATATTCGTAATGTTGACCCACTTATTTCACAAGATAGTGCACACCAACTAGCTCCCGGTATGGAAGAAAGTTTCAACTCTTTGCTTAATGGCCTGACACAATCGAAGGAAACTGTTGAAATGCCTAATGATGAGACAACTGATAAAATGGATACATGTGATAATGTTGAGGCATTGGTAGAAGCAAAGAAAGGAAAACTTAGGAGTAAGGCTTGGGATCATTTTAAAAATGTGAAAGTTAATGGCGAGGATAAGGCTCAATGTAAATATTGCAAGAAATTTCTTGGTGGAAAATCGAGCAATGGAACGAAACACTTGCTTCAATATATGGAGACATGCATTCATCGTAAAATTCATGAGAACAAGACTACAAAAGGACAAACATTTATCATGCCAAAGAGCTTGCAAGGAAAGCAAGAATTAGGAGTTGGTACTTATAATGCTGAAAAATCAAGGAAAGAGCTTGCATGTGCAATAATTATGCATGAGTATCCACTTTCAATTGTAGATCATATTGGTTTTCGACGATTTGTTTCTTCTCTACAACCGTTGTTTCATGTTCCTTGTAGAAATACTATTAGGAAGGAGATATTTAAAGTGTACGAATTTGAGAAGACAAGAACTTCAAAGTTACTAGATAGTCTTCAAGCAAGAGTGGCGATTACTTCAGACATGTGGACTTCAAGTAATAAAAAGAAAGGGTATATGGCTGTTACTGCACATTATATTGATGGAGCATGGAATTTGCAGAGTTGTATGTTGAGGTAATTACAATTTTTTATGTCTACTTTAAGCATAAATATAACATGTTAGCTTAATTTATTTCATATTTTGAATTTTATTATGTGTTAGGTTCATTTATATTCCTGCTCCTCATTCAAGTGATAGACTTTGTGCTGCTTTAGTTAAGTGTTTAATGGACTGGAATATCGATACAAAATTGTCAACTATCACTTTAGATAATTGTAGCACAAATGATGCTGTGATGGACAAAATTAAGGAAAAGTTGCATTTAAGTACTTTGTTGAGGGATGGATCTTTACTTCATATGCGTTGTTGTGCACACATATTAAATTTGATAGTAAAAGATGGTTTAGAAGTAGTGAAAGATGGAATAGAAAAGATTCGGGATAGTGTAGCTTATTGGACTGCAACTCCTAAAAGAAAAGAAAAATTTGAGGAGACAGCTAAACAATTGCAAATTTCTTGCACTAAAGCTTTAAGTTTAAATTGTCCAACTAGATGGAACTCCACTTATAAAATGCTTGAAATTGCTATTTTATATGAGGATGTATTTAGTCGGTTAAGGCTACGTGACACTCGATACACTTGTGTTCCAACTAGTTCACAATGGAAATTTGCAAACGATGTTTGTGAAAGATTGGAGTTGTTCAATAAAATTACTGAAATCATTTCTAGTACTAAGTATCCCACTGCCAACATGTTTTTTCCTGAGATTTGTAAGATTAAATTGGCAATATCTTATTGGATTAACTCTTCCAATTTATCGATCAAAGAAATGGCTAACAAGATGTTGCAAAAATTTGATAAATATTGGAGTGCCACCCATGATATAATGGGAATTGCTAGTGTTTTGGATCCTAGATACAAAATGGTGTTACTTGAATACTATTATGAAAAATTGTATGAACAAGACTCTTTTGAGCAAGTTAAGAGGATTCAACAACTATGTTATGACTTAATTGCTGATTATCAATTGAAGTTGAACCAAGAGAATTGTGGTGACTCACCAATGTTGGAATCTAGTTGTGTGGCTAATGATGGTTTAGATGATTATGATGCGTATGTTCGGAAGAAAAAAAAATCTAGAACTTCATTTGTTAAAACAGAATTGGATCATTATTTGGAAGAGGAAGTTTTACCGCGAAGTCCTGATTTTGATATTCTATTGTGGTGGAAGTTAAATGACATAAAATATCCAACACTCCAAGCAATTGCAAAAGATATTTCAGCCATTCTTATTTCTACCGTAGCTTCAGAATCCGCATTTAGTACTAGCGGTCATATTTTAAGCCCGCATCGCACTCGACTTCATTGGACAACTTTAGAGGCTTTGATGTGTGCTAGAAGTTGGTTATGGAGTACTGAAAATAATGGTATGTTTTTATATTATCTTGTCAATCTTTATATATTATGAAATGAGATATAGTTATGTGAAGTTTATTCACTTATTTACTTTCAGATTGCATTGTGGTGCTTTAAATTTGAACAATAGTATTGGCGAGTTAAATAGTGTGTTGTGAATCTTGACGATGTCTTGTTTCTTTCAAAGTTGTGCACCTAATTTTAATACAACTTAAAAATGGAAGATGTTAACAGTTTATTAAGTTAGCATAAAATATATGAGTTAGTAAATACATTTTAAAAAATTTCCATGTCTACACATATGTTTTTTATAAGAATTAAGGTTGTAATTTTATCTATGAAAGTGATTTAAAAGATTTTGTTGTTATATCAATAATTTGTTTAATCTTGAGAGTTATAGAATATATATTAGGTATTCATTTCACTTTTTTCTATTATTTCAGATGCACTAAGACCTAAATGTTAAAACATGGTTCAGTTGAGAGTGACCGATCAAGGTTTTTATAGCACATGACAAGTATTTTATATTAACCATATTATATTTTTTCTACTATATTGTAATGATATATGTCAATATTAATTTTGTCAAGTTTAGACTTTGGACTTTAACAATATAATTTTGTGTTTTTTAATTGATTATTATTTATATTGTATTGTGTTTCATATTTTTAGGTGGTATGAGTTCTAAGTTAAACAATGACTATACTACTTTACTCGATGAGATAGAGTCCGATGAACAAGGTAAAAATTTCCTTTGAGTAACTATGTTTTGACTTGCATTCTTATTTATTATTAATGTTTGTATTTTAATTTGTATTTTTTATATAGGTGAAATATTAACTAGTGGTATTATTTCCCTCTTTGAAGATGGAGAATAGCATTTAGAGAAAGAAAGAAGACAATATTGGTGTCGGACACTTATCTATTTTTATTAGCAATTTTCATAAACAATGATGTTGAATATTTTTAGTTATGTGGTTTCTTTGTTGGTATTTTGGAATGTAGAATATTTTTACTATGTGTTTGTTTGGATGGTAGTTTGGAATATCAATTTGTATTTTATCATTTAGTTTTTATATTTTGGATTATTCGATTTTGTTAATTTGAAATATTAATTTTATGGTTAATGAATTAATACTTAATTTGTATTTTATTATTCGAAATATATGTTTAAAATTCTTTGAGATTGTATTTTATATTTGTAATATAAGTTAATATTTGTTAGGATTGGGGCAGGTTTTGGGTTCGGGGCGAATTTTGGGTTTGGGGAAGCTTTTGGGTTTGAGGCAGGTTTTGGGTTTGGGGGCGGGGCGGGGCGGGGATCCCCGAACCCACTTGGGACGGGTTTGGGATTCAATTATTCATCCACGTCGGGGATCGGGGCGGGGAACGGGGATTTATCTAGAATTCGGGTTTGGGTTTGGGGAATACAAAAATCGTCTCCGCCCTGCCCCGTTGCCATGCCTACTTGGATCAGTGTTTGTTCCCTTTAGATTTGATCCTCAGATGTGTCCAAAGTGATGACAAGGCTTGGAATTATCTGATTTTTCCAAATCGAGCAAAAGTGCAAAATTCTGCCTAGCCTTGGCAGTTTTCAGCAAGGCATATTGCCATTGTCATATCTCATGGCTCAAGTGGAATTTGATGGAGTTCTTGGCCATTTTGGAAAGCCCTCATATGATACAATAACTGTTTGATCATAATTGGTTTTGATACTTTTTAGATCCAAGTGAAAAATGCCCCTACATTTGGAAAAAAGTGAAGGCAGATTCTGACTTAGTGAAAATTTCACTGTGTTGGAAAAAAGTGACATTTTCACTTTTTGTGATTTTGATCATTCCATAACTTAAAATCCATGATGAATTGGAATGAGGTATAGCTAAAGCTTTTGTAGAGGGTAATAAGAGCTACAAATCCAGCTTTGGATGGGAAAAAATGGCCTTGTGGTTTAGGAGTTATGATCCTCCAAAGTTGGTACCCTAGCCACTTTATTCCATAACTTAGAAAATTTTCTAAGTTTTTTATGGTTACCCCTTTTACAAGTTATCCCACTTTTCTTGATTTTTCTTGATGAATGATGATTCCAATCATACATTAACATCATTTTGGGGTCAAAGAACCATAATTGTGAAAAATCTCAAAAAGTCAAAGTTTGACTTTTGTGCACAGTTGACTTTTTGTCAGATGAATTCCAAACTGTGCGATCCTCTATGAAATCAAGTCTTTGACCTAAATCAAACTTTATGGATTGATTTCATAGGTGTTATAGGGTGTATTTAATCATGTCCTAGGGTTTGGGAGCATGTCCTGTCAAAAGTCAAAGCTACAGTTGACTTTTCCCGCGAAACCCTAAATGTGGTTCAGATGAAACTGAAACTTGTTGCTCAAGCTTCTTGGATCAATCAATTATTGCAAATGGATCTATGTGGTGTATTAGAGACCCTAAAATCCTCTCTTGAGGTCTTGGCTCATGATTTGTCCCAAAAGTCAACTTACGGGTGAATTAGGTCAAGAAACCCTAATTCCTGATTTTTTAGTGAATGCATCCCCTGAGGTAAAATTGACTTGATGATTGGGTTCATGATGTCCCTTGGGGCATCATAGGTTATGCTTTGAAGCATTGGCTCATGCCTAGAGGAAAATTTCCATCTGGAGGCCCTGGTCGACCAAACCCTAATTTGGTGACACTGGCGATCTTAAGGCTTGATCCACCTAGAAGGGAGAAGCCTTGTGCTTAATCCTTGAAGTGGGAGTCCTCTTGATCCTTTGTAGATGTTTGAGAGGCTATACAAGTTGAAGATCATGTCATTTCTTGATTGATCCTTTGTCTAAGAGCTCTGAGAGGGCTTGAAACCCTAAGCCTGATTGTAGTGGATGCTCACCCATCTTTGGGGAGACCAATGGTTCATCTATATGGTGATGATGATTTGCACAATGATGGGAAATCTTAGTGGTCAAAATTTGGCGTATGACAACGAGTCATGAAGGTATATCCATATTGTGGTAATGATTTGCACAATGATGGGAAATCTTGTGGTCAAAATTTAGGGTATGACATGACCATGACTTAATTTTATCTCCGAAGGATTCACATTCTTTTAATGCTTGAGTCTAGATGCCATTTGTGGTTTGTATACCTTTGAATTTTAGATACCAATTGAATCATTCTTTCAGAAAGTTAACAACTTCTGACAAGTTTTGGGTATCAGCGTGAAATTCATGGACATCCCTTATTTCTGATAACTTAGTGGTCAACACTAGATATTCATATATTATCAGACCAAGCTTGTTTAGCTTCCTTCTTTCTTGTACATGTCTTCGGATAATTATATCTTCTGATCTCTTGTTCAATTGCTTCTGATATGTCTTGTCTTTTGTCTTCTGATAGCCTGTTCTAACATACAGTGAACTTTTGTGAAGTTCCTGATCAATTCTCAAACATATGATTAGAAGTAAAACATATTCAATTATATTTGGAATGAGATTCTTTAGATTGGTTATCAAAATCATATATCACTTTCTCCCCCTTTTTCAAAAATCAAAAAGGTATAGAAAAGAAATTGACCAAGAATTATGAAGACGAACATAATGACAGAAAAAGAAATTTCATTAATACTAATTCATAAATTACAATGGGAGACAACATACATAAACATACTTAATGACAAAACTAAGAACTTAGAGGTTCTAAAACTCAACAACTTTTCAGGGCCTGAGGTTTGTAAGCTCTCCTAGTGTCAAATGGTCTTCGAGAGGAGGTTTGTAAGTTCTTCTTGAATCATATCTGTAAATTCTAAGAAGTGAGGTTTGTAAGCTCCCTTCTATTCAAAACAAAGAAACCAATCCCTTTAAGGAGAAATACCAATCGTATTCAGAAATATATCTTTAATCAATGATATTTTATTGATTATTGATGGTTTCATAATGGTTTGTAGGTGAGCACCAATCAGGAGCAAGTTTTTCAGTCATTTCGGTTTGCTTTATGTGAGTAATGACTCCTTGTAGATCAAGAATATGAGAAATGACTCTACTGAAAGGAATCTGAAACGATAGCTCCTTTGTGGATGAAAGAATTTCTTCTTTCGGATAGTTGAACATGGATTGAGGCAGATTGATTTTAATCTTGGAGACTAAGAAGAAAATGAAAAGCCTATCCATTGCAGAGAGCCATCATGTTCCCTTTTCTCTAGGTCTAAGATTTGTTCCTATAATTTCGTACCAGACCTTTGCCATAGAGGTGAGAGTAGAGGGACTTCCAACAGGTCCTTCGTGACCATAGATGATATGAACATGTTTAGAAAAACGGTTGTTTCCTCTATAATTTTCAATGGTTTCACCATCTTCCTTACACTTAATAGTTTGAGAGATGATTGTTGAGTTAATTCTAATGGGAAAACCAGATACATTAGATAGAATAGTACAAGCATCAGACTCATATTGAAGAACGCGAGCATTGGCCCAAAAAATTCCTTTACAAGTTCCAGATAGATGGGTCCAGAGAGCATTTCAAAGTATTTATCCCAGTTCTGGTAGGAGATATCTGAGAGAATATTAGAAAGGCCATTTTTCAAAAGATCTTTGAAATCAATAGTATATTCTTTCAAAAAATCTAAATCAGAAACTTCTCCCTTAATGGTTTTAGATGACATGATGGATAAGGAGGAAGAAAAATTAGGAGGGAATAGGGAAATGAAAACTATGAAGAAAACTCACAATTTAGAGAACAGTAAGGAGTGACTAGAGCCGATGAGGAAGGATTATAAATGGAGGTGGGGGAGATTAAGAGTTAAGGGAAGAAAGATGGTCAAAGGAGATGGAAAGACTCGAGACACGCAAAGCAATTAATGACTTGGCTGAAAAAGTGATTGTTTTCAAAGCATGTGTGATAAACTGAAATGAAGGAGTAACACACCTAATAAAGGATGAAAATAGGAGACCTATGCAGACAATAGGCTCAAGGAGAAACAAAGGAGACACACAAAAAATGAACACAAAAATTCTGACAAGAGGTGAAGTGAATGATTTCATTTTCTGTATCCAAGATATTCTCATTACTCGAGGAGTCCCATCAAATACTAAGCATGATACCAGTGAGACAAACGTCTTGTTAACGTATCAACCCTTCGTATTATAATGTCTAATAAATGCATCATGCTCTTTAGTTTCCAAAGGTTAAAAGCATTTACCAGCATGCATACGTTTTAACTTGGTTATTTATGAAATATGATGACTTCACTAGTCAAAATTTCATATCTAGGTAGTAGAGCAAATATTACTAAGCAATAGAACTTATTTTTCTATTCCAGGAAGTTGCATTTTAAGATAGCTCTCTTCATTCTTGATGTTAAACTAAATTCACATATAAGAAAAGAAAACAAGTCTACTTCAGTAAGGAAAATTTTGAAGTAGATGTCAGCCTTAAAATAAGGTTATATCTTATATATTTTGAAAATAAATTCCTTCTGAATATCGTCTCTTAAAATGTATTTCTTTAGAATATAGATTTCTAAGCCATTTAAGAATAAATAGTAAGATTTAGAAATACAATACTCAATATTTCTGTAGATTCCTAGTTTCTGATGCAAAGGCTTCTTCAGAATCACTACGCGTTTAGCTTCAGCAATTTAATGCTTCTAGTTGGACCACTAGAATCATTTTTTCTTTCATCGTTTGTCTTCTTTCTGCTGCGGTCTTCATAGGAATCTTTGAACTTTGTATAGAAATATGATCTCTTGATCTTCCATTCTGATGGATGAAAACATCTTTTCTGATGTTTGCTTCATTGATTATTAGAGAAGAATCAATTCTTTCTCTAGTTTCCATCTTAGAGTCATCCGTCTTCTATCTTCAAGAAGGATTAGAAAGCGACTTCTTCAAGAAGACTCGTTTCCAGAAGGCCAAAAGTTTCTCAGCTTAAACATGAACTTTTGAGCAGTTATGTGCTAAAGAAACTTGTTGCAATCTTCTTGCATCATTATAATTCAATCATTGAACAGATGCTAATCTTCACCAGATGCAGATATCATCATGGTCATTAAACCAAGACATATTTCCTTTGAGGTTTGAGTGAAGATCTTATTCTTACTGGTTGAGCCTTTTCATCCAGAATCAGTTCATCAGAAAGTGACAGCTTTTGTTCGTTCCTTTCTTAGGGAGTAAATAAACTGTGATGGTTTCTGATTGAGCATCTTCTGATTTCTTCATCTTGTACTTCTTAAGCAGCTCCATTACCTTCAGCATAGAGAAGATAGTTTCTAGCTCTATAATCTTCCACTAAGCTTTAGTTTATGACTTTCAAGCTCATTATCAAATTTGACATTGATTTGATTTTTGATTAAGGTACTTCAGTAGCCTTTGGATATTCAGAGCAATCTAACCAATATGTGTTAGAGTAGATTCGAATCATATTTTGTTCTGATAAGCATGTCAGTTGCTTCCTAGAAATGCTTTGTCATGATGATTTCTCATATATCATGATTTAAGCCATTTCTTTTCCAAGCTTGTTCTATCTTCAATCATCTGTATCTGATAGTGAAGAATTAGAAAACGAGAATCTTCTTTTCACCAGATAGCTTCTCAAGCTCATACTTTCACTCAGTCACTTGAGTCTAGAAAGTAGTGAACACGGAAGGATACATTTATGTATCAGGAGCTTCTGAAAAGAAACTATGGAAGAAATTCTGACCAACTTAAGCTTGCTCAACTGAGATACCTTTCTCAAGCTAATATGACTTAATTTGTCTTTAGCTTCAGCCAATTCTCTTCATAGACACACATTCGTCAAGAACTCAAAAAATTTGATCTTGCATGTGTTGTTCTTCCAAACTTCTGGCAGCTTGATAATCTTCCTTTTTGAATAGTTCATAAATCCCTGAAGCTTTCCAGAGTTAGAGTAGATGTCTTCATTATGTGCAAAGAGTTAGAATCCTGATAACTAGCTCCAATGCTTATTTGCGGTAGAATTAGTTTCTGTAGAATAAGGAACCGCTTTATCTTCTAAAGAGATCATCTGCATGCTTGATCAGTTACCATAAGCTTCAATTCAAATAGCAAGCTTCTGATTATCTTCTTCAAGAATCCCGACGAAGAAATCATCATTCAGAATCTTAAGTTCTGCAGTCATGATTTAAAATCTTGATAACAAGATTTCTAACATCTTCAGCATATTTCATCTTGAAGTGTTCATGCTTCAAAATCATGACTCAAGCATTTTTCCCTTCTACACATGAAAGAGTTCTTAATGAGAAATAGTGAGAAAGTCAACGGTAGACCAAGTCTGTTTGTTGAAAACATCCCATACTCAGAAAGAATAACTTTCAGTAAACAAGATTTCTTGCTTTCTGATGATTCTTTGTTGATCCTTTTTAGATCATCCTTCTTAAGCCTTGTGTAGGCATCACCTTGATGAGATACGTAGCTTTCAACTAACGTATTCCAAGAATAGCATTCATCAGATTCTTCTAATTATCTAATAAGTCTATTATCCTTTTTACCAGCTGATTCTTCATCTTGCTTTCAATCTTCTTGTAAGCACCATAAGAGAAGATTATGTTGTCAATAACAACCAGCTCCAAGAATCAGTGACATAATCCATAATGAAACTTTCTGGTTTGTCATTTCAGTACTCAATCTTTTCATATTTTTATGAGACTGAAACTGTAGATGGTGGAAGAGATCAACCAGAGCATTTCTCAAAGCTCGTCCGGATCTTTATCTGACACGGTTAACTGTTTGATAAACATCAATAACAGAATCGTAGCTATGATACCAATTGAAAGTTGAGAAACACAAGAAAGGGGGGTTTGAATTGGGTTTCACATTTAGTCCCCATTTTCAGAATTTAAACTAATGACGTTAACAAATAAATAAAAATAAATGAACACAATTATTTTTATCCTGGTTCACTGTTAACGAAGTTACTCCAGTCCACCCCTCAAGGTGATTTCGCCTTATCACATGGACTTAATCCAATAATCATCAACGATTACAACCACAATGGATTCCATCCATTTCCTTCTTGAGAATCCTGGCTTTCTGTCGCCTCGAAAGGAATCAACCTCCAACCCGTTCAACAACGACCTGACCCTCTCAAGCATCTTGGTCTTTACTCGACCGCTCAAGAAACTACATCCACTAAGCTGTTAGAAACACGCTTAGTCATCTCAAGCATTCTAGTCATCACTCGACTGTTCAAGGAACAATACCTTTATTCGTCCTAAGGGACAGGAAAATAATGATAAAACCTAAATCCTAAGGGAGAGACTCTAAGTTTAGGAGTCGGTTAGGTGAGAGGAAGGTGTTAGGCACCTCTCACCTTCATTGTACTCAATGGAATCCTCCTTAAGTTCTAAGGTATGTTTGCTTACTAATTGAAGGCTTAACTGTTTATACTTATTTACAAAATCCTTATTATTAAGTAGAAGAAATGATTTGAGTAAGAGAGAAACCCTAAGTTTTTTATTGTTATTGTACTCGCTAGGGTTTACAACCATATGTCTACGTACCTTCAATTTTGAAGGATCGGAGTATCCGTAGTTCACCTCCCTTATCCCTACCCCTATTCCTATTCCCATTCCTAATCCTAATCTTAATCCTAATCCTTTATTTATGCTCTTGGATTAAGAGTTCTATCCCAACTCCTTATCCATTATTTATACTCTCGGAGGAAGAGTTCTATCCCAAATCCTTATCCATTATTTATACTCTCGGAGGAAGAGTTCTATCCCAAATCCTTATCCATTATTTATACTCTCGGATATCAAGAGTTTTATCCCAAATCCTAATTCATTTATTTATACTCTCGAATATCAAGAGTTCTATCCCTAATCCAATGTTTATACTCTCGGATATCAAGAGTTTTATCCCAAAAATCCTAATCCAATGTTTATACTCTCGGATATCAAGAGTTTTATCCCATATTCCTTATCCCTTCTCCTAAATTTTATACTCTTTGGATCTAAGAGTTTTATCCCATATTTTAATCCCTTGGCTTATATTTATACTCTTGGAACCTAAGGGTTTTATCCCTAAATCCTAATCCCTTGGCCTATATTTATACTCTTGGAACCTAAGAGTTTTATCCCAAGACTTTATCCTAATTAAATATCCATTGATTTATCCTATTTTATCGCAAAGAATTATCCCATATTTCTTAATTTAATATCCCATATTATATCCCTTAATTATCCCTTAGATTGTCCCCAATATTTATCCCTTATAATTATCCCTTGATTATCCCTAATATTTATCCCTTATAATCATCCCAACTTGGAATTAATCCCAATTATTCCAAAAAAAAGAGAAAGTTATCCCAATTATTTAAAATATAACTTAAATCCCTATTATTTAATTCTATCATTTAAAATAACAAGATACAAATTAAATCCAAATTATTTCAGAAATAAAATAAAACCCAAGTATAATAATTCAATTTATTAAATGATGAAACATAAATCCCAAAATTTTATTTCTGATAAATGCCAATTTATTTAATTAATTTATAAAATAAATCCATATTATTATGAACTCATAAAATATCCCAAATGTTTATAATATAAAATATTCAATTATTTAAAAATATAAAATGAATCCAAAATTACAATCCTTAATTATTTATTGTATCCCAAAATAATAAACCTTTAATTATTTAATTAAACAATTTATAATATCCCTAAATAATAAAAATTAATCTTTATAGTATCCCAATCCTAATTATCCTAATTCACCAATCGCTAATTATTTTAATTATTCTTAAATGACCATTACCTAAGCCTTAATTATTTAATTAATCCTAAATATTTTAGAAATAATTAATCCCTAAATTATAAAATTACCTTAATAATTAATCCTAATTACTTATACTATCCCAAAAACATAAAATAATCCCAATTATTAAAAATGAAATATCCTATAATATCCCAAAATATGAATTAATCCCTAATTATTCCTACTTCATTAATATCCCATTATTATTTGATTAATTATTAACCCAATTATATTTAATTATAAATTTAACCGTAATCCCAATTAAAACCCCTAAATTATAGATTAAACCCAAAATTTTATTATAAACCCCAAAATTATAAGTTAAACCTGACATTTATTAGTTATAAAATATAACTAATTATTATAAACCCAAATTTAAATTAAACCTACATTTAAAAAACAACTAATTATTATTAACCCAAAATTATAAATTAAATCCATATTTATTAGTTATAAAATAATTATTATAAACCCAAATTACAAATTAAACCCACATTTGAAAAATAATTAATTATTATAAACCCAAAATTATAAGTTAAAACCCACATTTATTAGTTATACAATATAACTAATTATTATAAACTCAAATTTAAATTAAACCCACATTTAAAAAAACTAACTAATTATTATAAACCTAAAATTATAGGTTAAAACCCACATTTATTAGTTATAAAATATTACTAATTATTAATTATACATATTATAATATCCCAAAGTAAAATTAATTTTATTTATAGGAATCAACCCTAATTATTAAATCCTAAATATTCCCACTTAATTCTTAATTGTAATTATTATTTAAAGCGAAAATAATGTAGATTTCACTTAATTCCCTTCTATCCCTAATAAGTTATTCTATAACCCTTATTTACTTATCCTAAATTATCCCTAGTTTATTCTTAAAATAAAATCCCTTTAATTTATAAATGTTATGAATAAAAATAAATATGGATGTCCATTCTTATTCTTCTTTTTATATTCATATTCCCCATTAATATTTGTGACTTTCCATCTCCCTTAGACCCTATAAATAAGGTTCATATTGCAACATAAAATGTACTGTTGAAGAAGATAATATAATATCACTTTCTCTCTTCTCTTTCTCTCTTTGATCTCTATGTAATTTTATTTAGTTTTATAACACGTTATCAGCACGAAGCTCTCAGGTATGATTCTTTTGCTTCCATCTCAAATTAATCTTAAACCATCATTTGTTTAGAATCATGGAAATAAAAAAAAAATTGAGTATGTGATATAAAAGTTGCCAAAAGATTGTTATTCCAGAAGAATGACACAAATAATTTTAACGCATCTTAGAAGGATGGTTATAATTTTTTTATCATTATTTGTAACAAATCATTTATGTAATTCCTGAAGAACTTACCAAGCATCCCTGAAGGATAGCAAAATAATAATTTATTATATAGTTCCTGCAGAAGTAATCAAGATCCATGAATGATTGAAAAATAATAATGTATATAGTTCTTGAAGAACTTATAATGCATCCCCGGAGGATTGCACGAAAACTGTTTATCTTTATCATTGTTTGAAGATCTATGATCTAACTCTCGAAAAAATTATATATTTAAAGAGGATCCCTAGAGGATTGTTCAAAGAATGAATTACTTTTCTCCATTCATCAAATAATGGTTATCCCTTGATGATTGATAAGAAAATGATTATTCTGTCTCCATTGATCAGAAAAGTATCAATGACAATTTTCATGGATCTTAGAAAAATTGACAATTACAAAAGAATTGCATGAATAATATTAATAAATGTAAATTTATTAAGATTGAAAAATATATATTATATACATAGTTTTTAGTATGTTATCTGATTTAAATATATTTTGGTTATTATTGAACATATTTATTTTTGAATGAAAATTTAGAAATTTTAATTTTAAAGAAGTGATTTTTTTTATATATTTAATTATGAGAAGTTTCTTGTATAATTGTTGTGAGAGATTTATGAATTAGATTATAAGAAAAAGAAGGGTAACAAAATTGTTAGTTGTTGACACTAAGTGTGTTTAGAAGAGTTGAATTATTGTATTTTTGTGTACTTTGAGATCATTCGATAATTATATTTTATATTATTCAATAGGTGATTTATTTTATTATAAGTTGATAATAATTTATTTTCTATTGATAACGGAAATAATTACATTCAAGTAGTCCGTCTCTCTAATTCTTCACTTAATAGATATAGAAAGTTTTATATTCTTACAGTTACAAAGAACTTTATTTATTTTCTTAATTACCTCTTATTTATACTATAATCAAATTATTTTGATATAGCCAAAACAAAAATGAATAAATAATTTATTAGTTTAAGGAAAAAAATAAATAATCTAAAATTTAAAACATATGTGTTATTGTTGTAGCATTTTATAAATTAAATTTGAATCAATATTTTCAATAGTCTAAAGAAAAACAAGAACATGTGTCTTATTATTTCCTACTTTATGTTTGAATGACTTAAGAGTGCATATGTTATTATTATATGAATGATGAGTGGATAATTATGAGTGGGAAAGACAAAAGAATGCATAGCATGATAAATAACGTTAAGCATTTGTGAGTGGAATAATAAATTCTTAATTGAGTGCATTATGAATGCTAGAAATTGGATAGTTAAAATGAATGATATTGAATTAATTTAATAAAATAATACTATCCACATTCCACTATCATAAAACTCTTAGCTAATTAATTTATTTTCTCTAGTGCCTTTTTTTATTAGGAGACACTCATATTCTACTTTTTTTTTTCAATTTCCACTCTTATAAATACTCACAATCTCATCCCATATCTCACATGTGAAAAGAAAAAAAAAATACACAAATAAAATTATCACTCTCTCTTGAACATTTCTATGTTCCGAAACTTCTTAAGGAAAAGGGAGCACTAAGCGCTTGATTGTCCAATATGTTATCGAATATCAAAAGTTAGGAAGCACACAAGGTAAGGGTTTTTTCCCCACACACTCATGCTACGTAAGATTGTGTTGTGAGATGATACTAGTACCTTTGTCAAAATAATAATAATAATAATAATATATTTATAAACAAATGAAGAAAAAGTAGTAAAATAGTAACAATTTATGATTTATATCATATATGTATATTTTATTGTTAATTTTGTTTTAAATTAATTACTATATTTAATTTTCTTCTATTAAAATATTATTATATTTTATTTGTATGAATCATTTTAATAGTTAGTGTGTCCTAAATTTTAGAACAATATAATAAAAAATACAAATTATTTTATATTTACTAGAGATTGAAACAAATAGAATAATAGAATCATATGTATTATGGTAAACCAGATGTTTGCAAATCACACTTAAGTGTGTTGTTGGTAAAATCGGTTGGGTCATCTCAGATGTATTATGATGTGAGAACTAGTTTTGAAGAACCAGAAGTTTCTTCAAGGCCAATAAAATTTGTGTGTTCCTAAAGGAAAATTTGAGAAATTGAGTTTTTATGACATTAATTGTTGCATCGACTAAAAGATCGTGCATATGTCTATTCACAGATAGAAATTTGTGAAATTATTTTCTCAACTAATTAGACTAAGATCTTGTTTTCTGGATTTTTCAGAAATTCCTTGATAAGTATCACATATATTACTAAAATTAATATTGAACATCTTGAAGAACATGCTCATAAAAAATGGACTTGAAGATTCATTCTTTAGACGTCTAAAGTTAGTTATATAATTGATACTTGTGAGATCATCAATTCTAAACTAGATATTTGAAACACACAAAGTATGATATTAAGATATTTATTCGCATTAAGCCAACAAGTTAATATAAGATGATTCTCCCCTTAACTTACAAATTATTTTAGATTAATAACCTATTATATCTCATCTATGTAAACTTTTGGATGTGTTGTAAATATTCAATTGCTCCAATTTAGTACGATAATATGAGTTTTGAAAGAATCTTGATCCAATAAGTGAATACTTATTTGAAGCCCAGTAGGTTGATTATCAATTGATAAATTAATTTTCTCAATATTAGGGGAAGAGAATAAGCAGTTGAAAGTGTGAACCAGAAGTTCAAATTAACAATTTAAAATAAAATATTATAATAACATTTTGATCCTCGAAGTTCAAAACACAATTCATTTGCAAAGTTTATGAAACAAATTATTAGCTGCTAATATTCCACTCAAGGTGGATTCTAATATTGGACAATATAATATTGCAAATGAGTTATAGCTGCGCCTGAAGCATGGTAGAAAAGTCGGTTCCGATGTTAAAAGTCCTCTACCAAGAAAAGAAACTAAAGTTAAAGATGACCCAAGTGAGGATATGAAAACTCTAAGAGCACTTTGACATAATTTAATTTTGAGTTCCAAAAGAACTAACCAGGTACCTGAAATTAATGAAAATTAAGAGATCTTGATAAATTATGTCATGAATGGAATATGATGGAACCAAAATAAAGTCAATATTGACAATCTCTTTGTGTATAATATAGCGCTAAAGATGATAAATGATAACGAGGATCATGAGTCAAAGTCTATCAAAGATTGTAGACAAAGTGAAAATTGGCCAATATGAACATATTCAATTGAAGAAAAATTAAACTCACTTTACAAGTGACTCGATTTTGGACCTGTAGTTCGAACACCTCAAGATGTGAAATCAATTGAATATGAATGAGTTTTTGTGAAAAAGCAAAATGAGAATGGTATAAAGTTTGATTTGTTGCTCAAGAATTTTCACAAAGACCTAAAATTTATCTTGATGAAACATATCCACCTGTAGTGGATGCAATTCAATTTTTGATATTTAATTAGGTTTGTAGCACATGAAGGGCTCAATTTGCACATGATGGATGTTGTAACAACTTATCTGTATGGTTCACTTGATAGTAAAATTTACATGTAACTCCCTGAAGGGTTCAATATACTAGATACACACAAATCTGAATCTTGAGAAAGCTACTCCATAAGATTGAACAAGTCTCTCTATGGGCTGAAACAATCTGGACGAATGTGGTATAATCGTCTCAGTGAATATTTGCTTAGAGAGAGATATACAAATAACTTCATTCGTCCTTGTATTTTTATAAAAAGATCAGGAAAGGAATTTGCAATAATGTTATTTATATGGATGACATAAATATTATTGGAACTCCTGGAGAGCTTCCAAAAGCTATGAATTGTTTAAAGAAAGAGTTTGAGATGAAGGACTTAGGAAAGACAAAATTATGTCTAGGTTTGCAAATTGAACATTTGGACAAGGGAATATTTGTACATCAAGAAGGCTATATAGAAAAGGTGTTAAAACGCTTCTATATAGACAAATGTCACCCGTTGTCTACTCCAATGGTTATTAGATTATTAGATGTGGAGAAAGATCCTTTCAGACCTCGAGAAAAGGATGACGAATTGCTTGGTCCTGAAGTACCATATCTCAGTGCAATTCGAGCACTAATGGACCTTGCTAATTATACACCTCCTGATATATCATTTGTTGTCAATCTATTTGCAAGATATAGTTCTTCACCTACACGAAGACATTGGAACGGAGTCAAACATATACTCCGTTATCTTAGAGGTACAATAGATATGGGTTTGTTTTATAACAAAGTATCTAGATTTGAATTAACAGGTTATGCAGATGCAGGTTACTTGTCAGATCCTCATAATGGTAGATCACAAACAAGTTATTTATTTACATGTGGGGGTACAACTATTTCATGGAGATTAGTCAAACAAACCATAGCAGCAACATCATCTAATCATGCAGAACTTTTAGCATTACATAAGGCAAGTCGAGAATGCGTTTGGTTGAGATCCTTAATTCAGCACATCCAAAATACTTGTGGTTTATCTTCTGAGACATTAAATACAACGACCATATATGAAGATAATACTGCATGCATCACACAATTGAAAGATGGCTACATTAAAAGAGACCGAACAAAACACATTTTTGCAAAGTTCTTTTTTACTCATGATCTTCAAAAGAGTGGTGATATAAGCATCCAACACATCTGTTCATGTGATAATCTTGCAGACCTTTTCACAAAGTCAATCCCAAGTAGAATTTCTTAATCAGCTAATACAAAAGATTGGTCTTCATCGAAGAAATGATTGTTCAGCTGAGGGGGAGAAATGAAATGATATTGTACTCTTTTTCCTTCACTAGATTTTTTTCCACTGGGTTTTTTCTAGTAAGGTTTTAACGAGGCAGATCCTTAATGGACATCCAAGGGGGAGTGTTATGAATAAAAATAAATGTGGATGACCATTCTTATTCTTCTTTTTATATTCATATTCCCCATTAATATTTGTGACTTTCCATCTCCCTTAGACCCTATAAATAAGGTTCATATTGCAACATAAAATGTACTGTTGAAGAAGATAATATAATATCACTTTCTCTCTTCTCTTTCTCTCTTTGATCTCTATATAATTTTATTTAGTTTTATAACAATAAATTAATTCTAACAATTTATAAAAACTCAAGTTTTATCCCTTATCCCAAAGTTAGTTATCCCCAAAAATGTATCCCTCGTATTTATCCCTTAGAATCCTATAGAATTTTCCCTAATTATCCCTTTAAGTTTAATTGCGAAAAAAATATTTGTATTATATCATAAACCCATATCCCTTATCCCTTATTTGATCCCCAATTTTATCCCCAAAACACTAATATTTTATGCCATATCTCAAATTAGTTATCCTAAATTATATCCCTTATTTAACCCTTAAATTATCCCATTAGAAAGATATATTAAACCAATAATTAAATAGTTTTATTATTATTTATTTATTCAAATAGTTAACATAATTAATTAGCAAGAAATATTAAATCCATAATTATAATTTTTACTTATATTAACTTATTTTTAAGAAGGGTTAAATATACAAAACCCCCCTGCAATGTTAGCGAATTTTGCTTTTCCACCCTCCCTGCCTTTTGGCAACGGTTTTTAAAAAAAAAAAACGTTGCCAAAACCTGCTTTTGGCAACAGTGGGGGGGTAAAGCAAAATTCGCTAACATTGCAGGAGAGTTTTGTATATTTAACCCTTTTAAGAAATAATCCAAACCTTCAATATTACTCAATTACCCTAGAATTAATCCTTAAATAAATTAGATCACTAATCCTATTTGTATTTTATTCCAAGTAAATTATAATTATCTAAACAGTTATTTTATTAATTTAATTATTATGTCAATTAACCCTATATATGTTAATTATTTTAATTAATATAATTTATAATCCTAATTAATAATTATTATAAAAAAGTTAATTAATTGTAGTTATCCTAATTTAACCTTAAATTATTTATTAATATTCCATAATTAATTATTGTTTTTTTTTTTGTATTTTGTATAGTGTTGTTAGTTACGGTATATGAAAATAGAAGTAACAAGCAATGTTGGTGTGATTTAGATATTACCGTAAAAAGACTTTTAATTTTTAAAAGATTTATAATTTATGATATAAAAAGGGTTTACAGTGTTGATTACAAAAGGTTTCTTTTTTTGTTTTGCCCCTTTTCGTGTCAATAATAATAATAACCTAACAAAACCTAACTCAAGTTAATCTTAAAAAAAAAAACAAAACTTAATATCAGATTATACATACATGATCATCCTAGAATAAAACATATACCAAATTGCAATCCAAACAATCCAAACAAAAATTTATATTAATAGTTTGAAGGTACCAACCTGGAGTGTCGTGACCGATTTAAATTGCTTTCCACTCCCTTTCTTTCCCTTTCCTTTCTGCTTTTTTTTCTTCTTCCCTCACTTCCCTTTGTGCTTTTTTCTTTCCCTTCTCCTTTGGTGTGAGATCTCTTTTTCCTTTTTGACTCGGAGGTCAAAGGTGGGACTTGAACTCATGACCTCTCACACTAACAACTCTTTACAACTAAATCCTTACCAAATGAACTAATTTAATCATTCAAAATGAAATGACACTAAAATAAATAATAATACTAATAATTCTTTAAAAAAAAATTAGTAATAATTTAAAACCCACCAATTTCTAATAATAATAAAAGTTTCACCCTTTAATATTAATAGTAGGCCTATTAATATTTTCCTAGTAAATTAGTCCAAATTTTCTTTCTAATGAAAATTGGATGTTAAATAATTAAAAAATTATAGATCCTAAAATAACAACCAATCCCTTAAAGTAAGATCCAACTCCTTAAGAGAGAATAAGAAATAAAAAAGGGTCCCCCTTTACTGTTTAGGTCATTGAGAGTGACCAGAGGACTTGTAAGGACGCTGGCTACGTTAATGATCTAAGTTTTAAGAGTGGTCAAAATTTGGGGTACGACAGCTGCCCCTATTTAATCGGCTTCGAATCAAAATGATGATGTCGGTGAGCCTTCCTCTTCTTTGAGGAGGAGACGATTAAATACAAAAGGAACCCTAATTTTGACCGTGTAGTTGATAGGTTTAGAGTCCGTGTGGACCAATCTCTGATGCTCCGTTAATATCCCAATATCCCTGTGTAACATCCTTGGTTGCAGAAGTCGGGTAGGATTTTGACGATCCTCCGATTATGTTTTGGTAAACCCTGTTAGAACCCCTGATAAAAATATTTGGTAAAAACTTGATAAAACCCTTGTGACATCTTTTGGTGGAACCCCCGATAATAAGAACCTTGACAAAAAATTTCTGGCAGACCCCTGATGGAACCCCTTGATTAACCCTTGATGGTAAACCCTCGACGAAATCATCTGACAAATTCCTAATGGAACACCTTGATTAACCCTTGATTATAAGTTTAAACCCTTTCGGGTGGAATTTTCCTATGATTCCTATGATCCTCCGATCATGCTATTGGAATCAGGTAGGACTTTAGTGATACCCTGATTACACTGGATAAAATCCCTTTTGCTAAGACTTTGGTGAAACCCCTCGATAAAGTTCTTGTAAAACCCCTTGATGGAACCCCTTATTCGGATGAAAATCCCTTGATAGAACCCCTTTGATAAAAATATGGTAAGACCCCTTGATAAAATCCTGATGAAACCCCTTTTGTAAATCCATTGGAAGAACCCTTTTTGATAAAAAAAAACTCTTTTGATACAATGCCTTGATGAAACCCTTTCTGACAAGGTCCCTTGATAAAATCTGGTGAAACCTATTGATACATTTTTTGTAGAACCCCTTGATGAATCCCTTGATGAAACTCACGATAAAACCCCTTTGATAGAAGCCCTTAATGAAACCCCAGATGAAATCCTTTGATGAAACTTTGGTGAAACTCCTAATGAACCCTTTGTGGATAATGCTCCGGTGCAAACCCATTTATAGGACCTCTTTGATAAAACCCTCTTTGATGAAACCCCTTAAAATTCTTTGACAACACTTGATAAACCCTTGATGAAATCCCTTTGGTAATACCACTTTGTTGAAACTTCTTGGTAAAACCCTAGTGAATCCTTGGTGGATAATAATCTGATGAAACCCCTTGATTGAACCCAATTGATTAAGTTCTCTTGATAAAACTCCCTTGACAAAATTTCTTAATAAACCTATGATGAAACCCTTGGAGAAACCCTTGATAAGATCCCTTAGATATTTGATGGAACTTATCCTTTATGAAGGACATGTTGCTAAACTGGGGATGTGAGAGGTAAAGACCTGCTCACTAATTGATAATGATCATTCAAGATGACCGATTGCTGGATATATCCCTTTGAAGACCCATAGTAGTTTGCTGGGGAAGTCCTTTGTTAAAAAGGAAATTATGGTAATGTTACTTACTGGGGAAGGCCAATAAGCATCCCTACTTGAGAATTGTACTGGTATAGCTAGGGATTGGACCTCTAAGAGCGGTCACAAATCCTATGTTATGTATGTATTTTCATGTAAGCATGTGATCATATGTAATGGTAAAGCGTAGCGAAATGATTAATGCATGACAATGATTTAGTTGTTTCTATGAATGCCCCTGTGGTGAGTAATGGAATGGTTAAAACCTAGAGAGGTTGCTTGTGTAACAAGGTTATTTGTCAAAAGGTGGTAGACTGTTAATCTAGCATGATCTCCCGATACTCGTTTTGAACTCGATAATTGCTGATGTGTGAAAGAGCTCATATGTGTATCTCGAAAGTATTGAGATAGGGCTTGCCCTTGCAGTATCATGTATTTGCCCCAGTCTGTTGAGTCTTTGAAAAGATTCTCCTCAATATACGTTTTGAAGCAACTTGACTATACCATGCACTTAAGATGGCTTGCCATTGTATTAGCCTTGAAGAGATTCATCCTTGACTAACAAACCCTTGGAATGATATGCCCCAGATGAACCATTTTCTTGAAACGGTTTCTTTTGATCGAGTCTTGCAGTGGTATGCCCTAGATTGCTTGATCTTTGGAGGGTATTGCCATTGATTGATTGAGTTTTGAAAGGTATGCCTGAAAAGGAACTTAGATCTCACCATGCTTTGATACGACCTTGAGATGAACTGCCCCAGTATTTGAGTATTCTGAAAGTATGCCCCTAATTAGTTGAGGTCTGAAGAAATGACTTGAAAAGGAACTTGGATTCCCCCATGCAATAATATGACCTTGATAAGGACCTCCCCCAATATTTAAATCTTAATAAAGTGTGTCCCGGTGTTTGAATCTTTGAAAGGTATGCCCCTGATTAGATTGACTCTTGGAGTGGTTGGCCTCACTGTTCCCTTGAGTTGGTATGCCCCAGTATGAGAGTCTTGAAAGGTCTACCCCTTATAATTAGAGTCATGTAAGTGTTTTGACATAGGTGTGTCAAATCTTGAAATGTTTGTCCCTAATCAGTAAGATCTTCAGATGATGTGCCCCTGTGATCACTAGGATTTGCCCCTTGGTTAGAAGGATTCCTTGGTAATTTGTCCCATAATTAGAAATGTCTTGAATCGGTGTGCCCCTGATCAGTCCTTTGTTGATATTTCTTTGGTGCTAAGTATTGATTTGTGAGAAAAATGTTCCCTTTGAAAAGTAATTCTAACTCAATGCTCATGCAAGTTTTGAAATCGAGAATTGTTACAAACGGATATGGTATATACAGATGATATTTGGCCATGAGGTTGGCACAAACGAAGATTGAAAAATGATGTTTTAACAAACATTCGAATTCGGAGTCAGTTTAACAACGACTTTGCCGAGTATGCTTTTATAGTTCCCCTAACTTCAATTAGGACTTTTAAGTGTTGTAACGTGGCCTGGTTCACAGTTTAAGAAACAAAGGATACAAGGCTCAAATTTTGAAATCTAACCTACCCCATTCTCCTTGATGTACTTCATTCCTAAATCCAATTAACCCAACAGATGCGTTCATCTTACAAGAGAATTTCTTCAATCATGGTGATAATGCTTTAAGTACTTGATGAGATCTTTGAGGTGGCAATCACCCACTCCCATTTATAAGATTGTTCCATTTTCCCTTTTTCTTTTCTCTTAATCCCTTATTTTTGCATGGACCAATTATTTTGAGTTTGTGGTCCATCGGGATACCCTAATTTTTGCCTAAGTCAAAGTCAACTTTTTTTAGTTTTTTCTTTTCTTCTTGACTTAGCAGGCTTTTTCCTCTTTTTTTTGAATAATTCTTAAGTGATTTTGCTTTTGATTTCGAAAGTCCTAACTGCCATGTTAGCTATTGTGAGCTTTATCCCCATTGCTTCCTTGATGTAGAATGATGTGAGGAAGAAGATGTTGTGAGCTTTATTGTTTCCTCGATCTTTGATGATGTGCGCGAGGAAGAGGATGTGCTTAAACCCCTTGCTTAGATAAACTGATTCTCTGGAGTTTAGAATGCATCATTGAGTTAATTGAAATCTACCCTGCCCTTGGTTAAGATTAAGGTTTTTTTGAACATAGAAAGAACACCGACTTCTGGCTCGAGGGGGTTGACTACGGATTATCTCCTTATTCCTCTAGTGTTTGGGAAGTGAAACAATGCCTTACATCGTCAGCCGGGTCTTACTATTAAAGCATACATCAAGAAATTAGTTTGTTTATTACATCCTTCTCATCCTAAGTTTGTTAATGGTGAAGAAGTAAAATGGAAAAGCTTTGATTTTTTTTTACGGTGGAAAATGATGAGAGTGTAAACGAATGGTTTGATTCCAAAAACATGCATGCTCATTTTATTAAAATTATTTCCCACAAGGCACAAATTTTAATACAAACAACACTTAGCAAAAAAGAAAATACAACTGGAAATGATAAAGGCCTAATGATCCTAGAAGTGAGCTTCCTTATTGATCCACCAGTCTTGAGATATACTTCTTGGTGTTCTTGCACTTGTAAAGATAAGGGGTGACCTTTCACCCAAGGGACTCCTCCTTTGAAATTCGACTGCAGGTCTTGTACTTTGTGCTCATAACATTTAGGGTCTGAGTAGAGTCAAGTAATTGCAGCTTCACTAAAGCACCTCCGAGTAAGTCATGAGACATTGGTGTAGGATCCAGTTCCCTTCCAAGCTTCCTTTGTTGAAGCGCGTGAGGCTGCTACTGAAATATATACTATTACAGACTCTGTTGCGGAGGCATCATCCAAGGTTGTTGTATTTGAGGCTCTAAGTAGGCCTCTGGCTGGCATAGTGAAGGGTTGCCTCTTTCTTCAATGGTATTTGCCCCTCTTGAGTTCTTCCATAGCTTCTTGAGATATCCTTTATGTTCGTTTATGAGTATCGGGAAACTTCTTAGCTCTTGGTAGTTAGATAAGTGCAAAAGCGGAAAGGATATGCAAATGTATGTGTATGCATGCAAAATGCATGAAAATGCATGGGGTATACAAAAAGAGTTTTTTTTAGGTATGCTAAAAAATTTTGAGATGCAAGAGTCACATTAGGATAATGACAGATAAAAGGAAACCCTCATGGGTTTAGAGGTAGTTATCTACATAAGGAACCCTTATCCGAGAAGGTTTCCTAGAGATAATGATAGGTATGGGAAACCCAATGGGTTTAAGGATGTGTAAGGTAAAATGCAAGCATGTCCTAGCAAAGGTAGGCTCCCTATAATTCGGCTAGATCTAATTTTCGTCTACCCAATCCCCTCACATGTAGGATATACAGTTTTGGACATCATAACAGCCCTAGAATTTACAGACTATACTCTTGTTTTACCATGAGAAGGATCAAGCCTTCCTACGATAATCCTTTGGGATAAGTCTCATCTAGGCACGACCCTAGTAACAACCCTTGATGGTTGAATACGTAAGGTCCCCATGAGTTGGTAAGGGTAGGCTACAAGTTCCCAGAGTCATGGACCACATCCAAATCATCATCTATGTTAGAGGCTAGCCCTAACATGAAGACACCTTTAAAGGATCTCTTCTAAGTGTAGCATCAATAAATTGTTGGGATGTCACATCCCAACAAAACATTTCCGTTCTACATCCTAATCTAGGGTTGTACTCCAAGCTTGGGTTTTAGCTTCACACATAATAATATCCCAACCAATGCATGATGGCAATATATAATAAACATGAATAAACATATATATAATAAATATAGTATAATTATAAAGTATATAATAATCATAAATATATATATATATATATATATATATATAGAGAGAGAGAGAGAGAGAGAGAAACAGTAAACCAACAAGACAGACAAACAAGAACCCCTTTTTAGGGAAGTATAAGAACTCCCCAGTAGAGTCGCCAGCTACTGCTGCCGGCAAAAATATCGAGTCGCCATCATCCTTTATTCATTCTAAGGGACAGGAAAATAATGATAAAACCTAAATCCTAAGGGAGAGACACTAAGTTCAGGAGTCGGTTAGGTGAAAGGAAGGTGTTAGGCGCCTCTCACCTCCATTGTACTCAATGGGATCCTCCTTAAGTTCTAGGGTATGTTTGCTTACTAATTGAATGCTTGACTGTTTATTCTAATTTACAAAATCCTTATTATTAAGTGGACGAAATGATTTGAGTAAGAGAGAAGCCCTAAGTTTTTTATTATTATTGTACTCGCTAGGGTTTACAACCCTATGCCTACGTACCTTCAATTTTGAAGGATCAGAGTATCCGTAGTTCACCTCCCCTATCCCTACCCATATTCCTATTCCCATTCCTAATCCTAATCCTAATCCTAATCCTAATCCTTTACTTATGCTCTTGGATTAAGAGTTTTATCCCAATTCCTTATCCATTATTTATACTCTCGGAGGAAGAGTTCTATCCCAAATCCTTATCCATTATTTATACTCTCGGAGGAAGAGTTCTATCCCAAATCCTTATCCATTATTTATACTCTCGGATATCTAGAGTTTTATCCAAAATCCTAATCCATTTATTTATACTCTCGGATATCAAGAGTTTTATCCCAAATCCTAATCCATTTATTTATACTCTCGTATATCAAGAGTTCTATCCCTAATCCAATGTTTATACTCTCGGATATCAAGAGTTTTATCCCTAAAATCCTAATCCAATGTTTATACTCTCGGATATCAAGAGTTTTATCCCATATCCCTTATCCCTTATCCTAAATTTTATACTCTTTGGGTCTAAGAGTTTTATCTCATATTTTAATCCCTTGGCCTATATTTATACTCTTAGAACCTAAGAGTTTTATCCCAAAATCCTAATCCCTTGGCCTATATTTATACTCTTGGAACCTAAGAGTTTTATCCCAAGACTTTATCCTAATTAAATATCCATTGATTTATCCTATTTTATCCCAAAGAATTATCCCATATTTCTTAATTTAATATCCCATATTATATCCCTTAATTATCCCTTAGATTGTCCCCAATATTTATCCCTTATAATTATCCCTTGATTATCCCTAATATTTATCCCTTATAATCATCCCAACTTGGAATTAATCCCAATTATTCCAAAAAAAAGAGAAAGTTATCCCAATTATTTAAAATATAACTTAAATCCCTATTATTTAATTCTATCATTTAAAATAACAAGATACAAATCAAATCCAAATTATTTCAGAGATAAAATAAAACCCAAGTATAATAATTCAATTTATTAAATGATGAAACATAAATCCCAAAATTTTATTTCTGATAAATGCCGATTTATTTAATTAATTTATAAAATAAATCCCTATTATTATGAACCCATAAAATATCCCAAATGTTTATAATATAAAATATCCAATTATTTAAAAATATAAAATGAATCCAAAATTACAATCGTTAATTATTTATAGTATCCCAAAATAATAAACCTTTAATTATTTAATTAAAAAATTTATAATATCCCGAAATAATAAAAATTAATCCTTATAGTATCCCTATCCTAATTATCCTAATTCACTGATCGCTAATTATTTTAATTATTCTTAAATGACCACTACCTAAGCCTTAATTATTTTATTAATCCTAAATATTTAAGAAATAATTAATCCCTAAATTATAAAATTACCTTAATAATTAATCCTAATTACTTATACTATCCAAAAAACATAAAATAATCCCAATTATTAAAAATGAATATTCTTTAATATCCCAAAATATGAATTAATCCCTAATTATTCCTACTTAATTAATATCCCATTGTTATTTGATTAATTATTAACCCAATTATATTTAATTATAAATTTAACTGTAATCCCAATTAAAATCCCCAAATTATATATTAAACCCAAAATTTTATTATAAACCCCAAAATTATAAGGTAAACCCGACATTTATTAGTTATTAAAGATGACTAATTATTATAAACCCAAATTTAAATTAAACCTACATTTAAAAAATAGCTAATTATTATAAACCCAAAATTATAAATTAAACCCATATTTATTAGTCATAAAATAATTATTATAAACACAAATTATAAAATTAAACCCACATTTGAAAAATAAGTAATTATTATAAACCCAAAATTATAAGTTAAAACCCACATTTATTAGTTATACAATATAACTAATTATTATAAACTCAAATTTAAATTAAACCCACATTTAAAAAAAGTAACTAATTATTATAAACCTAATATTATACGTTAAAACCCACATTTATTAGTTATAATATATTACTAATTATTAATAATAAATATTATAATATCCCAAAGTAAAATTAATTCTATTTATAGGAATCAACCCTAATTATTAAATCCTAAATATTCCCACTTAATTCTTAATTGTAATTATTAATTAAAGCGAAAATTAATTTAGATTTCACTTAATCCCCTTCTATCCTTAATAAGTTATTCTCTATCCCTTATTTACTTATCCCAAATTACCCCTAGTTTATTCTTAAAATAAAATCCCTTTAATTTATAAATTAATTCTAACAATTTATAAAAACTCAAGTTTTATCCCTTATCCCAAAGTTAGTTATCCCCAAAAATGTATCCCTCGTATTTATCCCTTAGAATCCTATAGAATTTTCTCTAATTATCCATTTAAGTTTAATTGCGAAAAAAATATTTGTATTATATCATAAACCCATATCCCTTATCACTTATTTGACCCCCAATTTTATCCCCAAAAACACTAATATTTTATGCCATAACTCAAATTAGTTATCCTAAATTATATCCCTTATTTAACCCTTAAATTATCCCATTAGAAAGATATATTAAACCAATAATTAAATAGTTTTATTATTATTTAATTATTCAAATAGTTAACATAATTAATTAGCAAGAAATATTAAATCCATAATTATAATTTTTACTTATATTAACTTATTTTTAAGAAATAATCCAAACCTTCAATATACTCAATAACCCCAGAACTAATCCTTAAATAAATTAGATCACTAATCCTATTTGTATTTTATTCCAAGTAAATTATAATTATCTAAATAATTATTTTATTAATTCAATTATTATGTCAATTAACCCTATATATGTTAATTATTTTAATTAATCTAATTTATAATTCTAATTAATAATTATTATAAAAAAGTTAATAAATTTAGTTATCCTAATTTAACCCTAAATTATTTATTAATATTCCATAATTAATTATTGTTTATTTTATTTTATTTTGTATAGTGTTGTTAGTTACGGTATATGAAAATAGAAGTAACAAGTAATGTTGGTGTGATTTAGATATTACCGTAAAAAGACTTTTAATTTTTAAACGATTTATAATTTATGATATAAAAAGGGTTTACGGTGTTGATTACAAAAGATTTCCTTTTTGTTTTGCCCCTTTTCGTGTCAATAATAATAATAACCTAACAATATCTAACTCAAGTTAATCTTAAAAAAACAAAACTAAATATCAGATTATACATACATGGTCATCCTAGAATAAAACATATACCAAATTACAATCCAAACAGAAATTTATATTAATAGTTTGAAGGTACCTGGAGTGTCGTGACCGATTTAAGTTGTTTCTCACTCCCTTTCTTTCTCTTTCCTTTGTGCTTTTTTTTCTTCTTCCCTCCCTTTCCTTTGTGCTTTTTTCTTTCCCTTCTCCTTTGGTGTGAGATCTACTTTTCCTTTTTGACTCGGAGGGATGTTGAAGGTTTAGGGTTGTTGAAGGTTTAGGGTTTTACTGTTGTTGAGGGTTTATGGTTTTAGTGTTGTTGTTCTTCGATGTGTGAAGAACCACAACTTTTTATCGTATGGTTTGTAAATTGCCCCCAAATTTCTAAGTTTTAGACCTTATTTATGCAAAGATTTTAGGTCAATAAAAACAGTAAGAAATCAAATATTAATCTGTATCATCAAGACTTTTAATCAAGATTTAATTTTTTTAATTAATTAATCAATTATGTTGATTCTTTCCACATACGAAAAATATTGTGATTTTTTATAGTTTAGAAAATAAATAGGAATAAAGTTAAAAACATATAGAAGAGAAAGGAAATAAAAATTGAGAAAGGTGTGACTTGAACTCATGACCTCTCACACTAACAACTCCTTACAACTAAATCCTTACCAAATGAACCAATTTAATCATTCAAAATGAAATGATACTAAAACAAATAATAATACTAATAATTCTTTAAAAAAAAATTAGTAATAATTTAAAAACCCACCAATTCCTAATAATAAGAAAAGTTTCACCCTTTAATATAAATAGTAGGCCTATTATTATTTTCCTAGTAAATTAGTCCAAATTTTCTTTCTAATGAAAATTGGATGTTAAATAATTAAAAAATTATAGATCCTAAAATAACAACCAAACCCTTAAAGTAAGATCCAACTCCTTAAAAGAGAATAAGAAATAAAAAAAGGGACCCCCTTTACTGTTTAGGTCATTGAGAGTGACCAGAGGACTTGTAAGGACGCTGACTACGTTAATGATCTAAGTTTTAAGAGTGGTCAAAATTTGGGGTACGACAGCACCTAATTGCTTCTAGCAAGATATGAGCACCAACCCTTTGCTTTCTAATACATAAATTATCTAAAAGTGAATCTCTAAGAGATCATAGAGCACACTAGTTCTTTATTGCTTAAAAGCTTTCTTATTGAGCACTACAACTTCTTATCATGAGCTTTAAGCTTCTTTCTGATGTACTCCCTTCTTGAGTAGGTAATGCTTCTTCCAGCTTAACCATCAAGATCAACTAAGTTACTATGCTTCACTTATTGATGTTTCACTTGACAAGTTTCATATGGATTTAGCATGTTGCATCGTTGTACATTCTTCATCACTATGCTTCAACTTCTTGTTCATTGTGCATTCTTCATTTAAGCTTCAGCTTATAACATCTTGTACTCCTTTCTTGAGCTTTAATGATTTTTCCAATTTAACCATCAAGTTCAACTAAGCTGTTATGCTTCACTTATTGTTGTCTCACTTGAGTAGTCTCATATGGCCTTAGCATGATCATCATTTGTGCACACTTTGTAGTAGCAACTTCATCTTTGCTTGCTACTTGTTGATTGTTTACTAAGTTGAATAATAATACTTCAGTATGAGCAGCATCCAACTAACTTTTTATCTATATCACTTTTTCTCTTCATGATCAGTGGCTGCTTCAAGCAACATTTCTTCAAGCTTCAAAGTCTTTAATTTATAGAGTATGAGAGAATAGATCCGTTGAGGGGTATTTTTGGAAACATATTCCAACAGCAATATCCCAATGTTCACATGAAGGAATTGTCAACATCACTGTACAAAAAGATGTCTAGCGCTACCCTATCGAGGTAGAGCTCACAGAATTTTAGTATTATTATATTCAGCTCAAAACCATTCTAATCTTTAGTCTTCTAGCATCTTCAGAGGCTTCAGATATTAACTTGATGAAGCATGTTGTAGAAGAGTCATTCTTTGTGTAATCTTCAGAACCATAGTCTTCAGAATTCCATATCTTCGTTCAGTAGAACTATCTTGAGAATCTTCAGGACTTGGTTTCTTAGAAGCATTATCTTCAGAGTCTTCAGAACCTTGTCTTCGGAGTCTTTAGATTTCATTAAGCACGTTCTTGTCTTTAGAGTCTTCAGTACTTTGTTCAATTAGAACCTTGTCTTCAGAAACTCTTCAGAACTTGATCTTCATAAATTGTGTCTTCAGAATCTTCAGAGCTTTGTTCACCTGAAATACGTCTTCAGAATCTTCAGAACTCGTAACATTAAAAGTGCATCACAATAGAAATCCTTGTAGACCTTTCTCATAAAGTCTCAATTTGAATGTCTAGAACTAATGTTCATTAGAACTGTTGTATTAGAAACATTCATGAATCTTGACTTTATCTTGTACTCACATATGTTTTCTTCCAGAGTCTGATGACATCACACGCCTTTTTATCAGAGTCAGGATCATATTGACAACAACCACACACTAGACAGAAACCATATCATACAAAATTGTTCTCTTAGATAACATGTGCAGTTATCATCAAAACACAAAGGCCAGATGTAGCACCAAATCTTACTTTAAAAGAAAATAAAACTTGAAAGGAAATGAAGATGAAAAAAACAAAACAAAGTGTAAATTGAGTAAACCAGAAAATTTGCATTGAAAGTAAAATATGGTGTTTCATATGCTATTACATCCTTTCAGCCATTCGCTCGCTTCTCTAATGTTTGATACTTTGAGTTTTTCAGTGAGATTTTTGTAATATAATGAACCACCCTTAATTAAACCTAATGAACTACTATATATACAAGTGCAAAATAAATACCATTAACGTTCCTCTTTTTGAATATAACTTATCTTCAAAACTCTCTCCACGTGCAATTCTGCATGTAACTTATCTTCAAAACTCTCTTCATGTGTTTTCTTAGGAAAAGGTACTAAAGCAGTTATCAAATATTTAAACATTACATATCGTGCCCTATAACTGCTTCTTCGACCAACCCTGCCAACGACATAGAACCTACGTGGTCAAAATGAAGTGGTGTCGAGATGCGCCTAACTATTTGCAACTGCAAAACCAGACTCAAAAGGGGAATGAATCATTCAAGGAGTACTGTCATAACTCAAAAAAATACGATCTTCGCGATGCCCAAAACTAGAGTTTGCACAATCACATATGGATTTATGTGAGTTGACACCGAACTTTATTTGTTCCCAAGGATGGAAAGGGAAAAATATCGAGAAAACCCGCGGGGAAAGGATAGGGTATGGTCATCGCAACCATGTTGGGTTCGGAAGTCAGTTATGTAAGGAGAAGGTACTAGCACTGCCTACATCCATTGTACTCGATGGGAACCGTCTAAGTTGTCTAGGCATGAAAGGTGTTTGATACTTCTAAGCCTTCTAAGGGGAAATGGATAAATACTTGAGGGAAAAATAAATATTTTTATTATTGAGTTCGTCTGAATTTTCAATTCAGTGCCTACGTATCCCAGAGGGAATCAGAACTCTGTAGTTCTTATTGAAAATATTCCGTTTATTTTGAGTTTTTTATGGACGATGTTAGGCAGCACACCCTTTTTGAAAAGTTTTAAACTGAAAAGCGCGAAGGAAAAAAGATTTGGGATTTGTTAAGTGTTTTTTAGAGTTTGAAAAGAGGTTAGAGATATAGTTAAAGTATTTTTGGATTTTTGAGAAAATAGATTTTAGTTTTAAGATGAAAGAGAACTATCCTAATTCTAAAGACCTAAGATTAATTTGGAAGGGAAAGCTATCCTAGAAAGTTATTATGCAAGAAGATTAAAACCTAAAGCCTATATTGATTTAATTCATTGAAGATAAGGTTGAATCAAGAACTTAAGGGAACATAGAAAATCATATAGGTAGGCAATCATTCATATGCAATAAGTATCACGAGCTATCATTAGGCGATGTATTAAAATCAGGGTAAGGATCAATAGAGAAATTCACAAGATTCTATCGCGAAAACCTCAAACAAATATCAGGTAAATTAACTAAAATCCTGATTGATCCTAAATAAAGACTAACACATGCAACTCAATATTAATTCAAGAAATTGCTCACAAATTTAGATATGGAATTAATTAGAAGTTTAGGTCCAGAATCAGTTCTCATTTAAATCAATCATGAGTTTAATTAATCACATAATTTAATTAAAAATTAATTATAAACTATCAATTAAGGTTAATCACACACAAAAAAAAATAATATAAAAAATAAGGGAAAAAAAATCTAAAGAAAAAAACTAAAGAATAGTAACATTGGATTGGGGTGTTAAGTGAATTGTTAGTGTTTAAAAGAAAAAAAACAAATAAATAAACACGGGCCACAAGAATCTTAAGCCCAACCAATCTTACATCACAACATTGTATTCTCCAAACAAAAGGAAAAAACAAAAACATCAGCAACACGTTCTCAACCTTTCTCTCTTTCGCACGACTTTTCTTTTCTCGCAAAACACGTTTTCCTCTCAACTCCATCTCTCTCTTACCTATGATGCGCCACCCTCTCCATCTGTCCTTAAGCAACGCCGGCGATGAGAAAAGCCCGTTGCGCCATGGCTTGCTGCCGGCGGTGGAGGGATGAAGCATTCCACTTCAATTTCTTTCGGTTCGCTCGCCTCTATTAGTTTCGAATTCAATGCTACTTTGCAACAAAACCAGTATTATCATAATTCAAGCAATGCGAGGTGGAGAGAATACAAAGATTTACCTAAGAACCGATTAGAGGTATGATTCGAAATTTTCGTCTTTTGACGTTTTTGCTTTTACGTATTGTCGTGTTCTGTGTGTTGTTCTGCTTCAATTCGGGCACTGTTGTTGTGGATGGAATGCGTGTGTGTAAGGTGCTACTTGTATCCGCTGCTCGTGTGTCGTGTATGCCGTATGCGTGTGTATCCTTTGTGTGATGCTATTTTCACTGATCTTCCCCCCATAGCTATTATAGCTTTTGGCATCTGCTTCATCTTGCCTTTCATGCTGTTCACATCTTTTCTCGGCTCAACTTGATTCATGATTTTTATCCAAACTATGCCACTTCATAACACATTTATTACAAACTACTAACAAGAAAATCCCAACTCTTTCTCTTAAAATCAAAGGAACTTGAATGATGATCCAACTTCATGAATAAGAACAAAGTCCTGCTTGACCTTTGCTACCCGCACAACCAAAGATTTAGATGATGATGATGAACTCGGTACACAAACTATGCTTTGAGAAGTCTTTTGAAAATAGGGATGCAACTCGCGATGCAACCCACCACGAAAACCCTAACCAGTTCTCAAATGATCATGCTCAACACCAATGGACAGAAAACCCTAATTCTTTGGGGTAAACCCTGAAGTCTTTGAAAAACTTTAAGGAAAATGACCTTTGATCCTTGATAAGAAAGATGCTCAAACTTTAGCTCCACAATTCAGGAAAGAACCAGTTGAAACAAAACAGAAAATTCAAACCCGTGGAAAGCCTTAGGACCCTGTGAATCAGAATCCATTAGTCATGTCTTGAAGTATTTGACTGTGAGAACGAATACCATCTCCACTTGAAACTAATGTTCCTACATAAGCTGGTTAGTCATGATAAGCACACACATGAGATCCTATGACCTAATTCTCAGAAGATCATGGCCAGAGGTCAGATTATCTTACATAAAGAAAGCTGAGAAATGTAGGACAAATTTGGGGTATGACAAGTACGCTCAAAGATGGGGGGAATTAGCTTCTCGCGTGCAACCTCCACTTTTTGAAAGCAAATTAGTAGACATGTTCATGGTCACCCTACAAGGCCCATACCATAAGAAGATGATTGGATCAGAATCTACCAGATTTCCTGACCTAGTGATAATTAGGTAAAGAATTTAGAATTGCCTGAAGAAAGGTAAGATTCGAAAATCATCCTCCAGTCAACATAATAATAAGAGGTATTCCCATAAACATAATTCGAAGAAAAGTGAGACCAACATTGTCAGAACTGATATGTATTCTCAGACACCTTACATTCCTTATATAGTTGTAGCATCTCCCAATCAGTATCCACAATAGGCAATACCTACGTCTCAAACTCAACAGCTTGGGACACCGCCTCCGCAAAATCAACAACAGTAGAATAGGTATCCTCGAAGGGATTAACAGAGGCCATGGAAGTACTTAGACCCCATACTCACGACGTATACTAAGATACTACCTTATCTAATTCAAAGAGGATTGGTGGAGATTAAACCTATAGCACCTCCACCAACACCTCTTCCCCGAGGTTATGATGACAATGCTAGATGTGGCTTCCATGCTGGTTTACCCGAGCATGCTATTGAAAAGTGTTTGGCCCTTAAATTCAAAGTATAGGATCTGGTTAATCGCAAGGTTATTACCTTCACTCTTGAAAATTCAAACGTGAAAGTAAATCCCTTACCGGGGTACGTTAGTCCAACCATTAATGCCATTGAAGGGTTAAAAGTTGACGTCCTGATCATGAGGGTGGACCAAGTAAAAACCCATATGACCAAGATACGGGAAATATTGATTGGCTATGAGTTGTTCAAAAAGTTACACACTGATTATGAAGTTTGTCTGCTCAATCCCGACAAATGTGAAAAATGAGAAGGTGTCTTCAACAAATGATGGACTAAGGCTTGGTCCAAATCGGATACTCAAGGAGGGTAGAGGATATTTCAGCTGTAGAATCTCAGGGGCACATACCTTTTGAGATCCCTTATCAAAGAAGGGAAGCTCCAACATCGTTCCAAATACCCTTCCAAGCCTTGGAAGTTGCGGCGTTTAGTCGAAAATAAGACGTTTCAAAGCAGGAAATGTAAGTCTCATCATGGGGAAAGGTTTCAAATTTAATCAAGGGTGGAGATACATCGGGCTGGGGAAATTGTTGGAAATACTTGAGAAGAAACATTGACTCAGGCTGGGTTACAAATCGGCTAATGGAGTAGTTCAGAAGACTCATCAGAAGAAGCTCCGTACTCTCCAAGAAACTTTCCACAGTGTTGGGTTTCGAAGTGAAGATCAAGTGGCTGCAATTGAAGAAGATGTGGAGATACCCAACTTGGTTTGTCACTTCTTACTGGATACAACTCTCAATAATTGGAAGGCCATCGAGATTCCTGAGATGATTTCTATTTCAAAGAAATTTACTATTTTCTAAATGAAAATAAGTCATCTTCCCTGCCCAAGGCAAATGGATAAGCTTTGTGGAGCCCCCTTTTTGTTTCAATGACTTATTTTATCAATAAATTGCATTATGTTTTTAATTAAGATCCTTTTTTTTTTATTACAAGTTTTTAAAAAAAAATGGCTATATTCTTTCATAACACTCTCATTCCCAACGCTTCATTCTAAAAAGAAAATAATAAAAGAAAATCTTCCTCATACAGATTAATAAATGAACCTATTGAAAACGACACTGCTATTATCCCTTACAACTTCAAATTCTCGATTAACCAAGCAGAAGAAGGTGATGAGGAGGATTGTGAGCTTCTAGAAGAGTTAGCCAGACTATTGAAGCAAGAGGACAAAGTAATACAACCTCATCATGAACTAGTGGATGTGATCAATTTGGAAACTAAGGAAGATAAGAAAGAGGTCAAGGTTGGTGCTTCCTTAGATGAGGACATAAAGAAAAAATTGATTGAGTTATTACATGAGTACGTAGATGTATTCACTTGGTCATACCAAGATATGCCAGGACTAGACACAAACATTGTAGAACACAAGCTACCACTCAAACCAGAATGCCCTCCAGTCAAGCAAAATTTGAGAAGGACTATACCCGACATGGCTCTCAAAATCAGAAAGAGGTCAGAAATTCGACGCATGATTCTTAGCTGTTGCAAAATATCCAGAATGGGTAGCTAACATTGTACCGGTCCCGAAGAAAGAAGATAAAGTCATAATGTGCATGGATTACTGAGATCTTAATAGAGCAAGTCCTAAAGATGACTTTCCACTATCACACATTGATGTGTTGGTGGACAACACCACTCAGTTTTCGGTCTTCTCATTTATGGATGGGCTCTCCGATTATAATCAGATCAATATGGCTCCCTTAGACATGGATAAAACCATGTTTATCACTCCTTAGGGGGCCTTCTTTTACAAAGTAATGCCTTTTGGATTGAAGAATGCTGGAGGAACATACCAAAGGGAAATGGTGACTCTCTTCCATGATATGATCCACAAAGAAAAAGAGGTCTAAGTCGACGATATGATTGCCAAATCACAAACTGAAGAATATCACATAGTCAACTTACAAAAGCTATTTAATCGTCTGAGGAGGTTCATGCTACGATTGAATCCTGCAAAATGTACTTTTGGAGTCAGATCCAGAAAATTAATGGGATTCATAGTCAGCCAAAGAGGAATCGAAGTCAAACCCGATAAAGTAAAATCCATCCAAGACATGCCAACTCCGAGGACAAAAAAATAGGTTTGAGGATTCCTGAGAGTTTGAACTACATTGCTAGGTTCATATCGCATCTTACGGCCACTTGTGAACCGATATTCATATTACTCAGAAAATATTAAGCCATCGAGTGGAATAAAGTTTGTCAAAAGGCTTTCGATTAGATCAAAGAATATTTACAAGAGCCACCTATCCTGGTACCACCAGTCCTAGGAAGACCACTCATAATGTACCTAACCGTGCTTGATAATTCAATGGGATGCGTGCTGGGGCAACACAATGAAAGAGGAAGAAAAGAACATGCAATCTGTTACTTGAGCAAGAAATTCACCGATTGTGAATCTAGATACTCGCTATTGGAGAAAACATGTTGTGCTCTTGTGTGGGCCGCTCTGCGATTAACACAGTACATGGTATGTTGCACAACCCTGCTAATATCTAGAATGGATCCTATCAAATACATCTTTAAAAAGCCGGCAATAATAGGGAGAATAGCCTGACGGAAGACGCTATTAACCGAGTACGACATCCAGTATGTCACTCAAAAAGCTATCAAGGGAAGTGTGCTAGAAGATCACCATGCTCATCAACCCTCAGAGGATTATCAACCTATGCAATTTGATTTCCTGGACGAGGACGTTATGGTTATAAAAGACTGTGAGACTCCAGGCCCCGACGAAGGACCTGAACTAGGATCATGATGGAAACTCATATTTGACGGTGCCTCGAATGCATAAGGTCATGAAATCGGGGTTGATATAACTTCTCCAACAGGTTTCCATATTCCCTTCACAACTAGGTTATGCTTCACCTATACTAATAACATGGCGGAGTATGAGGCGTGTATCCTAGGAATCGACGAATCTATTAACCTAAGAATTAATATCTTAGAAGTATATGGAGATTCTGCTCTCGTCATCAATCAAATCAAAGAAGAATGAGGGACACATAACCCTAAGCTAATTCGGTATCGAGACCACATCTGGAAGATGATCACCTACTTTGATGAGATCACGTTCCACTATATCCCTCGGGAAAAGAATCAGTTAGCAGACGCCTTGGTTACTTTAGCATCCATGTTCAAAGTTAAGTGGTACAATGAAGCATCGACTATAAGAATTCACCATTTGGATGAGCCAGTCTATTGCATAATAGTGGAGGTGGAAGCAGATAAAAAACCTTGGTTCCACGACATCAAACAATTCCTCTAGAAACAAGAGTAACCTGTAAATGCCTCAAGTGGAGACAAGAAAATGCTTAGAAGACTGGCCTCCCAAATATTCCTCAATGAGGATGTAAACGGACACCGTTTCATTCTAGTTACCATCAATTAATTCACCAAATGGGTAGAAGTTGCTTCCTACGCCAATGTGACAAGACATCGCACGGTTCATCAAGAAAGAGATAATTTGTCGCTACGAGGTTCCCAATAAGATAATCACAAATAATGGGCTGAATCTAAACAATAAAGTGATGGACGAGTTATGCGAGAGTTTCAAAAGTGAACACCATAACTCGTTATCCTATCGACCAAAGATGAACGGCGCCGTAGAATAAGCCAACAAGAATATCAAAAAGATCATCTAGAAGATGGTGAAAACCTATAAAGATTGGCACGTGATGCTCTCTTTCGCACTACATGGATATAGAACTTCAGTTCAGACGTCGGCAGGTGCAACTCCTTTCTCTTCGGTATATGGTACAGAGGAAGTACCCCCCATCGAAGTCGAGATCCCTTCATTAAGAGTCTTGATGGAGACCAAACTGGATGAGGTGGAATGGATACAAATAAGATTCGATCAATTGAACCTCATAGAAGAGAAACGCGTGACTGCAGTATGTCATGGGAAATTATATCAGCAGAGGCTCGAGAAAGCGTTCGACAAGAAATTTTGTCATCGTCTATTTGAAGAAGGAGACTTAGTGCTAAGAAATATATTACCCATCCATTAAGATCCCCACGACAAATGGACCCTAAATTACGAAGGGCCATATGTCGTAAAGAGGACCTTCTCTGGCGGAGCCCTAATTCCGGCAACCATGCATGGAGCAGAGTTACCACGATTAGTGAACTCCGACGCAATCAAAAAATATTATGCCTAGAAAAAGAAGATAAAAAAGTCCGCTAAGTCAAAAACCTAAAAGGGTGACTGAGGCAAAAATTAAGGCGCCCTGATGGATTGAAAACTCGAAAGAGCAATCCAAGATAAAATTAGGGACTTAAATAAAAAAATAAAACCTGATAAATCAAAAACCCTAAATGGTGGCTTAGTCAAAAGAGGGTATATCATCCCGGTGGACTAAGACTAGAAAAGATCGGTCCAGGAAAAAATTAGGGATATCCAAAAGGCATATGTTTGTGAGCATTTAGGCTATACTACAACAGGAACTCATTCAGAAGCAACGATTAAATCACCATCTTCATAAGCGAAGTACCGTGACCTCGAAGACTTAGGGATAGTAGCATGTGTTGAATTCAATAGGAACATGAATGGAACTATTTTCCATTACCATTTTACATCTTTCTAGCTTTTCGGTAATCTCCCCTTACGGGAATTACTTCTTTATGTACTATCGCCCATTTACGTGCCAAATTTCTCAATAAATAAAGTTGTTTTTTGAATCTAATTTTTTGCTTTTCAATTTTTCCGCTAGATTACAAAGTGTCAATTAGTTGTGAATAATGCATTGAAACATTGGGCATAATAAAAAAAACTTTTGAAAACATCTTTACTTCGATTGTGAAACATTAAAGGGATTATATTATTCCAACATTGCCTCCCAAGCAAGACACAGGGTCCATAAATCAACAATCATAAGTTAACCAGCACAAGACTTTTCAAAAACACATTGCATATTCCCAGATATCAAGAGCATCACGGCCTGTTCCATGAACATATTAAAGTCTCAAAGGTCGGAGGCTCGGAGCGTTACAAAAACATAGGTTCCCACAAAGACATACATTTCATACACATATCATAAAAGAAACGTTGGCCCAAATAATGCTTCATAAAAACATACATCAATTTAAAACATGCACATGAACATGCATACATGACATTGGATTTGTGACCACTCTTAGAGGTCCAATCCCAGCTATACTAGTACAATTCCCAAGTAGGAACGCTTATTGGCCTTCCCCAGTAAGTAATACTCCCAAAAACGTCTTTTCAATAAAGGACTTCCCCAACAAGCTCATTCACTGTGAGTATTTAAAGGAATTTATCCAGTAGTCGGTCATCCTCAACGATTGTTATCAACCAGTGAGCAGGATTTCACCTCTCACATCACCAACTTAGCAACCTATCCTACACACGGGATATATTCCATCAAATACACAAGAGGTTTCATCAAGGTGTTCCATCAAAAGTGATCGGGATATCACTTGAGTCCTACTCGATTCCCATAAAATGATCGGGTGATCATAGGAATCGTATGGAAGTTTCACCCGGAGGGGTAGAAACTGATCAAGGGGTTTCATCAAGGGGTTTCATCAGGGGTTCCATCAAGGGATTTCACCAAATTTTTATCAAGGGGTTTCATCAAGGAGGTTATCAGGAGCTTCGTCAAGGGGTTCCATCAAGAGTGATCGGGGTATCACTAGAGTCCTACCCGATTCCCGTAAAATGATCGGAAGATCATAGAAATCGTAGGCAAGTTTCATCCGGAGGGGTTGAAACCAATCAAAAGGGGTTTCATCAAGGGTTTTATTAGGGGTTTCATCATGAGTTTTTGTTAGGGGTTGCATCAAGGGTTTTATCAAGGGGTTTCATCGAGGGGTTTCATCAAGGAGTTACATTAGTGTTTCACCAAGGGTTTTATCAAACAACGATCGGAGGATCGTCAGAGTCCTACCCGATCCCGGTAAAATGATCGAATGATCATATGAATCGTATGCGGGTTTCACCTAGAGGGGTTGAAGATAATCAAAAAGGTTCAAATAGAGTTCTATTAGGGTTTCATCAATAAGATATCACCAAGGTTCCGTCAAGGGAATCATCAGGGTTCCATCGAAGGTTGGTTTGGATACGAACAAAGTATCAAGGATTATTCAAACCTTGCGCATCCCTAGAATTTACTAACTCTGTGGTCAAAATTAGGGTACCTCTCTATATTTAATCATCTCCTCCCCGAGAAGATGAAGACTCATGTCATCATCATCTCAGTTTGAAGCAGATTAAATATGGGCAGCTCTCATACCCCAAATTTTACCCACCCTTCATATGCTTTCTAGTACCACTTTATTTCGAATAAATAAAATGGCACAATTGCTAGAATAGCAAGTGTAAGGAGTTACAAGGATTTCATTCAATTTTTTGACCTAATTTTCATTTATAAATAGCACATGAGTTTTTCATATTTTTTCATCCATAATTACAAACTTACTAGCCTAAAGTTGTTTCTCTTCACACCGAAGAACAACAAATAAACCCTAAATCTAAGCCTCAGCTCTCCCTGCAATCCAATTTCCAGTAGGTAATCCCTACAACCAAAGAGGAGTAAAAAAAGAAAGAGAAAGAACAGAGAAAATAGAATTCTTCCTCCGATAACTTTCGGCCCTGTAACTTCTTGTCTTATCATCCTTAATATTATTTTGTACTATATGATATAGTTTTCCTATAAAAACTAATGAACTAATTTTTTTAGAAATAATCTTAATTACTTAAATTAGGGAGTACAAAAGTAACTGACCGTATCTACTAACTAACTTTTTTTATTAATAAAACATTATTAATAACCATTTTTACTATTATAATAAAATAATCATTGAATAAATAAAAACTTAATATAGAATGAATTTTTCTATTGGATAATTGGCTGAGGTATAAGTATTATATTTATTTTCTTATTGACTTTTTGATATTAAATTCTCCCAATTATTTGAATAAACGAATTGATTAATTAAATGAATTTTTTAATAAAATATTGAAGTGCCATTTGTTTGCATTATAGTGTTAATCATATATAATTTGGTAAAGTACTGTATGGGAAAACACAATGCCCCATTTATATAAACAACCTGTTTCTAATAAACTTAATATAAACAACCTGTTTCAAAACAATTGTTTCTAATAACCTTAATATAAAAACTAGCAGAGGACCCGCGCGTCCGCACGGGTAACTTCATTCATATCTTAGATCATTTGATAAGGTTTGATTGTTGTTGATATATAATTGATTTTATAAAAATTATTAATAACTACAAATACTTAAAATAAATATGTAGCAAATCATCAACATAATAAATTCAATAAGCTTAATAACTATAAATATTTACAAATATCACTAATAAATATAAATATTTACAAATACTTTGTTGATTAAAATAAAATACAAAAAGTATTGTAGTGATAATGTCCTGTAAAAATAATGAATTTCAGTGATAAAAGTTACAGGAGTTAGTAGCTTGGTGTTTTCACTGCAATCCTACAGATTCTCCAGATCTTCATCACTAACATCTTTTTGAATCATTTTGTCCTCTGCTGTTACATCATCTTGAAGCAACAACTACCTATATTTTTTTTCTTCTGCTCCGCCTATATTTTCTTTTCTCGTGGTTGAACAATAATATAATGAGTTTTTCAAAAAAAAAAATCATGATATTAAACTTTTAGCAATGGTCCAAAAACCATATTAGATCTTTATTAATACAAAAATTACAAAATAATAATAAAGACCATATTGGATACAATAATTTTAGTACATACTTCTACATATAAAATTATAATAGTATACCTGTTGAGAATCACCTATTTGAGATGGTTGAATATGTTTCACCTATTTGAGAATCAAGAGCAAATGGAAATTAATATCTTGTGAGTACAAATCTTAGTATATGATAGTATACGAAAATGCAAATCTTTCATTAATTGAAGGAAAAATTGAAACTTTTATCAACAATGATTGACTTATTTAAATCCAAATATTTTAGCAACTCTAGTGATTTTGTCAACATCAAACAACACTTAAAAAATACGTAATTTCATATTACATTTACTAAATGATAAACCAACAAAAAAAAATAAAAAGAGGCCAGCTACTTAATTAACATATATTGAAAGGGTTAAAAAGTCACTCTAAATTCAATCTCAAGACAATATAAAGCCTACCATATGGATATCTTTGAAAATAAAAGAAAGGAATGGATAGGATCTATCAAAATGACGAGTAGTAACTATGTCGATGTCATAACAACTTTTTCGCATTTTGAAACAACTGTATGTAAACAAACAGAAAACTATTTAGTATTAGTCAGTCTAATATATATATATATATATATATATATATATATATATGTGTGTGTGTGTGTGAGAGAGAGAGATATAATATAATGCTTAATTTGGCCAATAATAAAAATATCTTTAGATGAATTGTGCCAAATTTGACAGAGTCAATAGTCAATATAATATACTAACATTTAACATTAACAAATAAAGACGCGGAAACTTTAAAGGCAATAGAAATATCCTTAGTAGGAGAAAAATCAAGGTTGTGTGTGAAATCTGCCCTGAGATCATGATAGTCCAATGGTAATACAAGACTAAAATTGCAATAAATCTAAAACTATATCAACAATGAAGTTCACTACAAGCATTAGCATGTCTTCTGGTATCATAAAACCCTAAAACGAATACTTTCTGTAACTGCATATAGGCATCCTTAATACTCTGACTACAAATTCCTTCAAATAAAAGGGATAAACAAGTACCCTAAATGCTCATAAAAACCTAACTTTGAGACCTGTGTTATTCAAATTATGACACAGGAAAGCTTCAGTCTGCCTGAGAGCCACTGCTAGTTGCAGAAGATTTCTTGCCATCGTACTTCTGCATTAAGTTAAAACAAATAGGCTTTACCTTTCATGCAATTGATACATACCAAACAAACCTTGCTTCTGTTGGATTTTTATGAACAAACATCTAATAGGTCACATGGCAAATGATTAAAGACAGTCTAAGCTTAAAAAGTAAACACATGTTTTCCCAAGCTGAATGGAATATATATGTATTTTATCATGTGTACAATTTGGCGCCTCATTGTAAGGACAAACAGAACATGAAAAAAGAAAAATCACATTACAACATAACCAAAGCATCTAACAATAAACCATGAAAATCACAGAACAATATATTTTATCATAACAATATTCATACTCTTATTAATGTTATTTTTGACATGTACTCAGATTAAAAGTAATGCTACCATGCAATTTTGGCTAATACTCTTATATCTTTTGTCAAATCATATTCATTGGTGAAAACCATTAAGTAAGTTAGATGAATATTTACTATTACTATTGTGGTATGCAATAATTGTTAAAGGCCGTATCAAAAGGAAACACAAGAGTAGTATAAAAATGAAACTTCTAAGACATCCTTTATAATTTATTCTTAAATTAAAAGCCAAATAAAGTTTCTTCATATAAAATTATACAATTATAGTGACAATAAATTTGAATATGAAAAGTTCATCTCTGTATATGTGCCAATCATAGACAATACAATTTACAAATAATAATCATTTTCAATTAGCTTTAAGATTTAAGGTTACAAAGTTTTGAATACTTGTCAATATTATTATTAATCTTTAAAAAGTACCACTTCATCAAGAGTTGAAGATGACATCTAGTCCTAGTTACATTAACCCCTTAAATAAATAAAAACAAAGTTGATGAAAATTCATATGCTAAAGTAATTTGATTGATTTACAAATGACTGTGAATGCTACTTCTGAATATTTCCTTCTCATATGCCATACTTGACTATGAAGAAAAAACACAAAAACTCACCAGGATATGCAACATAAAGATAGTTATTAAAAAGATTGATCATATGTAAATGAGTTGATCACATTTTTCTATATGTTATTAAAAAGATAGATAAATGATTTCTGAAGAGTAGAAGGAATTGAAAACCTTGATATTTTTGCGATACAGAGCAATATCATTACTAGTGCTATCCTTTGTCAAACTACTTCTAGAAGGAAAAAGTTCCTCTTCACCTGAACTCTCACCAAACATGCTTGCAATCTCAAACAGGTCTTAATGCTTGCAGTAAAATTACTTAAATGCTTCACAAACACAAAATCTGACATCAACACCGTAAGCATATATGGCTTCCGATTTTAACATTATTATTTCTCACTTCAGTTTTGACACAACATATCCGAGTTGTATTTTAGACTGTCAAATAAAGTGTCCATCTTTTATGTGTTTATACAATACAATACACCTTAAAGTTATAAAGGGAACCGAGAGTGACCTGGATCAGTTGATATGACAATAGAACTCTGCGAATCCACCACCCAGTCAATCCACAAGAGATAACCATGACATACTCCAATCTTAACGAATTTAACCTACAACATTTGAAAGAATACCCTCAAGGTATTAAGAAAATATATATCTTGACATGTACGATATATTATGAAACCATTGAACGATGAAACTCACCAAATGATCCTACAAAATTTGATATATTCTAATTCTGTTTGCAATGGCAGCTAAGCAACTACTATTCTATCGATGGGGTGCTCTATTGCAAACCACACTACCATCAACTCTACAAGAGAACCGGAAACATGAACAAAAGCTTTGAAGGTAAAATTGACTTGTAAACAGAAACAAAATTTGTTCTGCGTGAAAATTTTAGAGTTTGCAAAGATTCTTTTGTTTCCTCTCATTCTCATTTGTCACAGCAATTGAACACCCAAAATTCAGAAACCATAAAGACCACTGAGAATGAGGTGGATATTTAGTGACAGTTTGACAGACTTTTTGAATGGTAGAACACAAAAACACAAGAAAAAGCGTTTGGGGGTACAAACGACATATGCATGTGTTGCAAAAAGATAGTATATCCCACTGAGAAGGTATAGCTAATAGAAATTTTCAATTTGCAGTTAGTTAATAATATTTACACTTCCTTGTTTTGATTACTAATGCTTAACATGTTGTTATTTATCAAAGCTTACCGTTAACGGGACTCCCTATCACAAGGGCTGCTTCAAATGTACCGATGGAGGTTGTACTATAAGCTCATCAAATTTTGTTACACATGACACAAAGCTCTACTGTAAAAATCATCACATTCAACTTTTCAATGAGAAATAAAATTACAGTTAGCTTGAGACAGGTGACATTTCTGCTCAATGTTTGTGCAAAACGATTGTTGATAGTTTTGAAAAATGGGTGCTATTGATAGTAGTGCATTGATACACAATAAGAGTGCATTGATAGTAGCATGTTATTGTCAACTTATTACGAATGCATGAATTTTTAAGTAGATTAATTACATCAAAATCCCCACACTTTGGAGAGGATATAATCAGGTGTATTACGATCCTTCCTAAGAAAAATTGAGTAAAGGCAAGCAACAAAATGCAGAGTAGCGCACAAAATAAAACACACTATGAATACTTAAGACTTATTAAAGCATGGCATGTATGATGTAGCAAATCAAATTAATGATTACAATAGTAGCTAATGAAATATACCAAAACTGCATGTTCTGCCACGAAAGCATGCCATCTAGTCCAAAATAGAAAGGTTCTGCTATTAACAGGTCAACCTACAGATCAAACATATAAACATCGATATTTAGAAATCATAGCAATTCAAAGAAGGAAAAATAGCCTGAAAATTTAATGATTATGGTACAGGTTGTCAAGTAGACGACCTGTTCCAGCAACAATGATGTCTCTTAAAGCAACATGTATTCTAAAATCCTGCACACAAATTGATAAACATGTTTTAAAGAAAAGAACACAATGATCTGAATTTAATAAAACATTCAACCCCCAAGTCTGCTTTTCACTCTACTTTCACCTATTTCATACAAACCATTAGGAATCACAAGTAATCATTTTCGGTTAGTTTTCAAGTACTGTTAATAGTTGTCATCATTTTAAAACGCAGTGACAAGTTAATAAATCCACACTATCGAGGGACACATTTTGTAGTGCAACTCAACTCAGTAGAGCCAAAACCATCTTTGATGAAACTCAACTCAATTTTGTCCTTACTAAAGTTAAATGTTAAATGTCTTTTATTCATCTCTAAATGAAAGCATACAAATATATTTAAAACTAAAAGTTAAATTTTATTGAAATGACATTAATGTAAATAATGAAAATATCTCACAAGCAAATGGTACACACTATAGAAAGCTTTTGAATTTTTCCTATTGAACCAAACCTGCACTACTAAGCTTCCAAAAAATCTGAAATAGGATGCCACACAGTAGAGCCAAAACCCGCGTGATCGACACAACTGCGATTCGAGAATCATAGTTTCTTTAATAGTGAAATCTCAATATGGGAAAATCAACGGAGATCAAAATTGGTTCATCGAAAGATAAATACAAAGTAAAAATTCTTATAACAAATTCTACACTTTTAACTGACAGTCAACATATTTGTGGAGCCTTGTGCTCAAATACCAAAGTGAGAGTAGTACTTAAATATGTTGAGCAAAATTAACTTTGTCTTGATCCAGCATGAAATATATTATATCCAGTTCAAATCATAGTCAAAAAACTACTTTCCAATCATCCTGTTATTACCACTTCCATAGTATTTCAGATCATATATGAAAACATCAGTAACTGACAGCTAACTAAATTATCAAATATTTATGTCATACATTAACACATATGAAAACTAATAGTTGAATTAACAAACTCCATATTAGTAAATGACATCCTTTAGTAACAAACACTTAGAAAAACACTTCAATCAAGTTTTACTTTCTTTCTTCAAAGTGTTCCCTTTTGTAAGATATGAAGAGTTCACATGTTACTTGATCAACAATATTATGACCATTCTTGTCATGATTTAGTTAATATTGGATGGTTGCTACATTCAACTCTATTACCTCCAATTCTATTGCTACGCGAAATGGTTATGTTGTAAAAGTCATGCTAATTCTCAACTGATGTCAATGGTATTGACATAATACTGATAGGTTCAATCTTTCATTATCATTTACTCTAACATGTTCTACACAAGGTGAAAATTATGATCAAATATTTTAAGAAATAAAAATTGGCACAGTATTGTTGATTCTACACATGTAAATACCATTAGCAATTTGTCAACATTCAACCCAGTTTGCTGACGTGCAGGAGCAACAACTGAATTGGCTTGGTCATTGTTAACAGAACCAACATTCTTAGAATATCCCATTTGTACCTTGACCTGAAAAATAGAGTTAATCAGTTATAGCTTAAATCAGAAATGATATTATCATACCCCAAATTTTACCCTTAGATTCTTTGATCTTTTGTATATTATTCTAGGTCAATCATATTGCATAACTAACCAATTTATCAGCCTTTGCTTTGTTTTGTTTCACTTGTGAATCAGGGTTTGCTTCAAGAGACTTCAATGATCGGTAAATCAGGATTTTGGATAGGTCATCGACCATTTAAACTCTTAAGTTATGGGATCGGAGATTTTCTGTTGAGTTTGATTTCCATTGATTCAAAGGTTGTTTTCTTTCGGTTATTGTACTCAAATTTGAGGCAAGAGGTGTTGGGTTTTCAATTATCATGAGCCGTTCCTATCAGAGGTTTATCAAGGCACGCCATCAGTTTCTCTGAATTACCACAAGGGAGTCATTTGCTTAGGATTTCATCAGTGGCTTGATTGGAAAGATCTTGAATCAGGATTCTGGAGGATTAGGGTTTCTCACCCTTGGTGTTTATGACCAACGAGTGTCGTTCAGTTGAGTCTCTTGAGGCCAGCAGGTTCAATGTGTGTGCAAGTACTGATTGGGTGGTTAGGGTTTTCACTATTGGTATGAGGATTCGTCGAATTGTTGTCCAATCAAGATCATTTCAAGTTGAATTTGAGTTTGTGATGTTGTTCAGAATCTGTGGCTGTCAAGTGTATTTGTGGAGTTTTTTTAACTGTTGTGGAGGCGTGTTACCTTTACCCGTACCCATTCCCGTAATCATTTTCAATCCGATTCATTTTCATTTTTTAATCCAATCCTCCATATCATTTCCAATTTAATCCACTTTCCTAATCCTTTTTCTAAACTAAACCATTATCCATTTTAAATCAATAATATCCATTATTCATTTTATCCATTTTCATTTAACCAATTTCTTCATTTCTCCATATCCATCTCAAATATTCATTTCAAAATCCATTTTTAAAATCTATTCATAATCTATTTTCCATTTCTCATCCATCCAAACTTATCATAAAAAAATCATTCAATAAAATACAAGCCCATTATAAGGCTCATTACCAAGAAGTTGTACAAAGTTTCCAACAAATCATATACACATAAAATTGCCAAAAAGAAAAGACATTACAAAAAAAAAAACAAATGGACATTTTAAAAAATAAACCACATGTCACATGGGCCCATCTAGGTTCATACGACCTGTACATCACTCCAAAAGAAAACTTCCATTTCATGCTAAAACACTCCAAACTTTCTGCAACATGCCAAAACCTGTCCATCCACACACAAACCAAGACAACCTACGCCAAGACAAAACCTGATGTGATTGTCTTCCTGCATCAACCTGCAACCTCCTTTCACAAAATAACAATGATGCAAAATTGCACCACAACACACCATATATGCCAATCGAGCCAAACTCTGCAGCATCACTCCAAAGGCTAAACATTGACCAAGAAAACCAGCTCTGCGCTACTTGAAAATGACTGAACCTACATTACCATATACACAATTAAAACAAAACCTCAATACACACCTGCCACGTGACTTGCATTAAAAAAAGGAGACATCATATTTTCAAAAAATTTTAAAACAAGTTTGATTGTTAAGAAAAAGAACAGAACATAATAAGGGACTTACAACAACAATAGCAGGAAAATGGTACTTGAAAGCGACGACATGGAAAACAAGTTTTGAACGGTTGGTTGTAAAATAAAGAGAGAAAAGCATTCAAGAGGGAGATGAGGTCAGTATTGAAAAGAGAGGAATTCGAGAAAAACCTGAATCGCATCTGAAACACTCTCAATCTTCAATCCCGGCATCAATTTTTTCCAACCTTCATCAATCGTCTTCTTCTTCTCCAAAAACCTTCACTCCCTATGTTGTAGCGAGAATCGGATACCATAACTATTGAGTTAACTAGGCTCACAAATCTTAATTCACCACCGAACTTTGACTTATCCAAAGGAAAGGGTAAAGATCAAAAACCCTAATTGCAATGTAAAAACAATGCAAGAGATCTAAGGTTCGGGGGTTGGTTATACTTAGGGAAGGTGCTAGGATCCTCAGTATCTGTAATACTCTACAGGAACCTCTTGTTTTATTGTGTTATTTGTAATTTTGTTTGCTAAAGGGTAAAAAAAAAGGATAAAGGGAGACCTAAGGTGTTATTTCTAAGTGAAATTCTGGCCTATGCAGACAGCAGATGTCCTAACACGTGTCAAGACATTGTGCTGCATAATCTTTTAAACTCAGAGGCGCAACTGCAGACTGGTACCTTGAATATCAGAACTGCACACTCTCAGATGTCACGACATCTGATCCAACATGTCAGTCAGGAACATATACAACAAGACAATAAAGTGCAGAATGTAAATAACATAGTAATTGTTAACCCAGTTCAGTGCAGTTCACCTACATCTGGGGGATACCAATCCAGGATGAAGATTTCACTAACTGTAGACTGTTACAGAGTTAAACTCCCAGGTTTACAACTTTATCCCTAACATCTACCCCATGAACATCTTTACCAAGGCTAAACTCAATGATTTACAACCCTGATATGAGATACCCCACTCACACCCTAATCACAACCTGTGATATCTCTGTCTTCTGCCAATTCAGAACTATCGCGATTTTTTGACCTTTAAGTTATCTTGGACTTGCTTCAAAGCTTCATCCAAGAACAATACAACAACCATTACCTATAGGTTTCTAGTAGTGTCCCAGTACCTATGCCTTCCACCCTGCATCCCATAATACAGAGTGGAGACTTACAACTCCTAAGAGAGCCAACGACTCTCAAACCCTAAACCCTTATTCAACACAAGAGAACTAGGTTAAAAAGTTATAATCGATACAAAAGTTACAGTTCCTAAAACCTAGGTCTAAGTCTCCTTATATAGTCTTCTATTTGTCTTGGGCTTTCAATCTCTGATCCTATGTTTCCTTGATCTGTTCCTTAATTCTTGCAACTGATTAAAACCTGCTAACTTACCAAGTCAGTCAGGATGTCGAGACATTTCCTTCGACATCTTTTTCTTCTACAGATTCTTCAAGTTTATCATCAGAATGGTTTAGCAAAATTTAGTCAAACAACAAGTGTGTTCAATCTCCCCCTTTTGACAAATTTTGGCTAAAACAAACATTTTCTTCTGCATTCTGCAAACAACAAGGCTCCTTCATCAAGATTTCTTTTTCTTCAGAATTGATTAGAGCTAAGGTCTGAGAAAGTCTCCCCCTTAAGAATTACTTTTTGAGAGCCAGAAGACTCCAGAAAAGAAACATCAGTTATAGGCTTCGTAACACTGAGAGCATAGATTGCATAACTCAGGTCACAAGACACAACCTGCTTCACAACTCAGATCACAAGACACAAGGAAAATGAAGATTGTTAAGATGTTAGAACATCTTAACCAACATTCTTGCAAAACATCTGCAGGAATGTACCCAAACCCAGACAACATCAGAAAACCAAAACCATTCTCCCCCTTTTTAGCCAAAACTTGGCAAAAGTGACCAAGACATCCCCAAACCCAGACACAACATACCCAGATTTTGAAGAACCCCATCTGTCACCAACCCAAAGAGAGAATTGAGACTGAAGATGATCCAGGCAATCCTATTTATAGCTAAACCATTTCCTTGGGAAGTAACGAACCCAGGAAAAAAAACGTTGGCCAATTCAAAGGACCATTAATTGAAGGTAATAACTCCACTAATAGTGCTTTGACCAAGACTGCTTTGACAATTTCTTCTTTCAAGAACGCCGACCAAAGAACCTATTACATGCAAACATGTTTAACAGCAATGTTTTGACATTGTGTCAGACATTGTCTATAAGAGCTTTTCTGATTTTGGTCTATACAGAGATTTCTTCACAAATTCTAATCACAGTTTATAGAGAAAAATAAATTCTCCCAGACTCATCAATGATTCTTAAGCATCCAGTAAGAACCATTTCCAATACACATGTACTGCCAAGTTTCCCACAACTTGCAACAATACAAAATGTCAAGACAACCCCCTTGACATCTCAGTTTGCTTGACGCACAAATACAAACTAGAACTTCAACAATAATGCCAAGCCATCCTCCTTGACATCTCAGTTTGCTTGATGCACAAATGCAAACTGGATCTTCAGCAATAATGTCAAGCCATCCTCCTTGACATCTCAGTTTGCTTGACGCACAAATGCAAATTGGAAATTCATCTCAGATCAAAAGGCCTCTCCCCCTAACTAAGGTAACTGGTGCTCCTCCACTGAACACCCAAGCTAATGACTGGAAAACATAAGACGCATCTTCATGTCTTCAAGAGCGCACCCTCTGTTCAACACACCTGCTGAACGCAACCATTAACTCATTATTGTTCCCTCTGGTAAGAAACAATAATTACTCACACATGATCAAAGTCATGCATCCCATGAGTACGTGTATACCAACCATAACAAAATCTTGGCTTGAGATCAAAGTCCCATTGATCCCCCTCATTCCACAACCATCTTATACACCACACAAACTCCTTTTGAATTCTTATGTATAGATATCCCGTTGCTTGAGGCACAAACCAATTGAATAGAATGCTTCACATTCCTCAAAGAGACGCATAGGGCCCCTTAGTTTGTTATAACGATGTCAGCTATCGTATGCATGCTCCAGAACTTCACAGCTGCTAAACTGATACACTATTAGCATGACTTGCTCCAAGGGCTCCAATGCCGTATGCAAGATTTTCCACTGACCTCACCCAGCCAGCAATAGAGATAAACCCCGCAATCCAAGACATTCATTCCTATCATTCTCCCGTATGATAACCTGGGATACTTCTGATTTATGGTAAATCTCTACTTCTGAACGCATTCAGGAAACAAACTTCCATGCAATCAACACATGATCCACTTCAGTCTTCACAAATACTTACATCCTCCTTCCAAGGGACCCTTCTACTCCATCATTCTCCCGGATGATCATGTATATACTTCTTGGACACGATGCAAGTAACCAGTCCATCACAGAACCTGAAATCCTTCACCAAGGATAACTAACCCAAAGATGTTCTAACGTCAGTTAGGACATCTTCCACACATCACGGACACCACACACCATGGTTCTTGATATGCTCCACTACTGGACTTACTATCAGCATAGCAATCCATACTGAAGATCTTCACACAACATTGACCCACCAGCTTGAACAAAGAAGTCTTCAGGAACCCAGAGAGAAATAAACTCTCATCCACCAAAGAAGGTATGCTTCCATCCTCAACCCAGAACTTCTGCCACAAGCTCCCAGAGAACCAGAACCTTCAACAATTTCAACTAACTACTCTTCTACAAAAGAGCAATCAGTTTCAAGCATCCTGCTTGAACGAACATTGTGAAACCAATCAAATACCACATTTTGATTGACCTCACTCATCCTCAGAACTCCCACAAGATACCCTGATCTACTAATGAAATCAGATCTTCAAGTCACATGAACTACTTGCCCTATAGCAAGGCATCTTGGATCCACCAAGCCTCTTAGTCATGTAACATCTACTCATCCACAGCTCCCGCAAACTGCATGAGATAGACCTTTTTGAAGAATCCATCACTCCCATTCTCTTGTAGATCACCTTATCTTAAGCTGATGTGCCACATCACCAGCTGAGACTTCTAATGTTAAGCTAGATGTCAAAACATTATGACATCTAACTGTTGAATTCAGCTCCTCCTTCTGCCACTTAGAAGAACCTCCTTCCTTTGCAGAAACTGATTTCCATGCTCTCACAGACTTGATTCAACAACCAAGTTTTAAGTAGATAACCTCCATTCTGCTTTGAAACTCCAAAGACTTCAAACCTGCCACATATGAATCTTTAGAAAATAAGTAGTCCAAGACTACCCCATAGCAATACCAAAGAATTGCCTTAGTAGAGCTGTCAAAAGAAAGCCAGAGATAACTGCCACTTATCCTCGACCTTCACAACCAGAGCAAACACTATGCTCCAAAGCACCTGGATCAGAAATAAACTGACCCAAGCTATAACCATCAAGATTATGATGTCTTCATAGTCTTCCATCTCCATCTTTAACAGCATCACCGTCTGGACAAGTCATTCACAATACTTTCCAGGAAATAGATGTTAAGCCAATAATCCCAGGTCAACACCTAGGAGACTTTTGAGCGAATACAGAACCCTTCCCATGATTCTCCAAGCCTCTGATGAAAAGATGTTAGAACATCTGACAGAACATCCTCAATCTTGACTTTCAAGGATAATCAATTAAATACTTGTGGATTCCACAAATAGCAATTGATCTTAAATCCTTGTGCAATTACCCTTATCCAAATCCAGCATATTCTGAATATCTCAAGATATTCCTCATCATGCTGTCTTCTTCAGTTTGTGCAAGTTGTTAAGATATCAAGGTTGCCCCCTTGACTCAAGCTTTTAAGATTCTCTTTGAACGAATCCTAATTGCCTCAACTGTGTGAAATCATTCTTAGGGTTGAAAGTATGAGTTCTTCCTTGCACGTTTTTGTGAATGGCAAAAATAAATCACCTCCACGGTCTTCACTTTGTGTCTCAAGGAAACACCTTCTAGTCAGAAGAGTAACTAGAAGACTCCAGATACACGACATAGATGTCTTTATGAGTGGACTTGAGAGAATTCTCAAGTACCTTTGACAACCTAGTCGTTCAAACATCTATCAAACTCCTAGAGCAAGAACCTGATAAACTTTACACCTCAACACATCTCCTCTTCAACTGACTCCAAGCTGCACCAGGAAACAAGCTTCCAAGTACCAAGTCATCATACTAGATATCTGACCACAACTTCCTTCACTCCATCGCTCCCGACTCTGGAATAAAAGAATGCAGATACCTTTAAGATTATAGAGGGCGACTATTGAGACCTTCCACCAACTGTCTTCAGCAACAACTCCAGAATCCCATAATTCTAGAGCTCTTCCATCAGAAACACATGCACCGGAACCACCAATGTACAGATCCTGCTTGCCCTAATAAGATGTCACAACATCTTATAAGATACACCAACAAGAGAACTAGCGACTTCTCATGTAGTTGTTGTAGAATCTCCTCAGCAACATGAACAACCTATGGGTTGCTCCCTTTGATCCAGAACATCTATCTCATCCATTAATACCCTTGAGTATGTCTGAGTTGATTGATCTGATCTCCAAAACTCCTCCTCGTTTAAATGCTAGAAAGTATCTCCCAAATATCTCATCCAGAACCAGATAGGATGCCTGCTCTGATACCAATTGAAATTCTGGCCTATGCAGACAGCAGATGTCCTAACACATGTCAAGACATTGTGCTGCATAATCTTTTAAACTCAGAGGCGCAACTGCAGACTGATACCTTAAATATCAGAACTCCACACTCTCAGATGTCACAACATCTGATCCAACATGTCAGTCAGAAACACATACAACAAGACAATAAAGTGAAGAATGTAAATAACACAGTAATTGTTAACCCTGTTCGGTGCAATTCACCTACATCTGGGGGATACCAATCCAGGATGAAGATTTCACTAATTGTAGACTGTTACAGAGTTAAACTCCCACGTTTACAACTTTATCCCTAACATTTACCCCATGAACATCTTTACCAAGGCTAAACTCAATGATTTACAACCTTGATATGAGATACCCCACTCACACCCTAATCACAACCTGTGATATCTCTGTCTTCTGCCAATTCAGAACTGTCGCGGTTTCTTGACCTTTAAGTTATCTTGGACTTGCTTCAAAGCTTCGTCCAAGAACAATACAACAACCATTACCTACAGGTTTCTGGTTGTGTCACTGTACCTATGCCTTCCACCCTGCATCCCATAATACAGAGTGGAGACTTACAACTCCTAAGAGAGCCAACGACTCTCAAACCCTAAACCCTTATTCAACACAAGAGAACTAGGTTACAAAGTTATAAGCGATACAAAAGTTACAGTTCCTAAAACCTAGGTCTAAGTCTCCTTATACAATCTTCTATTTGTCTTGGGCTTTTAATCTTTGATCCTGTGTTTCCTTGATCCGTTCCTTAATTCTTGTAACTGATTAAAACCTGCTAACTTACCAAGTCAGTCAGGATGTCGAGACATTTCTTTCAACATCTTTTTCTTCTGCAGATTCTTCAAGTTTATCATCAGAATGTTTTAGCAAAATTTAGTCAAACAACAGGTGCTTTCACTAAGTATGCTCGCCAATACATCGCATCTCGTGCCTACGTATCCTGACGGGAATGGAATCAGAGCATTCGTAGTTCCCCTCAATAAGGGTGAGGAACTCTTGATTGTGGTCAAGGTTCCAAGGGGGAAAGGTAAGTGTTGATAACCATGACATTTACATGGAGTGCGGCGACTCCAATCCTAAGGCTAGGATAAAAGGGAAGTAAATGTCCATGGCAGAACACCTACATAGAGTACGTCGACTCTAATCCTAAGGCTAGGATAAAGGGAAATGAAATGTCCATGGCAGGACACTCACATAAAGTACGACGACTCTAATCCTAAGGCTAGGATGAAACGGGAAGGACCTAAAGTTAGGCTTAGTATGACATTGCAGTCAACAAAAGAGATCCTTTTTCTTTGGAATGTAATAAACAGGTAAATCATAATAGTTCCATAAGTCGCAAGATAATAGGCATCAAAGATCGGGGATTAATCACAACCAAATGCATCAAGAATTAAATTAAAAAATGAACATAAAGAAATAACTAAAAAGAAATCAAGGACTGTCAAGATTAAATTAAGAATTAACTAAAAATAAAATCTAATTAAAGCAAATATTAACAATTAAAAATAACTAATTAATATAAATACTATAAGTGAAAATATACAAAAATAACAAAATTATTGAAAAAATAATTAATAAAGTATTTAATAAAGATAATTAACAAAAATTTTAACAAAGTAACTAACAAGAATATTAACAAGAATTTTTTAACAAAGTATTTAACAAAAACAAAGGCCAAAATAATTAACAAAATTATATAAAAGGAGTATTTAACAAAATAAGTGAAACATGCAGTTCCATTACATATTTATATCTAAATACAAATCAAGGTGTAGTAGAAACTTATTTAAATCAACAAATTTGATATATAAATATAAAAAATAAATCAATATATATCAAAACTATAAAATAAAAAAACTAAAAGTATATATATTATAATTAACTTACTAACCAGATGTATGAATATATTATATATATTAAACTTAGAAAAAGTATATAAATCTATAAGTTGAAGTAATAGCATATATAAATTCACACAAAAATAAAGTAACTAAACTGACATGTATTTATTCAACCGACTTGTATAGATGTGTAAACTCACAAACAATCCATATATATATATATATATATATATATATATATATATATATATATATATATATATATATATATATATATATATATATATATATATATATATATATATATATATATAATGAGTAATATAAGCAAAAAAGGTTATGTATAGCGCCCGTTTGTTTTGGCTTTTTTTTAAAATGATTTTTATAGTGTAACATAATTTTGTGGAAAAAAATTACAAAGAAACTTTTCATAAAAACTTCAAATGAAAATTTGGTTTGAATAGTTATTTTTAAAATGTAATTTTAGATATATCAACATTTTATCGAAAAAAAAATTTGGATATCAAAATTTCAAAAAATCACTTAATTTTGAAACTATTTTAAATAGCTTTTCATAAAAATCATTTTTGAGATACAACTTTTTTCAAAAATTATGATTTCGACTATGTTTTGATCTTCAATAATGTATGTTTATGTTGTATGGTGTCAAAATTAGTCTTACAATTTATAAAAAACGAATATAGAAAAATTTGTAATATTTTGAAAAACGATTTTACAAAATCCATTTTTAAAAATACAAAGAAAAATCTATTTTTTTAAAGCTAAAACCAAAAGGCCCTATAACTAAAAGAAAAAATAAAGGAGTATATATTATATATAAAAACATAAAGATATATTTGTACCAAAAACACATAAGGATATATTGTAAAACTAGAAAACTGAAACAAACTATTATATATAAAATTAGCTAAACTGACGGTGTATAAATTTAAAAAAAAATTGAAATTACATACATTATATAAAGCCTAAAAAACATAAAGTATATATGTATGTGAGGATTAGTGTATGATGAAAATAGTGAGAAATATTTAATGTGTGGAGGTGAGTTTTAGAAATGGTTTGTGATTTTGTGAGGAAGATGTAAGGAATAGCTTTATGGTGAGATGAGTTGTATGGAGAGCTTATTGAGATAAATAGGTGGTATAAGGATAAGTGGTGGTTCTCATGAAGGAGGTTTGAGGTTGAATGAAGGTTTAGCCGGTAGTGGTTAAGTGCACGGTTTGTGAATAGTGGCGTGAGGGTGTTTGTATTATGATCGTTGTGTTGCCCTCCCTACTGCTGTGAGACTCTTATATAGACCTTAAACAAATAAATGCTTTGAAAACATGCTTTGATTTTATTTCCTCTTTCGACCCAACATGTTGTGACATTGCTTTCATTCCTACCCTTTTCGGTTTAACATGCTTGGGACATGTTTTGGGAATTCTTATATTGTCATGAATTTTTTATTGTGTTTTGATTGATATGAATGCTCTAAATAACATATAAAAAACAGATAAATATATATTATAAAAAAAATAAATGTAAAATGATAAAAAAAATAAATCAAATTTAACAAAAATAATCCTTAATTATCTAAATAAATTAAATTAATTATTTGACTAAAGAAATTAAAAATATATGATAAAATTAATTAAGGTTAACAAAAATAAAATCCTAATTAACTAAGCAAATCTAAATTAATTCTAAATTATTTAAAAGATTATTTAACTAACTAAAAAAACGAATAAAAAGTCGGGTATCGAAATTCCCGAAAATGAAAAAAGACTGCACTAAAATTATCAGCGCGGAATAAACCACTCGAAAAATTATAGCGTTTTGTCCGATTTTGAAATTAGTCGGGACCAGTAAAAATGATCAGACCGATCAAAACGTGACCAAAAAGTCATCGAAAAAATAAGACGAGCGCGACAGGTTAAACTACGTGAATAGTATATTCATATCACTGACGTCTGCAGGCTCGATTTTAAAATTCTCCGTCCATCGATTTTTTGCACAGTTGACTTTTATTTGACCGATTCGGCTGTAAATCCAACAAGTTTATTCTGACTGACATTTCGGACACTATGCAAGATGAAGTGCATGCTACGCTATGCAGACGATGCGAAACGAAAAACAGAATCTTAAGGTAAAAAATTAGGGTATGACACCCTCCATTTTCTTGTTTCAATCTCCAAACCATCACCATCTCATAACGATAAAACAACCACTGTGAGGAAAACAACCTTGTCGCGACCTCCGTCGAACCTTTTTCCTCTTCCGCCTCAACCAAAACGCTTCATCCACAACTCGTTCCCAATCGAAAATAGAAAAGGAGGGATTGACGAAGAGGGATAATCGCGATAGAGATTTGGACAGAGGGAGAATCGCGCAAGAGGTTGAGGGACTTGATCTGATGTAGTTGATTGTAGCTTTCAAATTGCCTTTTTTGCTTTTGTTTGATTTGTTTCTTAATTCGTGTTTCCATTCTGTTTTCACTACTTTTGGGTTTAGTTTTTTGTTGATGTTGGTTGCATTACAAAAGTCAAGACCTGATGAGTTATTGTTTCTCAGGTTGTACGTGCTATCTAGGTTTTGTTGGGATTATGTTGGGCTTTTAAGCCCATTTCATTTTTCTTTTATACAACCATTTCTTAGGAGGGTGATGGGCTCTTAATCCCATATAATCCCTATTTACCCCACATATATTCATACACCCTTGGTTCTTGCATACCCTCCCTTCTTTCTTTTAACCTTTCTCCTTTTAATTTGTTTTTTTAGATTATCATGTTAGTTTAGCAATATCCTTTAACTAAGTTTGGTTTTGAATATTTAAAATAGTTTTTTAAATTATATTGATAGTTTTTTATTTCTTAGATTGATTTAATTTATTTGTTTTTTAATTAAATATATAAAAAATTCAAAAACTTTTTTTTATTAGATTAATCTTTAAACTTTAAATTATGTTTAGAATATAAACATTTAAAATTTTATTTTTTTGATCATCTTGATTTTTACTAACTTCTTTGGTTTCTAAAGTGGTAGTTTGTAACTTAGATTCTTTTGGCCTGATCTTACGATTTTGGTTATGTTCTGACCATTTCTTTTGCCCATATTTTGTGCTTATCATTATCATCTTTGCCTTATTCTATTTTTTTGTCTGGTGCTTTCATGATTTGATCCTGTTTCTCTTATTGATTCATCTTAATTGCTTGTGTATATCCCGTTTATTTATTTGCTAGCATTTATTTTCACATATTTCCTTAGGATCTCCTAGCTCGATTTTAATTTTTGATAAAGATCGAAGTAGGGTAGATTTAGATTCTCAATCTTTGCATGACAGCATTAAGTTAGCATTTTCTTTTTAATGGTTCCAAAGGAAAGGATCCTGTCATACCCCAAATTTTGACCACCCAGATTTCCCATCATTGTGCAAATCATTACCACAATATGAATGAATTATCATGCCGCATCAATATCCTCAGATATGTTTGAGCATTCACCATAATCAAGAATTAGGGTTTCAAGCCCTCACAAAGCACTAAGATAAAGGATCAATCAAGAAATGACATGATCTTCAACTTGTCAAGCCTTTTAAACACACATAAAGGATCAAGAGGACTCCCACATCAAGAATCAAGCACAAGGTTGCAACATTCCAAGTGGATCAAGCCTCAAGATCGCCAGTGTCGCCAAATTAGGGTTTTGGTCGACTGAGGCCTCCAGATGAAAATTTCCATCTAGGCATGAGCCTATACTTCAAATCATAACCCAAGATACTCCAAGGGACCTCATGGACCCAATCATCAAATCAATTTAGCCTCAGGGGATGCATTTACCAAAAATCAGGAATTAGGGTTTCCTGACCTAATTCACCCCTAAGTTGACTTTTGGGACAAAGCATGAGCCAAGACCTCAAGACATGATTTGAGGGCCTCCAATATACTACATTGATCCATTTGCAACAATGTATTGACCCAAGAAGCTTGATTCACAAGTTTCAATGTCATCAGGACCACAATTAGGGTTTCGAGGAAAAAGTCAATTGTACCTTTGACTTTTGACCTAGACATGTTCCCAAACCTTGGGACATGATTCAATATACCCTATAACGCCTATGGAATCCATCCATTAGGTTTGATTTAGGTCAAGGACTTGATTTCAAAGAGGATCGCAGAGTTTGGATTTTATCCGATAAAAAGTCAACTGTGCACAAAATCAAGTTTGACTTTTTGGAATTTTTCATAAATATGATTCCCCTAAGTCCAAAATAATGTTAATGTGTGACATTGATCATCATCCATCAAGAAAAATCAATAAAAGTGAGATTTCTTGGAAAAGTGGCAACCTTGAGAAACCAAAATTTTTCTAAGTTATGGAATAAAAGTGGTTTTCGTACCAACTTCCAAGGACCACAACTTGAGATCCAGGCAACCATTTTGGATTGTCCAAAGCTGGATTTGTAGCTCTCATTACATACTTCAAAAGTGGCAACTACATCTCATTCCAATTCTTCATGGATTTTTAGTTATGGAGTGATCAAAAGTGGCTAAAAATATGAAAATGACATTTTTCCAACACTTAGTGAAATTTTTACTAAGTCAGAACCTGCCTTAATTTTTCAAAAATGTAGGGGCATTTTTCACCTTGATCCAAGTCAAACCAGGTGTAGGGGTGAACATCAAAGTTAAAGTATGCCATAAGGGTTTTCCAACAAGTACCAGATCATCTCCAAATTCCATTTGAGCAAGGAGATATAACCCTTGAAACATGGCATCATAAACTGGTTTTTACAAGGCAGAATTTGTGCATTTTGCTCGATTTTTCCAAATTTGACAAATCCAAGCCTTGTCATCCATTTGGACACATCTGAGGTTAAAACAAGAAGGGAATGATCTGATCCCCAAGCCTCCAAAGTCCAAGAATCTACAAGTAGTCATGCCAAACCTAAAAGGGCTAAAAAGTGTCAAGACTCCAATTTTGTTTCCAAGCCTTTAATGAATGCATCAAGGTGGCATGAACTGAGCCTATTCCAACTGAATTCAGTCCAAACTTATCCCTGAACCAAAGCTATAAAGGCCTTTTGTTTAACATTGGCCAAAGGCCTGCTGCAGCCTCCATTCACTATTGATGCCAAAACAAACTTGACACACTATAAATAGAAATCAATTGTGATTAGTTTGAGTGCAACAAAGCACCCAAACTGATGCTTTCCTCAAAATCCCACTCTTTAGGCAAAAATGCCTTCTTTTGCAAGGTATCTCTGAGTTTTTGAGTTAGAGAGCAATTCCATCACAACTCATGATCCAAACACCTCTAATATGTTGTATCTAAGCTGTCCAAACACTAACATGTGACCTGTAACACCAAAATCTCAAAGTCCACTTCCAAAACCTCAAAATTGGACTTGTTTGCATTTTTCAAGCCATGTCTTGATTCAGTCACTTTCAAAACCAGATAAAACCTCAAACACACTCCAAATATCATCCTTGAACTGTCCCAAATGGTTCCCCACATCTGGAACACCATTTGAGAGAGTTGCCATATTGGTCCCTTTTACCCCTTTTGCAAGAAAGAGCTCAAACTTGTTCCTGAAGATTCCAGCTGGTGGTGGTCATTCTAAAAGCTTCTTAGGGATAAATTGAGAGTGTCCAAAGCATCAAATTACTTCTGGCACAAGAAACTTGGCAGATAGCACAAAAAGCTCCCAAAGAGGTAAGCATCACAACTTGAAATCTTTGAATTATGCATTGCTTTGAAGTCCACTGATCATAAACATTTCATACATGTTGTATATGTTGTGTTTGAACCAATTTGCCATGTAATTCTTGCCTATACCATGAGGTAGCATAGGAAATGCAAATATAGGCCTATTTCAAAACCACCATCGGGTTTTAAAATAGGGACCTCATCTGAAAAAATCATGACCACCATTAGATTCCTTGGGAAATTCTAGGCCAGATGCATTTAAATTTTGTCCCAATCCATGGAGAAATGAGAAAGTTAGAGGCTTCACGTAAATGACCCAAAAACTGGCGTTGCCTTGCCTTGCCCAGGCCCAAAACAAGGTATCCCTTATGTATTTATGGGGTGGTTTTGATACACGGATGTATCAACACCCCAGTGGTAGAAGGCACGCATTGTAACTTGGAGGTCTGGGGTTCGAATCCCCCTCGCCCCAGACCCTTTTTTACCACTTTTTCCATTTTTTTAATATTTGTCATATAATTTTAAATGATTTCAAAAATTAATTTCTCTCTCAATTTTAATTATTTTCTATTGGTTCTTTTTGCAAAAAATCACAAAAATGTTAAAATATTTTATTTCATAAAAAAATAAAATATATATTATTTATTTAATATAGTTGATATTTTTGTAAATAAATTCATTTTTATTATTTTTAAACATTTCAAAAATGAATATTCATCTTGAAAATCAAAATCAAATGGGTACTAAATCATCTTGTGATTAAAACCTCATTTTTCAAACCTTAATCAAAAGTCACAAGTAGTTTATTTAGACTTATTTGATATTTTCGTCATTTTTATTCATTTTATTAATAGATTTACTTTTAAAAGAAAATGAAATTAGGGTTTCTTTGGTTCTTGATCTTTATCAAACCTTTTAAAACACTTTCGGCCTCTAATAGTGTGTAAGACCCAACCCTTGTTGTAAATAAACCATTTTTGGGCCTCAGATATTGTATAAGTCCCGACACGATAAAAACTCTCGGTGCGATCGCCATGTTTAAATAAAAATCCTTTGGGCCTCCCCTCGTGTTATAAGTCCCATCTTTATTTTTTTCAAAACACCTTTGGGCCTCTCCTTGAGTTGTAAGACCCGCTCCTTTTGTAAATAAACCTTTTTGGGCCTCAGTCGTTGTATAAGTCCCGATACGATCTTCAAAACAACGGTGCGATCACTGTTAAACCTTGGGCCTCTCCTTGAGTATAAGCCCCAACAATCTTTCCAAAAACAACTTCCCTTTTGATTTAAGTTCAAATATATGTTGTTATCAAAACTTTCTTTAATTTCTCTGAACAACTAACAATACAGCATGGAAGCTTGCTCACCTGTAAGTTTTAACAGCTTTCATTTACTCGCTTTCATATATATATAACTGTATTGTGGGAAGCTGCGCACTGTAAGTCCTTCTTTCATATCCTTTTACATACTTGTCATATATCAATTGTATATATACTAGTATATCTATTTAGAGTTTTCCCCGACAACTAGGTCTAGAACTAGGTAAAGCCCGTTGGTCACTCTTTAAAACTAGATCCCCATAGGATTTCCAGATACAGTCTTGCCTTCTCTTGGGCTTAAACAATATGGAACAAAGAGAAAGGAAGTATTCTCGGTGAACCTTTTCTCAGACTATCACTATTAGAACTTGTCAAAGAAATTCAGTTTCCCCAGAGAGGATTAATTCCCGGTGCAACTTCTCTTGAATTTCTTCAAACCCTAGAACTGTTCATTAAAGAAAAGATTATTCTTGGCGAAACTTTTTTTGAACTCTTCTTAAGTTTGAACCCACAGGCTTCCTAAAAGCATCCCCGCCTCCTCTTGGGCTTTGTACAAGGACCCTCCGGCTTCTTAGAAGTTCTCATGCCTTCTCTTGGGCTTAATACAAGGACTCTAAAGACCTCCTAAAGGTATAAGACATAACTTAGTCATCCTTTGCTAGAGCGTTCTTTCAAGTGTCAAATCTCAGACTAATTTAGGGTTGATTCTCATCCTTTAAAACACCCGCCTCCTCTTAGGCATCATACAAAAGATAAAACTCTTCCACACCAGTAGACTTGGACAGTCTAAATCTCCTCTTGAGTCTCAAAGACATTCTCGAGTTCCCTACAAATATAGGGGAAACCCAAGTCATTCTTGATTAATCTCCAATAGAGTTAAAACCCATGGGTTCTAAAATCCAGTCTCTCTCCTAAAAACCCCCAAGCCAGGGTCAGTTTATCTTCGGTATAACATTATCCCAAATTAGAACCTCAAGGTATTTGGTACCTCAACTTTTCTGGAACCCTCAGCAGGATTTGATTCCCCATTTGGACCTGCCTCAAGATCTTGATAATTCCCAGCAGAAGTTAGCCTCCTATTAGGCTTTGTATAATGATCTTCCCTCAGGATAGCCAGCCTCTTCTTGGGCTTTGTAAAAATGATTCTCCCCTACGGAGCTAACCTTTTCAGACTCTCTTGTTGAGTCAATCACTTTTCAGACTCTCTTGTTGAATCAATCACTTTTCAGACTCTCTTGTTGAGTCAATCATTTTTCAGACTCTCTTGTTGAGTCAATCACTTTTAAGACTCTCTTGTTGGGTCAATCACCTTTCGGGACTCTCTTGTTGAGTCAACCTTTTTAGCCTCAATCTTGGGCTTTGTACAAGACAGATAAAAACCCTCTCTTGTTGAGTCAATCTTTTCCAGCCTCCTCTTAGGCTGGGTACAAAGGATTTCCCCTAGCAGAAGCTAGCCTCCTCTTAGGCTTTGTATAATGATTTCTCCAGCTTGTTTAGCCACATTCCTGGGCTTCATACAAGACATATAAAAGCACTCACTTGTTAAGTCGAACCCTTTTAGCCTCAATCTTGGGCTTTGTAAAAGACATAAATCTTCATAACCTTCTCTTAAGCTTGGGACAAATATCTTTCCCATCGGAGTCAATTCCTCCTAGCCTTCTTTAGGCTTCGAGAAATAATTTCCTAAGCTGAGTCAAAATCTTTTCAGCCTCAATCTTGGGCTTTGTACAAGACAGATAAATACTCTCCCGCAGAGTCAAACTCAGTTCAGCCCCAATCTTGGGCTTTGTACAAGGCACATAAAAATATCCTCATCCCAGTCAGTTAAATTTCCCATTTCAGCCTCAATTTGGGCGTTGTTCAAGACACATACAAACCTCCCCGGCGGAGTCAAAATCCTTTTTTTAAGCCTCAGTCTTGGGCTTTGTACAAGACAGATAGCACATTTTCCCCGGAGAAGTCCAACTTTTAGCCTCCTCTTAGGCTTTGTATAATGACATCCCAAAAGAGCCAAATCTCTTTCAGTCTCCTCTTAGGCTTTGTATAAAGACTTCCCTAGGGGAGTCAATCAACCTCTTATCTTCAACCTTGGGCTTTGATCAAGGCACGCAAAAATCAACAATCCCCTCAGAGGAAGTCCAATCCCTCTTTAGAGATGACAAGTTCTCTCTCAGTCAAACCTTTTAGCTTCAATCTTGGGCTTTGAACAAGACATAAATACTCATTTAGCTTCAATCTTGGGCTTTGAACAAGACACCAAAACATCTCTTTCCTCCCATAGAATATGAGGAACTACGATTGCTCTGATTTCCCCGTTTCATTTAAACGGGAATACGTAGGCATAAGATTGCGAAATCTTAGCGAGCATACTAATCAAAAACTCTAGGTCCAGTACCTTCATACCAATCAAAACTTAGGACCACTACCTTACCAAAAACACCCGAACATCAACAAAAACTCACTCTCTCTCTCATACTTCCCAAGAAACTTTCCCAACCCATTAACGAATAAACACCATCAAGTATAAAGAGAAACCTAAAGCTAACGTCCTGTGGATAACCACATATAGGATGAGTAATTGACAACTCCCCATTGTATAACCTGACCCCGGACCCCCCAATCTCTTTAAAAGCGTTTGTTCAGTTAAACAATTGCGTGCAAGGTTAGTTTTAGATAGCTTCCCTTTCCCTTCCAGCTTCACGGAATAAATAAGAAATCAGAAAGTAGCACCCCCTCCTCATTGTGGGGAGAAACCCAAAAACCAGCGATACGGTGGTCGCGTCAGCGACAAAAATCGCACGCTATAGTAAAATGGCGACTCTGCTGGGGAGTCATTGTATGATCTATTTTACCTTAGTCATCATCGTCCCCATTTTCCAACAGTAAAATGGCGACTCTGCTGGGGAAGTCATTGTCTGTATAGGACTAGGATTAGCTCTTAAGAGGTCTAGGATGTTAGTTCTAACAATGAATATATATCGCTTTTCCTACATGATATCCGTGTTTATTTTTCTGCTAATGGGACTGCGGGTGATGCCGCATCTGGAAAGTTTGAGTGATACCTAAGATAAGTGATGGCATTAGACAGGTAATCTTACAGGGAGTGACTCCCAAATAAGAGACCCTGGTAGACCATCGAATCAGTGGTGATACCCTTTGCAGATTTAATGTCTAAACGTCTTCGGTTGTTGAAAGCAGATTGTTCAATTGTGGTATCCATGAAACTGAGGATTTAGTAGGCTAAGACCATGTTACTATTTTGTAGTGCGAAAGCTATCAGAAATAGTTGTCATGCAATACTACCCTCATTTGAGATTACTGTAAAATACTGTAGCTCGCTCGGATGAACCAGCATGCTGTTGTTATCCCAAAGGGGGTCAATGGTTTTGAGGACAGGTATAAAGAATCACCAGTACAACCTTTGGGGATGGGTAGAGCCATGACTTCATGACACTGAACCTTTGACCCCATGTTTTCTCTATGTTTTTGTGTGCTGAATTCATGCATTTATTTCATTAAAAAACGTTAAACAAAGAAAATAAATCTTCTCTTCTACTATCTCTTTTTCAAATTAAACTAAGACAATGATTGCAAATACCAGAGATATTGCGTTATGGATTTCGGTAGAAGGAAGACTCACAAGTACACCTTCAAGGTTCCAAAACTAGAGGATTTGAGAGGGTTGGAAAGGATGATCACCTACCCTGATGCTTTCAGAGCTAAGTACGGAGGACTGCTGTCTCTGTTAAGGGTCCATGTAATTGAAGGAATTCTATCTACACTGATTCAGTTTTATGATCCGGTCTATCACTGTTTCACATTCCCGGATTATCAGCTAGCACCAACACTAGAGGAATACTCTCACCTGACTGATTTACCCATCACTGACCAAGCTCCCTTTTCCAGACTGGAAGAAATTCCAAAGGATCAATCCATTGCAAGAGCTATGTATTTGGACGAGTCAGAAGTCAGGACTCACATGACCATTAAGGGTGGAATCCAAGGTTTACCATCCAAGTTTTTGATAAAGAAAGCTCTGTACTTTGCTAGTATAGGGAACGTGACTACTTTCGAGAGCGTCTTTGTTCTGCTTACGTATGGGTTATTTCTGTTTCCCAATATTGATGACTTCATTGATATCAATGCCATTAAGATATTTCTAATTAGAAACCCTGTACCGACCTTGCTCACAGATGCTTATCATTCTGCACACTTAAGGAAGTTGTACAGCGGAGGAATGATCACATGCTGTGTACCCCTGCTATACAAATGGTTCACTTCCCATTTACCCAAGTCTGCTACTTTTTGGGATCATAAGAGTACTCTACGTTGGTCACAGAGAATCATGTCTCTTACTAACTCTGACATCGATTGGTACAATCGGATCTATGACGGGATAAGAATCATTGACCGTTGTGGGAACTTCCCTAATGTACCCCTCATAGGAACTAAAGGAGGAATCAATTATCATCCAGTTTTAGTTCGTCGTCAATTCGGATACCCGATGAGACATATCCCGCGTAATGTTCATTTGGAAGGTCTTTTCTTCAAGGAAGGAGAAAGTGACAGGGCACTAAAGACAGAAATAGTGCATGCCTGGAAACATGTTCATAGGAAAGGAAGAGAGTCTCTAGGAAAACCAGACTGTGTCTCCGTGGAACCTTATCTCCATTGGGTACAAACTAAAGCTCTCAAATTGAGGATGCCTTACTCTCGTCAAGAAGTTATTCCAATAAAGGAATATGTCCTTTATTTTATGTGTGATACGGAAAAACTCCAGGTCACCCTCAACAAAGTTCAACAGGAGAAGAAATCTTGGAAGAACAAGTACCGCATTCTCAACGTAGAGTGTAACAAAATACAACAACTGTTAAAAGAAAAGGATGCCCTGGTCAAGATTTTAGAGCAACATGCTGTAGAAAATCAAGAAGACCAAAGGAATTTGCTCGCTCCTTTCACTTGGCAAAGAAATGACAACCCGACAACGATTCAAGAGCCCCGGTCAAAGAAAAGGAAAATACCAGCACCAGCACCTGAGCCCTCCTCGGAAAAGACTCAGGATCCATAAGTTTAGACATTTCCTTTTACAACACTTTGTAAATTACTGTATTTTCATTTCCGCAATCTTTGAATTCAACAAAATGAGGTTTCCCCATTGTATGATATTTGCAATCCAATTGTTGAAGTTTCTTTTGATTAAACAAAAAAAATTAATATAATCATTGCATATCATTCATCATTCTCACATAACACATTCTTCTTCCCTACGAATGTCACGTTTGTGTCTCGATTCTAGAGTCAAATTGTCTCATTCGTACAATACTCGGGCCAATCGACAAAAGAAAATAGATGATCTCGAGGAAGAGAACAGAGAGTTGAGAGAAGAAATCGACACTTTGAAAGAAGATCTGAGGAAACTTCACAATGACATGCAATCTCTGGCTGCAGCCCAAATACAACAACAAACGACTCTGATCTCAGAGATCACATCTACGCCCATAGTGGAAAAGTATGATCCTCGGTATAACATGCCTAAAGATCGTCCCTGGGGTATGCCACTTAACTATATCCTGGAAGGATATATTCCGCCGATCACGGAAGATCCAGAAACTGCAGCAGGAACCGCTGGGCCTAAAGGTTACAAACTTCGGGAAAGCGAAGATGCAAGGGGCATGACAACAACTCCTGAAGGTTACAAACTTCAGGATAAGGAATGACAGATTCCACAGATACCTTCTGGTGGAAACGAAAGTATGTACGACAGAATGAATGAGTTCCAGGAACAGTTCCTGGAGATGCAGAAAGAACTGCATGCCATTCGCGGTCAGGATCTATTCAGAAAGGACGCCGCCGACCTTTGTTTGGTCCCCAATGTGAAAATTCTGCACAAATTCAAGGTGCCCAAATTTGAAAAATACAAGGGTAACTTTTGCCCTCAAAGTCATTTGGTGATGTACGCTAGAAAGATGTCAACTCAGACAGAGAACCAACAGCTACTGATCCACTATTTCCAAGACAATTTAACCGGTACCACACTCAAATGGTACATTGGTTTGAACCGCACTAAGATCATCACTTTCAGGGATCTTGGTGCTGACTTCGTTCAACAATATAAATATAACCTGGACATGACACCGGACAGAGATCAACTCAGAGCCATGTCACAGAAAGACAAGGAAACCTTCAAGGAATATGCTCAAAGATGACGTGAAATTGCCGCCCAGATTTGTCCGCCTCTTGAGGAAAAAGAGATGACAAAAATCTTCTTGTAAACCTTGAGCTCCTTCTACTACAATCGAATGGTCTCCAGTGCGCCCAACGACTTTACTAAAATGGTGGGCATGGGAGTTCGTCTTGAAGAAGCAGTCCGAGAAGGACGTTTGGTCAAAGATGCTAGACCATCAAGCAGTACCAAAAGATACGGTAGTGCTCTCCCTAAGAAAAAGGAGCAAGATGTTGGCAATATCTCTCTCGAAAGCAAAGGCGATGGTACCAACCAGTAGCAGCTGTAACTTCTGGTATCAACCCTACGCCTGTTCCAACGTATCAACCCCAGGTTGCTCAAAGCCAACCGAATCAACAACAATATCAGCAAAGGACACAACAGCCTCTTCAGCAGGCTCGTCTTCATTACAACAACAATTGAACAACGCGACCACCAGGGTTCGACCTTATACCAATGTTGTATGCAGAACTGTTTCCATTACTATTGGTCAAGGGACATGTCCAAACCAGGTCTCCTCTTACAGTACCTGAAAATCCACCTTTTTGGTTCAAAGCGGATCAGACTTTCCCTTACCATCAAGGAGGATCAGGGCATAACATAGAAAACTGTCTCAGTTTAAAATCCGATGTGCAAAAGCTTGTCAGGAGCGAGGTCTTATCCTTTAAGGATACAAATCCAAATGTTCAGACAAACTCGTTTCCTCAACACGAAAAAGCGGCGGTAAATTTGATAAAGGAAGAGTCTAAGCACAACTATCAAATTCACGATGTACTCTTATTGGGGACCAACCTGGTCAAGATGCATTGCAAACAAATCAGATACGGGCATGTACCCTCTCACAACTATCACCAGTGTGATATCTGCTCTAAAAACGATCAAGGATGTTCTGTGATGCAATCAGCTCTACAGGAACAGATGGATCTCAGATGGATCCAAGATCACCGAATTCGTGAAGTCAACATGACTTATACAAATTCCAACATCATTCAAAACCACGACATCCGTGTGATGAATGTCAACTTGGTGGCAATGCACTCAAGGCAAAGCCAACATCATAATCTGCCACGACAAGATTACGATTCATGTCTGGTCTGCTCGGTAAACAATCAGGATGCTCTTTTGTACAAGAGGCCCTTCAGCGTCAGATGGATCTTGGATGGATTCCGGATTACCGCGAGAGAAGTTAGTATCAAGTTAAAATGATTCAAATCTTTGATATTCGTTTGATGAATACCAGCTTGGTGGAATTACACACTACACAAGTCCAACTCGGTTTTCTGACTTTGCATGATTATTAGAACTGTAAAGTGTGTCGTGAGAGTGGTCAAGGATGTGCACTAGTTCAAAGAACACTACAACACTTGTTGAACCACGGGTGGCTTCCGATCTATCTAGATGAAGACACGCAACAAGTTAGTATGACTGATGGGAACCTTACTAGGCATCGGAGTCAGGATGTTCGATCAATGGAAACAGATCTAGTAAGGTTACACTACATACAAAGCGGACGTGGCTGGGTGTCACCACACAACTATGAGCGCTGTAGAGTTTGCTCGAAGAATAACCAAGGATGCTACCTCGTGAGAGTAGCCCTTCAAATTCATTTGGACCACAAGGAGATTCAACCATGGTCAAGCTCTGGTTCAATGTCAGACTATCATCCTAATCAAGGCAAAGATGTTGTCTTAATCCCTAAATGAGAAGTGGCCAAAGATGTATGCGCCATAGTTCCTGTACTCCATGAATCGAGGGTTCCTTTTGAGAGCGGAAAGATTCTCAACCTCGAACCAATTAAGGCTGGCTACGATGGTCAGAAAAATCAGAAGGCTCCTATAGTTATCTATCTGCAGGGACCAGTACCGTACAAATCCGATAAGGCTATTCCTTACAAATACGATGCAACAACAATTGAGAATGGAAAGGAAACTCCCTTACCCTCCCTTAATCTCCAAAATGGATTCGATCAAGTACGTCTTTGAAAAGCCTGCTCTCATGGGAAGAATCGCCCGTTGGCAGATGTTGTTATCAGAATACGACATTGAGTACCATGCTCAGAAATCCGTCAAAGAAAGTATTTTAGCTGATCATTTGGCTCATCAACTGATTGACGATCAAGAATCAGTTGGATTTGACTTCCCAGACGAAGATGTCATTTATCTAAAAATGAAAGATTGCGATGAACCGCTACCCAGTGAGGGGCCAGAACCAGGTTCCCAATGGGAACTTATCTATGATGGAGCTGTTAATCATTAAGGAAACGGAATTGGGGAAATCATCATAACACCTCAGGGTACACACATTCCTTTCACAGCCCGACTGACGTTCAAATGTACAAACAACGAGGCCGAATACGAAGCTTGTATCATGGGTCTTGAAGAAGCAATTGATTTAAGGATTAAGAACTTGGATGTGTATGGAGACTCAGCCCTGGTTATCAATCAGATCAAAGGAGATTGGAACACACACCAATCAGGAATGATTCCTTACAAAGACTACGCGAGAAGGTTGTTACCATTCTTCAACAGAATTGAGTTTCACCATATCCCTCGTGAAGAGAATCACATGGCTGATGCATTAGCCACTCTCTCTTCCATGATTAGTGTAGGTAAATGGAATGACATACCTAAGATTGACATAATGCGCCTTGAGCGGCCCGCTTACATCTTCGCGATTGAAGCAGTCATAGATGACAAACCTTGGTATCAAGACATCAAGTGCTTCCTTCAAAAACAAGAGTACCCACCTGGGGCGTCCAAAAAGGACAGAAAGTCTCTCAGGAGATTGTCAGGAAGTTTCTTCCTGAGAGGTGATGCACTCTATAAGAGAAACTTTGACATAGTCTTGCTTCGATGCATAGACGGACCAGAAGCAAACATGCTGATGAAAGAAATTCACGAAGGATCCTTTGGCGCTCATGCCAAGGGACACACAATGGCGAGAAAAATTCTGAGAGCAGGGTACTACTGGTTGACAATGGAATCCGATTGCTACAAGTACATGAGGAGGTGTCACAAGTGTTAGATATACTCAGATAAAATCCATGTACCACCAACACATCTCAAAGTTCTCTCTTCCCCATGGCCATTTTCCATATGGGGAATCGACATGATTGGCATGATCGAACCCAAATCTTTAATCGAACATCGGTTCATCTTAGTAGCCATTGACTACTTCACCAAGTGGGTCGAAGTAGTGTCATACGCCAATGTAACCCGACAAGTGGTGGTCCGATTCATCAAAAACAATCCCATCTGCCGTTATGGTGTTCCAAGCCAGATCATTACTGATAATGGATCTAACTTGAATAACAAGATGATGAAAGAGTTGTGCGCTGAGTTCAAGATCAAACACCATAACTCATCTCCTTACCGACCTAAGATGAACAGAGCAGTAGAAGCAGCTAACAAGAACATCAAGAAGATTGTTCAGAAGATGGTTGTAACCTATAAAGACTGGCACGAGATGCTACCGTTTGCTCTTCACGGTTATCGAACATCTGTCCGCACTTTAGCAGGGGCAATCCCTTTCTCTCTAGTATATGGCATGGAGGCAGTGCTTCCCATAGAAGTAGAGATCCCATCAATCTGGGTATTGATGGAAGCTAAGCTAACAGAGGCTGAATGGTGTCGAAGTCGACACGACGAACTGAATCTGATCGAAGAAAAGCGAATAACGGCTTTATGCCATGGTCACTTGTATCAGCAAACAATGAAGAAGGCGTTTGACAAAAAGGTCCGACCTCGCGTCTTCAGGAAAGGAGACCCCGTGCTAAAAAAGATACAATCATTCCTCACTGATTCCCGGAGCAAGTGGACTCCGAATTATGATGGCCCCTATGTGTTCAAGAAAGCTTTCTCAGGCGGCGCATTGAGACTCGCAACCATGGATGGAGAGGAATTTGCCTACCCCACAAATGTTGACGTAGTTAAGAAATACTTCACCTAAATAAAAGAAGAAAAAAAATGTCTCGGTGGATTGAAAACCCGAAAGGGCGGTCTAGGCAAAAATTAGAGACATAATAAAAAATTATCCCGATGGATTGGAAATCTCAAAGTACAATCTAGGTAAAAGTTAGGGATTCATGGCAAGTAACTACGTCCGACAAAGGGGCAAATCCCTCAGCAACAATCTTGCCATCCATCAGGAAAACACCAGTCAAGGTCATCTTCGACAGAAGCTCAGGATGTCCAGAATTCAAAGTTGGTAGAAGGATAACGGTCGTTATGTTTGAATGTATCCCTTTTTCCTTAAATTACCATTTTCTAACTTTGTAAATACTCCATGGAATCACGCGTTTGGCTGATTTCCATCCTATCAATAAAATTTGTGCCCTTGTGCTTTTGTTTGCAATTCTTATTTATTTTAGCTTTACAGAACGACATTTTAACATGATTAACGATTCTTGAAATAAAACAAAAATGAATTTACTTGTCAACATTTTTCTGCTTTTAAAATAAAGATGGCAATTATTTTGACTGTTGAATGTCGAAAGAACATCGATCGCTTCTCCAAAGGAGATTAAGCTTCAAAGTGAAGAATCAAAGTACTCATTCTAAGACAGTGCGCCTGAATAAAGGATCAGCTGTGTCAGATGCGAATATTTCGTCCGACATCCTCGGCAGAGTTCTTATCTCTTAAGCCCGACCAACGTTGTTCCCCACAGGAACTATTTCTCCTAAGCAAGGCAGAATTGCTATCTTGAACCGAAGATGCTTCTTCGTCCCCTGCAGTGGCCGAGTATCTAGTCGTGTTCATCCACTAGTCTGTATGTCGTGTCAGTTTTGTCAGCATATACATGCATACATCATGCATTATTGATTTACATTCATATTCATATTGCATCACCATCACTCTAGTTGGTCTTATCCCCTAGTGATAAAAAGTCCTCTCACTCTAGTTGTCAGTTCTTTCCTCGTCAGGGAATGTTTTGTCTGAACCACCTTTCTCCCCAGTTTACTTCTGGGATGGCGACGGTCTTCGACCACTTTGATAACTTGAACCTTTGAAAAGCAAGAAAACTTTTGACTAACGTCACTCTTCGCCATTAGAGATGATATCTCCACTTTCCCGGATTAAGGAAAATAACCAGAGAAAGCCTCTTCATCAAATATTCGGCAATACAACAGTTTTTCTCCGGAAAATTCGCTGGCGAAAAGGTCATCAGCACCTCCAAGTTGGATTGCATCACATGGCATTTCTCCGAGAAGATCTCGAAGAAAAGTATGATGTAATATCCCCAAGCAGGAAACAGCCTCTCAAAACACTCGTTTTCCCCAGTAGAGACAACGAATGGCGTCTCCAATAGAGAAATTTGTACACCTCTACAACTCAGACGAATGGGTTCCCCAACAAGTCTAACATCAAAACTTTTTTCGTCAAATGGCATCTCCCCAGGAAAATTCGGCTAGAAGTTTGAGGAAAAACCGCTACAAATAGCGTCCCTTGTAAAAAAAAAGTTTATTGACAAAAGAAACTGAGACCAGTTCTGTGGCTGAAAACCAAGATTGAGGGGAAGTTTATATCAGAAATTGAGACCAGTTCCATGGCTAAAGACCAGGATCGAGGGGAAGTTTATAGACGAAAGAAACTAAGACCAGCTCCTTGGCTAAAAACCAGGATCGAGGGGAAGTTTATTTTAGAAACTTAGACCAGTTCCATGGCTAAAAACCAGGATCTAGGGGAAGTTTTTACCTTTTCTAAGTATCATTGTTTAGCAAGAGAAGATGGATAAGCAAACAACCATTCATAATCACCATCAAAATTTCAGGTATTCCGATATTTAATCCTCTTGCACCCTGAATGGCTGAATGGCCAAATACCTTCGCCATTCACACCTTCGGGTCCAAGAAGATTAAATAGGGGCATCTGTCATACCCCAAATTTTGACCACCCAGATTTCCCATCATTGTACAAATCTTTACCACAATATGGATGAACTATCATGCCTCATCAATATCCTCAGAGATGTTTGAGCATTCACCATAATCAAGAATTAGGGTTTCAAGCCCTCTCAAAGCACTTAAACAAAGGATCAATCAAGAAATGACATGATCTTCAACTTGTCTAGCGTTTTAAACACACATAAAGTATCAAGAGGACTCCCACATCAAGAATGAAGCACAAGGTTGCAACATTCCAAGTGGATCAAGCCCCAAGATACTCCAAGGGACCTCATGGACCCAATCATCAAGTCAATTTAGCCTCAGGGGATGCATTTACCAAAAATCAGGAATTAGGGTTTCTTGACCTAATTCACCCCAAAGTTGACTTTTGGGACAAAGCATGAGCCAAGACCTCAAGACATGATTTGAGGGCCTCCAATATACTACACTGATCCATTTGGAACAATGGATTGACCCAAGAAGCTTGATTCACAAGTTTCAATGTCATTAGGACCACAGTAAGGGTTTCGAGGAAAAAGTCAATTGTACCTTTGACTTTTGACCTAGACATGTTCCCAAACCTTGGGACATGATTCAATATACCCTATAACACCTATGGAATCCATCCATTAGGTTTGATTTAGGTCAAGAACTTGATTTCATAGAGGATCGCATAGTTTGGATTTTATCCGATAAAAAGTCAACTGTGCACAAAATCAAGTTTGACTTTTTGGAATTTTTCATAAATATGATTCCTCTAAGTCCAAAACAATGTTAATGTGTGACATTGATCATCATCCATCAAGAAAAATCAAGAAAAGTGAGATTTCTTGCAAAAGGGGCAACCTTGAGAAACCAAAATTTTTCTAAGTTATGGAATAAAAGTGATTTTGGTATCAACTTCCAAGGACCATAACTTGAGATCCAAGCAACCATTTTGGATGGTCCAAAGCTGGATTTGTAGCTCTCATTACATACTTCAAAAGTGGCAACTACATCTCATTCCAATTCTTCATGGATTTTTAGTTATGGAGTGATCAAAATGGCTAAAAACATGAAAATGGCATTTTTCCAACACTTAGTGAAATTTTCACTAAGTCAGAATCTGCCTTACTTTTTCCAAAATGTAGGGATATTTTTCACCTTGATCCAAGTCAAACCAGGTCTAGGGGTGAACATGAAAGTTAAAGTATGCCATAAGGGATTTCCAACAAGTACCATATCATTTCCAAATTCCATTTGAGCAAGGAGATACATCCCTTGAAACATGGTATCATGAACTGGTTTTTACAAGGCAGAATTTGTGCATTTTGCTCGATTTGTCCAAATCTGATAAATCCAAGCCTTGTCATTCATTTGGACACATCTGAGGATAAAACAAGAAGGGAATGATCTGATCCCCAAGCCTCCAAAGTCCAAGAATCTACAAGTAGCCATGCCAAACCTAAAAGGGCTAAAAAGTGCCAAGACTCTAATTTTGTTTCCAAGCCTTTAATGAATGCATCAAGGTGGCATGAACTGAGCCTATTCCAACTGAATTCAGTCCAAACTTGTCCCTGAACCAAAGCTACAAAGCCTGTGCCCTAATCTCAAGTCAATGGCTAGAGGAGACTTGAGATTCCTTTGGCTTTACATTGGCCAAAGGCCTTCCGCAGCCTCCATTCTCTATTGATGCCAAAACAAACTTGACACACTACAAATAGACATCAATTGTGATCAGTTTGAGTACATTAAGGCACCCAAACTGATGCTTTCCTCAAAATCCCCCTCTTTAGGCCAAAATGCCTTCTTTTGCAAGGTATCTCTGAGTTTTTGAGTTAGAGAGCAATTCCATCACAGATCATGATCCAAACACCTCTAATATGTTGTATCTAAGCTGTCCAAACACTAAAATGTGACATGTAACACCAAAATCTCAAAGTCCAATACCAAAACCTCAAAATTGGATTTTTTTTGCATTTTTCAAGCAATGTCTTGATTCAGTCACTTTCAAAACTAGATAAAACCTCAAACACACTCCAAATATTATCCTTGAACTGTCCCAAGTGGTTCCCCACATCTGGAACACCATTTGAGAGAGTTGCCATATTGGTCACTTTTGCCCCTTTTGCAAGAAAGAGCTCAAACTTGTTCCTGAAGATTCCAGCTGGTGGTGGTCATTCTAAAAGCTTCTAAGTGATCAATTGAGAGCATCCAAAGCATCAAATTACTTCTGGCACAAGAAACTTGGCAGATAGCACAAAAAGCTCCCAAAGAGGTAAGCATCACAACTTGAACTCTTTGAATTATGCATTGCTTTGAAGTCCACTAATCATAAACATCTCATACATGTTGTATATGTTGTGTTTGAACCAATTTTCCATGTAATTCTTGCCTATTCCAAGAGGTAGCATACAAAATGCAAATATAGACATATTTCAAAACCACCATCGGGTTTTAAAATAGGGACCTCATCTGAAAACACCATGACCACCATTGGATTGCTTTGGAAATTCTAGGCCATATGCATATAAATTTTGTCCCTATCCATGGAGAAATGAGAAAGTTAGAGGCTTCACATAAATGGCCCAAAAACTGGCCTTGCCTTGCCTTGCCCAGGCCTAAAACAAGGCATCTCTTATGTATTTATGGGGTGGTTTTGATACATGGATGTATCACCACCCCAGTGGTAGAAGGAGCGCGCTGTAACTTGGAGGTCTGGGGTTCGAATCACCCTCGCCCCAGACCCTTTTTTTACCACTTTTTCCATTTTTTTAATATTTGTCATATAATTTTAAATGATTTGGAAAATTAATCTCTCTCTCAATTTTAATTATTTTTTATTGGTTCGTTTTGCAAAAAATCACAAAAATGTTAAAATATTTTATTTCATAAAAAAATCTAATTTATATTATTTATTTAATATAGTTGATATTTTTGTAAATAAATTCATTTTTATTGTTTTTAAACATTTCAAAAATGAATATTCATCGAAAAAATCAAAATCAAATGAGTCCTAAATCATCTTGTTATTAAAACCTCATTTTTTAAACCTTAATCAAAAATCACAAGTAGTTTATTTAGACTTATTTGGTATTTTTGTCATTTTTATTCATTTTATTAAAAGGTTTACTTTTAAAAGAAAATGAAATTAGGGTTTCTTTGGTTCTTGATCTTTATCAAACCTTTTAAAACACTTTGGGCCTCTAATAGAGTGTAAGACCCAACCCTTGTTGTACATAAACCATTTTTGGGCCTCAGATATTGTATAAGTCCCGACACGATAAAAAATCTCGGCGCGATCGCCATGTTTAAATAGAAATACTTTGGGCCTCCCCTCGTGTTGTAAGTCCCATCTTTCTTTTTTAAAAAACATGTTTGAGCCTCTCCTTAAGTTGTAAGACCCACCCCTTTTGTAAATAAACCTTTTTGGGCCTCAGTCGTTGTATAAGTCCCGATACGATCTTCAAAACAATGGTGCGATCACTGTTAAACCTTGGGCCTCTCCTTGAGTATAAACCCCAAAAATCTTTCCAAAAACAACTTCCCTTTTGATTTAAGTTCAAATATATGTTGTTATCAAAACTTTCTTTAATTTCTCTGAACAACTAACAATACAGCATGGAAGCTTGCTCACCTATAAGTTTTAACAGCTTTCATTTACTCGCTTTCATATATATATATAACTGTATTGTGGGAAGTTGCGCACTGTAAGTCCTTCTTTCATATCCTTTTACATATTTGTCATATATCAATTGTATATATGCTAGTATATCTATTTAGAGTTTTCCCCGACAACTAGGTCTAGAACTAGGTAAAGCCCGTTGCTTACTCTTTAAAACTAGATCCCCATAGGATTTCCAGATACAGTCTTGCCTTCTCTTGGGCTTAAAAAATATGGAACAAAGAGAAAGGAAGTATTCTTGGTGAACCTTTTCTCAGACTATTACTATTAGAACTTGTCAACGAAATTCAGTTTGCCCAGAGAGGATTAATTCCCGGTGAAACTTCTCTTGAATTTCTTCAAACCCTAGAACTGTTCATTAAAGAAAAGATTATTCTCGGTGAAAATTTTCTTGAACTCTTCTTAAGTTTGGACCAACAGGCTTCCTAAAAGCATCCCCGCCTCCTCTTGGGCTTTGTACAAGGACCCTCCGGCTTCTTAGAAGTTCTCATGCCTTCTCTTGGGCTTAATACAAGGACCCTAAAGACCTCCTAAAGGTATAAGACATAACTTAGTCATCCGTTGCTAGAGCGGTCTTTCCGGTGTTAAATCTCAGACCAATTTAGGGTTGATTCTCATCCCTTAAAACAGCTGCCTCCTCTTAGGCATCATACAAAAGATAAAACTCTTCCACACCAATAGACTTGGACAGTCTAAATCTTCTCTTGAGTCTAAAAGACATTCTCAAGTTCCCTACAAACCTAGGGGAAGCCCCAATCATTCTTGATCAATCTCCAACAGAGTTAAAACCCTTGGGTTTTAAAACCCAGTCTCTCTCCTAAAAATCCCTAAGCCAGGGTCAGTTTATCGTCGGTATAACACTATCCCAAATCAGAATCTCAAGGTATCTGATACCTCAACTTTTCTGGAACCCTCAGCAGGAGTTGATTCCCCATTTGGACCTGCCTCGAGATCTCGATAATTCCCAGTAGAAGTTACCCTCCTCTTAGGCTTTGTATAATGATCTTCCCTCAGGACTACCAGCCTCCTCTTGGGCTTTGTACAAATGATTCTCCCCAGCGGAGCTAACCTTTTCAGACTCTCTTGTTGAGTCAATCACTTTTCAGACTCTCTTGTTAAGTCAATCACATTTCAGACTCTCTTGTTGATTCAATCAGTTTTCAGACTCTCTTGTTGAGTCAATCATTTTTTAGACTCTCTTGTTGAGTCAATCACTTTTAAGACTCTCTTGTTGGGTCAATCACCTTTCAGGACTCCCTTGTTGAGTCAACCTTTTTAGCCTCAATCTTGGGCTTTGTACAAGACAGATAAAAACACTCTCTTGTTGAGTTAATCTTTTCCAGCCTCCTTATAGGCTGGGTACAAAGGATTTCCCCTAGCAGAAGCCAGCCTCCTCTTAGGCTTTGTATAATGATTTCTCCAGCTTGTTCAGCCACAACCCTGGGCTTCATACATGACATATAAAAGCACTCTCTTGTTGAGTCGAACCCTTTTAGCCTTAATCTTGGGCTTTGTACAAGACATAAATATTCATAACCTTCTCTTAAGCTTGGAACAAATATCTTTCCCATCGGAGTCAATTCCTCCTAGCCTTCTTTAGGCTTCGAGAAATAATTTCCTAAGTTGAGTCAAAATCTTTTCAGCCTCAATCTTGGGTTTTATACAAGACAGATAAATACTCCCCCGCAGAGTCAAACTCGGTTCAGCCCCAATCTTGGGCTTTGTACAAGACACATAAAAATATCCTCATCCCAGTCAGTTAAATTTCCCATTTCAGCCTCAATCTCGGGCTTTGTACAAGACACATACAAACCTCCCTGGCGGAGTCAAAATCCCTTTTTTAAGCCTCGATCTTGGGCTTTGTACAAGACAGATAGGACATTTTCCCCAAAAAAGTCAAACTTTTAGCCTCCTCTTAGGCTTTGTGTAATGACATCCCCAAAGAGCCAAATCTCTTTTAGTCTCCTCTTAGGCTTTGTATAAAGACTTCCCTAGGGGAGTCAATCAACCTCTTAGCTTCAACCTTGGGCTTTGATCAAGGCACACAAAAATCAACAATCCCCTCAGAGGAAGTACAATCCCTCTTTAGAGATGACAAGTTCTCTCTCAGTCAAACCTTTTAGCTTCAATCTTGGGCTTTGAACAAGACATAAATACTCATTTGGCTTCAATCTTGGTCTTTGAACAAGACACCAAAACATCTCTTTCCTCCCATAGAAGAGGAGGAACTACGATTGCTCTGATTTCCCTATTTCATTTAAACGAGAATACGTAGGCATAAGATTGCGAAATATTAGCGAGCATACTAATAAAAAACTCTAGGTCCAGTACCTTCATACCAATCAAAAATTAGGTCCAGTACCTTACCAAAAACACCCGAACATCAACAAAAACTCACACTCTCTCTAATACTTCCCTAGAAACTTTCCCAACCCATTAACGGATAAACACCATAAAGTATAAAGCGAAACCTAAAGCTAACGTCCTGTGGATAACCATATATAGGATGGGTAATTGACAACTCCCCATTGTATAACCTGACCCCAGACCCCCCAATCTCTTTAAAAGCGTTTGTTTAGTTAAACAATTGCGTGCAAGGTTAGTTTTAGATAGCTTCCCTTTCCCTTCCAGTTTCACGAGATAAATATGAAATCAGAAAGTAGCACCCCCTCCTTATTGTGGGGGGAAACCCAAAAACCAGCGATAAGGTGGTCCCGTCACCGACAAAATTCGCGCGCTACAGATCCCCCCGTTAACTGCCATGTCATGTTTAGGATAACTTAGCCTAGCTTACTCCTCCCTTTAGCTGTTTATCCTAGCCTTAGGATTAGAGTCGTCGTACTCTAAGTGAGTGTCTTGCTATGGACACTTCCTTTCCCTTTAACCTAGCCTTAGTGTTGCGGTGAGAATCGGATACCAAGCTATTAATTAACTTGAATCGCCCATCTTTGAAATTCAACACTGAGCTTTGATTTATCAAAAGGAAAGGGTCAAGATCGAAGAAAACCCTAATTTTGCTATGTAAACACACAACTAAGTGATCTAAGGTTCGGGGGTTGGTTATACTTAGGGAAGGTGTTAGCATCCTAAGTATCTGTAGTACTTTACAGGAACCTCTTGTTTGTATTTGTGTTATGTTAATGTTTGCTTGCTAAGGGATATGTGCTAGGGCTAGATAAAGACCTATGATAAAGACCAAGGTGCTAAAGGTAAAGACCTAATGGTATAGACTTAAGGGTATACCCACTAAGTATACTCGCCAAGACGTCGCATCTCGTGCCTATGTATCCTAATAAGGATGGAATTAGAGCATTCATAGTTCACCTCAACAAGGGTGAGGAACCATTGACTATGGTCAAAGTCCCAAAGAGAATGAGTATAATACTCATATAGAGTTAAAGAACTCTCTAAGTCTAAGTTGAAAGAGTAAGTCTAAGGAGTTGACTTTGAACAAAGTCAAGAGGGAAGGGAATACTCATTGTGATGAGGATCACATAGAGTTTAAGAACTCTATCCTAATTTCTAAGTTAAAGGGGGTGAATGGCTCTAATAAGGCCAAAGGGAAATGGAACATCATTATGATGATGCTCACATAGAGTTGAAAAACTCTAGGTTAATGCTAAGTTGTGAGGTAATTGGCTCTAATGAGGCCAAGGGATTTATCCTAATAAGGTCAAGGGAAAGGGAATGGATCTAATGAGGCCACAGGGAAGATGATGGCTCTAATAAGGTCAAGAGGTAATGAGCTATCCATGACATTAAAGTCAATAGAGAGACTTTCCTTTGGAAGGAGGGAAACAAAAAAGGGTTAAGGAGAAGAGCTAACAAGCTAGCCTCACTTGAAGGGATAACTTAACAAAGTTGGGAAATAAAGAGATAACAAGTGATATCCACACATGAATTTAATGATGTTACAAATAAGATGACATGAATACAACACATGGATTATGATGGTGAATGTGATAACATTCAAAGTAAGCACTTAAGAAAGTTTACAAGTGTCAAGTTAACACACAAGGGTTATTCATCACTTTGGGCAAGGTAAACACCTAAAAGGGACCATGATACAAGTCTATACATGTTAATCAACTAGGTAATAACCTAACATGGTGCTATGGTTGGACATAAACTTGTACAAAAGGAAAGTATCACCTAAGTTTTGTTTTTGAGTTCCACTTTTAAGAAAGGGGAGTTTAAGTGTACATGGTATGACCTAAGTTGATGGTTTATATACATTAAGATGCTAGAGACAAGGGGAAAAGAGTTATAATTATAGGTAATGACCTAACTAAAACTTCAAGGGGATAACAAAAGTTTACAAGCTTAAACATATAAACATATACACTTAAAATTGTACCTAAATCAAACTACACAAATAGGTGTAAGTTCAAGGGTCTAAACTTGTTAAGATAAAATCATCCAACCCTAAAATATAAGGGGAACAAAAGGATCAAAACCAAAGGAAACAAAATCTCTCCTAATGAACCCTAAAAAACCTTACAATGTACACATGAACAAAAGCCTTGAAAATAAATATTTTTGGGGGAATTTTAATGTCAAAATAAAATAAGCAAAAAAAGTAAGAGAATGCAAAAGGAATGGATTGAAAAACCCTAAAAATGAAGAAGTTATGAATTTTGAAAGTTTGTGAAAGGAAATGAAAAACTAAGTGCCAAAAAATAAGGGAAAGGGTCTTAATGGGGTTTGAACCTACGCCCTTGGCTTCATATCAAAACATTTAACCAGTTGCGCTGGTTGTTGGGTTTGTACAATATATGCTCTTGCTAAAATAAATATGAAAACAACATGAATTCCTCACAAAAATACGCGCGCTGGCAAAAGGGTTGATGGCAAGGATCAAACCCAGGTCATGAGAGTCAGAAGGCAAGGCAAGGCAAAGGTAGCGCCACTGGGGTGGCCAATACATCTGTTCATTAGACTGAACCTAAACAATAATATATGAAACATTTTTCTAAAGACAAAATGGCCATGACGCAATGGTTGAACCTGGTCATGACCTAGAACCTGACCAGTTGCAAAAACACCTCTAACTCCCTCAATAATCCATGAAAATGGAGGTTATAAAACCTAAATTGTGTGATTTTCCACAAGGAATCCAATGGTCCAAATGGTTTTTGCTAAAGATGTCCCTAAGTCAAAACACAATAGGGGTCCCTAAAACAAGTTCATCCTTGCATTTTCTAAGACATAGTCCACTATAGTCTTTTTAAATCATAATAAATGAGTCAAACATGTCAAATACAACATACATAAACTGATCAGGCTCGATGTACATAAAAAATTATCATGTTTCAATGAGTTGTAGTTTGAAGTGAAACTTACCTCTTGTAGCTCAATATGTAGTTTTCAAAATAGAAGTTCCAGCAAGAGACCAATGATTTAGATTGCTTCTACACACCTGCTTGAACCTTTCTGACTGCTTAAAAACCAAGAGAAATGACTGGACTGGTGTATGGCTTCTTCTTGCACAAGTTACCAAAGTGGTCAAAAGGGAACTTGTGGTAAATGGTGTTACAGTTGGTGAATCAGGTTTGGAACATCTTGAGAATGATTTATGGAAGGTTTTTGAAGTGTTAGAGTGATTAGAAATGGAAGAACAAGAACTGGTCTTAAAAAATGCAAAAAGTCAGCCTTTCTTAGGTTTGAGAGTTTACTTTCTAATCTATGGTGTTTTGGATGATTGCGAGGGTTTGAACAGCCCTAACACATGTTTTGTGATGTGTTAGAGTGATTAGTTGAGTGATTTTGTGACTGGAAATGATTTTGGCAAGGTTTATGCAAAGTGTGTTTTCTTGGCACAAATGTGGTTTGGATGCAAGAAGGGTTGAAGAGGTGTTTGCTGAGGTTCTTTCTCTGAGTTTTTGTGTTTAAAAGTGTGAAATGATGTCCTATTTATAGGCACAAGAATGAGAGGGATCAGATTGCAGAATTTCAACTTGGTTAGTTTGGTTTAGTTGAAGCTTAGTTTGGATCCAAGTAGATTTGCAAGGAGTTTGAAGTTCCAATGCTAAGTACCATCTTTCCTAGAGTTGTTAGAAAGTTCAGACACATTGCTTCTGCATAAAGAAAGGATTTGGTGCAGAGGAAACCATTTAGAGGCTCAAGACAAGTTAACCTTTGGTTAAAGGGGCTTTATGTAAATGGAAGTGTTAACTTTGTGCCAAAAATAGAATGATTCATGAGATAAAGCTTCTACTTGTTGGATAATGCTTCCAAACTCGTGAAAACCTCTGAGTAACTGAATATTTTCAAGTAATTACATCTGATTTGCAAAGATTTGCTGCATTGGAATGGTTTTGCTCCAAGTGCATCAAGTGAAAAACATGAAAATCAAGTTTCAACACCCTAACTTCATGGCTTCGAAACTCACAACTCACACATTGGATTGAGGTGTTCTAGTACTTTTTGGAAAGCCCCAATTATGCTCTAAAATGTTCATGTTTACTCCAAGTCTTGAATCCAAAGGGATCATGACGAAAAATGTGGTTGAGGTTGGCTTCAAATTAGGGCAAAAATGTGAAATTTCACTAAGTCTTAAGCTTGACTTAAACTTCCAAGCCTCATAACTTAAAAATTAAGCCTCTTTTGGGGAATTTCCCTCTAATACACTTTAAAGTTCATAATAAGGGCTTCAAATTGAGCTTTGTATCACAAAAAATATATGTGTGGATTGAAAGTTATGACTCTTCAAAGTTCACACAAGGACTAGGTTCTTCCCACACTTAGAAAAATTCAAAACCAAACTTTGCCCTTTTTGCAAGAAACCACTTAAATCTTGATTTCCCATGCTCCAATTAAAAGATCAAACATGTCTTGATGGAATATGGCTTGAATACTTCATCTTGGATCCAAAATACCAAAAGTCAAAGGTTTGGCTTTTCAGATGAAACCTTAATTTCTTCATGAATTCAACTGTGTGATCCTCGATGATCTTGCTTTCTCAAACTTCTCAAAAATCAATAGATGATTTCCAAGGGTGTGTGTGAACATATGGAATCATGTCCCAAGACTTGGGATCATGCCTTGGTCAAGAGTCAAAAACATGGTTGACTTTTCCTGATAAAACCCTAATTTGGGGCCAGATGATCTTGAGGTTCATTGCACTTGTGATTGGAGCCAAGAACACTTGATTTCTTGATGAATAAGGCCTCTTGAATGTATGTAAGCTTAATTGGTTGATGAACCAATCAAGACATTGACTGACCACACCAAGATTCCCTTGTAACTCCTCAGGTCAAAACCCTAATTCCACAACTCCTGATTTTATGGTTTCTCTTTGATTTCTCTTGATCCAATCACATGAGACCATGGAATATGATTTGAAAACCTCATGATTAGCCCTCAAGACCAATGCTTGACCTTTTGGAGTCTCAGTTGACTTTCTTGATCATATGAATTCAAACACCTTTCTTGACCACCTAGTGAACACTTGAGATGGATGTATTGAGCCAAAAAGTGTCTTAGAAAGCCTTGAAAAGCATGAGAGCTTGGCTTGTAGATCTTGCTCTTTCCTTGTGCAAAACCCTAGCTTTAAAATAGAAGAACAAACTAGCAAAATATGATGGTTAGTTGACAATGCATAGATGATTGAACCCTAATGCAAATGCAAGATGTCATAACATCTAAGTGGTAAAATTTGGGGTATAACAGTTGCCCCTATTTAAATAGCTTCACCGGATGACGCGATCGATGATAATCCTCGGGAAATCAAGGTGAAAGGTATTTAAATATAGCAAACCGAAAATTTTGCCCTTAGATGTAATGTTATCCTAAGGACAGTCAGAAGTATCCAGATGTTGACATGCCATGTACTTCTAACATGATGATATGATGATGGTACAGAAATGCAGACAAACAAGGCAAAATGAACAAAGGTCACCAACCCAAAGATAAGACTTACTGGGGAATGACTGAGAAGTCACTGGGGATAAAAAAAATATGGAGAACTCCAAAGACCCTTACTGGAGATGGAATTCAGACAGGTATTTTCCACGGGGGAAAGATCCAGGGAGGTGAACGAAAAGTTCAGATATGACCGGACAACTTCGGGGACAAAAAAAAAAAGAGTAAACGAACTCTTTACTGGGGATGTAACCAGAAAGAAAACACGATCTTCACCGGGGATCAATTTGAAACAAAAGATAGACACCTAACAAAAATATTTCCTGGGGATTTCTTATGCTAAAGAGTTCAAACGGGATCTTCAAGAAAAACCAGGAAAGACAGAGGCCAACACAAACTCTGCATGCGCCAAATGATGATAACCACATGGACTTCAAAGGATATTGGTAAAGACCAATCTTAAGATGCCAATAATGATTGGACTTAGAAAACATGCCAATAATTACTGGACTTAGGACACTGATAATGATTAGACCTTCAACAACTGCCAGTAAACACTGGACGTTTACGGAGATATTGGTAATGACCAAACCTCTGCTGGGGATAAGATTGTAAGATGCCAATAATGATTCGACTTTGAAAAACACGACAGTAATCACTGGACTTTAACAATGGCTGGATAAAACATGCCAGTGAACACTGGACTTACACGATACCGATAATGATCGATATTAAAACAATGCCAGTAATTACTGGACTTGAGACACCAATAATGATTGGATTACAAACATGCTAGTAAACACTGGACTTATGATACCGATAATGATCGATATTAAAACAATGCCAGTAATTACTGGACTTGAGACACTAATAATGATTGGATCTTGAAACAAAGAGACATACAGGTATGACTGACCAATTAAGATTGAGTTTTAAAATGATGCCAGTAATCACCGGACTTAGGAATACCAATAATGATTGGCTTTTAAGGTAATGCCAGTGAATATTGGACTTCGGGTACTGTCATACCCCAAATTTTGACCACTAATATTTCCCATCATTGTGAAAATCATCATCACAATATGGATGGACCATCATACCTCATTAGTCTCCCCAAAGATGGGCGAGCATCCACTACAATCAAACTTAGGGTTTCAAGCCCTCTTAGAGCTTAGACAAAGGATTAATCAAGGAATGACATGATCTTCAACTTGTCTATCTTATCAAACACCATAAAGGATCAAGAGGACTCCCACATCAAGAATCAAGCACAAGGTTGCAACATTCCAAGTGGATCAAGCCTCAAGATCGCTAGTGTCACCAAATTAGGGTTTTGGTCGACTGAGGCCTCCAGATGGAAATTTTCATCTGGGCATGAGCCAATGCTTCAAAGCACAACCCAAGATACTCTAAGGGACCTCATAAACCCAATCATCAAGTGAATTTGACCTCAGGGGATGCATTCACCAAAAATCAAGAATTAGGGTTTCTTGACCTAATTCACCTCTAAGTTGACTTTTGGGACAAAACATGAGCCAAGACCTCAAGACATGATTTGAGGGACCCTAATACACTACATTGATCCATTTGCAACAATGGATTGATCCAAGAAGCTTGATTCACAAGTTTCAAGTTCATCAAAACCACAGTTAGGGTTTCGCGGAAAAACTCAACTGTGTCTTTGACTTTTGACCAGGACATACTCCTAAACCTTGGGACATGATTCAATACACCCTATAACACCTATGGAACATATCCATCAATTTTGATTTAGATCAAGAACTTGATTTCACAAAGGATCGCATAATTTGGAATTCATCTAATAAAAAGCCAACTGTGCCCAAAAGTCAAAGTTTGACTTTTTGATTTTTTGATCAATTATGGTTCCCTAACCCTAAAATGATGTTAATGTGTGATTGGAATCATCATTCATCAAGAAAAATCAAGAAAAGTGGGATAACTTGTAAAAGGGTTACCATAAAAAACTTAGAAATTTTCTAAGTTATGGAACAAAGTGGCTAGGGTACCAACTTCCAAGGATCATAACTTGAGATCCAAGCAACCATTTTGGCTGATCCAAATATGGATTTGTAGCTCTCATGGCATACTTTAAAAGTGTCAAATACACCTCATTCCAATTCTTCATGGATTTTTAGTTATGGAGCGATCAAAATGACAAAAACATGAAAATGCCACTTTTTCCAACACTTAGTGAAATTTTCACTAAGTCAGAATCTGTTTCACTTTTTTCAAAATGTAAGGGCATTTTTCACTTAGATCCAAAAAGTGTCAAGACAAACTATGATCACACATTATGTTGTATCATATGAGAGCTTTCCAAAATGGCCAAGAACTCCATCAAATCCCATTTGAGCTAAGAGTTATGACAATGGCAATATGCCTTGCTACAACTGTCATGGCAAGGCAGATTTGTGCATTCTGCTCGATTTGATCAAATTGTGCAAATGAAAAATAAGTTTATCTGTCTGAACACCTCAGGGGGAGACCAAGGAGGAACAAACACTGATCCACAAGCCTCCCAAGTCTTTGGAACTAAAAGTAGCATGCCAAACCTAGAAATGCCTAAAAAGGGGACAAGACTCCAATTTTGTTTTGGAGCATTCAATGGATGCACCAAGGTGGCATGAACTGAGCCTTTTCCAATTGAATGAGTCAAGGATGATCTCTGAACTAGGGAATCAAATGCCTGTGCTCTAACCTCTAGGCAATGGCTAGAGGAGACTTAAGATTCCAAAGTGATGCAATTGGACAATGAGCTTTTGCAGTTACCATTCACTATTGCTTGCAAAACAAACTTGCTCTACTATAAATAGAGCTCATTTGTGCTCAGTTTAAGTACACCAAAGGCCTACAACACTTGCCTTTCTCAAAATCATCTTCTCACTCTCAAAAATGCCTTTCTTAGCAAGTCACTATCGAATTTTTCAGTAGAGAGCAATTCCACTCAAACCAATTGCTCTAACACATCATAAACATCATATGTGAGCTGATCAAACACGAAACACACAACTGTAACACTGATTTCTCAGAATCACCAGCCAATTGCTCTTGTTTTCAACCAAGTTGCAGTTGAGATGCCATGAAGTGATCCAGCCATTTCCAATCAAGTCCAAGCATTCAAACACACTCCATATGGTGTAGGGAAGCTGTTCAGATCATCATAACTCATATGTAATACCTCCAACTCAAAAATCACATTGCTCTTGCTGTCACGACCTTCAAGTAAACCTCACTACTACGAAAAACCCATTTAACAACGGTTGGAAATGACATATAATGACACGGGCGAAAGCGTTGAATTGTAGATTGTCGTTGTAAGTAAGCTGTTTCTACAACGGGCTGGAAACCATTATTGAAAGGTAGGGCGCGAGCCATATATCACAAAGTTATGATAATAAACCTTTGTGATACATACACTTAGGTTCTGGGTTCGAAACCCATCAATAGCGAAATTATATAAAACATAAATTACTTATGATATCGGTTACAATAGATAACCGTTGTTGTAAGTACCCTAAGTTTATTATATTAAATGTAGATTGCTTGTTTTCCAAACACCTCACTAAATAAATATACATGGATTCAATTTGATGAAGATGTCTATAATCTGCAAATTAAATTGTTCTTGAAAACCAACTTAAACAAACCAATGTTGTTTTCTGATTGCATTCGTCTCATCGTGCATTTCACGCTCTTTTACATATATTGTGGTTTATTGATCTGACTCCTTCGATATATCGCTCTATTCGATTATAGTTAAATTTCCATAAGATCAACAAGACATTGGATAATTTGCCTCATCTTTGATTTAACTATAATGGAAGATGGCGATGCATCTAGGGAGCCAGATCATTATACCATAATCTATATATAAAAGAACGTGAGATAAATGATTAGAGACATGCAATCAGAAAACAACAATGGTTTGTTTAAGTTAGTTTTCAAATACAACTGAATTTGCAGATTATAAGTATCTATGTCAAATTAACTGAATGTATTTTAAGTGAGGGTTTGTGAAACAAACAATCTACTTAGAATATAATAAACTCAAACAACATTCTATACCAGATCCAGATATTATAAACTCATATAATACGCTTGCTACCACCAGCAAACTTTAAGTGAGGGTTAGTTAAACAAACAATGTAAATAGAATATGATAAACTCAAACAACATTCTATACCAGATCTAGAAATTATAAACTGATATAATACGCTTGCTTCCACCAGCATCATCACCGTGTATCATCCCCTTAACCTGAAAGGAAACAAAGCAAACTTCAAAAATGAGCATCCTCAGTTGAAAACAAACCCTAAAACCATAATCCAGTGATGAGTAAAGAGAGGAACAGGAATAACGAACCTTTTAATGAAACTAATCTCGGAACAGGAATCAATTATGATGTTGAACTAGTTTGGGAAGCTATGAAAAAGAAATATAAGGAGGAAGAAGCTTACACAAAAGCTTCATACTTCTTATACTTCTTTTCATTGCTTCTAAAACTAGATAAAGTTTGCTTACACTGTTGTTTCTTTATTTACTAACATCTTGTTCGTGATGCTATGAAAAAAAAAGTATAAGGTGGATGAAGTTTCCATCATAGCTTCATGCTTCTTATACATTTTTCCATAGCAACACAAACATTATGAAGTTTCCAAAGTATGGTCTTTGTTAAGGTAGTGAAAACGAATCTGAAAAAATGAGAACAATCAACAAAAACAACACGCAACAAACGAGATAATGGGAAATATCTAACAATAGATGGAAGAAGAAGAATACCTTAATGTATGATTCATGGCTAATGGTAATAACGAAGAGAAAAAATGGGTTCTAGGGTTTCAATTTGAAGGCAACAGCGTTACTGTCAATTAAGTGAAAGTTATTTTTCTTATATATGGGTAAACTATTTCACAACCGTTAGCAATAACAACCGTATAGATAGGTATTTATTTATTATAAATATATCACTACGGTTAACTAGAATAACCGTAGTGATAACCATTTTATCTGTGAATTTTAAAATAAATAAAAACCTATAGATAGGTATTTATTTATTATAAATACATCACTACAGTTGGCCAGGAGAACCGTAGTGATAACCCTTTTATTTGTGAATTTTAAAATAAATAAAAAAGATAAGGTGCGCCTTAACTTCTCACTTAATGCATCTGCAGTTTAAACATCAACAATGTAATTCACAATGGATCTGCAGTTTAAACATCAACAATGTAATTCAAACCCTAATTCAACTATTACATTTCATAACAAAGTAAACATTAAACATAAAGGAGACAAGAAAACATAACATCTTGATATTCCTAGAAAATATCTCTGATTTCAGTTTGTTCTTCAAATTCTTGTTCTTTTTCTTTAAATCCTCATACATAACCTTCAGATAGCCCACAGCTTCCAACTCTGACTTCATAATGCTCTCATCGTCATTTCCATCTCTTTCTCCCAAGTCTTCATCCCATATGAACAAATTACATGTTTCATCGCTCCTCCAAAATGGACATCTCCAAAAAAGCCTTCCTTTATTTTGTCCCTTCTTGCATTGATACGAAACCATACGACCATCACAACCACAAAAATTTCCAGATCGATATTTTACACTGGAAGAAGATGTAGAAACACCTTTGGATGATTTTGTCTTCAAATGTGACATTGCAACACCTTAAAGTAGAACACTTTCTTGTTGTTGTTGTCTTCTTCCCGACAATGGTGACGGCGTTGGTGTTAGGGTTGTTTCGTCTTGTTTCTTTTTTCAATGGATAAATTGATATATACTTGGTGTTTAAAATACATAACAGTTTGTAACAACGGTTTAAAGAAAAAGCCGTCGTGATATCATTATTATTTTTTAGTTAAATATTAATAAAACTTAAAAAGGGAGCATTTACGTCAAATGGATAAACTATTTGAGGGCGATGAGGTTTGAACCCATGATAGCTAGATTGTATCACCACTGTTTCCAATACAACCTTTATTATACCCTTGAGATTTCTAATTAAAATAATGCGTGCGCATCTAGTACGCACTATAAGAACGGTGTATAAGATGCCGTTGTAAACCTCGCGTTGTTGTTTGGGCATTTTGTAGTAGTGCCTAAACTTGGTCATCTCTTAATCTATGCATATTTCCTCGCACAATACTTTTGCCAAATGTTCATAATCATGCATAGAATGTTTCCCCTCAATTAATTGCTTTGTTTGAATCGTGTATCAAAATTCTCAGCCTTCATGCAAATTTTAGGGTTCTTGAGGTTTTGTCTTGATTTCTTATTCCATGCTTAAAATAAATTAAATTAAAGACCATAGACATGATCGTGAGGTGAAAACGAGCAGATTGATATGTGGATTGTGTGATTTCATCAAGTATTCAGTGAGATTGGATAGAAAATGCAAATCTAAGCAAAACTCCCTTCGCGCGTGTTCTTGGCCCATGTTCTTGGCGCCTTTTTCACAAATTTGAATATTTGAATTTTGTGATTTTATTTAATTGATTCAAAAATTAATTTCTCTATGAGTTTTAATGATTTTGAGTTGATTCTTTTTTAATAATTCACAAAAATGTTAAAATATTTTATTTTACCAAAAATTCCCAAAAATATTATTTATTTCATATACTTGATATTTGTGCAAAGAATTAATCTTTTATTTGTTTTTTACATTTAAAATATTTTTTCCTCCTTGATTTTCCAAATTTAATTGGTTTCCAATCATTTTGTGGATATAAACATGATTTTTGAACCATTGATCCAAGATCACCACTCATTTTTCACATGTTTTCAATACTTTTTATTAATTTTTTAACAAAATTAATTCCTTTTTTAAACAAAACTAGGGTTTTGATTAATTCAACCCTCATCAATCATTTTCAAACACTCATGGGCCTCTAATAGAGTGTAAGACCCAACCCCTCTTGAAAACCAAAATAATTTGGGCCTCAGTGTATTTTATAAGTCCCGATACCGTCAAAAAATTTGGCACGATCGTCGCCTTTTTAATAAAAATATTTGGGCTTCTCTTTGAGCTATAAGACCCATCTTTATTCATTTTCAAAATCTTTGGGCCTCTAATAGAGTGTAAGACCCAATCCCCTTTTAACCAAAATAGTTTTGGGCCTTAGATATTGTATAAGTCCCTCTGCGTTAAAAGAAAAATCTCGGCGCAATCGCCAGTTTAAAAATCAAATCATCTGGGCCTACCCTCGTGTTATAAGCCCCATTTATTTTCTTTAAATTTATTTGGGCCTCTAATAGAGTGTAAGACCCAATCCCTTTGTAAATAATACCTTTTTGGGCCTCACATATTGTATAAGTCCCTTTGTATATTTTCAAACGTTCGGCGCGATCGTCGCCTTTTTAACAAATAACCCTGGGCTTCTCATTGAGTTATAAGTCTCACCTCTTGTACAAAAATAAATCTTTGGGCCTCTAATAAAGTGTAAGACCCATACCCTTGTACATAAAAACTTTTTGGGCCTCGGTCATTGTATAAGTCCCGATACGATCTTTAAGACAACGGTGCAATCATCGTTAAAACTTGGGCCTCTCCTTGAGCTGTAAGCCCCAACAATCTTTTCAAAGCACTTTCTCCTTTGATTTTGAATTCAAATATATGTTGTTATCAAAACTTTCTTTAAATTCTTTGTTGAACAACTAACAAAACATCATGGAAGCTCTACAACGGATAAGTGTTTATCCGCTTTCATATGTATATAACTGTATTGTGGGGCTGTTTCACTGTAAGTCTTCTTTCATATCCTTTTAAATACTTGTCACATATCCACTATGTAATACTAGTACAGTTATTTAGAGTTTTCCCCAGCAACTACGTCCAGAACTAGGTAAAGTCGTTGGTCACTCTTGAATACAAACAAAACTAGATCCCCATAGGATTCCATATACAGTCTTCCCTTCTCTTGGGGTTAAACAATATGGAACAAAGAGAAAGACAGTATTCTCGGTGAACCTTTTCTCATACTTGTAGCACCCCAAAATTTGCCCTACCTTTTTCTGGCTTTTGCTTCGTGTTCATCTGCATTTTTAGGTCATAACTCATAATCATATCATTCCATTGGTTTTCTAAGACATGGGATCAAAGGTTTTTTCTTGTTATAAGTGTTTGCCCTGTTCGGGGCGATTCTGCAAGTCATCTTCTGCAAAGTTCATCAGTGTACATCTAGGTGATTTAGGTTTTATTCATGGTTGAACTTGTGGACTGTTTATCGGTTGAGATTCTTCAGTGGGTCATGCGAGTGGCCAGATTGTTCAGTGGTAGCTGTTGCCATTTTATCAAAGGCTTGTGAATATTTTGTGATTGGTTGAATTCTTTGGGTTATCCATTTTCTATCCATCATGACCATTTTCAACCATTTTAACCAATTTTCTTTCCACATTCAAATTTATTTTAATATCCATTCCTTACCATTTTCAAATCCAATTTTTATCTTCTCTATTATCCTTATTTTTCACTATATTCAAATCCATTTTTTCCATAATCTTTTCTTAAACCATTTTCTACAACAAAATATCCAATTAACGATTTTTCTATTATTTTCTTTTTCCATAATCCATATTAAATCACTTTCTACACATATTCATTTTTATAACCATTAACTCTTCTTTTAATATCCATTTTTACTAATCCATATTTAATTCTTGATCTATAAACCATTTCAAACATAATTAAATTTATATACTTTTTCCACATTTTAGCCACATTTCTTGCCCTCATGTTCTCAAACCAAATTCAATCTTTTTCTAAACAAGTATCAAGTTTTGAATCCACTTTTCTTTGATGAACCAAAATTGCAAACTTCCAGCCACTACCCCCCACACTGTACCACTACGTAGCCTTTCAGTTCCAAATGTGACAATCCTAATAAAGCAAACTATGGCGCCATCCCCTGCATACGTATACCCTGCATAGGAAAAAATGGATTTCACAATACAAAGCAAAACCAATTGCCATTACAGAACTAATTCACACAAAACCACAACTTAAAAACCAATTTCATAGAGAAAATTCAGTGAAAAGAAAAGATACAAGCGCGGGAAGAGTTTTTACACTTTCTAACAGAATCCAAACTCTCATAACAGAAATTCGCATCAAAAGCCATTTATACCCCTCATCATTTCCTCTATAAAATCCTTAGAGCTTCTTCATTATGAAAAAAACGCTCTCAGTCACTGCTTTCCATTTTCCTGAGAATTCTACAAGAGGCTTCGTCGATCTTCATCTTCAGAAAACCAGCCAAGAACTGTTGCAGAATTGAAAGCTTCTACGTCAATTTTCATTATCTGCTAAGCAAACTCTCCATAGCCATCAACAACTCTGCAATAAATCCATTAACAATCCACAACATAAACAAATCAATTCAACGCAATTCAAACAGATTCAAGAGATCGCTCGAGCTTGGCGGTTCGCAGCGAATTCGAAAATGCATTGGGGAGCAATCGGAGAAGAAGAGATGAAACATAAGTAAACCAGTTGAAGCAAAGGTTAAGAGCGCTCTACCTCACCGATTTGAAGACGCACCGGACAGTTCTCTGGTAGGTACGTCAATCGTGTCTCAAACTTTGATGTGCGATTTTGTTCGTGTGTTTATTGTTTCTGATTTGTGATTCGAAGCCTGCGATTTTCATTGCGTTTGTTGTCAATTTCTGGACGTTGTTTTCCCGTCGTGAGAGTTGTAGTTGCGAGAGTGTTGGAGAGCAAGACGGAGAGGAGAGTTTGAGTGTGGCAAGGAGTTATTTCCGACGATTTGATGATGAGGGAGGTCGAGGAAGCGTTGAGCTGATTTTTGCGAAGACGCCGGAGAAAGTGAGTTACGATGATAGTGTGTTGCAGAAGTTGTGCACGAAGGAAGGGTTGCGAATGTGAAGCCACAGAGGTTGAAAGAGAAGAAGGTTGCGTGAGGCGAGCGAGGCGGTGGTTGACGGCATGAAGGTCGTGTAGGTCCATTTTGCGTCGTCGCCGGTGACGAGTCCCATTGCGATGGAGGCTAGGTTTTCCGAATAGGCATTTTGAGTGAGAGGGAGAGAAGAACAGAGGTGGAAGAAGGTTGACGGAAGAAGAAAAGCATGGGAAAACGGCTAAATGGAGAAGACGGTATAGCATGATGAATCGTGAAAGTGGGAGGTAGAGTGAGGTTACGGTGGCGCAAAGAGAAGGAGAAAAGGATGAGTTTGGAAGTTGTTTTGAAGAAGGTTTAGGGTTATTTTCTCTTGACCGTGGCAACATCATGGACCGGGCCTTGGGCCCTTATTTTGTTTTTTTCTCTTTTCTTTTCCGCATTGTTTTTTACTTGTTGGCACCCCGTGGACATGAAAGGTCTATTGGGCCTCAGCCAAAGCCCATTCGCGCAGGATACTGATTACACACCCGAATTTTCTCTATAAATCCCCCTCTGTTTCATGATATAAAACCTTGGGCCCAGCATGTAAAACCCACACGCCCTATTACATTTCCACACACCTGACTTTTATTTTTCACACCCCTGAGATACTAATTGCACACTGCTTATAAAACTTGTTTTTTATTAAATTTTGGTAATTGTAACTATTAGTAAATAATCTTGGTTTAGTTTTGTTTTAGATTTCAGATGTCATCAATTTACACTTAATTCCCATTTTTGATATTAGAATTAATTTCTCTAGGAGTTAATTAGATTAATATTAGAAGTTTTTAATTAGAAATTAATTAGAATTAATTTTAGGATTAGTTTTCTTTAGGTTTAATTTTAGAATTAGATTTTTAGTAATTAACTTGAATAAGCAATAGATTTAGATATTAATCTTAGGATTAATCCTAGTATTAATTTTAGACTAACTTTTACTTAGAATTTAATCTTGCTTAATTAGCATTTTTAATTTTTGTGGATATTCTTGATTGATTTTAAATCTTGATTTTGATATTCATTTTGATTAATATTTGAGCTGTCTCTTTTACTTGTATTTCTCTTTTATGAATATCATGATATAATGCTGTGTGTAGAATTTTCTCACACCCCTTGGGATCCTAGCTCAACTTTAATCTTTGATTAAAGTGAGGTAGGATATGAATTAGGTAGTGCTATCCCTATTTCTCTTTTAGTTTAGGTTTCTCATACCACACTAAACCTTAGGACCATCCAAGTATGATAACATTAGGATTGAGTCTTAGAATCCCCTTAGTTGCTACCTTTTTCGCCTTTGAGTCTCTTCTTCTCATCTTAAAACAAAAGTAAAAAACACTTAATAAAGGTTAACGTGTATTGCGCTTGAGCCTTCTATGTGGGAAGTGGGGAACGAGGGGCTTGCTCTCAGTCTTCTAGGATACCTAGTGTACGTCCTGTTGGGGACGATGCGCGAAGTATTCATTCCTGTATTTAAGACTTTGGTTCAATGCAAGTTACAAATAACTGTAAAAGACACTTCTTGTTTAAAAAACTTCAAACCAATAATAGCGTCTTTCCTTCGGGAATTCTTTTCTCATCTCACTCACTCTCAACGTACGAACGTGCTCCTACTCGTTCTCTTGCAAGATGGTAACGCACTCGGACCAGCGAGCCTGCAACACCTGAGCTAGAACATTAGTCGTTCCCTAAAAAACACAAACAAAGCGTCCCTAGTGAGGGGAACTACGTCGCTCTGATTCTCATGATCCCGATGAGATACGTAGGCAGTGGGGTAGGGTCCATTCGAGCACTTATTTTATTTTCCCTACATTTGTTTCTCTTTCTTTCTCCTTTCCTTTTCCAGTTCTCCAGCTAGCAGTTCCCTTTTCCAGTATCTTTTCTATCACCCTTTGATTGAAGCAGCAAGCGTGGATCCCATCGGGTACGATTGACGCGTGGGGGTGCTAATACCTTCCTCACGCGTAACCGACTCCCGAACCCAGTTCTCTTGGTCGCAAGACCATGCTCTTTCGTTTCCCTTAGGTTTACGCAGTGTTTCCTTTCCCTCTCTTGGGATAAATACACATTGCTGGCGACTCTGTTTCGGTGCCACTTTCGCGTTTGTACTTGGATGAAAATCCCGGGAGCGACAATACTGTCATCTTTAGAAATTGTCAAAGAAACTCTAACTCCCCAGAGATGATCTTTTCTCTGTGAATGGCATCTCTTGAGTATCTTCCAAATTCTCGAACTTTCCTGGAATGATGTCTTCTCTGTGAATTGCATTTCTTGAACTTCTCTAGGTTTGGGGACGCACAGGCTTCCTAAAAGCATCCCCGCCTCCTCTTGGGCGTTGTACAAGGATCCTTCAGCTTCTTAGAAGTTCTCATGCCTTCTCTTGGGGTTAATACAAGGACCCTGACGACCTCTTAAAGGTATAAGACAGAACTTAGTCATCCTTTGCTAGAGCAGTCTTTCCCACATCAAAACTCCGACCATTGTAGGATTGATACTCATCCCTTAATGCTCGCGCCTCCTCTTGGGCATTGTACAAAAGATGAAACTCTAGACTTGCACAGTCTAAAAATCTTGAGTCTCAAAGACATTCTCAAGTTCCTTTTAAACATAGGAAAAAACACCGATCACTCTGGATCAATCTCCAACAGAAATCCAGTCTCTCTCATGAGAGTTCCCCACACTTGGACCCGCTTTAGGATCCTAATAATCCTCAGCAGTAAGTCAGCCATCTCTTAGGCTTTGTACAAATGATTCTCCCCAGCGGAGCTAACCTTTTCAGACTCTCTGGTTGAGTCAACCACTTTTAACCTCCGCCTTGGGCTTTGTACTAGACATATAAAAACACTCTCTTGTTGAGTATAAAAGACTCTCTTGTTAAGTCAATCTCCTTTTAGCCTCAATCTCGGGCTTCGTACGAGACAGCAAAACACTCTCTTGTTGAGTATAAAAGACTCTCTTGTTGAGTTAATCTCCTTTTAGCCTCAATCTCGGGCTTCGTACGAGACAACAAATCACTCATTGAGTATAAAAGACTCTCTTGTTGAGTCAATCAACCTTCAGACTCTCTTGTTGAGTCGATCACCTGTTCAAGACTCTCTTGTTGAGTCAAACCATTTCAGCCTCCATCTTGGGCTTTATATAAGATACATTCTCCCCAACGGAGTCAAAATCCCTTTTAGCCTCAATCTTGGGCTTTGTATAAGACAGAAAGAACATTTTCCCCAGAAAAGTTAAATTTCTAGCCTCCTCTTAGGCTTTGTATAAAGAAATCCCCGGTTGAGTCAATCAACCTTTTAGCATCAAATTTGTGCTTTGCTCACAACATACAAACATCAACAATTCCTCTTCAGAGACGACAAATTCCGTTTTAGTCAAACCCTTTAGCTTCACATCTTGGGCTTTGAACAAGATACAAATCACCTTTAGCTTCATGTCTTGGGCTTTGAACAAGACACCAAAACATATATTTCCTCCCATAGAATAGGAGGAACTACGATCGCTCTGATTTCCTTGCTTCGTTAAACGGGAATACGTAGGCATAAGACTACGAAATCTTAGCGAGCATACTAATCAAAAACTCAAAGTCCAGTACCTCCATACATCAATAAAAAAACATCAAACTTAACACGTTACCAGAAGCCTCGCAAATAGTCCGTAGACTATGTTCTTAAACGAAATAACCTAAGACAGCCCCCCCTTTTGATAGCATCTGTAAACCAACAGTTTTGACTGTTTAACCTCAGTATGCAAGCAGGGTTAATTGGAGACATCTATTTCCCTTAATCAGCTTCACATGATAAAAAATGAATCGAATTGTAGTACCAAAGCGATAGTGATTCGAAACCACAAAAATCGCACTACAGAAAAATGGCGACCACAGTGGGAGCAATGTATCTCTTACAGTCTTACAGTAGGGGAAGACCTTTCTTTCTTACAAGCTTAGGTAGAAAACTTTGAATTCACAAAGTGTCACAGAAATGGCGACTCTACTGGGGAGTCATTGTTTGTTAGGAAATAATACTAGAGGTCTAGGATGTTAGGACAAATATATATACTACTTTTCCTAATTGATATTTGTGTTTACTTTTCTGCTAATGGGAATGCGTGTGATGCCGCATGTGGAAAGATTGAGTATACACCTAAGATAAGTGATGGCACTAGACGTGTAATCTTACGGGGAGTGAATCTCAGATAAGAGGTCCCGGTCGACCAATGAATCAGTGGAGATGCCCTTTGCAGATTCAATGCCTATACGACTTCGGTTGTTGAAAGCAGATTGTTTGATTGGGTTATCCGAGAAGCTGAGGATTTTAGTAGACTGAAACCATTTTGTAGTGCGGAAGCTATCAGAAATAGTTGTCACGCGATACTACCCTCATTTGAGACTACTCTAAGATACTACAGCTCGCTGGCGATCCGCTTGCTGTCGTCATCCCAAGAGGGGTCAGTGATTCTGAGGACAGGTACAAAAAATCACCAGTATAAACCTTTGGGGATGGGTAGAGCCTTGACTTCATGACACCGACCCTTTGACCCCATGTTTTTTCTATGTTTTTGTGTGCTGCATTCATGCATTCATTTCATAAAGAAACTTTAAACAAAGAAAAATCTTCTCTTCTAGTCTCTCTTTTTCAAATTAAACTAAGACAATGATTGCAAATGTCAGATAAGGAGATTGCTAATGGATTTCGGTAGGAGGTAGACTCACAAGTACACCTTTAAGGTTCCAAAACTAGAGGATTTAAGAGGTCCGGCGAGGATGATAACCAACCTTGAGGCTTTCAGAGCTAAGTATGGAGGACTGTTGTCTCTGTTAAGGGTCCATGTAATTGAAGGAATCCTGTCCATACTAATCCAGTTCTACGATTCGGTCTATCACTGTTTCATATTCCCAGATTATCAGCTAACACCAACACTGGAGGAGTACTCTCACCTGACTGATTTACCCATTACTGACCAAGCTCCCTTTTCTGGACTGGAAGAAATTCCAAAGGATCAAACTATTGCAAGAGCAATCTATTTGGACGAGTCAGAAGTCAGGACTCACATGATCATTAAGGGTGGTATCCAGGGTTTGCCATCCCAGTTTTTGATAAAAAAAGGCTCTGTACTTTGCTAGTATAGGGAACGTGGCCGCTTTCGAAAGCATCTTTGTTTTGCTTACCTACGGGTATTTCTGTTTCCCAACATTGATAACTTCGTCGATATCAATGCCATTAAGATTTTTCTAATTGGAAACCCTGTACCAACCCTGCTCGCAGATGCTTATCATTCTGTACACTTAAGGAATTTGTACTGCAGAGGAATGATCACATGTTGTGTACCCCTGCTGTACAAATGGTTCATTTCCCATTTGCCAAAGTCTGCTACATTTTGGGATCAAAAAAGTACTTTACGTTGGTCGCAGAGAATCATGTCTCTTACCAACTCTGACATCGATTGGTACAATCGAATCTATGATGGGATCAGAATCATTGACCATTGTGGAAACTTCCTAAATGTACCCCTCATAGGAACTAAGGGATGAATCAATTATCATCCCGTTTTAGTTCGTGTCAACTCGGATACCCGATGAGGCATGTCCCGCGTAATGCTCATTTGGAAGGTCTTTTTTCAAGGAAGGAGAAAATGACAGAGCACTAAAGACAGAAATAGTGCATGCTTGGAAACACGTTCATAGGAAAGGAAGAGAGTCTCTAGGAAGACCAGACTGTGTCTTAGTGGAACCTTATCTCCCTTGGGTACAAACTAGAGCTCTCAAGCTGAGGATGCCTTACCCTCATCAAGAAGTTCTTCCATTAAGGGACCCTGTCCTTTATTTTATGTCTGATACGGAAAAACTTCAGGTTACTCTCAACAGAGTTCAACAGGAGAAGAAGTCTTGGAAGAACAAGTACCGTATTCTCAATGTGGAGTGTAAGAAAATACAGCAGATGTTAAAAGAAAAAGATTCTCTGATTGAGATTTTAGAGCAATATGTTGTAGAAAATTAGGATGACCAAAGGAATTTGCTCGCCCCTTTCACTCGGCAAAGGAATGACAACCCGACAGTGGCTCAAGAGCCCCGATCAAAGGAAAGGAAAATACCAGAACCAGCACCTGAGCTCTCCTCAGAGAAGACTCAGGGTCCATTAGCTTAGACATTTCCTTTTACAGCACTATGTAAATTACTGTATTTCCACTTCCGCAATCTTTGAATTCAATAAAACAGGGTTTCCCCCACTGTTTGATATTTACAATCCAATTGTCGAAGTTTATTTTGATTAAACAAAATAATATAATTAATATAATCATTGCATATCATTCATCATTCTCACGTAACACATTATTCTTACCTACGAATCTCATGTTTGCGTCTTGATTCTAGAGTCAAATTGTCTCATTCATACAATACTCGGGCCAATCGACGAAAAAAGATGGATGATCTCGAGGAAGAGAATAGAGAGTTGAGGGAAGGGATCGACACTCTGAAAGAGGATCTGAGAAAGCTTCATAACGATATGCAAGCTCTAGCAGAAGCTCAGATGCAACAACAAAGGACTGTGATCTCAGAGATCACATCAACGCTCATTGTGGAAGAGTATGACCCTCGGTATGCCATGCCTAAAGATCGTCCCTGGGGCATGCCTATCAACTACATCCCGGAAGGATATATTCCGCCGATCTTGGAGGATCCGGGAACTGCAGCAGGAGCCGCTGGGCCTGAAGGTTACAAACTTTGGGAAAGCGAAGATGCCAGGGGCATGACAGCAACTCCTGAAGGTTGTCAAACTTCAGGAGAGGGAAGGACCTAGAGTCACTGCCATAATGACTATACCACCACCCGTGGTACACACTGTTCCGAAAGGACAGATTCCACAGATACCTTCTGGTGGAACCAAAAGTATGTTCGACAGAATGAATGAGTTCCAGAAACAGTTCCTAGAGATACAGAAAGAGCCGCAAGCCCTTCGCGGTCAGGACCTATTTGGAAAAGGCGCCGCAGACCTTTGTTTGGTCCCCAATGTGAAAGTTCCGCACAAGTTCAAAGTGCCCGAATTTGAAAAATACAAGGGTAACTCTTGCCCTCAAAGCCATTTGGTGATGTACGCTCGGCGAATGTCAACTCAGACAAGGAACCAAGAGCTACTGATTCACTATTTTTAGGATAGTTTAACCGGTGCCGCACTCAAATGGTACATGGGTATAAACCGCACTAAGATCGGCACTTTCAGAGATCTTCGCACTGCTTTCGTTCAACAATATAAGTATAACCTGGATATGGCACCGGACAAAGATCAACTCAGAGCCATGTCACAAAAGGACAAGGAAACCTTTAAGGAGTACGCTCAGAGATGGCGTGAAATTGCGCCCAGTGACTTCACTAAGATGGTAGGCATGGGAGTTCGTCTTGAGGAAGCAGTCCGAGAAGAACGTTTAGTTAAAGACGTTGGATCATCAAGCAGTACCAAAAGATACGGTAGTGCCCTCCCTAAGTAAAACGAGCAAGATATTGGTAATATCTCTCTCGGAAAGCAAAGGCGGCGGTACCAACCAGTAGCGACTATAACTCATGCTATTAACCCTGCTCCTGTTCCTATGTATCAACCTCAGGTTGCTCAAAGCCAACCTAATCAACAACAATTTCAGCAAAGGACACAACAACCTCTTCAGCAGGCTCGTCCTTCGTACAACAACAACTGTACAACACGACCACCAGGGTTCGACCCTATACCGATGTTGTACGCAGAATTGTTTCCACTCTTACTGGTCAAGGGGCATGTCCAAACCAGGGCTCTTCTTACAGTACCGGAAAATCCGCCTTTTTGGTTCAAAGTGGATCAGACTTGCCCTTACCATCAAGGAGGACCAGGGCATAACATAGAAAACTGTCTCAGTTTCAAATCCGATGTGCAAAAGCTTGTTAGGAGCGGGGTCTTATCTTTCAAAGATACGAAGTCGAATGTTCTCACGAACTCGCTGCCTCAACACGAGAGAGCTGCAGTAAATTTGATAGAGGGAGAGTCTAACCACAGCTATCAAATTCATGATGTACTCTTATAGAGGACCAATCTGGTCAAGATGCATCGTAGACAGAGCGGATACGGGCATGTACCATCTCAAAATTATCACAAGTGTGATATCTGCTCTAAAAACAATCAAGGATGTTTTGTGGTGCAATAAGCTCTACAGGAACAATTGGATCTCGGGTGGATCCAAGAGCATCGAGTTCGTGGAGTTAACATGACTCATACAAAAGCTTGTTAGGAGCAGGGTCTTATCTTTCAAAGATACAAATCCAAATGTTCTCACGAACCCGTTGCCTCAACACGAGAAACTTGTAGTAAATTTGATAGAAGGAGAGTCTAACAACAGCTATCAAATTCATGATGTACTCTTATTAAGGGCCAACCTGGTCAAGATGTATTACAAACAGAGCGGATACGGGCATGTACCATCTCACAACTATTACCAGTGTGATATCTGCTCTAAAACAATCAAGGATGTTCTGTGGTGCAATTAGCTCTACAGGAACAGATGGATCTCGGGTGGATCCAAGATCACCGAATCCGTGAGCTCAACATGACTTATACAAATTCCAACATCATTCAAAACCACGACATCCGTGTGATGAATGTCAACTTGGTGGCGATGCAATCAAGGCAAAGCCAACATCATGATCTGCCACGACACGATTACGATTCCTGTCTGATTTGCTCGGTAAACAATCAGGGATGCTCTTTTGTACAAGAGGCCCTCCAGCGTCAGATTGATCTAGGATGGATCCAGGACTACAGGGATAGAAGTCATTATCAAGTGAATATGATTCAAATCCTTGATATCCGCTTGATGAATACCCGCTTGGTGGAATTACACGCTAAGCAAGTCCAGCTCGGTTTTCTGACTTCACACGATTATCAAAACTGTAAAGTGTGTCGTAAAGACGACCAAGGATGTGCACTTGTCCAAAGAACACTTCAACACTTGTTAAACCACTAGTGGCTTCCGATCTACTTAGATGAATACACACAACAAGTCAGTATGACTGACGGGAATCCTACTAGGCATCAAAGTCAGGATGTTCGCTCGATGGAAATAGGCCTAGTAAGGTTACACTGCATTCAAAGCGGACGTGGCCAGGTGCCACAACATAACTACGAGCGCTGTAGAGTCTGCTCGAACAATAATCAAGGATCTTACCTCGTGCGAGCAACCCTTCAAAGTCAGTTGGACCGCAAAAAGATTCGACCGTGTCCAAATTCTGGATCAATCAACTGGACGCCAAACTATTTCACTAATCAGATTAAGGATGTTGTCGTGATCTCTGATCGCGAAAGGACCAAAGATGTTTGTACCATCATCCCTCTACTTGACAAATCGAAGGTTCTTAACCAGGAATTAATTGAAGTTACTTACAATGGTCAGAAGAATCAGAAGGCTCCTGTATTTATGCATCTGCCGGGACTAGTGTCGTATAAGTCTGATAAAGCTATCCCTTACAAATATGGTGCAATAACAATTGAGAATGGAAAGGAAACTCCATTACCCTCCGCCATGAATATTGCAGACATCAGTCGAGTAACACGGAGTGGTTGAATCTTCAACAGAGGAGTTGGAGAACCTAACAGAGAAAAGGAACCTTAAATGGAAGTTCCCAATCCACCAGTCGTTCAATCTAGTAATCCCGACCTTTCAAAGAACAACGATGAGATGCTGAAGCCCATCCAAAGGAGTGAATACAACATTGTTGATCAGCTGTTACAAACTCCTTAAAGGATCTCTGTACTGTCTCTTTTACTCAGTTCCGAAGCTCACAGGGAGGCTCTACAGAAAGTCTTAGAGAAGGCCTTTGTGGAACAGGATGTGTCGATAAGACAATTTGACAATATCGTCTCTAACATCACTTCCTGCAACAACTTGGGGTTTAGCGATGAGGAATTGCCAAAAGAAGGCAAAAGACACAACATGGCGCTCAATATCATAGTCAACTGCCAGGACGATGCCTTAGCCAGCGTACTGGTAGATACTAGATTGGCTCTCAACGTTATGCCGAAGTCCACTCTAATGCGACTATCATTCAAAGGATCTCCGATGAGAGGCAGTGAGGTCGTCGTCAAAGCATTTGACGAATCCCAAAAAATAGTTATCGGCGAAGTCGACCTTCCCATAACTATCGGTCCTCACACTTTCCAAGTCACTTTCCTGGTCATGGACATCCGAGCAACATATAGTTGTTTATTGGGAAGACCTTGGATACACCAGGCTGGGGCAATCACTTCGACACTTCACCAGAAGCCGAAGTTCGTCAAGAATGACCGACTCGTCACGGTCTGTGGAGAACAAGCCTTGATCGTGAGTAACCTATCATTATCCACTTGTGTAGAACCCGAGGAGGTTGTTGGAACTCAGTTCCAGGCACTTTCGGTAAGCAGTGAGAATCAATTAGAGAAGGGAACATCAATATCCTCGTAGAAAGATGTTCTCGAGGTGATCAAAAGTAATAATGCAAAGGGATGGGGACAGCTTGTCATTCCTACTAATAATAAAACAAAGAAGGGTCTTGGTTTTTCTGCAACCTGTACCCAGACAGTTACTAACGATGAAAGTCTTCATCCCATTCAGAACTTCTTCCATAGTGGAGGTTTCCTTCACCCAGTGTCTCAAGAAGTACATACCATCAACGAGGGAAATTCCTCCGATACAGATGAAGAGTGGAAGTTCTATCTTAACGAGGACAATTATATGTCTCAGGAAGAGGTGCATACGCCCTTTTGCTATCCTGCACAGAGTCCGAGATTTATACCAAAGTCATACGTCAAAATGATATATGGAGAGTGTGATCTGGAAGGATGTCGTGCTCCACCAAACTCATTAGAGGAAGATACTCTGATGAAAGACTACTTTGACCACGACTATTATGGCCCAATGGATGGCCTGCCTATCTGGAAGCCGTACCCAGGAGACTCCGGACAAAAGAATCAGCCGAACAAAGAAAATCAGCTGAGCATCATTGAAAAGAATACCTGCTCCCCACCATGTAATGGGATCATTACTCAGGGCATTTAGAAAACATCCAACACGACGATGAATTGGCAAAGTTTGCAGGACTAGAATTCATTAACTATGCTTTTCCCGAGGTCAACGTCATCGAGAGAGATGACTCCTCTAGTTCCAAAGAAGTGTGGGACACCTTAGGATAACCGAGTGGCAAATACGATTTTATGGTCAAGTACACTGCTCCGGAAAGCTCTCGTATTAGGCTCGAGGACATCCAGCCAACTGGATGGGGAGATTTACCTGAGAGCACAAATACTATGCAAAATACAAGTGAGGAATCCTCCTATGACAACTCTGCCTGGGAGACAGATTCCAATGATCCTGCTCCGCCAAAAATCAGCGTTATTTCTGAAGACAAATCAAGGAAGGTACCAGACTTTGTGATTCACCGAGGAGTTCGCCGCCAATGGGTTGCTGTCGATGTCCCAAAAGTTGTTCATAAGTCAAAGTAATTGCCGTCTTTATCTTAACCTTTCACCCTGCCCAGGTGAAACAGATGTTTTGATAGGGCTCACTTTCTGAAAATGTACCTCTTCGCTTCGCCCAACGCGACTGAGTTTTGTTGTATAGGGCTGTAGTTTCAAGAATCGACTAAATCATAAATAAAATAACGTCGTTATGTAATTTTCGCATTAATTGCTGTTTTCTCTTTTCGCTTTTTCAGAAAATGGTAATCCTAAAAAACAACAAATAATAAAAATGAGCAGTAAAAAAAATACACTGCACACACTCTTGCATTCTATCTATCTCTTCTAAAATCAATCATCACGTCATGCAGATTGCTTGTTTTAAACCCCATTGAAACATACGATCCAATGCCTTCGCCCAACTTTGAATTCCTGGTATTTGAAGCTGAAGAAGAAGAAGACGACGAACTTCCAAAAGAGATCTCCCGATTACTCAGACAAGAGGAAAGGTCCATTAAACCTCACAAAGAGCCGTTGGAAACGGTCAACTTGGGTTCAGAAGAAGAGAGAAAAGAAGTCAAGATTGGGGCACTGCTCAGTCCGACTGTCAAAGAAAGTTTGATAAAGCTTCTCAAAGAGTTTCCCGATGTACTCGCTTGGTCCTATCAGGACATGCCAGGGTTGGATACCAGCATCGTGGAACATCATCTACTGTTGAGATCAGAATATCCGCCAGTAAAGTAGAGATTGAGACGAACTCACCCAGACATGGCCATCAAAATCAAAGAGGAAGTACATAAACAGATTGACGCGGGTTTTCTCGCCACATCGGAATATCCTCAATGGCTAGCCAACATAGTACCAGTTCTGAAAAAAATGGAAAGGTCAGAATGTGCGTAGACTACAGGGATTTGAATAAAGCAAGTTCAAAGGATGACTTTCTCTTACCACACATTGACATGCTGGTAGACAGTACAACCAAGTTCAAAGTCTTCTCCTTCATGGATGGATTCTCGGGCTATAATCAAATCAAAATGGTGCCGGGAGATATGGAGAAAACTTCATCCATTACCCCATGGGGCACCTTTTGTTACAAGGTAATGAAGTTCGGTTTGAAAAATGCCGGGGCAACCTATCAAAGGGCCATGACTACTCTTTTCCATGACATGATACACAAAGGAATAGAGGTATATGTCGATGATATGATCGCCAAATCTAAAACAGAAAAGGAGCATGTGACCCACCTGTCAAAACTATTTGAGCGTCTGAGAAAGTACAAACTCCGCTTGACTCCTAATAAGTGCACATTCGGTGTCCGTTCAGGGAAACTGCTAGGGTTCATTGTCAGCCAGAAAGGAATTGAGGTTGATCCTAACAAGGTCAAGGCCATTCAAGAAATGCCTTCTCCAAAGACTGAAAAACAAGTCAGGGGATTCCTGGGACGTTTGAACTACATCTCCAGATTTATATTCCTCATGACCGCGACGTGTGCGCCAATCTTCAAATTAATCAAAAAGAATCAGGACTGCATTTGGACAGAAGACTGCCAAACTGCCTTCGACAGTATCAAGGAATACCTGTTGAACCTGCCGATTCTATCACCTCCAGTGGAAGAAAGGCCACTAATCATTTACTTAACAGTCTTGGAAGACTCCATGGGTTGCGTGCTTGGTCAACAAGACGAAACAAAAAGGAAGGAGTCTGCCATCTATTATTTGATCAAGAAATTCACCGACTGCGAGACTCGGTACACTATGCTTGAGAAAACTTGCTGTGCTCTGGCTTGGGCAGCAAAACGTCTCCGCCAGTACATGATTTGCCACACTACTTGGTTAATCTCAGAAATGGATCCAATCAAGTACGTCTTTGAAAAACCCGCTCTCACGGGAAGAATTGCCCGTTGGCAGATGTTGTTGTCAGAATACGACATCGCGTACCACGCTCAGAAATCTGTTAAGGGAAGTATTTTAGCCGATCATTTGGCTCATCAACCGATTGACGATCAGGAATCAGTCGGATTTGACTTCCTAGACGAAGATGTCATGTACTTGAAAATGAAAGATTGCGATGAACCACTACCCAGTGAAGGGCCAGAACTAGGTTCCCAATGGGATTGGGGCAATTATCATAACACCTCAGGGTACCCACATTCCTTTCACCGCCCGGCTTACGTTCAAGTGCATAAACAACGAGGCCGAATACGATGCTTGTATCATGGGTCTCGAAGAAGCGATCGACTTAAGGATTAAGAACTTGGATGTATATGGCGACTCAGCCCTGGTTATCAATCAGATCAAAGGAGATTGGAACACATACCAATCAGGATTGATTCCTTACAAAGATTACGTGAGAAGGTTGTTACCCTTTTTCAACAGAATCGAGTTTCACCATATCCCTCATGAAGAGAATCACATGGCTGATGCATTAGCCACTCTCTCTTCCACGATTAGTGTAGGTCAATGGAACGACGTACCTAAGATTGACATAATGCGCCTGGAACGGCCTGGTTACATCTTCACAATAGAAGCAGTTATAGACGATAAACCTTGGTATCACGATATCAAATGTTTCCTTCTAAAACAAGAGTATCCACCTGGGGCATTAAGAAAGAACAGAAAGACCCTCAGAAGGCTGGCTGGCAACTTCTTCCTGAGTGGTGATACACTCTATAAGAGAAATTTTGACATGGTCTTGCTCCGATGCGTAGACAGACCAGAAGCAAACATGCTGATAAAGGAAATTCATGAAGGATCCTTTGCCACCCATACCAACGGACACATAATGGCGAGGAAAATTCTGAGAGCAGGGTACTATTGGTTGACCATGGAATCCGACTGCTACAATTACATGAAAAGGTGTCACAAGTGTCAGATATACTCAGACAAAATTCATGTACTGCCAACGCATCTCAAAGTTCTCTCTTCCCCATGGCCTTTTTCCATATGGGGAATCGACATGATTGATATGATCGAACCCAAGGCTTCGAACGGACATCGTTTCATCCTAGTAGCCATTGATTACTTCACCAAGTGGGTCGAAGCAGCGTCATACGCCAATGTAACCCGACAAGTGGTGGTCCGATTTATCAAAAACAATATCATCTGTCGTTATGGTGTTCCAAGCCAGATCATTACCGATAATGGATCCAACTTGAACAACAAAATTATGAAAGAGTTGTGCACTGAGTTCAAGATCGAACACCATAACTCATCTCCCTAACGACCTAAGATGAACAGAGCGGTAGAAGCGGCTAACAAGAACATCAAGAAGATTGTTCAGAATGTGGTTGTAACCTACAAAGACTGGCACGAGATGTTACCTTTTGCTCTTCACGGTTATCGGACATCTGTCCGCACTTCAACAGGGGCAACCCCTTTCTCTCTAGTATATGGCATGGAAGCAGTGCTCCCCATAGAGGTAGAAATCCCATCAAACCGGATATTGATGGAAGCTAAGCTAACAGAGGCTGAATGGTGTCAAAGTCAACACGATGAACTGAATCTGATCGAAGAGAAGTGAATAACGTCACTATGCCATGGTCAGTTGTATCAGCAAAGAATAAAGAAGGCGTTTGACAAAAAGGTCTGACCTCGCGTCATCAGGAAAGGAGACCTTGTGCTAAAAAAGATACAATCATTTCTCACTGATTCTCAGGGCAAATGGACTCTGAATTATGATGTCCCCTATGCGGTCAGGAAAGCTTTCTCAGGTGGTGCCCTGAGACTTGCAACCATGGACGGAGAGGAGTTTGCCTACCCCACAAATGTTAACGTAGTCAAGAAATACTTCGCCTAAATAAAATAAAATAAAATAAATTCGTCTCGGTGGATTGAAAACCCGAAAGGGCGGTCCAGGAAAAAATTAGAGACATAAGCAAAAATCATCCCGATGGATTAGAAACCTCAAAGTACAATCCAGGCAAAAGTTAAGGATAATGGCAAGTAACTACGTCCAACACAGGGGCAAATTCCCAGCAGCAGTAATACCATCCGTCAGGAAAACTCCAGTCAAGGTCATCTTCGACAGAAGCTCAGGATGTCCAGAATTCAAAGTTGGTAGAAGGATAGCGGTCGTTATGTTTCAACTTAGCCCTTTTCCCTTAAATTACCATTTTCTAACTTTGTAAATACTCTATGGAATCACGTGCTTGGCTGATTTCCATCCTATCAATAAAATTTGAGCCCTAGTGCTTTTGTTTGCTTATTATTTATTTTAGCTTTACAGAACGACATTTTAATATGATTAACGATTCTTGAAATAAAACGAAAATGAATTTACTTTTTAAAATTTTTCTGCTTTTAAAATAAAGATGGCAATTCTTTTGACTGTTGAACTACGAAAGAACACCGATCGTTTCTCCAGAAGTAATCGAACCTCAAAGTGCAGAATCAAAGTACTCCTTCTAAACTGGTGCACCTAAATGAAGGATCAGCTGTGTCAGATGCGAATATTCCATCTGACACCCCCCGACATAGTTCTTATCTCCTAAGCCCGACCAACGGTTGTTCTCCACAGGGACTATCTCTCCTAAGCAAGGCATAATTGCTATTTTAAACCTAGTGGTACCTCTTTGTCCCTCGCAGTGGCCGAGTATCCAGTCGTGTTCATCTATTAGTCTGTATGTCGTGTCAGTTTCGTCAGCATATACATACATACATCATGCATTATTGATTCATACATGTTCATATTGCATCACTACCACGCTAGTCGGTCTTAACCCCTAGTAATAAAAGTCCTCTTGTCAATTGAGTTATCAGTTCTTTCCTTGTCAGGAAACGTCGTGTTTGAACAACCTCTCCTCCAGTTTATTTCTGGATTGAAGGTGGTTCTTTGACCACTTTAATAACTTGAACCTCTGAAAGCTAGAGAGCTTTCGACAAGCGTCACTCTTTGCCATGGAAGATGATATCTTCGCTTTCCCAGATTAAGGAAAATCCCCAGAGAAAGCCTCTTAATCAAAGATTCGGCAATACAACAGTTCTCCTTCGGAAAATTCACTGACAAAAAAGGCCATCGGGACCTCAGGATTAGATTACATCACATGGTATTTCTTCAAAAAGGTCTCGAGGAAAAGTATGATGTAATATCCCCAAGCAGGAAACAGTCTATCAAGAGACTCGTTTTCCCCAGTAGAGTCAATAAATGGCATCTCCAATAGAGAAGTTTGTACACCTCTACAGCTCAGATGGATGGGTTTCCCCAGCAAGTCTGACATCAAAAGTTCCCCATCAAATGGCATCTCCCCAGGAAAATTCGGCGAGAAGTTTGAGGAAAACCGCTACTAATAGCGTCCCTTGTCAATAAAGTTTATTGACAAAAGAAACTGAGACCAGTTCCTTAGTAGGAAACTAGGATCGAGGGGAAGTGTATTTCAAAAACTGAGACCAGTTCCTTGGTAGGAAACCAGGATCGAAGGGAAGTTTATCTCAGAAACTGAGACCAGTTCCTTGGTAGGAAACCAGGATCGAGGGGAAGTTTATCTCAGAAACTTAGACCAGTTCCTTGGTAGGAAACCAGGATCGAGGGGAATTTTTACCTTTTCTAAGTATCATTGCTTGGCAAAAGAAGATGGATGAGCAAACTACCATTCATAACCACCATCAAAATTTTGGGTATTCCGATATTTAATCCTCTTGCACACCGAGTGCCCGAATACCTTCGTCATTCACACATTCGGGTCCAAGAAGATTAAATAGGGGCATCTGTTATACCCCAAATTTTGACCACTAAGATTTCCCATCATTGTGAAAATCATCATCACAATATGGATGGACCATCATACCTCATTAGTCTCCCCAAAGATGGGCGAGCATCCACTACAATCAAACTTAGGGTTTCAAGCCCTCTTAGAGCTTAGGCAAAGGATCAATCAAGGAATGAGATGATCTTCAACTTTTCTAGCCTCTCAAATACCCATAAAGGATCAAGAGGACTCCCACATCAAGAATCAAGCACAAGGTTGAAACATTCCAAGTGGATCAAGCCTCAAGATCGCTAGTGTCACCAAATTAGGGTTTTGGTCGACTGAGGCCTCCAGATGGAAATTTTCATCTGGGCATGAGCCAATACTTCAAAACACAACCCAATATACTCTAAGGGACCTCATAAACCCAATCATCAAGTTAATTTGACCTCAGGGGATGCATTCACTAAAAATCAAGAATTAGGGTTTCTTGACCTAAGTCACCCCTAAGTTGACTTTTGGGACAAAAAATGAGCCAAGACCTCAAGACATGATTTGAGCGATCCTAATACACTACATTGATCCATTTTCAACCATGGATTGATCCAAGAAGCTTGATTCACAAGTTTTAAGTTCATCAGAACCACGGTTAGGGTTTCGCGGAAAAAGTCAACTGTGTCTTTGACTTTTGACCAGGACATGCTCCCAAACCTTGGGACATGATTCAATACACCCTATAACACCTATGTAAAGAACTTGATTTCACAAAGGATCGCACAGTTTGGAATTCATTTGATAAAAAGTCAACTGTGCCCAAAAGTCCAAGTTTGACTTTTTGATTTTTTGATCAATTATGGTTCCCTAACCCTAAAATGATGTTAATGTGTGATTGGAATCATCATTCATCAAGAAAAATCAAGAAAAGTGGGATAACTTGTAAAAGGGGTAACCATAAAAAACTTAGAAATTTTCTAAGTTATGGAACAAAGTGGCTAGGGTACCAACATCCAAGGATCATAACTTGAGATCCAAGCAACCATTTTGGCTGATCCAAAGATGGATTTATAGCTCTCATGGCATACTTTAAAAGTGTCAACTACACCTCATTCTAATTTTTCTTGGATTTTTAGTTATGGAGTGACCAAAATGACAAAAACATGAAAATGCCACTTTTTCCAACACTTAGTGAAATTTTCACTAAGTCAGAATCAGTTTCACTTTTTTCAAAATGTAAGGGAATTTTTCACTTAGATCCAAAAAGTGTCAAGACAAACTATGATCACACATATGTTGTATCATATGAGAGCTTTCCAAAATGGCCAAGAACTCCATCAAATCCCATTTGAGCTAAGAGTTATAACAATGGCAATATGCCTTTCTGCAATTGTCATGGCAAGGCAGATTTGTGCATTTTGCTCGATTTGATCAAATTGTACAAATGACAAACAAGTTTATCCATCTGAACACCTCAGGGGGAGACCAAGGAGGAACAAACACTGATCCATAAGCCTCCCAAGTCTTTGGAACTAAAAGTAGCATGTCAAACCTAGAAATGCCTAAAAAGGGGACAAGACTCCAATTTTGTTTTGGAGCGTTCAATGGATGCACCAAGGTGGCATGAACTGAGCCTTTTCCAACTGAATGAGTCAAGGATGATCTCTAAACTAGGGAACCAAAGGCCTGTGCTCTAACCTCTAGTCAATGGCTAGAGGAGACTTAAGATTCCAAAGTGATGCAATTGGACAATGAGCTGCTGCAGTTACCATTCACTATTGCTTGCAAAACAAACTTGCTCTACTATAAATAGAGCTCATTTGTGCTCAGTTTAAGTACACCAAAGGCCTATAACACTTGCCTTTCTCAAAATCATCTTCTCACTCTCAAAAATGCCTTTCTTAGCAAGTCACTATCAAATTTTTCAGTAGAGAGCAATTCCACTCAAACCAATTGCTCTAACACCTCATAAACATCATATGTGAGCTGATTAAACACTAAACACACAACTGTAACACTGATTTCTCAGAATCACCAGCAAGTTGCTCATGTTTCCAACCAAGTTGCAGTTGAGATGCCATGAAGTGATCCAGCCATTTCCAATCAAGTCTAAGCATTCAAACACACTCCATATGGTGTAGGGAAGCTGTTCAGATCATCACAACTCATATGTAACACCTCCAACTTGAAAATCACATTGCTCTTGCTGTCACGACCTTCAAGTAAGCCTAAACTTGGTCATCACTTAATCTATGCATATTTCCTCGCACAATACTTTTTCCAAATGTTCATAATCATGCATAGAATGTTTCCCCTTAATTAATTGCTTTGTTTGAATCGTGTATCAAATTTCTCAGCCTTCATGCACATTTTAGGGTTCTTGAGTTTTTGTCTTGATTTCTTATTCCATGCTTAAAATAAATGAAATTAAAGACCATAGACATGATCGTGAGGTGAAAACGAGCAGATTGATATGTGGATTGTGTGATTTCATCAAGTATTCAGTGAGATTGGATAGAAAATGTAAATCTGAGCAAAACTCCCTTCGCGCGTGTTCTTGGCCCATGTTCTTGGCGCCTTTTTCACAAATTTGAATATTTGAATTTTGTGATTTTATTTAATTGATTCAAAAATTAATTTCTCTCTGAGTTTTAATGATTTTGAGTTGATTCTTTTTTTAATAATTCACAAAAATTTTAAAATATTTTATTTTAAAAAAAATTCCAAAAATATTATTTATTTCATATACTTGGTATTTTTGCAAAGAATTAATCTTTTATTTGTTTTTTACATTTAAAATATTTTTTCCTCCTTGATTTTCCAAATTTAATTGGTTCTCAATCATTTTGTGGATATAAACATGATTTTTGAAACATTGATCCAAGATCACCACTCATTTGTCACATGTTTTCAATACTTTTTATTAATTTTTTAACAAAATTAAATCCTTTTTTAAACAAAACTAGGGTTTTATTAATTCAACCCTCATCAACCATTTTCAAACACTCATGGACCTCTAATAGAGTGTAAGACCCAACCCTCTTGAAAACCAAAATAATTTGGGCCTCAGTGTATTGTATAAGTCCCGATACAGTCAAAAAGTTCAGCACGATCGTCACCTTTTTAATAAAAATCTTTGGCCTTCTCCTTGAGCTATAAGACCCATCTTTATTCATTTTCAAAATCTTTGGGCCTCTAATAGAGTGTAAGACCCAATCCCCTTTTAACCAAAATAATTTTGGGCCTCAGATATTGTATAAGTCCCTCTGCGTTAAAAGAAAAATCTCGGCGCAATCGCCAGTTTAAAAATCAAATCATCTGGGCCTACCCTCGTGTTATAAGCCCCATTTATTTTCTTTAATTTTCTTTGGGCCTCTAATAGAGTGTAAGACCCAACCCCTTTGTAAATAATACCTTTTTAGGCCTCACATATTGTATAAGTCCCTCTGTATATTTTCAAACGTTCGGCGCGATCGTCGCCTTTTTAACAAATTAACCCTGGGCTTCTCCTTGAGTTGTAAGTCCCACCTCTTGTACAAAAATAAATCTTTAGGCCTCTAATAGAGTGTAAGACCCATCCCCTTGTACATAAAAACTTTTTGGGCCTCAGTCGTTGTATAAGTCCCGATACGATCTTTAAGACAACGGTGCAATCATCGTTAAAACTTGGGCCTCTCCATGAGCTGTAAGCCCCAACAATCTTTTCAAAGCACTTTCTCCTTTGATTTTGAATTCAAATATATGTTGTTATCAAAACTTTCTTTAAATTCTTTGTTGAACAACTAACAAAACAGCATGGAAGCTCTACAACGGGTAAGTGTTTATCCGCTTTCATTTAGTGCTTTCATATGTATATAACTGTATTGTGGGGCTGTTACACTATAAGTCTTCTTTCATATCCTTTAATATACTTGTCACATATCCACTGTGTAATACTATTATAGTTATTTAGAGTTTTCCCTGGCAACTACGTTTAGAACTAGGTAAAGCCCATTGGTCACTCTTGAATACAAACAAAACTAGATCCCCATAGGATTCCAGATACAGTCTTCCCTTCTCTTGGGGTTAAACAATATGGAACAAAGAGAAAGGCAGTATTCTCGGTGAATCTTTTCTCAGACTGTCACCCTTAGAAATTGTCAAAGAAACTCTAACTCCCCAGAGATGATCTTTTCTCCGTGACTGGCATCTCTTGAGTTTCTTCCAAATTCTCAAACTTTCCTGGAATGATCTCTTCTCTGTGAATTGCATTTCTTGAACTTCTCTTGGTTTGGGGACCCACAGGCTTCCTAAAAGCATCCCCGCCTCCTCTTGGGCATTGTACAAGGACCCTTCGACTTCTTAGAAGATCTCATGCCTTCTCTTGGGCTTAATACAAGGACCCTGACGACCTCTTAAAGGTATAAGACAGAACTTAGTCATCCTTTGCTAGAGCAGTCTTTCCCGCGTAAAAAATCCGGCCATTGTAGGGTTGATACTCATCCCTTAATGCCCGCGCCTCCTCTTGGGCATTGTATAAAAGATGAAACTCTAGACTTGGACAGTCTAAAACTCTTGAGTCTCAAAGACATTCTCAAGTTCCTTTCAAAAATAGGAAAAAACACCGATCACTTTGGATCAATCTCCAGCAGAAACCCAGTCTCTCTCATGAGAGTTCCCCACACTTGGACCCGCTTCAGGATCCTAATAATCCTCAGCAGTAAGTCAGCCTTCTCTTGGGCTTTGTACAAATGATTCTCCCCAGTGGAGCTAACCTTTTCAGACTCTCTTGTTGAGTCAACCACTTTTAGCATCCGTCTTGGGCTTTGTACAAGACATATAAAAACACTCTCTTGTTGAGTATAAAAGACTCTCTTGTTGAGTCAATCTCCTTTTAGCCTCAATCTCGGGCTTCGTACGAGACAGCAAAACACTCTCTTGTTGAGTATAAAAGGCTCTCTTGTTGAGTCAATCTCCTTTTAGCCTCAATCTCTGGCTTCGTACGAGACAACAAATCACTCTCTTATTGAGTATAAAAGACCCTCTTGTTGAGTCAATCAACCTTCAGACTCTCTTGTTGAGTCGATCACCTGTTCAAGACTCTCTTGTTGAGTCAAACCATTTCAGCCTCCATCTTGGGCTTTATACAAGATACATTCTCCCCAACGGAGTCAAAATCCCTTTTAGCCTCAATCTTGGGCTTTGTACAAGACAGGAAGAACATTTTCCCCAGAAAAGTCAAACTTCTAGCCTCCTCTTAGGCTTTATATAAAGAAATCCCCGGTTGAGTCAATCAACCTTTTTGCATCAAATTTGTGCTTTGCTCACAGCATACAAACATCAACAATTCCTCTTCAGATACGACAAATTCCCTTTTAGTCAAACCCTTTAGCTTCACATCTTGGGCTTTGAACAAGATACAAATCACCTTTAGATTCATGTCTTGGGCTTTGAACAAGACACCAAAACATCTCTTTCCTCCCATAGAATAGGAGGAACTACGATCGCTCTGATTTCCCTGTTTCGTTAAACGGGAATACGTAGGCATAAGATTGCGAAATCTTAGCGAGCATACTAATCAAAAACTCAAAGTCCAGTACCTCCATACATCAATCAAAAAGCATCAGACCTAACACCTTACCAGAAGCCTCGCAAATAGTCCGGACACTGTGTTCTTAAACGAAATAACCTAAGACAGCCCCCCTTTTGATAGCATCTGTAAACCAGCAGTTTTGACTGTTTAACCTCAGTATGCAAGAAGGGTTAATTGGAGACATCTATTTCCCTTCCTTAATCAGCTTCACAGGATAAAAAAAAAAGAATCGAACTGTAGTACCAAAGCGATAGTGATTCGAAACCACAAAAATCGCGCTACAGGTACCAATGAAAATAGGTCTTTAGACGATGCCAGTAATCACAAAGAAAACTAGACTCAAACAATACCGATGATGATCGATATTTGGAACCATGCCAGTAAATACTGGACTTTACGATACCAATAATGATTGGGTTTAAAAAAACATGCCAGTAAACACTAGACTTAACGATACCGATGATGATCGATATTAGAACATGCTAGTAAACATTGGACTTTTACAAATACCAATAATGATTGGCTTGATGACAGAGGTTTAACAACAGATGAGACATTATCGGGGTTGCATAGTGATGACTAAGCTTCCTAGGGAATAAGGATGATAACCAAATTTGACACATGCTGGTGACAACTGGACGCAAGCAAGACATGGACGACGAACCACGAACCCAAAAGGAAACTTACCATGAACAGGTTAAGGTATAAGAGGTGAAGACCCAAAAGAAACACACCAAATTCTAAAATGCACATGATATGGTATGATGCAAATGCTCAATGATATACAAAAGATAACTCTGACGAGAGGCAAAGAGACTGGGAAAAAGGGGAAATGGATGACATATCCACTTCAACGAGCCACACTGAATCTGAAGAGAACAACCGTTCAGGGGTCTAATAGAAAATGTTCTTCTTTCACCTGAGGAGGTAAATATTTTCCATCTTCAACAAACATCTGTGGATGATACTAGGTAGAAGTCCTTTGTACCATAGTAATCAGTTATCACTGAAATGTTCAATCCAATAGGCATCACCAACTAAACTTACTTTATTGGGGAATTTCACGCCAAATGGTTTAACAGTGCTTTCGTTACAATAAGAATTACTGGGGGCATGTGATTTTACTAAATCGTTCCAAGGGCCAAAGTAGATTATGTTTCCATTGTGTTTCCAAAACATTGTTTTTATTTCAAAACTTTCCACTTTCAAAACCATTGTTAATAAATAAATGAGGTTTTGCATAACAAGAAAAAAGTAAAGAAGTGATAAAAATCAAACAATGAAAGGTTAAAAAATCTGATTTTATTAGAATGGCAACTTGCAAATGGCAAAGTTCCATGGAACTTTACAATTAGGAAATGGAAATAAGAAAAAGGTTACATTGTATTCAATGACCACTACTATCCCTAATGACTAAGAATCCTCCAAAGCCTTGTTGCTGATGAGAGCGAAAGAGCTTGAACATCTGTTTGAATTCCTTGGTATTGGTGACAACCCTTCTGACTAAGGAAGAAGTTCCTAACTTTTACCTGGATCGCCCTTTCGGGTTTTCCATCCACTGGGACGCTCATTTTTGCCTAGGCTGCCATTTCGGGTTTTCAACCTAGCAAGCTCTTCTTTTTTTTATTTGATCCCTAACTTTTGCCTGAGTCTCCTTCATAGGTTATGACCCACCAGGATACCCTTTTCTTGCCTAAGTCGCCATTTCTGGTTTTCGACTTAGCGGGCTCTTTAGGCATAATATTTTCTTACTACGTCAGCATTTACAGGGTGTGGGAGTTGTTCACCATCCATCGTTGTAAGAATTATGGAACCTCCTGAGAATACAGTCTTTACCATAAATGGGCTTTCATAATTAGACGCCCATTTTCCACGTACATCCCTTTGAGATGGCAAGATCTTTTTGAGTACGAGTTCCCCTTCTTGGAATTCATGAACACGGACCTTCTTATCAAATGCCCTTTTCATCCTCTTCTGATACAAATGACCATGACACATCGCAGTCAGACGTTTCTCATCGATGAGGTTCAGCTGATCATATCTTTCTTGGACCCACTCCGCTTCATCAAACTTGGTCTCCATCAGAATTCTCAGAGACGGTATCTCTACTTCAATGGGAAAAACAACATTCATCCCATACACCAAAGAAAAAGGGGTTTCCCCTGTCGAAGTTCGAACCGAAGTTCTATACCCATGCAAAGAAAATGGTAACATCTCATGCCAATCCTTATAAGTCTTGACCATTTTCTGTGGGATCTTTTTGATGTTCTTGTTAGCAACTTCGACAGCTCCATTCATCTTGGGACGATAAGGTGAAGAATTATGATGTTCAATTTTGAAGCTATCACACAACTCCTTCATTGTCTTGTTGTTCAAATTTGTTCCATTATCTGTGATGATCCTATTTGGAATTCCATAACGACAAATAATTTGGTTCTTGATGAAGCGGCAACCAGTTGCTTGGTCACATTGGTAAAAGAGGCAACCTCAACCCACTTTGTGAAGTAGTCAATAGCCACTAAGATGAACCGATAGCCATTAGAAGCTTTTGGCTCAATTTCCCCAATCATGTCAATGCCCCACATAGAGAACGACCAAGGTGATGACAACACATTCAACAATGTTGGAGGTACATGCACCTTGTCAGCATAAATTTGGCATTTGTGGCATTTTCTGGAATATTGGATGCAATTGGTCTTCATAGTTAACCAATAATATCCATCCCTCAAGATCTTCTTAACCATGGCATGCCCATTGGCGTGAGTGCCAAATGCTCCTTCGTGAATGTCTTGGATTAACAGGTCTGCTTCTCGTCTGTCAACGCATCTTAGCAAAACCATGTCATGATTCCTTTTGTATAGCACGTCATTACTGAGGAAAAACTTGGACGACAGCCTCCTCAAAGTCTTCTTGTCAAGAGTTGAAGCATTAGCAGGATATTCTTGGTTATTCATATAATTTCTAATGTCATGAAACCATGGCTTCCCATCCACCTCTTCTTCAATCAATTGGCAGTAGGCTGGTTCAGTCTTGTGCTCAATTCTGATCAGTGGTGCCTCATTAACAAATCTGACTTTCCACATTGAAGCTAACGTGGCTAAAGCATCAGCTATGTGGTTTTCTGATCGCAGAACATGATGGAAAGTGATCTCATCAAAGTATTGGATCATCTCCACAATATAAGCACGGTACGGGACCAACTTCTCATCTCTAGTTTCCCATTTGCCTTTGAATTGATAGATAACCAGAGCAAAATCTCCACTGACTTTCAAAATCTTGATTCTGAGGTCAATAGCTGCTTCCAAACCTAGAATGCACGCTTCATATTCAGCAATGTTGTTTGTGCATTCAAAACAGAGTCTTGTTGTAAACGGGGTATTGCCACCATCAGGGTTCATCAGCACAACACCTACATCATGCCCACTGTAGTTAGAAGAACCATCAAACATCATCTTTCATCGGGAACCAGGTTCAGGACCTTCATCGGGACCTGGCTCTTTGCAGTCTTTCTTTATCAACATAATGTCTTCATCTGGGAAATCAAACTTGAGGGGTTCATAGTCTTCCACAGGCTGATCTGCAAGGTAATCTGATAAGACACTTCCCTTGATAGACTTCTGAGTAACGTATTGAATATCATACTCTGACCAGAGCATGTACCAATGTGCAAGTCTCCTAGTTTGAGCAGGCTTTTCAAAGATGTACTTTATTGGGTCCATTTTTGAGATCAATAAAGTGGTATGGCATATCAGGTAGTTCCTCAAACGTCCGGCGGCCCATGCTAAAGCATAGCAAGTCTTTTCTAGAAGTGAATATTGACTTTCGCAATCAGTAACCTTCTTGCTCAAGTAATAAATGGCATGCTCTTTTCGCCCAGTTTCATTATGTTGGCCCAAAACACAACCCATTAATCCTTCCAATACAGTCATATACATGAAGAGAGGTCTCATAGGAACAGGTGGGACCAAGATTGGTGGTTCTTCCAAATAACTCTTAATTTTTTCAAAGGCCTGCTGGCAGTCAGAATTCCATTCTACAGTTTGGTCTTTGCGAAGCAGCTTGAAGATTGGCTCACAAGTGGGAGTCATGTTGGAGATAAACCTGGAGATGTAATCCAAACGACCAAGAAAACCTCTTACTTGAGACTCAGTTTGCAGAGCTGGCATTTCTTGAATAGCTCGCACTTTGTCAGGGTCTACCTCAATTCCTCGTTGACTAATGATAAAACCGAGCAACTTTCCTGATCTAACACCGAAGGTACATTGGGCAGGGTTCAACCTCAATTGATATTTCCAGAGTCTTTTGAATAGTTTCAGAAGGTGATCCAAATGGTCCTCCTCACTCTAGGATTTGGCAATCATATCGTCGACATACACCTCAATCTCTTTATGTATCATGTCGTGGAAAAGAGTTACCATAGCTCTCTGATATATTGCCCCTGCATTTTTCAAACCAAAGGGCATAACCTCTTAGCAATAAGTTCCCCAAGGAGTGATGAATGTAGTTTTGTCCATATCGACAAGATCTATTCTAATCTAGTTGTAACCGGAGAAACCGTCCATAAAGGAGAAACCTACAAAACAAGCCGTATTATCTACTAGAGTGTCAATATGTGGCAGAGGGAAATCGTCCTATGGACTTGCCTTGTTAAGATCCCTGTAATCCACACACATTCGCAATTTACCATTCTTTTTCATCACAGGCACAATGTTAGCCACCCATTCAGGGTACTTTGAGACTGCCAGAAATCTTGCATCAAGTTGCCCTTTGACCTTATCTCTGATCTTGAGAGCAATGTCAAGCCTACTTCTTCGAAGTTTCTGTTTCACTGGCTGGCATTCAGGATTGAGTGGTAGTTTATGAACTACTATGTCTGTATCCAAACCAGGCATGTCCTGATAAGACCATGCAAACACATCCATGTACTCTTCAAGATGCTTTACCAACCGTTGTTTGGTCTCTGCCCCTAGTGATCCCCTAATATTAACTTCCTTCTTGTCCTCATCGGTACCAAGATTGATGGTGTTAACTTGTTTCTCGTGTGGCTGAAGATCTGTGTACTCGTACTCACACATTTTTGCCAACTCATCTGGGACTTCATAGTCTTCTTCTCCCTCATCCTCAGCTTGGTAGATGGGTGAATCAAAGTCAATGGTGAAAGTAGGGTCATAAAATACAGCAGGTTTGTGAATTATTCTGCATGGTGGAGGGACTTATTTTATTAAAATGCACAAAATTAAATGCAAGAAGGATATTTTGGTATTTTTGAAAAAGATTGCCATTTTCCCTTAAAAGCAAAAAATGGTAAATGAAAAGAGTTTAACAAAACATCTTCATTGATTAATAAAAGTTGAAAGTGGTGGCCCATACAAAATAGTCTGATAGCCTTGGGCACGGCTATGGAATTGAAAACAAAACAACAAAAACAAACATATTACTCTAGCACAGGGAACAACACAGGGATCTCAATAGCTTCCCAGTTATCTAGTACGACATCACACTGAAACACCAAATGGCTGACGTCCTCATCTTCCTCGTCTTCTATCATGGTATTGACCTGATGTCCTTTGCTGACGAAAACTTCCTGGATTGTTTTTGGTCGCATTGTTGTAGAAGCAGATGTTTTATCATGAGTTGGTTTGTAACCCAACCATTGATACTTCTTCCTTTCTTGCACTTCAATAGCCTTGCCCCAGCCTACGGGAACACCTTCTTTCAAGGAAGACTGGATACTCTTGAATGAGACAAAAGATGGATTACTCGGAACCACCGGTTCTTCGATGTCCAACATGACAACATTAGCTATCTAAAGAGCTTGGAAATAAGTTTCCAAAGCGTCCTCATCAACCTCTATGTAACGGAAGGAGGACAAACTACTGACCATCAAGTCCTCTTCACCATGTATGATAACCAGCTTATCATCAATCACGAACTTCATCTTTTGGTGTAATGTTGAAGTTACACCACCAGCTTCATGGATCCATGGCCTTCCAAGTAGGCAGTCGTAGGCCGAATTAATGTCCAACACTTGGAATGTGATGTTGAAAACATGTGGGCCAATTAAGATTGGTAGCTCAACTTCACCCATTACAGATCTTCGTGAGCCATTGAAAGCTTTGACAACTAGGGAGGTAGGTTTCATTTCAACCCCTTTGTAAGCCAAGTTTTCAAGGGTCCTTTAGGTAAAACATTTAGAGAGGAGCCAGTTTCCACGAGGACTTTTGCCAAGGTGTCTTCTTGACATTTCACGGATACATGTAAAGCAAGATTGTGATTTTGACCTTCTCTGGGTAACTCCTCTTTGCTAAAGCTGAGGGTGTTACAAGCCGTGATATTTGCAATTATACTGTCAAACTAGCCGGTAGTGATATCTTGAGCAACATGGGCTTGGGCTAACAAATTTTTCAAGGCAGCTCGGTGAGTAGGTGAATTCAACAACAGAGACAAGATAGAGATTTTAGAGGGGGTTTGGTGAAGCTGATCCACCACTTTGTAGTCACTTCTTTTGATGATCCTCAGAAACTCAGCATCTTCATCACTTGTAACCACTTCTTTTTCCTTATTCTTGACAGGCACAAGAGCAACAGTTTCTTTGGGCGTAGTCCCTTTGGAGAGGAGAGTATAAATTCGACCACTTCGGGTCATCTTTCCAGCCCCAGCTGTATTAGTTACTTCTTCACTAGTAGTTCCCACCTCTTTCCTTGGAACCACACTTCCAGACTCTTTGTAAATCACAGTAGTTTCATATTTCCATGGCACAAATTTAGAATTTCTAAAACGAAAAGGAACATGCTCTCTGATGATTGTCGGCCTCGGTTGATTGGCAACAGAAGCAACAACAGATTCTGGTATGTTGAACACTGGTTTCAGTTTATTGAAAATAGGGACCACAGAACCTGGCATCGACATATTAAATATAGGCACTTTCTCTCTTGAATCTGGTAAATTGAAAATGGGCTCAATTACTGCAACTTCCTTTTTCCTCACCTTACTGATTACTTACAGAAAACTTCATCAATCAAACTTTGAATGTCATCTTGAACCAATTTGCATCCTCTGACACTGGCATCACAGTCTTCACAGTCATTGTGGCAAACCTTTACCAAACCAGCTTCAAACAATTTTTGAATGAAAAACCCTGACAGGAGTCTTAATCTTAGACGCGTCTATAATCCACACCTCGCCACTCTCATCTTCGATAGCATTTACAGTCCCATGGTTAGGTAATGGGTTACTCTTCACATTTTGCCGATTATCCCCAAAGGACATAATCTTCTTCTCCATTAAACCCTTCACAACATATTTCAGTGCAAGGCATCCTTCTAGGTCATGACCAGCAACGCCTTGGTGGAATGCACAGTGGGCATTGGGGTTATGGAATTGCATTGACTTTTCTGTTGGTGGGCCCAATGGTCTAGTGGTGATCAAACCTTGTTGGACCAAAGAAGGGTAAAGCTCTGTGTAAGTCATTGGAATAGGAGGAAGGGAAGGCTTTGCCATTTGTCTTCGGTAGGGAGTGTTTGATTGAGGGGCTGGTGGCCTATGTTGTTGTTGGTAAGTTGGAGCACTAGGTGCTTGTTGATAGTTGGGTTGTTGTTGATAAACGGGCACCTGCTGTGCGGGCTGATAATTTGGAGTTTGATGATTGAAAGTTAGGGTCACAGCTGCCACATAAGGTTGTGGGGCAAACTTTACAGGGTATATCGGTTGTTGAACAAAACCTGAGTTAGGTTATTGTTGATAAACTAGTTGTTTCCGAACTTGATTCTTCTTTTTTCCTGCCATAACTGTATTTGTCTCCCCTTCTTTCTTTTTATGGAAATTACTGGGAGGTTTCCTGTTGTTGCTACCGCTTGAATTGCTTGAAGAACTAATCACCTTACCACTCTTCAAACCGGCTTCCACTTTCACACCCACAGCCACAATTTCAGCAAAATTGGCGGAAACGCGACTAATCATCCTTTCATAAAACTCAGGCTTCACGGTGTCTACGAACCAATCAGCTAGTTTTTTCTTGGTCAATGGAGGTTCCACTTGGGAAGCAATCTCCATCTAGCATTGAGCGCATTCTTTAAAGGACTCTGAGTTGTTCTGCGACATACTTAAAAGTTTCCTGCGATCTGGGGCCAAATCCATGTTATACTTGTAATGTTTCACAAAAGCATCTGATAGAGCTTGAAAACTGTGAATTCTGGATTGGTCTAAACCCATATACCATTTAGCAGAGGCTCCTTTCAATCTATATTGAAAACAGTGGAGCATTAGTTTGTCATTATCCATATATGCCGACATTCTTCTGTAGTACATAATCAAGTGCGACTTTGGGCACGTTGTGCCTGAATACTGGTCGAAGCTTGGAGTCTTGAACTTCGGTGGAATCACTAAACCAGATACCAAACACATATCTCTATCATCAGTACTAAAGATGTTACTGCATTCCATTGCTCTCATCTTTCTTTGGATATTTTCCACACTTTCTTTCAGCCTTTCATGACGCTCGTCCCCTTCTTCAGACACTTCGAGGAAATCATAAACGGGTGGTGGATTGTGGAAAATGGGGTGCACTTGAGTTTGCAGAGCTGGTGGAGCAAAGGTTGGGATAGCTTGAGGATTCTCATGCCCCAGAGGAATAGCCTATTGAGTAGTTGCAGCAATTGGTGGAGGTACAAAGCCAGGAGGCAAACCAAATGGTGACACAGAAGTGGTGTTGATATTTTTAGAAGGTTCCACAGTTAGAGTGACAATCTCAGAGACCACGGTGGTCTGAGTATCCATCTTTGCCTTGATAACTTGTAGGACTTCCATAATCTGCCCTACGCTTCCTCGTAAATCATCAAATTCATTGTTGACCCTATCCAATTCACCGTTCTGCTCTGACATCCTTTGGCGAGCTTGGGATCTAGTGTTGTATCTGCGTCGAAGATTCAGTGTGACGGTTTTTGAAGACGAGACGGTGGGATGAGACACGACAAGAAAGAATGCACATGTTATGACATGAAAGAATGATGCAAATGCAAATGCAAGCAACGCTATCAAGGAACTCAAAATTTACAAACATTGTAGATATCGAGGATATGTCTTAAAGCAACTCATTTATTAGTAAATTTACAAGTTTTACATAGTAGGTGGTACACCTCCAAAGTCCATTACATAAGCAAACAGAAATACAACATAAAAGGAACTAAGAATCTAATCCACTTGATGACGGTCCCTCCCCTCCATGGAGCTCCTTCATGAGTTTGTCGATTTGTTCTTGCATTCTCGCTTTGTCGAGGGTCAGCTCCTCCAATGCCTTCTTCATCTTCAACTCTTCATTTGTGTGAACTACCAGTGGCTTATGGCGCGGATAAGGCATCCTCATCACGAGAGCTATTCCACGGGCCCACTCCAAGTAAGCTTCTGTGATAGTACAGTCAGGATTTCCTAATGTAGTCCATCTTTGTTTGTTTATGCGACGCCAAGCACGTGCAATTTTGGCTCTAAACTCAAGATTTTCTCCTTCTTCAAGAAAAAGTCTCGTCAGATTGCTAGGATTAGGTTCTTCCTCCATTAGGTAACCAAGTTGTCGGCGAGCGAGAACGGGGTTATAACTTATGCATCCCTTTCTGCCAACAAGAGGCACATTGGGGAAGTCCCCATAGCTATGAATCATAAGAATCCCCCCATAAATCAGATCATACCACTCAATATCTGAATGGGTAAGTTCCACGAGTCTCTTGGACCAAATTGAACTGTCTTTCACATCCCAAAAAGTTGCGGTCCTTGGTAGGTGCGAAATAAACCACCTATAAAGAAGAGCAACACAGCAAATGATATGTCCTTTTTCTCACAGATTCTTCGAGTGAATGACATGATGGGCATCAACCAACAGAGTGGGAACCAGATTCTTGAGCATAAAAATTTGGATGGCATTGACGTCGACAAAGTCTTCGACGTTAGGAAATAAGAACAGTCCATAAGCCAACAAAGCGAAGGTAGACTCAAAGAGCACAGTGTTTTTCTTATTAGCAAAATATCGAGCCTTTTTAAACAAGAACTGAGCAGGCAAACCAGAAAGTCCTCCCTTGATAGTCATGTGGGCTCGAATGTCATACAACCTTAGGCTCGTCCCTCTCGCAATATCCTTCTCACGGAGCTCATCTTCTAATCCAGAGAATGGAGGGAAATCATTGACAGGGAGACCCATCAAAGTAGAGTATTCTTCCAAGGTCGGCATCAACTGGTAATAAGGAAATACGAAGCAATGATAAATGGGATGGTAGAGTTGAACCAGCGTCTCTAACAATCCCTCAACCCTTCGAAGTTTTAACAGCGGGAGAATCCTTCCATATCTTTCTGAGAAAGCCAATGGATCTTCAATCATTTCTCCTAGTTCCTTTAGTTGTTCAACATTGGGAACCATGAAGGTGTACGACCAAGTACCTCTATTTCCAAAATCCATCGTACAATGTCTGCAACACAAATTTTTCAGTTCCTTGATATAGTTAGCAAAAAATGAAAAATGCAACGCGAATGTAGTTGGTTTTAAGGAACACATCAGAAACATTTTCAAAATAAGCTTTAAATCATTAATATTGAGAAACATTACAACTTCGAAGTACATTTCAAGAAGCTCAAAATACAAAGAGAAAAGAAATAGCTAGGCCTAAAAAGTCCCAAGTAGTCCTGTCTAGAAAGGCTACACCCCACACATCCTCTTTTGTCTCTTCAGCTTGTCATTCTCCAGAATTAGCTTGTCAATAATTCCTTTCCAAGCACCAGATGTCAGAGGAATAATTGAATACTCGTGAGTACTAGAAGTTGGTTGCACGCTAGAGAAAAATAAATTCTCTTGCACCACGTGCCTCTCTACTACACGTCTCTCGAGCGACTCAATTAAATCATCCTTCTCTTTCATCTGCTTCCTCATCTCCATCTATTCAGCATAGATGGCATGGTACTTCCCCTCCCACGTGTCTCGTTCAAGTTTCATCCTTGCCAGAGTTTCCTGATATTCTTCCATGCGCTCAATAGGGATGGTAGAAGACGATGCAATGGTAGGCTGTGGAGGTTTCTCGGGGAGGTATGGCATCTTAAGATCACGAGCTCGGGATCGAACCCACTAAAGGAATGGTTCCAAGGCTACATAATTTCTCTTTCCCAAGTCATTCTTAGTTTTCTTATGGAGCGTTCCCCAAGCATGCAAAACTCTACCCTTAGTTTCTGCACTGGCTTCCTTGTTAAGATAGAAGAAACCAGACAAAAGGATGTTCTTAGGCTTGTCTTCCATAGGGTGTCGCACCTCAAAAAAATCGCTTCATCGAAGACACGACCCTCGCGTGAAAGGCGCAGAATGGTTCGACAGAGTCGCCACCGAAATTTATTTATCCCAAAATAGGGAAAGGAAAATATCGAGAAAACCTTTAAGGGAGGATAAGAACATGGTCTTGGCAACCACATTCCGGGTTCGGGAGTCGGTTACATGAGGGGAAGGTACACGCACCCCTCACGTCCGTTGTACTCAACGGGAACCTCTTGATTTGAATCGCGATGCTCGTTAGCTAAGCTTGTTTGTTTTCTTCTCAAAAATAAAATGCGAGCGATAAGATAAAAGGAAACGATGCTAAGGGGAAATGGGGTGGTTTTAGGATAGAGTGCTCGCCAAGGATTGGGGCCCTTGTGCCTACGTATGCTCATTCAGACGAGAATGAGTAATCCGAGCAATCATAGTTTGACTATGGGATTTGGATGGAAAAAATAGAAGAAGAAAAAGTGTGGAAGGTAGACATAAACGGGGGAAAAAGAAAAAGTATGCTCACCAAGATCATCGTAATCTTATGCTTACGTATCTTTACTCGGACGAGGATAAAGAATTAGAGCAGTCGTAGTTCGTCGTACGCCCACGGAAAGGAGGAGAGTTTGTTAGTGTTTTATAGGCGTCAATTGCTCGCACACGAGTAAGATAACCCGCACCTAAACAACCGAAGAGAGATCAAAGACTTGAACCCCCATTTTCACCTTGAGAAATAGTTGCAATAGTTGTTAGTCATTTTGAAGTTTTATTGTGAAAATCCTCTTGACATTGGATCAAGGGTTTATTTGTATGCGCTTGGTTAGTTTGAAAAGAATTTGGTTAGAGGTTGATTTTGAAGATGGGCTCGACGACGAGTCGAGGGTTTGGTTGAAAAGAGGTTTGTTTTGAAAGTGGCTCGACGACGAATCGAGAGTTTGATTGAAAATGGGTGAGAATCGATCCTAGTCCCTAGGGGTGCTCCTAGTAATGAAACCACGATGAAATGAGAATGGTTGATGGTGAATGCTAACGAGCAATCGACTTATGGGGGTGTTTTGAAAAGGGCTCGACGACGAATAGAGAATTAGTTTAAAAATGGTTGTCTATGCTAGTCCCTAGGGGTGCTCATAGTAAATAGACCACAATCAAAGAAAATCGAATGCGTACATCGGAATGGGAGAGGGGTACATGTAAAGTACAGGGGATTGCGCGAACTAAAAGGTCTCATTGTAAGGTAGCCCAAGAGGAAGCCGTGTGTGTGCGGAGTGTCCTAAACTAAGCCTTGAGCAAGAGTTGGACAAAACCTCCTTTGTTAGGGTTTCTGTACATGGTCCAAGTTACCAACAGTCCACCAATTAGTTTTTTGTTGGTTCGATATTTTTAGTGTGTTTTGATTAAGGTATGAACAAAGAAACAAGAAAAGGGTAAGATGAACAAGTATGAATATTATATGAACAATATGATATGAATATGAACAGGAATAATAATCAAGATAATATTGACAAGAAAGTAAAGCAAGATAATGTTGACGGAAAGTAAAGTTAGTTGTTAATTGATTAGTGGTTAGGGCAAATGATCCACAATGGTTAAAACCATCCTTGGGCTTGGAAACATAGGTTTGGGCCACGAAGAATCATTTTTCGATACGGGACATGTAGCGCTAAACCATCGTAACACGATCTATGACGAAGATCATACTATAGGAGGTTGCGCATTTGATATTTGTGCTAAAACACGATAGAGAAATGATATTGAAGATCATTCTCCCATGAAATCGTGCCACGCGAAAAGAAAAAGTGAGAATCTCATCTTAATCACAAACTTTCGTCGATTAATTGAAGGTAACCTATCACGATCCCAAAGTATAGACAGTAATCTCGATGATTACTCACTACAGATTTGAAATAATGAAGGTTAATCGCCTCAATAATCATCATTTGTGAATAGAAAGACTTCATCGATCGAAAATGAAGAAGAAGATGGAAGAAGATGCGAAATGAAGTGGAAATCGAAATGAAATCCAAATGGTCTCGTCTTAATCAAGATTTAAATCGATAAATCGATAATCTTTGATTTTTAACTTTCATTTACCAACAAAAAAGAAAATGGCCTCATATTGATCAAGATTTTGAATCAAGATCTTTTGTTATATCATTGGCCCAAAACATCAAATCGAAAGTCGAAATCGAACAACGGAAGTGGATTTAATTGCAGAAACTTAAAAATAGTTAGAAAAATAAAACATAAGAATTAATAATTTACACTTTAAAACTTAAATGTTTAGAAAACATTTTAAAGGAAATTAAAATAAAGGGAAGGGGGATAGCACATAAAACAGTGTGTATGAAATTTAAAATAGATTGGAGTGGAATCACTTGGGTTTTGACCCATCATCCGCTCAGCCTCATAGAAACCTGGCGTGACAAAAAAGAAAGGGTGTGCTGGGAAAAAAATGGAAATGGACCAATGAGCCCGCGATATAATAACAATAAATAACAACGAATAGCTCAATTTTTCAAAACATTATCAGCAAAGACAACATTACTTTCTCAGAACCATTCAAATGGCTCAGAAATACTTTTCTCAGTCATCGCTTGTAACGTCAAAAATCAGAACGAGGCGACACCAACCTTATCCCTCTCGTTATGCTTCTGGTCCGTCTTCAATTGGATCTCGCTCAAAACCCTCTTTTCTTCCCTCTTTTGTACTCTGCGTTTGATTCAGGTTGGGTTTTAGGTTTGTGATTCTCAATTCGCTCTCTACTTGTTTCTATGATTTGATTTGAAACGGGTCTGTTTCTATCTCTCCTTCTTCTTCTATTTCGGAGTTGTAAGATTTTGATTAAGAGGGGTTGAAGAGAAAGGTTGTAGGTGAATTGGGGAGAAATGGGTTGAAGGTTCGTGTTGTTTCAGAAGTTAGAGGAGGTAAGGGTTTCTTTGGGTTGAAGAAGATTGGAGGTTTTGGAGTTTGTGGGGGAATTTTGACAGAGTTTTTGCGGCTTCTCGAGCTTGGACTTGTGAACTTTTCGTTGTATAGTATCATGTATGGGTAGACTGTGGTTATTGTTTGTGAAGGGCATGGGGTGCGTAACTGTGTGAGTAGTTAGTGGTAGTATGACGTTTTTTATAAACCGCATGAAATGGTTTTCGCTGACATATTATGGCTTGTGGACTTGCTTGGATACATGGCTCATAGCTGGCTGCTTTTGTTATTTATGTGAAATATGGACTTTTCTTTGTAATTTCTTATTTATTGTTGTATGGGCCTAAGTGACATGGGCTTGACTTGTTGTAAACTTGGAATAATTCTTATGAATCTTTTATTCTCTTTTTCCTTCCTTTGCAATTTGTAAAAAAAAATAATCAACGGGCTTTGGACTTTACTACTTGCATTTTCCATTTGAACCTTGCATTCATTTTGCACCTTTCCAAATTTTGAATCTTGAATAAATCTGAATTAAATCTTAAATCTGACTGAAAATGAATCCATTCCTGAATTTTAACTACTCTTGAATAATTTCTTGAGGCATGGCTGAAATTGGGTTAAACTTGCAATCATCTTGATAAATGGCCTACTTGAATTCTCATGCACCAATGCCTCAAACATGGACACATATAAGCATGACTCAAAATGACCTGAGATATAGGGCCCAATGCGCTGAATTGACCATTTAAAACTTGATTCCGTTGGATAAACTTGAACTTGTACAAAACCCTAATCTTGAACACTTGGTGATCTTCAACCACTAAACACTTGCTTTCTGCATTGCCTGATAACTTGAACCACACCATTTGCATAAAGCACATCCTGTTCTCAACCTGGAAACTAAATATTTCCTGACCAATGACTTAAGTCAAACCACATGAACCTCAATCAATACCACACATCACTGTCCTGATGGTCAGAAATGAGACTTGCAACAACTTGAATAAAAATCAATGAAAACAATAACATATTTTTGGGTTTTTGAATATGGTTAGCGGATGGAAGTACAGATGAAAATTATACTCAGGTAGGACAAATTTGGGGCATGACAGATGCCATTATCTAATTCGCTTAAACCGAGTAAGATGAACTGCTACAGCGTTCATTCTTTCGAGGTAGAAAACAATTAGATATGAAGAACACCAAGAATTTATCTGAAAAGAAAGATAATGATTGAGAGGTGGAATAACGGATAGTTTACGGAGGTCGTTATCACCAAAACGATGATAACAGGAAATCTGACACCAAAAGGATGACAAACCTATCACCGAAAGGATGATAGTAACACACGCACACAGACCCTTACACTAAAAGGATGAAAATGAGTTCCCAACTTACTATTACCAAAAGGATAATAGTAAGCCCACATATTCTCGACACCAAAAGGATGACGAGTTTATCACCAAAAGGATGATAGAGAGCACACGCACACAGACTCTTCCACCAAAAGGATGAAAATGAGGTCAAGGCCTGCTATTACCATAAGGATAATAGGGCACACACACACAACTATTTGACACCAAAAGGATGACAGACCTATCACCAAAAGGATGATAATAACACACGCACACAGTGACCCTTCACCAAAAGGATGAAAATGAGGTCAACGCTCGCAATTACCAAAAGGATAATAGTAAGCCCACTGATTCACGACACCAAAAGGATGACGAGTCTATCACCAAAAGTATGATAGTACACACACGAACCCTTCCACCAAAAGGATGAAAATAAGGTCACAGCTTGCAATTACCAAAAGGTTAATAGAGCACACACACACACACACACACACACAGACCCTTCCACCAAAAGGATGACAATGAGGTCGCAGCTTGCTATTACCAAAAGGATAATAGAGCACACATATATCTGACACCAAAAGGATGCCAAACCTATCACCAAAAGGATGATAGTAAACAGACACACAGTTACCCTTCACCAAAAGGATGAAAATGAGGTCACAACTTACTACTACCAAAAGGATAACAGTAAGCAAAACGATATCAAAGGCTGTCATTCACCAAAAGGAATACACAGACCAAAGGTTCACAGATCGGCGACACCAAAAGGATGACGGATCAATACAAGCTACTACCACCAAAAGGATGATAGGAACTACCACTTGCGAGGACCAACACCAAAAGGATGAAGGTTTGGTTGAAATGACATGAATGGCTACCACCAAAAGGATGATAGAAATTTTATGATTTTAAGTGTTACCAACACCAAAAGGATGAAGGTTGAATTGACAAGGTTTGGCTATCACCAAAAGGATGATAGTAAGGCAATTGACAAAAGGTCAAGTTTTTTGGGGATATGATAAGTGAGGCTTATTTGGAGACATCAACAAAAGGTTGAAGCAAAGAAGTCACTGAGGAACACCGTCCTTATCAACAAAAGGTTGAAAGGTACTAACTCACTGGGGAACGCCCAAGAGGAAGGTTGAATATTGTTTATAGAAGAACCACTAACTGGTTTAGAGATACCAATTCCATCAACAAAAGGTTGAAGAGACACAAATCAATGAGGAACGCTCACTAACTCGGAGAAATGCTGTTGGTTGAACTGGGGATGACAACATCATCAACAAAAGGTTGAGGAACACAACTCAATGAGGAACGCCCACTGACTTGCTTAGAGATCACAGATTCAGCAACAAATGGTTGAAGATTTCATGAGGAATGTCCATGAACTTGCCGAAGATGCCCCTGACTAGGTTGAGGATTTCTTGAGCTTGATCAACAAAAGGTTGAAACAACTTCGTGAGGAACGGCCACAGATTTGTAGAAGGTGCCCCTGCCTGGGCTGAAGATCACCTTGGAAATCTCGAGATTGATCCTGGATCTTGACATGTGCATGTTTGAATGCTTGATTTTGTAATGGTGTGCAATGCAAATGCTGACGCGCAGAGATGCAAGTGTTGGGGAAGTATGATTGGTTTTGGTATGCATATGATGCAAATGATGCTTATGATGTCGAATGCGATGCGCATGATGCAGACAGGTGATTTGATATGTTGTGAAGGTGCCAGCATGGTGGTCTTTTGGTAGTTACCAATTTGGATTGGACTTCAGGTGTTGGGGGGTTTGATTTCCTTGACACTCAGTTCATTGAAGACGCCACGATTGAAGCAAACAAAGATGCTCTTGAAGCTCCAAGTTTGATCACTTGATGATGAGTTGTGAACTTGATTCTGAGATAACCACAATTATGTGCTTAATGGTCAGGATGAACTGAGCGTAGCGACGTGATCATCTCATTAATATTGTACTTTTGCTATGCATTTGATGATTGCTAATGTCTGGAAAATTACGCTTTTCCGAGTTTGAAGGTTTAAAGAGGATATACCTTTTGTAATGGGTCTTACCCAAGTATGAACATGGTAATGGTCTGCCCCTGATTAACCAGATCTGGAATGATTTGACCTTTGGAAAGTTGAGCTTTGAGATGACTTGAGATGGCTTGCCACTGATCGAGCTATTGAAGGATTTCCTCCAGCTTGTGGGTTTGAGGGAGTCTTGCTTCTAGTTGACACCACTAAAAGTTCAAGTTCCTATTTGATTGCTTCTTGTTGGAGTTGCTTTGATGTCTAGCACTGATTTGCAGTTAAAATTGCACATTCACAAATGGTAATCTTAATGCAATGCTCATGCAAGTTTTGAAAAAGTGTCGTTTATTGGAGTGTCGTGTTAGTAAGACGAATGGACCGTTAGTCTAGGCCTTGTGCTGATTTTGCTAGTATGAAAGATATAGCAAGGAAAATGACACCAATGCTGAAGATTAACAAATATGTGGGGAGTCATTTTACGCAACCTTGCAATAGTATGCTTTCAGAATAAACCTCGCCTCAATTAGGTCTTTCGAGGGTTGTAACATGGTCTGGTTCGCGGTTCATGAAACAAAGGATATTAGGCTCAAAATATGATTTGTACCCACCCCTTCTTCGTGATGATCTCCAGTCCTATGTTTAGTTAATTTTGCACATGTTTATCTTCCAAAAGGGTTGACGGTGTAAGAGTGATGATTCAAGGTTCGCTCGAACTGGCAGTCACCTTATTTTGTTGTTGATGGATGTCAGTGACCCTTTGGTTTTGATTTGGTGGTCACTGAATCTTATTTTGTTTTTGTTGAGGATTCGAGGGCCTCTTTTGATTTTGTTTTTGATCCCTACCTTTTGCATGGACTGATTTTGCTTTTCGAGTCCATCGGGATTGCCTTGATTTTTGCCTAAGTCTCCTTTGAGGTGCTCGACTTAGCAGGATTTTGATTTTTTGTTTTTGTTTTTGATGGAGGGTTGTGACTGCCAATTCATGGGTCTTTGATGAACAACCGCCATGTCTTTTGGATTTTGCTTTGTAATTTAACTGAACACTACCCTGCCCCAGGTTAAGTGTAAGGGTTTGAATATCCGAAGGAAAGTGATACTTCTAGGCTCGAAGTGGTTAAGTAGGGACTAACTCCTTGTCTCTCCAGTGTTTGGGGGATTGAAACAATACCTGTACACCAACGAAGATATTCTGTCTGAAAGCATACGGTTTGCAATTATGGGTATTTCGTTGTCATCATCCTCCCTCCAGTCATTGCTAACAACAGTATGATAAAGAGAGTAAAGTGGAGATATATGTGTCGGCGATTGCAGTAAATGGAAGAAATGAGTGAATACGACATAACTGATTCAAAACATGCATAAACACTACATTAAGAAAACCAAATACAAACGACAATGTTTGAAGCAAATAGTACTTGAACAAACAAAGACAAAATACAAGGATGCGAAATGATGGATGGCATGACAAATGCCTTCTTCGAGGAACTGATCTTCCTGTCTTGACTTGATTGATGCTTGACATAGCTTGATCATAGGTGGAGACTATTCTGCTCATCTTCGGCAACCCCTTCAATGACATTCGTTGATGATCCTGTCTATGCATGTGGCAGCATGGTCTTGTTGGATATGATTCATCATTCGTCTGCTCTTGGCTCGAGCTGCGTATCTGTGTCGAGGAAATGACTTGATTTACTGGAGAAGGAAGGAAGGCGGAGTGAGATTCTGAGGGTGATATGCAATGCAAGATACATAACCGATGCAATGCAATGCAATGGCATGATGCAATGCAAGATGCAAGATCCAGGATCACAGATCATAGGTTCAAACAGTTCTGAGGTTGGCCGGAGGAACGGGTCAAGAACCACAACTCGGATCAAGAAAACCCACGGGTAGGTTTCTAAGAGGGGTAGGTGCCTAGAGTCATGGATATATTTCAAAAACATTATAGCCAAGATGAAGAGACATCCGACTATAATATCCTCGAAATAATCTCGTCTAGGTGAGGTCTTCGTATATTCCCCACGAGAAAGATTCCTCGAGGCGTCCACTACACAACCATCGACATACGTGTTCTATGTAGGTCCTCAGAGTCATAGATTGAGGTTGAAAATATTACTGTCAAGAAGTAATATGTTCAAGGGATCTCATCTGATTGGGGCATTCACATTAACCCACAAGGAGTTTACACTACCAACCACCATGGATAAAAGGGTTAATGGTCCTTGGGATCAACGATTCAGGCTCGAAAACATTACTGCCCTGGCGAAGGAACACCATAACAATAACATCTCCAAGGGAATCTACTCCAAGTGGGGTCTTCGCTTCGACTCACGCGGAAGAGACCACGCAAGCCTCCACTACACAACCACCATCCTAATCCTAGGGTTTTTCTTGACTCGGGTGTAGAGCCATCTCACAAAGTTCCCAATATCAAAACAACCCAGCAATGCCACAAAAGGTAACACAGATAAGGAAATAGGAAAGCAAGTAAATAAGCAAATAAGCGAGAAGAACATAAACAAGCAAAGCTAACGAACTCACGATTCGAATCAAGATATGCTTAACTCCCTCTTGCATGGAGCAAATGATCCCCAGCAGAGTTGCCAGCTGTCGTACCTTGAAAAAATCGCTTCATCAAAGACATGACCCTCGCGCGAAAGGCGCGGAACGGTTCGATAGAGTCGCCACCGAACTTTATTTATCCCAAAAGAGGGAAAGGAAAATATTGAGAAAAACTTTAAGGGAGGATAAGAACATTGTCGTCGCAACCACATTCCAGGTTTGGGATTCGGTTACGTGAGGGGAAGGTACGCGCACCCGCTCAAGTTCATCCCTCACGTCCGTTGTACTCAACGGGAACCTCTTGATTCGAATCGTGATGCTCGTTAGCTAAGCTTGTTTGTTTTCTTCTCAAAAATAAAATGCGAGCGGTAAGATAAAAGGAAACGATGCTAAGGGGAAATGGGGTGGTTTTAGGATAGAGTGCTCACTAAGGATTGGGGCCCTTTTGCCTACGTGTGCTCATTCGGACGAGAATGAGTAATCAGAGCAATCATAGTTCGACTACAGGGTTTGGATGGGAAAAGATGGAAGAAGAAACAGTATGGAAGGTAGACGCAAATGGCGGAAAAAGAAAAAGTGTGCTTGCCAAGATCATCGTAATCTTGTGCCTACGTATCTTTACTCGGACCAGAATAAAGAATCAAAGAAGTCGTAGTTCTTGCTACGCCCACGAATAAGAGGAGATTTTGTTAGTGGTTTAGAGGCGTCAATTGCTCACACACGAGTAAGAGAACCCCCACCTAAACAACTGAAGAGAGATCAAAGACTTGAACCCCCATTTTTCACCTTGAGAAAGAGTTACGATAGTTGTTAGTCATTTTGAAGTTTTATTATGAAAATCCGCTTGACGTTGGATCAAAGGTTTATTTGTATGCGCTTGGTTAGTTTGAAAAGAATTTGGTTAGAGGTATATTTTGAAGATGGGCTCGACGACGAGTCGAGGATTTGGTTGAAAAGTGGTTTGTTTTGAAAGTGGTTCGACGAAGAATCGAGAGTTTGATTGAAAATGGGTGAGAATCGATCCTAGTCCCTAGGGGTGCTCCTAGTAAAGAAACCACTATGAAATAAGAATGGTTGATGGCGAATGCTAACGAGCAATCGATTTACGGGGGTGTTTTGAAAAGGGCTCGGCGATGAATCGAGAATTAGTTTAAAAATGGTTGTCTATGCTAGTCCCTAGGGGTGCTCCTAGTAAACAGACCACTATCAAAGAAAATCGAATGCGTACATCGGAATGGGAGAGGGGTACTTTTACAGTACAAGGGATTGCGCGAAATAAAAGGTCTCATTGTAGGGTAACCTAATAGGAAGCCGTGTGTGTGCAGAGTGTCCTAAACTAAGCCTTGAGCAAGAGTCGGACAAAACCTCCTTTGTTGGCGTTTCTGTACAAGGTCCAAGTAACCAACAGTCCACCAATTAGTTTTTTATTATTTCGATATTTTTAGTGTGTTTTGATTAAGGTATGAACAAAGAAACAAGAAAAGGGTTAGATGAACAAGTATGAATATGATATGAACAATATGATAAGAATATGGACCAGAATAATAATCAAGATAATATTGACAAGAAAGTAAAGCAAGATAATGTTGACGAAAAGTAAAGTTAGTTATTAATTGATTAGTGGTTAGGGAAAATGATCCACGATGGTTAAAACCATCCTTGGGCTTGCAAACATAGGTTTGGGCCACGAAGAATCATTTTTCGATACGGGACATGTAGCGCTAAACCATCGTAGCACGATCCATGACAAAGATCATACAATAGAAGGTTGTGCATTTGATCTTTGTGCTAAAACACGATAGAGAAATGATATTGAGGATCATTCTCCGATGAAATCATGCCACACGAAAAGAAAAGATGAGAATCTCGTCTTAATCACAAATTTTAGTCAATTAATCGAAGGTAACCTATCACGATCCCAAAGTATAGAAAGTAATCTGATGATTACTCACTTCAGATTTGAAATAATGAAGGTTAATCGCCTCAACAATCAACATTTGTGAATAGAAAGACTTCATCGATCGAAAATGAAGAAGAAGATGGAAGAAGATGCGAAATGAAGTGGAAATCGAAATGAAATCCAAATGGTCTCGTCTTAATCAAGATTTAAATCGATAAATCGATAATCTTTGATTTTTGACTTTCAAAGACCAATAAAAAAGAAAATGGCCTCATATTGATCAAGATTTTGAATCGAGATATTTTGTTATATCATTAGCCCAAAACATCAAATCGAAAGTGGAAATTAAACAATGGAAGTGGATTTAATTGCGGAAACTTAAAAATAGTTAGAAAAATAAAACATAAGAATTAATAATTTACAATTTAAAACTTAAATGTTTAGAAAACATTTTAAAGAAAATCAAAATAAAGGGGAGGGGGATAGCGTATAAAATAGTGAGTGTGTATGAAATTTAAAATGGATTGGAGTGGAATCACTTGGGTTTTGAACCATCATCCCCTCATCCTCATAGAAACCTGGCGTGACAAAAAAGAAAGGGTGTCCTGGGAAAAAAACGGAAACGGGCCAATGAGCCCACAATATAATAACAACAAATAAGAACGAATAGCTCAGTTTTTCAAAATGTTATCAACAACAACGACATTACTTTCTCAGAACCATTCAAATGGCTTAGAAATACTTTTCTTCGTCATCGCTTGTAACGTCAAAAATTAGAACGAGGCGATACCAACCTTCTCCCTCTCGTTATGCTTCTGGTCTGTCTTCGATTGGATCTCGCTCAAAACCCTCTCTTCTTCCCTCTTCTGTACTATGCGTTTGATTCAGGTTGGGTTTCAGGTTTGTGATTCTCGATTCACTCTCTCTTCGTTTCTCTGATTAGATTTGAAATGGGTCTGTTTCTATCTCTCCTTCTTCTTCTGTTTCGCATTTGTGAGATTTTGATTCAGAGGGGTTGAAGAGAAAGGTTGTAGGTGAATTGGGGAGAAATGGGTTGAAGGTTCGTGTTGTTTCAAAAGTTAGAGGAGGAAAGGGTTTCTTTGGGTTGAAGAAGATTGGAGGTTTTGGAGTTTGTGGGGGAATTTTGACAGAGTTTTTGCGGCTTCTCGAGCTTGGGAAAGAATGAAAAGAATGAGCTCATTATATAGAGGACGTGGAGGGTGAAACGGAAGGGATGTGGGGAATATTCTGCAGATGGTTATTGGTGACGTGTTTATTCGTTTTGTCATTGTTGCAAGTTCATTGCGGTTTAGGTGATGTCGTGAAATTGGTTATGAGTTTCGTAAGTTTCATTTTCGCTTACAGGTTGTGTGCTATGCGTATCGCAGGTGGGGCTGATGCATTGTGAAAGGTTTGCTGCGAAGTTCTGCGTGAGGGGCTTGTGGTAAGGCAAAGGTGTGTGGTGACGGTTAGACGTAGGTGGCATGGTGTTTGTTTTTGCAGCTTTCATGAGACACCGTTATAACATGTAATGTGTGTGTAATGGCCTTGTGAACTTTTCATTATGTAGTATCATGTGTGGATAGACTATGGTTATTGTTTGTGAAGGGCATGGGGTGCGTAACTGTGTGAGTAGTTAGTGGTAGTATGACGTTTTTTATGCATTGCAGGAAATGGTTTTCGTTGACATATTATGGCTGGTGGACTTGCTTGGACACATGGCTCATGGCTGGTTGCTTTTGTTATTTGTGTGAAATATGGACTTTTCTTTGTAATTTCTTATTTATTGTTGTATGGGCCTAAGTGACATGGGCTTGACTTGTTGTAAACTTGGAATGGTTCTTATGAATCTTTTATTCTCTTTTTCCTTCCTTTGCAATTTGTAAAGTAAAATAATCAACGGGCTTTGGACTTTACTACTTGCATTTTCCATTTGAACCTTGCATTCACTTTGCACCTTTCCAAATCTTGAATCTTGACTAAATCTGAATTAAATCTTAAATCTGACTGAAAATGAATCCATTCCTGAATCTTAACTACTCTTGAATAATTTCTTGCGGCATGGTTGAAATTGGATCAAACTTGCAATCATCTTGCTAAATGGCCAACTTGAATTCTCATGCACTAATGCCTCAAACATGGACACATATAAGCATGACTCACAATAACCTGAGATATAGGGCCCAATGCGCTGAATTGACCATTTGTAACTTGATTCCATCGGATAAACTTGAACTTGTACAAAACCCTAATCTTGAACACTTGGCGATCTTCAACCACTAAACACTTGCTTTTTGCATAGCCTGATAACTTGAACCACACCATTTGCATAAATCACATCTTGGTCTCAACCAGGAAACCAAATATTTCCTGACCAATGACTTAAGTCAAACCACATGAACCTCAATCAATACCACACATCACTGTCCTGATGGTCTGAAATGAGACTTACAACAACTTGAATAAGAAGCAATGAAAACGATAACATATTTTTAGGTTTTTGAATATGGTTAGTGGACGGAAGTACAGATGAAAATTATACACAGGTAGGACAAATTTGGGGTATGATAGTTGCCCCAATCTAATTGGCTTAAATTGAGTAAGATGAACTGCTATGGCGTTCATTCTTTCGAGGTAGAAGACAATTAGATATGAAGAACACCACAAATTTGTCCTAAAAGAAAGAGAATGATTGGGAGGTGGAATAACAGATAGTTTACGGAGGTCGTTATCACCAAAAGGGTGATAACAGGAAATCTGACACCAAAAGGATGACAGACCTATCACCAAAAGGATGATAGTAGCACACGCACACAGACCCTTACACCAAAAGGATTAAAATGAGGTCCCAACTTGTTATTACCAAAAGGATAATAGTAAGCCCACAGATTCCCAACTCCAAAAGGATGACGAGTCTATCACCAAATGGATGATAAAGAACACACGCACACAGACTCTTCCACCAAAAGGATGAAAATGAGGTCAAAGCCTTCTATTACTAAAAGGATAATAGGGCACACACGCAGCTATCTGACACCAAAAGTTTGACAGACCTATCACCAAAAGGATGATAATAACACACGCACACAGTGACCCTTCACCAAAAGATGAAAATGAGGTCAAAGCTCGCTATTACCAAATGGATAATAGTAAGCCCACCGATTCCCGACACCAAAAGGATGACGAGTCTATCACCAAAAGGATGATAGTACACACACAGACCCTTCCACCAAAAGGATGAAAATGAGGTCACAGCTTGCTATTACCAAAAGGATAATAGAGCATACATACACACACACACACAGACCCTTTCACCAAAAGGATAAAAATGAGGTCGCAGCTTTCTATTACCAAAAGGATAATATAGTACACATATATCTGACACCAAAAGGATGCCAGACCTATCACCAAAAGGATGATAGTAAACACACACACAGTGACCCTTCACCAAAAGGATGAAAATGAGGTCACAACTTACTACTATCAAAAGGATAATAGTAAGCAAAACAATATCATAGGTTGTCATTCACCAAACGGAATACACAGACCAAAGGTTCACAGATCGGCGACACCAGAAGGATGACGAATCAATACAAGCTACTACGACCAAAAGGATGATAGGAACTTACCACTTGCGAGGACCAACACCAAAAGGATGAAGGTTTGGTTGAAATGACATGAATGGCTACCATCAAAAGGATGATAGAAATTTTTTGATTTTGAGGGTTACCAACACCAAAAGGATGAAGGTTGAATTAACAGGGTTTGGCTATCACCAAAAGGATGATAGTAATGCAATTGACAAAAAGTCAAGTTTGCTGGGGATATGATAAGTGAGGCTTATTTGGAGACATCAACAAAAGGTTGAAGCAAAGAAGTCACTGAGGAACACCGTCCTTATCAACAAAAGGTTGAAAGGTACCAACTCACTAGGGAACGCCCAAGAGAAAGGTTAAATATTGTTTGTAGAAGAACCACTAACTGGTTTGGGGATACCAATTCCATCAACAAAAGGTTAAAGAGACATGACTCAATGAGGAACGCCTACTGACTCGGAGAAATATTGTTGGTTGAACTGGGGATGACAACATCATCAACAAAAGGTTGAGGAACACAACTCAATGAGGAATGCTCACTAACTTTCTTGGAGATCACAGACTCAACAACAAAAGGTTGAAGATTTCATGAGGAACGCCCATGAACTTGCCGAAGATGCCCCTGACTGGGCTCAGGATTGCTTGAGCTTGATCAATAAAAGGTTGAAACAACTTCTTGAGGAACGGCCACGGATTTGCAGAAGGTGCCCCTGCCTGGGCTGAAAATCGCCTTGGAAATATCAAGATTGATCCTGGATCTTAACATGTGTATGTATGAATGCTTAATTTTGTAGTGTTGTGCAATGCAAATGCTGACACACGAAGATGCAGGTGTTTGGGAAGTATGATTTTGGTATGCATATGATACAAATGATACTTATTATGTCAAATGCGATGCACATGATGCGTATGATGCAGACAGGTGCTTTGATATGTTGTGAAGGTGCCAACATGATGGTCTTTTGGTTGTTGCCAATGTGGATTGGACTTCGGGTGGTGGGGGGTTTGATTTCCTCGACACTCAGTTCATTGAAGACGCCACGATTAAAGCAAACAAAGATGTTCTTGAAGCTCCAAGTTTGATCACTTAATGATGAGTTGTGAACTTGATTATGAGAGAACCACAATTATGTGCTTGATGGTCAGGATGACCTGAGCGTAGCGACGTGATCAGCTCATGAATATTGTATTTTTGCTCTAAATTTGATGATTGCTAATGTCTGGAAAAATATGCTTGTCCGAGTATAAAGGTACAGAGAGTATATGCCTTTTGCAATGGGTCTTGCCCAAAGCTGAACATGGTAATGGTCTGCCCCTGATTAACCAGTTCTGGAATCATTTGACCTTTAGAAAGTTGAGCTTTGAGATGACTTGAGATGGCTTGCCCCTGATCGAGCTATTGAAGGATTTGCCCCAGCTTGTGGGTTTGAGGGAGTCTTGCTTCAGGTTGACACCACTAAAAGTTCAAGTTCCTCTTCGATTGCCCCTTGTTGGAGTTGCTTTGATTTCTAGCACTGATTTGCAGTTAAAATTGCACATTCACAAATGGTAATCTTAATACAATGCTCATGCATGTTTTGAAAAAGTGTCGTTTATTGGATTGTCGTGTTAGTGAGACGAATGGACCGTTAGTCCAGACGCTGTGCTGATTTTGCTAGTGTGAAAGATATAGCAAGGAGAATGACACCAATGCTGAAGATTAACAAATATGTGGGGAGTCAGTTTAGGCAACCTTGCAATACTATGCTTTCAGAATAAACCTCGCCTCAATTAGGTCTTTTGAGGGTTATAACATAGTCTGGTTCGCAGTTCATGAAACGTAGGATATTAGGCTCAAAATATGATTTGTACCCACCCCTTCTTCTTGATGATCTCCCGTCCTACGTTCAGTTAATTTTGCACATGTTTGTCTTCCAAAAGGGTTGACGGTGTAAGAGTGATGATTCAAGGTTCGCTCGAACTGGCAGTTACCTTATTTTGTTGTTGATGGATGTCAGTGACCCTTTGGTTTTGATTTGGTGGTCACTGAATCTTATTTTGTTTTTGTTGAGGATTCGAGGGCCTCTTTTGATTTTGTTTTTGATCCCTATCTTTTGCATAGACTGATTTTGCTTTTCGAGTCCATCGGGATTGCCTTGATTTTTGCCTAAGTCTCCTTTGAGGTGCTCGACTTAGTAGGATTTTGATTTTTTGTTTTTGTTTTTGATGGAGGGTTGTGACTTCCTGTTATACCCCAAATTTTTACCCCTTAGAGGTCATAACATCTTGCACTTGCATTAGGGCTCAATCATCATTGCATTGTCTACTAACCCTCATGTCTTTGCTAGTTTGTTTCTTTTGTGAAAGATAGGATTTGCACCAGAAAGAGGACAAGAGTAGTAAACCAAGTTCTCATGTGTTTAAAAGTCTTCTAAGACTCTTCTTGGCTCCATACATCCATCATCAGTGTTCATTAGTTGATTGGGATTAGTGTGTGAAGTCATTTGTTCAAGAAAGCCAACTGAGGCACCAAAGTTTCAACCATTTATTCTTAAAGGCTAATCATGAAGTTTTCAAGTCATATGCCAGGATCTCAAGATATTGGATCAATAGAAACCATCAGACCAAGCGTGGGGGAATTAGGGTTTTAACCTGAAGAATCACTGAAGAGGTTTGTCATGATCAGCCAAGGTTTGATTGGCTCATCAACCAATTGAGCTTACCTACATTTATGAGGTATTATTCAACAAGGAATCAAGAGCATCTGATTTCCATCACAAGTACATTGATCCAAAACTTCATCTTGTCCCCGGATTAGGTTTTTGTCAGGAAGGTCAACCTTTGCCTTTGACTTTTGATCAAGGCATGTTCCCAAGCCTTAGGACATGGTTCTATGTGTTCATAAACACCCTTGGAGGCCATTCATTGGCATTTTGAGAGATTGAGGAGTCAAAGTCATCAAAGATCATCTAGTGGAACTCCTGAGGAAATTAGGGTTGTGACTGAAAAGTCAAACCTCTGGTTTTGTTGTTATTAGCCCAAGATGAAGTATTCAAATCACATTCTATCTTAAAATGTTCAATCCTTGATTTGGAACCTGAGTAATCACCATTTTAAAAGGTTTCTTGCAAAAAGGGCAATGTTTGGTCCTTAAATTTTTCTAAGTGTGGAAGAATTCACTCCTTGTGCAAAATTGAGAAGGTCATAACTTTCAAACCACACACCCAATTTTGGTGACTCAAAGCTAAAATTGAAGCTCTTATCATGAACTTCAAAACATATTAGAGGGTCCTTATCAAAATAAGGCTTGGATTTTAAGTTAGAAAGCTTAGAATTTATAGCCCATGTAAAACACTTAGAATTTTCAAGGTTTTCTACCCAAAATTCAGCTCACTTCAAGTCCATTTTCTACCAAGATCCTTTGGGAATTTGGAAACTCATCAAACATGAACTTTGTAGAGGATATTTAGGGCTTTCCAAAAAGTACTAGAACTCTTCAATCCATGGAGGGAGCTAGGAGATTCGAATGATTGAAGTTTGGTATCTTTTCTTGAAATGCAAGTTTCACACATGATGCATAATGATGCATTACCATTTCTAATCACCAAAATGCTCAATTTTTTGATGTTTAGACACAAGTTTAACACCATTTGGACCTCTGCCACGATTTCTACAAGTTGCAACATTAAAATAACATAGTTTAAGCAAGTTGGCACAAGTGGATAAAGTGAACATGTAAGAAAGAGAAACTTTTCAACAAAGGCATGACAGCTCCCTTTTCCCTTGTAACTTGGACTCTGCTCCAATCCCATCAGTCCACTAATCAGACCAAATCCTATGACTAGAGCCTTTGAAGACTCTTGGCACATCTGGATGCTTGCACGAGGAAAATTTTCCAAAAGGGAAAACTTGGCAAGATGTACCATTCTGACCATACCTCAAGCTCTCAACTTCTCCTATAAATAAAGGCTTGATCTCCACTCCAAAACACATAAGATTCATCCCCAAGAGAAGGCTGAATAACCTATGCATTCTCTCATTCACATGTTCTTGCAAATCTGTAAAAACTCTCCAAACACTTGTTTCAGTCGTGCATTTCCCTTCAAACTTCTCAAACTGTCTCCAAACACCTTAAGAGAAGCTTCAAACACTTGAAACTTTTATGTAATACCTAAAACACCACCTTCCATTTTTGAGCTTCCATTCGCAAGAAGGGTCGGGTTCCATATTTGGAGCACTTTCCAAAGCTTCTAAGCATCTGCTTCTCTTCTCTAAGGATCAACAAGGTTTCAGAAGGTTATTTTTATCATCTGCAAGTGCTATAGAAGAGTCCTTGAAACTAGCTCCAAAAGGTAAGATTCTGACTTCCAAATTCTCATGTTCATGCATTGTTTCGTTGATATTTGAATGTAGAAATGTAGTGTGTTTTTTGCTTAGTGATTCTGGATAAAAAGTTGCCATGTTTTGTTTAAAAACTTGTATGTTATAACATGTTGAACATTTGTGTTATTGCACGGTTGTGATGCATTTTGCGCATTATACTTTGGTTGTTAGGCCAAACTAATGTCATATTTAGAATCCCCGTGAGCTGGGCTTCAATTTTGGTTTTTGGATCTTTGAATTTGGTTGAAAGTTGAGAAATATATAATGATGAGAAATCTGGGATGAAGATGATGGTGTTAGGGCACGAGCGATGGTGTGAAGGGAAGAAGAAGAAGTTGAGTTGGCACCCAGTCAGCCCAACGTGGCGCTGAGGTGGCCGTTTGGTGGTTGTCTTAAAATAAAAACAATTGGAGTCATATTATGTTTGGATGAGAGTGTAGCACCACTGGTCCATGGAGGAGGTTTGTGTGTTGTGTTGAGCGAGAGGTTTGGGGTTCGATCCACTCCCTAGACCTTTTTGGTTCTTTTATTTTTTTTCCAAACCTGAAACACTTGCCTTGTTATATTATTATATGCTCCCACCTTATATTCACAATGCGCGCATAGTTCAGTTGGCAAAGGTTTTAGACATTGATCCCTATGGCGTGGGTTCAAGTCCTAGTGAGGACATTTCCATTATTTTTTATGACATGTTCCATTCTATTTTATGGTTTGTACACCCATCTTGACATGTTCATAACTTGCTCATTTTTCACTCTTTTTGACCCATTCTTTTTGCAAGATGTTCTTTAACATGTCTATTTTGTGATTATGGAAAGAAATTGGTAAGAAGAATTATTTTTGAAACATTTGTTAATGTTGAAAGTAAAATAAATTTTTTAGGGTTTTCATGAAAACTTCTTAGGTTCCTTTGGTTTCTTGCCATGTTTTTTTCTCTTGTCTTAATAAAGTTGAAACCTAATACATGTTGTTTGAACTTTGTATGATGTTATGACATTTTGTGCCTATATTTCACTTTGATCCTTGATGCTTAATGTGTTGTTACATGTGAATACCATTATGAATCTTCTTGTTCATACCATGAGATCTCTTTAGATCATGTACCTTTTTAACGTGAGTTTGTTTGATCAAATATGTGACATGTTTATGTCTTGAATCTTTGAACACCATGTTTGAACCATCCTTAAGTGTTTAATGTCTTGAGTTTGCCACCTTTGAAAGCGTAAACTCTAAGATATTGTTACATTCTTTTTGTTTACCCATACCACTCATGTGTGCTAACACCTTTGAAATATACATCCCCATGAAGTTTTGGTTATCATCATGCTCATGTTTTCATCTTTTTTATGATGTTATTATCTTATAACTTTGTTAAGTTCTCCCGAAGTGAGGCTAGATTTTTAGCTCTCCTCCTTAACCTTCTTTGTTCCCCCCTTCCAAAGGAAAGTCTCTCTATTGACTTCATTGTCATAGATAGCTCATCACCATCTTGGCCTCTTTAGAGCCACCCCTTTATCCTCTTTAGGATCACCATTGGTCTCATTAGAACCATTCTCCCCTCCCCCTTTAGAGTTCCTCAACTCTACTTGAGTACTATCATTATAGTATTCTCTTCCTTTTTGGCCTCTTTAGAGCCATTTACCCTTTAAAACATAGAACTAGGATAGAGTTCTTAAACTCTATGTGATCTTCATCATCATGAGTATTCACTTCCCTTTTCAACTTAGACTTAGAGAGTTCTTCAACTCTACTTAAGTATCATGATCATGTATACTTATTCCCTTTGGAACTTTGACCGATGTCAATGGTTCCTCACCCTTAGTGAGGTGAACTACAAATGATCTGATTCTGTCCTCTTGAGGATACGTAGGCACGAGACGCGGCGTCTTGGAAAGCATACTTAGTGTATATACCCATAGGTCTTTACCCTACCCTTGGCACTTTATCTTAGAAAGCAAACTTTAACATAACACAAATCCAAATAAGAGGTTGCTGTAGAGTACTACAGATACTTAGGGTGCTAATACCTTCCCATAGTATAACCAACCCCCGAACCTAGATTCTCTTTATTAGGGTTTTCTTTCTATCTTTACCCTTTCCTTTGGATAAATCAAAGCTCGGTGGTGAATTTCAAAGATGTGTGATTTAAGTTAATTAATAGCTTGATATCCGATTCTCACCACAACACTGCCAATTCATGGGTCTTTGATGAACAACCACCATGTCATTTGGATTTTGCTTTGTGATTTAACTAAACACTACCCTGCCCTAGGATGAGTGTAAGGGTTTGAATATCCAAAGCAAACTGCTACTTCTAGGCTCGAAGTGGTTAACTAGGGACTAACTCCTTGTCTCTCTAGTGTTTAGGGGATTGAAACAATGCATGTACATCATCGACGAGATTCTGTCTGAAAGCATACGGTTTGCAATTATGGGTATTTCGTTGTCATCATCCTCCCTCCAGTCATTGCTAACAGCAGTATGATAAAGAGAGTGAAATGGAGATATATGTGTCGGTGATTGCAGTAAATGGAAGAAATGAGTGAATACGACATAACTGATTCAAAACATGCATAAACACTATATTAAGAAAACCAAATACAAACGACAATGTTTGAACCAAACAGTACTTGAACAAACAAAGACAAAATACAAGGATGCGAAATGATGGGATGGCATGACAAATGCCTTCTTCGAGGAACTGATCTTCCTGTCTTGACTTGATTGATGCTTGACATAGCTTGATCAGAGGTGGAGACTATTTTGCTCGTCTTCGGCAACCACTTCAATGACATTCGCTGATGATCTTGTCTGTGCATGTGGCAGCATGGTCTTGTTGGATATGATTCATCATTCGTCTGCCCTTGGCTCAAGATGCATATCCGTGTCGAGGAAACAACTTGATTTAGTGGAGAAGAAAGGAAGGAAGAGTGAGATTCTGAGGGTGATATGCAATACGAGATGCATAACCGATGCAATGCAATGCAATGACATGATACAATGCAAGATACAAGATCCAGGATCGCAGATCATAGGTTCAAACAGTTCTGAGGTTGGTCGGAGGAACGGGTCAAGAACCACAACTCGGATCAAGAAAACCCACAGTTAGGTTTCTAAGAGGGGTAGGTGCATAGAGTCATGGATATATTTCAAAAACATTATAGCCAAGACGAAGAGACATCCGACTATAATATCCTTTAAATAATCTCGTCTAGGTGAGGTCTTCGTATCTTCCCCACGAGAAAGATTCCTCGGAGGCGTCCACTACACAACCATCGACACACGGGTTTTATGTAGGTCCTCAGAGTCATAGATCGAGGTTGAAAATATTACTGTCAGGAAGTAATACGTTCAAGGGATCTCATCTGATTAGGGCGTTCACATTAACCCGCAAGGAGTTAACACTACCAGCCACCATAGATAAAAGGGTTAATGGTCCTTGGGATCAACGATTCAGGCTCGAAAACATTACTTCCCTGGCGAAGGAACACCACAACAATAACATCTCCAAGGGAATCTACTCCAAGTGAGGTCTTCACTTCGACTCACGCGGAAGAGACCATGCAAGCCTCCACTACACAACCACCATCCTAATCCTAGGGTTTTTCTCGTCTCGGGTGTAGAGCCATCTCATAAAGTTCCCAATATCAGAACAACCCAGCAATGCCACAAAAGGTAACACAAATAAGGAAATAGGAAAGCAAGTAAATAAGCAAATAAGCGAGAAGAACATAAACAAACAAAGCTAACGAACTCGTGATTCGAATCAAGATATGCTTGACTCTCTCTTGCTTGGAGCAAATGATCCCCAACAGAGTTGCCAGCAGTCGCACCTCAAAAAAATTGCTTCATCGAAGACACGACCCTCGCGCAAAAGGCGCGGAACGGTTCGACATAGTCGCCACCAAACTTTATTTATCCCAAAAGAGGGAAAGAAAAATATTGAGAAAACCTTTAAGGGAGGATAAGAACATGGTTGTCACAACCACATTCCGGGTTCGGGATTTGGTTAAGTGAGGGGAAGGTAGGCGCACCCCCTCACGTCTGTTGTACTCAACGGGAACCTCTTGATTCGAATCGCGATGCTCGTTAGCTAAGCTTGTTTGTTTTCTTCTCAAAAATAAAATGCGAGCGGTAAGATAAAAGGAAACGAAGCTAAGGGGAAATGGGGTGGTTTTAGGATAGAGTGCTCGCCAAGGATTGGGGCCCGAGTGCCTACATATGCTCATTAGGTCGAGAATGAGTAATCAGAGCAATCATAGTTCGACTATGGGGTTTGGATGGAAAAATATGGAAGAAGAAAAAGTGTGGAAGGTAGACACAAACAGGGGAAAAAGAAAAAGTGTGCTCGCCAAGATCATCCCAATCTTGGGCCTACGTATCTTTACTCGGACAAGAATAAAGAATCAGAGCCGTCGTAGTTCGTGGTACGCCCACAAAAATGATGAGAGTTTGTTAGTGTTTTAGAGGCGTCAATTGCTCACACATAAGTAAAAGAACCCGCACCTAAACACCAAAGAAAGATCAAAGACTTGAACCCCCGTTTTTCACCTTGAGAAAGAGTTGCGATAGTTGTTAGTCATTTTGAAGTTTTATTATGAAAATCCGCTTGACGTTGGATCAAGGGTTTATTTGTATGCGCTTGGTTAGTTTGAAAAGAATTTGGTTAGAGATTGATTTTGAAGATGGGCTCGACGACGAGTCGAGGGTTTAGTTGAAAAGAGGTTTGTTTTGAAAGTGGCTCGACGACGAATCGAGAGTTTGATTGAAAATGGGCGAGAATCGATCCTAGTCCCTAGGGGTGCTCCTAGTAACGAAACCACGATGAAATGAGAATGGTTGATGGTGAATGCTAACGAGCAATCGACTTGTGGGGGTGTTTTTAAAAGGGATCGACGACGAATAGAGAATTAGTTTGAAAATGGTTATCTATTCTAGTCCCTAGGGGTGCTCCTATTAAACAGACCACAATCAAAGAAAATTGAACGCGTACATCGAAATGGGAGAGGGGTACATGTAAAGTGCAGGGGATTGTGCAAAATAAAAGGTCTCATTGTAAGGTAGCCCAAGAGGAAGCCATGTGTATGTGGAGTGTCCTAAACTAAGCCTTGGGCAAGAGTCGGACAAAACCTCCTTTGTTAGGGTTTCTGTACAAGGTCCAAGTAACCAACAGTCCACCAATAAGTTTTTTATTGTTTCGATATTTTTAATGTGTTTTGATTAAGGTATGAACAAAGAAACAAGAAATGGGTTAGATGAACAAGTATGAATATGATATGAAATATATGATAAGAATATGAACAAGAATAATAATCAAGATAATATTGACAAGAAAGTAAAGCAAGATAATGTTGATGGAAAGTAAAGTTAGTTGTTAATAGATTAGTGTTAGGGAAAATGATCCACGATGGTTAAAACCATCCTTGGGCTTGCAAACATAGGTTTGGACCATGAAGAATCATTTTTCGATACGGGACATGTAGCGCTAAACCATCGTAGCACGATCCATGACGAAGATCATATTATAGGAGGTTGCGCATTTGATCTTTGTGCTAAAACACGATAGAGAAATGATATTGAGGATCATTCTTCGATGAAATCGTGCCACACGAAAAGAAAAGGTGAGAATCTCGCCTTAATCACAAACTTTTGTCGATTAATCAAAGGTAACCTATCACGATCCCAAAGTATAGAAAGTAATCTCGATGATTACTCACTACAGATTTGAAATAATGAAGGTTAATCACATCAAAAATCAACATTTGTGAATAGAAAGACTTCATTGATCGAAAATGAAGAAGAAGATGGAAGAAGATGTGAAATGAAGTGTAAATCGAAATGAAATCCAAATGGTCTCGTCTTAATCAATATTTAAATCGATAAATCGATAATCTTTGATTTAGAAAACATTTTAAAGCAAATTAAAATAAAGGGGAGGGGATAGCGTATAAAACAGTGAGTGTGTATGAAATTTGAAATGGATTGGAGTGGAATCACTTGGGTTTTGACTCATCATCCCCTCATCCTCATAGAAACCTGGCGTGACAAAAAATAAAGGGTGTGATGGGAAAAAAGAGGAAACGGGCCAATGATCCCATGATATAATAACAACAAATAACAACGAATAGCTCAGTTTTTCAAAACGTTATCAACAACAAAGTCATTACTTTCTCAGAACCATTCAAATGGCTCAGAAAGACTTTTCTTCATCATCGCTTGTAACGTCAAAAATGAGAACGAGGCAACACCAACCTTCTCCATCTCGTTATGCTTCTGGCCCGTCTTCGATTGGATCTCGCTCAAAACCCTATCTTCTTCCATCTTCTGTACTCTGTGTTTGATTCAAGTTTGGTTTTAGGTTTGTGATTCTCGATTCGCTCTCTCTTCGATTCTCTGATTCGATTTGAAATGGGTCTGTTTCTATCTCTCCTTCTTCTTCTGTTTCAGATTTATGAGATTTTGATTCAGAGGGGTTAAAGAGAAATGTTGTAGGTGAATTTAGGAGAAATGGGTTGAAGGTTCGTGTTGTTTTAGAAGTTAGAGGAGGAAAGGGTTTCTTTGGGTTGAAGGAGATTAGAGGTTTTGGAGTTTGTGGGGGAATTTTGACAGATTTTTTGCGGCTTCTCGAGCTTTGGAAATAATGAAAGGAATGAGCTCATTATATAGAGGACGTGGAGGGTGAAACCGGAAGGATGTGGGAAATATTCTGCAGATGGTTATTGGTGATGTGCTTATTCGTTTTGTCATTTTGTCATTGTTGCAAGTTCATTGCGGTTTAGGTGACATCATGAAATTTGTTATGTGTTTCGTAAATTTCAATTTCGCTTACAGGTTGTGTGTTGTGCGTATCGCAGGTGGGGCCGATGTGTGAAAGGTTTGTTGTGAAGTTCTGCGTGAGGGGCTTGTGGTAAGGCAAAGGTTTGTGGTGATGGTTAGGTGTAGGTGGCCTGGTGTTTGTTTTTGCAGCTTTCGTGAAACACCGTTATAACATGTAATGTGTGTGTAATGGCCTTGTGAACTTTTCATTGTGTAGTATCATGTGTGGATAGACTGTGGTTATTGTTTGTGAAGGGCATGGGGTGGTTATTGTGTAGTATGACATTTTTTATGCACTGCAGGAAATGGTTTTCGCTGACATATTATGGCTTGTAGACTTGCTTGGATACATGGCTCATGGCTGGCTGCTTTTGTTATTTGTGTGAAATATGGACTTTTCTTTGTAATTTCTTATTTATTGTTGTATGGGCCTAAGTGACATGGGCTTGACTTGTTGTAAACTTGGAATGGTTCTTATGAATATTTTATTCTCTTTTTCCTTCCTTTGCAATTTGTAAAGTAAAATAATCAACGGGCTTTGGACTTTACTACTTGTATTTTCCATTTGAACCTTGCATTCACTTTGCACCTTTCCAAATCTTGAATCTTGACTAAATCTAAATTAAATCTTAAATCTGACTGAAAATGAATCCATTCCTGAATCTTAACTACTCTTGAATAATTTCTTGAGGCATGGCTGAAATTGGGTCAAACTTGCAATCATCTTGCTAAATGGCCTACTTGAATTCTCATGCACCAATGCCTCAAACATGGACACATATAAGCATGACTCACAATGACCGTAGATATAGGGCCCAATGCGCTGAATTGACCATTTGTAACTTAATTCCGTCGGATAAACTTGAACTTGCACAAAACCCTAATCTTGAACACTTGGTGATCTTCAACCACTAAACACTTGCTTTTTGCATAGCCTGATAACTTGAACCACACCATTTGCATAAAGCACATCCTGGTCTCAACAGGGAAACCAAATTTTGCCTGACCAATGACTTAAGTCAAACCACATGAACCTCAATCAATACCATACATCACTGTCCTGATGGTCTGAAATGAGACTTGCAACAACTTGAATAAGAAGCAATAAAAACAATAACATATTTTTGGGTTTTTGAATATGGTTAGTGGATGGAAGTACAGATGAAAATTATACACAGGTAGGACAAATTTGGGGTATGACATAGGGTACCCAAACTGGCGTCTAGCAAGAATATGGTTGTAACTAATCCCACCTCTGATACCAAGGAGTGGTACATTGGGGAATTGGCCACAACTATCAATGATGACCCCTTTGTCATAGGCTGAGTCGTACCAAAACACATTAGCATGAGTGAGAGATATGATTCTCTGAGACCAACGGAGCTTGTATGGGTTATCTTTAAAGTGTTTTGTCCAAGGAAAATGTGTAACAAACCACTTGTAGAGCAAAGGTGCGCAACACAAGATGGTACCATTTCCCGTGAGAGTTCTGTGATGAATGAAGTGATAAGTGTCACCAAGCAATGTGGGTACAGGGTTTCCACTTAGGAAGATCCGAATGGCGTTAAAATCCACAAACTCTTCAATATTAGCAAACAAAACCAAACCATTTACAAGTAATGCGAAGACTGCTTCAAAGGCATCCATGTTGTTCATCTTAGCTAGGTAGAAAGCCTTATCCATTAAGAACTTAGAGGGTAGGCCCTTGATTCCATTCTTGGTGGTAAGGTTAGCCTTGACTTCAGACATCTCCAAGTGAATAGCATCAGCAATATCCTTTGGCGAAGGAATCTTCTCTAAACCACTGAAAGGCTCTTGCTCCAATACAGGTAAACCAAACCAATAAGAATACTCCTCCAATGTTGGAACGAGTTGATAGTCGGGAAAGGTGAAGCAATGGTAAAGAGGGTCATAAAACTGCACCAATGTGTCAAGAACTCCATCTTCCATCTTAGTCCTAAGGATACCAATCAACCTTCCATAGCGTTTACTGAAGTCTTTAGGGCAAGACATCAAAGCTGCCAGCTTTTTCAACTCTCCCAGATTAGGCTTCTTGAAATTGTACTTCTTAGTGTTCCTTTTCTCAAGATCCATGATACCTATGATTTACAAAGGAAAAGATGACTGAGTTCCTTAAAACCAACAATGGATGCAAAGATGAATGTATGCAACGAACAAAACACACAAATACAGAAGAACATATATACATGCAACAAAACACGCAGGGCCTAGGTTTAGGGGTCACATGCATGGAGCCATGGTCTACCCATCCCAAGGGGTGTGTGTCACTCCCGGAAGATTCGCATCCAACAGTAGAAACGCAAGAGTGGCACAGAAAACACAGAGTCGCTAGCAATGTGTATTTATCCTGAGAGAGGGAAAGGAAACACTGCATAAACCTGAAGAGAAAGGGGGAAAGACATGGTCATCGCAACCATAGTCCGGGTTCGGGAGTCGGTTATGCGAGGGGAAGGTATTAGCACCCCACGCATCCATCGTACTCGATGGGATCCATGCTTGTTGTCTAAACGGAGGGTGAGCTGTCCTACTATCTATGGTTGAACAAAAGAAAACAGGGATGGGGGTGACTAAGACGGACTCGGTAGGACATATTCGATGCCCTAGGCCTACATACTCCCTCAGTGCAATGGGAAAGTCAGAGTCAACGTAGTTCGGACGGGAACTGTGGGGGAAGGTTGCTCGCCAAAACAATCGTTGTCTTGTGCCTACATATCCTCAATCGGACGAGAGAGGGGAATCAGAGCTAATGTAGTTCGTGGGTACGACCACGGATGGGTAAGTGTTTTTTATGAGCGACGTTAGATTCGCGTCCGGCAGTTAGGGTCGATGCCTGTTTGTGACTCAGACGGAAGGTAACGTGCTCTTTTCTGAAAATGGTTTGGAACCAAACAATCCCGAAGGATAAAAAGATTTCAATTTGTTTTTTATGTTTTTTAGACAGAAGTGTCTTTTAAGTTAGTTCATAACTTGCATTGCACCAAAGTCTAGGGCACAGGGACGAATACTTAACGAATCGTCCCAAGACAGGACGCTCGCTAATAGGGGTGGCAAAACGGGCCCGGCCCGCGGGGAAAGCCTGTTTTAGCCGTCATTTTTTGCGGGCCGGGCCTGAATTTTGAACCCGCATATTTAGGTATGCCCGCCCCGCCCCGCCCCGCCCCACAAAAAAGAGGGGCGGGCGTGGGGCGGTCACGGGTATGCCCGCGGGTAAAATTTTTTTTCTTTTTTTTTTTTTTGAAAAAAAAGAATATATACATATTCAAAAAACCAACTACAAAGCCAAGCGACCCCTAGGGTCCAGTAGCACCAACTAAAACAAACTAAAAAGAAAAGACCAAACTCTTACATAAGAAAAATTTAGGAACAAATAAAATTGATTTTATTTTATGATGTCTTATGGCCCATAAAATTTAGGAATAAAATTTAGGAAATTAAATTAAATTTGTAAAATTTAAGATTTGTTGAATTTAATTATTTTATGTAGGATAATGATAGTGTTTTTTTACTGGTAGTATTACGATTAATGAGTTTTTTTTTAAAATTATATAATGAATAAAAAAAAGTTTTTTTTTAAGAGAATAGCGGGCATGCCCGCATGCCCGCGGGTCCGTCATTAAATGGGGCGGGCCTAAAAAATGAGCCTGCATCTCTACCTTTGACCGCCCCGCTCCGCCCCATTTTTTTGCGGGCTTTTGCGGGACGGGCCTAAACGGGGCGGGCATGCCCGTTTGCCACCCCTACTCGCTAAGCACTCTAGAAAGATGAGAGGAAGCCCCTAATTTCTCATTCCCCACGCTTAAGGCTCGTGCACAATACAATTTATCTTTATTAAGTGTTTTCAAGAAGTTTTGAGATAAGAAGAGAGAAGACACAAAGGAAACTCTAAAGGGAAACTAAGAGTCCTAATGTTATCATGCATGGATGACCTATGGTTAGTGAGGCTTAGGAGAGACGACTACCTAAAACCTAATGCTAATCCTACTCCAAGCTTAATCAAAAATTAAGTTGGACTAGGTAGCTCTAAAGGGAGAGAATCCAAGACTTAAACAAGTATTGAGATTCATGGGAGGAAGAGAGTGAAAGAGAAGAAATGAGAAAGAGAAGGAGAAGATGAGATACAAATACATGGCAGTAAGCACATCACATCATAAATGTCCAACTCAAATCATCAAAAATGTCTCAAAGATCATGCAAGACAATCTCAAGTAAGCATGCAAAGGTAATCATGAAAGAATGCAAGCATACTTATATGAAATGCACAATTAAGCGTTCATAAACTTCATATCAAAATGAAATGAGAAAGATAAGATGAAGATGAGTGCAAGTTAGAACCAAGATCATATCATCATCAACAATTCACAAGTTCAAAAGGAAATCAAAGCATGAAACATTATGCACCAAAGAAAGCTACAAAAAGTTCCAACACTTAAGCATACTCAAACATGATTCAAACATGATCCACAAATGGCAAAATTTGGTCAGAAGGGACCTCAACCAGGGGTAAACATCACATCAAATGCACATGTAAAGAATCAAGAGGAAACTCAAGCAAATAGGCAAGGCAAGTCAACATGTGTAAAGAGATGTCAAGATATAATCATGCATAAGTCATTTAAGCACAAATAAACAAACATATATCAAATGACATTCAAAAATTGTGAAATTAAAACTCAAATTACCTAAGTCAGAAGCCAATCACATGTCAAAGGATCTCACAAAAATTCACAAGTTAAGCACCTCAAACAAATGAGCAAAGATCACATAAGAAACATGACACAATATGCAAAGGAGAGGGACTAAAATCCAATATGCAAAGAGTTTAAAAATAAAACAAAAATAATTTTAGGAACCTCAACATGTCCTCTAACAGATACCAAAAGAATGAGATGCAAATCATGTATAGATGATGAGAACAAAAATCAACAAGGCAGGGTGTGCATACATGAAACAATCCAAAAAGAAATTAATTAAACAATTAAATCAGAGGCACAAAATAAAATGAAAATGAAAAATAAAATTTTCCAAAATTTTATAAAACCCTAAATATGCTTCATGAATTTTTTGGTAATTTTTGGATGCATTTAACTAATTTTAAAAAAATAAAAATGAAAATGCAACAATTAAAATAAAATAAAGTGAAAATAAAACAGCCAGGGGTGCAAAAAGCAATTCAAACACGTTGAAAACACCAAATGGGCTGAACAGGGGGGTGGGGAAAGCAAGCCCAAACCAACAAATCCATCAACGTATTCCAAACAAAAAAACAAAGTCAAAGTCAACATGATTGACTCACACACGCCATCAGATTCATCCAAGGACCTACAATCAGTCAACCAAAGCCAAAGGTAATCAAGATCAATGCTCAGGATCAAAGGTACATGGTAACCAAGGTACATGAACGCACATCAAATCATCAAAAATAAAAAAAACACACGTGAGTAGCACATGGAAATTTTAATGCGCTGGCGCAACAACAACCCTCAGATCTGATCAACGCGCCAGATCAAGTCAAACAATCACAAAACATGCAAGATCAAGGGCCAGGAAATGATGAACACAATAAGAAACATGGACTAGCACACATACATATTAAAAACTAAACCAATCAGATGCGTTCATTTAAATGATGTGGCAAAGTGAGGACCATTAGATCTAGGCATGGACGGTGGAGATTACGTCTTCTCCAATGAAAACCTCACCTTGCCTGAAAACAAACCAGACGCCGGAGCCCTAGCTCCGGTCGTCTTCTCCGGCGACCTGCAACTTCAAATTTCCCAGAATCCACAAACAAGAGCACTATTCCACTCAGATTTTCATGAGGATCAAGAATATGCAAACCATTTCATCAAACAATCAACACATAAGGCAAATCGAAGAAGAAAAGTTTAGATCCAAAATACAGCCATGATACACGTTCAAATCTCAAATAAAACCCATCAGAATGATCAGCAACTCATGAGGAATAAAATGCACACCATAAAAACAAGTTATAGGATCATGAAACTTGAAACTAGCAAAAATACTCCTAGAAACCCAGTGTAAGAGTGCATATCTACTCCTTGGAACCGCTAATTGCAAAATAAATGCAATTAGAGCTTGGAATCGTGCTAGATCTTGAGATTTAAACTTGAACCTTCAAAACCGAATCTGATGAAAAACTCACTCTCAGCTCCAATCAATGGTGGATTCTTGTTCTATGGAGTGTGTAGATCAAGAATATGGAAAGAAATCTTCAAAAACCCTTGTGGAAAGAGAGATTCGAAGAGGAGAAAGTGTGAGTGAAATTTCAAAATCTGAGCAAATGAGAGTGCATGACCTAATTGTGAAGGCATGAGTTAGCTTATATAAACCTCATTAGACCTCTGATCACAATTAAAACTTGATTAATCCCTTGGTTAATGAATTTTGAGTGGTTTTGCAATTTTGCACTTTGTGTTGTACCACTGGATTCACACGTGCATGGGCAATGGAGTAAGCATGATTCACTCACATTCCACTTGCTGATCACAATGGAATTGGAATTGGGCCTTGTGGTTGATTGGTTTGTGAGTTTTAATCCATCTTGCCAATTTGCATTTTGTAAAATAAGTGAGAAATATGGCATGAATTCACTCGCTTCAAGGGTTAAAAATGGTCCTCATGGCTTGTACTTTAATGTTGTAATGTGACATGAACCAATAAAAGTCATTACAAGTCAATTGGAACCAAAATGCAAATGGTGGAAAAAATGGTACATATGAAGAACCCTAAAAACACCTTGCCTTGCCTTAGCCATAACTTGAGTTCTACAAATGATATGGAGATGTTCTAGTACTTGTTGGAAAGGGGAGAAAAAGATCTTCAACTTTCATGTTGGAGGAAAATTCATTTGAAGCTTCCTTGATAATGAAAAGTCAAGTGGAATGTAGTGTAAAAACTTGCCAAAAATGGGAACTTCTCATTATAGGTCATTTTCCAAATTTAGTAACTTTTGTACAAACCCTTGATTCTTGATAAATGGTATGAAACTTGACCCTTGATGGCCATATGAGGATGTGAGACCTTGAAAACCTTGAAGAGAACCTCAAAATTCCACAGTTGACTTTCCTCCTTACAGTTGACTTTTGCTTACCTCACAAGTAACTGATCCACTAAACATCTTCCACAATGAACCACTAGCCAAGCCTTCCTCTGTGAGCACTTGTGAGCATATGAAACCCATGAGAGCATGCTTGAATCCACAAAGTTCAACAAGAAGCTGTTTTGAAACCAAAACCCTAATTTGGTCCCTCTGGTTAGGAGGGAAAGATTCACTTGAAATCTCTTGCCAATCTTGATCTTATGAAGATATGATGAACCCCTCAAACCCCCCTTGAGGCTTGAGACTCCTCTGAGATGAACCAAGTACCTTGATTCCATGCTAAGAACCAATGCCATGCACAAATGCTAATGCAAGAAATGCAAAGAAACATAAGCCAGTTAGCTAAAAGTAAGAGGGCAAATTTTGGGGTGTTACAACTGCCCCTATTCAATCAACTTGGACCTGAAAGGGTGATAGAAACGGCTCTAAGACATTCAAGGTAGAAGGTGATTGAATACAAAAAAGAACCCAGAAATTTGCAACCTGTTGGGATCAAAGGTAAGTTTTTGACAACCAAAAGTGGACTTAGACACAGTAGATACCAACCAATAGTTGGGATAAAAGAAGGGTACCAACCAATCGTTGGGATAAAAGAAGGGTACCAACCAATAGTTGGGATAACCAAGAAAAGATACCAACCAATAGTTGGGATAAAAGAAGGGTACCAACCAATAGTTGGGATAACCAAGAAAAGATACCAACTAATAGTTGGGATAAAAGAAGGGTACCAACCAATAGTTGGGATAACCAAGAAAAGATACCAACCAATAGTTGGGATAAAAGAAGGGTACCAACCAATAGTTGGGATAACCAAGAAAAGATACCAACCAAAAGTTAGGAAAAAGGAAAGGTACCAACCAATAGTTGGGATAACCAAGAAAAGATACCAACCAATAGTTGGGATAAAAGAAGGCGGTCGAAGGCGAACTCGAAAAGATGGACTTTCAAACCTGAAATAAGTAGAATCAACAGATCTACAAAGATGAATCCACTGGGGAAGAGAGAAATCTAAACGGACAACTCTATGGGGGAGTGTAGGAAGGACCAACAAGAAGGACGAATCCACTGGTTGCGGTGTCATGTTAAACAACATCTCCTGAATCATGTCCCTTTCTGCTAGGGAAAGGAACTGGTAAGGAAATCAAACCTGGCTTATGCTTCGAATGCATATGTTTGAATTTTTCCGTAATGCTCCATACGAAATGGAAATGCTACGCGTTTGGGAGGATGCCATGCAAGAACGCTTATGCAATGCAAAAGATGTGCCTCAGCAAAATAAATGCTGAAGGCGAAGGCAAACTCCACTGGGGACGACAAAAATAAATTGTCCTCCGAAATGAGACCTTGCTAAGAAATACATTGATCACAAATTCTGCTGGAGATGAAAGCTCCGAGAGAAAACCCACTCCGTTGGGGATGGAAAGATCAACAACTCTGTTGGAGATGGACAAAACTCTGATAGGATACCCACTCAGTCGGGGAGGGAGATGAATACTGAAGATGGAAACTCCTCCGTCGGGGATCACCAAATACTTCAGAACTTGGATTTGACGCCTGCCAAAACTGATTGGACTCAAGACCTGCTGGGGATACCATTCACCACCAGACTCTGCTTGGGGATGTCGGTGAGCTTAATCTGCTACTAGGGAAATAACTTTACCCTCAACCTGCTGGGGGTTAGATCAAACCGTTGTCGGTGAGACTATACTTTCTAACCAACTGAGGAAAGTAGACCCCAGGACCTTGTGGGGATAATAACATCTTTGTCCACGAATCTCCTGCTGGAGATACAACAAAATCCACCTTAGAGCAATTAACCTCTGAATTCTTGCTGGGGAATAATAATCCAAACACAACCTCGGCTGGGTATACAACCCTCTGCACTCCTACTGAGGAAAGATGAGCCAAATCACAACTCTGGCTGAGGGTAAACCTCTTATACCCTGCTGAGGGGGACGATCCTCAACGGCCCCGCTTGGGAAATCACTTCTTTATACTCTGTTGAGGAAGACGATCCTCTATACTCCGACTGGGAAGAGTAGCAAACTGCTGATGACGATCAGGGTTCAAAGTTGGGGAGAGCTCTACTGGGGAGGTACACATGTCATCCTGCAAAACCAAAAGAAAGGTCTACGTGCAAAAATGACTACATTGATTATCATCATAGTGACTGTCGCCTAAGCAATTGCCACTGTTTTCCAACTTTGTTTCACAGAGCTCAACATTTTATCATGTAATGTTTATCAAAAATATCAGACATTTTCACAAACAAAACAGGTAAAGCAAAAACACAAATGGAAAGCTTTTTGAGTGAAATGCAAATTTTATTGAATGGATTGGCCTGTAAATAGGCATTTACATTTGGAAGCAATTCCTGGAAAGAGGTAATTGCGCAAAAAGTAAAAGAAAATACACATATCGGCAATGTGGGGAACAGACATCCACCATGACTTGACTCAGCTATAACCCATATGACTTGTTTATCCGCAGATGCTTTGACCTTTGAAGATGACTGACTGGACTGATTCCTTTTCTTCGAATTTTTCCAAGTGTGAATAGTGATCACAGATCGAACGCGGATCGTAGTCTTTGCTTTTAAATCCCTAACTTTTGTCTGGATCGCCCTTTTCGGGTTTTCAATCCACCGGGATACCCTTTTTGCCAAGGTTGCCTTTTCAGGTTTTCAACCTTGCGGGTTTATTCTTTTTTCTCTTTTTATCCCTAATTTTTGCCCGAACCTTTTCTTTTTATGGTTCTCCAGGATGCCCCATTTTTGCCTGAACCTTCTTTTTATGTTCAGCGGGTCTCTTTTATGCAAAGTATTTTTTGACTACATCCGCGTTCACAGGGGACGTAAAATCTTCGCCATCCATAGTCGAGAGTAATAAGGCTCCACCAGAGAAAACCTGTCTTACTACATATGGCCCTTCTTAATTCAGAGTCCACTTGCCCCTGTGATCTGTTTGAGGAGGAGTGATCCTTTTCAGAACTAATTCACCAGTTTGAAAACACCGAGGACGCACCTTCTGATCAAATGCTCTTTTCATCCTGCTCTGATACAACCGACCATGCGCAACGACTTTCAATCTCTTCTCTTCAATGAGGTTCAATTCACTCATCCGGGAACACACCCACTCAGCTTCATCAAGCTTCACGTCTGTCAGAATTCTCAAAGAAGGAATCTCAACTTCTAATGGTAGAACTGCTTCCATACCATATACCAGTGAGAAAGGAGTTGCCCCAGTTGATGTGCGTATCAAAGTACGATAATCGTGCAAAGCGTAAGGCAACATCTCATGCCAGTCTTTTTATGTCACCACCATCTTCTGCACAATCTTCTTAATGTTCTTATTTACCGCTTCAACAGCCCCATTCAACTTCGGACGATAGGGAGAAGAATTGTGATGTTCAATTTTAAAGCTCTGACATAGCTCCTTCATCATCTTATTGTTCAAATTTGAACCATTGTCATTAATGATTCTCTCCAGGACTCCATACCGGCAGATGATGTCCTTCTTGATAAACTGGGCTACCACTTGTCTGGTGACGTTGGCATACGATGCTGCTTCCACCCACTTCGTGAAATAGTCAATAGCCACCAGGATAAAATGATGTCCATTCGAAGCGGTCGGCTCGATCTTCCCAATCATGTCAATGCCCCACATGGCAAAAGGCCAAGGTGACGACAAAACATTCAGAGGAGTAGGCGGTACGTGCACCTTGTCAGCATAAATCTGGCATTTATGACATTTCCGGGCGTATTTAAAACAATCAGACTCCATAGTCACCCAATAATACCCCGCTCTTAACAATTTCCTTGCCATAGCATGCCCATTGGCATGAGTACCAAAGGAACCTTCGTGAACCTCTTCCATTAACAGGCCTGCCTCGTGTTCATCAACACAACGTAGCAAAACCATGTCAAATTTTCTCTTGTATAACACATCATCTTTGTTCAAAAAGAAGTTTCTTGATAACCTCCTCAATGTCTTTTTATCCTTGGAAGATGCCCCAGCTGGGTATTCCTGACTCTTCAAAAAGACTTTGATGTCATGATACCAAGGCTTGCCATCTGATACCCCTTCAACGGCAAATACAAAAGCAGGCCTGTCCAAGCGCATGATTCTGATTGAAGGAGTCTCATTCCAACGATTCACTTGATACATTGATGACAACGTTGCCAACGCATCAACCATCTGATTCTTAACCCTGGGAATGTGATGGAAGTCCACTCTGTCAAAGAAAGGTAACAACCTTCTGGCATAATTGTTATATGGAACAAGATTCGCTTGACGAGTCTCCCATTCACCTGTAATCTGATTAACCACCAACGCAGAATCACCATAAACATCGAGGTTCTTGATTCTCAAATCAATTGCTTCTTCTAACCCCATGATGCATGCTTCATACTCTGCCTCATTGTTGGTGCATACGAGCGCTAATCGGGCAGTGAAGGGTATATGAGAACCCTTTGGAGTCATAATGATTGCCCTGATTCCGTTACCATATGAATTTACAGCTCCATCAAAAACCATTTTCCATTGAGATCCAATCTCAGGTCCTTCATCAGGCAAAGGTTCTTCATAATCCTTCATCTTCAGATACATGATATGCTCATCCGGAAATTCAAACTTCATCGGTTGATAATCCTCAATTGGCTGTTCGGCAAGATATTCTGACAAAACACTTCCCTTAATGGCCTTTTGGGAAACATACTGAATATCGTATTCCGTCAGAACCATCAGCCAATGGGCTATTCTCCCAGAAAGTGCTTGCTTCTCAAACACATACTTGATCGGATCCATCTTCAAAATCAAAAGGGTTGTGTGGTTTAACATATACTGCCTCAAACGCTTAGCTGTCCAAGCGAGTGCACAACATGTTTTCTCCAGCACCGAGTACCTCGACTCACAATCAGTAAACTTTTTACTCAGGTAGTAGATGGCGTGCTCTTTTCTACCTGACTCGTCGTGTTGACCGAGCACACACCCCATTGAATTCTCAAGAACCGTAAGATACATAATCAAAGGCCTTCCTGGCACTGGCGGCATAAGGACCGGAGGTTCCTGCAAGTATTCTTTAATCTTTTCAAATGCCTTTTGACAATTTTCATTCCACCTGACCGCTTGATCTTTTCTTAGAAACTTGAAGATTGGTTCACACGTGGCTGTGAGATGCGAGATGAACCTAGCAATGTAGTTTAATCTCCCCAAGAAACCACGAACCTCTTTTTCTGTTTTCAGCACAGGCATTTCTTGTATGGCTTTTACCTTCGCAGGATCAACCTTGATACCTTTTTCACCAACAATGAACCCCAGCAATTTTCCTGATCTCACCCCGAAGGTGCATTTGTTCAGATTCAACCTCAGTCTGAATTTTCTCAATCTTTCAAATAGCTTCTAAAGATTCACCAGATGTTCTTCCTCCGTCTGTGACTTCGCAATCATGTCATCAACATAGACCTCGATATCTTTGTGAATCGTATCATGAAAGAAAGTCACCATCGCCCGCTGGTAAGTTGCCCCTGCATTTTTCAATCCAAAGGGCATCACTTTGTAGCAAAAAGTTCCCCATGGTGTTATGAATGTTGTTTTCTCCATGTCCTCTGGGGCCATCTTGATTTGGTTATACCCAGAGAAGCCATCCATGAAGGAAAACACCGAATACTTAGCGGTATTATCAACTAACACGTCAATGTGAGGGAGCGGGAAATCGTCCTTTGGGCTTGCTCTGTTCAAATCCTTGTAATCAACACACATCCTGACCTTTCCATCTTTCTTAGGTAGAGGCACGATGTTAGCAACCCAAGGATGATAATTCGTCACGGCAAGAAATCCGGCGTCTAGCTGTTTCTGAACCTCTTCCTTGATTTTGCAGACATCTCCGGTTTAGTTCTTCTCAATTTTTGTTTGACCAGAGCACAACCTTCTTTAAGTGGTAGCCGGTGTACGACAATATCAGTATCGAGCCCAGGCATGTCTTGGTAAGACCAGGCGAAGATGTCCACATACTCATGGAGCATTTCAATCAATCTTCCCTTGACACTGCCTTCCAACGCATCCCCTATCCTTACTTCCTTTCTGGCGTCCTCGGTTCCCAGATTCACAATCTCAATTTCCTCCTGATGAGGTAGGATGACTCTCTCCTCTTGCTTTAACAATCTGGCCAACTCTTCGGGCAGTTCACAATCTTCGTCAGTCTCTTCTTTAGCCTGATAGATTGGATTGTCAAAGTCATACCGAGCTATAGTTGAGTCATGATCGGTGTCATCTGAACAAAAAGACCTGCATGATTGATGAGGTATGTCTTATTATGTATGCAACAAAAGAAACACATTGCCATTTTGATGTGGGTTTTTAATGCATAAAAATAAAAACGGAAAGATAGAGATTAAAATATTTGAGTGTGAAAAGTCCTTTATTGATGATAAAGCAAAACATGCAACAGTTAAAAGCCCTACAAATAAAATCACTACGTCTTGGACAGAACGTAGGATTAGCATAATAGGAAAACAAAGCAATTACTCGAAGCTTGTCACTTGAATGACTCTTTCAGCAGACTAGTTGCACAGACTTTCTCCTGGGATGCAAGGGCGGATCCAGCTATCCATGTCACAATCACTGTCCCCTTCTTCCTCAATGGCACTAACACTGTCGAAGAAAACCCCGACGCTGGTGAAACAGACTGGGCCATAGAATTTGGGAGGATCCTCATCTCTCCTGGATGGCTTGTATTCCAATCCATAGGTATTCCTCTTCTCCTGAACTTCAACCACATGGCCCCACCTCTGTGAGCTACCAACTTCAACCACAGCTTTGGCGTCTTTAAACGAAGACATAGAAACTTCAGGATGATTTGCCCCTGCAGGCTGCTCTATAGCTTTAGACTGGATAACCTCTTCAGAAACCTTCACCTTCTCAAACCCCTGACACAAAGTCTCATGGATTTCACCATCCACTTCCACGTATTTAAAAGTTGACAGCTGACTAATCATTATGTCTTCTTCTCCACACACTGTCACTACGTGACCATCAACCATGTATTTCAGCTTTTGATGCAAAGTGGAGGTTACAGCGCCTACACCATGGATCCAAGGACGACCCAACAAGCAGCTGTATGCTGGCTAAATATCCATTATGTAAAATGTTGCATCAAATATTTTCGGCCCAACCTTGATCGGAAGCACAATCTCACCAAAGACAGATCTCTTCAAGCCGTCAAAAGCTCGCACCACCAAGTCACTTAGTGTACAAATAAGTCCCCTGGTATCTAACTTCATTAATGCTTTCTTTGGCAATACATTCAACGATGATCCAGTATCAACCAATACATGTAACATCAATGAACCACGACACTCAATCGAAATATGCAGGGCATTGTTATGATTCCTCCCAGCGGGAGTCAAATCAAGATCTGTGAAACCCAAGCCATTACCCGCATTCACGTGCGTTACAACCCCTTCCAGCTGGTTAACAGAAATCTCTTGAGGAATATAGGATGCATTCAAAACCTTCAGAAGAGCATTCCTATGGGCTTTAGAGCACAATAGCAAAGACAGAATAGAGATCTTGGATGGGGTCTGATGTAACTGGTCCACAATTTTGTAATCACTTTTCCTGATGAGCCTCATAAACTCCTCTACATTTTCAGAAAATGCATCATCAACCGGCTTTACTGTAGAATCCACAACCACTAGAGTCTGAATAGAACCATCCATTACCTGTTTTCCCTTATCTTGACTTGAAGTACTGGGTTGATCATTAACAGGAGTAAGCACTCTACCACTTCTCATTATAACATCAGCTTCAACCTTAATCTCAGGATTAGAACTCACTGATAAAGTAGCCATTAATTCCTGCTTTTGTCCATTGACAAACACCTCGGCGCCATAATTCTAGGGAATAGCCTTAGAACTTTCATACGGAATGGGTCCAGCCCTTGTGATAATAACTGGAGGTGGTCTTGCCAGACTTGAAATAGTAATCGTTTTGAACGGAATGGTGATAGTAGCAACCTTCTCACTAACAACCTATTTTTGCTGATTACCTCTATCAAACTGTAACCAGCCCTCATTAATCATATTCGGGATACCCCTCTTCAGCGAATCACAACCATTGTCCTTTGTCAAACAATCTGAACAGTTCTCATCACAACCCGGATAGACGCCATCCTTCAATAACCTATTTTTAACCACAGCCAGCGGAGTTTTCAGCTCCTTAACATCCATGATCAAATTCAAAGCTTCACATTCCTCGATTATTGCATTCACCCTCGGCCCATTGTGATCAGGCATCGGGTTTTGCACAACATTAGGTCCATCATTAGCAAAGCTGATAGCCTTTGAATCTACCAAGTCCTGGACTTTATGCTTGAAAGCTTTACAGTCCTCGAGATGATGCCCAGGTGCCCCGGAATGAAAATCACAATGAGCGTTAGGATTGTATCCGGGAGGCGGAGTACCAACAGGAGGAGCCAAAGTTCTCTTTTCAACTAACTTCAACTGAAGCAAATACTGAAACAATTGTGAATATGGTAGAGGTAGAGTATCAAAGTGTCTATCAGCTATTCTCTGTCTAGCTGGATACTGGCGTTGAACTCGGTTCTGTTGTTGAGGCGCTGCTTGAGGTGGAAGTGCTGTAGGAATAACCACGGAAGCCACCTGCTGGTTATAGTTTTGTTGTTGTTTCCCCTTTCCCCTATAGGATGAGACAGAATTGGCTTCTTCTTTCTTTTTATAGTTCACAAATGGCTTCTTTCCATGCCCGGAGGACGATCCGTCACCACTGGAAATTTTTCCAGCCTTAATTCCAACCTCTATCTTTTGTCCGATCGCGATCACATCTGCAAACTTGCCTAGCGAACAAGGTAACAGCTTTTCATAGTAGTGCTTAGGCAGTGTGTCCATAAACATATCAACATCTCCTTTTCCAGCATTGGTGGCTGCACCCTAGCCGCCAATTCACGCCACCTTTGTGCGTATTCTTTGAAACTTTCATCATTTTTCTGGGACATGCTCAACAACTGAGTTCTGTTGGGAGCCATGTCTGTGTTGTACTGGTAATGCTTAATAAAAGCTGCAGCTAGCTTTCTCCAAGTACGAACATCTCTACTTTCCAGTGCCATGTACCACTCCAAAGACACGCCAGACAGGTTGTCTTGGAAAAAGTGCATCATTAGCTTTTCGTCCTTGGCATGGGCAGCCATCTTCCTGGTATACGCCTTTACATGAGTTCTCGGGTAGGTAGAACCATTGTACTTCTCCAGTGTAGGAATCTGAATCTTGTGTGGAATGACAATATCAGGGACCAACCCTAGGTCGTCCAAATCTATTCCCAGATCATCCTGCTTCACAACCCCTTTCAGTTGCGCCTCGATTAAATGGATCCTGTCATCACTGACCACAGGAAGACCAGCGTCCAAGCTTCTGACTGAAAAAACATCATCCTGTTGATCATCAAAACGATGGCCATGGATAGCTCGAACAGTGCTTCCTTCTCCAACCACTGAAGGAATCCCACCCTGTCCACCAGCGCCAGGAATAGGAATATTGATACCAACACCACCTCCGTCCAGAGGGATAACACGATTAAGAAGACCACCGTGTAAGATACCATTTTCATCAACCTGCGACACCAAAGGCTGAACTAGAGTTCTGAATTCATTTTGACTCTGCACCACACCCTGCATCATCCCTATGAATTGATCGATGCGAGCTTGCATAGCTGCCATGTCTGCCTGAACTTTGTCCATCACTCTGCTTTGATTAAGCCTGGTAGAATACCAATGAGTTGGTTGATCAATCCTGACTGTCAAAAAGAGAGAGCATAAGAAAACCAGAGTAACCAAGATAACCTGCAATGCAAAATGAGATGATTATGCAAATGCAAACATGTATGAACATTATCAAGGCGATATATCCCTTGATTCCAGTTTTAACAATAGACGAGAACTGAATTCCTGATCATATAAAGAGAATAAGCGTCTGTTACAACACAAGTCTGAATAAGCATAAATAAAGATCCCGACCAACAAGCCTAGCGGTGATCCCAGAAATACAAAGAAAACAACAGCATGGAAACTAAAGCATATCATCAAGACTCAGCCGTGCTAAAATTCCCCATTCGTCATTCTTTTTGCACCAATTCTGCACTTCCTTGAGAAGCTTCTTGGTATTAGGATGCTCTGGTCTCTGAATCAATTCCTGAATCAAAAGATCCCTCCTGTGCAAGATTCCTGTTAAATAACGACTATGCAACTCCCAATCATCTTCTCCAGAAGCTCCATCTGAACTCGGACCTTCGCTCTTGGCTCTTTTCACTTCGGCTTGGATCTTCAGTTGTTCCATATCTGCCATAGTTTCCTTGAGCTTTTCCTCAACTGCTCTCCTTTCAAAGATCCCTGATAAAACCTCCTTATCCTTTTTCCGAAGCTCTGTCCTCAAACCTTCAATCTGTTCCAGATACTTGTCTTCTTTCAACCTGTTGGCAGTAATTGCTATATTCCGACGGTCATGGAACTTGTGAATTCTTGACATAGCATAAGCCAACTCTTTCTTTTTGGATGAAAGGACCTTGCTAACACTTTTCAACGCTTGAGCCACTTTCTCTCTGGCAGTGACTTCTTTAGACAATTCTTTCTCCTTCACAGTCAAAAGTTCTGATTTCAACCTGGCAGCATGGATAGCTTCACCTTTTTCGTGCTTTAACTGACCAACCTCTCTGCCTAGCTCACGATTCTCTTCTCAGAGTTTCTCCTTCTCAGCCCATAGCTTATCATACTTCTCTATATCAACAGTCGTGGGAGCCTCGATCATCAAAGGATACAAAGGTGGTTCCACCAGGAAGGGAAGAAGCTCCTCCTCTGCTCTTTTCTTAACCCATTCTTCATAGGAAGGAAAGGCTCGGTTGTTACATTTCCCGGATGAAGTTTTTCCCTTCTTGGTCACCTGCTTCCAAGCATTCACAATCTTCCTTATCATCTCTTGATCCCCAACACCATTGAAGAATAAGGACTCTCTGATATCTCGCTCTTCAAGTGGACCTCTCAAAGGATAACCAAACTGCCTGATAACAAAGGAAGAATTATAGTTAATTCCACCTCTTCTCCCTATCAAGGGTACATTAGGGAGTTTTCCGCACTTGCAAATAATCTCCATTCCTAGAAAATCATGGTTGAACCAAAAAATGTTGTCAGCAGTCAAGCCCATTAACCTCTTTGACCACTTCAGAGAATCTCTCGTATCAACGAAAGTGCCACCTTCGGGGAGATAACTCAGAAACCAAGTAGATAAGAGTGGTGCACAACAACTCACAGTTTTTCCACGCCTATTTTCATTCTTGTAGTAGCCTGAGTGATACACATCACCTAGCAAGGTAGGTATAGGATTCTTTGAAATGAAGATTCTGACAGCATGCATATCCACCAGATCAGGAACATTGGGAAACAGGACAATCCCATAGATGCACATAGCCAGAATGGCTTGGAAAGCAGTCCAATTCTTCTCTTTAACATGTATGCAAGCTTGATCAAACAAGAACTTCAATAAGAAACCCTTAGCTCCTTGTTTCTCCACAATATTACTGCTCAGAACGGATTCACCAATATGAAGAGCAGTGGCCATTTCTTTTATCCCAGGGCGTTCCTCAGAAAAGAAAACTATGTCATGCCTGATGGGGATTCCCAAAATAAATGAGAACTCCTCCAACGTTGGAGCCAAGATATAGTCTGGAAAAGTGAAGCAACGCAAAGAAGGATCATAGAACTGAAGAAGTGTGTGAATGGCATTCTTCTCATACTTGGAGATATTGTAGACAAACTTCAGAAGTCTCCCATACTCTCCACCAAACTCTGTACGAACTCCGGGACCAGCCATACTAATCAGCTTGTGAATCAACGTCAAGGTTGAGTCTGGGAACGAATAAGCAATAGTCTTCTTTCTCTGGACATCCATGCTAAGGCAACCTCAGAAAACCGGAATCAAGAGTAAGATGCAAGCCCTGAAAAATGTCAAACATGTTAGAATGCAAGAAAAATGATATGCACATGCAAGCATGGGATCAAGGCACCACTGCTGGATGTGCTGTGCTATTAACTGGATGAGAACCACAACCCAGAAAACCAGAATTCTAGAATACCGAACCACTGAGATAACCAGAAACCCAGATAATCAAACACTGACGAGAAATCCAGAAAACCGGGTAGGTTGAAGGTTTCGGTTACCTGCAAGCCTGCAAACACCCATCTCATCTCTCATGAGGGTTCTAGAAAGGCGAGGATCCTCAATATCCTGGGCTCTCAGGTCGAGAAATGATGATACGTTCACCATTTCTGGTTTGGCATCATCATCAATCGAGGAGGCCTCAACTGATTCCCCTAAAAAATAAGGTCATCCTATGCGAGTCCCTCAGCATTGGGTCCTCGGATCGAGAATGTGCAATGGGTTTGCCACAGAACATGGTCTGCCACTGTCACATCTCGGGAGGAGAGGAGCAACTGAGGTATCGGAGAAACGGTCACCAGAGTCGATAGCTCTCTAGATCAACACCCTAACATGCGCAAGACACACACGTCAGAATGCGTCCCAAGATAGCCTCGTCTGGTTGTGAATTTCGTGAACATACAAACGTACCAAGCGGGCATGTAGGTCCCACTACTTTCCACTCTAGTCATAGGGTGTACTCAAGCCTGGGTATTGGGCTTATCTCTCAGAACAACCCAACCTGCCGAACAGAAACAGACAGCACAACATAGCAATATCCAGTATGACAGTAATAAAAATTAAATGCAATGCAGTAAAAGCCATAAAACAGTAATATACAACATAATAAAGCACAACAAATAAACACCCAACGAAAAAAAACAAACAAGTGCTAGGATCGACTCGCTAAAGGGGATGGACCAGCAAGAGGTCAACCAGATTCCCCAGCAGAGTCGCCAGCTGTCGCTCCCGGAAGATTCGCATACAACGGTACAAATGCGAGAGTGGCGCAGAAAACACAGAGTCGCCAGTAATGTGTATTTATCCCGAGAGAGGGAAAGGGAACACTACATAAACCTGAAGAGAAAGGGGGAAAGACATGGTCATCGCAACCATAGTCCGGGTTCGGGAGTCGGTTATGCGAGGGGAAGGTGTTAGCACCCCACGCATCCATTGTACTCGATGGGATCCACGCTTGTTGTCTAAACGGAGGGTGAGCTGTCCTACTATTTATGGCTGAACAAAAGGAAATGGGGATGGGGGTGACTAAGACGGACTCGGTAGGACATATTCGATTCCCTAGGCCTACGTACTCCCTCAGTGCAATGGGAAAGTCAGAGTCAACGTAGTTCGGATGGGAAATGTGGGGGAAGGTTGCTCGCCAAGACAATCGCTGTCTTGGGCCTACATATCCTCAATTGGACGAGAGAGAGGAATCAGAGCTAATGTAGTTCGTGGGTACGACCACAGATGGGTAAGTGTTTTTTATGAGCGACGTTAGATTCGCGTCCGGCAGTTAGGGTCGATGCCTGTTTGCGACTCAGACGGAAGGTAACGTGCTCTTTTCTGAAAATGGTCTGGAACCAAACAATCCCGAAGGATAAAAAGATTTGAATTTGTTTTTTGTGTTTTTTAGACAGAAGTGTCTTTTAAGTTAGTTCATAACTTGCATTGCACCAAAGTCTAGGGCACAGGGACGAATACTTAATGAATCGTCCCAAGACAGGACGCTCTCTAAGCACTCTAGAAAGATGAGAGGAAGCCCCTCATTTCTCATTCCCCACGCTTAAGGCTCGTGCGCAATACACTTTATTTTTATTAAGTGTTTTCAAGAAGTTTTGAGATGAGAAGAGAGAAGACACAAAGGAAACTCTAAAGGGAAACTAAGAGTCCTAATGTTATCATGCATGGATGACCTATGGTTAGTGAGGCTTAGGAGAGACGACAACCTAAAACCTAATGCTAATCCTACTCCAAGCTTAATAAAAAATTAAGTTGGACTAGGTAGCTCTAAAGGGAGAGAATCCAAGACTTAAACAAGTCTTGAGATTCATGGGAGGAAGAGAATGAAAGAGAAGAAATGAGAAAGAGAAGGAGAAGATGAGATACAAATACATGGCAGTAAGCACATCACATCATAAATGTCCAACTCAAATCATCAAAAATGTCTCAAAGATCATGCAAGACAATCTCAAGTAAGCATGCAAAGGTAATCATGAAAGAATGCAAGCATACTTGTATGAAATGCACAATTAAGCATACATAAACTTCATATCAAAATGAAATGAGAAAGATAAGATGAAGATGAGTGCAAGTCAGATCCAAGATCATATCATCATCAACAATTCACATGTTCAAAAGGAAATCAAAGCATGAAACATTATGCACCAAAGAAAGCTACAAAAAGTTCCAACACTTAAGCATACTCAAACATGATTCAAACATGATCCACAAATGGAAAAATTTGGTCACAAGGGACCTCAACCAGGGGTAAACATCACATCAAATGCACATGCAAAGAATCAAGAGGAAACTCAAGTAAATAGGCAAGGCAAGTCAACATGTGTAAAGAGATGTCAAGATATAATCATGCATAAGTCATTTAAGCACAAATAAACAAACATATATCAAATGACATTCAACAATTGTGAAATTAAAACTCAAATGACCTAAGTCAGAAGCCAATCACATGTCAAAGGATCTCACAAAAATTCACAAGTTAAGCACCTCAAACAAATGAGCAAAGATCACATAAGAAACATGACACAATATGCAAAGGAGAGGGACTAAAATGCAATATGTAAAGAGTTTAAAAAAATATATATATATATTTTTAGGAACCTCAACATGTCCTCTAATAGATGCAAAAAGAATGAGATGTAAATCATGTATAGATGATGAGAAAAAAAATCAACAAGGCAGGGTGTGCATACATGAAACAATCCAAAAAGAAATTAATTAAACAATTAAATCAAAGGCACAAAATAAAATTATAATGAAAAATAAAATTTGGAAAAATTTTATAAAACCCTAAATATGCTTCATGAATTTTTTGGTAATTTTTGGATGCATTTGACTAATTTTAAAAAAATAAAAATGAAAATGCAACAATTAAAATAAAATAAAATGAAAATAAAACAGCCAAGGGTGCAAAAAGCAATTCAAACATGTTGAAAACACCAAATGGGCTGAACAGGGGGGTGGGGAAAGCAAGCCTAAACCAACAAATCCATCAGCGTATTCCAAACAAAAAAATAAAGTCCAAGTCAACATGATTGACTCACACACGCCATCAGATTCATCCAAGGACCCACAATCAGTCAACCAAAGCCAAAGGTAATCAAGATCAATGCTCAGGATCAAAGGTACATGGTAACCAAGGTACATGCGCGCACATCAAATCATCAAAAATAAAAGAAAACACGTGAGTAGCACATGGAAATTTAATGCGCTGGCGCAACAACAACCATCAGATCTGATCAATGCGCCAGATCAAGTCAAACAATCACAAAACATGCTAGATCAAGGGCCAGGAAATGATGAACACAATAAGAAACGTGGACTAGCACACATACATATTAAAAACTAAACCAATCAGATGCGTTCATTTAAATGATGTGGCAAAGTGAGGACCATTAGATCTAGGCATGGACGGTGGAGATTACGTCTTCTCCAATGAAAACCTCACCTTGCCTGAAAACAAACCAGATGCCGGAGCCCTAGCTCCGGTTGTCTTCTTCGGCGACCTGTAACTTCAAATTTCCCAGAATCCACAAACAAGAGCACTATTCCACTCAGATTTTCATGAGGATCAAGAATATGCAAACCATTTCATCAAACAATCAACGCATAAGGCAAATCAAAGAAGAAAAGTTTAGATCTAAAAATTTCAGATCCAAAATACAGCCATGATACACGTTTAAATCTAAAATAAAACACATCAGAATGATCAGCAACTCATGAGGAATAAAATGCACACCATAAAAACAAGTTATAGGATCATGAAATTCAACTCACCTGAAACTTGAAACTAGCAAAAATACTCCTAGAAACCCAATGTAAGAGTGTAGATCTACTCCTTGGAACCTCTAATTGCAAAATAAATGCAATTAGAGCTTGGAATCGTGCTAGATCTTGAGATTTGAACTTGAACCTTCAAAACTGAATCTGATGAAAAACTCACTCTCAGCTCCAATCAATGGTGGATTCTTGTTTTATGGAGTGTGTAGATCACGAATATGGAAAGAGAGATTCGAAGAGGAGAAAGTGTGAGTGAAATTTCAAAATCTGAGTAAATGAGAGTGCATGACCTAATTGTGAAGGCATGAGTTAGCTTATATACACCTCATTAGACCTCTGATCACAATTAAAACTTGATTAATCCCTTGGTTAATGAGTTTTGAGTGGTTTTGCAATTTTGCACTTTGTGTTGTATCACTTGATTCACACGTGCATGGGCAATGGAATAAGCATGATTCACTCACATTCCACTTGCTGATCACAATGGAATTGGAATTGGGCCTTGTGGTTGATTGGTTTGTGAGTTTTAATCCATCTTGCCAATTTGCATTTTGTAAAATAAGTGAGAAATATGGCATGAATTCACTTGCTTCAAGGGTTAAAAATGGTCCTCATGGCTTATAATTTAATGTTGTAATGTGACATGAACCAATAAAAGTCATTACAAGTCAATTGGAACCAAAATGCAAATGGTGGAAAAAATGGTACATATGAAGAACCCTAAAAACACCTTGCCTTGCCTTAGCCATAACTTGAGTTCTACAAATGATATGGAGATGTTCTAGTACTTGTTGGAAAGGGGGGAAAAAGGTATTCAACTTTCATGTTGGAGGAAAATTCATTTGAAGTTTCCTTGATGATGAAAAGTCAAGTGGAATGTAGTGTAAAAACTTGCCAAAAATGGAAACTTCTCATTATAGGTCATTTTGCAAATTTAGTAACTTTTGTACAAACCCTTGATTCTTGATAAATGGTATGAAACTTGACCCTTGAAGGCCATATGAGGATGTGAGACCTTGAAAACCCTGAAGAGAACCTCAAAATTCCACAGTTGACTTTCCTCCTTACAGTTGACTTTTGCTTACCTCACAAGTAACTGATCCACTGAACATCTTCCACAATGAACCACTAGCCAAGCCTTCCTCTGTGAGCATATGAAACCCATGAGAGCATGCTTGAATCCACAAAGTTCAACAAGAAGCTCTTTTGAAACCAAAACCCTAATTTGGTCCCTCTGGTTAGGAGGGAAAGATTCACTTGAAATCTCTTGCCAATCTTGATCTTATGAAGATATGATGAACCCCTTAAACCCACCTTGAGGATTGAGACTCCTCTGAGATGAACCAAGTACCTTGATCCCATGCTAAGAACCAATGCCATGCACAAATGCTAATGCAAGAAATGCAAAGAAACATAAGCCAGTTAGCTAAAAGTAAGAGGGCAAATTTTGGGGTGTTACAGTGTGTACTATGGGTTTATAGTTTGTAGAACAGGGTTATAAAAAGTTCCCAGAGTCATCGATAAATCTTTCGGATATTATCGTCCTACACGACTAATCGTGTGGGTTAATAATATTCTCAAGATAAACTCGTCTGAGTGTAGTATCGTATGACAACCATCACAGGTCTACACCTATATAATCACTGCACTACATCCTAAAAAGGCCAAGTGGGTGGTAAAGGTAACTAAAGGTCCTCAGTATCATGGACTCCCAGGTCAGAAAGAGTGACATCAATACGACTACTCGCATCAGACATCAATAATCCCAAAGGGCCCTCCACTGAGCATGGTCATCATATGCCAAACATGTTAGGACTACTCCCAACAGCCGACTATTGATTACATCCCAATCCTATCATATGTGTGCTCTCAAGTCCGGGTTAGGACTTATCTTACCACTTAAATGTAGCAACCCTGCCAAACAGAAGAACCCAAGCAGATACAGATATACAGATATATATATATATATATATATATATATATATATATATATATATACGTATATACAGGCTAGCAAGCATATAAATAAAACAAATATAAAACAAGGTGGGCTTAACCCTCAAATTTTCCGTCCCCAGTGAAGTCGCCATTTCTGTTGCGGTGAGAATCGGATACCAAGCTATTAATTAACTTGAATCACACATCTTTAAAATTCACCACCGAGCTTTGATTTATCCAAAAGAAAGGGTAAAGATCGAAGAACACCCTAATTGCGCTATGTAAAGACACAACTAAGAGATCTAAGGTTCGGGGGTTGGTTATACTTAGGGAAGGTGCTATCATCCTAAGTATCTGTAGTACTTTATAAGAACCTCTTGTTTGTATTTGTGTTATGTTAATGTTTGCTTGCTAAGGGATTTGTGCTAGGGCTATATAAAGACCTATGATAAAGACCAAGGTGCTAAAGGTAAAGACCTAATGGCATAGACTTAAGGGTATACACACTAAGTATGCTCGCCAAGACGTCGCATCTCGTGCCTACGTATCCTAATAAGGATGGAATTAAAGCATTTGTAGTTCACCTCAACAAGGGTGAGGAACCATTGACTATGGTCAAAATTCCAAAGGGAATGAGTATAATACTCATATAGAGTTAAAGAACTCTCTAAGTCTAAGTTGAAAGGGTAAGTCTAAAGAGTTGATTTTGAACAAAGTCAAGAGGGAAGGGAATACTCATTGTGATGAGGATCACATAGAGTTTAAGAACTTTATCCTAATTTCTACGTTAAAGGGGGTGAATGGCTTTAATAAGGCCAAAGGGAAATGGAACATCATTATGATGATGCTCACATAGAGTTGAAAAACTCTAGATTAATCCTAAGTTGTGAGGTAATTGGCTCTAATGAGGCCAAGGAGGGAAGCAAGAAACTATGATGATAGTGCTCACAAGAGGGGTAAGGATCCTAACCTAAGCTAGGTCAGGGAGGAGTGGCTCTAATGAGGCCAAGGGATTGATCCTAATAAGGTCAAAGGAAAGGGAATGACTCTAATGAGGCCAAGGGTAGATGATGGCTCTAATAAGGCCAAGAGGTAATGAGCTATCTATGACATTAAAGTCAATAGAGAGGCTTTCCTTTGGAATAAGGGAAACAAAAAGAGGGTTAAGGAGAAGAGCTAACAAGCTAGCCTCACTTGAAGGGATAACTTAACAAAGTTGGGAAATAAAGAGATAACAAGTGATATCCACACATGAATTTAATGATGTTACAAATAAGATGACATGAATACAACACATGTTCAAAAGGTGAATGTGATGATATTCAAAGTAAGCACTTAAGAAAGTTTACAAGTGTCAAGTTAACACACAAGGGTTATTCATCACTTTGGGCAAGGTAAACACCTAAAAGGGATCATGATAAAAGTCTATACATGTTAATCAACTAGGTAATAACCTAAAATGGTGCTATGGTTGGGCATAAACTTGTACAAAAGGAAAGTATCACCTAAGTTTTGTTTTTGAGTTCCACTTTTAAGAAAGGGGAGTTTAATTGTACATGGTATGACCTAAGTTGATGGTTTGTATACATTAAGATGCTAGAGACAAGGGGAAAAGAGATATAATTATAGGTAATGACCTAACTAAAACTTCAAGGGGAGGACAAAAGTTTACAAGTTTAAACATATAAACATATACACTTAAAAGTGTACCTAAATCAAACTATACAAATAGGTGTAAGTTCAAGTCAAGGTTCAAGGGTCTAAACATGTTAAGACAAAATCATCCAACCCTAAAATATAAGGGGAACAAAAGGATCAAAACCAAAGGAAACAAAACCTCTCCTAATGAACCCTAAAAAACCTTACAATTTACACATGAACAAAAGCCTTGAAAATAAATATTTTTGGGGGAATTTTAATGTCAAAATAAAATAGGCAAAAAAAAGTAAGAAGATGCAAAAGGAATGGATTTAAAAACCCTAAAAATGAAGAAGTTATGAATTTTGAAAGTTTGTGAAAGGAAATGAAAAACTAAGTGCCAAAAAATAAGGGAAAGGGTCTTAATGGGGTTTGAACCCACGCCCTTGGTTTCAAATCAAAATATTTAACCAGCTGCGCTGGTTGTTGGGTTTGTACAATATATGCTCTTGCTAAAATAAATGTGAAAACAACATGAATTCCTCACAAAAATATGCGCACTGGCAAAAAGGTTGATGGCAAGGATCGAACCCAGGTCATGAGAGTCAGAAGGCAAGGCAAGACAAAGATAGCGCCACTGGGGTGGCCAATACATCCGTTCATTAAACTGAACCTAAACAATAATATATGAAAAATGATTCTAAAGACAAAATGGCCATGGCGCCATGGCTGAACCTGGTCATGACCTAGAACCTGACTAGTTGTAAAAACACCTCTAACTCCCTCAATAATCCATGAAAATGGAAGCTATAAAAACCTAAATTGTGTGATTTTCCACAAGGAATCCAATGGTCCAAATAGTTTTTCCTAAAGAGGTCTCTAACTCAAAACACGATAGAGGTCCCTAAAAAAAGTTCATCCTTACATTTTCTAAGACACGGTCCACTATAGTCATTTTAAATCACAATAAATGAGTCAAACATGTCGAATACAACATACATAAACTGATCATGCTCAATGTACATAAAAAATTATCATGTTTCAATGAGTTGTAGTTTAAAGTGAAACTTACCTCTTGTAGCTCAATATGCAGTTTTCAAAATAGAAGTTCCAGCAAGAGGCCAATGATTTAGATTGCTTCTACACACCTGCTTGAACCTTTCTAAATGCTTAAAAACCAAGAGAAATGACTAGACTGGTGTATGGCTTCTTGCACAAGTTACTAAAGTGGTCAAAAGGGAACTTGTGGTAAATGGTGTTACAGTTGGTGAATCAGGTTTGAAACATCTTGAGAATGATTTGTGGAAGGTTTTTGAAGTGTTGGAGTGATTAGAAATGGAAGGAACAAGAACTGGTCTTAAAAAATGCAGAAAGTCAACCTTTCTTAGGTTTGAGAGTTGACTTTCTGATCTATGGTGTTTTGGATGATTGTTAGGGTTTGAACAGCTCTAACACATGTTTTATGATGTGTTAGAGTGATTGGTTGAGTGATTTTGTGACTGGAAATGATTTTGGCATGGTTTGTGCAAAGTGTGTTTTCTTGGCACAAATGTGGTTTGGATGCAAGAAGGGTTGGAGAGGTGTTTGCTGAGGTTCTTTCTCTGAGTTTTTGTGTTTAGAAGCCTGAAATGATGTCCTATTTATAGGCACAAGAATGAGAGGGATCAGATTGCAGAAGTTTAACTTGGTTAGTTTGGTTTAGTTGAAGCTTAATTTGGATCCAAGTAGATTTGCAAGGAGTTTGAAGTTCCAATGCCAAGTACCAGCTTTCCTAGAGTTGTTGGAAAGTTCACACACATTGCTTCTACATAAAGAAAGGATTTGGTGTAGAGGGAACTGTCGCAACTACAAAAAAACAACCGACGAGAAACAAGAATAGAAGAGTCACCACCGAACGTTATTTATCCCGACGAAGGGAAAGGAAACTATCGAAGAAACCTAAAAAGAGAGAAGACTTGGTCATCGCAACCATAGTCCAGGTTCGGGAGTCGGTTTCGCGAGGGGAAGGTATTAGCACCCCCCACGCGTTCATCGTACTCGATGGGATCCATACTTGTTGCCTAATCAAAGGGTGAGTTATCCTAAAGTCTACGGCTAAACGAAAACGGGAAAGGGGAAAACAAAGACGGACTCGCAAGGATCATCGCAATCCTATGCCTACGTATCTTCGTGGAGGAACGAAGAATCAGAGTGAACGTAGTTCGATGGACTACGCACTAAAGGGGGGAAGCTTGCTCGCCAAGACATCGCGTCTTATGCCTACGTATCCTCAATCTAACCAGAGAGAGGAAATTAGAACAGTCGTAGTTCGACCTACGGGTCGAAGAGGGAAAGGGTGCTCGCCAAGACATCGCCGTCTTGTGCCTACGTATCCTTAATCTAACCAGAAAGAGGAAATCAGAGCGTCCGTAGTTCGTGGACTACGGAAAAAAGGTGGAAGGGTGCTCGCCAAGACATCATCGTCTTGTGCCTACGTATCCTCAATCTAACCAGAGAGAGGAAATCAGAGCGTCCGTTGTTCGTGGACTACGAAAAAAAGGTGGAAGGGTGCTCGCCAAGACATCGCCGTCTTGCGCCTACGTATCCTTAATCTAACCAGAGAGAGGAAATCATAGCGTCCGTAGTTCGTGGTAATGACCACAAAGGTTAAATGTTTTTTATGAGTGACGTTAGGTTTGCGTCCGACAGTTAGGGTCGATACCTATTTGCGACTGAACGGAAGTAACGTGCTCTTTTCTGAAAATGGTCTGGAACCCAACAATCCCGAAGGATAAAAAGTTTTGAATTTTTTTTTGTATTTTTTAGACAGAAGTGAGTTGAGTTAGTTCATAACTTGTATTGCACCAAAGTCTATGACATAGGAACGAATGTGTCGCAAATCGTCCTAAGACGGGACGTCCGCTAAACACTCTAGAAAAATGAAAGGGAACCCCTTATTCCTCATTTCTCATGCTTAAGGCTCGTGCGCAATACGCGTTATCCTTATTAAGTGTTTTAGAGTTGTTATGAGATGAGAAGAGAAGACTCAAAGGAAAAGAAAACACTACAGGAATTCTATCCTATTGTTGTCATACAAAGATGGCCATAAGGTTGAGGTAAAGAGGGAAGATTCTACCTAATTTTGCATGCATGGTTTGAATCCTAATGTCTACCCTACTCCAAGCTTAATCAAAGATTAAGTTGGACTAGGGAATCAGAGCGTCCGTAGTTCGTGGACTACGGAAAAAAGGTGGAAGGGTGCTCGCCAAGACATCGCCGTCTTGTGCCTACGTATCCTCAATCTAACCAGAGAGAGGAAATCAGGGCATCTGTAGATCGTGGACTACGGAAAAAAGATGGAAGGGTGCTCGCCAAGACATCGCCGTCGTGTACCTACGTATCCTCAATCTAACCAGAGAGAGGAAATTAGAGCGTCCGTAGTTCGTGGTAACGACCACAAAGGTTAAGTGTTTTTTATGAGCGACGTTAGGTTCGCGTCCGGCAGTCAGGGTCGATGCCTGTTTGCGACTGAACAGAAGTAACACGCTCTTTTCTGAAAATGGTCTGGAACCCAACAATCTCGAAGGATAAAATGATTTGAATTTGTTTTAGTATTTTTTAGATAGAAGTGAGTTGAGTTAGTTCATAACTTGCATTGCACCAAAGTCTATGACATAGGAACGAATGCGTCGTAAATCGTCCCGAGATGGGACGTCCTCTAAACACTCAAGAAAAATGAAAGGGAACCCCTTATTCCTTATTTCCCATGCTTAAGGCTCGTGCGCAATACACGTTATCCTTATTAAGTGTTTTAGAGTTGTTTTGAGATGAGAAGAGAAGACTCAAAGGAAAAGAAAACACTACGGGAATTCTTTCCTAATGTTGTCATACAAAGATGGCCATAAGGTTGAGGTAAAGAGGGAAGATTCTACCTAATGTTAGCATGCATGGTTTGAATCCTAATGTCTACCCTACTCCAAGCTTAATCAAAGATTAAGTTAGACTAGGGAACCCTAAGGGAAGAGGGCTAATCCAAGACTTAAACAAGTCTTGAGATCCAAAGGGGAAGGAAAGAAGTGGGAGAGATGAAGAAAATGAGATGAGAAACAAAGTAGGGCAGCAAGCACATCATGCATATCATATCCAAATCACACCAATAATCATGCTTCTAAACATCACACAATGAAGTTCAACCAAACAAGTAGAAGCAAACAAGAAAGGATGCAAGCAAACTTGCATTAGAAGCACAGTTAAACGCCATTAAACAACACACCAAGGTAATGTAAGCAAAGTAAGATGATAATGAAGCAAAGTCAGAACTCAAGTCATGTCATAATAATCCAATTCAAACATGCAACGAGGCTTCACATTAACATGCATCATGAACCAAAGTAGCAACAATCAAATGCTAAGGCAATGCATCATAAAAATCAATCCACAATGATCAAATGAAGAGAAAACATGATGTGAATCCAAATGGGAAGTAGCAAATGCATCATCCACAAACCATAATCAAGCTCAAATTAATCAAGAAGAATCATCAAGCATCATACTCAAAGCATGCACCACAACTATGCAAGTATGCAACAAAATAAGGTCCAAAATGATTCACATACTTCCACACAAGCAAAGCCATACAAAAGATAAGTCATGCACCAAGGGCCAAGGAAAATTAGAATCTGAAACATGTTTTATCAATCAAAGAAGGATCACAAAGCATCAAGGAATTTCATGTCATAGAAAGGCACAAAATTAGATCAAGGAGGGTGCATTAACATGCTCGAAACATCATCAAATGAAAGCATCAACCAAAAATAGTAAAATGATCCAATAAAATTCCAAAACAAATGTCCAAGGGTATGTTTAACCATCCAATTAAGCATGTTCAAAATATGGGATCAAATCAAGATCAAGAACATGTACAAAATGGACCAACACGCCAAGGTATGCAAACAATCGAGCAAGAATCGAGGGCCAATAAAACTTGAATGGCAAGTCACATAAAGCAACTTAAACCAAGTCCAAACCAGCATCAGAACATCCCTCTATCAAGGTCTAACAGTGACCCAAAAGTCAGCTTCAAAAGGATAAGCAAAGTCACAAAAATCCTAACCCTCGATGAAGGGTGTCATTGGAAACTCATCCACAAATTAATTCCAAATAAAATAGTAAAAAGAAAATAAAAATAAATTAAAACAAATAAAAAATAAGTCAACATATTAATTGACTAGAAAAGTATTTTTGGTGATTTTTAATACGAGTTTAACAATTAAAATAAAAATCAAAATGAAAAATAAAAGAAAATGAAAATAAAAGGAAGGTACAAAGGGAGAGGGGTGCATCAGCAATGCCAGATACAAGGCAATCCAGTTCAAAGGCGCATTGGGCCAAAATCAGGGGGTGTGGATATGAAAATATGCCCTGGCCCAGATCAAGTCAACTCAAAACCAAACAAAATAAGCTGACTAAATGAAACGATGCGTTTCATTTCAAAGTCAGGCCATGCTGGATTATTCATTAATTGAGCTGGCAATATGCCATTATCTCACTGGCCAGTCAAATAGTCAATGCAGTAAACATCAGCCAAATGCAGAGACACTGGAGCTAGGGCTCCAGTCGTCTTCTCTGATCGCCCCTCATCGGAGCTCAACCCAAACCTCACCAAAAACAAAACAGTTTGACATCATCTCACACGGTTTTTTAAGAGGAACATAAATATGGCATTCATTTTCAAAGAAAGTCACTCTAAGGCTGTGAAAATTGAACACGAACTTAAGATCTACAAACTGAAATCTCAACCAAACAGAACAACAAGCACACCATTAGTGCCTATACCATTGTATGACTTCAGAACTACCAACAACAAGCAGAATAGATGCATATTATGGCAGATTCGAAGAGTGGAAAATTACCTAACGGAGCAACTCCGTTGGTCCTTCAAAATTTGCTTAAGCTTCAGACAAACCCCTCCTCTAGCTTCCTTGTACCTCTGTGATGCTTGAAAGAGGCAGAAACCAAAGAAAACATAAAGGAAAATACAGATTCGAAGAGAGAGAAACTTTGAGAGAGAATGAAGTGTTTTGAGCTGATCTTGCACCAAATGGAATTCTGCCTTCGTTTTAGGGTTTGTGCCACTTATATATGATGGGTGGAGGAGTTTTTGAAGGCCCAAAGTGGAAGAATGATGTGGTTTCACATTTTGCCAAAAAAACTCATACCACTCATGCACACGGGTTTTGGCTTGATGAGGGGTGTATAGAGCACTATCTTGAGTGGAAAAATATCATGAGAATGTCATGGAAAAAGTTGGCACGTGAGGCAAGTTTGTGAAATCAGTTTTGGTGCAAATCACAATTTTCAAATTTTGCCAAAAAAGGATAAAATGGTACATAGTGTTGTATGATGATGTTTAACCATATTCGGCAATGTATGGAATGGCTTGGTGATGAAAATGGTGCCTTGTATGCATGTGAATTTGAGGCAAGAATGATGCTGCAACTTTGGTTCATGTTGTGAAACATATTCATCTAACCATCTTTGCTCCACCATAAGTTCATGAATATGGCTTCAATTGGTGTGCTCTTTGGCTAAAATGAAAGTAGGAAGATCATACAATAATTCTCATCCTGAAATCAACTTGAAATCATGCTTGGAATCATGTGAAAAAAAGACTTGAAGTGGTGTCCTTAAAATCTGCCAAAACAGCTTGGAAATAATTCTAAGTTTTTAGAGAAATTGTAAGTTGAAAATGTTACACTTTGCCCACTCATAACTCAATGAAGAAAGATCCAAATGGCATAGTTCTTATGTTCATTATGAAGGGAATACTTCATACTACAACTTTCATGTGGAAAAGATTTGCTAATGAAGCCTTGATCATGGTGAAAATTGGCTTTGAAAGTGGTTAAAAGCTTGCCAAAAATAGTAAGTTTCTAAAACCCTAATTTCCGTATTTAGTAACTTTTCCACATTCTTGATTTTTGACAATTCTCTTGACATTCTTGACCAAATGTCATCCATTGATCATATTTGACTTGAAAATCATCATGTTGACCTCAAAAAGTCAGGAGTTGACTTTTTCACTGCACAATTGACTTTATCCCCAATCCTCCTGATTTTCAATCCTTTGAACAATTGAAACCCTTCTGAACCAAATTAATGGACAATCCTCCACTCCTAGACACTTGGGGACATGAGGAATACCATGGAATCAAGTCTTGCCCAAAAAATCAGAAATAAACTGATTTTATGGCAAATCCTAATTTTGGCACCCCTGGTTTAGGAGAAACTGACCCATGCTCAAAATCCAAATTCCTCTTAATATGATGGGCATCCTCTCAAACAAGGATGATATAGGCCACTTGATGATGATAAAAACTCAAATATCTTGCCCATTGGAGGGTTGGACTCAAGAATCTCCAAAAACCCTAGTTTGAGAATACAGGCAAGGAGGATGTGATTCACTTGAAATCTCTTGCCAATTGTAATCCTCTGATGACGTGATGGACACACTAGGAAGCCCTGAGGTCTAAGGCTCCTTTGTGGCTTGAGTATTGGTGGCATCAAGAACCTTTCTCTCCTTTGGTCTCTTGGACAGTGCACATGAACTTTTACTTGAAGCTCTGAAAAACCTCTTCTTCCCTTGAGTTAACCTAGATACCTTGATACCATGCTAAAAACCAAGGATATGCACAAATGAAAATGCAAGAATGAAATGAAACATAAGCCAGTTAGTGCTAAAAGTATGAGGGCAAATTTAGGGGTGCTACAGTTGCCCCTATTTAATCGTCTTGGACCTGAAAGGATGATAACAACGACTTTCTAACATTTAAGGTAGAAGGTGATTGAATACAAAAAGAACCCGGAAATTTGCACTCTGTGGGGAGAAAAGATGATTGGAGCCCATCCCGAAATTGGACTTACAAAGACAGATCAGACGGGAAATGACTACCAAGCAAGAACTAATATTCTTTGAAAACAAATCGGCCAGACGAGAACTGGATTCGAATGAGACAAGTCAGACAAAAACTGACTACCAGACGAAAACTGGGTTTACTGTAGAGAGGTCAGGCAAGAACTGACTACCAGGCGAGAACTGGGTTTCACAAAAATATGTCAGACGAGAACTGGCTACCAGACGAGAACTGGGTTTCACAAAAATAGGTCAGACGAGAACTGACTACCAGGCGAGAACTGAGTTTCACAACAATAGGTTAGACGAGAACTGACTACCATGCGAGAACTGGGTTTCACAAAAATAGGTCAGACGAGAACTGACTACCAGGCGATAACTGGGTTTACCGCAGAGAGGTCAGGCGAGAACTGACTACCATGCGAGAACTGACTACCAAGCGAGAACTGGGTTCACCAAAGAGAGGCCAGGCGAGAACTGGCTACCAGGTGAGAACTAGGTTTACCAAAGAGCGGTCAGGCGTGAAGTGACTACCAGGCGAGAACTGGGTTTACGAAAGAGCGGTCAGGCGAGAACTGACTACCAGGCGAGAACTGACTACCAGGCGTGAATTGTGTTTATCAAAGAGATGTCAGGCGAGAACTGACTACCAGGCGAGAACAGGGTTTACCAAAGGGATATCAGCCGAGAACTGACTACCAGGCGAGAATGGGTTTACCAATGATATGTCAGGCGAGAACTGACTACCAGGCGAGAACTGAGTTTACTAAAGGGGTTGGCCGATGAAAGGCAGACTCCCAACAAAGATACGGTCATGAACCGAAAGGGCAACAGGTAAAATCAACGGACCTACAACCCAAAGATAAGATGACTCCGCTGGGGAAAGGAGAAGTCTAAACAGAAGACTCTGCCGGGGAGCACAGGTAAGATGAACACATCCCTCGGCGATCTCACCGGGGATAAAACAAAATCTCCTGAGTTATGCCATCTTTGCTGAGGAAAAGAACTGGAAAAGAAAGTATCAAACCTGGCTTACGCTTCGAATGCATATGTTTGAATTTTTCTATGGTGTAATGCTCTATACGAAATGGAAATGCTACGCGTTTGGAGGATGCAATGCAAAAATGCTATGCGATGCAAGAAAGGCGCTTCAGCAAAATAAACGCTGAAAACGAAGGAAACTCCACCGGGGATGACAAACTAAATTTTCTCCCGAGTTATAAACCCTACTTAGGAAGATCACACTGAACAACTTTCCTGATTAACAACCTCTGACGAAGATGAAACCCAAAGAGAACTTCCCCTCACTGGGGACAGCAAATAACCTTTGTTGAAGATGAAACCTGAAACCTGATACTTCTTCTCTGCTAGGGGAATTAAGAATGACAATTGTTGAAGATGGAACCCAAAACCTGTTACTGAAAAGTGCCAAAAACAATTGGACTTAGAACCTGCTGGGGATGTCAACCACCGTTGAACAAACCGCTGCGAGGATTACCACCAAACTCTGCTTGGGGAGAGAAGTCAATAATACGAAACCTGCCGAGGGATATCATTGAGCTTAACCTGCTGTTGGAAGAAAGATTTTACCCTGCTGGGGATTAGAGTATGTCGTTACTGATGGAATTACACTTCCTGACCTGCTGAGGAAAACAAGTACCAGACTCTGTGGGGAAGATAAAGTCTTTACCAGAGACAACCAACACATCTTCTGCTGGAGATACCACAACATCCACCTTGGAGCAATCCACTTCTGACTGCTTCCCGGGGAATAATAAACCAACCATGACTTTGTCTGGGGACACAGTTCTCTACACTCTTGCTGGGGATAATATGCTCTGCTGAGGATGATGAAATTTCAATGCTGGGGACAGTAACTCTACTAGGGAGAAACAATCTTGTCACCCAACCTGACCTGTCTCTATGGTCATAAACGGCCCTTTGAACTCTCCACTTACCCCAGACCACCAGGTCTAATGGAAGAAATCATCTCAAGAGGATTTTATAGAAGACCGGGCGTTCACACTGCCCCAGGGTCTTCAAACTCTTGGAGAGATTTATCAGATCTTGACATAACTGCCCCAAACTGCATACTCTATGAAGTAACTTACCACGAGAAGATTTGCAATGACTTGAAATATTCTGGCCCAATATTTTGAACTTTGAAGAGGTGCTTTCAATTAACCGTTCTCAGGAGTGGATAACTTCTCATGCTCTAGAGGTGGCCTGCCCCAATACGAGCCTTGAAGTATATTTGCCTCTGAGCGACTGGTCTTCGAGAGATTTGCCCAAATCTCGACGTGATTGCCTTTGCTTGCCTGCTTTAGGGAGATTTTTCAACGTGACTGCTTCAGATTGGCAACATCTTATCACCACTCATCAGGAACCCCTAGGCTGCGCATAGTCCCTTGGCCACATGCCCCTTGACATGACTGTCCATCGAGAATTCTTATCATCTCAACTCGGCGTGATCAAGCTTCTCGACTGACGTTCTTTGTGTAAGCTTCTTTGATGTCAAACAAATGTATGCAAGCAGAAAATGTTTATTCTGAAAATGATCACTCTAATGCAACGCACATGTTAATCTCGAAGTTTTTATTGAAAATGCGTCGCCAAGCCTTGTGAACGAATCACTAGCTGGGATGCGACATTTATTTTTGAATGGAAAACAATACGCACATACAATACCAACAAAGATCATATTAGCATAACCCATAGGAGTCAGGAATGATATATCACTGAAGTACGCTTTCAGAATAACTCTGCTTCAATTAGGACTTTTGAGGGTTGTAACGTAGCCTGGTTCACGGTTTTTAGAAAAAAGGTTTTATGGCTCAAAATTTTATTTGTACCCACCCATTCTCATTGATGTTCTCCTATCCTACGTTCAGTTGATTCGGCACAAGCGCTCATTTCCCAAAGGAATTTTTTGTAATGAGCGATGGTTAATGGACCCACGAGGTTTTTGGAGTGGAAGTCACCCCTTTTATGATTTGGTGTCGGTGGTCACACGACTTGTTCTTTATTGAGGACTTTTCCTTTTTCATCCTTTTCGCTTTTTTGTCATTCTTTTGTTTTCCCTTATTTTACCTGGACTGATACTGATTCTTTTTTTTTTGAATTTTCGATTTTGAAATCCAGCGGGATGCCCTAACTTTTTCCTAAGTCACTTGTTTTCAAGTTTTCGACTTAGCGGGCCCTTTTTTTGTCTTCTTTTTTCCTTCTTGAACAAATCGTGTGACACTGACTGTCTTGACTTCTTTGAAAGGATTGACACTACTTCACTCCTTGTAGTGAGGGGTAACCATTATGGTTTCTCGCCCTTTGACCTCCTGATACGTGAGGAAAGAAAGGTAATGGATCCTCAGATGCACACTCCTTTTGGAATTTGAACGCTCGGTCAAATCAACTGACAACTACCCTACCCCTGGGTTAGATGTGAGGGTTTTTTTTCAAATGAAAAGAAACTCCTACTTCGAGGCTCGACGGGGTTGACAAGGGTCTATCTCCCTTATATCTCTGGTGTTTGGGAATTTGAAGAAATGCCTGTACATCATCAACAGGGTTTTATCCAAAAGCACACAACTAAAGATTTTGCATTTTTCACTTCATCATCCTCCCTCAAGAGTTTAAGGCAAGAAAACTGGTATTGTAGTGCATATAAACATGATATGAGTGCATAAAAGTAAAGTACTTCAAGAGCAACATATTCATTGCATTAAAATCATCATTCAGAACACAAACAAGTTTTTTCATACAAACACTGTACTAACAAACAATGAAAAAATACACATGAAAATGCAGTAAAGATGTCGAAGATTGCCATTGTTGAGGAGGCTTGACTCCGTTTGGACTTATTGCTTCTGATGATGCTCTTGCGATCTGGTGCTCTCTCGGACAAGGAAGCTTCAGCCCATGGGGGTACCATCTGGGGTGATGACCTTTGAGTCGCTCAAATCTTGGACTTGGTGCTGGAAGGCCCTATATTTCTCCATAGTATGCCCCGGCGCACCAGAGTGGAAATCACAATGGGCTCTTGCATCATAACCTGGTGAGGGAGTACCAATAAGCGGAGCCAGCGTCTGAAGTTCAACCAATTGAAGTTGGAAAAGATGCCTCAACATCTGACCATAAGGCATAGGAAGTGGATCAAAGATCCTCACAGGCTTCTTCGGCCTCCGTGGGTACTTCTTAACCTTGGGCTTCTCTTGGGAAACAAGACCTGGCTGCTGTCGAGAAGGTCCTGGAACCTCGAGTTGTGCAGAAAATCTGTGAGGCACATCAAACTTTGGGAGAGATCCCATAGGCAAGGATTAAACGACAATTTCTGCTGCAGCCTCGGGCGTGGGATTGTCATTCTTTCTGAACACACTTCTCAAGACTTCCATAACCAGGCTCGTTTGAGTCTTCATTTGATTGACCTCTTCCTTCAGTATTTTCTGGTCTTGAATCAACACTTGTATTTTCCCCATAAATTGCCCCATTTGGCTTCGTACTTCCCTCAATTCCGCTTGAATTTGCTCCATGATCAACTTCTGACTGGCTTGAAAAGTTAAGTCTGCAATTCTGAAGAAGACTAGATCAGGACAAGAATAACCAGCCTCGAACACCTGTTATGCAAATGAGTATGGAAATGCAATGCAAATGCCAAAAATGCCATGTTCAAATATTTCCAAGGAATCAGTCTAATTTGATTCAAGTTTTTCACAGACGAACCACAAGAAATAGATGGAAATGCTCAACAGCTAGTCTCAATGTTAAGATCCTTGGAAATACGAGAACAAGTATGTCAGAATGCAGAATGATGATGCAGATGCATACATGGGATCAAAGGTGCCACATAGACTGGGTAACTACTGAACTGAATTGAGTGAATAAGCTCAAAGGTCTACCCAAATATCCAGACTATCGGAATAACCAGAATAACAAAATACCACACTGATAAATCCACACTGATAGGAAAACCAGAAAACCAGGTATGTTAAGGGTCAAGGTTACCTGCAAACATGTAAACATCATGCCCCTCTCACATGTGGGTTCTAGAAGACTGAGGATCCTCAGTATCGAACTCCCATGTCGAGAAATGATGATACGTTCACCATTTCTGGTTTGGCATCATCATTAATCGAGGAGGCCTCAACTGATTCCCCTAAAAAAAAGTCACCTTATAGTAAGTTCCTAGCTTCGGGTCCTCGGATCAAGAATAATAATGGGTCTGCCATTTCTGGTCTGCCATTATTACCTCTTGGGAGGAGTGCCTCAACTGAGTCCTCAGGGAAAGGTCGCCAGAGTCGACAGCTCTCTAAGTTAATACCCGAAATGCACAAAACGCGCAAATCAGAATATCTCCCAAGAAAACCTCGTATGGGTGTGGGTTTCATGTAAACCAAACGTACGAAGATGCTACGTAGGCCACACTACTTTCCACTCTAGTCCTAGGTGTATACTCAAGCCTATGTATTGGGCTTATCTCTCACGAATCCAACCCACCCAACAGTACAACAGCAGCAGAGCAATATGATAATAGTAATCAAATGCGATAAATGCCGTAAAATACAGTAATATACAACATATAATGCACAACAGTAAACACCTAATGAAATAAAACAGACAAGTGCTAGGATTGACTCACATAGGGAACCAGAGTCCCCAGCAGAGTCTCCAACTGTCGCAACTGCGAAAAAACAACCGGCAAGAAACAAGAACAGAAGAGTCGCCACCGACCGTTATTTATCCCGACGAAGGGAAAGGAAACGATCGAAGAAACCTAAAAAGGGAGAAGACTTGGTCATCGCAACCATAGTCTGGGTTCGGGAGTCGGTTACGCGAGGGGAAGGTATTAGCACCCCCACGCGTCCATTGTACTCGATGGGATCCACGCTTGTTGCCTAATCAAAGGGTGAGTTATCCTAAAGTCTAAGGCTAAACGGAAATGGGAAAACAAAGACGGACTCGCAAGGATCATCGCAATCCTATGCCTACGTATCTTCATGGACGAACGAAGAATTAGAGTCAATGTAGTTCGACAGACTACGCACTAAAGGAGGGAAGGTTGCTCGCCAAGACATCCGTCTTGTGCCTACGTATCCTCAATCTAACCAAAGAGAGGAAATCAGAGCAGTCGTAGTTCGACCTACGGGTCAAAGAGGGAATGGTGCTCACCAAGACATCGCCGTCTTGTGCCTACGTATCCTCAATCTAACCAGAGAGAGGAAATCAGAGCATCTGTAGTTCGTGAACTACGAAAAAAAGGTGGAAGGGTGCTCGCCAAGACATCGCCGTCTTGTGCCTACGTATCCTCAATCTAACCAGAGAGAGGAAATCAGAGCGTCCGTAGTTCGTGGACTACGGAAAAAAGGTGGAAGGGTGCTCGCCAAGACATCACCGTCTTGTGCCTACGTATCCTCAATCTAACCAGAGAGAGGAAATTAGAGCGCCTGTAGTTCGTGGTAATGACCACAAAGGTTAAGTGTTTTTTATGAGCGACGTTAGGTTCGCGTCCGACAGTCAAGGTCGATGCCTGTTTGCGACTGAACGGAAGTAACGTGCTCTTTTATGAAAATGGTCTGGAACCCAACAATCCCGAAGGATAAAAAGATTTGAATTTGTTTTTGTATTTTTTAGACAGAAGTGAGTTGAGTTAGTTCATAACTTGCATTGCACCAAAGTCTATGACATAGGAACGAATGCGTCGAAAATCGTCCCAAGATGGGACGTCCGCTAAACACTCTAGAAAAATGAAAGGGAACCCCTTATTTCTCATTTCCCATGCTTAAGGTTCGTGCGTAATACACGCTATCCTTATTAATTGTTTTAGAGTTGTTTTGAGATGAGAAGAGAAGACTCAAAAGAAAAGAAAACACTACGGGAATTCTATCCTAATGTTGTCATACAAAGATGGCCCTAAGGTTGAGGTAAAGAGGGAAGATTCTACCTAATGTTAGCATGCATGGTTTGAATCCTAATGTCTACCCTACTCCAAGCTTAATCAAAGATTAAGTTGGACTAGGGAACCCTAAGGGAAAAAGGCAAATCCAAGACTTAAACAAGTCTTGAGATCCAAAGGGGAAGGAAAGAAGTGGGAGAAATGAAGAAAATGAGATGAGAAACAAAGTAGGGCAGCAACCACATCATGCATATCATATCCAAATCACACCAATAATCATGCTTCTAAACATCACACAATGAAGTTCAAGCAAACAAGTAGAAGCAAACAAGAAAGGATGCAAGCAAACTTGCATTAGAAGCACAATTAAACGCCATTAAACAAGACACCAAGGTAATGTGAGCAAAGTAAGATGAGAATGAAGCAAAGTCAGAACTAAAGTTATGTCATAATCATCCAATTCAAACATGCAAGGAGGCTTCACATTAACATGCATCATGAACCAAAGTAGCAACAATCAAATGCTAAGGCAATGCATCATAAAAATCAATCCACAATGATCAAATGAAGAGAAAACATGATGTGAATCCAAATGGGCAGTAGCAAATGCATCATCCACAAACCATAATCAAGATCAAATTAATCAAGAAGAATCATCAAGCATCATACTCAAAGCATGCACCACAACTATGCAAGTATGCAACAAAATAAGGTCCAAAATGATTCACATACTTCCACACAAGCAAAACCATACAAAAGATAAGTCATGCACCAAGGGCCAAGGAAAATCAGAATCTCACACATGTTTTATTAATCAAAGAAAGATCCCAAAGCATCAAGGAATTTCATGTCATACAAATGCACAAAATTAGATCAAGGAGTGTGCACTAACATGCTCGAAACATCATCAAATGAGAGCATCAACCAAAAATTGTAAAATGATCCAATAAAATTCCAAAAAAATGTCCAAAGGTATGTTCAACCATCCAATTAAGCATGTCCAAAAGAAGGGATCAAATCAAGATCAAGAACATGTTCAAAATGGACCAACAAGCCAAGGTATGTAAACAATCGAGCAAGAATCGAGGGCCAATAAAACTTGAATGGTAAGTCACATAAAGCAACTCAAATAAGCCCAAACCAGGATCAGAACATCCCTCTATCAAGGTCTAAGAGTGACCCAAAAATCATCTTCAAAAGGATAAGCAAAGTCACAAACATCCTAACCCTAGATGAAGGGTATCATTAGAAACTCATCCACAAATTAATTCCAAATAAAATAGTAAAAACAAAATAAAAATAAAATAAAAAAATGAAAAATAAGTCAACATATTAATTGACCAGAAAAGTATTTTTGGTGATTTTTAATAAGAGTTTAACAATTAAAATAAAAATCAAAAATAAAAATAAAAGAAAATGAAAATAAAAGGAAAGAACAAAGGGAGAGGGGTGCATTAGCAATGCCAGACACAAGGCAATCCAGTTCAAAGGCGCATTGGGCCAAAATCAGGGGGTGTGGATATGAAAATATGCCCTAGCCCAGATCAAGTCAACTCAAAACCAAACAAAAAAGATGACTAAATGAAACGATGCATTTCATTTCAAAGTCAGACCATGCTGGATCATTCATTAATTGAGCTGGCACTAGGCCACAATCTCACTGGCCAGTCAAATAGTCAACGCAGAGACGTCGGAGCTAGGGCTTCGGTCGTCTTCTCTGATCGCCCCTCACCGGAGCTCAACCCAAACCTCACCAAAAACAAAAAAGTTTGACATCATCTCACACGGTTTTTTAAGAGGAACATAAATATGGCATTCATTTTCAAAGAAAGTCACTCTAAGGTTGTGAAAATAAACACGAACTTAAGATCTACAAACTGAAATCTCAACCAAACAGAACAACAAGCACACCATTAGTGCCTTCATCATTGTAGGACTTCAGAACTACCAACAACAAGCAGAATAGATGCATATTATGGCAGATTCGAAGAGTGGAAAATTACCTAACGGAGCAACTCCGTTGGTCCTTCAAAATTTGCTTAAGCTTCAGACAAACCCCTCCTCTAGCTTCCTTGTACCTCAGTGATGCTTGAAAGAGGCAGAAACCAAAGAAAACTAGAAGGAAAATACAGATTCGAAGACAGAGAACCTTTGAGAGAGAATGAAGTGTTTTTGAGATGATCTTGCACCAAATGGAATTCTGCCTTCGTTTTAGGGTTTGTGCCACTTATATATGATGGGTGGAGGAGTTTTTGAAGGCCCAAAGTGGAAGAATGATGTGGTTTCACATTTTGTAAAAAAAAACTCATACCACTTATGCACACGGGTTTTGGCTTGATGAGGGGTGTATGGAGCACTATCTTGAGTGGAAAAATATCATGAGAATGTCATGGAAAAAGTTGGCACGTGAGGCAAGTTTGTGAAATCAGTTTTGGTGCAAATCACAATTTTCAAATTTTGCCAAAAAAGGATAAAATGGTACATAGTGTTGCATGATGATGTTCAACCATATTTGGCAATGTATAGAATCGCTAGGTGATGAAAATGATGCCTTGAATGCGTGTGAATTTGAGGCATGAATGATGCTGCAACTTTGGTTCATGTTGTGAAACATATTCATCTAACCATCTTTGCTCCACCATAAGTTCATGAATATGGCTTCAATTGGTGTGCTCTTTGGCTAAAATTAAAGTAGGAAGATCATACAACAATTCTCATCTTGAAATTAACTTGAAATCATGCTTGGAATCATGTGAAAAAAAGACTTAAAGTGGTGTCCTTAAAATCTGCCAAAACAGCTTGGAAATAGTTCTAAGTTTTTAGAGAAATTATAAGTTAAAAATGTTACACTTTGCCCACTCATAACTCAATGAAGAAAGATCTAGATGGCATAGTTATTGTGCTCATTTTGAAGGGAATGCTTTATACTACAACTTTCATGTGGAAAAGATTTGCAAATGAAGCCTTGATCATGGTGAAAATTGTCTTTGAAAGTGGTTAAAAACTTGCCAAAAATAGTAAGTTTCTAAAACCCTAATTTCCATATTTAGTAACTTTTCCACATTCTTGATTTTTGACAATTCTCTTGACATTCCTTGACCAAATCTCATCCATTGATCATATTTGACCTCAAAAAGTCAGGAGTTGACTTTTTCACTGCACAGTTGACTTTATCCCTAATCCTCTTGATTTTCAATCCTTTGAACAATTGAAAACCTTCTGAACCAAATTGATGGACAATCCTCCACTCCTAGACACTTGGGGACATGAGTAATACCATGGAATCAAGTCTTGCCCAAAAAATTAGAAATAAACTGATTTTATGGCAACCCCTAATTTTGGCACCCCTAGTTTAGGAGAAACCGAGCCATGCTCAAAATCCAAATTCCTCTGAATATGATGGGCATCCTCTCAAACAAGGATGACATATGCCACTTGATGATGATAAAAACTAAAAGATCTTGCCCATTGGAGGGTTAGACTCAAGAATCTCCAAAAACCCTAGTTTGAGAATACAGGCTAGGAGGATGTGATTCACTTGAAATCTCTTGCCAATTGTAATCCTCTGATGACGTGATAGACACACTAGAATTCCCTGAGGTCCAAGGCTCCTTTGTGGCTTGAGTATTGATGGCATCCAGAACCTTTCTCTCCTTTGGTCTCTTGGACAGTGCACATGAACTTTTGCTTGAAGCTCTGGAAAACCTCTTCTTCCCTTGAGTTAACCTAGATACCTTGATCCCATGCTAAAAACCAATGATATGCATAAATGAAAATGCAAGAATGAAATGAAACATAAGCCAGTTAGTACTAAAAGTATGAGGGAAAATTTTGGGGTGCTACAGGAACCATTTAGAGGCTCAAGACAAGTTGACCTTTGGTTAAAGGGGCTTTAAGTAAATGGAAGTGTTAACTTTGTGCCAAAAATAGAATGATTCATGAGATAAAGCTTCTACTTGTTGGATAATTCTTCCAAACTCGTGCAAACCTCTGAGTAACTGAAGAATTGCAAGTAATCACATCTGATTTGCAAAGATTTGCTGCATTGGAATGGTTTTGCTCCAAGTGCATCAAGTGAAAAACATGAAAATCAAGTTTCAACACCCTAACTTCATGGCTTTGAAACTCACAGCTCACACATTGGATTGAGGTGTTCTAGTACTTTTTGGAAAGCCCCAAGTATGCTCTACAATGTTCATGTTTACTCCAAGTCTTGAATCGAAAGGGATCATGATGAAAAATGTGGTTGAAGTTGGCTGCAAATTAGGGCAAAAATGTGAAATTTCACTAAGTCCTAAGCTTGACTTAAACTTCCAAGCCTCATAACTTAAAAATTAAGCCTCTTTTGAGGAATTAACCTCTAATAAACTTTAAATTTCATAATGAGGGCTTCAAATTGTGCTTTGAATCACAAAAAATGGATGTGTGGATTGAAAGTTATGACTCTTCAAAGTTCACACAAGGACTAGGTTCTTCCCACACATAGAAAATTTCAAAACCAAACTTTGCCCTATTTTGTAAGAAACCAATTAAATCTTGATTTATCATGCTCCAATTCAAAGATCAAACATGTATTGATGGAATATGGCTTGAATACTTCATCTTGGATCCAAAATACCCAAAATCAAAGGTTTGACTTTTCAGATGAAACCCTAATTTCTTCATGAATTCAACTGTGTGATCCTCGATGATCTTGCTTTCTTAAACTTCTCAAACATCAATAGATGATTTCCAAGGGTGTGTGTGAACATATGGAATCGTGTCCCAAGTCTTGGGATCATGCCTTGGTCAAGAGTCAAAAGCATGGTTGACTTTTCCTGATAAAACCCTAATTTGGGGCCAGATGATCTTGAGGCTCATTCCACTTGTGATGGGAGCCAAGCACACTTGATTTCTTGATGAATAAGGCCTGTTGAATGTATGTAAGCTCAATTGGTTGATGAACCAATCAAGACATTGACTGACCACACCAAGATTCCCTTGTAACTCCTCAGGTCAAAATCCTAATTCCACAACTCTTGATTTTATGGATTCTCTCTGATTTCTCTTGATCCAATCACATGAGACCATGGAATATGATTTGAAGACCTCATGATTAGCCCTCAAGACCAATGGTTGAGCTTTTGGAGTCTCAATTGACTTTCTTGATCATATGAATTCAAACACCTTTCTTGACCACCTAGTGAACACTTGAGATGGATGTATTGAGCCAAAAAGTGTCTTAGGAAGCCTTGAAAAGCACGAGAGCTTGGCTTGTGGATCTTGCCCTTTCCTTGTACAAAACCCTAGCTTTCAAATAGAAGAATAAATTAGCAAAATATGATGGTTAGTTGACAATGCACAGATGATTGAACCCTAATGTAAATGCAAGATGTCATGACATCTAAGGGGTAAAATTTGGGGTATAACACTTAGGTTTAGAGTCGTTGCACTCCATGTAAGTGTCTTGCCATAGAAACTTATTTCCCCTTGGAACCTTGACCACAGTCAAGAGTTCCTCACCCCTAGTTAAGTGAACTACAGAAGTTCTGATTCCTCATTCCTAGTCAGGATACATAGGCACAAGATGTGATATCTTGGCGAGCTCACTGACAACTTACCTTGCGATTGAGACCAACTTACCTTCCCTTTATCCTAGCCTTAAGATTAGAGTCGTCGTACTCTATGTGAGTGTCTTGCCATGGACACTTCCTTTCCTGTTTAACCTAGCCTTAGGTTTGGAGTCGCCGCACTCCATGTAAGTGTCATGGATATGAACACTTACTCCCCTTGGAACCTTGACCACAATCAAGAGTTCCTCACTAAGGTGAGGAGAACTACAAATGCTCTGATTCCATCCTAGTCAGGATACGTAGGGACGAGATGCGATGTCTTGGCGAGCATACTTAGTTGTACATACCCTAGGTCTTTACCTTAGCACCTTTTCCTTAGCAAGCAAACTTTAGCATAACACAAATACTAACAAGAGGTTCCTATAGAGTACTACAAATACTTAGGATGCTAGCACCTTCCCTAGGTATAACCAACCCCCGAACCTTAGAACTTTGGCTTTGTTGTTACATAGCGCACTTAGGTTTTTTTTCGATCTTTACCCTTTCCTCTAGATAAATCAAAGCTCGGTGGTGAACTTCATGATTTTTGATTCAAGTTAATTAATAGCTTGATATCCGGTTCTCACCGCAATAGAAATGACGACTTCACAGGGGACATTTCTCCCCTAAGAGGGTTAAGCTCACCTTGTTTGTATTCGTGTTATTTATATGTTTGCTTGCTTGTATACTTGTATATTTGAAAATATATGTGTATATATCCGTTTGTGCTTGGGTTTTTTCTGTGTGCTGGGTCATTACCTTGAGTGGTGAGATAAGTCCTAACCCGAACTTGAGAGTACACCTATAATAAGATTATGGTATAATCAATAGTTAGCGATTGGGAGTAGTCCTAACATGTCTAGCATATGATAACCACGCTCAGTGGAGGCCCCTTTGGAATTACTAGTGTCTGATGCGAGTAGTCGTATTGGCATCACTTCTTTCGACCTGGGAGTCCGTGAAGCTGAGGACCTTTAGTTACCCTTTACCTCTCCGAGCCTTTTAGAACGTAGTGCAGTGATCATCCAGGTGTAGACCTGTGGTGATTGTCATGCGATACTACACTCAGACGAGTTTAACTTGAGAATATTATTGGGCCGGACGAGTAGTCGTGTAAGCTGATAATATCCAAAAGATTTATCGATGACTCTAGGAACTTTGTAGAACCCGTTGTGCAGGAACAAACCCATAGTACATACCTTTTTGGGATGGGTTAGACCATGACTCCATACTCATGATCTCCAAACCTAGGACCCTTGTTTGTGTGCCTGTATATATGTGTGAATATGTGAATATACGTATACTTGTGTTTATGCATACATTCATTCATTCATGCATCCATGAGCATTCCCTTTAGAAATAAGTCTTCAAGGAACTTAGAGATTCAGTTGCAAACATCTTATCTCTAGTAGTTCTTTCAGAAAATGATTTCATTAACTAGTTTCCCTTTGTAAGACACATGTTTGTTTCCTTGTAGAAATTGTTGAGAAAGCAAGAGAGACAACCTTAAGCAAGGTCCCGGGAGCTAAAGAAGAGGTTTGGAGTCTCTTTTGCACAAGTTTCACTTGGTTGTTCACATTGAATCTTCGACACCCTTACAACACTAAAGCTCAAGCTCGTAGAAGAATGATAGAGCAAAATGTGGAGATTGAACGAGTTAGTGGTGAATTGGAAGACCTACGTGGGAACATAGGACAAATTATGGAAATTTTGCAGGTTATACATGCAAAGATGGACACTCAAACCACCGTGGTTTCTGAGATCACCAACACAGTAGTGGATCCTACACCTGTAACAACTACTCTCGCCAGTGTACCTCCTTATCGTCTCCCCTTTGGTTTCGTACCACCACCATTCACAGTGCAAACCACTCAACAGTTGTCTCAACAGACTGTTCCTCTGACTTCTAAAGTTCCTTAAGCAGTTCCTACCTCTGTACTAGCTATCGTGCAAACACAAGTACGTCCTTACTTCCATGATGTGAATCAATTCTATGACGTTCACGACATGTTTGAAGAGGGAGATGAGCGCCATGAAAAGCTCAAGGAAAATATGGAAACTATCGAGAAGAGGCTGAGAGCCATGAAAGGCAGTCAGATATTTGGCGATGATGCAAAGGAGATGTATTTGGTATCTGGGTTGGTTATTCCACCGAAGTTCAAGACTCCGAGTTTTGACTAATATGAGGGTGCCACTTGCCCTAGAATACACTTGATCATGTATTACAGATGGCCGCCTATGTTGACAACGACAAGCTAATGATTCATTGTTTTTTAGGATAACTTGAAGGGTGCCTCTGCTAAATGGTACTTAAGTCTAGATCAATCATGTATCCACTGCTTCCAAGACTTGTCAGATGCCTTCATTAAGCACTACAAGTATAATATGGATCTTTCTCCAGACAAAAGACAACTTTTGAGCATGTCTCAGAAGAACTCCGAGTCGTTTAAGGAATACGCTCAACGTTGGAGAGAAACGGCTTTGCAAGTAGAGCCACCTTTAACTGAGAAGGAGCTAGCTGACTGGTTTCTCGACAGTGTGAGGCCAAAATTCTATGAAAGGATGATCAGTAGTGTGTCTGCTAATTTCTCTGATATTATGGTTGTGGGAGTTAAAGTAGAGCATGGTCTGAAGAGTGGAAATATGACCAAGGGAGCTGTTAGTTCAAGTGATATTGCCAAGAAATCCTTCAATAATTTTCATAAGAAAAAGGAAGGAGAGACCAATGTTGTGATGTCAAAGAAGAAGAATTAGCGTTGGAAGCATCGACAGCAACAACAAAGTTATGTCCAACATCCTGTGTATCCAGTTCAATATGCTCAGCAACCTTATGTGGTCATCGTCGCTCCCGCATTCAGTAAACAAGCTCCTGTGTACTAGCCCGTGCAGCAGGCACCTATTTACTAGCGTTTCATCAACCACCAATCTATCAACAAGCGCCCAATGCTCGTGCTTATCAACAACAGACTCAAGCTTCTCGTCAGAATGCTCTAAATAGAAGACAGGGTGGTAGGCCTCCGATTCCTCCCATTCCTATGACGTATACAGAGTTATATCCTTCTTTGGTATAACAAGGATTAATAACTACAAGGTCATTGGGCCCACCTCCAGATCCGCTTCCACCTTCTTACAATCCCAATGCTCATTGTGAATTCCATGAAGGCGCGCCAGACCATTATTTGGAAGGTTGTTTTGCCTTGAAACATATTATAAGGGATTTGGTGGAGAAAAAGAGTTTGTATTTGTTGATTCTCAACCTAATATCAAAAACAATCCTTTGCCCTCCCATGGGGCAGTTAATGTTGTGGAGGATGCATCTGGTGAGACGTTGATCCTTGATGTTGCTGAGATTAAAACCTCGCTTCAAGCCTTGCGTGCAAAGTTGATAAAGGATGGTTTGATTAAGGATCGTCATTCAGAAGTTGAAGATTGTGATGTCAACTATAAGGGACGTTTGTTGGTTCTGAATGACACTCAGAGTCAGATCGACGATGGATTCCTACAAGTGGGCATCAAGATGAAAAAGGATTAGGTGTCTGTGGTTGAGTTCATCTTTAATTTTCTATAGTTGATTCTCTAAAGCTGGCAACATGTTGTTTGTTTCAGCCGTTTGTTGTAATTTTTATTTGTGTTTAGTGATACTGTTTGTAAACAATATCGACTATTTGGAAGTTGTAATCTTTAATGAATAAAGTTTTCTGCTGAAACTACTATTAATGTTTGAAATTATCTTTGAGTTTTTTGATACTTTTTAGCTTGCATTTGCATTGCATGTGCATGTCATTACATTTGCATCTCGCTTGCATCTATCAGCCTTGAGTCTCATTTTCTTCTTCCTCTTATCTCAAGAAGGATACCCATCACGCATTCTAGACAAATGGCAACTATGTACAAGCTTTTGAAAGATTAGGAAACCCTAAAGGAGGAGATCAGAATACTCAAAGGTCAGATGAACTGGGTCTTGGAAACTTTGCAGAATATGGTGATGAAAGAGGGGCATTCTTACCTTGTTGCATCCAGAGAAGTTATCACTTCATCATCTCCTGTGGTTCTTCCACATCAAGGACCTCCTCAGTATCAACGGTCATACTGCCACCAGCTGTGTCAGTATGTCCGACAAAGGCCAAGGAAGCCAGAAAGGCATTTCACTCTGTTGCCAATGTCATATAGTCAGATATTGCCAGATTTAATCAAAGGTGGCTTGATAATACCGAAGGAGATAGATCCAATGATCCCTCCATACCCACCAGGCTTTGACGCCAATGCCCGATGTGACTACTATGTTGGGGCACAGGGGCATTCAATTGCTCAAGAGCAATGTTCAAACTCTGCTTGACTCCGAGATGTTCTCATTCACGCCTCAAGGCATTCAAGTCAACAATCCTTCACCACCTCTTGTGTTTCTTCCACATCAAGGACACGCCCTTGAGGAAACTTCGTGTCAAATAGCATTTGGTCCTGCACCAAAATGTCATACTCATCAAGTGGCTACCAGAAGAACATCTCAGCATCCAGTGGTTATCTCCCCTCAAGGTTCTCAAAGCCAGAACTTGAACGAGAAGAAGAATCCTGTCAAAAGGAATAGGGCTCTCTACAAGCCATTTCCTATGCCGCTGAGCAAGCTCTATCCGCTGTTGATCCAGAAATCGTTGGTGACTCCACGACCTCTCAACCCTGTGCTAGGACCATGGCACAACGCGAACTTGACTTGTGAGTTTCATAAAGGAGTTGAAGGGCACGACCTAGATACTTGCCTAGCATTAGGATCTTTTGTGCAAGAGCTGATCTATGACAAAGATTTGATCCTCGAAGAATATTACCCGGAAGTTGAATGCAAGTACCGCATTGGGATAGTGGGGAATCCAGTTGAAGAGTGCAAGGGTTTCGAGCTGAAATTGCAAAGCTTGTTGGAGTTGCTGAAACCTCAAGAAGGTAAGCCAAATGCTAATGTCTCAATTCCTGATTTGAAAGACAAAGGACCTATGAGGCCTCTCAAGGTTTTGTACTACAAGGAGAAAGTAATCATTGATGAAGATATTCCCCTGTCTGGACCTGGAAACTGAAATATGCTGAAATCAATTCTCCAAAGCTGGCTGTTTTTTGTTTATTTCAGTATTTTCAGTTGTATTTTCCTTGCTTTTGAATTCATGTCTGCTTGTAAGCATTGTGGTTTTTTAAATTGGCAAGATTAATGAAATGTTTATGCATCTTTTGGATCAATATATTCGTATTCACTCGTTCTCTTTTCTTTCATTATTAAAAAATTTTTTATATATATATATATATATATATATCTTATTCCATCCACTTATCGTTACCAAATTGTTTTTTAAACAAAGATTGGGGAGGATGACGAAAACATTATATCCATAACTGTTGTTGGTATGCTTTCAATTAAACTTTGCTGATGATGTAAGGCATTGTTTCAATCCCAAACACTGGAGAAATAAGGAGTTAATCCCTAGTCAACCACTTTGAGCCTAGAAGTAGTTGTTTTCCTTCGGAACAAAAAACCCATAATCTCAACCTTGGGGTGGGTAGTTCTCAGTTTAACTTAGTTATACATTTAAATGCAAGAGCTTTATGCAAGAAACCTGTCAACTCTCTTAAATCAAGTGAACAAATAATGTACAAGTTATTCCCAAAGTGATAAATAAGGAAGGATCGTTAAGAAACCCTTACTCGAAGAATTGGCCGAGTCCCTTTCAAGGCAAAAACTAAGAAAGATGGGAAGCTCATGACCTTACCTTATACAAAAAGGTTTATATGACAACCAAAAAGAAGTTGACCTTAAGTCATCACCATGAAAATCCCCAATGGTAATAAACAATCGAATGTTGTAAGGGAGCAGTGACTGCCCTAGGTGTCTGAACCATCACCAATTGTCATCAGTTCAATTCCTAGCATATAGGAACCTGAATGTATAGTTTGAGCTAACTGAATGTAGGATTGAAGTTCATTATGAAGATTGGGTGGGGACAAACAAAATTCGAGCCTTTATCCTTTGTTTAATGAGTCGTGAACCAAGCCATGTTACAACCTTTAAAAGACCTAATTGAGGTAAGGTTGTTTTGAAAGCATACTACAACAAGTTTGGATAACCTGACTCTTAATGATCTTTGCTATTTGTTTGTGTTGATCACTTTATCTATCATTCTGTAAATGACTAGATCTACTTCATTTTGATCATTTGATCACTCCACTGTGTGTTTTATCAATAAACTTTGATTTCAAAGCTTGCATGAATGTTACATTGAAATTGCCAATTTTTAATGAACAATATTGTTTGCAAGACAACCCAACATCAAAGGAATCCCAACAAATGCAACCAACTAAGGAATTTGACTTGGTAAATGGAGTTCATCCTGGGGCAACCAATATGGAGGATTTGTTAGTCGATCATTCCAGGATTTGGTGAATCAGGGGAAGAACTCATCAAGGTCAGAATATTGGGAGCAAATCATCTTGAGGTCATCTTATGGCAAGTTGTTTCCTAACTCCTTTTAAGGCAAGGACTCCAAAGACCCACAAACAGGGGCAAGTCTGTTTCCCATCTGTCACTCCCATAGTTTGAGGACTTTGTTGCGCAAATGCAGTTAATCCGAGGCAATCAGATCGAGATTTGATAAATCTCTCGAAGACCAGTTAATCAGAAGCAATTAGGTCGAGATTAGACAAATCTCTCAGAGGTTAGTTAGTTCGGGGAAACTCTTTCACAGATCAACCAGCTAGCAGGGGCAAGTTTGTTTCCAAGTTTGTTACTCCCACAGTCTGACGGACAAGTTCGAGGACTTTGTTTTGAAAATTTAGTTAAACTGGGGCAATTACGTCGAGATTTGTGAATCTCTCTAGGAGTTTGAAGATATTGAAGCATCTTGTATGCCAATTCTTCTGTAAAATCCTCTTGGTATTTTCTTCCGACAGGCCATGTAATCTGGGGCAGAGGAGATTTGAAGATGATCATTACGCTTTTGAAATGCCGAACTACATTATTCTTGTGACATCTTTTGCTAGCTCCCCAGTAAGTTGTTACTTCAGTTGATCTTGGCAGTTTCCCATGGATCTCCTCCTCCAATAAAGAAATCAGGCTCATGATGGCAATCCATAGTGAAGTCATGACATTATACCCCAAATGGAGTATTCTTTTCCCCAGAGAAGGTTGAAACCTTGGAGTAAGGTTGTTGATTCTGCATGTTCATCCCTAATGATGTTCCAATCTAGTGAGGTTGGCTGAGTATCCTCGTTGAGATGTTTGTTTCATCTTCATTTTTGCTTCCCTTTGTTTATTTTGTCAGCATAAGCATAAACATGGCATACATGCATCCATACATATGCATAGCATCTGAGCATTTTTGCTACCATTCTGGTGTTTACCTATTTTGTTCGCTTTGACCTATGTTTATTCCCCAAGCTATTGGGTTTGTCTTTCCACTCCAAGTAGAGTCGTCAGCCCTTAGTCATAAAGTGCTCACCCTTTCTAAATTCCCCATAGAGTTTGATCCACGTGGATGATGGTTGCTTCAGTTATCTTTTCCACGTTTAGATAAGATAAATCTCCATTTGAGTTCATGCCTCAATTGGTGGAGTCTTGTTTGACCATTTCTTTCTAGCTCGTTCCTAAATTGAACTTTGGTCCCTGGCAAGTGTTGCTTTTGAACCTGATTAGGTCGCCGAACCTAGTTTGGGCGTGCATTTATTTTGCATTGTGTCTCGCAGGAAGAATCTTTTACAGATCCTCGTTGAAGACAAAATCCATGATCCAGCAGGGTTATAACATCTCCTTAGAATTTATACCCAACAACAAGTGGCAGTCTCCTTGAGAAGCTTGTTTTTTATGGTGATAAGTGGCAATCTCACCTGAGAAGCTTATTTGTCTTTGGCATTTCCCTTAACTTTTTTTGTATACAACAAGTGGCAGTCTCCTTGAGAAGCTTGTTTTCCTATTGTTACATCTACAACGATAAGTGGCAGTCTCTTCTGAGAAGCTTATCCGTTTTTGGTGTTTCCTTCACATTTTCTCATAACAAGTGGCAATCTCCTTAAGAAGCTGGTTTTCTAGGGCGATAAGTGGCAGTCTCTCCTGAGAAGCTTATCTGACCTTGGTGTTATTCAACCTTTTACAATTACAATTGGTATTTCCCTAGAAGTCTGTCAGAAGGATTTTGTTGAAGACCTTACAAATGGTTTCTCTTTATTTGAGTTACCCTCTTTACGGGGATTTTATTGTAATAGATGATTCCTCAGCAAGTCCTCTATCCAATTTTGCTTCTATCAAAAGGCATCTCTTTGAGAAAATTGATGAAGACTCTGATGATTTTACTCTTTATTTGATAAAATTTGCTCATAAGAAACCAACTCGCATCTCTTTTGTGAGATCCCCAGTAAGTTTTCCTAGGCTTCATTACTTCTCCAAGTGAAGTGGATGTGTGTTTCCCAATGATTTTTCTGAACACCATTTTACCCCGGTGATGTCTTATGACTCTTTTTGTCCCCAACAAAGTGGAGGTGCTTATCTATTTCCCATTGGAGCCCATCTTTTAGTTCTACTTCCAATGAGGATGTTTGGTTTTGGTCTAATCCTAAGGCTTTGAGGATTGTGTCCTGTCGTTTGTCCTAGAGTATCAACCAGTCATCACTTGAACTTGTTGATCAACTGCTCTAAATATTCCCTATTGGAGACCGTCTTTCCAGTTCAACCTCATGTGAGGATCTTTTCTTCTAAAGTACCAACCGGTCATGGCTTGAACCTGTTGTTCCATCACTTTAGATGTCTTGTTTTATTTCCCTAGTGGAGACCGTTTTTCCGGTTCTAACTTTATTGAGGATCTTTTCTTTCTAGAATGTCATCCAGTCATTGCTTGAACTTGATGATCAATCATTCTAGATACATTTATTGGAGCCCATCTTTTGGTTCTACTTCCAATGAGCTTGTTTTATTCTTTTCAGAGTGTCAGTCAGTCATTGCTTGAACTTGATGATAAATCATTCTAGATACCTTTATTGGATCCCATCTTTTGGTTCTACTTCCAATGAGGTTGTTTTATTCTTTTAGAATGTCATTCGGTCATAATTGAACTTAATGATCTATCATTCTGGATACCTCCATTGGAGCCCATCATTTTGGTTCTACTTCCAATAAGGTTTCTTTATCTTTTGTCCTAGAGTGTCAATCAGTCATTGCTTGAACTTATTGATCAACTGCTCTGGATATTCCCCATTAGAGACAGTCTTTTCGGTTCTACTTTCATTGAGGATCTTTTCTTTCTAGAATGTCATCTTGCCATGCTTGAACCCGGTGATCAATAATTCTAGATACCTCCATGGTAGACCATCTTTGGTTCTACTTTCAATGAGGATGTTACTTTTACCTTTTCTTTTGGTCCAATCTTAAAGCTTTAAGGATCATGTCCTATTCCTGCCTATTCGTTTCAGAGTGTCAGCCGGTCATTTCTTGAACCTATTGATCAACTACTCTGGATCTTCCCCGGTGGAGACCATTTTTCGGTTCTATCTCCAGTGAGGATCCTTTCCTTCTAAAGTGTTAACTGGTCATGCTCAGACCCATTGCTCAATCACTTTAGATTTTCCCCGTTTGTTTCAGCTTCCCCAGTGTTGTTGTCATCCCCAATGTGTGGTTACTCATTGTGTTGACTCTATCCCTGTTTGGTTTCTTTGTCTGCATGTTGCGTTTATCATCCCATCATTATCATCATATTAGATTTCATGGCATGTCAGCATTGCGTAGTCCTCTTTTGTCCATAGCATAGCATGTCATTGCATCTAAGGGCACAATTTTCGGTTATCTATATTTAAATACCTTTCACCATGATTTCATGAGGATTATCATCACTCATGTCATCTGGTAAAGTTATTTAAATAGGGGAAAATGTCATACCCCAAATTTAACCTTAGATTCTTTGATCTTTTGCATATCATTCTAGGTCAATCATATTGCATAACTAACCAATTTATCAGCCTTTGCTTTGTTTTGTTTCACTTGTGAATCAAGGTTTTCTTCAAGAGACTTCAAGGATCGGTAAATCAGGGTTTTGGATAGGCCGTCCACCATTTAAGCTCTTAAGTCGTGGGATCGGATATTTTCTGCTGATTTGGATTTCCATTTATTCAGAGGTTGTTTTCTTTCGGTTATTGTACTCAAGTCTGAGGCAAGAGGTGTTGGGTTTTCAATTGTCATGAGGTGTTCCTATCAGAGGTTTTTCAAGGCACAACATCAGTTTCTCTGAATTACCACAAGGGTGTCATTTGCTTAGGATTTCATCATTGGCTTGATTGGAAAAATCCTGAATCAGGATTATGGAGGATTAGGGTTTCTCACCCTTGGTGTTTATGACCGACGAGTGTCGTTCAGTTGAGTCACTTGAGGCTAGCAGGTTTAATGTGTGTGCAAGTACTGATTGGGTGGTTAGGGTTTTCACTGTTGGTATGAGGATTCGTCGAATTATTATCCAATCAAGATCATTTCAAGATGAATTTGAGTTTGTGATGTTTTTCAGGATCAGCGGCGGTCAAGTGCATTTGTGGAGTTTTTTTAAGTGTTGTGGAGGCGTGTTATCTTTACCCATACCCATTCCCGTAATCATTTTCAATCCGATTCATTTTCATTTTTTAATCCAATCCTCCATCTCATTTCCAATTTAATCCACTTTCCTAATACTTTTTATAAACTAAACCATTATCCATTTTAAATCCATAATATCCATTATTCATTTTTATCCATTTTCATTTAACCAATTTCTAAATTTCTCCATATCCATCTCAAAATCTCATTTCAAAATCCATTTTTAAAATTTATTCATAATCTATTTTCCATTTCTTATCCATCTAATCTTATCACCAAAAATCATTCAATAAAATACAAGCCCACTATAAGGCCCATTACCAAGAAGTTGTACAAAGTTTCCATAAATCATATACACATAAAATTGCCAAAAAGAAAAGACATTACAAAAAAAAACAAACAAATGGTCATTTTGAAAAATAAACCACATGGCGCATGGGCCCAGCAAGGTTCATACGACCTGTACATCACTCCAAAACAAAACTTCCATTTCATGCTAAAACACTCCAAACTTTCTGCAACATGCCAAAACCTGTCCATCCACACTACAAACCAAGATAGCCCACGCTAAGACAAAACCTGTTGTGACTGTGTTTTTGCATCAACATGCGACCTCCTTTCACAAAATAACAATGCTGCAAAATTGTACCATAACACACCATATATGCCAACTGAGCCAAACTCTGCAGCATCACTCCAAAGGCTAAACATTGACCATGAAAACCAGCCCTGCGCTACTTGAAAATGATTGAACCCACATCACCATATACACAATTAAAACAAACCTCAATACACACCTTGCCACGAGACTTGTATTAAAAAAAAGGAGACCTCAGATTTTCAAAACTTTTAAAATAGTTTGATTGTCAAGAAAAAAAATAAAATAGAACAAGGGACTTGCAACAACAACAGCAGGAAAATGGTGCTTGAAAGCGACGACATGAAAAACAAGTTTTGAACGGTTGGTTGTAAAATAAAGAGAGAGAAACGTTCAAGAGGGAGAGGAGGTTAGTATTGAAAAGAGAGGAATTCAAGAAAAACCTGAATCACATCTGAAACACTCTCAATCTCCAATCCCAGCATCAATTCTTTCCAACCTTCATCAATCGCCTTCTTCTTCTCCAAAAACCTTCACTCCCTCCATCTTCTTGTTTCAATCTCCAAACCATCACCATCTCATAACGACAAAACAACCATTGCGAGGAAAACAACCTTGCCGCGACCTCCGTCGAACCCTTTTCCTCTTCCGCCTCAACCAAAACGCTTCACCCACAACTCGTTCCCAATCGAAAACAGAAAAAGAGGGATTGTCGAAGAGGGAGAATCGCGAGAGAGATTCGGACAGAGGGAGAATCTCGCAAGAGGTTGAGGGACTCGATCTGATGTAGTTGATTGTAGCTTTCAAATTGCCTTCTTTGCTTTTGTTTCATTTGTTTCTTAATTCGTGTTTCCAGGCCGCATTACAAAAGTCAAGACCTGATGAGTTGTTGTTTCTCAGGTTGTACGTGCTATCTAGGTTTTGTTGGGATTGTGTTGGGCTCTTAAGCCCATTTAGTTTTTCATTTATACGGCCAGTTCTTAGGAGGGTGATGGGATTTTAAGCCCATATGATCCTTGTTTGCCCCACATATATTCATACACCCTTGGTTCTTGCATATCCTCCCTTCTTTCTTTTAACCTTTCTCCTTTTAATTTTTTTTTAGATTATCATGTTAGTTTAGCAATATCCTTTAACTAAGTTTGGTTTTGAATATTTAAAATAGTTTTTTATATTTTATTGATAGTTTTTTATTTTTTAGATTGATTCAATTTATTTGTTTTTTAATTAAATATATAAAAAACTCAAAAGCTTTTTTTTATTAGATTAATGTTTAAACTTTAAATTATGTGTAGAATATAAACATTTAAATTTTTGTTTATCATCTTGATTTTTACTAACTTCTTTGGTTTCTAAATTAGTAGTTTGTAACTTAGATTCTTTTTGCCTTATCTTACGATTTTGGTTCTGCTCTGACCATTTCTTTTGCTCATATTTCGTGCTTATCATTATCCTCTTTGCTTAATTCTATTTTTTTTGTCTGGTGCTTTCATGAATTGATATTGTTTCTCTTATTGATTCATCTTAATTGCTTGTGTATATCCCGTTTATTCATTTGCTAGCATTTATTTTCACATATTCCCTTAGCATCTCCTAGCTCAATTTTAATTTTTGATTAAGATTGAAGTAGGTTAGATTTAGATTCTCAATCTTTGCATGACAACATTAGGTTAGCATTTTCCCTTTAATGGTTCCAAAGGAAAGGATCCCCCCGTTGACTGCCATGTCATGTTTAGGATAGCTTAGCCTAGCTTACTCCTCCCTTTAACCGTTTATCCTAGCCTTAGGATTAGATTCGCCGTACTCTACGATAGTGTCTTGCTATGGACACTTCCTTTCCCTTTAACCTAGCATTAGGTTTAGAGTTGCCGCACTCTATGTAAGTGTCTTGCCATAGACACTTATTTCCTCTTGGAACCTTGACCACAGTCAAGAGTTCCTCACCCCTAGTTAGGTGAACTACGGAGACTCGGATTCCTCATTCCTAGTCAGGATACGTAGGCACAAGATGCGATGTCTTGGTGAGCTCACTAATAACTAACTCCCTTATCTCTCGCCGCCGTACGATTGAGACCAACTTACCTTCCCTTTATCCTAGCCTTAGGATTAGAGTCGCCGTACTCTATGTGAGTGTCTTGCCATGGACACTTCCTTTCCCGTTTAACCTAGCATTAGGTTTCGAGACACCACACTCCATATAAGTATCATGGTTATGAAAATTTACTCCCATTGGAACCTTGAACACAATCAAGAGTTCCTCATCCTTAGTGAGGCGAACTACGAATGCTCTGATTCCATCCTAGTCAGGATACGTAGGCACAAGATGCGATGTCTTGGCGAGCATACTTAGTTGTACATACCTTAGGTCTTTACTTTAGCACCTTTCCCTTAGCAAGCAAACTTTAGCATAACACAAATACTAACAAGAGGTTTTTGTAGAGTACTACAGATACTTAGGATGCTAGCACCTTCCCTGGGTATAACCAACTCTCGAACCTTAGATCTTTAGCTTTGTTGTTACATAGTGTACTTAGGGTTTTCTTTCGATCTTTACCCTTTCCTCTAGATAAATCAAAGCTCGGTGGTGAACTTCATGATTTGTGATTCAAGTTAATTAATAGATTGATATCCGATTCTCAGCGCAACAGATATGAAAAGAAGTTCAATCAGTTATAGCTTAAATCATAAATGATATGAAAAGAATTTCCATCAGTTATAGCTTAAATCTGAAATGATATGAAAAGAAGTTCCATAAGAAATCTGCCATATGGAATAGAATCATAAGCAACAATGATGCAATTTCCACTCACTGCCTCAAGCACATTAAAATTTCAAAAAGCATACACTTTGATCAATGAAGAGATTACCATTTTCCATAAAAATATGTGAATATATTTTACCTTGCTAGTAAAATTTTGGTCATGAATTACCTTGTACATGGTTTGTCCAAGTATTTGACCACGAAAACAGTAAAAGATATCTGCCACAATATGCAATCCTGAAAGCATCATCCTTTCTTCTGGTGGTCCAGTTGTCGTGTTCACACTGATTCACAAACTCGAAACATAAGCTTACCATAGAGTGTATATAATATTCAGGTCTAGTGATACTATCAACTTATAATTTTCGCTACGCGAAAAATGACACAGAGTCGCCACCGAATTTTATTTATCCCAAAGAGGGAAAGGGAAATATCGATAAAACCTTTAGGGAAAGAACGTGGTCATCGCAACCAAGTTTTGGGTTTGGAAGTCGGTTATGTGAGGGGAAGGTATTAGCACCCCCTCACATCCATCGTACTCGATGGGAACCATCTAAGTTGTCTAGCTCGAATGGGTGTTTTATTCTAAAAGTCTACTTGCTTAAGGGAAAAAGGGTTGGTTTTTTATTAGGGTGCTCGCCAAGGATTGGGGCCCTTGTGTGTACGTACCTTCACTTAAAAGAAGTGAAGAATCAGAGCGTCCATAGTTCGTGGGACTACGATGAAAAAAATGGGAAGTTTGCTCGCTAGGATTATCGCAATCCTATGCCTACGTATTCTCAACAGGTATGAGAAATCAGAGTATCCGTAGTTCGGACTACGGTTTGTTGGTTTTTTTTATGGACGATGCTATCGTGTGCGTTCTAGCAGTTAGGTGTTTTGTAGCTCGCTCGTGGAGTCTTATGTGTTACTTGTTTACGGTAGAACAGAAGTAACATGTCTATTTTGAAAAGTTTTTTTGGATTTGTGGGAGTGTTTTGTTAGGTTTTTGAAATAAAGTTTCAAATGCGCGTTGCACTAAAATTATGGGTAGAGGTGAATATTTTGAACGACCAAGTCGAGCGTCTTGTGTTCAAAATACTCTGAGTGAGTGTAGGGAAGCTCCATTCTCACTCGTTCTCCACCACGTACTACACACATCGTGTTTATTAAGTGTTTTTGGATTTCATTGAGAAAAATTCCACTTGACGTTGGATCAAGGGTTTTATTGCTTATTAAGAAAAAGTTTGAAGTGATGTGAACAAGGTTGATGGCGATGCGCAAGGCAATCGACTTACAAGGTGAAAAATGGCTCGATGTGAATCGAGATTTTATTTTGAGAAATGGTTTGAAAAACAAAAGTCAAAATGGTATCATCACTATATAAGCACACAATACTAGAGCTGTCAAAATGGGCCCAGCCCATTGGGCCAGCCCATAAGCCCTAAACTTTAGCACGGGCAGGACCATAAAAAAGTATTAAAAAATACAACCCTATCATTTTGGGCCAGCCCAATGGGCAAATGTTTTTTTATGGGCCGGCCAAGCGAGCTTCGGGCTGGCCCATTAAAAATATTTAAAAATAGTAATTTGTACTCATTACATTACTTTATTTTTCATTTCAAGCCTAGTTTAAATAGTTTTTGCATGTCTAATTTTAAGAATACCATCAAGAAAAGATACAAAAGATTTCAAATGATGGCAAGTCCAAACTTGAAATATACTTGGATGAAAAATGTTTGGATAATGATGTGGATATTCTTCAATATTGGAAATTAAATAGTTTTCTATTTCCTCAACTTGCTATAATGGCTTGTGACATTTTAACCATTTCAATCACAATAGTGGCTTCTGAATCTACTTTTAGCATTGGAGGTCGTATTTTGCAGAAGTATAGGAATTGCTTACTCCCTAAAACTGTGCAAGCATTAATTTGTATGTGTAATTGGTTGAATGATTTTAAAGATGTTGGACCTTCTAGTGAGTTTTTAAACTGTAATTAATAGTCTTTGTATTTTATTTTGAATTTACATTTGTTTTCAAGTATTGAGTTGCCGGTTATGTTGTAACATTAACAATGGCATGCATGCACCACAAGGTGGTAGTTTAATGTTCATCTACTGTATTATAAATAAAAGGACCAGACAGAGCGGCAAAAACATATAAAAACATAACTGTTTTACCATTTGTTAATATAATCATTCCAAGAAAATAGGCTTAAAAAGATTATCATAGTAGAAGTATGGGAGATATAATTGTTGGATTCACCAAGTGTTCAAGAGACTTAGGCCACAACATTGTCTAGTTTATAGTTTATTTTGTTATATATTTTGAATTATTAGGTGATTAATTATATGGTTATGTATGTGTGAATGTATTCTATTGTCTCTAAAGTTACACTTTGTGACAATTGTTGGATTCACAAAGTGTTCATGAGAATTAGCCAAAAAATTGTCTACTTTATAATTTATTTTTATATCTATTTTGAACTGTTAGATGAGTAATTAGTTAGCTATGTATGATTGTATTTTATTGTCTCTAAATTTAAAAATTAAAATTATAATATTGAAATATATAGGCGGGGCTAGCCTATCGGGCTGCACAGCCCATAAAGAATTGGGTCGGGCTCAATTTTGATAGCCCATGAAGTAATTGGGCCAGTCCACTCCAGCCCATTTATAAGTGTTGGCCCACCGGGCCGATGCGGGCTGGGCCAGGCCGGTCCATTTGACAGCTCTACACAATACAAGTAAGACAAAGTCAAGTTACTCGATTCAAGAACACAAGTCAAATCTCACAAAGTTATATACAAAAATTCTTAATTAAATTAAACATGGATATTTAATAAAATTAATTAACATTGTAATTAATTAATATTAAATAAATATGTTTGATATAAATAATAATAAACTCTTCTTTTTTATATATTAATTACTTTTTGGTTACTTTAGAATAATAATTAAAAAAAAAGTAAAATTAACTAATCCTAAAAATTAAAACTAATTCTAACACTAATTAAAAGTTAAAAATAAAAGAAAACAATTCTTTTTTGGGTTATTTTTTAGATTAATTAAAAAAAAAGGTAGAATTAATACTAATCCTAAAAATTAGAATTAAATCTAATACTAATTGAAAGTTAAAAATTAAACTAAATCATAAAATAAAATAAAAAAAGAGTAATCAAGATTACTAAAAGAAAAATCTAAAAAAACAAAGAAAACTAAGTTAATCTTAAAAACTTTGTCTAACTTCTCCTCAAATAAATAAATAAATAAATAACAGAGTGACACTAAAAAAAAAGGCCAAAATCCGCAAGGGCCGGATTATATGCTACCTGGGTCGGACTCCCCTTGAGTCAACCCGATTCGGCCTTATCAACTAAACAAGGGTTGTGTGAAACCCTATTGCAAGCAGCACACACGTAGGGAAAGAAAACCAGAACGAGAACATAACGCATTTGAAATATAAATTTCAGAAGAAACGCAACGAAGTGAATCCGTAACCCAGCGAAAACAAAGGTCCTCTCTCTAAGATGGCCCTATCTCTCACTCGCGATCACACTACCATCTCTCTCTCACGCCATGTCTGTTTCTCACTCGTACACCATTTGCCTCTTAAATTTTTTTTTCTTCAGTTCGTCTCTCTCTTAAAAAAATCATACCAAGTGAAATCAACGTAACATCTCCATAACCTAAACAACAATCACCAAAAAAAGAGAAAGAAAACTCACTGAGATGCGTATGATCGGATGACGACGGCTATGAAGAGATGCGACTCGTCAGGGAAGGGCGATGGATATGGCGTATGGGTTTTGCAGCGCAGCTGAAGTGGGGTTGTGATGAAATTTGTGTTTTTCGACGACGAACGTGTTGCTGCTCGTGTTCCGGTTTAGTAGCTTTCCGTTTTCCTTTTGTTGGCAGCAGATTCGACTCCCTTTGAAACTCTATTTTTCCTTCTTTACAATTTGTGTCTCTTAGGATGTAGTTACTGCGCGATGAAGATGATGGTTTTGAAAAATGTGCAGAAGATGGATATACAGAGTGAAAAGGTTTGTTATTCTGTGTATCAAGTGTATGACCTTTGATGGTTTTCGTTCATACTATTTTTTTTGCTGTTAAGTGGATCAGATTTTCCTCTGCTTTTTTCTCTTGTCTTGATGGATTGCTCTACTGTGGTTTATATAGTGGCAAATTAGGGTTTGGTGGTCTAATTGCTGCAGAGCTTTTGTTAAACTAATGATGCTCTGCCCTTGCCTTTCAAGATTTTAAAAAAAATGTTTTATCAAAATGGTATATGTCTGCCTGCTGTACTTTTCTGCATTTCCTTCACTTTTGTCTCATTGTGATGTTTGGAATCTTTGTGGTCCATGATTTTAGTGACAGAAATTTGAATTGTTTTTGTGATGTCTTATTTTGGCATTGGTTATATGAATGATTTGAATTTTTGATTTGGAATGGTAATGGACCTGGTGGCATGATAATTATGTGGATTGGATTGAAAGGAACTTGTGTTTATGATTTGAATTTAGGAATTGAATTGAATACGGAATGACTTTGTGAATGGAATGTGTTGGATTGATGAATTGTTTTGAATATGGTTTATGTGAACATGACCACGGTGGATTTAATTTTTGAATGAGGTGTTTGGTTGATCTGATATCATGGAATGGATTAAAAGTGTGAATTGGACATGTCTTGAATTTTTCAAACTCAATGCATTTTGTTTTGTAGATGAGACAAAGACACAAGGTTGATTGGCATGGTTATGTTGAGGCTTGGAATGGGAGAAGTGACTTGAGCATGAAGTTTTTGACATGAAGGTGAATTGGGATTGGCAAGAAAACATAGCAAGAAACTCGGCGTATGGGATGAATTGAATTAGAAATAGAAGAAAAAAATGCATAGGATCTCTTGTAATCACTTCAAAAAATGTAGTTTCAAACTTTATAATTCACTTGCACTGTTGACTTTCCATTGAACTTGTAATCTTGAATTGATTTTTGGAATGGAATTTGAAACTTTTGTGACATTGTGTCCATGTTGTAAACCTTGGATCTTGGTACGAATTTAATTTGGAAATAACCATTCTTGATCTTATTAGTCAATGAATCCTTGTGATGATCTTTGAATTCTTCTTTCCACTCCTCTAAAAAATAAATCTTAGAATTTGTGTTGTATCCAAATTTTCTTTGTCACTTTGAATCCTACTTGGTCTTGTAATTGTTTTTTTGAAATTGAATGCAATCTTGGCTTCTCACTTCCAAAACGGCTAGAAGATAATCTTGACTTGAAAACTCTTATGGCTTGAAAACTCTTATGGCTTGAAAACATGACTCGACAATGATTCCATATGGCTTGCACAATTCCAATATGGATAAGTACCAATTGAAACCAATTTTAAACTTGAACCCGTCATCCTAAACATGTCTTCTAGACGAGCTTGAAACACTTATTGTCTAAAACCATTTTCTTTGAAAATATGACTTAGAATCAAATAGAAACCAAATGATCACGCCTTGAACTTCAAGTAACCTTCTTGCTAAAGAGTCCATTCAAATGCATCTCTCAAACAATCCTTGACAACTTTAAATAAATTGTACCCATGGAATCACTTCTCTTAAAAGAATCCACACTAACCTCCATTCTCAAATCCAAATCATCTTGTACTTTATCCAATGTTCCTCAGCCTTTAATTGAATCTTAAAAACAACAAATCTTATCTGATGGACTGATGAGATCTTAATTCATAGCTCAGGTAGTAAGAAACGTCTTGGCTTGCTAAAATCACAAAGCAACCCCTAATCCATTAACAAACATCATTAGGAAGAGGAAATCTTGATTCAATCCTCTACACCATCTGCAAAGAAATGATTTGTGAAGCAAGCAACTGGGAGAAACCCTCAAATGATGAACTTTCCTTCAACATGGCCCATGATGCATGACGTCCTTTCTTTGTTGGACAAGATTAGGTCAAATTCCCATATGAATCGGATGAATGACCACTGAACCAATCCATTCCTTGTCTTGAAATAAAGAAATCTTCCTCGTCCTTTCCTTGCAAACCCACATGCTTGGTATGCACCATGGTATGATGATGATATGATGAATGTATGATATGAAGGGCTAGGGTGAAAATGAGGGTGTAACAAATGCCCCTATTTAATCTTCTTGGATCTGAGGGTGAGAGTAACAGAGGTTCTCTTCTAATCAAGGTACAAGGGGATTAAATATAAAAATACCTAGAATTTTCAGGCGGAAAAGGAGCGGAATGAAAGTAGATGAATCAATGGGATGGCTTGAAAAATACATATGTCAGTGGGAAGATGTAGTTGGTTATGAGGGATATGATGATATGCTTGAGATGCAATGAGGAATAAATATGAGTGATTTGCCAGTCTCGAAAGGGGAGGCATCCCTGTAGTACCCTGATGACACATAAAAGGCTAGGAGATATTCCTTCTACAAAAGGTAGAGAGGACTCTAGAAATATAGGACGAGATATTCCTTCTACTAATGGTAGAGAGGATTCAAGAAATAAAGGATTGTGAGATATTCCCCCTACGAAAGGTAAAGAGGACTCAAGAATAAAGGGTGAGATATTCCTCTACGAAAGGTAAAGAGGACTCAAACAGTAAGCGATGGGGGACAATGTCTACAGGAATGCCTTACCCTATACAGGAAATGGCTAAACAAGCGTGCAAATTATAGCGTACGATTTTTGTCGGTGACCCGACCACCTTACCGCAATGGTTGGAATTGGGTGCTACTTTCTGATTTCTTATTTATCCTATAAAGCTATAAAGGAAAGGGAAGTTATCTAAAACTAACCTTGCACGCAAATGTTTTCTTTAACAAATGCTAAGAGATTGGGGGGTCAGGGTCAGATTATACAAAGGGAAGTTGTCAACACCTAGTGTATATATGGTTATCCATAGACCTTTTATGGCATATTTCTCTGTTAATTTGAACTGCTTTCTAGTGTTTGTCTGTCATTGGTTGAGAAAGTTTCTCCTTTGGGAGTGTTGAGAGAGTGTTTTTGTTATTTCATGTTTTTCGTTGTTTTTGGGAAGGTATTGGACCTAAAGTTTTTTATTTATGTGCTCGCTAAGATTTCGCAATCTTATGCCTACGTATTCCCATAAAGATACTCGGGAAATCAGAGCAATCGTTATTCCTCATATTTCTATGGGAGGAAAAAATATTTGGTGTCTTGTTTAAAGCCCAAGATTGAAGCTAAAGGTTATTTGTGTCTTGTTCAAAGCCCAAGGTTGAAGCTAAAGGTTTGACTGAGAGAGAATTTTTCATCTCTAAAGGAAGATATCTCACCTATTCATCACAGTTGTTGGGTAATTGATTATAAAGGGGAGTTACTTTAACTGGAATGTATGGAATCCAGTAATGCCATAATTTCCTTTATAAGAGAGGTGTCCAGAAGGAATAAACTTTAACTCAGTGTAGAGCAATGCCATTTTTTCTTATGGACCTTTCATGCTAAGAGAGGGACATTGGCTTGGATGTAAATAATCCAGAGACTTGCCACTTACAGAAATTAGATGAAAGATGATTTTTGACCAGGATAAAAGAAGGACTCCAGCTTGAATTTTGAATCAACAAGTGTGCCACTTACAACAGTTATCTGGAAATTGGGATTTTTGATTGTCTGTTTTTAGATGTGGTGTATAGAGGAAATGTCCTCCTGCAGAGTGAACTCATGGTCTCATCTGAGGGGATGTTGATTTTTGTGTGCCTTGATCAAAGCCCAAGGTTGAAACTAAAAGGTTGACTCTTTTAGGGGAGTTTTATATTTGTCTTGTACAAAGCCCAAGATTGAGGCTGAAAAGAGATTGAATCCACTGGGGAGGTTCTATCTGTCTTGTACAAAGCCCAAGATTGAGGCTGACTCAACTGAGGAAAATCATTATACAAAGCCTAAGAGGAGGCTGTTTGGGGGGAATTCTTATATGAAGCCTAAGAGGAGACTGGCTTCTACTGAGGATTGTTGAAATCCAAAGACAGGTCCAATATTTATTGGGGAATCAACTCTTGTTGGAGATTGAAGAAGAGTTGAAATATCAGAGCTCTAAGGTTCTGATTTTGTTAGGGTTTTTATTGATGGTAAATTAACCCTGGTTGGGGTTTTTAAGGTGAAGGTTAAAGATTGAGTTTGAAAACCTATAGAGGTTTTAACTCTGCTGGAGATTAGTGTGTTGATGAAATGATCAGGGTTTTTCCTATGCCTTTAGGAAACTTGAGGGTTCCTTTGAGATCCAAGGGAAGATGAGCCTTTCCAAGTCTACTAGTATGAAGAGGTTGACTCTTAGCTGGAGAATGATCTTTATATGAAGCCCAAGAGGAGGTTGATGTTTTAAGGGATGAGAATCAACTCTAGAATGGTCTGATGTTCTGGAATTCTGACTCTCTGGAGGATTGAACTAGTAAAGATGACTAAGTTATGTCCTATACTTGTAGGAGGCCTTTGGGTCCTTGTACTAAGCCCAAGAGGAGGCTGAGAACTTTTAAGAAGCCTAAGGGTCCTTTTACTAAGCCCAAGAGGAGGCTGGGGGATGCTTTTAGGAAGCCTGTGGGTCCAAACCTAAGAAAATTTCAAGAGAGTTTTCACTAGGAATAAGTCCTTACTTTGCAGAACAGTTCTAGAGTTTGAAGAAATTCAAAAGAGGTTTCACCGAGAATTAGTCCTCTTTGGGGAATTGAATTTCTTATACAGATATATTTCTAAATTTGGTCAATCTTGAGAAAAGTTTCATCGGGAATTAGTCCTCTTTAGGGAATTGAATTTCTTGTACACATATATTTCTAAATTTGGACAGTCTTGAGAAACGTTTCACCGGCAATAATGCCTTTCTCTGTTCCATATTGTATAAGCCCAAGAGGAGGCAAGACTGTATCTGGAATTTCCTATGACGAACTAGTTTGACTATGTTGAAAGAGTAACCTCTGGTTTGATCTAAACCTAGACCTAACTGTTGGGGAAAACTCTAAGCAAGTATGTATAAGCATATATATACAGATGGAATATATAAACAAGTATGTATTGAAGAGATAGTGGAACTTACAGTTGTGCAAGCCCAAGCATAGTAACTACAGAAATTTGTTTACAAAGGAAGTTTGGGGCTTATACTCAAGGAGAGGCCCAGATGATCTTTTTTGAAAAGGCGACGATCACGTCGTAGTTTTGAAAACCACAGAGGGACTTATACAATGACTGAAGCCCAAATTTATTGTATTTACAAAGAGGATGGGTCTTATACTCTATTAGAGGCCCAAGAAATTATTTTATACAAAAGGAGGGGCTTATAACTCAAGGAGACGCCTAGATGAAAACAGCGATCGTGTAGTTATTTTGAAAATCGTATCGGGTCTTATACATGATTGAGGCCCAAAAAGTTTGTGTGTGATAAGGGATGGGTCTTACACTCTATTAGAGGCCCAAAAGTGTTTAAAATGAAGGAAAATGAGACTTACAACAAAAGGGAGGCCAAGATGAAAATTGTTTTTGAAAACAGTGGTCGCGCCGAGATTTTTAATATCGTATCGGGACTTATACAATGACTGAGGCCCAAAAAGGTTTCTGTACAAAAGGGACGGGCTTACACTCTACAAAGAGGCCCAAAAATGTTTGAAAATAAATTTTGAGGGTGAAAACAATTAAAACCCTAATTTGATTTAAAAATGCATTTTAATTTGAATAAAAATCATTTAAAATGATCAAAATTACCAAGCATGTGTGAAAAACAGGTTGTGACCTTGGATTAGTGTTTGAAAAATCATATTTCATCCATGGAATGATTTTAAAATCATTTGAATTTGAAAACTCAAGAGAAAGAAATATTTTTAAATGCTTAAAAATAAATAAATATAAATTATTTGTGAAAATTCAAAATATATTAAACAAGTAATTTATTTTTTTGATTTTTTTTATGGAATAAATTATTTTAACATTTTTGTGAATTTTGAGAAAAAGAATCAATTCAAAAACATTAAAATCCAAAGAAAAATTAATTTTTGAAATCAATTAATAAAACATAAAAATTCAAATATTCAAAAATTTAAAAAAGGGCGCCAAGAACACATGTTCTTGGTCGCGCGTGTTCTTTCTCCCCAGATTTGCAAAACCTCTTATATATCTCTAATTACTCAATGATTTTGCACGATTTAAACATCAATCTCACTCGTTTTTGGACAAGGAACAAGATGGTACCATTTAATTACATTTCTTTTAAGTGTGGAGAGAGTTATCATGTATGAACACAGAAACCCTAAAATTTGCAAAAACTATCATGAAATCCTAAACACGAATGAAGCATGGTAATTGATTGAGGGTTATCACTCTATGAACTACCAGAAACAAGTTAGTAACTTGAAAATAAATTGATGATGCATGTAGTATAGAGTTTGAAGGTTTCAGGCTTACCTTTTACAGCTGGTGATCGAATTTGATGATGGAGATGTTATAGATGTTATGCAATGATTTAGACAGCTTCAGTGGACCTTATGTAAGGTGTATGAATGCTTGGAATGGATGGAAAGCACCTGGATCACTCTGTGGTACCTCAACTGAAAATGACCTCTAGGATGGCTATGAAGGTTTACGATTTTGGTGTTACAAATGAAGGATGAGTGCTTGGATAGTTCATATATGATGTATATGAGGTGTTAGCGTCATTGGTTTTGGCAGAATTGCTTCATATTTCAAAATTCGATAGTGACTTGTAATAGAAGTAAAATTTGGCGTAGAGAGAGTGAAATGTGAGAAAGCATGTGTTGCTATGCTTTGGGGTACTCTAACTGGTCACAAATGAGCTCTATTTATAGTGCAACAAGTTTGTTTTGGTAGCAATAGTGAATGGTGGCTGGTACATGATGCGTCCGCAAGTGCACGGAAATATCAAAGTAATATAAAAGATTGTTGAACCCACAGAGACCAATGTCAACCTACCGTTATCTATTGCTGCAATGTAAAGCTAAGGCTAATGATTAAAAACGTACGAACGAAAATATAAACGCTAATTACTAAAGGTTTGAAAATAATACTAAAAGGAGCACCTAAAGGACTGTCATACCCCAAATTTTGACCACCAAGATTTCCCATCATTGTGCAAATCATCATCACAATATGGATGTACCATCATGCCTCATCAATCTCCTCAAAGATGGTTGAGCATTCACCACAATCAAGAATTAGGGTATTAAGCCCTCTCAGAGCACTTAGACCAAAGATCAATCAAGAAATGACATGATCTTCAACTTGTCTAACCTCTCAAACACCCATAAGGGATCAAAAGGACTCCCACATCAAGAATCAAGCACAAGGTTGCACATATCTTTATATTTGTTTGTGTTGGAAGCTTGCTCACCTGTAAGTCCTACTACCTTCTCTTTTACATATAGTATATATTTCATCTGTATATATATGCCTGTGTATTATCTGCTTAGAGTTTTCCCCGGTAATTAGGTCTAGAACTAGATAAATCTAGTGGTCACTCTTTCAACAGTCAAAACTAGTTCCCCATAGGAATTCCAGATACAGTCTTGCCTTCTCTTGGGCTTATACAATATGGAACAAAGAGAAAGGCATTATTCCCGTTGAAATTTTTCTCAGACTGTCACTATTAGAAAATTGTCAAAGAAATTCATTTCCACCAGAGAGGATTAATTCCCGGTGAAACCTCTCTTGAATTTCTTCAAACCCTAGAACTGTTCACTAAAGAAAAGATTATTCCCGGTGAAACTTTTCTTGAACTTTTCTTAAGTTTGGACCCACAGGCTTCCTAAAAGCATCCCAGCCTCCTCTTTGGCTTTGTACAAGGACCCTCCGGCTTCTTAGAAGTTCTCATGCCTTCTCTTGAGCTTAATACAAGGACCCTGAAGACCTCTTAAAGGTATAAGACAAAATTTAGTCATTCTTTGATAGAGCAGTCTTTCCGAAGAGTCAAAACCTCAGACCAACTTTAGGGTTGATTCTCATCCCTTAAAACACCAGCCTCCTCTTAGGCATTATACAAAGATAAACTCTCCCACACCAGTAGACTTGGACAGTCTAATCTAATCTTGGATCTCAAAGACATTCTCAAGTTCCCTACATACACAGGAAAAAACCCTGGCCATTTAATCAATCTCCAGTAGAGTTAAATCCCATGGGTTCTAAAACCCAGTCTTTAATCCTAAATTTCCCCAATTAGGGTCAAATCACTACCAATAAACCTTCATCAGAACCTCAAGGCATCTGATACCCCAACTCTTCTGGAACCCGCAGCAAGACTTGATTCTCCATTTTGGACCTGCCTCTGGATCTCAATAATCCTCAGCAGAAGCCAGCCTCCTCTTAGGCTTTGTATAATGATTTTCCTCAGCAGAGTTAGTCTCAAAAGCACTCTCTTGTTGAGTCAACCCTTTTCAGCCTCAATCTTGGGCTTTGTACAAGACACCATAAAAGCACTCTCTTGTTGAGTCAACCCTTTTCAGCCTCAATCTTGGGCTTTGTACAAGACACATATAAATCTCCCTAAGCAGAATCAATCTCCTTTTCAGCCTCCTCTTAGGCTTTGTATAATGATTATACTCAATAAAGTCCGCCATAATCTTGGGCTTCATACAAAACCAATCATACTCTCCAGCAGAGCCAGTCTTCTTTCAGCCTCAATCTTGGGCTTTGTACAAGACACCTAAAATATCCTCAGCTGAGTCAGTAAAATCTCATTTCAGCCTCAATCTTGGGCTTTGTACAAGACAGATAAAACCTCTCACCAGTAGAGTCAGTTTCCCCTTTTTAACCTCAATCTTGGGTTTTGTACAAGACAGACAAAATATTTCCCCAGGAAGTCAACTTTTAGCCTCCTCTTAGGCTTTGTATAATGATATCCCCCAAAGAGTCAACCCTTTTAGCCTCAATCTTGGGCTTTGTACAAGACAGATAAACACTCTCTTGTTGAGTCCGTCTTTTCCATCCTTTTCTTAGTCTTTGTATAAGGACTTCCCCAGTGGAGTCAATCAATCTCTTAGCTTCAACCTTGGGCTTTGATCAAGGCACACAAAGATCAACATCCCCTTAGAGGAAATCAAAATCTCTTTGTAGGAAGACCCTTCTCTATGTTATCACACATCAAAACAGACATTCAAAACAAACCTTAATCCCAGATAACTGCTATAAGTGGCACACTTGTTGATTTCAAATATCCAAGCCGTAGTCCATCTTTTATCCTGGTAAATAACCCTTTCTTTTATCTAATTGTTGTAAGTGGCAAGCCTCTGGATTATTTACATCCATGCCACTGTCCCTCTCTTAGCATAAAAAGATTCCTAAGGAAAAATGGTATTGGTCAACACTGAGTTAAAGTTTTCTCCTACAGGACAACTCCCCTATAAAGGAAATTATGACATTGCTGGATTCACAAATCCCAGTTAAAGTAACTCTCCTCTATAAACAGTTACCCAACCGTTGTGACAAACAGACGAGATGTCTTCCTTTAGAGATGACAAATTCTCTCTCAGTCAAACCTTTAGCTTCAATCTTGGGCTTTGAACAAGACACAAATATCCCTTTGGCTTCAATCTTGGGCTTCGAACAAGACACCAAAACAAAATTTCCTCTCATAGAATAGGAGGAACTTCGATTGCTCTGATTTCCCTGTTTTCTTTAACATGAATACCTAGGCATAAGATTGCGAAATCTTAGCGAGCACACCAATCAAAAACTTTATATCCAGTACCTTCGCACACTAATAAAAAACTTTAGGTCCCATACCTTACCAAAATCATCAAAAAACTCTCTCTCTCTGATAACACCGAATTACACCACGTTTTTTACTCGAATTGCACATGCTTCTTAGGATTTTTATTATCGTTTTCTTGTATTATGCTTGTATTTTGTCTTGTTTTCAGATTCTAGGTGTTTCCAGAGCCATCCACGAAGAAATGAAGGAAATTGAGCAAAAAGCCAACTTTGGAAGGAATTGCACATGTGGCACCCAACATGGCGGGCGCCATGGGGTAGGCCACAAGTTGGAGGGGACTCAACTGCTGACAACTGCCACGTCTCCCACCACTGTCTTCCTTATTTCATGTGGCGGGCGCCATGAGGGGGATGGCAGGCGCCACCTTTGACGAACATTTTCCCTCCCAAAAGAAGTTGGAGGGCATCCTTGTCCTTTCATACCTTTTCCTAAGTCTATAAATAGAGGTTTCTTGTTCATTTCATGGCATCCAAACTTAGTTGCAAACACCTTAGGCATAAATAATCGAGTTTTTGTAAGTGATAATCTTCTCACATCGGGAAGTTATCACATTTGTGCGATCGAGTCTGTAATCGAGTTTGGAGCACTTGGTGGAAGTTAATCCTGCCGCCATTTTCCTTTCCAGTTATTTTCTAGTTGTTTTCAGAATTAAAGCCTCCGATTGGAGCAGGTTTCTATTTATGAATTAAGCTTTTATCTTCATTTATTTCTCGCTTCGCTTTTACTTCATTTATTTCTCACATCGCTTTTACTTCATTTATTTCTCGCTTCGCTTTTACTTCATTTATTTCTCGCATCCGCTTTACTTTCTTTATTTCTCACAATCACTTTACTTTCTTTACTTATCGCAATGGCTATACTTTATTCGCATTATTTACTTTCAAAACCTTTTATTTCAAAAAGACTTTACTTTGACATGATAAAATTAAATATGTCTGTTTACATTTCCATGTCTGGCTAAATCTTAAAGGTTAGAATGTAAAGATCACGTTTTAAGTATCATTTCACATAATGCATCGATAGAAACACTTAGGGGCTATTTTGGTCTTTAACGCGAGTTTTTCGCACTTAATTTCAGTTGGGTAAGATCGAAAGCCGCCCAACCTTTAGATAAACTTGGTTAGTCTTAACTGTACAAAGGAAGCGATAGCGCTTTGCACAGTTAAGTAGGAATTTTTGATACTTTAGAAAAACGATTTTAGAACTATTTTCGGACGCGTTTGTAGGTTTAAAATCCAGTTCGTATGAACCTCTTTTGTTTAAAAGTTTCAGATCAAAATACTTTTCAACTAAGTCAAGAAACTATATTTCTTAAAAATAGGTTTTTCACTTTAACGCAATGCGCGCCTTTTTATAAGTGACAATAAGAGGGTTTGTTTAAAGGTTAAACTCGGTTTTGAATACGCGAAAGCGACAGTTCCCATTAAATTAGTTCTTTTCATAAAGTAGAAAACATTGCTCATAAGTAGTTCTGTTACATGCGTTGGAATGTTATCTGACTGTGTGAATTACATTCAAGCCTGTTGCTTTGATTTGAGTTTTATATCTTCGTACTTTGCTTCACTCTACTTTTACGTGCACTCATAAATCCCTGAATTAACTTGCCTTAGATAAACACCGTAACTATAGGAATCGATAGATTTGACGCGTTTGGTATACTTGCGAAAACCACGCATCAAGTTTTTGGCGCCGTTGCCGGGGACCAATTACATCAAATTTTGTACCCTGTTGTTACACCGTATAGACTAAGGCACTCCTATAAAAAAAATATAATAATAAAAGAAAATTTTAAAAATTAAAAACTATGTATCACCCAAATTTTCTCTATGATAACCACTCACAATATCTTGAGGAGCCGCACCCAAATTTTCTCTACAATTACCAACCGCAATACTCCCTATACTTCGAGGAACCGCGACCAAATTTTTCCTATGATTACCATCCCCAAAATTTTGAGGAACCGCAAGAATCACATAACCCCAATCACGAAATACTAATGGAGGATTTCATTGAAACAACAACTAATTCTAGGCTAGAATCTATGATGGAGCGCTTTGTGTAGACACAAATTATCCAGAATGAAGAGCTTAGAAGACAACAACTCGATACTTATGAAACCCTTAGGCAGATAAACACTATGGTCGAGTCCCTCGCGACTCACACTGAGGCATTAGAGACTCAAATCTCCCTGCTTGCACAGACACCTATAGGACCCTCCCCCGAGGAGAATGTGGATGTTGTAGTGACCTGTAGTGAAACAAAAATCGAAAATCCTAAGGAGAGTGATAATAAGGTTGAGGAGAGTGATATTGAGGTTGAGGGGAGTTCTGCTGAGGAAAAAGTAGAGCTTGAGAAAAATTCACTGGGACCACCTGAAAGGGGGGTCGTCGAAGAGGTAGTGAGGAAATCACCTATTGTTGTTGCTCCTCCATATACCCCACCATTTCCTTTCTCGTAAAGGTTTGTAGAGGCTAAGGTAGAATCCCAATCCAAAATGTATGTGGAGGTATTGGAAAATATCCACACCGATGCATCTTTTTTTGAGGTCACGCATAAAAAGAGAGAATTCGAGGACCATGTAACTAGGGATATCATTACTGTTAAACTTTGAGGTGATGGATGAAATAACTAAGCCCAAACTTGAAAAGCTGATACTTAGGATAGATCCAGAACCACCACCACAAGTTCAAAAGAATGAACCACCCCACGGAAGGAAGAAAAGAAAAGGTGAGGAATATGTGAGATGGCTTGATAAATGGCCTTGGAAACCGAAAATTAACACTCCTATCTGTCAAGCTATCGACGCTAAACAAAGCTCTGCGTGGGAAGAAACCCATGAGTTTTTAATTTAATGTTTTCCTTTTATTGTTTGTGTTTGCAGAAAATAAAGAATTGTATCGCTTGTCAAGTCTCAGCTATATTTAGGCGAAAGATATCTAGATGACAATCCCTTAAAATGACCTGGTGCCCACGAGCATTCCTACGAATGTCGCTGCTGGTGGTGACACCAATGTTGAGTATGATAGGAGAAGGCATATCTCTCCCGTTCATAACTCACCTTCTCCTTGTCTTTTCGCTTGGTCAGGTTCCACCTGCACACACCGCACAGTATTTTTCTAACATTTTTTGCAGGTACTTCCTTCGGTAATATGCAATATGATGAGCGGCTTCAAGAAAATGAAGTTTCAGCAAATTCAGATAACTCATAGTACAAGACACCGGAGTAGAAGTGGCCAGTGAAGACAGGGACAACAAGGGAAGAATGAGCGCAAATTTGGTCGTGGTAGCACACAATGGCATTCATACAGGTTCTATCTTTCCTTTACCACTTTTTATCAAAACATTGAGAACAATGTTCGATTTAAGTGTGGGAGGAGGCTTTATCTATTTTACTTGCATTTTCTTTGCTTTTACTTTTTTATTGCTTTCTAGTTTGTTTTTAGAATATGCATGTGCTTGACGAGTCATTTGTGTAGTGTATCCCTATTTCCCCATTTCCTTAGCCTTACAAAAAGAAAATTTTTTTTGACAAAAGAAAGTGTATTGTTCTGAAAATTTGGGCTTTGAGACAGGTTTGAGTTAGGATACGGATGACTTGGGAAATTTTTTTTTTGAAACATCGGTATCATTTTAACACCATAAGCTTCGTGATTATAGGAATCAACCCCGATACCCCATACACCATGGCCTTAATTATCTTTTTGAGTAGGTCCTTAGTAGTTTATCCTAGCAGTCAGCTCCAGCCTAAGCATGCTCTACGTAAGGGACCGATGAATATAAGTGAATGATCCGTATGTTGTGTTTCATAAAAATGCAACTCGGGTATAGGCAACCCTCACAAGGTCATTTAACCCAAAAAGTTGTAATAATTTAATTAAAAAATAAAAAAAATAAAAAAAAATAAAGAGAATAAAATTTGCCCATTGTTGGTTGGTTCAGAGGTATCTGGTGCTGGACTTGGTAGGGCGGGTTACGTTCCGATCCCCCAAAACTACATTTGGGTCAATAAAAGGGGTTACACCAGTTTGTGTACCAGAGCCCCTGTGTTTGAGATCAGAATCACTCCGGTCACTTTACTATGAGTATGTACGGATAACGGGCTTAATGTGATTGCGCCAGAATGAAAAGGACCCAAGAAATGCACAAGGTAGGCCTAGGTACAGTGGGGTAGTATGGATTGATTTGCATAGGAACAAAGCTTATGTTCGTGTCTGCGGAAAAGTGTGATTACGATATCCTTGTTTCATCTAGTTAGTACCTATCTCTTCATCCTGATTTGAACTTAGAAGCCCTTTTAGCCTGAATCATTTGTTGATATCACTTCTTTCTGACACGAGCCTTAGAGTGTTTTGCTTGAGGACAAGCAAAGGCTTAAGTGTGGGAAAATTTGATAACACCGAATTACACCGCGTTTTTTACTCGAATTACACATGCTTCTTAGGATTTTTATTATCGTTTTCTTGTATTATGCTTGTATTTGGTCTTGTTTTCAGATTCTAGGTGTTTCCAGAGCCATCCACGAAGAAATGAAGGAAATCGAGCAAAAAGCCAACTTTTGAAGGAATTGCACATGTGGCACCCAACATGGCGGGCGCCATGGGGTAGGCCACAAGTTAGAGGGGACTCAACTGCTGACAACTGCCACGTCTCCCACCACTGTCTTCCCTAGTTCATGTGGCAGGCGCCATGAGGGGGTGGCGGGCGCCACCTTTGACGGACATTTTCCCTCCCAAAAGAAGTTGGAGGGCATCCTTGTCCTTTCATACCTTTTCCTAAGTCTATAAATAGAGGTTTCTTTTTATTTCATGGCATCCAAACTTAGTTGCAAACACCTTAGGCATAAATAATCGAGTTTTTGTAAGTGATAATCTTCTTACATCGGGAAGTTATCACATTTGTGTGATCGAGTCTGTAATTGAGTTTGGAGCACTTGGTGGAAGTTAATCCTGCCGCAATTTTCCTTTCCAGTTATTTTCCAGTTGTTTTCAGAATTAAAGCCTCTGATTGTAGCAGGTTTCTATTTATGAATTAAGCTTTTATCTTCATTTATTTCTCGCTTCGCTTTTACTTCATTTATTTCTCGCATCGCTTTTACTTCATTTATTTCTCGCTTCGCTTTTACTTCATTTATTTCTCGCATACACTTTACTTTCTTTATTTCTCGCAATCGCTTTACTTTCTTTACTTATCGCAATCACTTTACTTTATTCTCATTATTTACTTTCAAAACCTTTTATTTCAAAAAGACTTTACTTTGACATGATAAAATTAAATATGTCTGTTTACATTTCCATGTCTGGCTAAATCTTAAAGCTTAGAATGTAAAGATCACAGTTTAAGTATCATTTCACATAATGCATCGATAGAAACACTTAGGGGCTATTTTGGTCTTTAACGCGAGTTTTTCGCACTTAATTTCAGTTGGGTAAGATCGAAAGCCGCCCAACCTTTAGATAAACTTGGTTAGTCTTAACTGTACAAAGGAAGCGATAGCGCTTTGCACAGTTAAGTAGGAATTTTTGATACTTTAGAAAAACTATTTTAGAACTATTTTCGGACGCGTTTGTAGGTTTAAAATCCGGTTCGTATGAACCACTTTTGTTTAAAAGTTTCAGATCAAAATACTTTTCAACTAAGTCAAGAAACTATATTTATTAAAAATAGGTTTTTCACTTTAACGCAATGCGCGCCTTTTTATAAGTGACAATAAGAGGGTTTGTTTAAAGGTTAAACTCGGTTCTGAATACGCGAAAGCGAAGTTCCCGTTAAATTAGTTCTTTTCATAAAGTAGAAAACATTGCCCATAAGTAGTTTTGTTACATGCATTGGAATGTTATCTGACTGTGTGAATTACATTCAAGCCTGTTGCTTTCATTTGAGTTTTATATCTTCGTACTTTGCTTCACTTTACTTTTACTGTGCACTCATAAATCCCTGAATTAACTTGCTTTAGATAAACACCGTAACTATAGGAATCGATAGATTGACGTTTGGTCTCTGTGGACCGATAATCTTTTGTATTACTCTGACGCGTCTCGTATACTTGCGAAAACCACGCATCACTCTCTTAAACACTCCCAAAGAAGAAACTTTCCCCATTTACAGACAAACACCAATAAGTAGAAAGCAGTAAGGAAAATTGCTAATAGCCTGTGGATAACCACATATAGGATGGGTAATTGACAACTCCCCATTGTATAACCTGACCCCGGACTCTTCGAATCTCTTAAGCGTTTGTTTAGTTAAACATTCGCGTGCAAGGTTAGTTTTAGATAGCTTCCCTTTGCCTTCCAGCTTCACGGGATAAATAAGAAATCAGAAAGTAGCACCCCAACTCCTACCATTGCGGTGAGGAAAAATCCATGGCAATGAGGTGGTCGCGTCACCGACAAAAATCGCACGCTACTGTAAAATGGCGACTCTGCAGGGGAAAGTCATTATATCTGTCTAGGACTAGGATTAGAATTCCTAAGAGGTCTAGGTTGTTAAAAATTATCTACATACTATATATATACTGCTTTTTCTACTTGATATCCGTGTTTATTTTTCTGTCAATGGGAATGCGAGTGATGTCGCATGTGGAAAGTTTGAGAGAACCCTAAGATAGGTGATGGCATAGACGGGTGGTCTTACAGGGAGTGATTCCTGAATAAGCGATCCTAGTAGACCATCAAATCAGTGGAGATACCCTTTGCGGATTCAATGTTGAACGACAAACATCGTGAAAGCAGATTGTCCCAATGTGGTGTCCTTGAAACTGAGGATTTAGTAGACATTAACCATGTGGCCATTTGGTAGTGCGGTGACTATCAAAAATAGTTGACGCGCGATACTACACCCAAATTGAGATTACCCTAGGATGCTACAGCTCGCTCGGGTGAACCAGCTTGCTGTTGTTATCTTTAGGGGGTCAATGATTTTGGGAACCTTTGACCCGTTCTACAGGTACAAAAATTGACCAGAATACAACCTTTGGGGATGGGTAGAGCCATGACTCCATGCTCGTGACGTTGAACCCTTGAACCCATGTTTTTTCAATGTTTTTATGTGCTGCATTCATGCATTCATTTAAAAAACTCTTAAACAAAGAAAAATCTTCTCTTTTCTCTTCTCTTTATTTTTCAAAATTAAACTAAAACAATAATTGCAAATATCATAGAGAAATATTGCGTTATGGATTTCGGTAGAAGAAAGACGCACAAGTATACCTTCAAGGCTCCAAAGCTAGAGGATTTAAGGGGGTTGGCAAGGATGATCACTAACTCTGATGCTTTCAGAGCTAAGCATGGAGGATTACTGTCTTTGTTAAGGGTCCATGTAGTTGAAGGAATCCTGTTTACGTTGATTCAGTTCTACGATCCGGTTTATCACTGTTTCACATTCCCAGATTATCAACTGGCACCAATGTTGGAAGAGTACTCTCACCTGACTGATTTACCCATCACTGACCAAGCTCCATTTTTCGGACTGGAAGAAATTTCAAAAGATCAAACCATTGCAAGGGCAATCTATTTGGATGAGTCAGAAGTCATGACTCACATGACCACTAAGGAAGGAATCCAAGGTTTACCGGCCAAGTTTTTGGTAGAGAAAGCCTTATACTTTTCCAGTGTAGGAAACATTACTGCTTTCGAGGATATCTTTGTTCTACTCACATACGGTTTGTTCCCTTTTCCCAACATTGACAACTTCGTTGATACCAATGCTGTTAAGATATTTTTGATTGGAAACCTCGTACTAACCTTACTCGCAGATGCTTATCATTCTGTACACTTAAGGAATCTGTACAGTGGAGGAATGATCACACGCTGTGTACCCTACTTTACAAATTGTTCATTTCCCATTTACCCAAGTCTGCTGCTTTTTGGGACCGTAAGAGTGCTCTACGTTGGTCACAGAGAATCATGTCTCTTACCAATTCTGAAATTGATTGGTACAATAGGATTTATGAGGGGATAAAGAATATCGATCGATGTGGAAACTTCCCTAATGTACCCCTCATAGGAATTAAAGGAGGAATCAACTATCATCCAATTTTAGTTCGTCGTCAACTCGGATACCCAATGAAGCATATACCGCGTAATTTTCATCTGAAAGGTCTTTTCTTCAAGGAAGGAGAAAATGACAGAGCACTAAAGAAGGAAATAGTGCATGTCTGGCAACATGTTCACAGGAAAGAAAGAGAGTCTCTAGGAAAACCAGATTGTATCTCCGTGGAACCTTATCTCCACTGGATACAAACTAGAGCTCTCAAGCTGAGGATGCCTTACCCTTGTCAAGAAGTTCTTCTGTTAAAGGAATCTGTCCTTTATTTTATGTCTGATACAAAAAAACTCCAGGTCGCTCTCAACAAGGCTCAATGGGAGAAAAGTTCTTGGAAAAACAAGTACCGAATCCTCAATGTGGAGTGTACCAAAATTTAGCAACTGTTAAAAGAAAAGGACGCTCTGAATAAGATATTAGCGCAACATGTTGTAGAAAGTCAAGAGGACCGAAGAGATTCGCTTGCTCCTTTTACTTGGCAAAGGACTAATGACCTGACAACGGCTGAAGAGCCCCGATCAAAGAAGAGGAAAATACCAGAACCAGCATCTGAGTTCTCTTCAGAGAGGACTCAAGATCCATAAGTTTAGACATTTCCTTTTACAGTACTTTGTAAAATACTGTATTTCCCTTTCTGCAATCTTTCAAATTCAATAAAAGGGGTCTCCCCACTGTACGATATTTGCAATCTATTTTGTTGAAGTTTCTTTTGATTAAAGCAAAAAACAAATATATATATATATATATATATATATATATATATTATATATAAATATATATATATATATATATATCATTGCATTCATCATTCTCACATAACACGTTCTTCTTATCTTCAAATCTCACGTATGTGTCACGATTCTAGAGTCAAACTGTCTCATTCGTACAATACTCGGGCCAATCGACAAAAGAAAATGGATGATCTCGAGGAAGAGAACAGAGAACTAAGAGAAGAAGTCGACGCTCTGAAAGAAGATCTGAGAAAACTTCACAATGATATGCAATCTCTGGCAGCAGCTCAAAGGCAACAACAAAGGACTGTGATCTCAGAGATCACATCTACGCCCATAGTGGAGACATATGATCCTCGGTACAACATGCCTAAAGATCGTCCCTGGGGAATGCCTATCAACTTTATCCCTAAAGGATATATCCTGCCGGCCACAGAAGACCCAGAAACTGCAGCAGGAGCCGCTGGGCCTAAAGGTTACAAACTTTGGGAAATGAAGACGCAAGAGTGATGACATCAACTCCTGAAGGTTACAAAATTCGGGGCATGGAAGCACCAAAAGTCACTACCGTAATGACTATACCACAACCCGCGGTACACACTGTCCCGAAAGGACAGATTCCACAAATACCTTCTGTTGGAAACGAAAACATGTACGAAAGAATGAATGAGTTCCAGGAGCAATTCTTGGAGATACAGAAGAAATTGCATGCCATTCGCGGTCAGGATTTATTCGGAAAGGACACCGCGGACCTTTGTCTGGCCCCTAATGTGAAAATACCGCACAAATTCAAGGTGCCTGACTTTGAAAAATACAAGGGCAACTCTTGCCCTCAAAGTCATTTGGTGATGTACGCTTGAAAGATGTCAACTCAGATAGAGAATCAACAGCTACTGATCCATTATTTCCAAGACAGTTTAACCGGTGCCGCACTCAAATAGTACGTGGGTTTAAACCACACTAAGATCAACACTTTCAGAGATCTCGGCGTTGCCTTCGTTCAGCAGTATAAGTATAACCTGGACATGGCACCAGACAGAGATCAACTCAGAGCAATGTCGCAAAAGGACAAGAAAACCTTTAAGGAATATGCTCAGAGATTGAGTGAAATTGTCGCCCAGATCTGTCCCCCTCTTGAGGAAAAAGAGATGACAAAGATCTTTTTGAAAACCTTAAGCTCATTCTATTATGAGCGAATGGTCGCCAGTGCGCCCAACGACTTCACTGAGATAGTGAACATCGGAGTATGCCTTGAAGAAGCAGTCCGAGAAGGACGATTGGTCAAAGGTGCAGAATCATCAAGCAGTACCAAAAGATATGGTAGTGACTTCCCTAAGAAAAAAGAGCAAGATATTGATAATATCTCTCTCAGAAAGCAAAGGCGAAGGTATCAACCAGTAGCAGCGATAACTCCTGCTATCAACCCAACGCCGGCTCTGACTTATCAACCTCAGGTTGCTCAGAGCCAACCAAATCAACAATAGTATCAGCAAAGGACACAACAGCCTCTTCAGCAGGCTCGTCCCCAGTACAATAATAATAATTGTACGACACGACCACCAGGGTTTGACCCTATACCAATGTTTTACGCAGAACTATTTCCATTCTTATTGGTCAAGGGGCACGTCCAAACCAGGTCTCCTCTTACAGTACCAGAAAATCCTCCTTTTTGGTTCAAAGCGGATCAAACATGCCCTTATCATCAAGGAGGTCCGGGGCACAACATTTAGAACTGTTTCAGCTTCAAATCTGATGTACAGAAGCTTGTTAGGAACATGGTCCTATCTTTCAAAGATACTAATCCAAATGTTCAGGCGAACCCATTGCCTCAACATGAAAAAACTGCTGTAAATTTGATATAGGAAGAATTTAGCCGGAGTTATCAAATTCGCGATGTACTCCTATTAGGAACCAATCTGGTCAGGATGCATTGTAGACAGAGCGGGTACAGTCATGTGTCGCCTCATAATTATCACCAGTGTAATATCTGCTCGAGGAATAATTAAGGATGTTTCGTAGTGCAATCAGCTCTATAAGAATAAATGAATCTTGGATGGATTCAAGATCATCTAATTCGTGAAGTCAATATGGTTCACGTAAATCCCAACATTGTTCAGAACCACAACATTCTGGCAATGAACATCAACTAAGTGGCAATGCACTCAAGGCAAAGTCAATACCATGATCTGCCACGGCACGATTACAATTCCTGTCAGATCTGCTCAATAAATAATTAGGGATGCTCTTTTGTACAAGAGGCCCTCTAGCGTCAGATGGATCTCGGATGGATTCAGGATTACCATTGACTCAGATATTTGATATTCACTTGATGAATACCAGTCTGGTAGAATTACACGATAAGCAGGTCAGGCTCGGTTTTCTGGCTTCACATGATTATCAAGGCTGTAAAGTGTGTCGTAAAGATGACCATGGATGTGTACTTGTCCAAAGAACACTTCAACACTTGTTGGACCACTGGTGGCTTCCAATCTACTTGGATGAAACTACACAACAGATCAGTATGACTGATGAGAATCTTGATAGGTATCAAAGTCAGGATGTACGCTCGATGGAAATAGATCTAGTAAAGTTGCGCTGCATACAAAGAGGACGGGGTTGGGTGCCACCACACAATTATGAGCGCTGTAGAGTTTGCTCAGAGAATAACCAAGGATGTTACCTCGTACAGGCAGCTCTTCAAAATCAGTTGGACCACAAAGAGATCCGACCATGTTCAAGTTCTGGGTAGACCAACGGAATACCCGACTATCTCCCTGATCAAAGAAAAGACGTTGTCTTAATCCCTAAATGGGAAATGGCCAACGATGTATGCACTATAATCCCTCTACTCCACAAACCAAGAGTTCCTCTTGATAGTAGAAATATTCTCAACCTTGAACCAATTGAGGCCGACTACGATGGTCAGAAAAATCAAAAGGCTCCTATGGTTATCTACTTGCCAGGTCCAATGCCGTACAAATCAGAGAAGGCTATCCCTTACAAGTACGGTGTAGCAACCATCGAAAATGGAAAGGAAACTCCATTACCCTCCATCGTGAACATTGCTGACATCAGTCGAGTAACACGGAGCGGCCGGAACTTCAACAAAGGAGTTGGAGAACCCACTAAGGAGAAGGAACCTCAAACAGAAGTTCCCAATGAAACAGACGGTCAATCCAGTAATCCCGACCTTTCAAAGAACAATGATGAGATGCTGAAGCTCATCCAGAAGAGTGAATACAACATTGTAGACCAACTATTGCAAACTCCTTCGAGAATCTCTGTGATATCTCTCTTGCTCAGTTCCGAAGCTCACAGGGAAGCTTTGCAGAAAGTCTTAGAGCAAGCTTTCGTGGAGCAAGATGTGATGATAAGACAATTTGACAGTGTCATACCCTAATTTTTGACCATAAGATTTCACCTCTCTGTGCATCATTTTGCATATTTTGCATGCTTTATCACTAACGGATTTGTGCAGGAATTTTAATTTCAAGTGGAGATAGTCCTCTTTCTCACAGTCAAGTGTTCCAAGATGTGACCAATGGGTTCTGATCCAAAGTGGTCCCAAGATTTCTTCAGTGTATGCCCCAAAGAATTAGGGTTTTGTGGTGAATGTCAAGTTGCATGGCTCTTGTATCAAGCTAGAGTTTTGGACCGGGAGGATGATAAAAAGTCCAGGTTATTTCCAAAGGGGTTTTGTTTGAACATGACTTGTTCCTTTTAATCTTCCAGGAGAGAAATTCATGAGTGTCTTTTGATTAGTTTATGAGCAACTTGCTTGGAGGTAACAAAGTTTAAGTGGAAGAAGATCTTTTGGTCAATTTTTAGCAAGGAGTTTTTAAGAGGAAATTCAAGAACATGTCCTTTACAAAGTGCAAGTTGTTTCTTTACAAGTTCATATCAAAATTCATATTTTCAAGTTTCAAGAACTTCAAGATACAAAATTCTGCCCAAGTCACATTCTTTACAAAGTACATGTTCAAAACTTCAAAAAAAAAGAAAAAAGAGACTTCAAATTCCAAATATCAAAGTATGTTTGATGAATTCTAAGATACAAATTCAAGATAAGCTATTTGACGTGACAGTACTTTCATGAGGCTAAAGTCATCAAGTTCAAGGTGTACAAATCATTGTCTTTAAAGGATAAACTTCATTTGTTTCCATGAGAAATATTCACAATGTACAAGTCAAAGGCCCTTTACAAATGCAAGAATTGGAAAGTATACAAAAAGATGGTTTAAAATGTCAAAATTAAGAACCAAAATTCAATGCCTAGAAGACTAAGCCTCTATGCCACGTAAAAAGGGGATTAAAGCTGCTCCGAAAATTCAGGATACCTTTGCCCTCCTTCCAACTAAGCTTCACACCATGAGCAGCTTCCTCCAATTCATAAAAGCACCCTGCTGTCACAGAAAGCAATAATAAAATAGCGCATATTTTTTTCAGACCAAAGCAAGATATGTCCAAGACAGGTTTTTAAGACATTCCAAAGCAAGATGTAAACAGGACCCTTTGAGAATGGAAAGTCATTACCTCATTGCCGAAACCAAAACCAACAAATCTCAGCAGCCATGATTTCTCAGACAAAATCACACGTAAATGGAAGTAATATCGTCATAAAACCGTGTGTTCACAGCTGTATATATTTTCCAAAACAAGTAAACATGTTTCAATAAAAAGGGAATATTATTATCATCATCAATCGTTGAAAAAACACCATGTTCAGAAAGCCACGATTTCCTTCCAAAACAGAATTTTACAGTGCTTAATTGGAATTTAAAAACTCAGATTTGGTGAGCCTATATATACAAAGCAGTAACGTACACAACGAGAGGGGAGTGACAAAACCATCAGCATGAGAAAACTTACACCAGAAATACACATACACAGAGGCAGAAGGTCACACAAAAAAACCAATACACGAAAACAAAAACATAGAGAAACCATCAGAAGTTCATCAGAAATTAATACACCCGAGTCATAACACTACAAACCTCATTCACAGAGAGAGTATTCGAAGCAGATTCACGCACACTCAAAACAGGGGAAACTCTCATGAGAATAACATCAACAACAACGAAATGTCACAATTATAGCAACATCAGCCACAACAATATACACGCGAGGTTAATAAGCAAGGCAGTGGAACAGTACCTGTATCCAGCTCGTGTCGGTGTTGTCGTTGAAGTCACGTCGGACGAACTCCGACAGGTAATTCTATTAAACCTCGCCTTTATATTACATGTTTAAATGTTATTTGTTGCTTGCTGCCACCGATGTTGTTCTGTTCGAAAAATGTCGTGTCGATCGAAAGAAGGAAAGCTGCGAACCAGAAGACAGAGAAAGACGAGTGCGAGTGAGGTCGTTTGATGTTGTTGTTGTTCGCGTCGATGAGAGAGAGAGGGGGAGATTGATGAGCGATTTTGCGCGAAGAAGGAGACGACGGAGAAGCGAGACGTTTGCTCGCAAGGATGATGATGACGAGCGACTGAGAGAACAGATGCGTTTTTGACGAGAGAGAGAGGAAGAAAATAGTTGATCGAGGGAGAGAGATTGTGAGAGATTTGCAAACTAGTGTCGCGCGATGTCGTTTGATTTACGAGAGGAGAATATGGTAGCTGGTGATGCTTCTTCCTGTGAGAAATTCGAAGGCCGTGCGCGACGAGACATAGATATAAGTAGCTGAGAGTGAGATTGTTGCTGTGTGCGAGAAGACGACAGCGGAAGTAGGATGTCGAGAGAGAAACTGTGTGAGCAATCAAAAAGGTAGCGAGAGAGAGGAGCGGTTGAACCTAGCCTTGGCCCGTGTTATGTGATGAGCGGTTTCTTCTTCATGATTGTTCCCTGAGAGTTTTTTTTCCTTATTTTGGGTGCTGAAGCGAGTTGAACGTGGCTGATAGATTTAGGGTTTTCTTAACCCTCTCATGGACAAACCGGACCGGGTCATGGGCTTAGCCTGACCCGTGTCTCACTTTGGACTCTTTCTCTTCCTTGAAGTTTATTTTTTTTGGCCCATGTTTCATTAATCAACATTATCATTATATTTGGTTTTATTTCCTTAATACTATTATCATTAGTTTTTTTTACAAATTTCTTTTTTTAGTTAAAATAAAAAAAAGTACTAAGTTTTTTTAGATTCAAATTTTGATTTCTAAGGTTGTAGGTTTAGTAAAATTCAAGTCTTTTTTTATTTTCATGATTAATAATTGTATATTATGATTGGTGTTTTTTATTTTAGGATTAGAACTTTAGTCTTAGGAATTAATTCTTGATCATTACAAAAGACTGCGAACAAATGTTAAAACCAAAAAGACAATTTAATTTTTAGGTTTGGAGTCACCGTACTCCATACATGTGTTCTACCATGGACACTTTCTACCATTTTCAACTTAATTTTAACTTTAGAGTCACCGTACTCTATGTAGCGTCTTGCCATAGACGCTACCTCCCCCTGGAACCTTGACCACAGTCAAGAGTTCCTCGCCCTCGTTGAGGGGAACTACGAATACTCTGATTCCACTCCCGTCAGGATACGTAGGTACAAGATGCGATGTCTTGGCGAGTATACTTAGATACTAACCCCTAGGTTTTTTCCCTTAGCACAGTACCTTTAGTAAGCAAGCAATAGATAGCATAAATACTAACAAGAGGTTCCTGTAGAGTACTACAGACGTTTAGGATGCTAATACCTTCCCTAGGCGTAACCAACCCCCGAACCCTAGATTCTCTTATTAGGTTTTTCGATCTTTAACCCTTTCCTTTGGATAAAATAAAGACCGGTGGTGAACATTAAGATTTGTGATTCAAGTTAATCCAATAGCTTGGCATCCGATTCTCAACGCGACAGACAGCATCATCTCCAACATCACTTCCTGCAACAACTTAGGATTCAGTGATGAAGAACTGCCAGAAGAAGGCAAGAATCACAACATGGCGCTTAACATTACAGTCAACTGCCAGGACGATGCTTTAGCCAGCGTACTGGTAGACATTGGATCAGCTCTGAATGTTATGCCAAAATCTATCTGATGCGACTATTATTTTAAGGAGCCCCGATGAGAGGCAGTGAGGTCATCGTCAAAGCCTTTGACGGATCCAGAAAAATAGTTATCGGCGAAGTCGACCTTACCATAACTATCGGTCCTCACACTTTCCAAATCACTTTCCAGGTCATGGACATCCAGGCAGTATACAGTTGTTTATTAGGAAGACCTTGGATACACGAAGCTGGGGCAGTTACTTCGACACTTCACTAGAAGCTGAAGTTCGTCAAGAATAACAAGCTAGTCACAGTCTATGGAGAACAGGCCTTAATCGTAAGCAACTTATCATCATCATCATCATGTGTGGAACCCGAGGAGGTCGTTGGAACTCAGTTTCAGGCACTCTCAGTAAGCAATGAGAATCAATCAGAAGGAGGGACATCGATTTCCTCATACAAAGATGCTCTCGAAGTAATCAAAAGTAATGACATAAAAGGATGGGGACAGCTTGTCATTCCGACTGATAACAAGACGAAGAAAGGTCTTGGTTTCTCTTCAGCCTATACCCAGACTACTAAAGATGAAAGTTTTCATCCCATTCAGGACTTCTTCCACAGTGGAGGTTTCCTTCATCTAGTGTCTCAAGAAGTACACACCATCAATGAGTGTGACTCCTCTAATACAGATGAAGAGTGGAAGTCCTATCTCAACGAGGACATTTATATGTCTCAGAAAGAAACGTATACGCCATTCTGCTATCCCACGTAAAGTCCGAGATATATACCAAGATCAGATGTCAAGATGATGTACGGATATTGTGATCCGGAAGGATGCCATGCTCCTCCAAACTCATTAAAAGATGTCACTCTGATGAAAGACAACTTCAACTATAATGGATGACTTGCCTATCTGGCAGCCGTACCCAGAAGACTTGGGGCAAAAGAGTCAGCCAAACGATGCACATTAGCTGAGCATCATTGAAAAGAATACCTACGTCCCCACCAAATTATGGGATTATTACTCAGGGCATTCCAAAGATATCCAGCACAACGATGAATCTGCAAAGATTGCAGGACAAGAGTTCATCAACTATGTTTTTCCTGAGGTCAACGTCATTGAGAAGGATGACTCATCGTCTCCGCAGAAGTATGGGACACCTTAGGACAACCGAGTGGCAAGTACGACTTCTTGGTCAAGTACACCGCTCCTGAAAGCTCTCGTATCAGGCTCGAAGACATCCAGCCAACTGGACGGGAAGATCCGCCTGAGAGTGAAAACACTATGCAAGATACAACAGAAGAGTTCGTTTACGAAAACTCTGCATGGAAGGAAGATTCCAACGATCCCGCTCCGCCAAAAATCAGCGTCATTTCTGAGGACAAACCAAGAAAAAAGGTACCAAACTTTGTGATTCACCGAGGAGTTCGCCGCCAATGGGATGTTGTCGATGTCCCGAAAGTCATCCATAAGTCTAAGTAATTGTTGTCTTTGTTTTAACCTTTCACCCGTGAAACAAATGTTTTTATAAGGGCTCACTTTTTGTAAATATCCCTCTTCGCTTCATCCAAAGCAACAGAGTTTTGTTTTATAGGGCTGTAGTTTCAAGAATCGACAAAATCATAGATAAATAAATAAACGCCATTCTGTAATTTCTTCATTTATTGTTGTTTTCAATTTTCGCTTTTTCAGAAAATGGTAATCCTAAAACAACTCAGAACAATAAAAACAAGCATTTTGCGGAAAATACACACACACACTCTTGAATTTCTCTCTATCTCTTCTAAAAAACAATCATCACGTCATGCAGATTGCTTGTTTTAAACCCCATTGAAACATACAATCTCATGCCTTCTCCCAACTTTGAATTCCCGATATTTGAAGCTGAAGAAGAAGAGGACGAAGAAAATCCAAAAGAGATCTCCTGACTACTCAGACAAGAGGAAAGGTCCATTGAACCTCACAAAGAACCGTTGGAAATAGTAAACTTGGGTTCAGAAGAAGAGAGAAAAGGAGTCAAGATTGGGGCACTGCTCAGTCCAACTATCAAAGAAAGCTTGATAGAACTTCTCAAAGAGTTTCCAGATGTGTTTGCTTGGTCCTATCAGGACATGCCCGAGTTGGATACCCGCATCGTGGAACATCATTTACCGTTAAGATCAGAATATCCGCCGGTGAAACAAAGGCTGAGACGGACTCACCCAGATATGGCCATCAAAATCAAAGAGGAAGTGCAGAAACAGATTGACGTAGGTTTCCTCGCCACCTCAGAATATTCTCAATGGCTAGCTAACATAGTTCCAGTTCCAAAAAAGGACGGAAAAGTCAAAATGTGCTTAGACTACAGGGATCTAAACAAAGCCAGTCCAAAGGATGACTTTCCCTTACCGCACATAGACATGCTGGTAGACAGTACAGTAAAGTTCAAGGTCTTCTCCTTCATAGATGGATTCTCGGGCTATAATTAGATCAAAATGGCACCGGAAGATATGGAGAAAACTTCATTCATCACCCCATGGGGCACCTTTTGTTACAAGGTAATGCCGTTCAGTTTGAAGAACGATGGGGCAACCTATCAAAGGGCCATGACTACTCTGTTTCATGACATGATGCACAAAGAAATTGAAGTGTATGTCAATGATATGATTGCCAAATATAAAATAGAAGAGGAACATGTGACCCACTTGTCAAAGCTATTTGAGCGTCTGAGGAAATACAAACTCCGATTGAATCCCAATAAGTGCACGTTCGGTGTCCGCTCACGAAAACTATTAGGGTTCATCGTCAGCCAGAAAGGAATCAAGGTTGATCCTGACAAGGTCAAGGCCATCCAAGAAATGCCTTCTCCGAAGACTGAAAAATAGGTCCGAGGATTTCTGGGACATCTAAATTACATTTCCAGATTCATATCCCTCATGACCGCGACATGCACGCCAATCTTCAAATTACTCAGAAAGGAAAATTTCTAACAACCTGTGGATTACCACATATAGGATGGGTAATTCACAACTCTCCATTGTATAACCTGACCCCAGACTCCCCGAATCTCTTAAGCGTTTGTTCAGTTAAACATTCGCGTGCAAGGTTAGTTTTAGATAGCTTCCCTTTCCCTTCCAGCTTCACGGGATAAATAAGAAATCAGAAAGTAGCACCCCAACTCCTACTATTGCGGTGAGGAAAAACCCATGGCGATAAGGTGGTCGCGTCACCGACAAAAATCGTACGCTACAAGGACTTATAGAATAGGGTTCTGATTGTGATTATACGCCTATTTTGTAGAATATACTGACTTAAAGGCTCCGCCTCATGCTATCGCGGTCTTAACTAAAGCCATACTTCTTAATCCCAAGATTTTGCTCTCGCTCGCCCGGAAACTAAGAAACACACTTTGAAAGCCAATAATATCCTAATCGTTATCTAAAGCGCTCTCGCTGTATTTAGATATGATGCCTAATTCCCACTATCCGGTTCACTCCTCACGCTCTCGCGGATCTTGGCTTAAACCTTAATTTGCTTCTCACTCTCATGACAAAACAATGTTAAATAACCTCTCACTCTCGTGACAAATCTACTTAAATTAAACTTGGAAATTAAAACCAAGATGACATACATTCACAATTTCGCGCCTATAATTTCTACTGAGTCCCGTCGGTAACAACGGTCCTCATAAGACGGTCTCTAGATAATTTAACTAGACATGGACTTAAACATATACAAATTAAACATGATAATTGCATTCAAGGACATCATGTCAATTAATAAGCGGTTTAAAGTAGTTTTAAAGTGGTGCTTGAAGAAAATAGTAAAAGCTTGAAAACATAACAATGGCAGAAAGATAAAGCATAAATATAAATTGCGAAAAATAAAAGCAGGAAAATAATATGCAGTAAAGGTAAGTGAACCTGAAATAAAACTGATATTAAATTGAAGGCAAGATTGTTGATCTAAGCATGTTACACAAATTGTAGGCCTAAATGCTAATTGTGTGGTAGTTCCTCAATGTGAGAAAACTACCACTTTTACAATGTAATTTTTGCCTAAAACTATGAACAGCGCTTCCGCGCACACACTTCGACCCCCGTTACGAAGATGAACTCCCCAATTTATACTCCACTCCTCGCGTAAAAATCTCCAACCAATCCGTAATACTTGGACAGTGGTTGAACGAAATGTATGGAGAATGTGACTGGTTTGAATGAGAAAATGCAGGAGAAGTGGAGAAAATATAGGAGAAGTGGCAGGAGCCATATGAGTGTGGCGGTTGCCACACTTGGTTGATTGGACTGGCAGGTGCCACGCTTAGTGGTGGTGAGCGCCACCCTCTTCATTGTGTGGCAGGCGCCACCCTTTGTTGTGGTGGTGGGCGCCACCTCCTTCATGTGTGTCCGGCGCCACCCTTTGTTGTGGTGGGTGCCACATGGCCTTTTTCTTATAATTTCTTCATTTTCTTTCCTTTTTACTCAAATCTCCTTTGTGACCAATTTAACTTGAGGTGCATGAAATGGGACAATAAAACAACATAATACTGCGAAAACATAATAAAAAGACACTAAGTAACATGTGAATCGGGTCTAAAAATATGATACATTTTTGTGTTATCAAACTCCCCCACACTTAAACCTTTGCTTGTCCTTAAGCAAACCATGACTCGTAAGAAAAACAGTGCATACAGATACTCATCCTAGGCTACCAACTGCACTTCGGTTAAGTTTGTGTCGATAGGTACTTGCTCACGCACTAAGGATATCGTAACAACACAATTCCGCATTTGCGGTCATCAACCTCCCTCCTATACAAATCAATCTGAATCATGTCATTATACCTAAACCTAACTCACTCATCCTTCTTTCGTCCCTTTTCATTCTGAGGCAATCACATTAAGCCCGTTATCCTTTCACACTCATGGTAGGATAACCTGTTAGTGACTATGATCTCGTTATTATTATTATTATTTTTTATTCTTTTTCTTGCACATTGGCTTTTTATATCAATAGATAAAGAAGTTTGCACCATTGAGCTAAGTGATCGGGTGAGGATCACCTAACTTAGAAGGAACATTTCTTTTCATTCAATTTTTTTTTCTTTTTCTTAATTTACTTTTTAAGCCTGAGATCATACACTTATTTGCATCGGCTTCCTACTTAGTGTGCCCTTAGGATGGTGTTGACTGATAAATAAACTAATTAGGGACTACTAAAGGGTTAGAACTTAAGGCTATATCATAACAAGTACTCAAATTGATTTCCATAATTGGGAGGCTCACGGTGTTAAAACGATACCGATCTTGCGGAATTTTCCCAAGTCTCACAATCCAACCTTAATTTCGTTTGTAACCTAAGATTTTCAAAAGAAACACTATTTTTTCTAATTCAAATTTTTTCAAAGTATTTGATATGGCTCAAGAAAATGGGAAAATCGATAAACAACAAAAACCACGCATAAATACTCGACATCACATGCAAAGACTCATCGGAACATTAAAACAGAGGAAAGAAAAAAAATCATAAAGTCGTGAAATAAACTAGAAAATAGTAAATCTAACTAGAAAGCGATGAAATGAAAGCAGTAAAGTTCCTCCACCACACTTAAACCAAACATTGTCCTCAATGTTTTGATAAAAGGTGGAAAAAGGAATTAGAGAACCTGTATGAATGCCATTGCGTGCCACCACAACCAATTTTGCTCTGATCCTTTTCTTGTTATCCATGTCTTCACGGACTATTTCTACTCAGACATCTGGCATTTTATGAGATCTTCAATTACGCAATTCTTGAACTAGATCGTCATATTCGCCTGCTTCTAGAGGAAGTACCTGCAAAAGTGTTATAAAAATATGGTGCGGTGTGTGCAGGTGGAAACTGATCGTGTAAAGAACAAGGAAGAGGTGAGTTACGAATGGGAGAGACATGATCTCTCCTATCATACTCATCATCGGTGTCACCACCAGCAACGACATTCGTAGGAATGTCCATGGGCACCAGCTTATCTCCAAGATTTTCATCCGAGAATTTTCGCCTAGATGTAGCTAAGACGTGACAAGCGACACATTTCTTTATTTTCTGCAAATTCAGATAAACATAACAACATAAAATAAAAACCTCGTGGGTTGCCTCCCACGCAGCGCTTTGTTTAACGTCGATAGCTCGACGGCTAAGGAGTGCAAGCACTCAAGGTGGTTCTTTCAAGGATGGTTCCTCGATCGAACTTTTGACAGTCTTAGGTTTCCATGGTCACTTATCAAGCCATCTCTCATATCTCTCACCTTTTATTTTCTTCCTTCTGCGGGGTGGTTCATTCTTTTGAACTTGTGGTGGTGGTTCTAGATCTATCCTGAGTATCAGTTTTTCAAGTTTGGGCTTAGTTCTTTCATCCACCACCTCAAAGGCTAACCTTACCCTCTTAAAAGTAATGATATCCCTAGTTTCATGGTCCTCTGATTTTCTCTTTTTGTGCAGGACCTCAGACAACGGTGCATCGGTGTAGATATTTTCTAATACCTCCACATACGTTTTGGATTGGGAGTCTACCTTAACTTCTACAAACCTTTGCGGGAAAGAAATTGGTGGGGTATAAGGAGAAGGAACAATAATAAATGCTTCCTTCTCTACCTCTTAGACAACCTCCCTTTCGGGTGGTGTTGGTGGATTTTTCTCAATTTCTACTATTTTCTCACCAGAAATCTCATCAACCTCATTATCACTCTCCTTAGGATTTTCTATTTGTTCTTCACTACTGGTCGTTACAACATCCACATATCTCTCAGGGGAGGATCCTATAGGTGTCTGTGCAAGCAGGGAGATTTGAGTCTCCAATGCCTCAATGTGAGTCGCGAGGGACTCGACCACAGTGTTCATCTGCCTAAAGGTTTCATAAATTTGGAGATGTTGTTTTCTAAACTCTTCATTTTGGAGAGTTTGTGTCTCCACAAAATGCTCCATCATAGATTCTATCCTAGAGTGAGTAAGCATTGCATTATATTCCTCCATTAGTATTTCGAGGTTGGATTTATGGAAATCTTGTGGTTCCTCAAAATACTGGGAGTGGTAATCATAGAGGGAATTTGGGTGAGAATGAGTTAGCGTCGCATTGAAATCCTCCATTAATATTTCGAGGTCAGATTTATGGGATTCTTGCGGTTCCACAAAATATTGGGAGTGGTATTTGTAAAGGAAATCTGGGTGATACATAGTAATTAATATAAGAGTGCCTTAGTCTATACGGTGCAACAACAGAATCACAATATTTACTGTTGGTCCCCGGCAATGGCACCAAAAACTTGATGCGTCCGCAAGTGCATAGAAATATCGAAGTAATATAAAAGGTTGTCGAACCCACAGAGACCAATGTCAACCTACCGTTATCTATTGCTGCGATGTAAAGCTAAGGTTAATGATTAAAAAGGTACGAACGGAAATATAAACGCTAATTACTAAAGGTTTGAAAATAATACTAAAACGAGCCCGAAATATGATTTCCGCGCACCTAAAGGACTTATAAAAAACGGGTACTGATTGTGATTATACGCCTATTCCGTAGAATATACCGACTTAAAGGCTCCGTCTCACGCTCTCACAGTCTTAACTAAAGCCATACTTCTTAATCCCAAGATTTTGCTCTCGCTCGCCCGGTAACTAAGAAACACACTTTGAAAGCCAATAATATCCTAATCGTTATCTAAAGCGCTCTCGCTGTATTTAGATATGATGCCTAATTCCCACTATCCGGTTCACTCCTCACGCTCTCGCGGATCTCGGCTTAAACCTTAATTTGCTTCTCACTCTCGTGACAAAACAATGTTAAATAACCTCTCACTCTCATGACAAAGCTACTTAAATTAAATTTGGAAATTAAAACCAAGATGACATACATTCACAATTTCGCGCCGATAATTTCTACTGAGTCTCGTCGATAATGACAGTCCTCATAAGACGGTCTCTAGATAATTTAACTTGACATGAACTTAAACATATACAAATTAAACATGATAATTGCATTCAAGGACATCATGTCAATTAATAAGCGGTTTAAAGTAGTTTTAAAGTGGTGCTTGAAGAAAATAGTAAAAGCTTGAAAAGATAACAGTGGCAGAAAGATAAAGCATAAATATAAATTGCGGAAAATAAAAGCAGGAAAATAATATGCAGTAAAGGTTAGTGAACCTGAAATAAAACTGATATTAAATTGAAGGCAAGATTGTTGATCCAAGCATGTTACACAAATTGTAGGCCTAAACGCTAATTTTGTGGTAGTTCCTCAATGTGAGAAAACTATACTTTTACAATGCAATTTCTGCCTAAAACTATGAACAGCGCTTCCGCGCACACTCTTCGACCCCCGTTACGAAGATGAACTCCCAATTTATACTACACTCCTCGCGTAAAAATCTCCAACCAATCAGTAATACTTGGACAGTGGTTGAACGAAATGTATGGAGAACGTGACTGGTTTGAATGAGAAAATGCAGGAGAAGTGGAGAAAATATAGGAGAAGTGGTAGGTGCCATATAAGTGTGGCGGTTGCCACACTTGGTTGATTGGACGTGGTAGGTGCCACGCTTAGTGGTGGTGGGCGCTACCCTCTTCATTTTGTGGCAGGCGCCACCCTTTGTTGTGGTGGTGGGCGCCACCTTCTTCATGTGTGGCAGGCGCCACCCTTTGTTGTGGTGGGTGCCACATGGCCTTTTTATTATAATTTCTTCATTTTCTTTCCTTTTTACTCAAATATCCTTTGTGACCAATTTTACTTGAGGTACCTGAAATGGGACAATAAAACAACATAATACTGCGAAAACATAATAAAAAGACACTAAGTAGCATGTGAATCGGGCCTAAAAATACGATAAATTTTCGTGTGATCAGTACAGTCCATTGTCCAATGGTTTTCAAAAGGAATCTCAAGTCTTCTCTAGCCATTGACTTGGGTTAATATGTAGCACGATTTTTGTGGTTTTGAATCACTATCGCTTTGTTACTACAGTCCGATTCATTTTTTATCCTGTTGAGCTGATTAAGGAAGGGAAATAGATGTCTCTAATTAACCCTGCTTGCATACTGAGGTTAAACAGTCAAAACTGTTGGTTTACAAATGCTATCAAAATAGGGGTTCGTCTTTTAGGGTTATTTGCTTAAGAACGCCAATGTCTGGATTATCTGTGAGGCTTTTGGTTAGGATACTAGACCGGATTTTCTTTGGTGGATGTGTGGAGGTACTAGATTTTGAGTTTTTTTATTAGTATGCTCGCTAAGATTTTTGCAATATTATGCCTACGTATTCCCGTTTGATGAAACAGGGAAATCAGAGAGATCGTAGTTCCTCATATTCTATGTGAGGAAAAAGGTGTTTTGGTGTCTTGTTCAAAGCCCAAGACGTGAAGCTAAAGGTGGTTTGTATCTTGTTCAAATCCTAAGATGTGAAGCTAAAGGGTTTTGGCTGAGAGAGAATTTGTCATCTCTAAAGAGGAGCTGTTGATGTTTGTATGCTGTGAGCAAGGCACAACTTTGATGCTAAAAGGTTGATTGACTCAACCGGGGTTTTCTTTATACAAAGCCTAAGAGGAGACGGGAAGTTTGACTTTTCCGGAGGAAAATGTTCTTTCTGTCTTGTACAAAACCCAAGATTGAGGCTAAAAGGGTTTGACTCCATTGGGGAGAATGTATCTTGTATAAAGCCCAAGATGGAGGCCGAAATGGTTTGACTCAACAAGAGAGTACTTTTATCTGTTCTGTATAAAGCCCAAGATGGAATCTAAAAAGGTTGACTCGACAAGAGAGTCTTGAACAGGTGATTGACTCAATATGAGAGTCTGAAGGTTGTTTGACTCAACAAGAGAGTCTTTTATACTCAACAAGAGAATGATTTGATGTCTCGTACGAAACCCGAGATTGAGGCTAAAAGGAGATCGACTCAACAAGAGAGACTTTTATACTCAACAAGAGAGTGTTTTTATATGTCTTGTACGAAGCCCAAGACGGAGGCTAAAAGTGGTTGACTCACAAGAGAGTCTTTTATACTCAACAAGAGAGTGTTTTTCTATCTCGTACGAAGCCCGAGATGGAGGCTAAAAGGAGGTTGACTAACAAGAGAGTCTTTTATACTCAACAAGAGAGTGTTTTTATATGTCTTGTACAAAGCCCAAGACGGAGGCTAAAAGTGATTGACTCAACAAGAGAGTCTTTTATACTCAACAAGAGAGTGATTTTTTTTATATGTCTTGTACAAAGCCCAAGACGGAGGCTAAAAGTGATTGACTCAACAAAAGAGTCTGAAAAGGTTAGTTCTGCTAGGGAGAATCATTTGTACAAAGCCCAAGAGGAGGCTGCCTTACCGCTGTGGATTCTGGAGATCCTGAAGTGGGTCCAAGTGTGGGGAACTCACATGGGAGAGACCGGGGTTTCTTCCTATGTTTGAAAGGAACTTAAGAATGTCTTTGAGACTCAAGGGTCTTAGACTGTCCAAGTCTAGAGTTTTATCTTTTGTACAATGTCCAAGAGGAGGCGCGGGCATTAAGGGATGGGTATCAACCCCACAACGGCCAGAGTTTTGACGCGGGAAAGACTGCTCTAGCAAAGGATGACTAAGTTCTGTCTTATACCTTTAAGAGGTCATCAGGGTCCTTGTATTAAGCCCAAGAGAAGGCATGAGAACTTCTAAGAAGCCGAAGAGTCCTTGTACATCGCCCAAGAGGAGGCGGGGATGCTTTTAGGAAGCCTGTGGGTCCCCAAACCAAGAGAAGTTCATGAAATGAAATTCACCGAGAAGAGATCATTCCAGGAAAGTTTGAGGATTTGGAAGAAACTCAAGAGATGCCATTCACGGAGAAAAGATCATCTCTGAGGAGTTAGAGTTTCTTTGACAATTTCTAAGGGTGACAGTCTGAGAAAAGGTTCACCGAGAATACTACCTTTCTCTTTGTTCCATATTGTTTAACCCCAAGAGGAGGGAAAACTGTATCTGGAATCCTACGGGGGATCTAGGTTTGTTTGTATTTAAGAGTGACCAACAAGGCTTTACCTAGTGCTAGACGTAGTTGCCGGGGAAAACTCTAAATAACTATACTAGTATTACACAGTGGATATGTGACAAGTATATAAAAGAATGTGAAAGAAGACTTACAGTGAAGCAGCCCCACAATACAGTTATGTACATATGAAAGCGGTAAATGAAAGCCGATAAACACTTACCCGTTGTAGAGCTTCCTTGTTGTTTGGTTAGTTGTTCAACAAAGAAAGTTTTGATAACAATATATATTTGAATTCAAAATCAAAGGTGAAAGTGCTTTGAAAAGATTGTTGAGGCTTACAGCTCAAGGAGAGGCCCAAGTTTTAACGACGATTGCACCGTTGTTTAAAAAACTGTACAGAGGGACTTATACAATACGTGAGGCCCAAAAAGTTTTTATGTACAAGGGGATGGGTCTTACACTCTATTAGAGGCCCAGAGATTTTGAAAAGAAAAGAAATGGGGCCTACAACACGAGGGTAGGCCCAGATGATTTGTTTGGCAACGGCGATCGCGCCGAGGGTTTTTTCTTTTAACGCAGAGAGACTTATACAATGTCTGAGGCCCAAAAAGGTTTTGGTTAAAAGGGGATTGGGTCTTATACTCTATTAGAGGCCCAATAATTTATTTTTGTATAAGTGGTGGGGCTTACAGCTCAAGGAGAGGCCCAAGGTGATTTTTGTTAAAAAGGGTGACGATCGTGCCGAACTTTTTGATGGTATCGGGACTTATACAATACACTGAGGCCCAAAATATTTTGGTTTTCAAAAAAAGGGTTGGGTATTACACTCTATTAGAGGCCCAAAGAGTTTTTAAGAAAACGAATGGGACTTATAGCTCGAGGAGAGGCCCAGTTGATTTTGTTAAAAAGGCGACGATCGCGCCGTTGTTTTTGAAAATACAGTGGGACTTATACAATGACTGAGGCCCAAAAGGTGGTGTATTTACAAAGGGGTTGGGTCTTACACTCTATTAGAGGCCCAAAGAGTTTGAAAAAGTTTGATGAGGGTTGAATTAATGAAAACCCTAATTTGTTTTCAAAATATATTTTAATTGAATAAAAATTCAATTAAAATGATCAAAATTGTTAAACATGTGTGAAAACAAATTATGATCTTGGATCAATGTTTCAAAAATCATGTTTTTATCCACAAAATGATTGGAAATCAATTAAGTATGGAAAATCAAGGGAGAAAAAACATTTTAAATGTTGAAAAACAAATAAAATATTAATTCTTTGTAAAAATATCAAGTATATGAAATAATTAATATTTTTAGGATTTTTGGTAAAATAAAATATTTTAGAATTTTTGTGAATTATTAAAAAAAGAATCAACTCAAAATCATTAAAAACTAGAGAGAAATTAATTTTTGAATCAATTAAATAAAATCACAAAATTCAAATATTCAAATATTCAAAAAATGGCGCCAAGAACACACGCCACCCTCTGTTTCTGCAGATTTGCATTTTCTATCCAATCTCACTGAATACTTGATTATATCATGCAATCTACATATCAATCTGCTCGTTTTCACCTCACGATCATGTCTATGGTCTTTAATTTCATTTATTTTAAGCATGGAATTAGAAATCAAAGAGAAACCTCAAGAACCCTAAAATTTTCATGAAGGCTCAGAAATTCCATACATGATTCAAACAAAGCAATTGATTGAGGGTAAACACTCTATGCATGATTATGAACATATGGCCAAATTAATGTGCAGCAAAAAATGCATGGATCATAGAGTTAGAAGAGTTCAGGCTTACCACTTGCAGCCGGTGATCGTGTTTTGTGTTAGAGGTGTTGCAAGCTAGTTCCAATGATTTACACAGCTTCCTTAGGTGCCAAGTGATGTGTCTGAATGCTTGGAGTGGTTTGAAAAAAGCTGGAACTGAAGATGGTACCCCAACTGCAAGTCTGCTAAAAGCTTGATCAGTTGGATGGTGATTTTGTGAAATCAGTGTTCCAGATGTTGTTTAAGTGTTTGGATCACTTCTATATGATGTTTATGAGGTGTGTGTGTTATTGGTTTGGTTGGAATTGCTCTCAAACTCAAAACCCGGTAGTGACTTACTTTGGAAGGCAATTTTGGAGTGAAGGAAGAGATTTTGAGGAAAGCATCTGTTTGATGGCTTTGGTGTACTCAAACTGGGCACAAATGAGCTCTATTTATAGTAGAGCAAGTTTGTTTTGCAAGCAATAGTGAATGGAAACTGCTGCAGAAGTTTGGCAAATGTTGATCAGTAGAAATTCAAGTCTCATCTAACCATTGACTAGAGGTTAGAGCACAGGCTACTGGTTCCCTATTTCTTGGATAAGTCTTGACTGAATTCAGTTGGAAAGGGCTCAGTCCATGCCACCTTCGTGCATCCATTAAATGCTCCAAACAAAAATTGGAGTCTTGTCCCTCTTTTAGGCATTTCTAGGTTTGGCATGCTACTTTTGGTTCCAAGGACTTGGGAGGCTGATGGATCAGTGTTTTCCCTCCTTGGTCTCCCCCTGAGGTGTTCAGATGGATAAACTTGTTTGTCATTTGCAAAATTTTCTCAAATTGAGCAAAATACACAAATCTGCCTTGCCATGACAGTTTGTAGCAAGGCACATTGTCATTGTCATATCTCATGGCTTAAGTGGAGTTTCATGGAGTTCTTAGCCATTTTGGAAAGCTCTTATATGATACAACACATGTGTGATCATAGTTTGTCTTGATACTTTTTGGATCCAAGTGAAAAATCCCCCTACTTTTGGAAAAAAAACAAGACAGATTCTGACTTAGTGAAAATTTCACTAAGTGTTGGAAAAAGTGGCATTTCATGTTTTCAGCCATTTTGATCCACCCATAACTCAAAATCCATGATGAATTGGAATGAGGTGTAGTTGACACTTTTAAAGTATGCCATTAGAGCTACAAATCCATCTTTGAATTAGCCCAAATGGTTGCTTGGATCTCAAGTTATGATCCTTGGAAGTTGGTACCCTAGCCACTTTGTTCCATAACTTAGAAAATTTCTAAGTTTTTTATGGTCACCCCTTTTACAAGTTATCCCACTTTTCTTGATTTTTCTTGATGAATGATGATTTCAATCACACATTAATATCATTTTAGGGTTAAGGAACCATAATTATGAAAAATCTCAAAAAGTCAAAGTTGACTTTTATGCACAGTTGACTTTTTGTCAGATGAACTCCAAACTATGCGATCCTCTATGAAATCAAGTCATTGACCTAAATCAAACATGATGGATTGATTTCATAGGTGTTATAGGGTGTATTGAATGATGTCCCAAGGTTTGGGAGCATGCCCGAGTCAAAAGTCAAAGGCACAGTTGACTTTTCCCGCGAAACCCTAATTGTGGTTCTGATGAATTTGAAACTTGTTGATCAAGCTTCTTGGATCATTCCATTGTTGAAAATGGATCAATGTAGTGTGTTATAGACCCTCAAATCCTCTCTTGAGGTCTTGGCTCATGTTTTGTCCCAAAAGTCAACTTAGGGGTGAATTAGGTCAAGAAACCCTAATTCCTGATTTTTTATTAATGCATCCCGTGAGGTTAAATTGACTTGATGATGGGGTTTATGAGGCCCCTTAGAGTGTATTGGGTTATGCTTTGAAGCATTGGCTCATGCCCAGAGGAAAATTTCCATCTGGAGGCTCCAGTCGACCAAAACCCTAATTTGGTGACACTGGCGATCTTGAGGCTTAATCCACTTGGAATGTTGAAACTTTGTGCTTGATCCTTGATGTGGGAGTCCTCTTGATCCATTGTGGATATTTGAGAGGTCTAGACAAGTTGAAACCCTAAGTTTTATTGTAGTGGATGCTCACCCATCTTTAGGGAGACTAATGAGGTATGATGGTCCATCCATATTGTGATGATGATTTACACAATGATGGGGAATCTTAGTGGTCAAAATTTGGGGTATGACAGATGCCCCTATTTAATCTTCTTGGACCTGAAGGTGTGAATGGCGAAGGTATTTGGGCATTCGGGGTGCAAGAGGATTAAATATCGGAATACCCGAAATTTTGATGGTGGTTATGCATGGCAGTTTACTCATCCATCTTCTTTTGCTAAGGAATGATACTTAGAAAAGGTAAACTTCCCCTCGATCCTGGTTTCCTACCGAGGAGCTGGTCTTAGTTTCTGAAATGAACTTCCCCTCGATCCTGGTTTCCTACCAAGGAACTGGTCTTAGTTGCTGAAATAAACTTCCCCTCGATCCTGGTTTCCTACCAAGGTACTGGTCTCAGTTTCTGAAATAAACCTCCCCTCGGTCCTGGTTTCCTACCAAGGAACTGGTCTCAGTTTCTTTTGTCAATAAACTTCTTGACAAGGGACGTTGTTCGTAGCGGTTTTCCTCAAACTTCTCGCCAAATTTTCCTGGGGAGATGCCATTTGATGGAAAAAGATCTGATGTCAGAGTTGCTGGGGAACCCAGTCGTCTGAGTTGTAGAGGTGTACAAACTTCTCTGTTGTAGATGTCATTCTTTGACTCTACTGGGGGGAAAACGAGTCTCTTGAGAGACTGCTTTCTGCTTGGGGATATTACATCATACTTTTCTCGGGATATTCTCGGAGAAATGCCATATGATGTGATCCAATTTTGAGGTACTGGCGACCTTTTTGTCAGCAAATTTTTTTGGAGAAAAACGGTTGCATTGTCGAATCTCTGATTAAGAGGCTTTCTCTAGGGATTTTCCTTAATCCAGGAAAGTGAAGACATCATCTTCAATGGCGAAGAGTGACGTTGGCTGAAGGTTCTCTGGCCTTTCATAGGTTCAAGTTATCAAAGTGGTCAAGGGACCCACTTCAATTCAGCAGCAAAGTGGAGGAGCGGTTGGTCAGACGCCACCTTTCCCGACGAGGAAAGAACTGACAACTCGGTTGAAAAGACATTTATCGCTAGGGAACAAGACCGACTAGAGTGATAGTGATGCAATATGAATATGAATGTAAATCAATAATGCATGATGCATGTATGTATATGCTGACAAAACTGACGCGGCATACAGACTAGTGGATGAACACGACTGGATACTCGGCCACATCGGGAGATGAAAAGTATCGCTGGTTCAGAAAATACCAATTCTGCCTTGCTTAGGAGGGATAGTCCCTGTTGGGAGCTACGTTGGTCGGACTTAGGAGATGAGAACTTTTGCCTGGATTGTACTTTGAGATTTCCAATCCACCGAGATGATTTTTTATTGTGTCTCTAATTTTTTCCTGGACCGCTCTTTCGGGTTTTCAATCCACCGAGACGTTTTTTTTTAGTTTCTCTTGACTACATCAACATTTGTGGGGTAGACAAACTTTTCTCCATCCATGGTTGCGAGTCTCAAGGCGCCGCCTAAGAAAGCTTTCTTGACCACATAGGGACCGTCATAATTCGGAGTCCATTTGCCCCGCGAATCAGTGAGGAATGATTGTATCTTCTTGTGAACAAGATCTCATTTCCTGAAGACGCAAGGTCGGACCTTTTTGTCAAACACCTTCTTCATCTTTTGTTGATACAACTGACTGTGGCATAGAGCCGTTATTCATTTTTCTTAGATCAGATTCAGTTCATCGTGTCAACTTTGACACCATTCAGCTTCTGTTAGATTAGCTTCCATCAATACCCGGATTGATGGGATCTCTACTTCAATGGGGAGCACTGCCTCTATTCCATATACTAGAGAGAAAGGGGTTGCCTCTGTTGAAGTGCGGACAGATGTACGATAACCGTGAAGAGCAAAGGGTAGCATCTAGTGCCAATCTTAATAGGTTACAACCATCTTTTGAACGATCTTCTTGATGTTCTTGTTAGCCGCTTCTACCGCTCCGTTCATCTTGGGTCGGTAGGGAGATGAGTTATGGTGTTCAATCTTGAACTCAACACACAACTCTTTCATCATCTTATTGTTCAAGTTGGATCCATTATCAGTAATGATCTGGCTCAGAACACCATAACGGCAGATGAGGTTGTTTTTGATCAATCGGACCACCACTTATCGGGTTACATTAGCGTATGACGCTGCTTCGACCCACTTGGTGAAGTAATCAATGGCTACCAGGATAAACCGATGTCCGTTTGAAGCCTTAGGTTCGATCATGCCGATCATGTCGATTCCCCATATGGAAAAAGGCCATGGGGAAGAAAAAAAGTTGAGATGCGTTGGCGGTACATGAATTTTGTCGGAGAATATCTGACACTTGTGACACCTCCTCATGTACTTGTAGCAATCAGATTCCATTGTCAACTAATAGTACCCTGCTCTTAGAATTTTTCTCGCCACTGTGTGTCCGTTGGCATGAGTGCCAAAGGATCCTTCGTGAATTTCTTTTATCAGCATGTCTGCTTCTGGTCTGTCTAAGCATCGGAGCAAGACCATGTCAAAGTTTCTCTGATAGAGTGTATCATCGCTCAGAAAAAAGCTGCCTGCTAGCCTTCTGAGGGTCTTTCGGTCCTTTCTAGATGCCCTAGGTGGGTATTCTTGTTTCTGAAGGAAGCATTTGATATCGTGATACCAAGGTTTGTCGTCTATGACTGCTTCGATTGCGAAGATGTGAGCGGGCCGTTTAAGGCGTATTATGTCGATCTTAGGTAGGTCATTCCATTGACCTACACTAACCATGGAGGAGAGAGTGGCTAAGGCATCAGCCATGTGATTCTCCTCACGAGGGATGTGATGAAACTCGATTCTGTTGAAGAAGGGTAACAACCTTCTCGCATAATCTTTGTAAGGAATCAATCCTGATTGGTATGTGTTCCAATCTCCTTTGATCTGATTGAATACCAGGGATGAGTCACCGTAAACATCCAAGTTCTTGATCCTTAAGTCAATCGCTTCTTCGAGACCCATGATACAAGTTTCGTATTCGGCCTCGTTGTTTGTGCACTTGAACGTAAGTCTAGCGGTGAAAGGAATGTGGGTACCCTGAGGTTTTATAATGATTGCCCCAATTCTGTTTCCATAATGATTGACAGCTTCGTCAAAGATTAGTCCCCATTGGGAACCTGGTTCTGGCCCTTCACTGGGTAGTGGTTCATCGCAGTCTTTCATTTTCAAATACATAACATATTCGTTTGGGAAGTTAAATCCGACTGATTCCTGATTGTCAATCGGTTGATGAGCCAAATGGTTGGCTAAAACACTTCCTTTTACGGCTTTCTGAGCATGGTATTCGATGTCGTATTCTGATAACAACATCTGCCAACGGGCAATCCTTCCGGTGAGAGCAGGCTTTTCAAAGACATACTTGATTGGACCTATTTTGAAGATTAACCAAGTAGTGTGACGAATCATGTACTGGTGAAGACGTTTGGCTTCCCAAGCCAGAGCACAACAATTTTTCTCAAGCATAGTGTACCGAGTTTCGCAGTCAGTGAATTTCTTGCTCAAATAGTAAATGGCAGACTCTTTCCTTTTTGTTTCATCCTGTTGGCCAAGTACACAACCCATTGAGTCTTCCAAGATTGTTAAGTAAATGATTAGTGGTCTTCCTTCCACTGGAGGTGATAGAATTGGTGGGTTCAACAGATATTCCTTGATACTGTCGAAGGTGGTTTGGCAGTCATCTGTCCAGACGCAGTCCTTATTCTCTTTGAGTAATTTGAAAATCGGCGCACATGTCACGGTCATGAGGAATATAAATCTGGAAATGTAATTCAGACATCCCAGGAATCCCCTGACTTGTTTTTTAGTCTTTGGAGAAGGCATTTCTTGAATGGCCTTGACCTTGTCAGGATCAACCTCAATTCCTTTCTGGCTGACGATGAACCCTAAAAGTTTCCCTGAACGGACACCGAATGTGCACTTGTTGGGATTCAAGTGGAGTCTGTATTTTCTCAACCGCTCGAATAGCTTTTACAAGTGGGTCACATGCTCCTCTTCTATTTTAGATTTGGCAATCATATCATTGACATATACCTCGATTTCTTTGTGTATCATGTCATGAAACAGAGTAGTCATGGCTCGTTGATAGGTTGCCCCGACATTCTTTAAACTGAACGACATTACCTTGTAATAAAAAGTACCCCATGGGGTGATGAAGGAAGTTTTCTCCATGTCTTTCGGCGCCATTTTTATCTGATTATAGCCCGAGAATCCATCCATGAAGGAGAAAACTTTGAACTTTGTTGTACTGTCAGCCAGCATGTCAATGTGTGGTAAAGGAAAGTCGTCCTTCAGCCTTGCTTTGTTCAGATCCCTGTAGTCTACACACATTCTAACTTTTCCGTCCTTTTTCAGAACTGGTACTATGTTGGCCAACCATTGAGGATATTCTGGTGTGGCGAGGAATCTCGCGTCAATCTGTTTCTGTACTTCCTCTTTGATTTTGATGGCCATGTCCGGATGAGTTCGTCTCAACCTCTGTTTTACTGGTGGACATTCTGATCTTAACGGTAAATGATGTTCCACGATGCTGGTATCCAACCCTGGCATATCCTGATAGGACCAAGCGAATACATCGGGAAACTCTTTGAGAAGCTTTGTCAAAATTTCTTTGACAGTTGGACTGAGTAGTGCCCCAATCTTGACCTCTTTTCTCTCTTCCTCTGAGCCGAAGTTGACCGTTTCCAACGGCTCTTTGTGAGGTTTAATGGACCTTTCCTCTTGTCTGAGTAATCGGGAGATCTCTTCTGGAATTTTGTCGTCATCTTCTTCTTCAACCCCAAATACCGGGAATTCAAAGTTGGGAGAAGGCATCAGATCGTATTTTTCAACGGGGTTTAAAACAAGCAATCTGCATGAGTTTATGATTTGTGTTTAGAAGAGATAGAGAGAAATGCAAGAGTGCGTGCAGTGTATTTTTTGAAAACTGCTTGTTTTTATTATTTAAATTGTTTTTAAGGATTACCATTTTCTGAAAAAGTAAAAAGAGAAAACAGCAATTAACTCGGAAATTACAGAACGACGTTTGTTAGTTCTGGTGTTGGCAGAAATTTTGGTAAAACAATGTGCTGGTTCAAGATGTCGTGCTTGATGTCTTAACATGTGCTTTTGTGTTTCTAACATTCAGCATAAGGTGTATATGTTGTGTTGCAGGTCTGTGTACTGATGTCAAACACGATGTCCTGACATCTGTTGACAGTACATCAATTTGGTTTGTTTCTGGAGCTGTGCTGTTTTTAATATATCTTGAGAGATTTTGTTTGAGAGATTGCAGGAGCAATTCTTGGAGAAGAATCTGTTTGGTGCAATCGGTTCCTGATACTTTGTGGAGTATATTTTGTTTCTATTTTTAGGGAGAAAAGATTTGAAGATGGTATCTAATTTTAATGTGAATCAAATCTGCATTTTTCAATAAGTCCAAGCCTAAGAAATCTGTTTCTATTTAAAGCAGCCTCAACCCTACTTGAAGATGACGAAGACAAGATATTATGAATTGAGTGTCAAGTGTTAGGGTTTGTGTTTTCGTCTGTATTTTGTAAGTCGTTCATTTATCCTTGATGCTTGAATTGGTCTGACTGTTTGAGTTGTAATTTGTTCACTCTAAAGCTTTTAAGCAAGAGTGTATTATTCTTGATCAAAGCTTTTAAGCACGATCAAGGTGTGTCTTTGAAGTGTGACTTCTATACTGTGTAATCTTTGAATTGTATCACTGTAGTGATTGAGGGGGAGTGAGAGGTGTCTCATATCTAAGAGTGTCTTAGGTAGCAGTATCATTGGGGAGTGATTAAGTGAGTAGATTATCAACTTGTATGTTGATTGTGGAGTCTATGAATTGATACTACTAATAGTGAATTTCCTCCCTGGCTTGGTATCCCCCAGACGTAGGTTGTTAGACCGAACTGGGTGAACAATTCTTTGTGTTGATTTACTGTAGTTTTACTTCCTTGTTCATACAACAGATATTGATGTTGTGACATCTCACTTGACATCACATATCTGATACCAGAATTTCAATTGGTATCAGAGTAGGTCATCCTGCTCTGCATCTGGGTGAGATCTAGGGCTGTTACTTTCTGGTGCAATGGACAAGGAGAGTGGTGGATTTGTGAATAGACCCCCTATTCTAGATGGATCAAATTATGACTATTGGAAACCTCGTATGGTTGCCTTTTTGAAGTCTTTAGACAACAGGGCTTGGAAGGCTGTGTTGACAAGATGGAAACACCCTGTCATTGTGGGAAAAGATAGTGTGTCAAAGCTAAAACCTGAAGAGGAGTGGACCAAGGAAGAAGATGAACTTGCACTTGGGAATTATAAGGCCTTGAATGCCTTATTTAATGGTATAGACAAGAGCATATTCAGGCTGGTCAACACATGTGAAGTGGCTAAGGAGGCTTGGGATATTCTGAAAACAACTCATGAAGGAACCTCCAAAGTCAATATGTCAAGACTTCAGCTACTAACAACAAAGTTTGAAAGCTTGAAGATGAAAGATGAAGAGACCATTCATGACTTTCACATGAATATACTTGAACTGTCAAATGCTTCTAGTGCCCTAGGAGAAAGGATGTCTGATGAGAAGCTTGTGAGAAAAATTCTCAGATCTCTTCCCAAGAGATTTGATATGAAGGTGACTGCTATAGAGGAAGCTCAAGACATCAGCCAGATGAGGGTTGATGAATTAATTGGGTCACTTCAGACATTTGAACTAGGATTGAATGACAGATCTGAAAACAAGGTCAAAAGCATAACTTTGGTGTCTAGTACAGAAGATAATGAGAAAGAGTGTGGTCCTGAAACTCAGGAAGAGCTATCCAATGCTATTGTTCTGCTAGGAAGACAGTTTAATAGGGTTTTGAAAAGAATGGACAGGAAATATAGACCAAATGTTAAGAACATCTCATCTGACATTAACAAACCAAGTGATCAGACGAAGAGAACAACAGTTGAAGAGAAGTCTAATCATGACAAAGGAATCCAATGTCATGAGTGTGAAGGTTATGGTCATATCAGAAAAGAATGTCCTACATATCTCAAGAAACAAAAAAAGGGCTTATTTATGTCCTGGTCTGATACTGAGAGTGAGGAAGATGAAGAGACTGCCCAGCATGTTAGGGTTTTGACTGGAAGGTATATCTCTGATGATGAGTCTATGAATGAAGAGAGCACATATGATGAGCTTACTGATTGTTATAGAGAGCTATGCATTGAAAGTGAAGAAACCTGTCAAGAAGGGGAGAGGCTAAAGAAGATTATTGCCCAACTCAAGGCTGAAAAGACAGAGCATTTGGAAACCATTGCCAAGCTGGAAGATGAAGTATCTGTGCTGAACTCTAAACTTAAATCTATGTCCAAGTCTATTAGAATGCTGAACAGTGGGACTAATGTTCTAGACAAGATTCTGGATGTTGGAAGAACTGTAGGAGACAAAAGTGGTTTGGGGTTCAACAATGGATCTGCTTCAAATGAGGTTATTCCTAGTTCCAAACCAGTGATGTTGAAGCAGATGTTGAAACATCCTGACAGGACTCCCTCTAAGAAGAAATTCAGGCGCTGGAGATGTCATCACTGTGGGAGGTTTGGACACATAAAGGCTTTCTGTTATAAGTTGCATGGGTATCCTAAGAGTACTTCTAATTGTGCACCCATTCAGGTCATTCATAAAGGTAATCAAGTCATCAAGCAAAAGAAGCAATGGGTCTCCAAAACTGATGTTGTCAGCTTGATATCTCATACTTCTCTTAGAGTCTCTGCTAAAGAAGACTGGTACTTTGACAGTGGCTGTTCAAGACACATGACATGAGTGAAGAATTTGCTGTGGATGTTAAACTTCAATCTTCTGGCCGTGTGACTTTTGGTGATGGTGTCAAAGGAGAAATCAAGAGTGTGGGAAAGCTGGATTTTGAAGGTACACCTAGACTCGATGATGTATTGCTAGTCAAGGGGTTAACTGCAAATTTGATCAGTATTAGTCAACTATGTGATCAAGGACCTATAGTTAATTTTACAAAAACTGAGTGCATTGTCACTAATGAGAAAGGTGAAGTCATCATGAAGAGTGTTAGGTCTAAGGACAACTGCTAATTATGGGTTTCACAAGACTCAAGTCCCTCCACATGTGTCCTTGCTAAAGAAGATGAAGTCAAAGTCTGGCATCAAAAGTTGGGACATTTACATCTGAAGGGAATGAAGAGAATCATATCCACAGAAGCAGTAAGAGGAATCCCTAGGCTCAAAATTGAAGAGGGAAGAGTCTGTGGAGATTGTCAGATAGGGAAACAGACCAAGATGTCACATCCAAAGCTTCAACATTTCACTACTTCTAAAGTTTTGGAACTTCTTCATATGGATTTAATGGGGCCTATGCAGGTGGAAAGTTTAGGTGGGAAGAAATATGCTTATGTTGTAGTAGATGACTATTCCAGGTACACTTGGGTGAACTTCATCAAAGACAAAACAAAAGTGTTTGGTGTGTTTAAAGATCTATGTCAGAAACTCCAAAGGGAAAAAGAGAGCAATGTCATCAGAATAAGGAGTGATCATGGGAGAGAGTTTGAAAATAGCAAGTTTGCTGAGTTTTGTTCTACTGAAGGCATCAGTCATGAGTTTTCTTCTCCTATTACTCCTCGGTAAAATGGAGTAGTTGAAAGGAAGAACAGAACCATTCAAGAATATGCTAGGGCAATGATACATGCCAAAAAGCTTCCTTATCATTTCTGGGCTGAAGCTATGAATACTGCTTGTTATATTCACAACAGAGTGACCTTGAGTAGAGGTACTTCAGCTACCTTGTATGAATTGTGGAAGGGAAGAAAACCTAGTGTGAAGTACTTTCATGTCTTTGGAAGTAAGTGTTATATCCTGACAGATCGTGAACAAAGGAGAAAAATGGATCCAAAGATTGATGAGGGGATATTTCTAGGATACTCTACAAACAGCAGAGCTTATAGGGTATCCAATTCCAGAACCAAAGTCATGATGGAATCTATAAATGTGGTTGTTGATGACAGTGGAATGAAGGAAGATGCTGATGTCATAGATGATGTTGGAACATGTTGTGATGATGTATCAACAGAAGCTGAAGACAGAAGTGTAATTCCTAGTCCTGTTGCTGCTGAAACTGATCCTGGACCTGAACAACCTAATAAGGAACCATCTGTCAGAGTACATAAGGACCATCCAAAAGAGCTTATCATAGGTGATCCAAACTCAGGAGTTACCACTAGGTCAAGAGAAGTTTTGTCAAATTCTTGTTTTGTATCCAAAATTGAGCCCAAAAATGTTAAAGAAGCCTTGCAAGATGAATTTTGGATTAATGCCATGCAAGAAGAGCTGGGACAATTCAAAAGGAATGAAGTGTGGGATCTTGTACCAAGGCCTGATGGAATAAATGTAATTGGCACCAAGTGGGTTTACAAGAATAAATCTGATGAACAAGGAGTGGTCACCAGAAATAAGGCTAGACTGGTTGCCCAAGGTTACACTCAGGTAGAAGGGATTGATTTTGATGAGACTTTGGCTCCTGTGGCCAGATTGGAATTTATCAGGTTACTCCTAGGTGTGGCTTGTAATCTCAAATTCAAGTTATTCTAGATGGATGTAAAGAGTGCTTTATTTAATGGGTACCTAAATGAAGAAGTTTATGTAGATCAACCCAAGGGATTTATTGATCCAACATTTCCTAACCATGTCTACAAACTAAGGAAAGCTCTTTATGGATTAAAGCAAGCACCAAGAGCTTGGTATGACAGGCTTACTAAATTCTTGGCTGTGAATGGTTACAGAAAAGGGGTAATTGACAAGACCTTGTTTGTCAAAGAGGAAGGAGGAAAATTGATGATAGCTCAAATATATGTTGATGACATAGTATTTGGTGGGATGGCAGATGCAATGGTTAAACATTTTGTGAAGCAGATGCAGTCTGAGTTTGAGATGAGTCTTGTTGGTGAGCTCAGCTATTTTTTGGGTCTACAAGTTAGACAAATGGAAGACTCCATATTTATCTCTCAGAGCAAATATGCAAAGAACATTGTCAAGAAGTTTGGTCTAGAGAATGCTAATCATAAGAGGACACCTGCACGTACTCATCTGAAGCTGACCAAGGATGAACATGGAGTTAGTGTGGATCAAAGCCTATACAGAAGCATGATTGGAAGCCTACTGTATCTCACAGCTAGCAGACCTGATATCTCCTTTGCAGTAGGAGTCTGTGCCAGATATCAATCTGAACCTAAGGTTAGCCACATGAATCAAGTGAAGAGAATTCTGAAATATGTGAATGGTACTAGTGACTATGGTATTCTATACAGTCATGGATCAGGCACTGAACTGAGTGGATATTGTGATGCTGATTGGGCAGGGAGTGCTGATGATAGAAAAAGTACTTTAGGAGGTTGCTTCTTCTTAGGGAACAATCTTATTTCGTGGTTTAGCAAAAAGCAGAACTGTGTGCCTCTCTCTACTGCTGAGGCTGAGTATATAGCAGCTGGGAGTAGTTGTTCTCAACTTGTTTGGATGAAGCAAATGTTAACTGAATACAATGTCAAGCAAGATGTCATGACATTGTAATGTGATAATCTTAGTGCTATCAATATCTCCAAGAACCCAATTCAACATAGCAGGACTAAACATATTGATATACGTCATCACTTTATCAGAGATTTGGTTGAAGTCAAAGTGGTTACTTTGGAACATGTTGCTACTGAACTGCAATTAGCTGATATTTTTACTAAGGCCCTAGATGCAAATCAATTTGAAACTTTGAGAAACAAATTGGGGATTTGCATATATGAGGATTAGTATATTTGTTTTGCAGGTAGATGTTTATAGTGCAATTGTTTTTGTGCAAGTTTATAGTCAGATTGTTAGTGACAAAGTGAAGAATCATGTTGGATAGATAAAGTACAATTTTATTACTGGAAGCACACAACATTACATTTTTATTCCAACAGAAACTACAAGCAAAGAGTTTACATGTTTGAAGCCAGCTACTCATTCCAACCACCTGAGTTAATGAAATTAACCCAGTCTTCATCTGCTTCATCATCAGAAGCAAGTAGTAGCACTGGAGGTTTCTTGATGGTCCTCATTCTTGTTTCTGTCCTTCTTCCTGTTCTTGTTGCTCCTGTAGAGGATCCAGCTGTTGTCAATTATTTGGACTTCATCTCATTTGGTTTGGTGGTCTTGTTTTTCTGGTCTTGCTTCAACTGACCCTTGTGTGTCTCAACTGTTCTAGAGGACTGGCTCATGCTTCCTTCCTTGTTTGGATGTCTTCACAAGCATTTTGGTGTGGGTTTTATATTTCAAATAATAGGCATTGTTTGTATCGCCTGGTCAGTCAAAGTTGTTGGTGTCTGTGCACTTCTCTCTGTTGAGTAATGTGTCCCAGCTATGGTTCAACATTCTTTCTTGGAAATTTGTTTGAAACTTGGAGTTTGACCATGTTTGACAAAGTGTCAGAACATTGTGCTTGCTTCTATGTTCAGAGTTTGTCCAATTATGGCTAAAAAGGGGGAGAGTAGCCTTAATTTTTTTGTGAGGGTAGGTTTTTTTTTGTGTTGTGCTGTGTATATTAGATATGGTTGTGGTGCTGTTTTTGCTGCTGGTATCTCTGATGTGTGCTGATATTGTTTTAGCCAAAATTTGCCAAAGGGGGAGTTTGTTAGTTCTGGTGTTGGCAGCAATTTTGGTAAAACAATGTGCTGGTTCAAGATGTCGTGCTTGATGTCTTAACATGTGCTTTTGTGTTTCTAACATTCAGCATAAGGTGTATATGTTGTGTTGCAGGTCTGTGTACTGATGTCAAACACGATGTCCTGACATCTGTTGACAGTACATCAGTTTGGTTTGTTTCTGGAGCTGCGCTGTTTTTAATATATCTTGAGAGATTTTGTTTGAGAGATTGCAGGAGAAATTGTTGGAGAAGAATCTGTTTGGTGCACTCGGTTCTTGATACTTTGTGGAGTATATTTTTTTTTCTATTTTTAGGGCGAAAAGATTTGAAGATGGTATCTAATTTTAATGTGAATCAAATCTGTGTTTTTCAATAAGTTCAAGCCCAAGAAATCTGTTTCTATTTAAAGCAGCCTCAACCCTACTTGAAGATGACGAAGACAAGATATTGTGAATTGAGTGTCAAGTGTTAGGGTTTGTGTTTTCGTCTGTATTTTGTAAGCCGTTCATTCATCCTTGATGCTTGAATTGGTCCGACTGTTTGAGTTGTAATTTGTTCACTCTAAAGCTTTTAAGCAAGAGTGTATTGTTCTTGATCAAAGCTTTTAAGCACGATCAAGGTGTGTCTTTGAAGTGTGACTTCTATACTGTGTAATCTTTGAATTGTATCACTGTGGTGATTGAGGGGGAGTGAGAGGTGTCTAATATCTAAGAGTGTCTTAGGTAGAAGTATCATTGGGTAGTGATTAAGTGAGTAGATTATCAACTTGTGTGTTGATTGTGGAGTCTATGAATTGATACTACTAATAGTGAATTTCCTCCCTGGCTTGGTAGCCCCCAGACGTAGGTTGTTAGACCGAACTGGGTGAACAATTCTTTATGTTGATTTACTGTTGTTTTACTGCCTTGTTCATACAACAGATATTGATGTTGTGACATCTCACTTGACATCACATATCTGATACCAGAATTTCAATGTTTATTTATTTATGATTTTGTCGATTCTTGAAACTACAACCCTATAAAACAAAACTCAGTCGCCTTGGGCGAAGCGAAGAGGGATATTTATAGAAAGTGAGCCCTATTAACATATCTGTTTCACCTGGGCAGGGTGAAAGGTTAAAACAAAGATGGCCATTACTTTGACTTATGAACGATCTTCGGAACATCGACTGCAACCCATTGGCGGGGAACTCCTCGGTGAATCACAAAGTCTGGTACCTTCCTTGATTTGTCTTCAGAAATAACGCGGATTTTTGGCGGAGCAGGATCGTTGGAATCTGTCTCTCAGGCAGAGTTATCATAGGAGGATTCCTCTGTTGTATTTTGCGTAGTATTTTTGTTCTCAGGTAAATCTCCCCATCAAGTTTGTTGGATGTCTTCGAGCCTGATACGAGAGCTTTCAGGAGCAGTGTATTTGACCATGAAGTCTTATTTTCCACTCGGTTGTCCCAAGGTGTCCCACACTTCTTTGGAACAGGAGGAGTCATCCCTTTCGATGACGTTGACCTCGGGAAAGGCATAGTTAATGAATTCTAGTCCTGCAAATTTTGCAAATTCATCTTCGTGCTGGATATTTTCTGAATGACCTGAGTGTTGATCCCATGACATGGTGGGGACACAGGTATTTTTTCAATGATGCTCAGCTGATTTTCATTGTTCGGCTGATTTTCTTGCCCCAAGTCTCTTGGGTACGGCTGCCACATAGGCAGGCCATCCATTGGGCCATAATAGTCGTGGTCAAAGTTGTATTTCATCGGAGTGTCCTCCTCTAATGAATTTGGCGGAGAACGGCATCCTTCCGGATCACAATCTCCGTATATCATTTCGACGTCTGACCTCGGTATAAATCTCGAACTCTGTGCGGGATAACAAAATGGCGTAGGCACCTCTTCTTGAGACATATAACCTTCCTTGTTAAGATAGGACTTCCATTCCTCATCTGTGTCGGAGGAATCTCCCTCGTTGATGGTATGTACTTCTTGAGACACTGGGTGAAGGAAACCTCCACTATGGAAGAAGTTCTGAATGGGATGAAGACTTTCACCGTTAACGGCAGTCTGGGTACAGGTTGCAGAAAAACCAAGACCCTTCTTTGTTTTATTATCAGTAGGAATGATAAGTTGTTCCCATACTTTTGCATTGTTACTCTCGATTACTTTGAGAGCATCTTTGTATGAGGAAATCGGTGTTCCTTTTTCTGACTAATTTTCATTGCTCACCGAAAGTGTCTAGAACTGTGTTCCAACAACCTCCTCGGGTTCTACACAAGTGGATAATGAAAGGTTACTCACGATCAAGGCTTGTTCTCCACAGACCGTGACGAGTTGATCGTTCTTGACGAACTTCAGTTTCTAGTGCAGTGTCGATGTGACTGCCCCAGCCTGGTGTATCCAAGGTCTTCCTAATAAGCAACTGTATGTTGCCCGGATGTCCATGACCTGGAAAGTGACTAGGAAAGTATGAGGAGCGATAGTTATGGGAAGGTCGACTTCACCGATAACTGTTTTTCTAGACCCATCAAATGCTTTGACGACGACCTCACTGCCTCTCATCGAAGATCCTTTGAATGATAGTCGCATTAGAGTGGACTTCGGCATGACGTTGAGAGCCGATCTGGTGTCTACTAGTACGCTGGCTAAAGCATCGTCATGGCAGTTTACTGTGATATTGAGCGCCATGTTGTGGCTTTTGCCTTCTTCTGGCAATTCCTCATTACTAAACCCCAAGTTGTTGTAGGAAGTGATGTTAGAGACGATGCTATCGAACTGTCGTATTGACACATCCTGTTCCACAAAGGCATGTTCTAAGACTTTCTGTAGAGCCTCTCTGTGGGCTTCGTAACTGAGTAAAAGAGATAACACAGAGATCTTTGAAGGAGTTTGTAACAGTTGATCAATAACGTTGTATTCACTCCTTTGGATGAGCTTCAGCATCTCATCATCGTTCTTTAAAAGGTCGGGATTACTGGATTGACCGACTGGTGGATTAGGAACTTCTGTTTGAGGTTCCATTTCTCTGTTAGGTTCTTCAACTCCTCTGTTGAAGATTCGACCGCTCCGTGTTACTCGACTGATGTCTGCAATATTCACGACGTAGGGTAATGGAATTTCCTTTCCATTCTCAACTATTGTTGCACCGTATTTGTAAGGGATCACCTTAGCTGAGTCATACGGTACTGGTCTCGGCAGATAGATAACTACAGGGGCCTTCTGATTTTACTGACCATCGTAAGTAACTTCAATCAATTCCTGGTTAAGAACCTTCGACTCGTCAAGTAGAGGGATGATGGTACAAACATATTTGGTCCTTTCATGATCAGAGATTACAATAACATCCTTGATCTGATCAGCGAAATAGTCTGGCGTCCAGTTAATAGACCCCGAAACTGAATATTGTTGAATCTCTTTGCGGTCCAACTAACTCCGAAGGGCTGCTCGTACGAGGTAACATCCTTGGTTATTTTTCGAGCAGACTCTACAGTGCTCGTAATTATGTGGTGGCACCTGGCGACATGCGCTTTGTATGCAATGTAATCTCACCAGATCTGTTTCCATTGATCGAATATCCTGACTTTGATGCCTAGTAGGGTTCCCGTTTGTCACTCTGATTTGTTGCCTGTCTACATCCATATATATCGGAAGCCACCAGTGGTTTAACAAGTGTTGTAAAGTTCTTTGAACGAGAGCGCACCCTTGGTTACTCTCACAACATACTTTACAGCTCAGATAATCATGTGAAATGAGAAAACCGAGTTGGACCTGCATAGCATGTAACTCTACCAAGATGGTATTCATCAAACGAATATCGAAGATTTGAATCATGTTGATCTGATATGGATTTCTATCATGGTAGTCCTGGATCCACCCAAGATCCCTCTGACGTTGGAGGGCTTCTTGTACAAAAGAGTATCCCTGTTTGCTTATCGAGCAAGTTGGACAGGAATCGTAATCATACCGTGGCATATTATGATACTGGCTTTGCCTTGAGTGCATTGCCACCAAGTTGACATTCATTGCACGGATGTCGTGGTTCTGAATGATGTTGGAACTTGTATAAGTCATGTTAACTCCACGAACTTGATGCTCTTGGATCCATCTGAGATCCAATTGTTTCTGTAGAGCTGATTGCACCACAGAACATCCTTGATTATTTTTAGAGCAGATATCACACTGGTGATAATTATGAGGTGGCACATGGCCGTATCCACTCTGTCTACAATGCATTTTGACCAAGTTGGCCCTCAATAAGAGTACATCATGAATTTGATAGTTGTTGTTAGGCTCTCCTTCTATCAAATTTACTGCGACTTTCTCGTGTTGAGGCAGCGGGTTTGTGAGAACATTTGGATTCGTATCTTTGAAATAAAAGACCCCACTCCTAACAAGCTTTTGCACATCGGATTTGAAACTGAGACAGTTTTCTATGTTATGCCCTGGTCCTCCTTGGTGGTAAGGACAAGTCTGATCCGCTTTAAACCAAAAAGACGGATTCTCCGGTACTGTAAGAGGAGACCTGGTTTGGACGTGTCCCTTGACCAGTAAGAGTGGAAACAATTCTGTGTACAACAAAGGTATAGGGTCAAACCCTGGAGGTCGTGTTGTACGATTGTAGTTATATAGAGGACGAGCCTGCTGAAGAGACTGTTGTGTCCTTTGCTGATATTGGTGTTGATTCGGTTGGCTCTGAGCAACCTGAGGTTGATACGTAGGAACAGGCGCGGGGTTGATTTTAGGAGTTACGACTGCTACTGGTTGGTATCGTCACCTTTACTTTTCGAGAGAGATATTTCCAATATCTTGCTCTTTTTTCTTAAGGAGAGCACTACCGTATCGTTTTGTATTACTTGATGATCCAGCGTCTTTAACTAACCGTCCTTCTTGGACTGCTTCCTCAAGATGAACTCCCATGCCCACCCCCTAGGTGAAGTCACTGGGCACACTGGCAACCATTCTATCGTAGTAAAATGAGCTTAAGGTTTTCAAGAAGATCTTTGTCATCTCTTTTTCCTCAAGAGATGGACAAATCTGAGCGGAAATTTCACGCCATCTCTAAGCGTACTCCTTAAAGGTTTCCTTGTCCTTCTGTGACATCGATCTGAGTTAATCTTTGTCTGGTGCCATGTCAAGGTTATACTTATATTGTTGAATAAAGGCAGTTCCAAGATCTCTGAAAGTGCCGATCTTAGTGCGGTTTAAACCCATGTACCACTTGAGTGCGGAACCGGTTAAACTATTATGAAAGTAGTGAATTAGTAGCTCCTGGTTCTTTGTCTGAGTTGACATTTGCCGAGCGTACATCACCAAGTGGCTTTGAGGGTAAGAGTTACCCGTGTACTTTTCAAAATCGGGTACTTGGAACTTGTGCGAAACTTTCACATTGGGGACCAAACAAAGGTTTGCGGCGTCCTTTCCAAATAAATCATGACCGCGAAGGGCTTGCAGTTCTTTCTGCATTTCCAGGAATTGTTCCTGGAATTCATTCATTCTGTTGAACATACCTTCGTTTCCACCAGAAGGTATCTGTGGAATCTGTCCTTCCTGGATAGTGTGTACCACAGGTGGTGGTATAGTCATTATGGCCGAGATTCTCGGTGCCTCCCGAAGTTTGTAACCTTCAGGAGTTATTGTCATGCCCCTGGCATCTTCTCTTTCTCGAAGTTTGTAACCTTCAGGCCCAGCGGCTCCTGCTGAAGTTTCCGGATCTTCAGTGATTGGCAGAATATATCCCTCCGGGATATAGTTAATAGGTATGCCCCAGGGACGATCTTTCGGCATTTTGTACCTAGGATCATACTTTTCCACTATGGCCGTTGATGTGATCTCTGAGATCACAGTCCTTTGCTGTTGCATTTGAGCATCTGCTAGAGCTTGCATGTCGTTATGAAGCTTTCTCAGATCCTCTTTCAGAGTGTCGATCTCTTCTCTAAACTCTCTGTTCTCTTCTACGAGATTATCCATCTTTTTCTGACGATTGGCCCGAGTATTGTACGAATGAGACAGTTTGACTCTAGAATCAAGACGTAAACGTGAGATTCGTAGGTAAGAAGAATGTGTTACGTGAGAATGATGAATGATATGCAATGATTATATTAATTGTATATATTTTTTGTTTATTCAAAGTAAACTTCGACAATTAGATTGCAAATATAAAACAGTGGGGAAACCCCGTTTTATTGAATTCAAAGACTGCGGAAATGGAAATACAGTAATTTGCATAGTGCTGTAAAAAGAAATCTAAACTTATGGGTCCTGAGTCCTCTCTGAAGCGAGCTCAGGTGCGGGTTCCGATACTTTCCTTTTCTTTGACCTGGATCTTGAGCCATTGTCGGGTTGTCATTCCTTTGCCAAGTGAAAGGAGTGAGCAAATTCCTTTGGTCTTCTTGATTCTCTACAGCATGTTGCTCTAAAATCTCAATCAGAGCATCTTTTTCTTTTAACAGTTGCTATATTTTCTTACACTCCACATTGAGAATACGGTACTTGTTCCTCCAAGACCTCTTCTCCTGCTGAACTTTGTTGAGAGTAACCTGAAGTTTTTTCGTCTCAGACATAAAATAAAGGACAGAGTCCCTTAATGGAAGAACTTCCTGACGAGGGTAAGGCAACCTCGGCTTGAGAGCTCTAGTTTGTACCCAGTGGAGATAAGTTTCCACATAGACACAGTCTGGTTTTCCTAGAGACTCTCTTCCTTTCCTGTGAACATGTTTCCAGGCATGCACTATTTCTGTCTTTAGTGCCCTGTTGTTTTCTCCTTCCTTGAAGAAAAGACCTTCCAGATGAGCATTACGCAGGACATGCCTCATCGGGTATCCAAATTGATGATGAACTAACACTGGATGATAGTTGATTCCTCCCTTAGTTCCTATAAGGGGTACATTTGGAAAATTTCCACAACGGTCAATGATTCTGAACCCGTCATAGATTCGGTTGTACCAATCGATGTCAGAGTTGGTAAGAGACATGATTCTCTGCGACCAACGTAAAGTATTATTTTGATCCCAAAATGCAGCAGACTTGGGTAAGTGGGAAGTGAACCATTTGTATAGCAGGGGTACACAACACGTGATCATTCCTCCGCTGTACAAATTCCTTAAGTGTACCGAATGATAAGCATCTGCGAGCAAGGTCGGTACAGGGTTTCCAATCAAAAAACCTTAATGGCATTGATATCTACAAAGTTATCGATGTTGGGAAACAAAAATAACCCGTAGGTGAGCAAAACAAAGATGCTCTCGAAAGCGGCCACGTTCTCTATACTAGCAAAGTATAGAGCTTTCTTTGTCAAGAACTAGGCTGGCAAATCCTGGATTCCCCCCTTAGTGGTCATGTGAGTCCTGACTTCTTACTCGTCCAAATAGATTGCTCTTGCAATGGTTTGATCCTTTGGAATTTCTTCCATTCCAGAAAAGGGAGCTTGGTCAGTAATATGCAAATCATTCAGGTGAGAGTACTCCTCCAGTGTTGGTGCTAGCTGATAATCCGGGAATGTGAAACAGTGATAAACCGGATCCTAGAACTGGATTAGTGTGGACAGGATTCCTTCGATTACATGAACCCTTAACAAAGATAGCAGTCCTCCATACTTAGCTCTGAAAGCCTCGGGGTTGGTTATCATTCTCGCCAGACCTCTTAAATCCTCTAGTTTTGGAACCTTGGAGGTGTACTTATGAGTTTTCCTTCTACCGAAATCCATTAGCAATCTCTTTATCTGACATTTTCAATCATTGTCTTAGTTTAATTTTAAAAAGAGAGACTAGAAGAGAAGATTTTTCTTTGTTTTTTAATGTTTTTTAAATGAATGTATGAATGCAGCACACAAAAACATAGAAAAAACATGGGGTCAAAGGGTCGGTGTCATGAAGTCAAAGCTCTACCCATCCCCAAAGGTTTATACTGGTATTTTTTGTACCTGTCCGCAAAATCATTGACCCCTCTTAGAATAACAATAACAAGCGGATCGCCAACGAGCTGATGTATCTTAGAGTGATCTCAAATGAGGGTAGTATCGCGTGACAACTATTCTCGATAGCTTTCGCACTACAAAATGGTTTCAGTCTACTAAAAACCTCGGCTTCCCAAATAACCCAATCGACCACACTACTTTTAACAACCGAAGTCGTATAGGCAATGTATCTGCAAAGGGAGTCTCCACCGAGTCTGATGGTCGACCGGGGACTCTTAACTGGGATTCACTCCCCGTAATATTACCCGTATAATGCCATCCCCTATCTTAGGTGTATACTCAATCTTTCCACATGCGGCATCACACGTGTTAATTCTTGTAGTTGGCTAGAATTTTGGTAAAACAATGTTGATGTCATGGTTGATGTTTCAACATGAGTTTTTAACAGCCCTGTTATGTTGAGTTAACATTCTGGTTATGTTAAGTTTTTAAGGGTTGCAGTTTTGTGCTGATGTCAAACTCGATGTCATAACATCAGATGACAGAACATCAGAAAACCATCTGTGTGGTTTGTGGATTGCAGAATGTTATAGTGCTGAAGAGTGATGTCACATGCGATGTCTTGACATCACTATACCAGAACATCAGTCTGCTGTGTTTTTAGGACTGCGCGTGTTTCTGTTATTGGAGAGATATTCTACTGAAGAGAGTGAAAGATTGTAGGCGAATATCTTGGTAAAGATATATTCTGGTGCAATCATAAGTGGAGCAGATCTTGTTGCTATTTTTAGGGCTGAAAGATTTGAAAAGATTTGAAGATAAAATCTGTTTTTAAATTCAAATCAAATCAGATATTTGGAGAAGATCTTGCAGCTGAATAGTGAAGATTTAAAAGATACATAATATCCTGGAAATATTATGTGGAGCTGAATTTAATGCATAAAGATATGGAGAATATTTAGAGTTAATGATTGAAGATTTAATTGAAGATTTAATTGAAGATTTGATTGAGGATTTAATTGAAGATCTATTTAGTAGCAGAATCTTTTGGAGATTTGGAACAGAAGATTTGATATGATTTGAAGGCCCAAATCCAGTTGGGAAATAGGTTATAAATAGAAGCATTGTAACCTAGTTTTAGTAAGCCAGCCATCATGTAGATTATAAGGGCTGTGTTGGTTGATGAACCACCCGGTTTGTGGGATGGTCATCGTGTTTATCTCGAAGCTTGTAGGTAAGAGATGTATTGTTCTTGGAGGAAGCTGTTAAGCAACTCTAAGTATTGTTCTTAGTCATGAGGGTCATGTCTAGGTATTGTCATGGAAGTGTGTCTTCCAAGGTTATGTGTGTGAATGAATACGTTTAGGAAATCAAGTTGTTGATGCAGTAACGGTGTAGTTGACTGCTAGACATCATCGAGATGATTGGAAGTGAGATGGAGTCTCTTACCTAGGGAGGACTTAGGTAGAAGGGTCATTGGGTAGGGATTAAATTAGGTAGATTGTCAACTGGTCTGTTGAGTCTGTAATTTGATACTACTAATAGTGGACTTCCTTCCTGGCTTGGTATGCCCCCAGATGTAGGTTGGTTGAACCGAACTGGGTGAACAATTGATTGTGTTCATATTCTATTTTTATTGTCTTGTTCATGCAACAGAGTTTAATGTTGTGACATTGCACCTTAACATCACACATCTGTACCAGAATTTCAACACGCCTTCCCATTACTAATGTCTGGATTATATGTGAGGCTTTTGGTTAGGATACTTGACTGGATTTTCTTTGGTGGATGTGTGGAGGTACTAGATTTTGAGTTTTTTGATTAGTATGCTCGCTAAGATTTTTGCAATCTTATGCCTACGTATTCCCGTTTGATGAAACAGGGAAATCAGAGCGATCGTAGTTCCTCCTATTCTATGGGAGGAAAAAGGTGTTTTTGTGTCTTGTTCAAAGCCCAAGACATGAAGCTAAAGGTGGTTTGTATCTTGTTCAAAGCCCAAGATGTGAAGCTAAAGGGTTTTGGCTGAGAGAGAATTTGTCATCTCTAAAGAGGAGTTGTTGATGTTCGTATGCTATGAGCAAGGCACAACTTTGATGCTAAAAGGTTGGTTGACTCAATCGGGGTTTTCTTTATACAAAGACTAAGAGGAGGCGGGAAGTTTGACTTTTTCGGAGGAAAGTGTTCTTTCTGTCTTATACAAAGCCCAAGATTGAGGCTAAAAGGGGTTGACTCTGTTGGGGAGAATGTATCTTGTATAAAGCCCAAGATGGAGGCTGAAATGGTTTGACTCAACAAGAGACTACTTTTATCTGTCCTGTATAAAGCCCAAGACGGAAGCTAAAAAGGTTGACTCGACAAGAGAGTCTTGAACAGGTGATTGACTCAACAAGAGAGTCTGAAGGTTGTTTGACTCAACAAGAGAGTCTTTTATACTCAATAAGAGAGTGATTTACTGTCTCGTACGAAGACCGAGATTGAGGATAAAAGGATATTGACTCAACAAGAGAGTCTTTTATACTCAACAAGAGAGTGTTTTTATATGTCTTGTACAAAGCCCAAGACGAAGGCTAAAAGTGATTGACTCAACAAGAGAGTCTTTTATATTCAACAAGAGAGTATTTTTTTTATATGTCTTGTACAAAGCCCAAGACGGAGGCTAAAAGTGATTGACTCAACAAGAGAGTTTGAAAAGGTTAGCTCTGCTAGGGAGAATCATTTGTACAAATCCAATGAGGAGGTTGCCTTACCGCTGTGGATTCTGGAGATCCTGAAGCGGGTCCAAGTGTGGGGAACTCTCAAGGGAGAGACCGGGGTTTCTTCCTATGTTTGAAAGGAACTTGAGAATGTCTTTGAGACTCAAGGGTCTTAGACTGTCCAAGTCTAGAGTTTTATCTTTTTTACAATGCCCAAGAGGAGGCACAAGCATTAAGGGATGGGTATCAACCCCACAACGGCCAGAGTTTTGATGTGGGAAAGACTGCTCTAGCAAAGGATGACTAAGTTCTGTCTTATACCTTTAAGAGGTCATCAGGGTCCTTGTATTAAGCCCAAGAGAAGGCATGGGAACTTCTAAGAAGCCAAAGGGTCCTTGAACAACGCCCAAGAGGAGGCGGGGATACTTTTAGGAAGCCTGTGGGTCCCCAAACCAAGAGAAGTTCAAGAAATGCAATTCACCGAGAAGAGATCATTCCAGGAAAGTTTGAGGATTTGGAAGAAACTCAAGAGATGCCATTCATGGAGAAAAGATCATCTCTGGGGAGTTAGAGTTTCTTTGACAATTTCGAAGGGTGACAGTCTGAGAAAAGGTTCACCGAGAATACTGCCTTTCTCTTTGTTCCATATTGTTTAATCCCAAGAGGAGGGAAGACTGTATCTGGAATCCTACGGGGGATCTAGTTTTGTTTGTATTTAAGAGTGACCAACAAGGCTTTACCTAGTGCTAGACGTAGTTGCCGGGGAAAACTCTAAATAACTATACTAGTATTAAATAGTGGATATGTGACAAGTATATAAAAGGATGTGAAAGAAGACTTACAGTGAAGCAGCCCCACAATACAGTTATGTACATATGAAAGCGGTAAATGAAAGCGGATAAACACTTACCCATTGTAGAGCTTCCATGTTGTTTGGTTAGTTGTTCAACAAAGAAAGTTTTGATAACAACATATAGTTGAATTCAAAATCAAAGGAGAAAGTGCTTTGAAAAGATTGTTGGGGCTTACAGCTCAAGGAGAGGCCCAAGTTTTAACGATGATTGCACCGTTGTTTAAAAAACTGTACAGAGGGACTTATATAATACATGAGGCCCAAAAAAATTTTATGTACAAGGGGATGGGTCTTACATTCTATTAGAGGCCCATAGATTTTGAAAAGAAAAGAAATGGGGTTTACAACACGAGGGTAGGCCCAGATGATTTGTTTGGCAATGGCGATCGCGCCGATGTTTTTCTTTTAACGTAGAGGGATTTATACAATGTCTGAGGCCCAAAAAGGTTTTGGTTAAAAGGGGATTGGGTCTTATACTCTATTAGAGGTCCAATAATTTATTTTTGTACAAGTGGTGGGGCTTACAGCTCAAGGAGAGACCCATGGTGATTTTTGTTTAAAAGGGCGACGATCGTGCCAAACTTTTTTACGGTATCAGGACTTATACAATACACTGAGGCCCAAAATATTTTGGTTTTAAAAAAAATGGCTGGGTCTTACACTCTATTAGAGGCCCAAAGCGTTTTTAAGAAAAGGAATGGGACTTATAGCTCGAGGAGAGGCCCAGTTGATTTTGTTAAAAAGGCGACGATCGCGCCGTTGTTTTTGAAAATACAGTGGGACTTATACAATGACTGAGGCCCAAAAGGTGGTGTATTTACAAAGGGGTTGGGTCTTACACTCTATTATAGGCCCAAAGAGTTTGAAAATGTTTGATGAGGATTGAATTAATCAAAACCCTAATTTGTTTTAAAAATATATTTTAATTGAATAAAAATTCAATTAAAATGATCAAAATTGTTAAACATGTGTGAAAACAAATTGTGATCTTGGATCAATGTTTCAAAAATCATGTTTCTATCCACAAAATGATTGGAAATCAATTAAGTATGGAAAATCAAGGGAGAAAAAACATTTTAAATGTTGAAAAACAAATAAAATATTAATTCTTTGTAAAAATATCAAGTGTATGAAATAATTAATATTTTTAGGATTTTTCGGTAAAATAAAATATTTTAGCTTTTTTGTGAATTATTAAAAAAAGAATCAACTCAAAATCATTAAAAACTAGAGAGAAATTAATTTTTGAATCAATTAAATAAAATCACAAAATTCAAATATTCAAATATTCAAAAAATGGCGCCAAGAACATGTCAAAAAATGCCTCTGTTTCTGCATATTTGTATTTTCTATCCAATCTCATTAAATACTTAATTATATCATGCAATCTACATATCAATCTGCTCGTTTTCACCTCACGATCATGTCTATGGTCTTTAATTTCATTTATTTTAAGCATGGAATAAGAAATCAAAGAGAAACCTCAAGAACCCTAAAATTTGCATGAAGGCTCAGAAATTCCATACACGATTCAAACAAAGCAATTGAATGAGGTAAACACTCTATGCATGATTATGAACATATGGCCAAATTATTGTGCAGCAAAAAATGCATGGATCATAGAGTTAGAAGAGCTCAGGCTTACCTCTTGCAGCTGGTGATCGTGTTTTATGTTAGAGGTGTTGCATGCTGGTTCCAATGATTTTCACAGCTTCCTTAGGTGCCAAGTGATGTGTCTGAATGCTTGGAGTGAGGTGTAGTTGACACTTTTAAAGTATGCCATGAGAGCTACAAATCCATCTATGAATCAGCCCAAATGGTTGCTTGGATCTCAAGTTATGATCCTTGGAAGTTGGTACCCTAGCCACTTTGTTCCATAACTTAGAAAATTTCTAAGTTTTTTATGGTTACCCCTTTTACAAGTTATCCCACTTTTCTTGATTTTTCTTGATGAATGATGATTCCAATCACACATTAACATCATTTTAGGGTTAAGGAACCATAATTATGAAAAATCTCAAAAAGTCAAAGTTGAATTTTTGTGCACAGTTGACTTTTTGTCAGATGAACTCCAAACTGTGCGATCCTCTATGAAATCAAGTCCTTGACCTAAATCAAACTTGATGGATTGATTTCATAGGTGTTATAGGGGGTATTGAATCATGTCCCAAGGTTTGGGAGCATGCCCGGGTCAAAAGTCAAAGGCACAGTTGACTTTTCTCGCGAAACCCTAATTGTGGTTCTGATGAATGAAACTTATTGATCAAGCTTCTTGGATCAATCCATTATTGCAAATGGATCAATGTAGTGTGTTAGAGACCCTCAAATCCTCTCTTGAGGTCTTGGCTCATGTTTTGTCCCAAAAGTCAACTTAGGGGTGAATTAGGTCAAGAAACCCTAATTCCTGATTTTTTATGAATGCATCCCCTGAGTTTAAATTGACTTGATGATGGGGTTTATTAGGTCCCTTAGAGTGTATTGGGTTATGCTTTGAAGCATTGGCTCATGCCCAGAGTAAAATTTCCATCTGGAGGCTCCAGTCGACCAAAACCTTAATTTGGTGACACTGGTGATCTTGAGGCTTAATCCACTTGGAATGTTGCAACTTTGTGCTTGATCCTTGATGTGGGAGTCCTCTTGATCCACTGTGGATGTTTGAGAGGTTTAGACAAGTTGAAGATCATGTCATTCCTTGATTGATCCTTTGTCTAAGAGCTCTGAGAGGGCTTGAAACCCTAAGTTTGATTGTAGTGGATGCTCACCCATCTTTGGGGAGACTAATGAGGTATGATGGTCCATCCATATTGTGATGATGATTTGCACAATGATGGGGAATCTTACTGGTCAAAATCTGGGGTATGACACAATCTTAGATGCCTATGGTCTTCTGATGCTTGATTTTATCTTGACTCATTTGCAATGTTGTGGACTGATACATGCGAGCTCTATGCATCCATTCAATGCCTCATGATAAATTTGAAAGTTTTGGATTTGAACTTTGAATGTCACATGCCAAATGATGAGGTTTTGGATGTGCAAGGCTCTATGGTGTTTTAGCCCTACAGAGATCATGTTCATTGCACTTTAGAAACTTGTCTTGTATGGTCACAAGCCTTGCCAAGTCATGGAAATGAAAAAATCTTGGGGCAAGTGCAAGACTGTCTTGCAAAACCAGTCTTGGAGGTGTCATGTTTCCATGCTCATAACTCCCTACTCAAGTTGAATTAGGATGAGTTCTGGTACTCTTTGGAAAGCTTGTATATCCAATTTTAACTTTGATATCCAACAATGGTCTTGAATCAACTTTGATCAAGGTGAAAAATGGCCTCAAAGTTGGTGAAAATCTAAGACAGATTTTGTCCAAAATTTTCACTAAGTGTTGGAAAAATTGGTCATTTTCATGTTTTTGTGATTTTGATCAATCCATAACTTAAAATCCATGAGGATTTGGAATCTTTTGTAGTTGACAATTTTGAAGTATGTCATGTGAACTTTCATTTGAGCTTTGGATGGAAGAAAAAGGCCTTGTGGTTTGAGAGTTATGACTTTGCAAAGTTGGTACCAAATCACTTTTCTTCCATAACTTAGAAAATTTTAAGTTTCCTATGGTTGCCCCTTTTGCAAGTAACCCTATTTTTATTGATTTTTCTTGATGTATGTTGATCAAAACCATACATTAACATTGTTTTTTATTTAGAGGAGCCACATTTGTGAAAAAATTCAAAAAGTCAAACTTGATTTTGGGCACAGTTGACTTTTTGCCAGATGAATTCCAAGCTGTGTGATCTTCTATGCAATCAAGTTCTTGTCCTAATTCAAACCTAATGGATGGATTCCATAGGTGTTTTAGGGTGTCTTGAATCATGTCCCAAGGTTTGGGAACATGTCTTGGTCCAAAGTTAAAGGTACAATTGACTTTTTCTTCAAAACCTTAATTGGGGTCCAGATGAAATTGAAACTTGTGAATTAAGCTTCTTGGATCAATACATTGTTGTAAATGGATCAATGTGGTGTATTTGAGGCCCTTAAATCATGTCTTGAGGTCTTGGTTCATGTCTTGCTCCAAAAGTCAACTTAGGGGTGAATTAGGTCAAGAAACCCTAATTCCTGATTTTTTATGGATGCATCCCCTGAGACTATTTTGACTCTATGATTGGGTCCATGAGGTCCCTTTGAGCTTATTGGGCCATGTTTTGAAGTATTGACCCATTCCCAGATGAAAATTTTCATCTGGAGGTCCTAGTCGACGAAAACCCTAATTTGGTGACACTGGCGATCTTGAGGCTTGATCCCCTTGGAATGTTGCAACCTTGTGCTTAATTCTTGATGTGGGAGACCTCTTGATCCTTTATGGGTGTTTGAGAGGCTAGACAAGTTGAAGATCATGTCAATTCTTGATTGATCCTTTGTCTGAGTGCTCTGAGAGGGCTCAAAACCCTAATTCTTGATTGTAGTGAATGCTCAACAATCCTTGAAGAGATTGATGAGGTATGATGATAGATCCATATTATGGTAATGATCTTCACTATGATGGGAAATCGTGTGGTTAAAATTTGGGGTATGATAGTTGCCCCTATTTAATCTTCTTGGACCCGAAGGTGTGAATGGCGATAATATTCAGACATTCAGGTTACAAGAGGATTAAATATCAGAATACCCAAAATTTTGACTGTGGTTGTGAATGGCAGTTTGCTCATCCATCTTCTTTTGCTAAGTGATGCTACTTAGAAAAGGGTGAAACTTCCCCTCGATCCTAGTCTTCACCCATGGAACTGGTCTCAGTTTCCCTTTAAATAAACTTCTCCTCGATCCTGGCCTTCAGCCACGGAACTGGTCTCAGTTTCATTTTAAATAAACTTCCCCTCGATCCTGGTCTTCAGCCACGAAACTGGTTTCAGTTTCGTTTTAAATTAACTTCCCCTCGATCTTGGTCTTTAGCCACGGAACTAGTCTCAGTTTCGTTTTAAATAAACTTCCCCTCGATCCTGGTCTTCAGCCACGAAACTGGTCTCAGTTTCATTTTAAATGAACTTCCCCTTGATCCTGGTCTTCAGCCACGGAACTGGTCTCAGTTTATTTTTGTCGAGTTCTTCTCTTGACAAGGAATGCTATTTGTAGCGGTCCTCATCAAACTTCTCGCCGAGTTTTTACTAGGGAGACGCCATTTGATGGAAAAAGATTTGATGTTAGACTTGCTGGGGAAACCCATTTGTATGAAATGCAGAGATGTGCAAACTTCTCTGTTGGAGATGCCATTTGTTGATTCTACTGGGGAAAATGAGTCCCTTGGGAGACCGCTTTTTGCTTGGTGAGGTTACATCATACTTTTCTTCGAGACTTTTCTCGGAGAAATGCGACGTGATGTGATCTAATTTTGAGGTGCTGATGACTTCATTAACATCGAATTTCTTAGGAGGAAACCGATGTATCGCCGAGAGTCTTTTAATGGAGAGGCTTTCTCTGGGGATTTTCCTTAATCCGGGAAAGCGAAAATATCATCTTCAATGGTGAAGAGTGATGTTCTAAAGGTGTCTGTTGAACGTCTTTTCGCCTTTCAAAGGTTCAAGTTATCAAAGTGGTCGAGGACAAGCTCGAATCCAGAAATAAACTGGGTGAGATTGCTCAAATGATACATTTCCGGATGAGGAAAGAACTGACAACTTTATCGGTGGGATGACGTTTATTACTTGGGGATGAAAATGACCTGAGTGATATTAATGCAACATATGTATGAATATGAATCAATCATGCATGATGTATGTATGTTCATGCTAACAAAACAGACGTGACATACAGACTGGTGGATGAACACGACTGGATACTCGGCCACTGTGGGGGATAAAAAGTATCATTGGTTCAAAAATAGTAATCATTTCCTGTTTAAGAGGGGTAGGCCCTACTGGGAAGAAAAACCATCAATTGGTCTTCAGAGGTAAGAACTCTGTCGGGGATATCAGATGGGATATTATATCTAAAATAGTTGATCCTTCATTCAGGTGTACTGGTTTAAAAGGAGTACTTTGATTCTGCATTTTGAGGTTTAATCACTTCCGGAGAAGCCATCGATGTTCCTTTTTGTGTTCAGTAGTAAAAAAGAATTACCATCTTTATTTTAAAAGCAGAAGAAAATTTGACAAGTAAATTCATTTTTTTGTTTCAAGAATCGTCGATCATATTAAGAAATGTCATTCTATAAAGCAAAATAAATGAGAATTGCAAACAAAAGCACTAGGGCTCAAATTTTATTGATAAAATGGTAATCAGCCAAGCGCATGATCCCATAGAGCATTACAAAGTTTAGGAAATGGTAATTTAAAGGGAAAAGCGGCTACATTGAAACATAACGACCGTTGCCCTTCTACCAACTTTGAATTCTAGACATTCTGAGCTTCTGTCGAAGGTGACCTTGACTAAAGTTTTTTCGACAGATGGCGTCACCGCTGGGGGTCTGAACTTTATCAGACGTTGTTACTTGCCATGAATCCCTAACTTTTGCCTGGATTGCCTTTTAAGGTTTTCAATCCATCGGGATGATTTTTCCCTATGTCTCTAATATTTGCCTGGACCGCCCTTTTGGGTTTTCAATCCACCGAGACGTTTTTTTTCTTTTTTCTTTTTTATTTGGGCGAAGTATTTCTTGACTACATCAACATTCGTGGGGTAGGTAAACTCCTCTCCATCCATGGTTGCAAGTTTCAAGGCACCACCTGAAAAGGCTTTCTTAACAACGTAAGGGCCATCATAATTCGGAGTTCATTTACCCCTGGAATTAGTGAGAAATGATTGTATCTTCTTGACCATGAGGTCTCCTTTTCTGAAGACACGGGGTCGGACCTTTTTGTCGAACGCTTTCTTCATTCTTTGCTGATATAACTGACCATGTCATAAAGCCGTCATTCTCTTTTCTTCGATTAGGTTTAGTTCATCGTGCCTGTTTTGACACCATTCACCTTCTGTTAACTTGGCTTCCATCAATACTCTGATTGATGGTATCTCCACTTTTATGGGGAGCACTGCTTCCATGCCATATACTAGAGAAAAAGGGGTTACCCATGTTGAAGTGCGAACAGATGTGCGATAACCATGAAGAGAAAAAAGTAGCAGCTCATGCCAATCTTTGTAGGTTACAACCATCTTTTGAATCATCATTTTGATATTCTTGTTAGCCTCTTCTACCGCTCCATTCATTTTGGGTCAGTAGGGAGATGAGTTATGGTGTTCGATCTTGAACTCAGTACATAACTCTTTCACCATCTTGTTGTTCAGATTAGATCCATTATCCGTAATGATCTGGCTCGGAACACCATAACGGCAGATGCTATTGTTCTTGATAAATCGGACCACTACTTGTCGGGTCACATTGGTGTATGACACTACTTCGACCCACTTAGTGAAATATTCAATGGCTACCAGGATGAACCAATGTCCGTTTCAAGCTTTAGGTTCAATCATGTCAATCATGTCGATCCCCCATATAAAAAAAGGCATGGAGAAGAAAGAACCTTGAGATGCATTGGCGATATATGGATTTCGTCAGCGTATATCTGACACTTGTGACACCTTCTCATGTACTTGTGGCAATCAGATTCCAAGAGGTAATGAGCTATCTATGACATTAAAGTCAATAGAGAAACTTTCCTTTGGAAGGAGGGAAACAAAAGAGGGTTAAGGAGAAGAGCTAACAAGCTAGCCTCACTTGAAGGGATAACTTAACAAAGTTGGGAAATAAAGAGATAACAAGTGATATCCACACATGAATTTAATGATGTTATAAATAAGATGACATGAATACAACACATGGATTATGATGGTGAATGTGATGACATTCAAAGTAAGCACTTAAGAAAGTTTACAAGTGTCAAGTTAACACACAAGGGTTATTCATCACTTTGGGCAAGGTAAACACGTAAAAGGGATCATGATAAAAGTCTATGCATGTTAACCAACTAGGTAATAACCTAACATGGTGCTATGGTTGGACATAAACTTGTACAAAAGGAAAGTATCATATAAGTTTTGTTTTTGAGTTCCACTTTTAAGAAAAGGGAGTTTAAGTGTACATGGTATGACCTAAGTTGATGGTTTGTATATATTAAGATGCTAGAGACAAAGGGAAAAGAGTTATAATTATAGGTAATGACCTAACTAAAACTTCAAGGGGATGACAAAAGTTTACAAGTTTAAACATATAAACATATACACTTAAAAGTGTACCTAAATCAAACTATACAAATAGGTGTAAGTTCAAGTCAAGGTTCAAGGGTCTAAACATGTTAAGACAAAATCATCCAACCCTAAAATATAAGGGGAACAAAAGGATCAAAACCAAAGGAAACAAAACCTCTCCTAATGAACCCTAAAAAAAACCTTACAATTTACACATGAACAAAAGCCTTGAAAATAAAGCTTTTTGGAGGAATTTTAATGTTAAAATAAAATAGGCAAAAAAAGTAAGAGAATGCAAAAGGAATGGATTGAAAAACTCTAAAAATGAAGAAGTTATGAATTTTGAAAGTTTGTGCAAGGAAATGAAAAACTAAGTGCCAAAAAATAAGGGAAAGGGTCTTAATGGGGTTTGAACCCACGCCCTTGGTTTCATATCAAAATATTTAACCAGTTGCGCTGGTTGTTGGGTTTGTACAATATATGCTCTTGCTAAAATAAATGTGAAAACAACATGAATTCCTCACAAAAATACGCGCGCTGGCAAAAAGGTTGATGACAAGGATCGAACCCAGGTCATGAGAGTCAGAAGGCAAGGCAAGGCAAAGGTAGCGCCACTGGGGTGGCCAATACATCTGTTCATTAAACTGAACCTAAACAATAATATATGAAATATGTTTCTAAAGACAAAATGGCCATGGCACCATGGCTGAACCTGGTCATGACCTAGAACCTGACCAGTTGCAAAAACACCTCTAACTCCCTCAATAATCCATGAAAATGGAAGCTATAAAAACCTAAATTGTGTGATTTTCCACAAGGAATCCAATGGTCCAAATAGTTTTTCCTAAAGAGGTCTCAAACTCAAACCATGATAGAGGTCCCTAAAACAAGTTCATCCTTGCATTTTCTAAGACACAGTCCACTATAGTCATTTTAAATCACAATAAATGAGTCAAACATGTCAAATACAACATACATAAACTGATCATGCTCAATGTACATAAAAAATTATCATGTTTCAATGAGTTGTAGTTTGAAGTGAAACTTACCTCTTGTAGCTCAATATGCAGTTTTCAAAATAGAAGTTCCAGCAAGAGACCAATGATTTAGATTGCTTCTACACACCTGTTTGAACCTTTCTGAGTGTTTAAAAACCAAGAGAAATGACTAGACTGGTGTATGGCTTTTTGTACAAGTTACTAAAGTGGTCAAAAGGGAACTTGTGGTAAATGGTGTTACAGTTGGTGAATCAGGTTTGGAACATCTTGAGAATGATTTATGGAAGGTTTTTGAAGTGTTGGAGTGATTAGAAATGGAAGGAACAAGAACTGGTCTTAAAAAATGCAGAAAGTCAACCTTTCTTAGGTTTGAGAGTTGACTTTCTGATTTATGGTGTTTTGGATGATTGTGAAGGTTTGAACAGCTCTAACACATGTTTTGTGATGTGTTAGAGTGATTGGTTGAGTGATTTTGTGACTGGAAATGATTTTGGCAAGGTTTGTGTAAAGTATGTTTTCTTGGCACAAATGTGGTTTGGATGCAAAAAGGGTTGAAGAGGTGTTTGCTGAGGTTCTTTCTCTGAGTTTTTGTGTTTAGAAGTGTGAAATGATGTCCTATTTAAAGGCACAAGAATGAGAGGGATTAGATTGCAGAATTTTAACTTCGTTAGTTTGGTTTAGTTGAAGCTTAGTTTGGATCCAAGTAGATTTGCAAGGAGTTTGAAGTTCCAATGCCAAGTACCATCTTTCCTAGAGTTGTTGGAAAGTTCAGACATATTGCTTCTACATAAAGAAAGGATTTGGTGTAGAGGAAACTGTCGCAACTGCGAAAAAACAACCGGCGAGAAACAAGAACAGAAGAGTCGCCACCGAACTTTATTTATCCCGGGGAAGGGAAAGGAAACGATCGAAGAAACCTAAAAAGGGAGAAGACTTGGTCATCGCAACCACAGTCCGGGTTCGGAAGTCGGTTATGCGAGGGGAAGGTATTAGCACCCCCACGCGTTCATCTTACTCGATGGAATCCACACTTGTTGTCTAATCAAAGGGTGAGTTATCCTAAAGTCTACAGCTAAACAAAAACGGGAAAAGGGAAAACAAAGACGGACTCGCAAGGATCATCGCAATCCTATGCCTACGTATCTTCATGGATGAACGAAGAATCAGAGTCAACGTAGTTCGACGGACTATGCACTAAAGGGGGAAGGTTGCTCGCCAAGACATCGCGTCTTGTGCCTACGTATCCTTAATCTAACCAGAGAGAGGAAATCAGAGTAGTCGTAGTTTGACCTACGGGTCGAAGAGGGAAGGGTGCTCGCCAAGACATCGCCGTCTTGTGCCTACGTATCCTCAATCTAACTAGAGAGAGGAAATCATAGCGTCCGTAGTTCGTGGACTACGGAAAAAAGGTGGAAGGGTGCTCGCCAAGACATCGTCGTCTTGTGCCTACGTATCCTCAATCTAACCAGAGAGAGGAAATCAGAGCATCCGTAGTTCGTGGACTACGGAAAAAAGGTGGAAGGGTGCTCGCCAAGACATCGTCGTCTTGTGCCTACATATCCTCAATCTAACCAGAGAGAGGAAATCAGAGTGTCCTTAGTTCGTGGTAACGACCACAAAGGTTAAGTGTTTTTTATGAGCGACGTTAGGTTCGCGTCCGACAGTTAGGGTCGATGCCTGTTTGCGACTGAACGAAAGTAACATGCTCTTTTTTGAAAATGGTCTGGAACCCAACAATCCCGAAGGATAAAAAGATTTGAATTTGTTTTTGTATTTTTTAGACAGAAGTGAGTTGAGTTAGTTCATAACTTGCATTGCGCCAAAGTCTATGACATAGGAACGAATGCGTCACAAATCTTCCCAAGATGGGACGTCCGCTAAACACTCTAGAAAAATGAAAGGGAACCCCTCATTCCTCATTTCACATGCTTAAGTCTCGTGCACAATACACATTATCCTTATTAAGTGTTTTAGAGTTATGAGATGAGAAGAGAAGACTCAAAGGAAAAGAACACACTACGAGAATTCTATCGTAATGTTGTCATACAATGATGGCCCTAAGGTTGAGGTAAAGAGGGAAGATTCTACCTAATGTTAGCATGCATGGTTTGAATCCTAATGTCTACCCTACTCCAAGCTTAATCAAAGATTAAGTTGGACTAGGGAACCCTAAGGGAAAAAGGCAAATCCAAGACTTAAACAAGTCTTGAGATCCAAAGGGGAAGGAAAGAAGTGGGAGAGATGAAGAAAATGAGATGAGAAACAAAGTAGGGCCGCAAGCACATCATACATATCATATCCAAATCAAAACAATAATCATGCTTCTAAACATCACACAATGAAGTTCAAGCAAACAAGTAGAAGCAAACAAGAAAGCATGCAAGCAAACTTGCATTAGAAGCACAATTAAATGCCATTAAACAACACACCAAGGTAATGTGAGCAAAGTAAGATGAGAATGAAGCAAAGTCAGAACTCAAGTCATGTCATAATCATCCAATTCAATCATGCAAGGAGGCTTCACATTAACATGCATCATGAACCAAAGTAGCAACAATCAAATGCTAAGGCAATGCATCATAAAAATCAATCCACAATGATCAAATGAAGAGAAAACATGATGTATATCCAAATGGGCAGTAGAAAATGAATCATCCACAAACCATAATCAAGCTCAAATTAATCAAGAAGAATCATCAAGCATCATCCTCAAAGCATGCACCACAACTATGCAAGTATGCAACAAAATAAGGTCCAAAATGATTCACATACTTCCACACAAGCAAAGCCATACAAAAGATAAGTCATGCACCAAGGGCCAAGGAAAATCAGAATCTCAAACATGTTTTATCAATCAAAGAAGGATCACAAAGCATCAAGGAATTTCATGTCATACAAAGGCACAAAATTAGGTCAAGGAGTGTGCACTAACATGCTCGAAACATCATCAAATGAGAGCATCAACCAAAAATAGTAAAATGATCCAATAAAATTCTAAAAAAAATGTCGAAAGGTATGTTCAACCATCCAATTAAGTATGTGCAAACGATGGGATCAAATCAAGATCAAGAACATGTTCAAAATGGACCAACAAGCCAAGGTATGCAAACAATCGAGCAAGAATCGAGGACTAATAAAACTTGAATGGAAAGTCACCTAAAGCAACTCAAACCAAGTCCAAACCAGCATCAGAACATCCCTCTATCAAGGTCTAAGAGTGACCCAAAAATCAGCTTCAAAAGGATAAGCAAAGTCACAAAAATCCTAACCCTGGATGAAGGGTATCATTGGAAACTCATCCACAAATTAATTCCAAATTAAATAGTAAAAAGAAAATAAAAATAAAATTAAAAAAATGAAAAATAAGTCAACATATTAATTGACCAGAAAAGTATTTTTGGTGATTTTTAATAAGAGTTTAAGAATTAAAATCAAAATCAAAATGAAAAATATAAGAAACTGAAAATAAAAGGAAGGAACAAAGGGAGAGGGGTGCATCAGCAATTCCAGATACAAGGCAATCCAGTTCAAAGGCGCATTAGGCCAAAATCAGGGGGTATGGATATGAAAATATGCACTGGCCCAGATCAAGTCAACTCAAAACCAAACAAAAAAAGCTGACTAAATGAAACGATGTGTTTCATTTCAAAGCCAGGCCATGCTGGATCATTCATTAATTGAGCTGGCACTAGGCCACAATCTCACTGGCCAGCCAAATAGTCAATACAGTACACATCAGCCAAATGCAGAGACGCCGGAGCTAGGTCTCCGGTCGTCTTCTCCGAGTGCCCCTCACCAGAGCTCAACCCAAACCTCACCAAAAACAAAAAAGTTTGACGTCGTCTCACACGGTTTTTTAAGAGGAACATAAATATGGCATTCATTTTCAAAGAAAGTCACTCTAAGGTTGTGAAAATTGAACACGAACTTAAGATCTACAAACTGAAATCTCAACCAAACAGAACAACAAGCACACCATTAGTGCCTACATCATTGTAGGACTTCAGAACTACCAACAACAAGCAGAATATATGCATATTATGGCAGATTCGAAGAGTGGAAAATTACCTAACGGAGCAACTCCGTTGGTCCTTCAAAATTTGCTTAAGCTTTAGACAAACCCCTCCTCTAGCTTCCTTGTACCTCTGTGATGCTTGAAAGAGCCAGAAACCAAAGAAAACTTGAAGGAAAATACGGATTCGAAGAGAGAGAACCTTTGAGAGAGAATGAAGTGTTTTTGAGCTGATCTTGCACCAAATGGAATTCTGCCCTCGTTTTAGGGTTTGTGCCACTTATATATGATGGGGGAGGAGTTTTTGAAGGCCTAAAGTGGAAGAATGAAGTGGTTTCACATTTTGCCAAAAAAACTCATACCACTTATGCACACAGGTTTTGGCTTGAGGAGGGGTTTATGGAGCACTATCTTGAGTGGAAAAATATCATGAGAATGTCATGGAAAAAGTTGGCACGTGAGGCAAGTTTGTGAAATCAGTTTTTGTGCAAATCACAATTTTCAAATTTTTCCAAAAAAGGATAAAATGGTACATAGTGTTGCATGATGATGTTCAACCATATTTGGCAATGTATGGAATGGCTTGGTGATAAAAATGATGCCTTGTATGCGTGTGAATTTGAGGCAAGAATGATGTTGCAACTTTGGTTCATGTTGTGAAACATATTCATCTAACCATCTTTGCTCCACCATAAGTTCATGAATATGGCTTCAATTGGTGTGCTCTTTGGCTAAAATGAAAGTAGGAAGATCATACAACAATTCTCATCTTGAAATCATGCTTGGAATCATGTGAAAAAAAGACTTGAAGTGGTGTCCTTAAAATCTGCCAAAACAGCTTGGAAATAATTCTAAGTTTTTAGAGAAATTATAAGTTGAAAATGTTACACTTTGCCCACTCATAACTCAATGAAGAAAGATCCAAATGGCATAGTTCTTGTGCTCATTTTGAAGGGAATGCTTAATACTACAAATTTCATGTGGAAAATATTTGCAAATGAAGCCTTGATCATGGTGAAAATTGGCTTTGAAAGTGGTTAAAAACTTGCCAAAAATAGTAAGTTTCTAAAACCCTAATTTCCATATTTAGTAACTTTTCCACATTCTTGATTTTTGACAATTCTCTTGACATTCCTTGACCAAATCTCATCCATTGATTATATTTGACTTAAAAATCATCATGTTGACCTCAAAAAGTCAGGAGTTGACTTTTTCACTGCACAGTTGACTTTATCCCCAATCCTCCTGATTTTCAATCCTTTGAACAATTAAAACCCTTCTGAACCAAATTGATGGACAATCCTCCACTCCTAGACACTTGGGGACATGAGGAATACCATGTAATCAAGTCTTGCCCAAAAAATCAGAAATAAACTAATTTTATTGCAAACCCTAATTTTGGCACCCCTGATTTAGGAGAAACCGACCCATGCTCAAAATCCAAATTCCTCTGAATATGATGGGCATCCTCTCAAACAAGGATGATATATTCCACTTGATGATGATAAAAACTCAAAGATATTGCCCATTGGAGGGTTAGACTCAAGAATCTCCAAAAACCCTAGTTTGAGAATACACGCTAGGAGGATGTGATTCACTTGAAATCTCTTGCCAATTGTAATCCCATGATGAGGTGATGAACACACTAGGATGTCCTGAGGTCCAAGGTTCCTTTGTGGCTTGAGTATTGATGGCATCAAGAACCTTTCTCTCCTTTGGTCTCTTGGACAGTGCACATGAACTTTTGCTTAAAGCTCTGTAAAACCTCTTCTTCCCTTGAGTTAACCTAGATACCTTGATCCCATGCTAAAAACCAATGATATGCACAAATGAAAATGCAAGAATGAAATGAAACATAAGCCAGTTAGTGCTAAAAGTATGAGGGAAAATTTTGGGGTGCTACAGGAACCATTTAGAGGCTCAAGACAAGTTGACCTTTGATTAAAGGGGCTTTAAGTAAATGGAAGTGTTAACTTTGTGCCAAAAATAGAATGATTCATGAGATAAAGCTTCTACTTGTTGGATAATGCTTCAAAACTCGTGACAACCTCTGAGTAACTGAAGATTTGCAAGTAATCACATCTGATTTGTAAAGATTTGCTGCATTGGAATGGTTTTGCTCCAAGTGCATCAAGTGGAAAACATGAAAATCAAGTTTCAACACCCTAACTTCATGGCTTCGAAACTCACAGCTCACACATTGGATTGAGGTGTTCTAGTACTTTTTGGAAAGCCCCAAGTATGCTCTACAATGTTCATGTTTACTCCAAATCTTGAATCCAAAGGGATCATGATGAAAAATGTGGTTGAAGTTGGCTGCAAATTAGGGAAAAAATGTGAATTTTCACTAAGTCCTAAGCTTGACTTAAACTTCCAAGTCTCATAACTTAAAAATTTAGCCTCTTTTGGGGAATTACCCTCTAATAAACTTTAAAGTTCATAATGAGGGCTTCAAATTGTGCTTTGAATCACAAAAAATGGATGTGTGGATTGAAAGTTATGACTCTTCAAAGTTCACACAAGGACTAGGTTCTTCCCACACATAGAAAATTTCAAAACCAAACTTTGCCCTTTTTGCAAGAAACCACTTAAATCTTGATTTCTCATGCTCCAATTCAAAGATAAAACATATCTTGATGGAATATGGCTTGAATACTTCACCTTGGATCCAAAATACCAAAAGTCAAAGGTTCGACTTTTCAGATGAAACCCTTATTTCTTCATGAATTCAACTGTGTGATCCTCGATGATCTTGCTTTCTCAAAATTATAAAACATAAATAGATGATTTCCAAGGGTGTGTGTGAACATATGGAATCGTGTCCCAAGTCTTGGGATCATGCCTTGGTCAAGAGTCAAAAACATGGTTGACTTTTCCTGATAAAACCTTAATTTGGGGCCAGATGATCTTGAGGCTCATTGCACTTGTAATGGGAGCCAAGAACACTTGATTTCTTGATGAATAAGGCCTATTGAATGTATGTAAGCTCAATTGGTTGATGAACCAATCAATACATTGACTGACCACACCAAGATTCCCTTGTAACTCCTCAGGTCAAAACCCTAATTCCACAACTCCTGATTTTATGGTTTCTCTTTGATTTCTCTTGTTCCAATCACATGAGACCATGGAATATGATTTGAAGGCCTCATGATTAGCCCTCAAGACCAATGGTTGAGCTTTTGGAGTCTTAGTTGACTTTCTCGATCAGATGAATTCAAACACCTTTCTTGACCACCTAGTGAACACTTGAGATGGATGTATTGAGCCAAAAAGTGTCTTAGGAAGCCTTGAAAAGAATGAGAGCTTGGCTTGTGGATCTTGCCATTTCCTTGTGCAAAACCCTAGCTTTAAAATAGAACAACAAACTAGCAAAATATGATGTTTAGTTGACAATGCACAGATGATTGAACCCTAATGCAAATGCAAGATGTCATGACATCTAAGGGGTAAAATTTGGGGTATAACACTTAGGTTTAGAGTCGCTGTACTCTATGTAAGTATCTTGCCATAGACACTCATTTCCCCTTGGAACCTTGACCGCAGTCAAGAGTTCCTCACCCCTAGTTAGGTGAACTACGGAAGCTCTGATTCCTCATTCCTAGTCAGGATACATAGGCACAAGATGTGATATCTTGGCGAGCTCACTGACAACTAACTCCCTTATCTCTCTCCGTAAAGCGATTGAGACCAACTTACCTTCCCTTTATCCCAGCCTTAGGATTAGAGTCATCGTACTCTATGTGAGTGTCTTGCCATGGACACTTCCTTTCCTGTTTAACCTAGCCTTAGGTTTGAAGTTGCCGCACTCCATGTAAGTGTCATGGATATGAACACTTACTCCCCTTGGAACCTTGACCACAGTCAAGAGTTCCTCACCCTTAGTGAGGAGAACTACGAATGCTCTGATTCCATCCTAGTCAGGATACGTAGGGACGAGATGCGATGTCTTGGCGAGCATACTTAGTTGTACATACACTAGGTCTTTACCTTAGCACCTTTCCCTTAGCAAGCAAACTTTAGCATAACACAAATACTAACAAGAGGTTCCTGTAGAGTACTACAGATGCTTAGGATGCTAGCATCTTCCCTAGGTATAACCACCCCCCGTACCTTAGAACTTTGGCTTTGTTGTTACATAGCGCACTTAGGGTTTTATTTCGATCTTTACCCTTTTCTCCGGATAAATCAAAGCTCAGTGATGAACTTCATGATTTGTGATTCAAGTTAATTAATAGGTTGATATTCGGTTCTCACCGCAACAGAAATGGCGATTTCACAGGGGACATTTCTCCCCTAAGAGGGTTAAGTCTACCTTGTTTGTATTCGTGTTATTTATATGTTTGCTTGCCTGTATACTTGTATATTTGAAAATATATGTGTATATATCTATTTGTGCTTGGGTTTTTTCTGTGTGCTGGGTTATTACCTTGAGTGGTAAGATAAGTCCTAACCCGAATTTGAGAGTACACCTATGATAAGATTGTGGTATAATCAATAGTTAGTGGTTGGGAGTAGTCCTAACATGTCTAGCATATGATAACCATACTCAGTGGAGGCCCCTTTGGGATTATTGGTGTCTGATGCGAGTAATCGTATTGGCATCACTTTTTCCAACCTGGGAGTCCGTGAAGCTGAGGACCTTTAGTTACCCTTTACCTCTCTGAGCCTTTTAGGACGTAGTGCAGTGATCATCCAGGTGTAGACCTATGGTGATTGTCATGCAATACTACACTCAGACGAGTTTATCTTGAGAATATTATTGGGCCGCACGAGCAATCGTGTAATCTGATAATATCCAAAAGATTTATCGATGACTCTAGGAACTTTGTAGAACCCATTGTGCAGGAACATACCCATAGTACATACCTTTTTGGGATGGGTTAGACCATGACTCCATACTCATGATCTCTAAACCTAAGACCCTTGTTTGTGTGCCTGTATATATGTGTGAATATGTGAATATCTGTATACTTGTGTTTATGCATACATTCATTCATTCATTCATTCATTCATGCATCCATGAGCATTCCCTTTCAAAATAATTCTTCAAGGAACTTAGAGATTCAGTTGCAAACATCTTATCTCTAGTAGTTGTTTCAGAAAATGATTTCATTAACTAGTTTCCCTTTGTAAGACACATGTTTGTTTCCTTGTAGAAATTGTCGAGAAAGCAAGAGAGACAACCTTAAGCAAGGTCCCGGGAGCTAAAGAAGAGGTTTGGAGTCTCTTTTGCACAAGTTTCACTTGGTTGTTCACACTGAATCTTCTACACCCTTACAACACTAGAGCTCAAGCTCGTAGAAGAATGGCAGAGCAGAATGTGGAGATTGAACGAATTAGTGGTGAATTGGAAGACCTACGTGGGAACATAGGACAAATTATGGAAATGTTGCAGGTTATACGTGCAAAGATGGACACTCAAACCACCGTGGTTTCTGAGATCACCAACACAGCAGTGGATCCTACCCCTGTAACAACTACTCTCACCAGTGTACCTCCTTATGGTATCCCCTTTGGTTTTGTACCACCACCATTCACAGTGCAAACCACTCAACAGTTGTCTCAACAGACTCTTCCTCTGACTTCTGAAGTTCCTTAAGCAGTTCCTACCTCTGTACCAGCTATCGTGCAAACACAAGTGCGCCCTTACTTCCATGATGAGAATCAATTCTATGATGTTCATGACATGTCTGAAGAGGGAGATGAGCACCATGAAAAGCTCAAGGAAAATGTGGAAACTATCGAGAAGAGGCTGAGCGCCATGGAAGGCAGTCAGATATTTGGCGATGATGCAAGGGAGATGTGTTTGGTATCTGGGTTGGTTATTCCACCGAAGTTCAAGACTCCGAGTTTTGACCAATATGAGGGTGCCACTTGCCCTAGAATACACTTGATCATGTATTACAGATAGCCGCCTACATTGACAACGACAAGCTAATGATTCATTCTTTTCAGGATAGCTTGAAGGGTGCCTCTACTAAATCGTACTTAAGTCTGGATCAATCATGTATCCACTACTCCCAAGACTTGTCAGATGCCTTCATTAAGCACTACAAGTTTAATATGGATCTTGCTCCAGACAGAAGACAACTTTTGAGCATGTCTCAGAAGAACTCCGAGTCGTTTAAGGAATACGCTCAACGTTGGAGAGAGACGGATTCCCAAGTAGAGCCACCTTTAACTGAGAAGGAGCTAGCTGACTGGATTGTCGACAGTGTGAGGCCAGAATTCTATGAAAGGATGATCAGTAGTGTGTCTGCTAATTTCTCTGATATTGTGGCTGTGGGAGTTAAAGTAGAGCTTCGTCTGAAGAGTGGAAATATGACCAAGGGAGCTGTTAGTTCAAGTGATAATGCCAAGAAATCCTTCAATAATTTTCATAAGAAAAAGGAAGGAGAAACCAATGTTGTGATGTTAAAGAAGAAGAATCGGCCTTGGAAGCATCGATAGCAACAACAGAGTTATGTCCAGCATCCTGTGTATCCAGTTCAATATGCTCAGCAACCATATGTGGTCGTCGTCGCTCCCGCATTCAGTAAACAAGCTCCAGTGCACCAGCCCGTGCAGCAGGCACCTATTTACGACCGTTTCATTAACCACCAATTTATCAACAAGTGTCAAACGCTCCTGCTTATTAACAACGGACTCAAGCTTCTCATCAGAATGCTCCAAATAGAATACAGGGTGGTAGGCCTCTGATTCCTCCTATTCCTATGACGTATACAGAGTTATATCCTTCTTTGGTACAACAAGGATTAATAACTACAAGGTCATTGGGCCCACCTCCAGATCCGCTTCCACCTTCTTACAATCCTAATGCTCATTGTATATTCCATGAAGGCGCGCCAGGCCATTATTTGGAAGGTTGTTTTACCTTGAAACATATTGTAATGGATTTGGTGGAGAAATAGAGTTTGTCTTTTGATGATTCTCAGCCTAATATAAAAAACAATCCTTTGCCCTTCCATGGGGCAGTTAATGCTGTGGAGGATGCATCTGGTGAGACGTTGATCCTTGATGTTGCTGAGATTAAAACCTCGCTTCAAGCCTTGCGTGCAAAGTTGATAAAGGCTGGTTTGATTAAGGATTGTCATTCAGAAGTTGAAGATTGTGATGTCAACTCTAAGGGACGTTTGTTGTTTCAGCCTTTTGTTGTAATTTCTATTTGTGTTTAGTGATACTGTTTGTAAACAATATCAACTGTTTGGAAGTTGTAATCTTTAATGAATGAAGTTTTTTGCTGAAAGTACTATTAATGTTTGCAATTATCTTTGAGTTTTTTGAGACTTTTTAGCTTGCATTTGCATTGCATGTGCATGTCATTACATTTGCATCTCGCTTGCATCTCTCAGCCTTGAGTCTCATTTACTTCTTCCTCTTATCTCAAGAAGGATACCCAGCACGCATTCTAGACAAATGGCGACTATGAACGAGCTTTTGAAAGATTAGGAAGCCCTAAAGGACGAGATCAGAATTCTCAAAGGTCAGATGAACTGGGTCTTGGAAACTTTGCAGAATGTGATGATGAAAGAGGGGCATTCTGACCTTGTTGCATCCAGAGAAGTTATCACTTCATCATCTCCTGTGGTTCTTCCACATCAAGGACCTCCTCAGTATCATCGATCATACCGCCACCAGCCGCGTCAGTACGCCTGACAAAGGTCAAGGAAGCCAGAAAGGCATTTCACTCTGTTGTCAATGTCATGCAGGCAAATATTTCCAAATTTAATCAAAGGTGGGTTGATAATGCCGAAGGAGATAGATCCAATGATCCCTCCATACCCACCAGGCTTTGACGCCAACGCCCGATGTGACTACTATGTTGGGGCACAGGGGCATTCAACTGCTCAAGAGCAATGTTCAGAATCTACTTGACTCCGAGATGTTCTCATTCACGCCTCAAGGCATTCAAGTCAACAATCCTTCACCACCTCTTGTGTATCTTCCACATCAAGGACACGCCCTAGAGGAAACTTCGTGTCAAATAGCATTTGGTCCTGCACCAAAATTTCATACTCATCAAGTGGCTACTGGAAGAACATCTCAGCATCCAGTGGTTATTTCCCCTCAAGGTTCTCAAAGCCAGAACTCTAACAAGAAGAAGAATCCTGTCAAAAGGAATAGGGATCACTACAAGCCATTTCCTGTGACACTGAGCAAGCTCTATCCGTTGTTGATCCAGAACTCGTTGGTGACTCCACGACCTCTCAACCCTATGCTAGGACCATGGCACAACGCGAACTTGACTTGTGAGTTTCATAAAGGAGCTGAAGGGTGTAACACCCCACTTCCCCAAGTTAACAAAAATATACAAATATTACAAATATAATCAGAGTTCCTCTAAATAGTGGGATGTCAAACCATAAAAACATAACCCGAATTTCTCTATTTACTTCATTCACTTCTTGTTTCTCAAAAATAATTAAAAACAGAGGAATGAAATATCGAACCCCAAATTAACAAGGCCATTGGCCAACAAAATCATGGTCCACATAAACTCGTGGTTCACCATGTTTTAAAGTGAGTAGTGATACATAGCACAATAAACAATATATACAACAAAATATGAAATTCCCATTATCCTGTGTTACGTATCAGAGCGACTCCTAAGACTCGATCAGGCAACACGTACTCCATGCACTACTCAAGTACCTGGATTATCTGTACGTCCCAAGAAGCAAAGACACAAGAAACAACAAAGGGGTGAGAACTACATTCAATAATTAACGGTGTAAAATACATGTTAAGGAGTAGTAATCAAGCAATCACACATAATATGCACACATTCACGACACACTTGTCACATTCTGATTATAATCTAACAAAGACATAATAATGCAATGTGACTCAATGACACAATGCAATGCAAGTGGTACCACACAACATGGTTCATTCAATTGAACCCGATTCATAAAGAAATCCGGATAAATCACATACATTCCCACTGAGCAATGATTTATCTCCATAAAACTCCACATTGGAGTCCGGACAAATCACATACACTCCCACTGAGCAATGATTTGTCTCCATACAACTCCACATTGGAGTCCGGACAATACTAGGCACCCATCATGGATTCCCACCTAGCTGTCTCCACCAGACACATCATGAAATGCACGACACAATGATGCACAAAAACATAGGTATAATAACAACTATACCTCTTCACGATCCCCTTGATCACACGTGAGATACATACTCACCGTAATACACACTAGTATTACCACGACTGTCAATTCAATTCATCATAATACACACAATTAAGGAAAATGCCTCACGTGGCCTTAATTAGTTAATTACCTAATTAATCCATCCAAATTCCATTTTAAATCATTTTTACTACCATTCCTAAATTCAACAAGTTCTGACACCTACCCCAACCTCTCAGACAAAAAAGGAACCGCATCGGACGCGAAATCGGGAAAGAAATCGCGAAACGGAAAAATTCTGCACTCTCGCTGGTCATACGCGTATTGCCCCCAACCATATGCGTAATGCCCAGTTTCTTCCGCCAGCCATACGCGTATTGCCCTGAGGGTTACGCGTACTGGCAGAGACTGATTTCTCTCAAAAATTCCAGTTTTAATCCCATTACGCGTAATACCACCTCCCTTACGCGTAATACCTTGCCCCCTACGCGTACCATTACGCATTTCAGCAGAGGGCCATGTCAAATGGTTTCCATACGCGTATCGCCCACATTTTTCCCTTTCCATACGCGTATTGCCCTACCCAATAGGCGTATTGCCTTGCCCATTACACGTATGGGCAGCGAATACCCAGATTTTTCTGGTTTCACACCAATTCAATTTCTGCTCAACTTTAGCACCCAAATCTACAATACCAGAATCATATAGCAGCAGCAACATAGTGTTGTACACATATTATGACAGAATGGATCAATTTACAGACTTTCCATCACAATTTCAATCATTCAACAACAAATCCACAACAACATAATTATACATACAATTCCTAGGAGGAGAAAGAATCTTCACTACCCTCTAATATAATCAACACCTATATTGAAATCCATTCTCCCCCTTACCTCGAATTCTCGATTAAATTCTGATGAAAATTGATGATGCCAAGCTTAGTTCTTCCTCTCCAACTTTCTCTCTTGGTGGAAGTGTGTTTTTTGTTCTAATTCTTCCTAATCCTCTTCTTTTTCTTATTTTAGTTACTAATAACAATATTTTTAGTAATAATAATAACCATAGTAATAATAATAATAATAATAATAATAATAATAATAATAATAATACTAATAATAATAATACTAATAATTATATTGGACATAAAAATAATAATACTCCTCTTTCTACTATTACTAAATATGTCCCCACATTATTCATTAGTACTTTATTATAATTCTGACATCCCTAATTCCCCGTTCTTCTACGGACTCTACGCTTACAAGCTCAACTACACACGCCCTAAACAAGGCCAAACAACAGAAATAACACACGATGATTAAATAAATTAAAATGGGGTGTTACAACTCTCCCCCACTTAAAATATTTTCGTCCTCGAAAATGTACCTGATGGAAACAATTCTGGATACGACTCTCTCATCTTGCTTTCCAATTCCCAGGTCACACTTCCTCCTGTAGCTCCTCCCCAAGCTACTCTCACTAGAGGAATCTCTTTCCCTCTAAGTTGCTTCATCTTGCGATCCTCGATCCTTATCGGCATCACTTCCACAGTAAGATTATCTCGAATCTGCACTTCATCCCTCTGGATAACATGAGATAGATCCGACACATACTTTCGAAGTTGCAATACATGAAATACATCATGCAAGTTCGAAAGCTCCGGCGGCAACGCCACCCTGTAAGCAACTGTACCCACTCTTTGCAAGATCTGATATGGTCCAATGAATTTAGAATCCAATTTCTTCGATTTTAATGCACGTCCAACACCTGTCACAGGATTGACTCTAAGAAATACATGATCACCTTCGCTAAATTCCAAGTCTTTCTTTCGATTATCATGATAACTTTTCTGTCTACTCTGAGACTCTTTCATCTTTTCCTGGATCATCTTAATTGCATCAGTAGTTTGTTGCATAATTGCAGGCCCACGCACAATATTCTCACCAGTTTCATACCAACACAGAGGCGTTCTACACCTCCTACCATACAAATCTTCGAAAGGTGCCATACCAATACTAGAATGGTGACTATTGTTATACGTGAACTCAATCAATGGAAAATGAGTATCCCACGTGCCACCTTTCTCCAACACACAGGTTCTCAACAAATCCTCTAACGACTGAATAGTCCTCTCCGACTGACCATCGGTCTGTGGATGATAAGCCGAACTCAACTTCAGTTTAGAACCTAAACCTTCCTATAAACTCTTCCAAAATTCTGAAGTAAACCTCGGATCTTTATCCGACACTATACTCGACGGAACACCATTCAGTTTCACAATTATTCTGATATAAATCTCCGCCAGCTTTGACAATGGGAAACTGATATTAATTGGTATAAAATATGCGGATTTCGTAAGCCGATCTACAACTACCCAAATAGCATCAAAGGCTCTCGCCGTATTTGGAAAACCAGTACCAAAATCCATAGCAATACTATCCCACTTCCATTCTGGAATCTCCAACGGTTGCATCAACCCCGAAGGTTTTTTGTGCTCCACTTTTGACTTTTGACATGTCAAACAAGCATAAATGAACTGAGCTACATCTCTCTTCATACCAAACCACCAAAATAATTTCTTCAAGTCTTGATACATTTTCGTGGCTCCCGGATGAATACTCAAGCTACTCCGATGACTTTCCTCTAAGATCGCTTTTCTCAATTCCATATTATTCGGCACGCAAATCCTACCCCGGAATCTCAGCACACCTCCCTTATCCACCTTAAAATCACTATCAGGATCATTTCCTCCGGTAGGTATCATGTCCACAAGATTCACATCAAGCCTCTGATTTTCCTTAATTTCATCTAAAAAGTCATTATTCACTTTAAGCATACCCAATCTAACACTTTCTAGTGTAGTTTCACAAACCCTACTCAAGTCTCTGAATTGTTCAATTAATTCCATTTCTTTTATCATTAATGTCGACATATGAATTGTCTTACGACTTAGGGCATCCGCTACAACATTAGCTTTCCCCGGATGGTAATTCAAATTAAACTCATAGTCCTTCAAGAACTCTAACCATCTTCTCTATATCATATTCAATTCCTTCTGATCAAACAAATATTTCAGACTCTTATGGTCACTGAATACTTTAAATCTCGATCCATATAAATAATGTCCCCAAATTTTCAATACAAAAACCACTGCAGCTAATTCAAGATCATGAGTAGGATAATTCCTCTCATGTACTCTCAATTGTCGTGAAGCATATGCCACTACCTTGCCATCTTGCATTAACACCCCACCTAATCCCATCTTAGACGCATCACAATATACTACAAAAGGTTCATTTGGTTTTGGTAGAATCAATACTGGTGTTGTAGTCAATTTCTTTTTCAATTCTTCGAAACTTTCTTCACACGCCGTATCCCAAACAAAAGCTTGACTCTTTCTAGTTAACTGAGTCAACGGTAATGTCAAATTATAAAATCCTTCGATAAATCTTCGGTAATAAGCTGCCAAACCCAAGAAGCTTCTAATTTCCCTCACAGTCTTCGGGGGTTCCCACTGAAGCACTACACTTACTTTAGATGGATCCACTGCTATGCCATCACCCGAAATAACATGCACCAAGAAACTTACAGTCTTCAACCAAAATTCACATTTTGAGAACTTTGCAAATAATTTATTATCCTTCAACACCTGCAATGCAATCCTCAAGTGTTCTGCATGATCCTCTTCAGACTTGGAGTAAATCAATATATCATCAATGAATACCACAATAAACTGGTCTAGATAAGAATGAAAGATACGGTTCATATATTCCATAAACACACCCGGCGCATTAGACAGTCCGAAAGGCATCACTGCATATTCGTAATGTCCATAGCGAGTTCTAAACGCAGTCTTCTAAATATCCCCTTCCTTCACTCTAATCTGATGGTAACCTGACGTCAAATCAATTTTACTTAAAACACGAGCCCCCACCAGCTGATCCATTAAGTCATCAATCCTTGGGAGTGGATACTTATTCTTAATGCTCACCTTATTCAACTGACGGTAATCAATGTACAGACGCATACTACCATCCTTCTTTTTCACCAACAACACTAGAGCTCCCCACGGTGACACACTTGGCCTAATAAACTTTTTATCAAGTAATTTTCCAATTTGAATTTTTAACTCTGCCAATTCTGATGCCGACATCCTATATGGTGCCATAGATATAGGGCTGGTACCCGGAACAAGATCAATAGTAAATTAAATTTCTCTCATCAGAGGCAATTCGGTAATATCATCCGGAAACACCTCAGGAAATTCCCTTACCACCGGTAACTCATTAACTGATGTATTGCTTTCTACTGATAACCAGGCAACCACTGCAAACATCCTAGCTTCGTCTTCTAACAAGGTTCTTAATTCCTTAGTAGACAAATAATTAGCCAACCCTTCCTCTTCAGGAGTAAGGAACAACAGCCTCTTCCTAAAGCAATCAATATAAACTCGGTTGAACTCTAACCAGTTCATTCCCAAAATGATATCCAGATTAGTGAGTGGCAAAAAAATCAAGTCCACGCCGAATTCTCTACCAAAAATAGTCAACAGACAATTCAAGCATGCTAAATAAGTAACCACAGAACCAATAGATGGAGTTTCAATAGTCATCCTCCGATCCAAAGTAGACACTACAATTCCTAATATTCGCACACAATCAACAGAAATGAACGAGTGGGTTGCACCCATGTCAATGATAGCAATCAAAGGAATGTCATTAATAAAACAAGTACCTTTGATGGAACGATCACCACTGGTAGGCTGGGCTCCGGCCAACGCGAGCACCCTTCCACTAGTCTGAGATTTCTTAGGCTTTTGACAGTGAGTGCTGATATGACCCTGTTCTCCGCAATTATAACAGGTAGGTATGGTAACCATACAATTTGCCATAACGTGTCCTGGTCGTCCACCCTTAAAGCACTTCTTCTCCTCATTTTGACAATCATTAGCACAATGACCCGTGCCACCACATTTGAAACACTTGGTAGGATTGGGAGCCTTCTCCCCCCACTCAGTTTCTTTCCCACAGCGGCTTTCTGTTTCCCTTTGTCAGATGGAGCACTATAAGGCGTACCCCCATACCTTTGCTTACCCTTCCGGTCATTCAAGGCTTTGTAATGAGCAATTCGGGCCCTGTTGTCATTATCATAAATCCGGCTTCTGCTTACCAGTTCCGGATAACTCCGTATCTTCTGACAAGCAATGCCCTGTTTGATCTCGGGACGCAGCCCGTTCTCAATATTCAAGTATTTTGAAGTCATAGCCTCCTCATTATTATAATGAGCACAATATTGCACCAACTCCTCGAACCGAGCAGCATACTCAACCACAATCATGGTACCCTATTTCAGTTCCAGGAACTCAATCTCCCTTGCACTGCGAATATCTTCCTGGAAATACTTTTCCAGAAACTCACCTTGAAACACTGCCCACGTAACAAGAGTACCCGCAGCTTCCAACCTCTGACAACTATTATCCCACCAGGCTTCAGCTTCACCTTCCAGCATATGACTGCCAAACTGCACTTTCTGAGCTTCATTACATCCCATGGCCCTGAAGATCTCTTCAATAGCCTTCAGCCACTTCTGTGCCGCTTCAGGATCAAGAATACCACCCTCAAAACTAGGCGGCTTATTGCTCTGAAACTTCTCTAAGTTACGGAACTGCGCTTCCCCAGCAATCTGATTGTTGTTCTGCACTGCCTATGCCATAGCTTGCAGCGCCACAACAAGAGCAACATCATTCCTCCCTGCCACACTGTTCAACAATCACAACATGGTTAGAAGAACATCCAAGTCAACTCCTATTCTAAGGACAAACTCTACTACGACATTTGGCCGGACGGACCGACCTGCTCTGATACTAATTGTAACACCCCACTTCCCCAATTTAACAAAAATATACAAATATTACAAATATAATCAAAGCTCCTCTAAATAGTGGGATGTCACACCATAAAAACATAACCTGAATTTCTCTATTTACTTCATTCACTTCTTGTTTCTCAAAAATAATTAAAAATAGCGGAATGAAATATCAAACCCCAAAATAACAAGGCCATTGGCCAACAAAATCATGGTCCACATAAACTCGTGGTTCACCATGTTTTAAAGTGAGTAGTAATACATAGCACAATAAACAATATATACAACAAAAGATTAAATTCCCATTATCCCGTGTTACGTATCAGAGCGACTCCTAAGACTCGATCAGGCAACACGTACTCCATGCACTACTCAAGTATCTGGATTATCTGTACTTCCCAAGAAGCACAGACACAAGAAACAACAAAGGGGTGAGAACTACATTCAATAATTAACGGTGTAAAATACATGTTAAGGAGTAGTAATCAAGCAATCACACATAATATGCACACATTCAAAACACATTTGTCACTTTCTGATTATAATCCAACAAAGACATAATAATGCAATGTGACTCAATGACACAATGCAATGCAAGTGGTACCACACAACATGGTTCATTCAATTGAACCCGATTCATAACAGAATCTGGATAAATCACATACACTCCCACTGAGCAATGATTTATCTCCATACAACTCCACATTGGAGTCCGGACAAATCATATACACTCCCACTGAGCAATGATTTGTCTCCATACAACTCCACATTGGAGTCTGGACAATACTAGGCACCCATCATGGATTCCCACCTAGCTGTCTCCACCAGACACATCATGAAATGCACGACACAATGATGCACAAAAACATAGGTATAATAAAAACTATACCTCTTCACGATCCCCTTGATCACACGTGAGATACATACTCACCGTAATACACACTAGTATTACCACGACTGTCAATTCAATTCATCATAATACACACAATTAAGGAAAATGTCTCACGTGATCTTAATTAGTTAATTACATAATTAATCCATCCAAATTCCATTTTAAATCATTCTTACTACCATTCCTAAATTCAACAAGTTCTGACACCTACCCCAACCTCTCAGACCAAAAAGGAACCGCTTCGAACGCGAAATTGGGAAAGAAATTGCGAAACGGCAAAATTCTGCACTCCCGCTGGTCATACACGTATTGCCCTCAGCCATACGCGTAATGCCCAGTTTCTTCCGCCATCCATACGCGTATTGCCCTGGGAGTTACACGTACGGGCAGAGACTGATTTCTCTCAAAAATTCCAGTTTTAATCCCATTACGCATAATACCAACTCCCTTACGCGTAATGCCTTGCCCCCTACGCGTACCATTACGCATTTCAATAGAGGCCCATGTCAAATGGGTTCCATACGTGTATCACCCATATTTCGCCCTTGCCATACGCGTAATCCCCTACCCAATACGCGTATTGCCTTACCCATTACGCGTATGGGCAGCGAATACCCAAATTTTACTGGTTTCACACCAGTCCAATTTCTGCTCCATTTTAGCACCCAAATCTGCAATACCAGAATCATATAGCAGTAGCAACATAGTGTTTTACACATATTATGACAGAATGGATCAATTTACACACTTTCCATCACAATTTCAATCATTCAACAACAAATCCACAACAACATAATTATACATACAATTCCTAGGAGGAGAAAGAATCATCACTACCCTCTAATGTTATCAACACCTATATTGAAATCCATTCTCCCCCTTACCTCGAATTATCGATTAAATTCTGATGAAAATTGATGATGCCAAGCTTAGTTATTCCTCTCCAACTTTCTCTCTTGGTGGAAGTGTGTTTTTTGTTCTTATTCTTCCTAATCCTCTTCTTTTTCTTATTTTAGTTACTAATAACAATATTTTTAGTAATAATAATAACCATAGTAATAATAATAATAATACTAATAATAATAATACTAATAATAATATTGGACATAAAAATAATAATACTCGTCTTTCTACTATTACTAAATATGTCCCCACATTATTCATTAGTACTTTATTATAATTCCGACATCCCTAATTCCCCGTTCTTCTATGGACTCTACGCTTACAAGCTCAACTACACACGCCCTAAAGAAGGCCAAACAACAGAAATAACACATGATGATTAAATAAATTAAAATGGGGTGTTACAAAGGGCACGACCTAGATACTTGACTGACATTATGATCTTTTGTGCAAGTGCTGATCTATGACAAAGATTTGATCCTCGAAGAAGATTACCCGGAAGTTGAATGCAAATACCGCATTAGGATAGTGGGGAATCCAGTTGAAGAGTGCAAGGGCTTCGAGCTAAAATTGCAAAGCTTATTGGAGTTGTTGAAACCTCAAGAAGGTAAGCCAAATGCTAATGTATCGGTTCCTGATTTGAAAGACAAAGGACCTATGAGGCCTCTCAAGGTTTTGTACCACAAGGAGAAAGTAATCATTGATGAAGATATTCCCCTGTCTGGATCTAGAAACTGAAATCTGTTGAAGTCAATTCTCCAAAGCTGGCTGTTTTTTGTTTACTTCAGTATTTTCAGTTGTATTTTCCTTGCTTTTGAATTCATGTCTGCTTGTAAGCATTGTTGTTTTTTAAATTGGCAAGATTAATGAAATGTTTATGCATCTTTTGGATCAATCTATTCGTATTCACTCGTTCTCTTTTCTTTCATTATTAAAAAAATTTATATATATATATATATATATATATATATACCTTTTTCCATCCACTTATCTTTACCAAATTGTTTTTTAAACAAAGATTGGGGAGGATGACGAAAACATTATATACATAACTGCTGTTGGTATGCTTTCAATTAAACTTTGCTGATGATGTAAGGCATTGTTTCAATCCCAAACACTGGAGAAATAAGGAATTAATCCCTAGTCAACCACTTAGAGCCTAGAAGTAGTTGTTTTCCTTCGAAATAAAAAAACCCATAATCTCAACCTTGGGGTGGGTAGTTCTCAGTTTAACTTGGTTATACATTCGAATGAAAGAGCTTCATACAAGACACCTGCCGACTCTCTTAAATCAAGTGAACAAATGTTGTACAAGTTGTTCCCAAAGTGATAAATAAGGAAGGATCGTTAAGAAATCCTTACTCGAAGAATGAGACGAGTCCCTTTCAAGGCAAAATCTAAGAAAGATGGGAAGCTCATGACCTTGCCTTATACAAAAAGGTTTGTATGATAACCAAAAAGAAGTTGACCTTAAGTCATCACCATGAAAGTCCCCAATGGTAAAAACAATCTAATGTTGTAAGGGAGCAGTGACTGCCCTAGGTGTCTGAACCATCACCAACTGTCATCAGTTCAATTCCTAGCATATACGAACCTGAATGTATAGTCTAAGCTAACTGAATGTGAGATTGAAGTTCATTATGAAGATTGGGTGGGGACAAACAAAATTCGAGCCTTTATCCTTTGTTTCATGAGTCGTGAACCAAGCCATGTTACAACCTTTAAAAGACCTAATTGAGGTAAGGTTGTTTTGAAAGCATACTACAACAAGGTTGGATAACCTGACTCTTAATGATCTTTGCTATTTGTTTGTATTGATCACTTTATCTATCATTCTGTAAATGACTAGATCCACTTTATTTTGATCATTTGATCACTCCACTGTGTGTTTTATCAATAAACTTTGATTTCAAAGCTTGCATGAATGTTGCATTGAAATTGCCAATTTTTAATGAATAATATTATTTGCAAGACAACCCAACATAAAAGGAATCCCAACAAATACAATCAGCTAGGGAATTTGACTTGGTAAAGGGATTTCATCCTGGGGCAACCAATATGGAGGATTTGTTAGTCGATCATTCCAGGATTTGGTGAATCAGGGGATGAACTCTTCAAGGTCAGAATATTGGGAGCAAGTCATCTTGAGGCCATCTTATGGCAAGTTGTTTCCCAACTCCTTTCAAGGTAAGGACTCCAAAGACCCACCAACAAGGGTAAGTCTGTTTCCCATATGTCACTCCCATAGTTTGAGGACTTTGTTACTCAAATACAGTTAATCAGAGGCAATCTGATCGAGATTTAATAAATATCTCGAAGACCAGTTAATTAGAAGCAATCAGGTCGAGATTAGACAAATCTCTCAGAGGTCAGTTAGTCTGGGGAAACTCTTTCACAGATCAACCAACTAGCAGGTGCAAGTTTGTTTTCCAGTTTGTTACTCCCACAGTCTGACGGACAAGTTCGAGGACTTTGTTTTGCAAATTTAGTTAAACTGGGGCAATTACGTCGAGATTTGTGAATCTCTCTAGGAGTTTGAATATATTGAAGCATCTTGTATGCCAATTCTTTTGTAAAATCCTCTTGGTACTTTCTTCCGACAGGCCATGTAATATGGGCAAAGGAGATTTGAAGATGATCATTACGCTTTTGAAATGCAGAACTACATTGTTCTTGTGACATCTTTTGCTAGCTCCCCAGTAAGTTGTTACTTCAGTTGATCTTGGCAATTTCCCATGGATCTCCTCCTCCAATAAAGAAATCAGGCTCATGATGGCAATCCATAGTGAAGTCATGACGTTATACCCCAAATGGAGTATTCTTTTCCCCAGATAAGGTTGAAACCTTAGAGTAAGGCTGTTGATTATGCATGTTCATCCCTAATGATGTTCCAATCTGGTGAGGTTGGCTGGGTATCCTCGTTGAGATGTTTGTTTCATCTTCAGTTTTGCTTCCCTTTGTCTGTTTTGTCAGCATAAGCATAAACATGGCATACATGCATCCATACATATGCATAGCATCTGAGCATTTTTGCTACCATTCTGGTGTTTACCTATTTCATTCACTTTGGCCTATGTTTATTCCCCAAGCAATTGGGTTTGTATTTCCTCTCCAAGTAGAGTCGTCAGCCCTTAGGCATAAAGTGATCACCCTTTCTAAATTCCCCACAGAGTTTGATCCTCGTGGATGATGGTTGCTTCAGTTATCTTTTCCATGTTTGGATAAGATAAATCTCCATTTGAGTTCATGCCTCAATTGGTGGAGTCTTGTTTGACCGTTTCTTTCTAGCTCGTTCCTAAATTGAACTTTGGTCCTTGGAAAGTGTTGCTTTTGAACCTGATTAGGTCGCTAAACCTAGTTTGGGCGTGCATTTATTTTGCATTGTGTCTCGCAGGAAGAATCTTTTACAGATCCTCGTTGAAGACAAAATCCATGATCCAGCAGGGTTATAACATCTCCTTGGAATTAATACCCAACAACAAGTGGCAATCTCCTTGAGAAGCTTGTTTTCTATGGCGATAAGTGGCAATCTCATTTGAGAAGCTTATTTCTCTTTGGCATTTCCCTCAACTTTTTTATTATACAACAAGTGGCAGTCTCCTTGAGAAGCTTGTTTTGCTATTGTTACCTCTACAACGATAAGTGGCAGTCTCTTATGAGAATCTTATCCGTTTTTGGTGTTTCCTTCACATTTTCTCATAACAAGTGGCAATCTTCTTGAGAAGCTGGTTTTCTAGGGCGATAAGTGGTAGTCTCTCCCGAGAAGCTTATCCGACCTTGGTGTTATTCAACCTATTGCAATTACAATTGGTATTTCCCTAGAAGTCTGAAAGAAGGATTTTGTTAAAGACCTTACAAATGATTTCTCTTTATATGAGTTACCCTCTTTACGAGGATTTTATTGTAATAGATGATTCCTCAGCAAGTCCTCTATCCAATTTTGCTTCTATCAAAAGGCATCTCTTTGAGAAAATTAATGAAGACTCTGATGGTTTTTCCTTTTATTTGATAAAATTTGCTCATAAGCAACCAACTCGCATCTATTTTGTGAGATCCCCAGTAAGTTTGCCTAGGCTTCATTACTTCTCCAAGTGAAGTGGATGCGTGTTTCCCAATTATTTTTCTGAACACCATTTTACCCCGGTGATGTCTTATGACTCTTTTTGTCCCCAACAAAGTGGAGGTGCTTATCTATTTCCCATTGGAGCCCATCTTTTGGTTCTACTTCCAATGAGGATGTTTGGTTTTGGTCTAATCCTAAGGCTTTGAGGATTGTGTCCTGTCGTTTGTCCTAGAGTGTTAACCAGTCATCACTAGAACTTGTTGATTAACTTCTCTAGATATTCCCCATTGGACACCGTCTTTCTGGTTCAACCTCCGGTGAGGATCTTTTCTTCTAAAGTGCGAACCGGTCGTGGCTTGAACATGTTGTTTCATTACTTTAGATGTCTTATTTTATTTCCCCGGTGGAGACCATTTTTCCGGTTCTAACTTTATTGCGGATCTTTTCTTTCTAGAATATCATCCAGTCATTGCTTGAACTTGATGATCAATCATTCTAGATACATTTATTGGAGCCCATCTTTTGGTTCTACTTCCAATGAGGTTGTTTTATTCTTTTCAGAGTGTCAGTCATTCATTGCTAGAACTTGATGATAAATCATTCTAGATACCTTTATTGGATCCCATCTTTTGGTTCTACTTCCAATGAGGTTGTTTTATTCTTTTAGAATGTCATCCGGTCATAATTGAACTTGATGATCAATCATTCTGGATACCTCCATTGGAGCCCATCATTTTGGTTCTACTTCCAATAAGGTTTCTTTATCTTTTGTCCTAGAGTGTTAATCAGTCATTGCTTGAACTTATTGATCAACTGCTCTGGATATTCTCCATTAGAGACCGCCTTTCTGGTTCTACTTTCATTGAGGATCTTTTCTTTCTAGAATGTCATCTTGCCATGCTTGAACCCGGTGATCAATCATTCTAGATACCTCCATGGGAGACCATCTTTGGTTCTACTTTCAATGAGGATGTTACGTTTACCTTTTCTTTTGGTCCAATCTTAAAGCTTTAAGGATCGTGTCCTATTCCTACCTATTCGTTTCAGAGTGTCAGCCGGTCATTTCTTGAACCTGTTGATCAACTACTCTGGATCTTCCTCGGTGGTGACCATTTTTCGGTTCTATCTCCAGTGAGGATCCCTTCCTTCTAAAGTGTTAGCTGGTCATGCCCAGACCTGTTGCTCAATTACTTTAGATTTTCCCAGTTTGTTTCAGCTTCCCTAGTGTTGTTGTCATCCCCAGTGAGTGGTTACTCATTGTGTTGACTCTATCCCTGTTTGCTTTCTTTGTCTGCATTTTGCGTTTATCATCCCATCATTATCATCATATTAGATTTCATGGCATGTCAGCATTGCGTAGTCCTCTTTTATCCATAGCATAGTATGTCATTGCATCTAAGGGCAAAATTTTTGGTTATCTATATTTAAATACCTTTCACCATGATTTCATGAGGATTATCATCACTCATGTCATCTGGTAAAGTTATTTAAATCGGGGCAACTGTCATACCCCAAATTTTATCGTTTGATTCTTTGATCTTTTGCATATCATTCTAGGTCAATCATATTGCATAACTAACCAATTTATCAGCCTTTGCTTTGTTTTGTTTCACTTGTGAATCAAGGTTTGCTTCAAGAGACTTCAAGGATCGATAAATCAGGGTTTTGGATAGGTCATCCACCATTTAAGCTCTTAAGTCGTGGGATCGGAGATTTTCTGTTGAGTTAGATTTCCATTGATTCAGAGGTTGTTTTCTTTCGGTTATTGTACTCAAGTCTGAGGTAAGAGGTGTTGGGTTTTCAATTGTCATGAGCCGTTCCTATCAGAGGTTTATCAAGGCACGACATCAGTTTCTCTGAATTAACATAAGGGTGTTATTTACTAAGGATTTCATCATTGGCTTGATTGGAAATATCCTGAATCAGGGTTATGGAGGATTAGGGTTTCTCACCCTTGGTGTTTATGACCGACGAGTGTCGTTCAGTTGAGTCACTTGAGGCTAGCAGGTTCAATGTGTGTGCAAGTACTGATTGGGTGGTTAGGGTTTTCACTGTTGGTATGAGGATTCGTCGAATTATTGTCCAATCAAGATCATTTCAAGATGAATTTGAGTTTGTGATGTTGTTCAGGATTTGTGGCGGTCAAGTGCATTTGTGGAGTTTTTTTAAGTGTTGTGGAGGCGTGTTACCTTTACCCATACCCATTCCCGTAACATTTTCAATCCAATTCATTTTCATTTTTTAATCCAATCCTCCATCTCATTTCCAATTTAATCCACTTTCCTAATCCTTTTTATAAACTAAACCATTATACATTTTAAATCCATAATATCCATTATTCATTTTTATCCATTTTCATTTAACCAATTTCTACATTTCTCCATATCCATCTCAAAAATTCATTTCAAAATCCATTTTTAAAATTTATTCGTAATCTATTTTCCATTTCTTATCCATCTAATCTTATCACCAAAAATCATTCAATAAAATACAAGCCCATTACCAAGAAGTTGTACAAAGTTTCCAACAAATCATGTACACATAAAATTGCCAAAAAGAAAAGACATTACAAAAAAAAAACAAACAAATGGTCATTTTGAAAAATAAACCACATGGCACATGGGCCCAGCAAGGTTTATACGACCTGTACATCACTCCAAAACAAAACTTCCATTTCATGCTAAAACACTCCAAACTTTCTGCAACATGCCAAAACCTGTCCATCCACACTACAAACCAAGATAACCCATGCCAAGACAAAACCTGTTGTGACTGTGTTTCTACATCAACTTGCGCTCTCCTTTCACAAAATAACAATGCTGCAAAATTGTACCACAACACACCATAATGCCAACTGAGTCAAACTCTGCAGCATCACTCCAAAGGCTAAACATTGACCAAGAAAACCAGCCCTGCGCTACTTGAAAATGACTGAACCTACATCACCATATACACAATTAAAACAAAACCTCAATACACACCTTGCCAAGAGACTCGTATTAAAAAAATGAGACCTCAGATTTTCAAAACTATTAAAAAAGTTTGATTGTCAAGAAAAAGAACAAAATAGAACAAGGGACTTACAACAACACCAGCAGGAAAACGGTGCTTGAAAGTGACGACATAAAAAACAAGTTTTGAACGGTTGGTTGTAAAATAAAGAGAGAGAAATGTTCAAGAGGGAGAGGAGGTCAGTATTGAAAAGAGAGGAATTCGAGAAAAACCTGAATCGCATCTGAAACACTCTCAATCTCCAATCCCAGTATCAATTCTTTCCAATCTTCATCAATCGTCTTCTTCTTCTCCAAAAACCTTCACTCCCTCCATCTTCTTGCTTCAATCTCCAAACCATCACCATCTCATAACGACAAAACAACCATTGTGAGGAAAACAACCTTGTCGCGACCTCCGTCGAACCCTTTTCCTCTTCCGCCTCAACTAAAACGCTTCACCCACAACTCGTTCCCAATCGAAGACAGAAAAAGAGGGATTGACGAAGAGGGAGAATCACGAGAGAGATTCGGACAGAGGGAGAATCTCGCAAGAGGTTGAGGGACTCGATCTGATGTAGTTAATTGTAGCTTTAAAATTGCCTTCTTTTCTTTTGTTTGATTTGTTTCTTAATTCATGTTTCCATTCTGTTTTCGCTACTTTTGGGTTTAGTTTTCTGTTGATGTTGGCTGCATTACAAAAGTCAAGACCTGATGAGTTGTTGTTTCTCAAGTTGTACGTGCTATCTAGGTTTTGTTGGGATTGTGTTGGGCTCTTAAGCCCATTTAGTTTTTCTTTTATACGGCCATTTCTTAGGAGGGTGATGGGCTCTTAAGCCCATATGATCCCTGTTTTCCCCACATATATTCATACACCCTTGGTTCTTGCATATCCTCCCTTCTTTCTTTTAACCTTTCTCCTTTTAATTTTTTTTAGATTATCATGTTAGTTTAGCAATATCCTTTAACTAAGTTTGGTTTTGAATATTTAAAATAGTTTTTTAAATTATATTGATAGTTTTTTATTTTTTAGATTGATTTAATTTATTTGTTTTTTTAATTAAATATATAAAAAACTCAAAAACTTTTTTTTATTAGATTAATGTTTAAACTTTAAATTATGTGTAGAATATAAACATTTAAAAAAAAATTATCATCTTGATTTTTACTAACATCTTTAGTTTCTAAATTAGTAATTTGTAACTTAGATTCTTTTTGCCTGATCATACGATTTTGGTTCTGCTCTGACCATTTCTTTTGCTCATATTTCGTGCTTATCATTATCCTATTTGCTTAATTCTATTTTTTTTTTGTCTGATGCTTTCATGAATTGATCTTGTTTCTCTTATTGATTCATCTTAATTGTTTGTGTATATCCCATTTATTCATTTGCTAGCATTTATTTTCACATATTCCCTTAGCATCTCCTAGCTCAATTTTAATTTTCGATTAAGATCGAAGTAGGTTAGATTTAGATTCTCAATCTTTGCATGACAATATTAGGTTAGCATTTTCCCTTTAATGGTTCACTAGGAAAGGATCCCCCCGTTGACTGCCATGTCATGTTTAGGATAGCTTAGCCTAGCTTACTCCTCCCTTTAGCCGTTTATCCTAGCCTTAGGATTATAGTCTCCGTACTCTACGATAGTGTCTTGCTATGGACACTTCCTTTCCCTTTAACCTAGCATTAGGTTTAGATTTTTCGCACTCTATGTAAGTGTCTTGCCATAGACACTTATTTCCTCTTGGAACCTTGACCATAATCAAGAGTTCCTCACCCCTAGTTAGGTGAACTACGAAGGCTCAGATTCTTCATTTCTAGTCAGGATACGTAGGCACAAGATGCGATGTCTTGGTGAGCTCACTAATAACTAACTCCCTTATCTCTCGCCGCCGTGCGATGGAGACCAACTTACCTTCCCTTTATCCTAGCCTTAGGATTAGAGTCGCCGTACTCTATGTGAGTGTCTTGACATGGACACTTCCTTTCCCGTTTAACCTAGCCTTAGGTTTGGAGTCGTCGCACTCCATGTAAGTATCATGGTTATGAAAATTTACTCCCCTTGGAACCTTGAACACAGTCAAGAGTTCCTCACCCTTAATGAGGCGAACTACAAATGCTTTGATTCCATCCTAGTCAGGATACGTAGGCACGAGATGCGATGTCTTGGCGAGCATACTTAGTTGTATATACCCCAGGTCTTTACTTTAGCACCTTTCCCTTAGCAAGCAAACTTTAGCATAACACAAATACTAACAAGAGGTTCCTGTAGAGTACTATAGATACTTAGGATGCTAGCACCTTCCCTAGGTATAACCAACCCCCGAACCTTAGATCTTTAGCTTTGTTGTTACATAGCGCACTTAGGATTTTCTTTCGATCTTTACCCTTTCCTCTGGATAAATCAAAGCTCATTGGTGAACTTCATGATTTGTGATTCAAGTTAATTAATAGCTTGATATCCGATTCTCAGCGCAACAGATATGAAAAGAAGTTCCATCAGTTATAGGTTAAATCATAAATGATATGAAAAGAATTTCCATCAGTTATAGGTTAAATCTGAAATGATATGAAAAGAAGTTCCATAAGAAATCTGCCATATGGAATAGAATCATAAGCAATAATGATGCAATTTCCACTCACAACCTCAACCACATTAAAATTTCCAAAAGCATACACTTAGATCAATGAAGAGATTACCATTTTTCATAAAAATATGTGAATATATTTTACCTTGCTAGTAAAATTTTGGTCATGAATTACCTTGCACATGGTTTGTCCAAGTATTTGACCACGGCAACAGTAAAAGATATCTGCCACAGTTGCAATCTTGAAAGCATCATCCTTTCTTATGGTGGTCCACTTGTCGTGTTCACACTAATTCACAAACTCGAAACATAAGCATACCATAGAGAGTATAGAATATTCAGGTCTAGTGATACTATCAACTTATAATTGTCGCTACGCGAAAAATGACACAGAGTCGCCACCGAATTTTATTTATCCCAAAGAGGGAAAGGGAAATATCGATAAAACCTTTAGGGAAAGAACGTGTTCATCGGAACCAAGCTTTGGGTTTGGAAGTCGGTTATGTGAGGGGAAGGTATTATCACCCCTTCACATCTATCGTACTCGATGGGAACCATCTAAGTTGTCTAGCTCGAAGCGGTGTTTTATTCTAAAAGTCTACTTGCTTAAGGGAAAAAGGGTTGGTTTTTTATTAGGATGCTCACCAAGGATTGGGGCCCTTGTGCCTACGTACCTTCACTTAAAAGAAGTGAAGAATCAGAGCGTCCATAGTTCGTGGGACTACGATGAAAAAAATGGGAAGTTTGCTCGCTAGGATCATCGCAATCCTATGCCTACGTATTCTCAACAGGTATGAGAAATCAGAGTGTCTGTAGTTCGAACTACGATTTGTTGGTGTTTTTTATGGACGATGCTATCGTGCACGTTCTAGCAGTTAGGTGTTTTGTAGCTCGCTCGTGGAGTCTTATGTGTTACCTGTTTGCGGTAGAACGGAAGTAAAATGTCCATTTTGAAAAGTTTTTTTGGATTTGTGGGAGTGTTTTGTTAGGTTTTTGAAATAAAGTTTCAGATGTGCGTTGTACTAAAATTATGGGTAGAGGTTAATATTTTGATCGACCAAGTCGAGCGTCTTGTGTTCAAAATACTTTGAGTGAGTGTAGGGAAGCTCCATTCTCACTCGTTCTCCACCACGTACTACACACATCGTGTTTATTAAGTGTTTTTGGATTTTATTGAGAAAAATTCCACTTGACGTTGGATCAAGGGTTTTATTGCTTATAAAGAAAAAGTTTGAAGTGATGCGAACAAGGTTGATGGCGATGCGCAAGGCAATCGGCTTACAAGGTGAAAAATGGCTCGATGTGAATCGATAATTTATTTTGAGAAACGGTTTGAAAAACAAAATTCAAAATGGTATCATCACTATATAAGCACACAATACTAGAGCTGTCAAAATGGGCCCAGCCCATAAGCCCTAAACTTTAGCACGGGTCGGACCATAAAAAAGTATTAAAAAATATAACCCTATCATTTTGGGCCTACCCATTGGGCAAATATTTTTTTATGGGCCGGGTCGGGCCGGCCAAGTGGGCTTCGGGCTGGCCCATTAAAAATATTTATAAATAGTAATTTGTACTCATTACAATACTTTATTTTTCATTTCAAGCCTAGTTTAAATATTTTTGCATGTCTAATTTTAAGAATACCATCAAGAAAAGATACAAAAGATTTCAAATGATGGCAAGTCCAAACTTGAAATATACTTGGATGAAAAATGTTTGGATAATGATGTGGATATTCTTCAATATTGGAAATTAAATAGTTTTCTATTTCCTCAACTTGCTATAATGGCTTGTGAAATTTTAACCATTCCAATAACAACAGTGGCTTTTGAATCTACTTTTAGCATTGGAGGTCGTATTTTGTATAAGTATATGAATTGCTTACTCCCTGAAACTGTGCAAGCATTAATTTGTACCTGTAATTGGTTGAATGATTTTAAAGATGTTGGACCTTCTAGTGAGTTTTTAAACTGTAATTAATAGTCTTTGTATTTTATTTTCAATTTACATTTGTTTTCAAGTTATTGAGTTGCCGGTTATGTTGTAACTTTAACAAGGGCATGCATGCACCACAAGGTGGTAGTTTAATGTTCATCTACTGTATTATAAATAAAAGGACCGGACAGAGAGGCAAAAACATATAAAAACATAACTGCTTTACCATTTTGTTGTGGTGAGAATCGGATAACAAGGTATTAATTAACTTGCATCACATTTCTTTGAATTCACCACTGAGCTTTGATTTATCCAAAGGAAAGGGTAAAGTTCAAAGAAAACCCTAAGAGGATCTAGGTTCTGGGGTTGGTTATACTAAGGGAAAGTATTAGCACCCTAAGTATCTGTAGTACTCTACAGGAACCTCTTGTTTAGTTTGTGTTATGTTACGTTTTGCTTGCTAAGGAAATCTGCTAAGGGTAAGGTAAAGACCTAAGGGTATGTACACTAAGTTTGCTCGCCAAGACGTCGCATCTTGTGCCTACTTATCTGACTAAAGAATCAGAGCAAGCGTAGTTCACCTAACTAGGGGTGAGAGGAATTATTGACTACGACCAAAGTTCCAAGGGCAATGAGTATGAGCTCATGTAGAGTTTAAGAAACTCTCTAAGTCTAAGTTGTATTGGGGGAAGTGAATACTCAAAGTGATGAGTCTCACATAGAGTCCAAGAACTCTAATTTAATACTAAGTTATAAGATAAATGGCTATGAGGCCACGGAAAGTACCGTATGACTATGAGTCAAAGAGGAGGCGGCCATGACTATGAGGTCAAGGGTGGTGGGTGGCTATGACTATGAGGTCAAAGCTGGTATCCTATGACTATGAGGTCAAGGAGAAAGGTGGCCATGACTATGAGGTCAAGGCTGGTAGGTGGCTATGACTATGAGGTCAAAGCTGGTATCCTATGACTATGAGGTCAAGGAGAAAGGTGGCCATGACTATGAGGTCAAGGCTGGTAGGTTAATCTGACTATGAGGTCAAAGCCGGTAATCTTGTGACTATGAGGTCAAAGAGGTGGCCATGACTATGAGGTCAAGGCTGGTAGGTGGCTATGACTATGAAGTCAAAGCTGATAATCCTGTGACTATGAGGTCAAGGAGAAAGGTGGCCATGACTATGAGGTCAAGGCTGGTAGGTGGCTATGACTATGAGGTCAAAGCTGGTAATCCTGTGACTATGAGGTCAAGGAGGTGGCCATGACTATGAGGTCAAGGCTGGTATCCTATGACTTATGAGGTCAAGGAGAAAGTAAATACCTATGACTATGAGGTCAAGGGTTATGAGCTATCTATGACTTTGAAGTCAATAGAAAGACTTTCCTTTGGAAGAAGGGGAGAATAACAATTCTTATGGGCAGAATGCTTGTAAAGATATTTATATGAGAATAAAGCATCAAAAAACAAGGTTTCAAAGTGAAGCAAGGCTCACATTGTCAATACAAGGTCTGAACAACATGCATTAGGCCTCATTCAATCAAGATAAACAAGATAAAATAGTGAAAGAATCAAAAGCAACCAAGAGTATCCATGAAAAACCCTAAGAAATGTCTTTTACTTCCAACACTAATAAATGATTCAAAGATATTTTTTTTCACCAATTTCTTTTTACATTCAAAAATTAGACACATTAAGGAACATTTTGCAAAAAGAATGGGCAAAAAAAGAGTGAGTATGAGCAAGTTATGATCTTTTGAAATCAAAGCATGAACCATAAAATATAAAATAAAACTAGTGATAAAAAAGAAAGGAAATGGTTCCCCTGGGTATTGAACCCGTGCCCTTCTGATTGCAGCCCAAAAGGCTTGCCAAACCAACCATGCGCACATTATGAATAAGGAATGATACCAGCAATATATATCTGAAAACCAAGTAAAATCAGAAAAATGACAAAAGACTGGGGCGAGGGGGATTCGAACCCCAGTCTTTTTGGTTTCACACGCGCGCTGCCTGCCACTGGGGTGGCTATACATCCATTGTATGAGCCACCCATAAAAATACTTAAGCTCTTAAATGTTCAGAAAAATGCTTCTATTAAAATAACACATGAAAAACGTAACACATGCTAATAAGGCAACATCAATTGGTCATCAGCTGCTAAATTACTAACAGGAAAAACATAACCTCACCACTCTCTTTCTGCCATGCGAGCTTCTCTCATGCATTAAACAAAATCAACAACGTGAAAAGAAAAGAAAAACCCCCACAAACCCAATTTCTCTTATTTTCAAACATATCTCCCTTGAATTAAAACTGATGAGCCAAACATTTTGTGGCATATTTGATGATAAAACAGAAATCAACAACATAAATAGAATGCTAGATCTTTAAAAAACAACACACATGGCAACTGTCGTGTTCTTAATAAGGTAAAACTGGAATGTTCAACAAGTCAAACCATATCCTTCTGCCAACCTTATTCTACAGGGCTCATACAAAGCTCATGCCATGAAACCACCTAATGCAATGCTCGTAAGATGCTTCAAACCCTAAGAAAATTCACCCTAAAGTTCTTATCCAGAACAAGGACAACAATGGAACCGTTAAATGCAAAAGCGAAAACAAAATCTCACAACATTCTGTCAAACCAAACCAACTTAAACCAATAATTCAAACCTAAGTGCAAACCTGAATCTTAACTATGGCAGGGAAGCTCTCTAAAGTTTGTACATGGCATAGACCTAGGAGCAAGAGGAGTGATGATAACTGCTCATTGTGCCAAGAGAATCCCAAACAGTCTTACATGTTTTATCCTAGTATACTATAATCATCTTGAGCGTATTTTCAACATGCAAGCCTTGGCACATGAATACAGCAGGTTCCAAGTTATCAGCCATAAACAAAGTTAGCAAAATACATCATGCATCCATGTCCGAGTAGTAACATTCAAACAACAATGTGACAATTGTATGATCATGGTACATGGTAGCAGGATAACAACAAATTCATGATACTTCAAAGCATGGTTAGTGAGGTAAAAAGAAAGAGAAATACATTTGTCCCAATGATAGAACTTCACTCAAAACTATATATTATTCACTCTATCTTAGCACGAGCATGAACAATGAGCACTTCTAAATGTCCAGATTACAACACGGGACATGGATATTCTATCATCAACACCAAAAAAACACCTTATCTTCCCAACATCATTATCCAATGTATCACATGGGATTTGACTTAAATACATGACATGGTAATGATGACAGCATTGCAAACAAAAGGTTTATGGATTGAAAGACAGTGAGGACAACTACTGATTGTGGCATCAAAACAAACATGAGAAGAATCATTTAAAATAAAACTCAAACCCTCAAGTCAAAATATAAAGATATTAACATAAGAATACTTCAGACAATAACTAGCAGTGCATCAAGGATAAATTCAAACTCTAGGTTACCATATTCCAAAATTATCTCAAAGGGACTCATGATGATAGTATGAATAATATGAACATGGTTGATGAGAAGTGATGATGGTTACCTAGTGGAATAAGCCCATTGCACCTTCTCCTCAAACTTGGGAGCTGCTGCAAAGGATCCTCCTCTTTCTTCTTACTTGTTGAGTTTAGAACTTCAAAACTTTCTTAAGGTTTTTGTGTGAATTGTTGGTGTCAAATGAGTGGAAATTGGACTCCTATTTAAAGGAAGAGTTGAGAACTCAAGGTATGGCCAGAATTGCATAATGTGCCAACTTTGCCCTTTCCATCGTATGAGATATTGTTTTGGCAGAACCAAAATCTCCAAAGATCACTGCTAGCTGATGTGGTTAGGTCTGATCAGACCGGTGAGAAGTGATTGGTCCAAGGTTCCATGAATAAACAATGTTTGTTTCTTTGAAAAGTTTCTCTCTCTTGCTACAAGTTGCATAAGAATGACATAAAGCAATATTTTAATGCAAACCACTTGAAAATTCGTGACAGAGGTTAAATGAGCACTAAATACACCCTAAGAACACAGAAAAGTGAAGCCTTGGTGAGTAGGAGAGGCTTTGAGTCAATATGCAAAAGTTGGTTTCTTGAACCTTAAGAAATGAAACCCCTAACTTTGAAGCTTCGAATCTCACAGCTCACTCAATGGATTGAGGAGTTCTACTATTTTTTAGAAAGCCCTCAATTCCCTCTACAACTTTAATGTTCAAAGATTTTTGATTTGAAGCTTAGAACTATATGAAAAATTGGGTTAAAGTTGTGTGCAAATTAAGGAAAAAAAGCTGAACTCAAAAATTGGGTGACTTATCTTCCAAGCCTTGTAACTCAAAAACCATGCATATTTTGGAAGAGGGTCCTCTAATATGTTTTGAAGATCATGGAAAGATCTTCCATTTGAGCTTTGAGTCACTCAAATTGGATGTGTGGTTTGAAAGTTATGAGTGTTTCAATTTTTGCACAAGTAGTGAAATTTCCTTATTTGTAAAGTTTCATGAACCAAACTTTGCTTCCTTTGCAAGAAACTTCTTAAAACTTAATTTTTCATACCTTAACTCATCAATGAGACATGTCATGATGGATTGAGGATTTGGATGCTTCATTTTGGATCAAAATCTCAAAGGTTAAGGCCTCAGTCAAAACCCTAATTTCACCTGTGAATGCACTTGAATGATCTATGATGATCTTGCTTCTTTAATCACATCTAAGGCTCATAGATGGTTTCTAGGGATGTCTTCTATCACATGGAGTCATGTCCTAGGGTTTTAGAACAACCCCTGTTCAAAATCAAAGGCCACGGTTGACTTGTCATAACAAAACCCTAAATGGAGGCAGGGTGAACTTGTGGCTCAAGTTACTTGTGGTGAGAGTCAGATGATCTTGATTTCTCATTGGACTAGACCTCTTGAATGTAGGTAAGTTCAAATGGTTGATGAACCAATCAAACCTCGACTTGATCATGACAAAATTATTCAGTGATTTTTCAGGTCAAAACCCTAATTCCACAACTTTGTCTGATGGTCTTTTGTTGACTTGATTTGATCCATTGTTTTGAGATCTTGGTTCCAAACAATTGGTGAATCTTTGCGATGATTGTATGGAGCCAGGGAATACCTTGGGAGGCCTTGAATCTTTCTGTGTAAACCCTAGTTTTCAATACAAGAGAAAGAAACTTGCAAGATGTGGGTCAGTTAACAATGCATATATGATTGAAGTCTAAATGCAAATGTCAGATGTTATGACATATAAGAGGTAAAATTTGGGGTACAATAGTTGCCCCTATTTAAATAGCTTTACAAGAGGGCATGAGGGATGGAAATCCTCGGGACATCAAGGTGAAAGGTATTTAAATATAGCAAACCGAAAATTTTGCCCTTAGATGGAATGCAGATGCTAAGGACAAGCAGCGGACATACAAATGCTGACATGCCATGAACTTCTAGTATGATGATATGATGCCATGATAGTGCAAAGATGCATACAGACCAGACACCAGAGATGAAGAGAAAACCACCACAGGTGAGAATTGCTGGGGAAGGATGAAGGTTAGTACCCGTGAGGAAAACTCACTGAGGATACAGGTTGACCAACAAAAAAGACTCACTGGGGAGACTCTGAGGAAATACTGGGGATAACAACGTAAAGGGGAAAACCCTACAGGTCTTTACTGGAGATAGGCCAGAAAGGTATTCTCCACTAGGAAATATCCAGGGAGATAGACGACAGGTTCATATGTGGCCGGACGACACTGGGGTAATAAAGACACATTCTTACTGGGCATGAAACCAGAAAGAAGGCATGATCTCCCATGGGGATCAGTTTGAAATAAAACGATAGCCATCAGCCAAAGATTTTATGGGATTTTCTTATACTGAAGAGTTGAAACGGGATCTTCAATAAAAAACCATAAAAGACAGAGATAAACTTTTACGTGCCAGATGATGAAAAAAATGACTGGACTTTAAGGTACCAGTATGAGCTGGTTTTGAAAACAGACCAATATGAGTTGGTTTTTGGATACCAGTATGAGCTGGATTTTGGATGCCAATATGAGTTGGACTTTAAGGTACCAGTATGAGCTGGGTTTGATGCCAATATGAGTTGGACTTTAAGGTACCAGTATGAGCTGGTTTTTGAAAACAGGCCAATATGAGTTGATTTTTGGATACCAGTATGAGTTGGATTTTGGATGCCAATATGAGTTGATTTTTGGATACCAGTATGAGTTGGATTTTGCAAACAAGTACTGTCAATATAAAAATTGGCAATTTCAATGCAAAATTCATGCAAGCTTTTTGAGATTAAATTTTATTTATGAAACACACACGGTGGAATGATTAGATAATCGAAAACACAGGTGGATCTAGCCATTCACAGAATGACAGATGAAGTGATCAACACACGCAATTTAGCAAAGATCATTAGGAGTCAGGTTAATCAACCTTGTTGTAGTATGCTTTCAAAACAACCTTACCTCAATTAGGTATTTTAAGGGTTGTAACGTGGATTAGTTCACGGTTTATGAAACAAAAGATAAAGGGTCAAAGTTTATTTGTCCCTACCCAAACTTCGTGATGAACTCCAATCTTACACTCAATTAACTCAAGCTATACATTCAAATTTCCGTATGCTAGGAATGAATTGATGTTAGTCGATGATGATTCAGACACCTAGGATAGTCATTACTCCCTTGCAAAATTTGGTTATCCTTTATTGCTGAGGTTGTGAGACATCTTCTTGTCTTTTGTTGAGGTTATGAGAACTCTTCCTTCCTTTGTTGAGGTTATGAGACCTCTTCTTTTGTTGAGGGTATGAGACCTCTTCTTTTTTGTTTGAGGTTATGAGACCTCCTCTTTTCGGCTGTTGTACAAGTCCTTTTGCATAAGGCAAAGTTTTGGACTCCCCATCTTTCTTGGCTTTTGCCTTGAAAGGGACTCGGCTCATTCTTTGATTAAGGATTTCTTAACGATCCTTCCTCATTTATTGCTTGGAGGAACAACTTGTACAATCATTTACTCACTTGATTGGAGAGAGCTGACTGGTGTCTTGCGTGAAGCGCTTGCATTCGAGTGCATAACCAAGTTAAACTGAGAACTACCCTGCCCCAAGGTTGAGATTTTAAGGGTTTTTTGTGTAAGAAAAGAAAACTCCTACTTCTAGGCTCGAAGGGTTAAGGAGGGATTATCTTCCTTATTTCTCCATTGTTTGGGAATTGAAAAAATGCCTTACATCCTTAGCAAGGTTTTAATCGAAAGCATACCACATCAATTATGGATAATATTTTCATCATCCTCCCCAATCTTTGCCTAACAATAATTTGATAAGTGGAATGAAACAAGATAAAGATATATTTTTTGCTTTATGAACGTAAAAGTAAATGAGTGAAACGAATGGACTTAATCAAAAGATGCACAAACATTTCATTAATCTTGCCAATCTCAAAGTACAACAAGGCTTATAAGCAAATACAAATTCAAAGTGCAAGGAAATACAACTGAAAATACTGAAACGAACAAAATACAGCCAGCTTCGACGAGTTGATTTTAGAAGATTTCAGTTTCCGGGCCCAAACGGGAGAACGCCTTCGCCACTGATCACTAGTTCTTTGTGATACAGAATCTTAAGAGGCCCAACAAGTCTTTTTCATTTTGCTTCAAGAGTTAAGACATTGACGTCTTTCATACCTTCCTGAGGTTGCAGCGTCTTTAGCAGGTTTAGCAGTCTCGCTTCAAACTCTTTACATTCTTCAATGGGATGCCCTATTGTCCCAGTGCGGAATTTGCATTCAATCACTAGATGATCTTCTTTGAAGATCAAATCCTTGTTGTGGATCAGATTTTGCACAGCAGCTTCTAAAGCCAGGAAACCATCCAAATTATGTCCTTCAGCCCCTTTATGAAAGTCGCAAGTCAGATTTGCATTATGCCAAGGTCCTGGCACAGGGTTGTAAGGTTGAGGAATCACCAACTTGTTTTGAATCAGCAATGGGAATAGTTTTCTCAGTGGCACCGGGATAGGTGTGTAGTGAACCTTGCCCCTTTTGACAGAGCACTTCTTCTTATCTTGGTTTCGAGAACTTCGAAGAGAAATAACCGTTGGAGGCTGAAACACTCTTTCGGTAGACACCTGATGACGATTACATTCTGCTGCAGGAACAAGACCAAAGGTTGGTTGGTTTGAAGTTTCCCCAAAGACAGATTCTTGGCATGGGAGAACCACAGGAGATGGCAAAGGATTGTTGATATTAATGCCTTGAGGCGTGAACGAGAATTTCTCAGAGTCTAACAGATTCTGAACCTTACTCCTGAGCACCTTACAATCTTCAGTTGAATGCCCATGTGCCCCAGCATGGTAGTCACATTGGGCAATGGCGTCAAAGCCTGGTGGGTATGGAAAAGGCACTGACTCTATTTCCTTTGGTACTATCAATCCTCCTTTGATCAAAACTGGTAACATCTGACTGTATGTCATTGGTAGCGGAGAGAAATGCCTCTCTAGTTTTCTTGGCCTTTGTCGTGCATGCTGACACGGCTGATGGCAGTTTGACCCTTGATACTGAGGAGGTCCTTGAGTAAAAGGATCCACAAGAGGCGGTGAACTGACAATCTCTCTGGGAGTAACAGGGGGAGTGTGCTCCTCTTTTATCATCAGAGCTTGCAAAGTGTCCAGAACCCAATTCATCTGGCATTTGAGGATTCTGACATTCTCTTTCAAGTCTTCTTGGTTCTTCAGAATTTCATTCATTGTCGCCATTGTCCTAAATAGGTGTGCTAGGTATCCTCTAGTCATAGAAGAAAGAGAGAGACTCAAGACTGAGAAATGCAAATGAAATGCGAATGCGACGACATGCGCATGGGATGAAAATGCAAGCCAAATAGTTTCAAGGAACTCAAAGGCAAGTTGCAAACTTTTTGAAAGCTGAAGAGTTTGGCTTTAAAACCAATGATCTTTATTGATCTTGCAAGGGAAAAAAGCACTTGAATTCCTTGGAACCAAAGGGCTAACATGAATGGATGGATGTATGCATAAACACAAACATATGACACACAAATCCTGGGTTTAGAAGTCACATGAGTTGAGCCATAGTCTACCCATCCCAATAGGTGTGTACTATGGGTTTATCAACTGTAGAACAGGGTTCTAAAAAGTCCCCATAGTCGATAACCCATCTTTCGGTTATTATCAACTTTCCAATTACTTGGTAATCAATAAAATTCTCAAGAGAGTCTCACCTGAGTGTAGTATCGCGTAGCAACCATTTTGGATTACTCTCTCATAGTCATCGCACTACATCCTAAATAGGCCAAGTGGGGTAAAAGGGTAACTAAAGGTCATCAGTATCCCTGGCACCAAGGTCAAAAGTGGTAACGCATTCACGATTTCTCGTTCAATATATACCACCTCCAAGAGGGCCTCAACTGAGTGTGGAACTTCAAGTCAACTCCTTTGGGATTAATCCCTCGAAGTCTCATTTGACTATGTCCACGATCCTATCATATGTGTACTCTCAAGTTCGGGTTAGAACTTATCCTCACCACTCAATAGTAGCAACCCTGCCAAATAGAAAATCCCAAACAAAGCAGATATACAGATATATACGGATATGTACAAGTATAGAAAACAAACATAAATAACATAAAAAAACAAGGTGGGCTTAACCCTCAAAAAAGAGGTCTCCCCAGTGAAGTCGCCATTTCTGTTGCGGTGAGAATCGGATAACAAGTATTAATTAACTTGCATCACATTTCTTTGAATTCACCACCGAGCTTTGATTTATCCAAAGGAAAGGGTAAAGTTCGAAGAAAACCCTTAGAGGATCTAGGTTCGGGGGTTGGTTATACTAAGGGAAGATATTAGCACCCTAAGTATCTGTAGTACTCTACAGGAACCTCTTGTTTAGTTTGTATTATGTTACGTTTTGCTTGCTAAGGAAATCTGCTAAGGGTAAGGTAAAGACCTAAGGGTATGTACACTAAGTTTTCTCGCCAAGACGTCACATCTTGTGCCTACGTATCTGATTAAAGAATTAGAGTAACCGTAGTTCACCTAACTAGGGGTGAGAGGAACCATTAACTATAGCCAAAGTTCCAAGGGGAATGAGTATGAGCTCATGTAGAGTTTAAGAAACTCTCTACGTCTAAGATGTAATAGGGGAAGTGAATACTCAAAGTGATGAGCCTCACATAGAGTCCAAGAACTCTAATTTAAGTCCAAGTTGTAAGATAAATGGCTATGAGGCCACAGAAAGTACCGTATGACTATGAGTCAAAGAGGAGGTGGCCATGACTATGAGGTCAAGGCTGGTGGGTGGCTATGACTATAAGGTCAAAGCTGGTATCCTATGACTATGAGGTCAAGGAGAAAGATGGCCATGACTATGAGGTCAAGACTGGTTGGTGGCTACGACTATGAGGTCAAAGCTGGTATCCTATGACTATGAGGTCAAGGAGAAAGGTGGCCATGACTATGAGGTTAAGGCTGGTAGGTGGCTATGACTATGAGGTCAAAGCTGGTAATCCTGTGACTATGAGTTCAAGGAGGTGGCCATGACTATGAAGTCAAGGCTAGTAGGTGGCTATGACTATGAGGTCAAAGCTGGTAATCCTGTGAATATGAGGTCAAGGAGAAAGGTGGCCATGACTATGAGGTCAAAGCTGGTAATCCTGTGACTATGAGGTCAAGGAGGTGGCCATGACTATGAGGTCAAGGCTGGTATCCTATGACTTATGAGGTCAAGGAGAAAGTAAATACCTATGAATATGAGGTCAAGGGTTGATTATGAGCTATCTATGACTTTGAAGTCAATAGAAAGACTTTCCTTTGGAAGAAAGGGAGAATAACAATTCTTATGGGCAGAATGCTAGTAAAGATATTTAAATGAGAATAAAGCATCAAAAAACAAGGTTTCAAAGTGAAGCAAGGCTCACAACATCAATACAAGGTCTGAACAACATGCATTAGGCCTCATTCAATCAAGATAAACAAGATAACATAGTGAAAGAATCAAAAGAAACCAAGATTATCCATGAAAAACCCTAAGAAATGTCTTTTACTTCCAACACTAATAAATGATTCAAAGATATTTGTTTTCACCAATTTCTTTTTACATTCAAAAAGTAGACACATTAAGGAACATTTTGCAAAAAGAATGGGCAAAAAAAGAGTGAAAAATGAGCAAGTTATGATCTTTTGAAATCAAAGCATGAACCATAAAATATAAAATAAAACTAGTGATAAAAAAGAAAGGAAATGATTCCCCTGGGTATTGAACCTGTGCCCTTCTGATTGCAGCCTAAAAGGCTTGCCAAACCAACCATGCGCACATTATGAATAAGGAATGATACCAGCAATATATATATATATATATATATATATATATATATATATATATATATATATATATATATATATATATATATATACGAAAACCAAGTAAAATCAAAAAAATGACAAAAGACTGGGGCGAGGGGGATTCGAACCCCAGTCTTTTTGGTTTCACATGCGCGCTGCCTGCCACTGGGGTGGCTATACATCCATTGTATGAGCCACCCATAAAAATACTTAAGCTCTCAATTGTTCTGAAAAATGCTTCTATTAAAATAACACATGAAAAACGTAACACATGCTAATAAGGCAACATCAATTGGTCATCAGCTGCTAAATTACTAACAGACAAACATAACCTCACCACTCTCTTTCTGCCACACGAGCTTCTCTCATGCATTAAACAAAATCAACAATGTGAAAAGAAAAGAAAAACCTCCACAAACCCAGTTTCTCTTATTTTCAAACATATCTCCCTTGAATTAAAACTGATGAGCCAAACATTTCGTGGCATATTTGATGATAGAACAGAAATCAACAACATAAATAGAATGCTAGATCTTAAAAAAAAACAACACACATGGCAACTGTCGTGTTCTTAATAAGGTAAAACTGGAATGTTCAACAAGTCAAACCATATCTTTCTGCCAACCTTATTCTACAGGGCTCATGCAAAGCTCATGCCATGAAACCTCCTAATGCAATGCTCGTAAGATGCTTCAAACCCTAAGAAAATTCACCCTAAAGTTCTTATCCAGAATAAGGACAACAATGGAACCGTTAAATGCAAGAGCGAAAACAAAATCTCACAACATTCTGTCAAACTAAACCAACTTAAACCAACAATTCAAACCTAAGTGCAAACCTGAATCTTAACTATGGCGGGGAAGCTCTCTAAAGTTTGTACACGACATAGAGCTAGAAGCAAGAGGAGTGATGAAAACTGCTCATTGAGCCAAGAGAATCCCAAACACTCTTACATGTTTTATCCTAGTATACTATAAATTTCTTGAGCGTATTTTCAACATGCAAGCCTTGGCACATGAATACAGTAGATTCCAAGTTATCAGCCATAAACAAAGTTAGCAAAATACATCATGCATCCATGTTCGAGTAGTAACATTCAAACAACAACATGACAATTGGTTGATCATGGTACACGGTAGCAGGATAACAACAAGTTCATGATACTTCAAAGCATGGTTAGTGAGGTAAAAAGAAAGAGAAATACATATGTCCCAATGATAGAACTTCACTCAAAACCTTATATTATTCACTCTACCTTAGCACGAGCATGAACAATGAGCACTTCTAAATGTCCAGATTACAACACGGGACATGGATATTATATCATCAACACCAAAAATACACCTTATCTTCCCAACTTCATTATACAATGTATCACATGGGATTTGGCTTAAATACGTGACATGGTAATGATGACAGCATTGTAAACAAAAGGTTTATGGATTGAAAGACAGTGAGGACAACTACTGATTGTGGCATCAAAACAAGCATGAGAAGAATCATTTAAAATAAAACTCAAACCCCCAAGTAAAAATATAAAGATATTAACATAAGAATACTTTAGACAATAACTAGCAGTGCATCAAGGATAGATTCAAACTCTATGTTACCATATTCCAAAAATATCTCAAAGGGATTCATGATGATAGTATGAATAATATGAACATGGTTGATGAGAAGGGATGATGGTTACCTAGTGGAATAAGTCCACTGCACCTTCTCCTCAAACTTAGGAGCTGCTGCAAAGGATCCTCCTCTTTCTTCTTACTTGTTGAGTTTAGAACTTCAGAACTTTCTTAAAGTTTTTGTGTGAATTGTTGGTGTCAAATGAGTGGAAATTGGACTCCTATTTATAGGAAGAGTTGAGAACTCAAGGTATGGCCAGAATTGCATAATGTGCCAACTTTGCCCTTTCCATCGTGTGAGATATTGTTTTGGCTGAACCAAAATCTCCAAAGATCACTGCTAGTTGATGTGGTTAGTCCTGATCAGACTGGTGAGAAGTGATTGATCCAAGGCTCCATGAATAAACAATGTTTGTTTCTTTGAAAAGTTTCCCTCTCTTGCTACAAGTTGTATAAGAATGACATAAAGCAAAATTTTAATGAAAACCACTTGTTAATTCATGGCAGAGGTTAAATGAGCACTAAATCCACCCTAAGAACTCAGAAAAGTGAAGCCTTGGTGAGTAGGAGAAGCTTTGAGTCAATATGCAAAAGTTGGTTTCTTGAATCTTAAGAAATGAAACCCCTAACTTTGAAGCTTCGAATCTCACAGCTCACTCAATGGATTGAGGAGTTCTAGTACTTTATGGAAAGCCCTCAATGCCCTCTATAACTTTCATGTTCAAAGATTTTTTATTTGAAGCTTGGAACTATATGAAAAATTGGGTTAAAATTGTGTGCAAATTAAGGAAAAAAACTTAAATTTCACTAAGTCCCCAAGGGTGACTTATCTTCCAAGCCTTGTAACTCAAAAACCATGCATTTTTTGGCAAAGGGTCCTCTAATATGTTTTGAAGATCATGGAAAGAGATTCCATTTGAGCTTTCATTCACTCAAATTGGATGTGTGGTTTGAAAGTTATGACTATTTCAATTTTTTCACAAGTAGTGAAATTTCCTTATTTGAATAGTTTCATGAACCAAACTTTGCTTCCTTTGCAAGAAACTTCTTAAAACAGGATTTTTCATACCTTAACTCATCAATGAGACATGTCATGATGGATTGCGGATTTGGATGCTTCATTTTGGATCAAAATCTCAAAGGTTAGGGCCTCAGTCAAAACCCTAATTTCACCTGTGAATGCACTTGAATGATCTATGATGATCTTGCATCTTTAATCACATCTAAGGCTCATAGATGGTTTCTAGGGATGTCTTCTATCACATGGAGTCCTGTCCTAGGGTTTGAGAACAACCCCTAATCAAAATCAAAGGCCATGGTTGTCTTGTCATAACAAAACCCTAAATGGAGGCAGGGTGAACTTGTGGCTCAAGTTACTTGTGGTGAGAGCCAGATGATCTTGATTTCTCATTGGACTAGACCTCTTGAATGTAGGTAAGTTTAAATGGTTGATGAACCAATCAAACCTCGACTTGATCATGACAAAATTCTTCAGTGATTTTTCAGGTCAAAACCCTAATTCCACAACTTGGTCTGATGGTCTTTTGTTGACTTAATTTGATCCAATGTCTGAGATCTTGGTTCCAAACAACTGGTGAATCTTTGTGATGATTGTATGGAGCCAGAGAATACATTGGGAGACCTTGAATCTTTCTGCGTAAACCCTTGTTTTCAACACAAGAGAAACAAACTTGCAAGATGTGGGTCAGTTAACAATGCATATATGATTGAAGTCTAAATGAAAATGTCCGATGTTATGACATCTAAGAGGTAAAATTTGGGGTACAACACATTTGTTAATATAATCATTCCTAGAAAATAGGCTTAAAAAGATTATCATAGTAGAAGTATGGGAGATATAATTGTTGGATTTACCAAGTGTTTAAGAGACTTAGGCCATATCATTGTCTACTTTATAGTTTATTTTGTTATATATTTTGAATTATTAGGTGATTAATTATTTGGTTATGTATGTGTGAATGTATTCTATTGTCTCTAAAGTTACATTTTGTGACAATTGTTGGATTCACAAAGTGTCCATGGGACTTAGCCAAAAAATTGTCTACTTTATAATTTATTTTTATATCTATTTTGAACGGTTAAATGAGTAATTAGTTTGTTATGTATGACTGTATTTTATTGTCTCTAAATTTAAAAATTAAAATTATAATATTGAAATATATAGGCGGGCCTAGCCTATCGGGCTGCACATCCCATAAAGAATTGGGACGGGCTCAATTTTGATAGCCCATGAAGTAATTGGGCCAGTCCACTCCAGCCCATTTATAAGTGTTAGCCCACCGGGCCGATGCGGACTGGGTCGGGCCAGTCCATTTGACAGCTTTACACAATACGAGTAAGACAAAGTCAAGTTAGTCGATTCAAGAACACAAGTCAAATCTCACAAAGTTATATACAAAAATTATTAATTAAATTAAACATGGATATTTAATAAAATTAATTAACATTTTAATTAATTAATATTAAATAAATATGCTTGATATAAATAATAATAAACTCTTCTTTTTTTATATTAATTACTTTTTGGTTACTTTAGAATAATAATCAAAAAAAGTAAAATTAACTAATCCTAAAAATCAAAACTAATTCTAACACTAATTAAAAGTTAAAAATAAAAGAAAACAATTCTTTTTTGGGTTATTTTTAGATTAATTAAAAAAAAGGTAGAATTAATACTAATCCTAAAAATTAGAATTAAATCTAAAACTAATTAAAAGTTAAAAATTAAACTAAATCTTAAAATAAAATAAAAAAAGAGTAATCAAGATTACTAAAAGAAAAATCTAAAAAAACAAAGAAAACTAAGTTAATCTTAAAAACTTTGTCTAAATTCTCCTCAAATAAATAAATAAATAACAGGGTGACACTAAAAAAAGGGCCGAAATCTGCAAGGGCCGGATTATATGCTACCTGGGTCGGACTCCCCTTGAGTCAACCCGAATCGGCCTCATCAACTAAACAAGGGTTGTGTGAAACCCTATTGCAAGCAGCACACACATAGGGAAAGAAAACCAGAACGAGAACATAACGCATTTGAAACAGAAATTTCAGAAGAAACGCAATGAATGAATCTGTAACCCAGCGAAAACCAAGGTCCGCTCTCTAAGATGGCCTTATCTCTCACTCACGATCACGCTACGATCTCTCTCTCACGCCATGTCTGTTTCTCGCTTGTACACCATCTGCCTCTTACAATTTTTTTTCTTCGGTTCGTCTCTCACTCGAACAAATCATACCAAATGAAATCAACGTTACATCTCCACAACCTAAACAACAATCACCAAAAAAAGAGAAATAAAACTCACTGAGATGCGTATGATTGGATGACGACGACTATGAAGAGATGCGACTCGTCAGGGAAGGGCGATGGATCCGGCGTATGGGTTTTGCAGCGCAGCTGAAGTGGGGTCGTGATGAAATTTGTGTTTTCCAACAACGAACGTGTTGCTGCTCGCGTTCCGGTTTAGTGACTTTCCACTTTCCTTTTGTCAGTGGCAGATTCGACTCCCTTTGAAACTCTATTTTTCCTTCTTTACAATTTGTGTCTCTTAGGATGTAGTTATTGCGCGATGAAGATGATGGTTTTGAAAAATGTGCAGAAGATGGATATGCAGAGTGAAAAGGTTTGTTATTCTGTGTATCAAGTGTATGACCTTTGATGGTTTTCGTTCATACTGTTTTTTTTTTGCTGTTAAGTGGATCAAAATTTCCTCTGGTTTTTTCTCTTGTCTTGATGGATTGCTCTACTGTGGTTTATATAGTGGAGAATTAGGGTTTGGTGGTCTGATTGCTGCAGAGCTTTTGTTAAATTGATGATGCTCTGCCCTTGCCTTTCAAGATTCTAAAAAAATGTTTTATCAAAATGGTATATGTCTGCCTGCTGTACTTTTCTGCATTTCCTGCACTTTTGTCTCATTGTGATGTTTGGAATCTTTGTGGTCCATGATTTTTGTGACAGAATTTGAATTGTTTTTGTGATGTCTTATTTTGGCATTGGTTATATGAATGGTTTGAATTTTTTATTTGGAATGGTAATGGACTTGGTGGCATGATAATTATGTGGATTGGATTGAAAGGAACTTGTGTTTATGATTTGAATTTAGGAATTGAATTGAATATGGAATGACTTTGTGAATGGAATGTGTTGGATTGATGAATTGTTTTGAATATGGTTTATGTGAACATGAACATGGTGGATTTAATTTTTGAACGAGGTGTTTGGTTGATCTGATATCATAGAATGGATTAAAAGTGTGAATTGGACATGTCTTGAATTTTTCTAACTCAATGCATTTTGTTTTGTAAATGAGACAAAGACACAAGGTTGATTGGAACGGTTATGTTGAGGCTTGGAATGGGAGAACTGACTTGAGCATGAAGTTTTTGACATAAAGGTGAATTGGGATTGGCAAGAAAACATAGTAAGAAACTTGGCGTGAGAGATGAATTGACTTAGAAATAGAAGAAAAAATGCATAGGATCTCTTGTAATCACTTCAAAAAATGTAGTTTCAAACTTTATAATTCACTTGCACTGTTGACTTTCCATTGAACTTGTAATCTTGAATTGATTTTTGGAATGGAATTTGAAACTTTTGTGACATTATATGTCCATCTTGTAAACCTTGGATTTTGGTACGAATTTAATTGGAAATAACCATTCTTGATCTTATTAGTCAATGAATCCTTGTGATGATCTTTGAATTCTTCTTTCCACTCCTCTAAAAAATAAATCTTAGAATTTGTGTTGTATGCAAATTTTCTTTGTCACTTTGAATCCTACTTGATCTTGTAATTGTTTTTTTGAAATTGAATGCAATCTTGGCTTCTCACTTCCAAAACGGCTAGAAGATAATCTTGACTTGAAAACTCTTATGGCTTGAAAACTCTTATGCCTTGAAAACATGGCTCGACAATGATTCCATATGGCTTGCACAATTCCAATATGGATAAAAACTAATTAAAACCAATTTTAAACTTGAACCCATCATCCTAAACATGTCTTCTAGACGGGCTTGAAACACTTGAAACACTTATTGTCTAAAACCATTTTCTTTGAAAATATGACTTAGAATCAAATAGAAACCAAATGATCACGCCTTGAACTTCAAGTAACCTTCTTGCTAAAGAGTCCATTCAAATGCATCTCTCAAACAATCCTTGACAACTTTAAATAAATTGGACCCATGGACTCACTTCTCTTAAAAGAATCCACACTAACCTCCATTCTCAAATCCGAATCATCTTGTACTTTATCCAATGGTCCTCAGCCTTTAATTGAATCTTAAGAACAACAAATCTTATCTGATGGACTGATGAGATATTAATTTATAGCTCAAGTAGTAAGAAACGTCTTGGCTTACTAAAATCACAAAGCAACCCCTAATCCATTAACAAACATCATTAAGAAGAGGAAATCTTGATTCAATCCTCTACACCATCTGTAAAGAAATGATTTGTGAAGCAAGCAACTGGGAGAAACCCTCAAATGATGAACTTTCCTTCAACATGGCCCATGATGCACAACATCCTTCCTTGGTTGATCAAGATTAGGTCAAATTCTCATATGAATCGGATGAATGACCACTGAGCCAATCCATTCCTTGTCTTGAAACAAAGAAACCTTCCTTGTCCTTTCCTTGCAAACCCACATGCTTGGTATGCACCATGGTATGATGATGATATGATGAATGTATGATATAAAGGGCTAGGGTGAAAATGAGGGTGTAACAAATGCCCCTACTTAATCTTCTTGGACCTGAGGGTGAGAGTAACAGAGGTTCTCTTGCAATCAAGGTACAAGGGGATTAAATATAAAAATACCCGGAATTTTCAGCCGAAAAAGGAGTGGAATGAAAGTAGATGAATCAATGGGATGGCTTGAAAAAGACATCTGTCAGTGGGAAGATGTAGTTGGTTATGAGGGATATGATGATATGCTTGAGATGCAATGAGGAATGAATATGAGTGATTTGTCAGTCTCGAAAGGGGAGGCATCCATGTAGTACCCTGATGACACATAAAAAGCTAGGAGACATTCCTTCTACAAAAGGTAGAGAGGGCTCTAGAAATATAGGACGAGATATTCCTTCTACTAAAGGTAGAGAGGATTCAAGAAATAAAGGATTGTGAGATATTACCCCTACAAAAGGTAAAGAGGACTCAAGAATAAAGGGTGAGATATTCCTCATACGAAAGGTAAAGAGGACTCAAACAGTAAGTGATGGGAGGACAATATCCACATGAATGCCTTACCCTATACAGGAAATGGCTAAACAAGCGTGCAAATTGTAGCGTGCGATTTTTGTCGGTGACGCGACCAACCTACCGCAATGGTTGGAATTGGGTGCTACTTTCTGATTTCTTATTTATCCTATGAAGCTATAAAGGAAAGGGAAGCTATCTAAAACTAACCTTGCACGCAAATGTTTTCTTTAACAAATGCTAAGAGATTGGGGGGTCAGGGTCAGATTATACAAAGGAAAGTTGTCAACACCCAGTGTATATATGGTTATCCATAGACCTTTTATGGCATATTTCTCTATTAATTTGAACTGCTTTCTACTGTTTGTCTGTCATTGGTTGGGAAAGTTTCTCCTTTGAGAGTGTTGAGAGAGTGTTTTTGTTGTTTTCATGTTTTTCGTTGTTTTTGGGAAGGTACTAGACCTAAAGTTTTTTATTTATGTGCTCGCTAAGATTTTGCAATCTTATGCCTACGTATTCCTGTAAAGATACTCGGGAAATCAGAGCAATCATAGTTCCTCCTATTTCTATGGGAGGAAAAAATATTTGGTGCTTGTTCAAAGCCCAAGATTGAAGCTAAAGGTTATTTGTGTCTTGTTCAAAGCTTAAGATTGAAGCTAAAGTTTTGACTGAGAGAGAATGTGTCATGTCTAAAGGAAGATATCTCACCTATTCATCACAGTTGTTGGGTAATTGATTATAAAGGGGAATTACTTTAGCTGCAATGTATGGAATCCAGTAATTCCATAATTTCCTTTATAAGAGAGGTGTTCTGAAGAAATAAACTTTAACTCAGTGTAGAGCAATGCCATTTTTTCTTATGGACCTTTTATGCTAAGAGAGGGACATTGGCTTGGATGTAAATAATCCAGAGGCATGCCACTTACAGCAATTAGATGAAAGATGATTTTTGACCAGGATAAAAGAAGGACTCCAGCTTCGATTTTGAACCAACAAGTGTGCCACTTACAGCAGTTATCTGGAAATTGGGTTTTTTGATTGTCTGTTTTTAGATGTGATGTGTAGAGGAAATGTCCTCCTGTAGAGTGAACTCATGGTATCATCTGAGGGGATGTTGATTTTTGTGTGCCTTGATCAAAGCCCAAGGTTGAAGCTAAAAGGTTGGCTCTTTTAGGGCAGTTTTATATCTGTCTTGTACAAAGCCCAAGATTGAGGCTGAAAAGAGATGGACTCCACTGGGGAGGCTCTATCTTTCTTGTACAAAGGCCGAGATTGAGGCTGACTCAACTGAGGAAAATCACTATACAAAGCCTAAGAGGAGGTTGTTTGGGGGGAATTCTTATATGAAGCCTAAGAGGAGGTTGGCTTTGTGAGAACATGATTTGGTTCTGCAATTTTATCTCTAAGTTTTGATGATACCAAATGAGTATTTTTGTATGAACAATTTTGTACAACTAATGTTTGTTATTTGTGAGAATGTAACAAACAGGTTATGCTTCCCTAAATTGGCGTGAACACAATGCTTAAAGTAAAATACTCCGCATACATACTCTGATATAAAAGGAAAAGAGAACGGGTTCTGAAGATCTGAAGACATAGGTTCTGATCGAACGAAGTCCAGATGCTAAAGTCCTAAGCTCTATGAATCAAGGTTCTGAAGACCTAAATCAAGTCTCTACTCATGCTTCAACCAAATACTATCAGAAGCCTCTGAAGATATGAAGACAACACACAAAGCGATCGAGGTTCTGAAAACCAAGTACTAGAGACTCTGAAGATTCGAAGAATTGATAATCTTAAGAACCAAGCGATGTTTTCCCTTCTTACTCATGCTCGTGAAGAGCCTCTGAAGTTGAGAAGCCAAGAAGACAAAGCTACATAGTACAGTTGTACCTTAATTCAAGTGAAAATATCTTGGTAACTCTGCAATGGTACAATCAAAGATATTCTAACAAAAACAGGACGCGCATCATGCAAAAGCTATTATCTATCCTCAGGCTTCTAGCCGCCAGCCTAGTTAAGCTATCATGATTATATTTCAACGGCTCTTTCTACACGGCTATAAAAGGAAGCAAAAGACTTGAAGAAAGATACACACAAACGCTACTGCAATACTCTCTCTATCTGAAATCTTTCTTAAGTCATTCTGGTCAAAAACGTGTTTACATTTGCAGCTTGTATAGAAGCATATTTCTGTAAACGTAAATTGTTCAAACTTAGGTTTGTGTGTTCCTTGAGAAAGACCCTGTGGTGGTATTTCTTGAGAAGTATAAGTCGTGTGTCTTAGAGGTTGTTCCTTGAGTAAGACCTGAGAGGTTGTATTACTTGAGAAGTCTAAAACTTGAGAGTTTTAGAGGTTGTGTTAGTCACCAGCGGTTTGGCTCGCGCATTGTACTAATTTGATTGAATAGAGGATTAAGACCTTGTTAAGAGAGGCAAAATCACCTTGCCGGGTGGACTAGACTAACTTGAGGGTTTCTCAAGTGAACTAGTATAAACATAACGTGTTCATCACTTGATTCTCAACAAAGGTCATTACATTAAAAGGAAGGGTTTTATAAAAAGAATTTATTTTTTAAAAACAAGTTTATTTTGAAAAACCAATTCAAACCCCCCCTTTCTTGAGTTTTTCACACCTTCAATTGGCATCAGAGCTCCAGTTTTGAGGTGATAAAAAGATTGAATTTTTATCAAGCACTTAACAGTGTTCAGTACCGATCCAAGTGTGAAAAACAATGTCTATACCAATTGCTGAGACAAGTGTTATTCTAAATGAAAGAGATTCTTATAGTGCAAAACCTCCTATCTTTGATGGAGAAAAATTTGACTATTGGAAAGATAGAATTGAAAGTTACTTTTTATCATTTGACTTAGATCTATGGGATCTAATAGTAGATGGCTACAATCAACCTGTAGATTATGCAGGTAAGAAGATTGAAAGGAGTGCATTTACAGATGCACAAAAGAAAAATTATAAAAATCATCACAGAGCAAGAACTATTCTGTTAAATGCAATTTCCTATACAGAATATGAAAAAATTACGAACAAAGAAACTACAAAGTCTATCTTTGACTCTCTTCGTATGACTCGCGAAGGCAATGCTCAAGTCAAGGAAACGAAGGCTCTTAAACTAGTTCAAAAATACGAAGCCTTCAAGATGGAAGATGATGAATCTATGGAAACCATGTTCTCAAGATTTCAGATGCTTGTAGCAGGACTCAGAGTTCTGGACAAAGGCTATTCTACTACTGATCATGTCAAGAAAATTATCAGAAGCCTACCGGTCAAATGGAGACCAATGGTAACTGCCTTGAAGCTAGCAAAGGATCTGAACAATATAAGTCTTGAGGAACTAATCAGTTCTTTAAGGAGTCATGAAATAGAGCTCCAAGAAGATGAACCTCAAAAGAAAAGCAAATCCATCGCTCTAAAAGCTAAAAAGAAAAAGGCATATCAAGCAGAGGAGGAGGTGGAATAATCCGAAGAAGAAACAGACGAAGTTGATATATCTCTCATATCAAGGAAAATCAGTCAACTATGGAGATACAGAAGAAAAAAGTTCAGAGGACCAAGAAGAAAATTTAAATCTACATATGATCAAAAGAGAACTTATGGAAGAGACGTTACGTGTTTTGAATGCAAAGAACCTGGACATTTCAAAAATGACTGTCCAAGGTTTAAGAAAGATGAAAGACCTAAGAAAGCTAAAAAGGGTCTTATGGCAACTTGGGATGATTCAGAGTCCGAAGATGATTCTGATGAAGAACGTGCCAACGTAGCATTCATGGCTAAAACCAACGACCTTCTATCAGAAGGAGAACCTTCAGACTCCGACGACGAAAGAGAGGTACTTTCTTCCCTATCTCGCTCTGAACTTGAAATAGGATTATATGAACTTATGGAAAGATATCAAACTCTTCGAAGAAAACACAAAACTCTGAAAAAGACTCTTGTGATTCCTTCAGAAGATCTTACTAAAAGCAAACAAACCATTTTTGAATTAAATGAAAAATTACTTTTTCTAGAAAATTAAAATACTACATTAAAAACTAAAATCTCTAGGTTAGAAGAAGAAATCATCTCTAACAAAACAAATACTAATGAGGTAGTCAAGTATGATAGAGCTTTCCAACGCTTTCTTGCTAAAAGCATAGACAGAAGCAAAATGGCTTCAATGATATATGGAGTCAGCAGAAATGGCAACAGAGGTCTAGGATATTTAGGACCATCACAACCATATGATGAGGCCAAAAGTATCAAGATAATACCTCTGTCCAAACATTTTGTACCCTCTGGCACTATTTTAAAATGTTCTGAACAAAAAGGTTCAAAACCGATCACTACACAAACACAGACACTGAAGAAAACTCCTAAACTTAAACATTATGCACAAGTTCCACACTATTATTCCAATATAAGGAAGTCCAAAGGTGTCAGAATCTCTGGAAAGGCTAATGTGAAATGACCCACAAAATGGGTACCTAAGAATAAGATAATTTATGTTGCAGACATCCTTAATGGCACCATTGAAACACCAATCATGGTACCTGGACAGTGGATGCTTGTGACACATGACGGGAGAAAGGCATATGTTCCAAGATCTAAAACTTAAACCCGGAGGTGTCGTCGGTTTCGGAGGAAATCAAAAAGGAAGAATCATTGGCTCCGGAACTATTGGAAATGTTGAAAAGGTTACAGGTTTGGAAATTAGCTTCTCAGAACCTAAAGAAAAAGCAGATGAAGTCAAAGACCAGCAAGATCCTACATTTGATACCACTGATATAACTCTGAATACTCCACAACAAAAGAAAAGAAGAATGGCTACTTCTCATCCTAAGGAACTAATTCTGGGTAGCAAGGATGCTCCAATCAGAACCAGATCAGCTTTCAGACCATCAGAAGAAACACTCTTAGGATTGGTGTCGTTAATAGAACCAGCTACGGTTGAAGAAGCTCTTATGGACAAAGACTGGGTTCTGGCTATAGAAGAAGAACTGAATCAATTCGAAAAGAATGATGTTTGGGATCTAGTTCCAAAACCTAAGAATATTCATGTTATTGGAACCAAGTGGGTATTCAGGAACAAGCTAAATGAGAAAGGCAAAGTTGTCAGAAACAAAGCACGACTTGTTGCTCAAGGATACAGTCAACAAGAAGGAATTGATTGCAACGAAACTTTTGCTCCAGTCGCTAGACTTGAAGCAATACGGTTATTAATTTCTTTTTTAGTAAATCATAACATCACCCTATATCAGATAGATGTTAAGAGTTCATTCTTAAATGGTTATATATCAGAAGAAGTTTATGTCAAACAACCTCCTGGTTTTGAAAATTCAGAAAAATCAAATTTTGTCTTTAAACTCAAAAAGTCTCTCTATGGCTTAAAGCAAGCTCCCAGAGCTTGGTATGATAGATTGAGAAAATTTCTTTTAGAAAATCAGTTAACCAAAGGAAAGGTTGACACAACTCTCTTCTGTAAAACATATAAGAATGACATTCTTATAGTTCAAATCTATGTTGATGATATTATTTTTGGTTCTGCTAACTCCTTTTTATGTGAAGAATTTTCAAAGTTAATGCAAGCCGAATTCGAAATGAGTCTGATGGGTGAGTTAAGGTGTAACGACCCAGTTTTTGTGTGCGTTTTATTTAATCGAGTCGTTTGATTATTATATTATTATTTTATTTTATTTTCGACTTTTATCTGAAAATATGTTATTTTTCAATGTTGTGATATTTTATCGGGTTTTGGGATCGTTTGTGAGATATTTGAGTGTGGGGGTATTTTGGTCATTTTAGGATATTTTGATTAAGTAAGTAAAATAGAAAATAGTAGAGAGAAAAAGAGAAAGAAAGAATAGGAAAAGAAATAAAAAGGAGAGAAAAGAGAAGAAGAAGAGAAATAGTGGAAAACTTGGAGAAATCAAGAGAAATCAACTTCTAGTATCGATTTAATCGGGTAAGGGTGCGAAATTCAATTATTGTATACTTGTATATGATTATGTATGTATATTTGTGATGTTTGTTGGATTGAAATAGAAATATTTTAGTAAACCCATTTTTGGTAAAATTGAGTAGAAATTGATTAAATATGTAGAAATTTATGTGTTAAGTGCTCATTCTTGTTGATACATGATAGATACTTGATATTGAACATTGTATTGGCAATTTTCTGGTGTGTAGGTGAGATTTGGAGGGTTTTGGATTGGAACCCGTATGAACAATTATGCAGAAGAATTTTTCTGAGATTTCCAGGTCATACGCGTATGGGGCATCTTCATACGCGTATGAACCTTGGCAATACGCGTATGGTGGGCGAGCCATGGGGCCAATACGCGTATGGGTTGCTTGTTTTCTCGGCCATCTGCCCATTTGCGAATGATACGTGTAGTATTTTGGGGCAATACGCGTACGGGCTTGGGCATTACGCGTACGGACATTTACACGTGAACTTTGGGAAAAGATGAGTCTCTGCTCATACGCGTATGGCTCATGGTGGTACGCGTATGGACAGGACTTTTGCAAAATGTGACTTTTCAAAATATCGTTTTTCGTTTTCGTTCGTAACTTTTGATCCGTTTATCCGATTTTTACATTCTTGGTATCGTTACGTAGCTATTGAACTGTACTATCTTGTTATGATGATTCTGGAATTGTTAGCCGATTTAATTATGTCGGAAAGTCAGGAATAGTGTCGGTTGTCGACTTTTGTCGTTATAATTGTGCGTAATTGACGTGTATTATGCATAGTGCTATTGTTTATGCAAATGTATGTAGTTAGATGATGTTGTGACGATTTGTGGCCGTATGGAAATCAAATGCATTGTTTTGGGCATAAGTGCAAAGTGTGATTTTATCGATGTAAATGAATATGTGTGTGTGTGCATATTAAACGTTGTGGGTCATTGTATGCCAAACATCATGATATGCATTGTTGAACGTCCTGAGTGACGGTTTGGATTCCAGAGGGAATTCGCTATAACTTCGTGTGCCCATGTGGGGTGTGAGCGATGATTATAGACGATCGTGTGCCCATGTGGGGTGTGAGCGATCGGGTCGTGTGCCCGTGTGGGGTGTGAGCGATCCATAAACACCGTGTGCCCGTGTGGGGTGTGAGCGGTGGGGAACATCGTAGGCCCGACGGGGAGTTACAGTGATGTAACAAGCGATGGTTCCAGCAGAGTTCCTGAGTGAACTAGTGATGAGAAACAATGGAAGTCGGTACCGCATGTGCATATGCATAGAGTCGTTGTGTCGGTCTCTTGCATTTGCATAAATCATCTATGATTGGTTATGTGTGGATTTGTGGATAAATTGATATATAGACATGTGTGGTGATGGGAATATGTTTTGCGTCTTGTAATGCCTTGTGTTTTGAATTATAGCGTGAGTTGTGGTGAGAACCGTATATTTGTGTATTTTTGTGTTATATATATAATTGTATGCAATTATATTATGGTTGTTTTTCTCACCCTTCTGCTGTTTTATAATGCTCTATGAGGCATTGCAGATTAGAGTTGCTGGAGGTATTTTTGTGAAGCTTTGCGTCTTCATTCTTTTGTCGGTCGGCTCTGATATGTGACACCGGGTAGTTAGGGAGGCCGTTTGTGACAATTGTATATTATGTATATGTATATCTTTTGGCTTGTGCATGTACAACTTGATGTATGACAAACTTTTCATGATATATGTATATGTATGTTATTCAGTTTTAGATTTTCCGCTTTTATTCTAATTTCTGAAATGTGGGTGTAAGGAACTGAGTTCCTCTGTTGAGTGCTACCCCACTGTTGCATATCTTTATGAGCAGGTGTTGTATGTATTATTTCAAATTGATGCGACCCTACCGGTCTATGCCATGATAATTTAAGTATACTCTGACGAAATTTCGAATTTTCTTTTACTGCTTTTTATTAATTGGGGGTATAGATTGGGGGTGTTACATTAAGTGGTGTTAGAGCCAGTTTGTGTCAGTCCGTGTCAGTTGTGTCAGTCCTTGTTGGTCGTTGTGGTTGGTTGAGCTGTTTGTTTAACCATAGTTTCTGTTATTAGAAATGAACAGAATATGGCTGGTAGGAATGATGCTGCTTTGGCTGCGGCTATGCAAGCTATGGCTCGTGCTGTGCAGGGTGCACCTAATGCTGCGGGTAATGATGAGTTCAGGAAGAACAAACCGCCTGTCTTCAAAGAAAGATATGATCCGGATGGTGCACAGATTTGGCTGAAAGAGATTGAAAGGATTTTTCGAGTGATGGATTGTGATGAAGACCAGAAGGTGAGACTAGGTACTCACATGTTATTGGAAGAAGCTGATGATTGGTGGGTTAGTACTCGACGTGTGTTGGAAGCTGCAGAAGAGGAAGAAATTACTTGGGAAGTTTTTAGCCGAGAGTTCTTGAGGAGGTATTTTCCTGAAGATGTGAGAGGGAAGAAGGAAATTGAGTTCTTGGAGCTAAAGCAAGGTAATATATCTGTAGTTGATTATACTGCTAAGTTTGTGGAACTTGTGCAGTTTTATCCTCATTATGTGGAAGCTACTGCTGAATTCTCTAAGTGTGTGAAGTTTGAGAATGGCTTGCGTCCTGAGATAAAGCAGGCGATTGGATATCAGAGGATTCGGAGGTTTTCTGATTTGGTAGATTGTTGTAGGATTTACGAAGAGGACAGTAAGGTTCGTTCTACTCATTACAAGAGTGTGAGCGAGAGGAAAGGGAAGCAACAGTTTCGTGGTGGTCCGTATGTGACACCAGCTGATAAAGGTAAACAAAGAGGGAATTTTGAGAAAAGGTCAGGTGGAGGAGGAATGTCTGGTCCTATGAGGTGTTATAAATGTGGTGAGTTGGGGCATCGTCAGTTTGAGTGCAGGAAAGATTTGAGGAAGTGTACTAATTGTGGAGGAGTAGGACATGTTGCAGCGGATTGTGCCAGGAAGAATGTGGTGAAATGTTACAACTGTGGTGAACCTGGTCATATTAGTACCAAGTGTCCGAAACCGAAACAAGCTCCAGCTGGTGGAAAAGTGTTCGCATTATCGGGAACTCAGACTTCGAGTGCAGATCGTCTGATTCGAGGTACTTGTTTTATTAATAGTACTCCTTTGATTGCTATTATTGATACTGGAGCGACTCATTCATTTATTTCGTCTGAGTGCGTGAAGCGTTTGAATCTTGTGTTGTCTGTGATGGGTGGTGGAATGGTTATTGATACTCCAGCAATGGGGTCAGTAACTACGTCTTTGGTTTGTCTAAGATGTCCTTTGACCATTTATGGTAAAGACTTTGAGATGGATTTAGTGTGTTTGCCGTTGGAGGGTTTAGATGTGGTTTTGGGTATGAATTGGTTGCAATTCAATCGAGTTCATATTGATTGTTATCATAAGTTGGTAAGGTTTCCTTCTCTTGAGGAAGACGAAGACTCGAGTTTCTTATCTACCAAAGAGTTGAAGAAACTTTTGGCGGAGGAAGCTCAGTTGTTTGGATTGTTTGCATCTTTAACTATGGATAGTCAAGTTTCACTTGAGGTGTTTCCTGTTGTGTGTGAATTTTCGGAAGTGTTTCCTGAGGATATTTCGGACTTGCCGCCAGAGAGAGAGGTGGAGTTTTCTATAGATCTAGTTCCTGGTACTAGACCTGTTTCTATGGCACCTTATCGTATGTCGGCATCTGAATTGGTGGAGTTAAAGAAACAGTTGAATGAGTTGTTGGAAAAGAGGTTCGTGAGACCAAGTGTTTCTCCTTGGGGTGCTCCAGTTTTATTGGTGAAAAAGAAGGATGGAAGTATGAGGTTATGTATTGATTATCGCCAGTTGAATAAAGTGACGATCAAGAATAAGTATCCTCTTCCAAGGATTGATGATCTGATGGATCAGTTGGTTGGTGCGTGTGTGTTCAGTAAGATTGACTTGAGGTCGGGGTATCATCAGATAAGGGTGAAGGAGGAAGATATTCAGAAAACGACTTTTAGGACACGATACGGTCATTATGAATATTCTGTGATGTCGTTAGGGGTTTCTAATGCGCCAGGTGTGTTTATGGAATACATGAATCGTATTTTTCACGAGCATCTGGATCGTTTTGTCGTGGTGTTTATTGATGATATCTTAATTTATTCTAAGTCTCGGGAGGAGCATGCAGAACATTTGCGTATTGTTTTGCAGGTTTTGAAGGAGAGGAAGCTTTTTGCTAAATTATCCAAGTGCGAATTCTGGTTATCGGAAGTGAGTTTTCTTGGACACGTAATTTCAGGTAATGGTATTGCTGTGGATCCATCTAAAGTAGAAGCAGTTCTACAATGGGAGGCTCCGAGATCCATTACTGAAATTCAAAGCTTTTTGGGTTTGGCTGGTTATTATCGTAGGTTCATTGAAGGTTTTTCGAAGCTAGCACTTCCTTTGACCCAGTTGACTTGTAAAGGGCAAGCATTCATTTGGGATATTCGGTGTGAAGAGAGTTTTACTGAGCTGAAGAGAAGATTGACGACAGCTCCGATCTTGATTTTGCCGAATCCTAATGAACCATTTATGGTTTATTGTGATGCTTCTTTGATTGGTCTGGGTGGTGTTCTGATGCAGGAAGGTAAGGTGGTGGCTTATGCTTCAAGGTAGTTAAGAGTTCATGAGAAGAATTATCCTACTCATGATCTTGAGTTAGCGGCTGTGGTTTTCGTGTTGAAGATTTGGAGGCATTATATCTACGGTGCAAGGTTTGAAGTCTTTAGTGATCATAAAAGTTTGAAATATTTATTTGATCAGAAAGAGCTAAATATGAGGCAACGTAGATGGTTGGAATTCTTGAAGGACTACGACTTTGGCTTGAATTACCATCCTGGTAAAGCTAACGTGGTAGCCGATGCATTGAGCCAGAAATCGTTACATATGTCCGCTTTAATGGTTAAGGAGTGGGAACTTTTGGAATCGTTTAGAGACTTGAGTTTGGTTTGTGAAGTGACGTCGGATAGCGTTAGGCTTGGTATGCTAACGATTACTAATGATTTTCTGATGACGGTAAGTGAGAAGCAAAAGCTGGATGTGAAATTTGTGGATTTGATGTTGGTTGGAGGAAAAGATGCGAGTAGTGATTTTCAAGTGGATATTAATGGTGTTTTGAGATTCCGAGGTAGGATTTGTATTCCAGATGATGCGGAGTTGAAAAAGATGATTTTGGAGGAAGGACACCGGAGTAATCTGAGTATACATCCGGGAGCGAATAAGATGTACCAAGATTTGAAGAAGATTTTCTGGTGGTCTGGATTGAAAAGAGATGTGGCTCAGTTCGTTTATACATGTTTGACTTGTCAGAAATCGAAGGTGGAACATCTGAGGCCTAGTGGTTTGTTGCAACCATTGGATATTCCTGAATGGAAGTGGGATAGCATTTCCATGGATTTTGTGACAGGGTTACCGGATACTCAGCGAGGGCATAATGCTATTTGGGTGGTTGTTGGTAGGCTGACTAAATCGGCTCATTTTATCCCGATTGACATCAGTTTCTCTTTGGAGCGGTTAGCGGAGATTTATATCAGTGTGATTGTGAAGTTACATGGAGTTCCATTGAGTATTGTTTCTGATCGAGATCCTAGATTTACATCGAGATTTTGGGAAAGTTTACAGAAGGCTTTGGGTTCTAGATTGAGATTGAGTTCGGCTTATCATCCGTAGACGGATGGTCAGACGGAGAGGACAATTCAGTCTTTGGAGGATTTGTTGAGAGCATGTGTTTTGGAACAAGGTGGTGCGTGGGATAGTTATCTTGCATTGATTGAATTTACGTATAATAACAGTTTCCATTATAGTATTGAAATGGCACCGTTTGAAGCATTGTATGGACGAAGGTGTCGAACACCTATGTGTTGGCACGAATCTGGTGAGCGAACGGTGGGTGGACCAGAGTTGGTGCAACAGACGACAGAGAAAGTGAAGTTTATTCGTGAGAAGATGAAAGCTTCTCAGAGTAGGCAAAAGAGTTATCATGATCGGAGACAGAAGGATCTTGAGTTCCAAGAGGGCGATCATGTATTTCTGAGGGTTACGTCGGTAACAGGTGTGGGTCGTGCTTTGAAATCGAAGAAACTTACTTCTCGGTTTATTGGTCCTTACCAGATATCTGCGAGAGTGAGTGCTGTGGCTTACAGGGTGGCGTTGCCGCCGAATCTGTCGAATTTGCACGATGTGTTTCATGTTTCACAGCTTCGGAAGTATGTTCCGGATCTGTCACATGTGATTCCGATGGATGAGGTTGAAGTAAGGGAGAACCTTACAGTTGTGGCATTACCAGTTAGGGTTTTGGATCGCGAAGTGAAGAGTTTGAGAGGCAAGGATATTGCACTTGTGAAAGTGGCTTGGGGAGGCGCTGCTGAGGGAAATTTGACTTGGGAGTTGGAGAGTCGGATGCGGGAGTCGTATCCAGATTTGTTCGTCTCAGGTATATTTTCGAGGACGAAAATTTCTAAGTGGGGGAGAGTTGTAACGACCCAGTTTTTGTGTGCGTTTTATTTAATCGAGTTGTTTGATTATTATATTATTATTTTATTTTATTTTCGACTTTTATCTGAAAATATGTTATTTTTCAATGTTGTGATATTTTATCGGGTTTTGGGATCGTTTGTGAGATATTTGAGTGTGGGGGTATTTTGGTCATTTTAGGATATTTTGATTAAGTAAATAAAATAGAAAATAGTAGAGAGAAAAAGAGAAAGAAAGAAAAGGAAAAGAAAGAAAAAGGAGAGAAAAGAGAAGAAGAAGAGAAATAGTGGAAAACTTGGAGAAATCAAGAGAAATCAACTTCTAGTATCGATTTAATCGGGTAAGGGTGCGAAATTCAATTATTGTATACTTGTATATGATTATGTATGTATATTTGTGATGTTTGTTGGATTCAAATAGAAATATTTTAGTAAACCCATTTTTGGTAAAATTGAGTAGAAATTGATTAAATGTGTAGAAATTTATGTGTTAAGTGCTCATTCTTGTTGATACATGATAGATACTTGATATTGGACATTGTATTGGCAATTTTCTGGTGTGTAGGTGAGATTTGGAGGGTTTTGGATTGGAACCCGTATGAACAATTATGCAGAAGAATTTTTCTGAGATTTCCAGGTCATACGCGTATGGGGCATCTTCATACGCGTATGAACCTTGGCAATACACGTATGGTGGGCGAGCCATGGGGCCAATACGCGTATGGGTTGCTTGTTTTCTCGGCCATCTGCCCATTTGCGTATGATACGCGTAGTATTTTGGGGCAATACGCGTACGGGCTTAGGCATTACGCGTACGGACATTTACACGTGAACTTTGGGAAAAGATGAGTCTCTGCTCATACGCGTATGGCTCATGGTGGTACGCGTATGGACAGGACTTTTGCAAAATGTGACTTTTCAAAATATCGTTTTTCGTTTTCGTTCGTAACTTTTGATCCGTTTATCCAATTTTTACATTCTTGGTATCGTTACGTAGCTATTGAGCTGTACTATCTTGTTATGATGATTTTGAAATTGTTAGCCAATTTAATTATGTCGAAAAGTCGGTAATAGTGTCGGTTGTCGACTTTTGTCGTTATAATTGTGCGTAATTGACGTTTATTATGCATAGTGCTATTGTTTATGCAAATGTATGTAGTTAGATGATGTTGTGACGATTTGTGGCCGTATGGAAATCAAATGCATTGTTTTGGGCATAAGTGCAAAGTGTGATTTTATCGATGTAAATGAATATGTGTGTGTGTGTGCATATTAAACGTTGTGGGTCATTGTATGCCAAACATGATGATATGCATTATTGAACGTCCTGAGTGACGGTTTGGATTCCAAAGGGAATTCGCTATAACTTCGTGTGCCCATGTGGGGTGTGAGCGATGATTATAGATGATCGTGTGCCCATGTGGGGTGTGAGCGATCGGGTTGTGTGCCCGTGTGGGGTGTGAGCGATCCATAAACACCATGTGCCCGTGTGTGGTGTGAGCGGTGGGGAACATCGTAGGCCCGACGGGGAGTTACAGTGATGTAACGAACGATGGTTCCAGCAGAGTTCCTGAGTGAACTAGTGATGAGAAACAATGGAAGTCGGTACCGCATGTGCATATGCATAGAGTCGTTGTGTCGGTCTCTTGCATTTGCATAAATCATCTATGGTTGGTTATGTGTAGATTTGTGGATAAATTGATATATAGACATGTGTGGTGATGGGAATATGTTTTGCGTCTTGTAATGCCTTGTGTTTTGAATTATAGCGTGAGTTGTGGTGAGAATCGTATATTTGTGTATTTTTGAGTTATATATATAATTGTATGCAATTATATTATGGTTGTTTTCCTCACCCTTCTGCTGTTTTATAATGCTCTATGAGGCATTGTAGATTAGAGTTGCTGGAGGTATTTTTGTGAAGCTTTGCGTCTTCATTCGTTTGTCGGTCGGCTCTGATATGTGACACCGGGTAGTTAGGGAGGCCGTTTGTGACAATTGTATATTATGTATATGTATATCTTTTGGCCTGTGCATGTACAACTTGATGTATGACAAACTTTTCAAGATATATGTATATGTATGTTATTCAGTTTTAGATTTTCCGCTTTTATTCTAATTTCTGAAATGTGGGTGTAAGGAACTGAGTTCCTCTGTTGAGTGCTACCCCACTGTTGCATATCTTTATGAGCAGGTGTTGTATGTATTATTTCAAATTGATGCGACCCTTCCGGTCTATGCCATGATAATTTAAGTATCCTCTGACGAAATTTCGAATTTTCTTTTACTGCTTTTTATTAATTGGGGGTATAGATTGGGGGTGTTACATAAGGTACTTCCTGGGAATTCAAATAGATCAGAAACCAGAAGCCACTTACATTCATCAAAGCAAGTACACAAAAGAACTTCTGAAGAAATTCAACATGATGGACTGTAATACAGCTAAAACACCAATGCATCCAACATGTGTCATGAGAAAAGAAGAAACAGAAGATAAGGTTTGTCAGAAGCTTTATCGTGGTATGATAGGTTCTCTCTTATATCTAACTACTTCTAGACCTGATATATTATTCAGTGTACATTTATGTGCTAGATTCCAATCAGATCCAAGAGAATCTCATTTAACTGTGATTAAACGAATTCTAAGGTATCTGAAAGGTACTACTAACCTGGGCTTGATGTATGAGAAAACATCAGAGTACACTCTTTTTGGTTACTGTGATGCAGACTATGCTGGAGACAGATTGGAAGGAAAAAGCACATCAGGAAACTGTCAGTTCCTAGGATAATCTCACGGTCAAGCAAGAGGCAATCTACAATTACTCTCTCTACAGCAGAAGCAGAATACATCTCGGCTTCTCTATGCAGTACACAATTGCTTTGGATGAAAAATCAGCTGGAAGACTATCAGACATATGAGAGTAACATCCCTATTTTCTGCGATAATACTGCTGCTTTTTGTTTAAGTAAAAATCCAATTCTTCATTCTAGGGCTAAACACATTGAAATAAAACACCATTTTATCAGAGACTATGTTCAGAAGGGAACCTTATGCTTAAAATTTATTGATACAGACCATCAATGGGCTGATATTTTTACAAAACCCTTAGCTGAAGATAGATTTCTAAATATTTTAAAACATCTGAAAATGGTGTACTGCTCAGAATGAGATTATTGCATAACCAAATGTGTTTAGTCAGAGGAAATAAGTATTTTTAAATCATCAGAACCACTTTTGTGAGAAGTATCTCAGTTCTGATTAATATTTTCTTCTGAGTCAGTTCTGACGTGTCATTTAATCAGAAAATGACTTTTTGCATGTGATTAGATTACATCTAATTCAGTATATTTACCCAAATCAAACGAACAGTAAATTTCTTGGGATTGACTCAAAACTTAGTTACATTTATTTACTTATCCTCTGTAAGTGTCTATCTCTTCAAGATTTCAAAAACCATTCATATTCCCTCTTTCACTCAAACGGAAACCCTAAACCCGTAATTGTTTTTCCTTTTCTATCTCTCTCAAACCAACTCAATCCTTGTTCTCATCCTCTCCGATCCTAATGAATCACATTCAACAAGAAACTGTAAATTTCTTCAAAGAAACAGAAGCATCTTTGAATCCCTCCAAAGAGTCATCATCATCGTCAGTAGTGTCGTCTACTACTTCAACAATGTCTACAGCAATTGTGACAGTCACGCCATCTTCTTCACAATCTTCTAAGATAGATAAGAATCATGTAACTCAACAAGAAGCCTCAGTCACCTGTACTCTTCAGAATCTACTTGCACTCAAGGAACTACATGTAGACTTCGAAAATCTTGTTGAAAATGGATTTAATCTGATCGATGATGTGAAAGCTCAAGGTTGGAGCAACTTTTTTTAGAGGCTTAAAGGTCCAGTTCTTGAAGCACTCGTAAAGGATTTTTGGAGAGAAACTATTTGTGATAAACTCCATGTCGTCTCCTATGTCTTGGGAAGAAAAATTGTCATCACAGAAAAATCAATTGCTGAACTTTACAAACTGGAATTTATGAAGAACAAAAGAGTCTATGGAAGGGTCAATAAATCTCTGTTTGTGAAAAAGGTAATCAACCCAACTATTTTCACAAACCATCAACCAAATAAAACAGAGTACAAGAGAGAGGATATGCATGTAAATCTGAAAATCTGGCACAAAATCATTCTTGGTTGCATCAATCCAAGACGCCCATCATATACTGCAGATTATGTCAATGCTGATCAGAAGTATATGCTACACTACTTGCTCACCAAGGAAAGGATGTGCTTACCCTCCATCTTATTTTATCATCTGAGAGATATGGTAAAGAAGACAAGAACAACAGGTGAACTAAAAGGTGATACACATAAGTACATTCCTTTTGGAAGAATGCTTTCAGACAAATTCTATGAGAGCGGTATAGTGAACACTCTGGTTACAGAAGTTCAACACACGGAAGACCTGACAGCAACTCTTGGAGAGTCAGTCAATGCCACAACACTCAAGCATATGAGAATAATTAATAAAGTAAGAGTGAAACCTTTTTCTGTCCCTGAGGACTTATTCAAACGCATGATCGCAGTACCAGACTATCCTGCCTATTATAGAAGCGACCTCATTGAAGAAATTGCTGCATCTATAAATGCACTGAAAGCACGAGGATATGATGTATCTGAAGTCAACGAGGAAGAAATTGAACTTGACAAAGAAGAATCAGAGCAAACTAAGGAGGCGGATGAATCTTCTCCTGAACTAACTCTTGCAGAATCCTTCGGAAGGAAAAGAAAGCAAGTTACTGTTATTTCTGAGCCCCAAAAAAGAAAAAAGAATGAAAAACCAGAAATCTCCAAAACTACTACTCTAATCTCTACTTTAAAGAAAACAAGTAAGTTTCCTTCTGATCCATCTATCTTTAGAGTTGAATCAGTTTCTACCTCATCCTCACAACAAACTATCTCCATTTCCACTCCACATCCACAAGTCAGTTTTGAACCTCCATCTTCTTCAATACCACCATCATCAATCTCTATTCCTATAAATGAAACGATTTCTATTCCATAAATTTCCCTTTCATCCTTAGCAATTCCTACATACACTCCGTCAACAACCACCTCAATCATCCAATCAGACGTGCCTGTCTCGCCAATATCTTACACTTCTCATCAAACCACTGATTCCTCGATTCAACACTCTGATACTTCACTTCCATACCCTGAATGTCTCATGATCTCAGACACTCCAGAAGTGACATCTCCTGCTGATCAACAAATCAGTAAACATGCTCCTACTGAGATCGTTCCATCTCAGCAAACAACACCTGAAACGAATTCTGCCAAGCCTGACCTTGCCTTAGTCATCTACACTAAACCACCTCCAACATCTTTTGAAGAATGCACAAGCCAATTTTATGACAAGGCATTATGGAAGTTTGCCAACCTAAGAGCAGAACTTAACACAAGTACCAAGCCTTTGGAACTTGAAAGATCTTTCCAAAACTTCCAGAAATGGTTGAGCAGTGAGCTTGCAAGAATTGTAAGATTCTCATATGCAACCATCGCAGATTGAATTCAACGGGCAAAGGAGAGGGCATAAGCTGAAGAGCGGATCAGGATACTTAAGTTCTTGGCTACAAAGCAGAAAAAAGTTGAAGAAAAGGCTGCTAAGGAAGCAAAACTTCTTGCAGAAAAGGCTGCAGAAGAGGCCAGGATAGCACAGGAAGCTGAAGTCATGAAAAAGGCCAAGCAAGATGCTGCAATTGTGTCTACATCTGATCCTGCTGTCAAGCGTTTGGAAGATGCAATTAGAGATATCAGAGAAGAACAACAAAAGTTCAGAGAAACCCTTGAGGAATAAAATACTGTCAATGCTACTCTTCAGAGCATGCTTCAGAAGATATGGGACAAAATGTCCTCTGGAAGCACCTAATTCTTGTGTCTCTTTTGTCCTTATTACTTTAGATCCTTGTTTTTCACCCTTTCACCGTTTATCTTTTTTATCAATGACAAAAAGGGGGAGAAGTAATATATGAAGGTGATATTTTGATTCCATAGTCAAATCTCTGAAAAACGCTGTTTACATGCTAACAGATAAATCTGTTATTTCTAGTAGAGTGTTTTTCTTTTTCAGGTATTCTGATCCAACTCAAAGCTTTATTATGAAAATCAGAACTCTGCTGAAAAGAGAATCAAGACTAAGAGCTCATGATCTAGTAAAATCAGGGGGAGCCCCAAAGCTCAGAAGTTCATCAAGTCTAAGACTCAGGGGGAGCACTTCATACGAAGGATAAGTTATCTTTAGAATCTGTTATTCTCCTGCACTATATATATATATATCAAAATTGTGTCATCAAAATACATAGTTTTGTCATCATCAAAAAGGGGGAGATTGTGAGAACATGATTTGGTTCTGCAATTTTATCTCTAAGTTTTGATGATACCAAATGAGTATTTTTGTATGAACAATTTTATACAACTAATGTTTGTTATTTGTGAGAATGTAACAAACAGGTTATGCTTCCGTAAATTGGCGTGAACACAATGCTTAAAGTAAAATACTCCGCCTACACACTCTGATATAAAAGGAAAAGAGAACGGGTTCTGAAGATCTGAAGACATAGGTTCTGATTGAATGAAGTCCAGATGCTAAAGTCCTAAGCTCTATGAATCAAGGTTCTGAAGACCTAAATCAAGTCTCTACTCATGCTTCAGCTAAATACTATCAGAAGCCTCTGAAGATATGAAGACAACACACCAAGCGATCGCGGTTCTAAAAACCAAGTACTAGAGACTCTGAAGATTTGAAGAATTGATAATCTCAAGAACCAAGCGATATTTTCCCTTCTTACTCATGCTCGTGAAGAGCCTCTGAAGTTGAGAAGCCAAGAAGACAAAGCTACATAGTACAGCTGTACCTTAATTCAAGTGAAAATATCTTGGTAGCTGTGCAACGGTACAATCAAAGATATTCTGACAAAAACAGGACGTGCAGCACGCAAAAGCTATTATCTGTCCTCACGCTTCTAGCTGCCAACCTAGTTAAGCTATCATGATTACATTTCAACAACTCTTTCTACACAACTATAAAAGGAAGCAAAAGACTTGAAGAAAGATACACACGAACGCTACTGCAATACTCTCTCTATCTGAAATCTTTCTTAAGTCATTCTGGTCAAAAACGTGTGTACATTTGCAGCTTGTATAGAAGCATATTTCTGTAAACATAAATTGTTCAAACTTAGGTTTGTGTGTTCCTTGAGAAAGACCCTGTGGTGGTATTTCTTGAGAAGTCTAAGTCGTGTGTCTTAGAGGTTGTTCCTTGAGTAAGACCTGAGAGGTTGTATTACTTGAGAAGTCTAAAACTTGAGAGTTTTAGAGGTTGTGTTAGTCACCAGCGGTTTGTGTAACACCCCATTTTAATTATTTAATCGTCGTGTGTTAATTTGTATTGTTTTGGCCTTGTTAAGGGTGAGTGAAGTGTAGTGCCTTATTTAAATAGTGGGAAATAAAGACCTTAGCTTAATAATAATGATATAGCAGTGAAAATAATAATAGTATTATGGTTAATAATGTTATTATTATTATTATTATTATTATTAGGATTATTATTATTATTGTTATTATTATTATTATTATTTTATTATTAATTAAATGAAATCAGATTAATTAGGATTAAGGAGGGTTTAGTGGGGAAAATAGTTGGTTTTCACGTAAAACAAGAAAAAGAAAAGAGAAAGGGTGAGAGAAGGAAGAACAAGGGGAGAACAATTGCTAGGGCACTCTTCAGAACAAATTTTCGCAGGAATTTGATCAGGAAATTCGAGGTAAGGGGGAGAATGGGTTCAATCCAGGTGATAATATCATGAAAGGGTAGTGAGGGGTCCTTTCCCTCGTAGGATTTTCGTATGCTTTATGGTTGAGGAAATTCTGAGTATGATATGAATGTTTATGTATTGAATCGTTGATGATAGTATGATTTTCATGTATAAATTGTACTGTCGCTGCTGTATGAATATGAATGTTGCTGATCTGAATTTTGGTGCATGTTGAGTGAACGAAATTAGATCCAAGAACCGTAAATTTGACTAGTAATGATAGATAAAAGAAGTAAGATGAAGAATAGGACCTAAAACTGGTATAGAAACAAGCTTAGGATTGAATTAGAGTGGAAAAGTGAGGATCCCGTAGCAGAACCCAGACTAGTGTGGGGAAATTGAGTTTGCGTAGTAGATCTGGCAATACGCGTATCAGGTAAGGCAATACGCGTACGGCTATGGTCATTACGCGTATGGGAAGGCCAAAAGGAGGATTGGCACCGCCCTCTGCCCGTACGCGTAACAGTACGCGTATGGAGCTTGGGCATTACGCGTAAGGGAGGGGCATTACACATATGGTTGTGGCGAGCGAGCTGGAAATACGCGTATGGCATAGGGCAATACGCGTATGGCCAGCGAGAGTGCAGAATTTTTCTGTTTTGCGGTTTCTTTCCCGTTTTCGCATCCGAAGTGGTTTCTTTTGGTTTGAGAGGTTGGGGATAGATGTCAGACCTGGAGAAATGTAGGATTAGCAATAAAAATAATTGATTTAGTAATTTTGGTGAATTAATTAGTAATTAGCTAATTAACGTCGTGTGGGGTGTTTTCTGTGGTGTTATGTATTGATTGAGATCAGGAGGATCGTGGAAATGTATGACTATGATTATACGTGAATTATATGCATATTGATGTCATGCATTTATGGTGTGTCGGTGGTGATGAATCATTGCTCAGGAGGAGTGTATGTGATTCATCCGAACTCCAATGTGGAGTGTGGTGGGGATAAATCATTGCCAAGTAGGGGTGTATGTGATTTATCCGGGTTCGATTGAATGAACCATGGTGATTTGGTACCACATGCATTGTGTCATTTGTTGAGTCACATTGCATTATTATTACATGTTGATTGAATTATGATTGGAAATGACAAGTATGTCGTGATTATGTGATTGTGTGATTGATTGTGAGTAACTACCCTTATTATGTATTATTCACCGTTTATTATTGAATGTAGTTCTCACCCCTTTGTTGTTGTTGTGTATGTGCTTCTTCGGAAGTACAGATAATCCAGGTACTTAAGTTGCTTGGAGTGCGTGTTGCCTGTTTGAGTCATAGGAGTCGCTCTGATATGTAACACGGGAATTTTGGGGATTTTATTAATTGTTATTTTGTATAGAATTTTGTTATGTATCTCTTTTAAATTCAATATTTTAAGGACCACGAGTTTAATGTGGAGGTTTGGAGTATGTTGGCAAGTGTGCCATGAACTTATGAAATGATTACTCCGCTGTTTTATTTCGTTTAATGAAAAGGAATTTTGATGTTGATTTTATTGGTGTAGAATCCTACTTGTAAAAGTTGAAAACTCTGATTTTATCCGTAATATTCTTATATTTTATAAAATGGGAAAGTGGGGTGTTACAATTGGTATCAGAGCAGGTCGGTCCGTCCGACCAGGTTGAGTAGTAGAGTATGTCCTTAGAATAGGAGCGAGTTATGTGTTCTGACCGTATGTTGTTTGTTGAACAATGTGGCAGGAAGGAATGATACTGCTCTTGCTGCTACTATGTAATCCATGGCACAAGCGGTAGAGAACACCAATCAGGCTGGAGGTGCGCAGTTCCGTGACTTAGCTCAGTTCCAGAGCAATAAGCCGCCGACATATGAGGGAGGTATTTTGGATCCAGAGGCCGCACAGAAATGGCTGAAGGCTGTGGAGAAAATCTTCAGGACCATGGGATGCAGTGATGCCTACAAGGTACGGTTTGGCACTCATATGCTAGAGGGAGAGGCTGAAGCCTGGTGGGACAATAGTTGTCAGAGGTTGGAAGCTGCGGGGACTGAGATTACTTGGACAGTGTTTCAGGCTGAGTTTCTGGAAAAGTACTTTCTGGAAGATATTCGTAGTGCAAAGGAGATTGAATTCCTGGAGCTGAAACAGGGTAGCATGACTGTTGCTGAATATGCTGCTCGGTTTGAAGAGTTGGTACAATATTGTGCTCATTACAATACGGAAGAGGCTATGAATTCGAAATGATTGAAGTTTGAGAATGGGCTGCGTCCCGAGATCAAATTAGGCATTGCATGTCAGAAGATAAGAAATTATCCAGAGCTGGTAAACAGAAGCAGAGTCTATGACAATGATAACAGAGCCAGGATTGCTCATTACAAAGTTGTGAATGAGAAGAAGGGTAAGCAGAGATTTGGAGGTACTCCTTATAGTGCTCCAGCTGATAAGGGGAAACAGAAAACTGATGTGGGGAAGAAACCAAAGGAGAAAGGAGTAGGTTCTGACACTCTCAAGTGTTTCAGATGTGGTGGCGTGGGTCACCGTGCTAATAATTGTCTGAATGAGCTGAAAAAGTGTTTCAAGTGTGGTCGACCAGATCATGTTATAGCTGACTGTAAAGCCACCATGCCTACCTGTTAAAACTGTGGAGAGAAGGGTCATATCAGCACTCACTGTGAGAAGCCAAAGAAGTCTCGGGCCGGTGGGAAGGTGTTTGCCTTGGTGGGAGCCCAATCCACCGATGAGGAACATTCCGTCAAAGGTACTTGTTTTATTAATGATATTCCTTTGATTGCTATCATTGACACGGGTGCAACCCACTCGTTTATTTCTGTTGACTGTGTGAAGAGATTAGGGATTGTGCCGTCTACTCTAGATCAGAGGATGACGATTGAAACTCCGTCTATAGGTTTTGTGGTTACTTCCTTGGTGTGTTTAAAGTGTCCGCTGACTATGTTTGGTAGAGATTTCTGAGTGGACTTGATTTGTTTGCCACTCGGTAATCTCGATGTTATTTGGAAGACGTTATTGTTTCTTACTCCTGAAGAGGAAGCATTAACGGATTCGTTATCTAGTAGGGAGTTGAGGACGTTGTTGGAGGATGAAGCGAAGATGTTTGTAGTGTTTGCCTCGTTGTATGTAGAAAGCAAGACTTCAGTTAATGAATTACCAGTGGTGAATGAATTTCCTGAAGTATTTCCAGATGACATTACATAATTGCCTCCGACAAGGGAAGTTGAATTCACTATTGATCTTGTACCGGGTACCAGACCTATCTCTATGGCATCGTACAGGATGTCTGCATCAGAGTTGGCAGAGTTGAAATCTCAGATTGGAGAATTGCTCGATAAGAAGTTCATTAGACCAAGTGTGTCGCCGTGGGGAGCTCCAGTGTTGTTGGTGAAAAAGAAGGATGGTAGTATGCGTCTATGCATTGATTATCGTCAGTTGAATAAAGTGACCATTAAGAATAAGTATCCACTTCCGAGGATTGATGACTTAATGGATCAGCTTGTAGGAGCTCGTGTGTTCAGGAAAATTGATTTGAGGTCGGGTTACCATCAGATTAGAGTAAAAGAAGGTGATATTCAGCAGACGGCATTCAGGACCCGCTATGGACATTACGAATATGCAGTAATGCCTTTCGGAGTGTCTAATGCGCTGGGTGTGTTTATGGAGTATATGAACCGTATCCTTCACTCTTATTTAGATCAGTTTATTGTGGTATTTATTGATGATATACTGATTTATTCTAAGACTGATAAGGATCACGCAGAACATTTGAGGATTGCATTGTAGCTGTTGAAGGATAATAAATTGTTCGCAAAGTTCTCAAAATGTGAATTCTGGTTGAGGACTGTGAGTTTCTTGGGTCATGTTATTTCTAGTGATGGCATAGCGGTGGACCCATCTAAAGTAAGTGCAGTACTTCAGTGGGATGCTCCGAAGACAGCAACGGAGATTAGAAGCTTTTTGGGTTTGGCAGGTTACTACAGAAGATTCATTGAAGGGTTTTCTAATTTGGCGTTACCATTGACTCAGCTAACCAGAAAGAATCAAGCTTTTGTTTGGGATGCTGCTTGTGAGGAAAGTTTTGAGGAACTGAAGAAGAAATTAACTACAGCACCAGTGTTAATTCTACCAAGTCCAAATGATCCTTTCGTAGTGTATTGTGATGCGTCTAAGATGGGATTAGGCGGTGTGTTAATGCAAGATGGCAAAGTGGTGGCATATGCTTCACGGCAGTTGAGGGTGCATGAGAGGAACTATCCTACTCATGTAGCTGCAGTGGTATTTGTATTAAAAATTTGGCGACATTATTTGTATGAATCAAGATTTGAAGTATTCAGCGACTATAAGAGTCTGAAATATTTATTCGATCAGAAGGAGTTGAATATGAGGCAGAGGAGGTGGTTAGAGTTCTTGAAGGATTATGATTTTAATTTGAGTTACCATCCGGGAAAAGCTAATGTTGTAGCAGATGCTCTCAGTCGGAAGACAATTCATATGTCTGCATTGATGGTGAAAGAAATGGAGTTGATTGAACAGTTCAGAGACTTGAGTATGGTTTGTGAAACTACACCGGGGAGTGTTAGATTGGGTATGTTGAAGGTGAATAATGACTTTTTGGATGTAATTAAAGAAAATCATAAGCTTGATGTGAAGCTGGTGGACTTGATGCCTACAGGAAGCAATGATTCTGATAGTGACTTTAAGGTGGATAATGTTGGGGTATTGAGGTTCCGGGGCAGAATTTGTGTACCGGGTAATGCAGAAATAAAGAAAGCGATCTTAGAGGAGAGCCACCGGAGTAACTTGAGTATTCATCCGGGAGCTACGAAAATGTATCATGACTTGAAGAGGTTGTTTTGGTGGTCTGGTATGAAGAGGGACATAGCTCAGTTTGTCTATGCTTGTTTGACATGTCAGAAGTCAAAAATGGAGCACCAGAAGCCTTCGGGATTAATGCAACCGTTAGAGATTCCGGAATGGAAGTGGGACAGTATTGCTATGGATTTTGTTACTGGTTTACCAAATACGGCGAGAGGCTTTGATGTTATCTGGGTAGTGGTGGATCGACTTACGAAATCCGCACATTTTATACCAATTAACATCAGTTTCCCGTTGTCAAAGCTGGCGGAGATTTATATCAGGATAATTGTGAAGTTACATGGTGTTCCATAGAGCATAGTGTCGGATAGAGATCCGAGGTTTACTTCAGAATTTTGGAAGAGTCTGCAGGAAGCTTTGGGTTCTAAATTGAAGTTGAGCTCGGCTTATCACCCACAGACTGATGGTCAGTAAGAGAGGACTATTCAGTCGTTGGAAGATTTGCTGAGAGCCTGTGTGTTGGAGAAAGGTGGTGCGTGGGATACTCATTTACCATTGATTGAGTTCACGTATAACAATAGCTACCATTCGAGTATTGGAATGGCACCTTTCGAAGCTTTGTACGGTAGGAAGTGTAGGACGCCTTTGTGCTGGTATGAGACTGGTGAGAATGTGGTGCTTGGACCTGAGATTGTGCAATAGACTACTGAGACAATTCAGATGATCCGCGAGAAGATGAAAACGTCCTAGACTAGACAGAAAAGTTATCATGACAATAGGAAGAAAGACTTGGAATTTAGTGAAGGTGATCAAGTATTCCTAAGAGTTAACCCAGTGACCGGTGTTGGACGTGCTTTGAAATCTAAGAAGCTGGATCCTAAGTTTATTGGACCGTATCATATTTTGTAGAGAGTTGGTCCAGTTGCTTATAGAGTGGCTACCTCCCGAACTTTCGAACTTGCATGACGTGTTTCATGTGTCGCAACTTCGAAAGCATGTATCTGATCCATCTCATGTTATCCAGAGGGATGAGGTGCAGATCAGAGATAATCTTACGGTGGAGGCGATGCCGATAAGGATCGAGGATCGCAAGATGAAACAACTCAGAGGAAAGGTGATACGTCTGGTGAGAGTAGCTTTGGGAGGAGCTGCTAGAGGAAGTGTGACCTGGGAATTGGAAAGCAGGATGCGAGAGTCGTATCCAGAATTGTTTCCATCAGGTATATTTTCGAGGACGAAAATAATTTAAGTGGGGGAGAGTTGTAACACCCCATTTTAATTATTTAATTGTCGTTTGTTAATTTGTATTGTTTTGGCCTTGTTAAGGGTGAGTGAAGGGTAGTACCTTATTTAAATAGTGGGAATTAAAGACCTTAGCTTAATAATAATGATATAACAGTGAAAATAATAATAGTAATATGGTTAATAATGTTATTATTATTATTATTCTTATTATTATTATTATTAGGATTATTATTATTATTGTTATTATTATTATTATTTTATTATTATTTTATTATTAATTAAATGAAATCAGATTAATTAGGATTAAGGAGCGTTTAGTGGGTAAAATAGTTGGTTTTCACGTAAAACAAGAAAAAGAAAAGAGAAAGGGTGAGAGAAGGAAGAACAAGGGAAGAACAATTGCTAGGGCACTCTTCAGAACAAATTTTTGCAGGAATTTGATCAGGAATTCAAGGTAAGGGGGAGAATGGGTTCAATCCAGGTGATAATATCGTGAAAGGGTAGTGAGGGGTCCTTTCCCTCGTAGGATTTTCGTATGCTTTATGGTTGATGAAATTCTGAGTATGATATGAATGTTTGAATTCTGATATGTATTGAATCGTTCATGATAGTATGATTTTCATGTATAAATTGTATTGTCGCTACTGTATGAATATGAATGTCGTTGATCTGAATTTTGGTGCATGTTGAGTGAACGAAATTAGATCCAAGAACCGTAAATTTGACTAGTAATGATAGGTAAAAGAAGTAAGATGAAGAATAGGACCTAAAACTGGTATAGAAACAAGCTTAGGACTGAATTAGAGTGGAAAAGTGAGGATCCCGTAGCAGTACCCGGACTGGTGTGAGGAAATTGAGTTTGCATAATAGATCTGGCAATACGCGTATCAGGAAAGGCAATACGCGTACGGCTATGGTCATTACGCGTATGGGAGGGCCAAAAGGAGGATTGGCACGGCCCTCTACCCGTACGCGTAACGATACGCGTATGGAGCTTGGGCATTACGCGTAAGGGAGGGGCATTACGCGTATGGTTGTGGCGAGCGAGCTGGCAATACGCGCATGGCACAGGGCAATACACGTATGGCCAGCGAGAGTGCAAAATTTTTCCGTTTCGCGGTTTCTTTCCCGTTTTCGCATCTGAAGTGGTTTCTTTTGGTTTGAGAGGTTGGGGATAGATCTCAGACCTGGAGAAATGTAGGATTAGCAATAAAAATAATTGATTTAGTAATTTTGGTGAATTAATTAGTAATTAGCTAATTAATGTCGTGTGGGGTGTTTTATATGGTGTTATGTATTGATTGTGATCAGGAGGATCCTGGAAATGTATAACTATGATTATATGTGAATTATATGCATATTGATGCCATGCATTCATGGTGTGTCGGTGGTGATGAATCATTGCTCAGGAGGAGTGTATGTGATTCATCCGAATTCCAATATGGAGTGTGGTGGGGATAAATCATTGCCAAGTAAGGGTGTATGTGATTTATCCGGGTTCGATTGAATGAACCATGGTGATTTGGTACCACATGCATTGTGCCATTTGTTGAGTCACACTGCATTATTATTACATGTTGATTGAATTATGATTGGAAATGACAAGTATGTCGTGATTATGTGATTGTGTGATTGATTGTGAGTAACTACCCTTATTGTGTATTATTCATTGTTTATTATTGAATGTAGTTCTCACCCCTTTGTTGTTGTTGTGTCTGTGCTTCTTCGGAAGTACAGATAATCTAGGTACTTGAGTTGCTTGGAGTGTGTGTTGCCTGTTCGAGTCATAGGAGTCACTCTGATACGTAACACGGGAATTTTGGGGATTTTATTAATTGTTATTTTGTATTGAATTTTGTTACGTATCTTTTTTAAATTCAATATTTTGAAGACCACGAGTTTAATGTGGAGGTTTGGAGTATGTTGGCAAGTGTGCCGTGAACTTATGAAATGATTATTCCGCTGTTTTATTTCGTTTAATGAAAAGGAAATTTGATGTTGATTTTATTGGTGTAGCATCCTACTTGTAAAAGTTGAAAACTCTGATTTTATCCGTAATATTCTTATATTTTATAAAATGGGAAAGTGGGGTGTTACAGTTTGGCTCGTGCATTGTACTGATTTGATTGAATAGTGGATTAAGACCTCGTTGAGAGAGGCAAAATCACCTTGGCGGGTGGACTAGACTAACTTGAGGGTTTCTTAAGTGAACTAGTATAAACATAACGTGTTCATCGCCTGATTCTCAACAAAGGCCATTACATTAAAAGGAAGGGTTTTATCAAAAGAATTTATTTTTTAAAAACAAGTTTATTTTGAAAAACCAATTCAAACCCCCTTTTCTTGAGTTTTTCACACCTTCAGGCTTCTGCTGAGGATTGTTGAAATCCAGAGACAGGTCCAATATTTATTGGGGAATCAGCTCTTGTTGGGGATTCAAGAAGAGTTGAAATATCAGATGCCCTGAGGTTATGATTTTGTTAGGGTTTTTATTGATGGTAAATTAACCTTGGCTGGGGTTTTTAAGGTGAAGGTTAAAGATTGAGTTTGAAAACCTAAAGAGGTTTTAACTCTGCTGGAGATTAGTGTGTTGATGAAATGATTAGGGTTTTTCCTATGCCTTTAGGAAACTTGAGGGTTCCTTTGAGATCCAAGAGAAGATGATACTTTCCAAGTCAACTGGTATGAAGAGGTTGACTCTTAGCTGGAGAATGATCTTTATATGATGCCCAAGAGGAGGCTGATGTTTTAAGGGATGAGAATCAACCCTAGAATGGTCTGATGTTCTGGAATTCTGACTCTCTGGAGGATCGAACAAGTAAATATGACTAAGTTATGTCCTATACTTGTAGGAGGCCTTTGGGTCCTTGCACTAAGCCCAAGAGGAGGCTGAGAACTTTTAAGAATCCTGAAGGTCCTTGTACTAAGCCCAAGAGGAGGCTGGGGATGCTTTTAGGAAGCCTGTGGGTCCAAACCTAAGAAAAGTTCAAGAGATGTTTCACCGGGAATAAGTCTTTTCTTTGCAAAACTGTTCTAGAGTTTGAAGAAATTAAAAAGAGGTTTCACCAGGAATTACTCCTCTTTGGGGAATTGAATTTCTTGTACACATATATTTCTAAATTTGGACAGTCTTGAGAAAAGTTTCACCGGGAATTAGTCCTCTTTGGGGAATTGAATTTCTTGTACACATATATTTCTAATTTTGGACAGTCTTGAGAAAAGTTTCACCGGCAATAATGCCTTTCTCTGTTCCATATTGTATAAGCCCAAGAGGAGGCAAGACTGTATCTGGAATTTCCTATGGTGAACTAGTTTGACTATGTTGAAAGAGTAACCTCTGGTTTGATCTAAACCTAGACCTAACTGTTGGGGAAAACTCTAAGCAAGTATGTACAAGCATATATATACAGATGAAATATATAAACAAGTATGCATTGAAGAGATAGTGGAACTTACAGTTGTGCAAGCCCAAGCATAGTAACTACAGCTGCATGGTTAGATTTTCAAGAAATTGAAGAAAGTTTTGATAAAACTTTGAATTGGAATCTAAATCAAAAAGAAATTTGTTTACAAAGGAAGTTTGGTGCTTATACTCAAGGAGAGACCCAAATGATCTTTTTTGAAAAGGCGACGATCACGTCATAGTTTTGAAAACCACAGAGGGACTTATACAATGACTGAGGCCCAAATTTATTGTATTTACAAAGAGGATGAGTCTTATACTCTATTAGAGGCCTAAGAAATTATTTTATACAAAAGGTGGGGCTTATAACTCAGGGAGATGCCTAGATGAAAATAGCGATCGTGCAGTTATTTTGAAAATCGTATCGGGTCTTATACATGATTGAGGCCCAAAAAGTTTATGTGTGACAAGGGATGGGTCTTACACTCTATTAGAGGCCCAAAAGTGTTTAAAATGAAGGAAAATATGACTTACAACAAAAGGGAGGCCCAGATGATAATTGTTTTTGAAAACAGCGGTCACGCCGAGATTTTTAATATCGTATCGGGACTTATACAATGACTGAGGCCCAAAAAGGTTTCTGTACAAAAGGGATGGAACTTACACTCTACAAAGAGGCCCAAAAATGTTTGAAAATAAGTTTTGAGGGTGAAAACAATAAAAATCTAATTTGATTTAAAAATGCATTTTAATTTGAATAAAAATCATTTAAAATTATCAAAATTACCAAACATGTGTGAAAAACAAGTTGTGACCTTGGATTAGTGTTTGAAAAATCATATTTCATCCATGGAATGATTTGAAAATCATTTGAATTTGAAAAATCAAGAGAAAGAAATATTTTTAAATGCTTAAAAATAAATAAAGATAAATTATTTTTGAAAATTCAAAATATATTAAACAAGTAATATTTTTTTTTATTTTTTTATGGAATAAATTATTTTAACATTTTTGTGAATTTTGAGAAAAAGAATCAATTCAAAAACATTAAAATCCAAAGAAAAATTAATTTTTTAAATCAATTAATAAAAAATAAAAATTCAAATATTCAAAAATTTTAAAAAGGGCGCCAAGAACACATGTTCTTGGTCGCGCATGTTCTTCCTCCCCAGATTTGCAAAACCTCTCATATCTCTCTGATTACTCGATGATTTTGCACGATTTAAACATCAATCTCACTCGTTTTTGAACAAGGAACAAGATGGTACCATTTAATTTCATTTCTTTTAAGTGTGGAGAGAGTTATCATGTATGAACACAGAAACCCTAGAATTTGCAAAAACTATCATGAAATCCTAAACACGAATTAAACATGTCAATTAATTGAGGGTTATCACTCTATGAACTACCAGAAACAAGTTGGTAACTTGAAAATAAATTGATGATGCATTAGTATAGAGTTTGAAGGTTTCAGGCTTACCTCTTGCAGCTGGTGATCGAATTTGATGATGGAGATGTTATAGATGTTATGCAATGTTTAGACAGCTTCATTGGACCTTATGTAAGTTGTATGAATGCTTGGAATGGATGGAAAGCACCTGGATCACACTGTGGTACCTCAACTGCAAATGACCTCTAGGATGGCTATGAAGGTTTACGATTTTGGTGTTACAAATGAAGGATGAGTGCTTGGATAGTTCATATATGATGTATATGAGGTGTTAGCATCATTGGTTTTGGCAGAATTGCTTCATATTTCAAAATTCGATAGTGATTTGTAATAGAAGTAAAATTTGGCCTAGAGAGAGTGAAATGTGAGAAAGCATGTGCTGCTATGCTTTGAGGTACTCTAACTGGTCACAAATGAGCTCTATTTATAGTGCAACAAGTTTGTTTTGGCAACAATAGTGAATGGTGGCTGGTACATGATGCGTCCGCAAGTGCACGGAAATATCGAAGTAATATAAAAGATTGTCGAACCCACAGAGACCAATGTCAACCTACCGTTATCTATTATTGCGATGTAAAGCTAAGGCTAATGATTAAAAAGGTACGAACGAAAATATAAACGCTAATTACTAAAGGTTTGAAAATAATACTAAAACGAGCCCGAAATATGATTTCCGTGCACCTAAAAGACTGTCATACCCCAAATTTTGACCACCAAGATTTCCCATCATTGTGAAAATCATCATCACAATATGGATGTACCATCATGCCTCATCAATCTCCTCAAAGATGGTTGAGCATTCACCACAATCAAGAATTAGGGTTTTAAGCACTCTCAGAGCACTTATACCAAAGATCAATCAAGAAATGACATGATCTTCAACTTGTCTAACCTCTCAAACACCCATAAGGGATCAAAAGGACTCCAACATCAAGAATCAAGCACAAGGTTTCAACATTCCAAGTGGATCAAGCCTCAAGATCGCCAGTGTCACCAAATTAGGGTTTTGGTCGACCAAGGCTCCAGATGGAAATTTTCATCTGGGCATGAGCCAATGCTTCAAAGCACAACCCAAGATACTCCAAGGGACCTCATGGACCCAATCATCAAGACAATTTAACCTCAGGGGATGCATTTACCAAAAATCAGGAATTAGGGTTTCTTGACCTATGCAATACATGAGCCAAGACCTCAAGACATGATTTGAGGGCCTCAAATACACCACATTGATTCATTTACAACAATGGATTGATCCAAGAAGCTTGATTCACAAGTTTCAATTTCATCTGGACCACAATTAGGGTTTTGAAGAAAAAAGTCAACTGTACCTTTGACTTTTGACCAGGGCATGCTCCCAAACCTTGGGACATGATTCAATACACCCTATAACATCTATGGAATCCATCCATTAGGTTTGATTTAGGTCAAGGACTTGATTTCACAAAGGATCGCACAGTTTGGATTTCATCCGATAAAAAGTCAACTGTGCACAAAATCAAGTTTGACTTTTTGGAATTTTTCACAAATATGGTTCCCCTAAGTCAAAAATAATGTCAATGTATGGTATTGATCATCATTCATTAAGAAAAATCAAGAAAAGCGAGGTTTCTTGCAAAAGGGGTAACCATGAGAAACCAAAAAATTTCTAAGTTATGGAACAAAAATGGTTTTGGTACCAACTTCCAAGGACCATAACTTCTGATCCAAGCAACCATTTTGAGTGATCCAAAGCCTGATTTATAGATCTTCCTACACTCTACAAAAGCTTCAACTACCTCAAACTCCAATTCCTCATGGATTTTGAGTTATGGACTGATCAAAATGACAAAAATGAAGAAAATGACACTTTTCCAACACTTAGTGAAAATCTACCTAAGTTACCAGCCTTGGACATCAATGTTCATGAGGATTTTTCAGTTGGATTCAAATAGTTTCAAGACAAACTATGATCACACATGTATTGTATCATATGAGGGCTTTCTAAAAAGCACAAGAGCCTCCCATAACTCAACCTGAGCAAGGAGATATGATTCCCTCAAAATCACCATTTTCAACTGTCTTGTACAACGCAGATTTTGGCATTTTTCTCGATTTGGAAAATTTGGATAACTCCAAGCCTTGTCATCCATTTGGACACATCAGAGGATAAAATCAAAGGGGAATGATCTGATCCCCAAGCCTCCCAAGTCCAAGAATCTACACATAGCCATAACAAACCTAAAAAGGCTAAAAAGTGCAAAAGACTCCAATTTTGTTTCCAAGCATTTAATGGATGCATCAAGGTGGCATGGACTGACACATTCCTAACTGAATGAGTCAAGATTCAGCACTGAATCAAAGAACCATAGGCTTGTGCCCTAACCTCAAGTCAATGGCTAGAGGAGACTAAAGATTCTCTTGAATCAACATTGTCCCAAGGCCTGTACCAGCTGCCATTCACTAATGCTTGCAAAACAAACTTGTTGCACTATAAATAGAGCTCATTTCTGCTCAGTTTGAGTACACCAAAGCACTACAACTGATTCTTTCCTCAAAATCTCTCTCTTTAGGCCAAAATGCCTTCTTTTGCAAGTCATCTCTGAGTTTTTGAGTTAGAAAGCAATTCCACCACAGCTCATGATCCAAACACATCCAATATGTCATATCTAAGCTGTTCAAACACTCACTTGTGATCTGAAACACCAAAATCAGAAAATCAACCTCCAAAACCTCAAAATTGGACTTTTCTGCATTTTTCAAGCCATGTCTTGATTCAGTCACTTCCAAAACCAAACCAAGCCTCAAACACACTCCAAATATAATCCTCAAATCATCCCAATTGGTTTACCACATCTGGAACACCATTTGAGAGAGTTGCTATCTTAGTCACTTTTTCCCCTTTTGCAAGAAAAGGCCTATACTTGTTCCTGAGGATTCCAGCTGGTTTTGATCATCCTAAAAGCTTCTAAGGGATCAATTAAGAGTGTTCAAAGCATTAAATTACTTCTGGCATAAGGAACTTGGCAGATAGCACAAGAAGCTCCAAGAGGTAAGTGCATCACAACTTGAACTCTTTAAATCATGCATTGCTTTGAGGTACATTGATCATGGACCTCTCATACATATCATATGTGTTGTTTTTGAACCAATTTATCATGTTATTATTGCATGTACCATGAGATACCATAGAACATGCAAATTTAGGCCTATTTTGAAACCACTATCGGGTTTTAAAATAGGGACATTTTTTGAAAATTCCAAGGGCACCATTGGATTCCTCATGAAATTCCAGGTCAGATGCACCTAAATTTTGTCCCAATCTATGGAGAAAGGAGAAAGTTAGAGCCTTCACGCAAATTGCCAAAACTAGGTCTTGCCTTGGGCAAGGGCCAGGCCATGGCGCCTTGGCCAGGCCTAGAACTTGGCACCCCTTATGTATTAATGAGGTGGTTTTGATACACGGATGTATCACCACCCCAGTGGTAGCGCGCATGTGTGTTTGGCTTGATGGTCGTGGGTTCAACACCCACCCAGACCATTTTTTCCACTTTGCCACATTTTGCTATTTTTGCTATTTTTATGGTTTTTGTTAATTAATTCCAAAATTAATTTCTTTCTCAATTTTAATCATTTTTTATTGGTTCTTTTTTTGAAAATTCCCAAAAATGTTAAAATATTTTATTCCATAAAAATTTCACAAAAATATTATTTATTTCATATATTTAGTATTTTTGCAAAGAATTATGTTTTATTTGTTTTTAAACATTTAAAAATATTTCTTTCTCTTGATTTTGCAAATTCAAATAATTTCCAAATCATTCTATGAATGAAACTTGATTTTTCAAACATTAATCCAAGATCACAACTTATTTTTCACACATGTTTGATAATTTTGATCATTTTAATTGAATTTTTATTCAATTAAAATACTTTTCTAAAATCAAATTAGGGTTTTAATTATTTTCACCCTCACAAATCTTTTTCAAAAAACTTTGGGCCTCTTATAGAGTGTAAGACCCACTCCTTGTACATAAAAACCTTTTTTGGGCCTCAGTCATTGTATAAGTCCCGATACGATTTTAGAAAATCTCGGTGCGATCGTCGTTTTCAAACATTTTCATCTGGGCCTAACTTTGAGTTGTAAGTCCCATTTCTTTTACTTTTTCAAACTTTTGGGCCTCTAATAGAGTGTAAGATCCATCCCTCTGTACAGAAAACCTTTTTGGGCATCAGTCATTGTATAAGTCCCAATACAATTCAGATCAACGGTACGATTACTGTTTTCATCTGGGCCTCTCCTTGAGTGTAAGCCCCAATCTTCTTTTCAAAAACCACTTTCCGTTTTGATTTAGGTTCAAGTTCATAGTTGTTATCAAAACTTTCTTTAATTTCTTAAACAACTAACCTTACAGCTGTTACAATGGAAGCTTGCTCACCTGTAAGTTTTATCAGCTTTCTTTTACATACTTGCACATATCTTTATATTTGTTTGTGTTGGAAGCTTGCTCACCTGTCAGTCCTACTGCCTTCTCGTTTACATACAGTATATATTTCATCTATATATATATGCCTGTGTATTATCTGCTTAGAGTTTTCCCCGGCAATTAGGTCTAGAACTAGATAAAGCCAGTGGTCACTCTTTCAACAGTCAAAACTAGCTCCCCATAGGAATTCCAGATACAGTCTTGCCTTCTCTTGGGCTTATACAATATGGAACAAAGAGAAAGGCATTATTCCCGATGAAACTTTTCTCAGACTGTCACTATTAGAAAATTGTCAAAGAAATTCATTTCCCCCAGAGAGGAATAATTCCCGATGAAACCTCTCTTGAATTTCTTCAAACCCTAGAACTGTTCACTAAAGAAAAGATTATTCCCGGTGAAACTTTTCTTGAACTTTTCTTAATTTTGGACCCACAGGCTTCCTAAAAGCATCCCTGCCTCCTCTTGGGCTTTGTACAAGGACCCTCCGGCTTCTTAGAAGTTCCCATGCCTTCTCTTGGGCTTAATACAAGGACCCTGAAGACCTTTTAAAGGTATAAGACAAAACTTAGTCATCATTTGATAGAGCAGTCTTTCCGAAGAGTCAAAACCTCAGACCGACTTTAGGGTTGATTCTCATCCCTTAAAACACCAGCCTCCTCTTGGGCATCATACAAAGATAAACTCTCCCACACCAGTAGACTTGGACAGTCTAATCTAATCTTGGATCTCAAAGACATTCTCAAGTTCCCTACAAACACAGGAAAAAACCTGGTCATTTAATCAATCTCCAGTAGAGTTAAAACCCATGGGTTCTAAAATCCAGTCTTTTATCCTAAATTTCCCCAGTTATGGTCAAATCACTACCAATAAACCTTCATCAAAACCTCAAGGCATTTGATACCTCAACTCTTTTGGAACCAGCAGCAAGAGTTGATTCCCCATTTTGGACATGCCTCTGGATCTCAATAATCCTTAGCAAAAGCCAGCCTCCTCTTAGGCTTTGTATAATGATTTTCCTCAGTAGAGTTAGTCTCAAAAGCACTCTCTTGTTGAGTCAACCCTTTTCAGCCTCAATCTTGGGCTTGGTACAAGACACCACAAAAGCACTCTCTTGTTGAGTCAACCTTTTTCAGCCTCAATCTTGGGCTTTGTACAAGACACATATAAATCTCCCTAAGCAAAATCAATCTCCTTTTTAGCCTCCTCTTAGGCTTTGTATAATGATTTTACTCAGTAAAGTCTGCCACAATCTTGGGCTTTATACAAAACCAATCATACTCTCCAGCAGAGTCAGTCTTCTTTCAGCCTCAATCTTGGGCTTTGTACAAGACACCTAAAATATCCTCAGCTGAGTCAGTAAAATCTCATTTCAGCCTCAATCTTGGGCTTTGTAAAAGACAGATAAAACCTCTCACCAGTAGAGTCAGTTTCCCTTTTTTAGCCTCAATCTTGGGCTTTGTACAAGACAGACAAAATATTTCCCCGGAAAGTCAACTTTTAGCCTCCTCTTAGGCTTTGTATAATGATATCCCCCAAAGAGTAAACCCTTTTAGCCTCAATCTTGGGCTTTGTACAAGACAGATAAACACTCTCTTGTTGAGTCCGTCTTTTCCAGCCTCCTCTTAGGCTTTGTATTAGGACTTCACCAGTGGAGTCAATCAATCTCTTAGCTTCAACCTTGGGCTTGATCAAGGCACACAAAAATCAACATCCCCTCAGAGGAAATCAAAATCTCTCTGTAGGAAGACCCTTCTCTGTGTTATCACACATCAACACAGACATTCAAAACAAACCTTAATGCCAGATAATTCATATAAGTGGCACACTTATTGATTTCAAATATCCAAGTTGTAGTCCATCTTTTATCCTGGTAAATAACCCTTTCTTTTATCTAATTGTTGTAAGTGGCAAGCCTCTGGATTATTTACATCCATGCCATTGTCCCTCTCTTAGCATAAAAGGATTCCTATGGAAAAATGGTATTGCTCAACACTGAGTTAAAGTTTTCTCCTTCAGGACAACACCCCTATAAAGGAAATTATGGCATTGATGGATTCACATATCCCAATTAAAGTAATTCTCCTTTGCAAACAGTTACCCAACAGTTGTGATAAACAGACGAGATGTCTCCCTTTAGAGATGACAAATTCTCTCTCAGTCAAACCTTTAGCTTCAATCTTGGGCTTTGAACAAGACACAAATATCCCTTTAGCTTCAATCTTGGGCTTCGAACAAGACACCAAAACAAAATTTCCTCCCATAGAATAAGAGGAACTACGATTGCTCTGATTTCCCTGTTTTATTTAACGGGAATACGTAGGCATAAGATTGCGAAATCTTAGCGAGCACACCAATCAAAAACTTTAGATCCAGTACCTTCGCACACCAATCAAAAACTTTAGGTCCAATACCTTACCAAAATCATCAAAAAACTCTCTCTCTCAAGCACCCCCAAAGAAGAAACTTTTCCCATTTACAGACAAACACCAGTAAGTAAAAAGCAGTAAGGAAAATTGCTAACAGACTGTGGATAACCACATATAGGATGGGTAATTGACAACTCCCCATTGTATAACCTGACCCCGGACTCTCCGAATCTCTTAGGCATTTGTTTAGTTAAACATTCGCGTGCAAGGTTAGTTTTAGATAGCTTCCCTTTCCCTTCCAGCTTCACGGGATAAATAAGAAATCAGAAAGTAGCACCCCAACTCCTACCATTGCGGTGAGGAAAAACCCATGGCGATGAGGTGGTCGCGTCACCGACAAAAATCGCACGCTACAGTAAAATGGCGACTCTGCTGGGGAAAGTCATTATATCTGTCTAGGACTAGGATTAGAATTCCTAAGAGGTCTAGGTTGTTAGAAATTATCTACATACTATATATATATATATATATATATATATAATGCTTTTCCTACTTGATACCCGTGTTTATTTTTCTGTCAATGGGAATGCGAGTGATGTCGCATGTGGAAAGTTTGAGAGAACCCTAAGATAGGTGATGGCATAGACGGGTGGTCTTACAGGGAGTGATTCCCAAATAAGCGATCCTGGTAGACCATCAAATCAGTGGAGATACCTTTTGCGGATTCAATGTTGAACGAAAAACATCGTGAAAGCAGATTGTCCCAATGTGGTGTCCTTGAAACTGAGGATTTAGTATACATTAACCATGTGGCCATTTGGTAGTGCGGTGACTATCGAAAATAGTTGACACGCGATACTACACCCAAATTGAGATTACCCTAGGATGCTACAGCTCGCTCGGGTGAACCAGCTTGCTGTTGTTATCTCTAGGGGGTCAATGATTTTGGGAACCTTTGACCCGTTCTACAGGTACAAAAATTGACCAGAATACAACCTTTGGGGATGGGTAGAGCCATGACTCGATGCTCGTGACGTTGAACCCTTAAACCCATGTTTTTTCAATGTTTTTGTGTGCTTCATTCATGCATTCATTTAAAAAAACTCTTAAACAAAGAAAAATCTTCTCTTTTCTCTTCTCTTTCTTTTCCAAAATTAAACTAAAATAATAATTGCAAATATCAGAGAGAAAGATTGCGTTATGGATTTCGGTAGAAGAAAGACACACAAGTATACCTTCAAGGCTCCAAAGCTAGAGGATTTAAGGGGGTTGGTAAGGATGATAACCAACCCTGATGCTTTCAGAGCTAAGCATGAAGGACTGCTGTCTTTGTTAAGGGTCCATGTAGTTGAAGGAATTCTGTTTACGCTGATTCAGTTCTACGATCCGATTTATCACTGTTTCACATTCCCAGATTATCAACTGGAGCCATCGTTGGAAGAGTACTCTCACCTGACTAATTTACCCATCACTGACCAAGCTCCATTTTCCGGACTAGAAGAAATTCCAAAAGATCAAACCATTGCAAGAGCAATCTATTTGGACGAGTTAGAAGTCAGGACTCACATTACCACTAAGGAAGGAATCCAAGGTTTACCAGCCAAGTTTTTGGTAGAGAAAGCCCTATACTTTGCCAGTGTAGGAAACATTACTACTTTCGAGGATATCTTTGTTCTACTCACATACGGTTTGTTCCTTTTTCCAAACATTGACAACTTCGTTGATACCAACGCTGTTAAGATATTTCTGATTGGAAACCCCATACCAATCTCGCTCGCAGATGCTTATCATTCTATATACTTAAGGAATCTATACAGCAGAGGAATGATCACATGCTGTGTACCCTTGCTTTACAAATGGTTCATTTCCCATTTACCGAAGTCTGCTGCTTTTTGGGTCCGTAAGAGTGCTCTACGTTGGTCACAGAGAATCATGTCTCTTACTAACTCTGACATCGATTTGTACAATAGGATTTATAAGGGGATAAAGATCATTGACCGATGCGGAAACTTCCCTAATGTACCCCTCATAGGAATTAAAGGAGGAATAAACTATCATCCAATTTTAGTTCGCCGTCAACTCGGATACCCAATGAAGCATATACCGCATAATGTTCATCTGGAAGGTCTTTTCTTCAAGGAAGGAGAAAATGACAGAGCACTAAAGAAGGAAATAGTGCATGCCTGGCAACATGTTCACAGGAAAGAAAGAGAGTCTCTAGGAAAACCGGACTGTATCTCCGTAGAACCTTATCTCCACTAGGTACAAACTAGAGCTCTCAAGCCGAGGATGCCTTACCCTCGTCAAGAAGTTCTTCCGTTAAAGGAATATGTCCTTTATTTTATGTCTGATACGAAAAAAACTCCAGATCGCTCTCAACAAGGCTCAACGGGAGAAAAGTTCTTGGAAAAACAAGTACCTAATCCTCAATGTGGAGTGTACCAAAATTTAGCAACTGTTAAAAGAAAAGGGTGCTTTGATTAAGATATTAGCGCAACATGTTGTAGAAAGTCAAGAGGACCGAAGAAATTCGCTCGCTCCTTTTACCTGGCAAAGGACTAATGACCCGACAATGGTTGAAGAGCCCCGGTCAAAGAAGAGGAAAATACCAGAACCAGCATCTGAGTTCTCTTCAGAGAGGATACAAGATCCATAAGTTTAGACATTTCCTTTTACAGTACTTTGAAAAATACTGTATTTCCCTTTCTGCAATCATTCAAATTCAATAAAAGGGGTCTCCCCACTGTACGATATTTGCAATCTATTTTGTTGTACGATATATCATTGCATTCATCATTCTCACATAATGCGTTCTTCTTATCTTCAAATCTCACGAATGTGTCACGATTCTAGAGTCAAACTGTCTCATTCATACAATACTCGGGCCAATCGACAAAAGAAAATGGACAATCTCGAGGAAGAGAACAGAGAACTAAGAGAAGAAGTCGACACTCTGAAAGAAGATCTGAGAAAACTTCACAATGATATGCAATCTCTGGCAGCAGCACAGAGGCAACAACAAAGGACTGTGATCTCAGAGATCACATCTACGCCATAGTGGAGACATATGATCCTCGGTACAACATGCCTAAAGATCGTCCCTGGGGCATGCCTATCAACTTTATCCCTGAAAGATATATCCTTCCAGCCACGGAAGACCCAGAAACTGCAGCAGGAACCGCTGGGCCTGAAGGTTACAAACTTCGGGAAATGAAGACGCAAGAGTGATGATAGCAACTCCTGAAGGTTACAAAATTCGGGGCATGGAAGCACCAAAAGTCACTACCGTAATGACTATACCACAACCCGTGGTACACACTGTCCCGGAAGGACAGATTCCACAAATACCTTCTATTGGAAACGAAAACATGTACGAAAGAATGAATGAGTTCCAGGAGTAATTCCTGGAGATGCAGAAGAAACTGCATGCCATTCGCGGTCAGGATTTATTCAGAAAGGACGCCGCAGACCTTTGTCTGGTCCCTAATGTGAAAATACCGCACAAATTCAAGGTGCCTGACTTTGAAAAATACAAGGGCAACTCTTGCCCTCAAAGTCATTTGGTGATGTACGCTTGAAAGATGTCAACTCAGACAGAGAATCAACAGCTACTGATCCATTATTTCCAAGACAGTTTAACCGGTGCCGCACTCAAATGGTACATGGGTTTAAACCGCACTAAGATCAACACTTTTAGAGATCTCGGCACTGCCTTCGTTCAGCAGTATAAGTATAACCTGGACATGGCACCAGACAGAGATCAACTCAGAGCAATGTCGCAAAAGAACAAGGAAACCTTTAAGGAATATGCTCAGAGATGGCATGAAATTGTCGCCCAGATCTGTCCCCCTCTTGAGGAAAAAGAGATGACAAAGATATTTTTGAAAACCTTAAGCTCATTCTATTACGACCGAATGGTCGCCAGTACCCCCAGCGACTTCACTGAGATGGTGAACATGGGAGTATGCCTTGAAGAAGCAGTCCGAGAAGGACGATTGGTCAAAGGTGCAGAATCATCAAACAGTATCAAAAGATACGGTAGTGCTTTCCCTAAGAAAAAAGAGTAAGATATTGGTAATATCTCTCTCGAAAAGCAAAGGCGAAGGTATCAACCAGTAGCAGCGGTAACTCCTGCTATCAACCCAACGCCGGCTCTGACTTATCAACCTCAGGTTGCTCAGAGCCAACCAAATCAACAACAGTATCAGCAAAGGACATAACAACTTCTTCAGCGGGCTCGTCCCCACTACAATAACAACAATCGTACGACACGACCACCAGGGTTTGACCTTATACTAATGTTTTACGCAGAACTATTTCCACTCTTATTGGTCAAGGGGCAAGTCCAAACCAGGTCTCCTCTTACAGTACCAGAAAATCCTCCTTTTTAGTTCAAAGCGGATCAAACATGCCCTTATCATCAAGGAGGATCGGGGCACAACATTTAGAACTGTCTCAGCTTCAAATCTGATGTACAAAAGCTTGTCAGGAACATGGTTCTATCTTTCAAAGATACTAATCCAAATGTTCAGGCAAACCCGTTGCCTCAACATGAAAAGACTGCTATAAATTTGATAGAGGGCGAATTTAGCCGCAGTTATCAAATTCATGATGTACTCTTATTAGGAACCAATCTGGTTAGGATGCATTGTAGACATAGCGGGTACGGTCATGTTCTGCCTCACAACTATCACCAATGTGATATCTGCTCGAGGAATAATCAAGGATGTTCTGTAGTGTAATCAGCTCTACAAGAACAAATGAATCTTGGATGGATTCAAGATCATCGAATCCGTGAAGTCAATATGGCTCACGCAAATCCCAACATTGTTCAGAGCCACAACATTCTGGAAATGAACGTCAACTTGGTGGCAATGCACTCAAGGCAAAGTCAATACCATGATCTGCCACAGCACGATTACAATTCCTGTCTGATCTGCTCAATAAACAATTAGGGATGCTCTTTTGTGCAAGAGGCCCTCCAGCGTCAGATGGATCTCAGATGGATTCAGGATTACCATGATAGAAATAACCAGCAAGTCAATATGATTCAGATATTTGATATTCGCTTGATGAATACCAGTCTGGTAGAATTACACGCTAAGCAGGTCATGCTTGGTTTTCTGGCTTCACATGATTATCAAGGCTGTAAAGTGTGTCGTAAAGACAACCATGGATGTGCAATTGTCCAAAGAACACTTCAACACTTGTTGGACCACTGGTGGCTTCCAATCTACTTGGATGAAACTACACAACAGATCAGTATGACTGATGAGAATCTATATAGGTATCAAAGTCAGGATGTCCGCTTGATGGAAACAGATCTAGTACAATTGCACTACATACAAAGCGGACAGGGCCAGGTGCCACCACACAATTATGAGCTCTATAGAGTTTGTTCAGAGAACAACCAAGGATGTTACCTCATACGGGCGGCTCTTCAAAATCAGTTGGACCACAAAGAGTCCGACCATGTTCAGGTTCTGGGTCGACCAACGAAATACCCGACTATCTCCCTGATCAAAGCAAAGACGTTGTCTTAATCCCTAAACAGGAAATGGCAAAAGATGTATGCACTATAATCCCTCTACTCCACGAACCAAGAGTTCCTCTTGATAGTAGAAAGATTCTCAACCTCGAACCAATTAAGGCCGATTACGATGGTCAAATAAATCAAAAGGCTCCTGTGGTTATCTACTTGCCAGATCCAATGCCGTACAAATCAGAGAAGGTTATCCCTTACAAGTACGGTGCAACAACCATCGAAAATGGAAAGGAAACTCCATTACCCTCCGTCGTGAACATTGCCGACATCAGTCGAGTAACACGGAGCGGCCGGATCTTCAATAGAGGAGTTGGAGAACCCACCAAGGAGAAGGAACCTCAAACAAAAGTTCCCAATCAACTAGCCGGTCAATCCAGTAATCCCGACCTTTCAAAGAACAGCGATGAGATGCTGAAGCTCATAAAGAAGAGCGAGTACAACATTGTAGACCAACTGTTGCAAACTCCTTCGAGAATCTCTGTGCTATCTCTCTTGCTCAGTTCCGAAGCTCACAGGGAAGCTTTGCAGAAAGTCTTAAGGCAAGCTTTCGTGGAGCAAGATGTGACGATAAGACAATTTGACAGCATCATCTCCAACATCACTTCCTGCAACAACTTAGGATTCAGTGATGAAGAACTGCCAGAAGGCAAGAATCACAACATGGCGCTTAACATTACAGTCAACTGCCAGGACGATGCTTTAGCCAGCGTACTGGTAGACATTGGATCAGCTCTGAATGTTATGCCAAAATCTATCTGATGAGACTATCATTTCAAGGAGCCCCGATGAGAGGCAGTGAGGTCATTGTCAAAGCCTTTGACGGATCTAGAAAAATAGTTATCGGCGAAAGTCGACCTTTCCATAACTATCGGTCCTCACACTTTCCAAATCACTTTCCAGGTCATGGACATCCGGGCATCATACAGTTGTTCATAAGGAAGACCTTAGATACACGATGCTGGGGCAGTCACTTTGACACTTAACCAGAAGCTAAAGTTCATCAAGAATAACAAGCTAGTCACAGTCTGTGGAGAACATGCCTTAATCATAAGCAAATTATCATCATCATCCTGTGTGGAACCCGAGGAGGTCGTTGGAACTCAGTTTCAGGCACTCTCGGTAAGCAGTGAGAATCAATCAGAAGGAGGGACATCGATTTCCTCATACAAAGATGCTCTCGAAGTAATCAAAAGTAACGATGTAAAAGGATGGGGACAGCTTGTCATTCCTACCGATAACAAGACGAAGAAAGGTCTTGGTTTCTCTTCAGCCTGTACCCAGACTACTAAAGATGAAAGTTTTCATCCCATTCAGGACTTCTTCCATAGTGGAGGTTTCCTTCATCCAGTGTCTCAAGAAGTACACACCATCAATGAGGGTGACTCCTCTGATACAGATGAAGAGTGGAAGTCATATCTCAACGAGGACGGTTATATGTCTTAGGAAGAAACGCATATGCCATTTTGCTATCCCACGCAAATTCCGAGATATATACCAAGATCAGATGTCAAGATGATGTACAGAGATTGTGATCCGGAAGGATGTCGTGCTCTGCCAAACTCATTAGAAGAGGTCACTCTGATGAAAGACAACTTCGACTATGACTATTATGACCTAATGGATGACTTGTCTATCTGGCAGCCGTACCCAGAAGACTTGGGGCAAAAGAGTCAGCCAAACGATGCACATCAGCTGAGCATCATTGAAAAGAATACCTACGTCCCCACCAAATCATGGGATTATTACTCAGGGCATTCCAAAGATATCCAGCACAACGATGAATCTGCAAAGATTGCAGGACAAGAGTTCATTAACTATGTTTTTCCTGAGGTCAACGTCATTAAGAAAGATGACTCCTCTTCTCCCGCAGAAGTATGGGACACCTTAGGACAACCGAGTGGCAAGTACGACTTCTTGGTCAAGTACACTGCTCCTGAAAGCTCTCGTATCAGGCTCAAAGACATCCAGCCAACTGGACAGGAAGATCCGCTTGAGAGTGAAAACACTGTGCAAGATACAACAGAAGAGTTAGTTTACGACAACTTTGCATGGGAGGAAGATTCCAACGATCCTGCTCCGCCAAAACTCAGCGTCATTGCTGTCGATGTCCCAAAAATCGTCCATAAGTCTAAGTAATTGCTGTCTTTGTTTTAACCTCCGGGTAAACGGATGTTTTTATAAGGGCTCACTTTCTGTAAATGTCCATCTTCGCTTCGCCCAAAGCGACAGAGTTTTGTTTTATAGGGCTGTAGTTTCAAGAATTGACAAAATCATAAATAAATAAACGTCGTTCTGTAATTTCCGCTCTTATTTCTGTTTTCACTTTTCGCTTTTTCATAAAATGGTAATCCTAAAACAACTCAGAACAATAAAAACAAGCATTTTTCGGAAAATACACACAGACACTCTTGCATATCTCTCTATCTCTTCTAAAAAATAATCATCACGTCATGTAGATTGCTTGTTTTAAACCCCATTAAAACATATGATCTCATGCCTTCTCCCAACTTTGAATTCCCGGTATTTGAAGCTGAAGAAGAAGAGGACGAAGAAATTCCAAAAGAGATATCTCGACTACTCAGACAAGAGGAAATGTCCATTGAACCTCACAAAGAACCGTTGGAAATAGTCAACTTAGGTTCTAAAGAAGAGAGAAAAGAAGTCAAGATTGGGGCACTGCTCAATCCAACTGTCAAAGAAAGCTTGATAGAACTTCTCAAAGAGTTTCCAGATGTGTTTGCTTGGTCCTATCAGGACATGCCTGATTTAGATACCCACATCATGGAACATCATCTATCGTTAAGATCAGAATGTCCACCGGTGAAACAAAGGCTGAGACGGACTCACCCGGATATGGCCATCAAAATCAAAGAGGAAGTGCAGAAACAGATTGACGTAGGTTTCCTCGCCACCTCAGAATATCCTCAATGGCTAGCTAACATAGTGCTAGTTTCGAAAAAGGATGGAAAAGTCAGAATGTGCATAGACTACAAGGATCTGAACAAAGCCAGTCCAAAGGATGACTTTCCCTTACCGCACATAGACATGCTGGTAGACAGTACAACAAAGTTCAAGGTCTTCTCCTTCATGGATGGATTCTCGGGCTATAATCAAATCAAAATGGCGCTGGAAGATATGGAGAAAACTTCATTCATCACCCCATGGAGAACCTTTTGTTACAAGGTAATATCGTTCGGTTTGAAGAACGTCGGGGCAACCTATCAAAGGGCCATGACTACTCTGTTTCATGACATGATGCACAATGAAATCGAAGTGTATGTCGATGATATAATTGCCAAATCTAAAACGGAAGAGGAACATGTGACCCACTTGTCAAAGCTATTTGAGCGTCTGAGGAAATACAAACTCCACTTGAATCCCAATAAGTGCACGTTCATTGTCCGCTCACAAAAACTGTTAGGGTTCATCGTCAACCATAAAGGAATCGAGGTTGATCCTGACAAGGTCAAGGCCATCCAAGAAATGCCTTCTCCAAAGACTGAAAAACAGGTCCGAGGATTTCTGGGACGTCTAAATTACATTTCCAGATTCATATCCTTCATGACCGCGACATGCGCGCCAATCTTCAAACTACTCAGAAATGAAAATTTCTAACAACCTGTGGATAACCACATATAGGATGGGTAATTGACAACTCTACATTATATAACCTGACCCCGGACTCCCCGAATCTCTTAAGCGTTTGTTCAGTTAAACATTCGCGTGCAAGGTTAGTTTTAGATAGCTTCCCTTTCCCTTTCCAGCTTCACGGGATAAATAAGAAATCAGAAAGTAGCACCCCAACTCCTACCATTGCGGTGAGGAAAAACCCATGGCGATAAGGAGGTCGCGTCACCGAAAAAAATCGCACGCTACAAGGACTTATAGAAAACGGGTACTGATTATGATTATACGCCTATTCCGTAGAATATACTGACTTAAAGGCTCTGCCTCACGCTATCGCGATCTTAACTAAAGCCATACTTCTTAATCCCAAGATTTTGCTCTCGCTCGCCGGGTAACTAAGAAACACACTTTGAAAGCCAATAATATCCTAATCGTTATCTAAAGTGCTCTCACTGTATTTAGATATGATGCCTAATTCCCACTATCCGGTTCACTCCTCACGCTCTCGCGGATCTCGGCTTAAACCTTAATTTGCTTCTCACTCTCGCGACAAAACAATCTTAAATAACCTCTCACTCTCGTGACAAATCTACTTTAAATTAAACTTGGAAATTAAAACCAAGATGACATACATTCACAATTTCGCGCCTATAATTTCTATTGAGTCCCGTCGGTAACGACGGTCCTCATAAGACGGTCTCTAGATAATTTAACTAGACATGGACTTAAACATATACAAATTAAACATGATAATTGCATTCAACATGTCAATTAATAAGCGATTTAAAGTAGTTTTAAAGTGGTGCTTGAAGAAAATAGTAAATGCTTGAAAAGATAACAGTGGCAGAAAGATAAAGCATAAATATAAATTGCGGAAAATAATATGCAATAAAGGTAAGTGAACCTGAAATAAAACTGATATTAAATTGAAGGCAAGATTGTTGATCTAAGCATGTTACACAAATTGTAGGCCTAAACACTAATTGTGTGGTAGTTCCTCAATGTGAGAAAACTACCACTTTTACAATGTAATTTCTGCCTAAAACTATGAACAGCGCTTCCGCACACACATTTTGACCCCCGCTACGAAGTTGAACTCCCCAATTTATACTCCACTCCTTGCGTAAAAATCTCCAACCAATCCGTAATACTTGGACAGTGGTTGAACGAAATGTATGGAGAACGTGACTGGTTTGAATGAGAAAATGCAGGAGAAGTGGAGAAAATATAGGAGAAGTGGCAGGTGCCATATGAGTGTGGCAGTTGCCACACTTGGTTAATTGGACGTGGCAGGTGCCACGCTTAATGGTGGTGGGCGCCACCCTCTTCGTTATGTGGCAGGCGCCACCCTTTGTTTTGGTGGTGGGCGCCACCTCCTTCATGTGTGGCAGGCGCCACCCTTTGTTGTGGTGGGTGCCACATGGCCTTTTTCTTATAATTTCAGCATTTTCTTTCCTTTTTACTCAAATCTCCTTTGTGACCAATTTTACTTAAGGTGCCTGAAATGGGACAATAAAATAACATAATACTGCGAAAACATAATAAAAAGACACTAAGTAACATGTGAATCAGGTCTAAAAATATGATACATTTTCGTGTTATCAAACTCCCCCACACTTAAACCTTTGCTTGTCCTTAAGCAAACCATCACTCGTAAGAGAAACAGTGCATACAGATGCTCATCCTAGGCTACCAACTACACTTTGGTTAAGTTTGTGTCGATAGGTACTTTCTCACGCACTAAGGATATCGTAACAACACAATTCCGAATTTGCGGTCATCAACCTCCCTCCTATACAAACGAATCAGAATCATGTCATTATACCTAAACCTAACTCACTCATCCTTCTTTCGTCCCTTTTCATTCTGACGCAATCACATTAAGCCTGTTATCCTTTCACACTCATGGTAGGATAACCTGTTAGTGACTATGATCTCATTATTATTTTTTTTTTCTTTTTCTTGCACATTGGCTTTTTATATCAATAGATAAAGAAGTTTGCACCATTGGGCTAAGTGATCGGGTGAGGATCACCTAACTTAGAAGGAACATTTATTTTCATTCAAATTTTTTTCTTTTTCTTAATTTACTTTTTAAGCATGAGATCATACACTTATTTGCATCGGCTTCCTACTTAGTGTGCGCTTAGGATGGTGTTGACTGATAAATAAACTAATTAGGGACTACTAAAGGGTTAGAACTTAAGGCTATCGCATAACAAGTACTCAAATTGATTTCCATAATTGGGAGGCTCACGGTGTTAAAACGATACCGATCTTGTGGAATTTTCCCAAGTCTCCTAATCCAACCTTAATTTCGTTTGTAACCTAAGTTTTTCAAAAGAAACACTATTTTTTCTAATTCAAAATTTTTCAAAATATTTGATATGGCTCAAGAAAATGGGAAAATCGATAAATAATATAAACCACACATAAATACTCGACATCACATGCAAAGACTCATCGGAACATTAAAATAGAGGAAAGAAAAAAAAATCATAAAGTCATGAAATAAACTAGAAAATAGTAAATCTAACTAGAAAGCGGTGAAATCAAAGCGCTAAAGTTCCTCCACCACAATTAAACCAAACATTGTCCTCAATGTTTTGATAAAACGTGGAAAAAGGAATTATAGAACCTGTATGAATGCCATTGCATGCCACCACAACCAATTTTGCTCTGATCCTTTTCTTGTTATCCATGTCTTCACGGACCATTTCTACTCTGACGTCTGGCATTTTATAAGATCTTCAATTACGCAATTCTTGAACTAGATCATCATATTCGCCTGCTTCCGGAGGAAGTACCTGCAAAAGTGTTATAAAAATATGGTGTGGTGTGTGCAGGTGAAAACTGACCATGTAAAAAATAAGGAAGAGGTGAGTTACGGACGGGAGAGACATGCTTTCTCCTACCATACTCATCATCGGTGTCACCACCAGCAGCGACATTCGTAGGAATGTCCATGGGCACGAGTTTATCTCCAAGATTTTCATCCGAGAATTTTTGCCTAGATGTAGCTAAGACGTGACAAGCGACACATTTCTTTATTTTATGCAAATTCAAATAAACATAATAACATAAAATAAAAACCTCGTGGGTTGCCTCCCACGCAACACGTTGTTTAACGTCGATAGCTCGACGGCTAAGGAGTGCAAGCACTCAAGGTGGTTCTTTCAAGGATGGTTCCTCGATCGAACTTTTGACAATCTTAGGTTTCCATGGCCACTTATCAAGCCATCTCTCATATCCCTCACCTTTTATTTTCTTCCTTCTGTGGGGTGGTTCATTCTTTTGAACTTGTGGTGGTGGTTCTGGATCTATCCTGAGTATCAGTTTTTCAAGTTTGGGCTTAGTTCTTTCATCCACCACCTCAAAGGCTAACCTTACCCTCTTAACAGTAATGATATCCCTAGTTTCATGGTCCTCTGATATTCTTTTTTTGTGCAGGACCTCAGACAAAGGTGCATCGGTGTGGATATTTTCCAATACCTCCACATACGTTTTGGATTGGGAGTCTACCTTAACTTCTACAAACCTTTGCGGGAAAGAAATTGGTGGGGTATAGGGAGAAGGAACAACAATAAATGCTTCCTTCTCTACCTCTTAGACAACCTCCCTTTCGGGTGGTGTTGGTGGATTTTTCTCAATTTCTACTTTTTTCTCACCAGAAATCTCATCAACCTCATTATCACTCTCCTTAGGATTTTCTATTTGTTCTTCACTACTGGTCGTTACAACATCCACATATCTCTCAGGGGAAGGTCCTATAGGTGTCTGTGCAAGCAGGGAGATTTGATTCTCCAATGCCTCAATGTGAGTCGCGAGGGACTCGACCACAGTGTTTATCTGCCTAAAGGTTTCATAAATTTGGAGATGTTGTTTTCTAAACTCTTCATTTTGGAGAGTTTGTGTCTCCCCAAAACGCTTCATCATAGATTCTATCCTAGAGTGAGTAAGCGTTGCATTATATTCCTCCATTAGTATTTCGAGGTTGGATTTATGGAAATCTTGTGGTTCCTCAAAATACAGGGAGTAGTAATCATAGAGGGAATTTGGGTGAGAGTGAGTTAGCGTCGCATTGAAATCCTCCATTAATATTTCGAGGTCAGATTTATGGGATTCTTGTTGTTCCTCAAAATATTGGGAGTGGTATTTATAAAGGAAATCTGGGTGATACATATTAATTAATATAAGAGTGCTTTAGTCTATACGGTGCAACAACGGAATCACAATATTTACAGTTGGTCCCCGGCAACGGCACCAAAAACTTGATGCGTCCGCAAGTGCACGGAAATATCAAAGTAATATAAAATATTGTCGAACCAACAGAGACCAATGTCAACCTACCGTTATCTATTGCTGCGATGTAAAGCTAAGGTTAATGATTAAAAAGGTACGAATGGAAATATAAATGCTAATTACTAAAGGTTTGAAAATAATACTAAAACGAGCCCAAAATATGATTTCCGCGCACCTAAAGGACTTATAGAAAACAGGTACTGATTGTGATTATACGCCTATTCCATAGAATATACCGACTTAAAGGCACCGCCTCACGCTCTCGCGGTCTTAACTAAAGTCATACTTCTTAATCCCAAGATTTTGCTCTCGCTCGCCCGGTAACTAAGAAACACACTTTGAAAGCCAATAATATCCTAATCGTTATCTAAAGTGCTCTCGTTGTATATAGATATGATGCCTAATTCCCATTATCCGGTTCACTCCTCACACTCTCGTGGATCTCGGATTAAACCTTAATTTGCTTCTTACTCTCGTGACAAAACAATATCAAATAACCTCTCACTCTCATGACAAAGCTACTTAAATTAAATTTGGAAATTAAAACCAAGATGACATACATTCACCATTTCGCGCCTATAATTTCTACTGAGTCCCGTCGATAATAACGGTCCTCATAAGACGGTCTCTAGATAATTTAACTAGACATGAACTTAAACATATACAAATTAAACATGATAATTGCATTCATGGACATCATGTCAATTAATAAGCGGTTTAAAGTAGTTTTAAAGTGGTGCTTGAAGAAAATAGCAAAAGCTTGAAAAGATAACAGTGGCAGAAAGATAAAGCATAAATATAAATTGCAGAAAATAAAAGCAAGAAAATAATATGTAGTAAAGGTAAGTGAACCTGAAATAAAACTGATATTAAATTGAAGGCAAGATTGTTGATCCAAGCATGTTACACAAATTGTAGGCCTAAACGCAAATTGTGTGGTAGTTCCTCAATGTGAGAAAACTATACTTTTACAATGTAATTTCTGCCTAAAACTATGAACAGCGCTTCCGCGCACACACCTCGACCCCCGTTACGAAGATGAACTCCCAATTTATACTCCACTCCTCGCGTAAAAATCTCCAACCAATCCGTAATACTTGGACAGTGGTTGAACGAAATGTATGGAGAACGTGACTGGTTTGAATGAGAAAATGCAGGAGAAGTGGAGAAAATATAGGAGAAGTGGCAGGTGCCATATGAGTGTGGCAGTTGCCACACTTGGTTTATTGGACGTGGCAAGTGCCAAGCTTAGTGGTGGTGGGCGCCACTCTCTTCTTTATGTAGCAGGTGCCACCCTTTGTTGTGGTGGTGGGCGTCACCTCCTTCATGTGTGGCAGGCGCCACCCTTTGTTGTGGTGGGTGCCACATGGCCTTTTTCTTATAATTTCTTCATTTTCTTTCCTTTTTACTCAAATATCCTTTGTGGCCAATTTTACTTGAGGTACCTGAAATGGGACAATAAAACAACATAATACTGCGAAAACATAATAAAAAGACACTAAGTAGCATGTGAATCGGGTCTAAAAATACGATACATTTTCGGGTTATCAGTATAGTCCATTGTCCAATGGTTTTCAAAAGGAATCTCAAGTCTTCTCTAGCCATTGACTTGGGTTAATCTTGCAGGCCTATGGTCTTCTGATGCTTGATTTTATCTTGACTCATTTGCAATGATGTGAACTGATACATGCGAGCTCTATGCATCCATTCAATGCCTCATGATAAATTTTAAAGTTTTGGATTTGAACTTTGAATGTCGCATGCTAAATGATGAGGTTTTGGACTTGCAAGGCTCTATGGTGTTGTAGCTCTGTAGAGATCATGTTCATTGCACTTTAGAAACATGTCTTGTATGGTGACAAGGCTTGCCAAGTCATGGAAATGACAAAATCTTGGGGCAAGTGCAAGACTGTCTTGCAAAACCAGTCTTGGAGGTGTCATGTTTCCATAAAGCTTGTATATCCTATTTTAACTTTGATGTCCAACAATGGTCTTGAATCAAATTTGATCAAGGTGAAATATGGCCTCAAAGTTGGTGAAAATCCAAGACAGATTCTGTCCAAAATTTTCACTAAGTGTTGGAAAAAGTGGTCATTTTCATGTTTTTGTGATTTTGATCAATCCATAACTCAAAATCCATGACGATTTGGAATCTTTTGTAGTTGATAATTTTGAAGTATGTCATGTGAACTTTCATTTGAACTTTGGATGGAAGAAAAAGGCCTTGTGGTTTGAGAGTTATGACTTTGCAAAGTTGGTACCAAATCACTTTTCTTTCATAACTTAGAAAATTTTAAGTTTCCTTTTGCAAGTAACCCAATTTTTTCTTGATTTTTCTTGATGGATGTTGATCAAAACCATGCATTAACATTGTTTTTTACTTAGGGGAGCCACATTTGTGAAAAAATTCAAAAAGTCAAACTTGATTTTGGGCACAGTTGACTTTTTGTCTGATGAATTCCAGGCTATGTGATCTTCTATGCAATCAAGTTCTTGTCCTAATTCAAACCTAATGGATGGATTCCATAGGTGTTTTAGGGTGTCTTGAATCATGTCCCAAGGTTTGGGAACATGTCCTGGTCCAAAGTTAAAGGTACAATTGACTTTTTCTTCAAAACCTTAATTGGGGTCCAGATGAAATTGAAACTTGTGAATCAAGCTTCTTGGATCAATCCATCATTGTAAATGGATCAATGTGGTGTATTTGGGACCCTTAAATCATGTCTTGAGGTCTTGGTTCATGTCTTGCTCCAAAAGTCAACTTAGGGGTGAATTAGGTCAAGAAACCCTAATTCCTGATTTTTGATGGATGCATCCCCTGAGACTATTTTGACTCTATGATTGGGTCCATGAGGTCCCTTTGAGCTTCTTGGGTCATGTTTTGAAGTATTAACTCATGCCCAGATGAAAATTTTCATCTGGAGGCCCTAGTCGACGAAAACTCTAATTTGGTGACACTGGCGATCTTGAGGCTTGATCCCCTTGGAATGTTGCAACCTTGTGCTTAATTCTTGATGTGGGATACCTCTTGATCCTTTATGGGTGTTTAAGAGGCTAGACAAGTTGAAGATCATGCCAATTCTTGATTGATCCTTTGTCTGAGTGCTCTAAGAGGGCTCAAAACCCTAATTCTTGATTGTAGTGAATGCTCAACAATCCTTAAAGAGATTGATGAGGTATGATGGTACATCCATATTGTGGTAATGATCTTCACAATGATGGGAAATCTTGTGGTCAAAATTTGTGGTATGACAGATGCCCCTATTTAATCTTCTTGGACCCGAAGGTGTGAATGCTGATAATATTCAAACATTCAGGTTACAAGAGGATTAAATATCGGAATACCCGAAATTTTTACTGTGGTTGTGAATGGCAGTTTCTTAATCCATCTTATTTTGCTAAGTGATGCTACTTAGAAAAGGGTGAAACTTCCCCTTGATCCTGGTCTTCAGCCATGGAACTGGTCTCAGTTTCCCTTTAAATAAACTTCCCCTCGATCTTGGCCTTCGGCCACGGAACTGGTCTCAGTTTTGTTTTAAATAAACTTCCCCTCAATCCTGGTCTTCACCCACGGAATTGGTCTCAGTTTAGTTTTAAATTAACTTCTCCTCGATCTTGGTCTTTAGCCACGGAACTGGTCTCAGTTTCATTTTAAATAAACTTCCCCTCGATCCTGGTCTTTAGCCATGGAACTTGTCTCAGTTTCATTTTAAATAAACTTCCCCTCGATCCTGGTCTTCAACCACGGAACTGGTCTCAGTTTCTTTTTGCCGAGTTATTCTCTTGACAAGGAATGCTATTTCTAGCGGTCTTCATCAAACTTCTCGCCGAGTTTTTACTAGGGAGACGCCATTTGATGGAAAAAGATTTGATGTCAGACTTGCTGGGGAAACCCATTTGTCTGAACTGTAGAGGTGTGAAAACTTCTCTGTTGGAGATGCCATTTGTTGACTCTACTGGGGAAAACGAGTCCCTTGGGAGACCGCTTTTCGCTTGGTGAGGTTACATCATACTTTTCTTCGAGACTTTTCTTGGAGAAATGCGATGTGATGTGATCCAATTTTGAGGTGCTGATGACTTCATTAACATCGAATTTCTTAAGAAAAATCCGATGTATCGCCGAGAGTCTTTTAATGGAGAGGCTTTCTCCGGGGATTTTCCTTAATTCGGGAAAGCGAAAATATCATCTTCAATGGTGAAGAGTGATGATGTTCTAAAGGTGTCTGTCGAACGTCTTTTCGCCTTTCAAAGGTTCAAGTTATCAAAGTGGTCGAGGACAAGCTCCAATCCAGAAATAAACTAGGGTGAGATTGCTCAGACGATACATTTTCGAATGAGGAAAGAACTGAAAACTTTATCGGTGGGATGACGTTTATTACTTGGGGATGAAAATGACCTGAGTGATATTAATGCAACATATGTGTGAATATGAATCAATCATGCATGATGTATGTATGTTCATGCTAACAAAACAGACGCGACATACAGACTGGTGGATGAACACGACTGGATACTCGATCACTGCGGGGGATAAAACGTATCATTGGTTCAAAAATAGTAATCCTTTCCTGTTTAAGAGGGGTAGACCCTACTGGGAAGAAAAACCATCAATTGGTCTTCAGAGGTAAGAACTCTGTCGGGGATATCAGATGGGACATTATATCTGAAACAGTTGATCCTTCATTCAAGTGTACTGGTTTAAAAGGAGTACTTTGATTCTGCATTTTGAGGTTTAATCACTTTCGGAGAAGCCATCGATGTTCCTTTTTGTGTTCAGTAGTCAAAAAGAATTGCCATCTTTATTTTAAAAGGAGAAGAAAATTTGACAAGTAAATTCATTTTTTTTGTTTCAAGAATCATCGATCATATTAAGAAATGTCATTCTATAAAGCAAAATAAATGAGAATTGCAAACAAAAGCACTAGGGCTCAAATTTTATTGATAAAATGGTAATCAGCCAAGCGCGTGATCCCATAGAGCATTACAAAGTTAAGAAAATGGTAATTTAAAGGAAAAAGGGACTACATTGAAACATAACGACCGTTGCCCTTCTACCAACTTTGAATTCTAGACATTCTGAGATTCTGTCGAAGGTGACCTTGACTGAAGTTTTTTCAATGGATGGCGTCACCGCTGGGGGTCTGAACTTTGTCAGATGTAGTTACTTGCCATGAATCCCTAACTTTTTCCTGGATTGTCTTTTAAGGTTTTCAATCCATCGGGTTGATTTTTCCCTATGTCTCTAATATTTTCCTGGACCACCCTTTCGGGTTTTCAATCCACCGAGACGTTTTTTTTTCATTTTTCTTTTTTATTTAGGCGAATTATTTCTTGACTACATCAACATTCGTGGGGTAGGTAAACTCCTCTCCATCCATATTTGCAAGTTTCAAGGCACCGCCTGAGAAGGCTTTCTAAACAACGTAAGGGCCATCATAATTCGGAGTTCATTTGCCCCTGGAATTAGTGAGAAATGATTGTATCTTCTTGAGCACGAGGTCTCCTTTTTTGAAGACACGAGGTCAGACCTTTTTGTCGAACGCTTTCTTCATTCTTTGCTGATATAACTGACCATGTCATAAAGCCGTCATTCTCTTTTCTTCGATTAGGTTTAGTTCATCGTGCCTGTTTTGACACCATTCAGCTTCTGTTAACTTAGCTTCCATCAATACCCTGATTGATGGTATCTCTACTTCTATGGGGAGCACTGCTTCCATGCCATATACTAGAGAAAAAGGGGTTGCCCCTGTTGAAGTGCGAACAGATGTTCGATAACCGTGAAGAGAAAAGGGTAGCATCTCATGCCAATCTTTGTAGGTTACAACCATCTTCTGAATGATCTTCTTGATATTCTTGTTAGCCTCTTCTACCGCTCCATTCATTTTGGGTTAGTAGGGAGATGAGTTATGGTGTTCGATCTTGAACTCAGTACATAACTCTTTCATCATCTTGTTGCTCAGATTAGATCCATTATCCGTAATGATCTGGCTCGAAACACCATAACGGCAGATGATATTGTTCTTAATAAATCGGACCACTACTTGTCGGGTCACATTGGTGTATGACACTACTTCAACCCACTTGGTGAAATAGTCAATGGCTACCAGGATGAACCGATGTCCGTTTGAAGCTTTAGGTTCAATCATGCCAATCATGTCGATCCCCCATATAGAAAAAGGCCATGGAGAAGAAAGAACCTTGAGATGCATTGGCGGTATATGGATTTCGTCAGCGTATATCTGACACTTGTGACACCTTCTCATGTACTTGTAGCAATCAGATTCCATTGTTAGCCAATAATATCTTGCTCTCAGAATTTTTCTAGCCATTATGTGTCCATTGGCATGAGTGCCAAAGGATTCTTCGTGAATCTGTTTCATCAACATGTTTGCTTCTTGTCTGTCTACGCATCTGAGCAAAACCATGTCGAAGTTTCTCTTGTAGAGTGTATCACCGCTCAGGAAAAAGTTGCCAGCCAGTCTTCTGAGAGTCTTCCTATCTAATCTGGATACCCCAGGTGGGTATTCTTGTCTTTGAAGGAAGCACTTGATATCGTGATACCATGGTTTGTCATCGATGACTGCTTCAATCATGAAGATGTAAGCGGGCCTATGAAGGCGCATTATGTCGATCTTAGGTACGTCATTCCAATGATTTACAGCAATCATGGAAGAGAATTTAGCTAGTGCATCAGCCATGTGATTTTCTTCACGAGGGATATGATGAAACTCGATTCTGTTGAAGAATGGTAACAACCTTCTCGCGTAATCTTTGTAAGGAATTAATCCTGATTGTTATGTGTTCCACTCTCCTTTGATCTGATTAATAACCAGGGCTGAGTCTCCATATACATCCAAGTTCTTTATCCTTAAGCCAACTGCTTCTTTGAGACCCATGATACAAGCTTCGTACTCAGCCTCATTGTTTGTGCATTTGAATGTCAGTCTGTTAGTGAAAGGAATACGGGTACCCTGAGGTGTTACGATGATTGCCCCGATCCCGTTTCCATATGCATTGACGACTCCGTTGAATATTAGTCCCCATTGGGAACCTAGTTCTGGCCCTTCGCTGGGTTGCGGTTCATCGTAATCTTTCATTTTCAAGTACATGACATCTTCGTCTGGGAAGTTGAATTCGACTGATTCCTGACCGTCAATCAGTTGATGAGCCAAATGATCAGCTAAAATACTTCCTTTGACGGCTTTCTGAGCATGATACTCGATGTCGTATTCTAATAACAACATCTGCCAATGGGTAATCCTTCCTGTGAGGGCAGGCTTTTCAAAGACGTATTTGATTGGATCCATTTCGGAGATTAACCAAGTAGTATGGCAAATCATGTACTGGCGAAGATGTTTGGCTACCCAAGCCAGAGCGCAACAAGTTTTCTCGAGCATAGTGTATCGAGTTTCACAGTCCGTGAACTTCTTACTTAAGTAGTAAATGGCAGACTCTTTTCTTTTTGTCTCGTCTTGTTGGCCAAGTACACAACCCATGGAGTCTTCCAAGACTGTTAGGTAGATGATCAATGGTCTTCCTTCCACTGGAGGAGACAAAATAGGTGAATTCAACAGATATTCTTTGATGCTGTCAAAAGCCTTTTGGAAATCTTCTGTCCATACGCAGCTTTGATTCTTTCTGAGTAGTTTGAATATTGGCGCGCATGTTACGGTCATGAGGGATATGAACCTTGAAATGTAATTCAGACGTCCCAAAAATCCTCTGACCTATTTTTCTATCTTTGGTGAAGGCATTTCTTGAATGGCCTTGACCTTGTCAGGATCAACCTAAATTCCTTTTTGGTTGACGATGAAACCTAAGAGTTTTCCCGAGTGAACACCGAACGTGCACTTATTAAGGTTCAAGAGGAGCTTGTATTTTTTCAGACATTCGAATAACTTTGGCAGGTGTTCCACATGCTCTTCTTCTGTTTTAGATTTGGCGATCATGTCATCGACGTACACTTGAATCTCTTTATGCATCATGTCGTGAAACGGAGTTGTCATGGCCCTTTGATAGGTTGCCCATGTGTTCTTCAGACCGAACGGCATTACCTTGTAACAAAAGGTACCCCATGGGGTGATGAATGAAGTTTTCTCCGTATCTTCCAGCGCCATTTTGATTTGATTATAGCCCGAGAATCCATCCATGAAGGAGAATACTTTGAATTTTGTTGTGCTATCTACCAACATGTCAATGTGTGGCAGGGGAAAGTCATCCTTCGGACTTGATTTGTTCAGGTCCCTATAGTCTAGACACATTCTGACTTTTTCGTACTTTTTCAGAACTGGCACTATGTTGGCTAACCATTGAGGATATTCTAAGGTGGCGAGGAAACCTGCGTCGATCTGTTTCTTCACTTCCTCCTTAATCTTGATGGCCATATCTGGATAAGTCCTTCTCAGTCTTTGTTTTACCGGAGGACATTCCGTTTTTAGTGATAAGTGATGTTCCACGATGCTGGTATCCAACCCTGGCATGTCCTGGTAGGACTAAGCAAACACATATGGAAACTCTTTGAGAAGTTTTATCAAGCCTTCTCTGATAGTTGGATTCAGCAGTGCTTCAATCTGAACTTCTTTCCTCTCTTCTTCTTAACCCAAATTGACCATTTCCAATGGCTCTTGGTGAGGCTCAATGGACCTTTCGTCTTGTCTGAGTAGTCGGGAGATCTCTTCTAGAATTTCTTCGTCCTCTTCTTCTTCAGCTTCAAATATCGGGAATTCAAAGTTGGGAGAAGTCATTGGATCGTATGTTTCAATGGGGTTTAAAACAAGCAATCTGCATGACGTGATGATTCGTTTTTTAGAAGAAACGGAGAGAATGCAAGAGTGTGTGCAGTGTATTTTCTGAAAAATGAATGTTTTTATTTTGGGTTGTTTTTTAGGATTACCATTTTCTGAAAAACGAAAAGTGAAAATCGCAATAAATGCGGGAATTCAGAATGACATTATTTATTTATGATTTGTCGATTCTTAAAACACACCCTATAAAACAAAAATATGTCGCTTTGGGCGAAGTGGAGAGGGACATTTACAGAAAAGTGAGCCCTATAAAAACATCCATTTCACCCGGGCAAGGTGAATGGTTAAAACAAAGATGGTAATTACTTCGACTTATGGACGACTTTTGGGACATCGATTGCAACCCAATGGCGGCGAACTCCTCTGTGAATCACAAAGTATAGTACCTTCCTTCTTGGTTTGTCTTCAGAAATAATGCTGATTTCTGGCGGAGTAGGATCATTGGAGTATTTTTCCCATGCAGAGTTGTCATAGGAGAATTCTTCTGTCGCATCTACCATAGTGTTTTCACTCTCAAGAGGATCTCCCCATCCAGTCGGCTAGATGTCCTCAAGCTTGATACGAGAGCTTTCGGGAGCAGTGTATTTGACTAAGAAGTCATACTTGCCGCTTGTCCTAAGGTGTCCTATGTTACTGTGGGAATGGATGAGTCATCTTCCTCGATGACGTTGATTTCAGGAATCACGTAGTTAATGAACTCTCGTCCCACGATCCTTGCGGATTCATTAGCATGGTGTTGGACCCTCTCAGAATGTCCTGAGTAATGATTCCATGACTCGATGGGAACATGGGTGTTCTTTTCAAGATTACTCAGTTGATAGGCATTGTCCGGCTGACTCTTTTGCCCCAAGTTTTCTGTGTATGGCTTCTAGATAGGCAAGTCATCCAGGGGATCATAATAATCATAATCAAAGTTGTCTTTCATCGGTGTGTCTTCCTCTAATGAATTGGGTGGAGCGCGACATCCTTCAGGATCACAATCTCCATAGATCATTTTGACGTATGATCTTGGTATATATCTCGGGCTCTACTTTGGGAAATAGCATGGCACATGGGCTTCTCCCTGAGACATATAACTGTCATCATTGAGATAAGACTTTCACTCCTCATCCGTATCAGAGGAGTCGTTCCCATCGATGGTGTGTACTTCTTGAGATATTGGGTGGAGGAAGCCTCCACTGTGAAAGAAATCCTGAATGGGACGAAAAATTTCATCCTTCTTTGTAGTCTGGGTACAGGTTGAAGAGAAACCAAGACCTTTTCTTGTCTTGTTATCCGTAGGAGTTATGATCTGTCCCCATCCTTTTATGTCATTACTCTCAATCACTTTGAGAGCGTCTTTGTATGAGGAAATTGACGCCCCCCTTTCTGTTTGATTCTCATTGCTCACCGAGAGTGCTTGGAACTGGGTTCCAACAACCTCTTCTGGTTCTACACAGGAGAATGATGATAGGTTGCTCACGATCAAGGCTTGCTCTCTGTATATTGTGACTAATTTGTCATTCTTGACGAACTTCAGTTTCTGGTGAAGTGTCGAAGTGACTGCACCAACTTCGTGTATCCAGGGTCTTCCTAATAAATAACTGTATGCTGCTCGGATGTCCATGACCTGGAAAGTGTGAGGACCGATAGTTATGGAAAGATCGACTTTGCCGATAACTGTTTTTCTAGATCTGTCAAAGGCTTTGACAATGATCTCACTGCCTCTCATTGGAGGTCCTTGAAATGATAGTCGTACCAAATATGATTTTGGCATAACATTCAAAGATGATCCCGTGTCCACCAGTACGCTAGCTAAAGCATCGTCTTGGCGATTGACTATAATGTTGAGTGTCATATTATGATTCTTGCCTTCTTCTAGCAGTTCTTCATCACTGCATCCTAAATTGTTGCAGGAAGTGATGTTGGAGATGATGCTGTCAAATTGTCCTACCTTCACATCTTGTTCCACAAAGGCTTGCTCTAAGACCCTCTGTAGAGCTTCCCTGTGAGCTTCAGAACTAAGTAGGAGGGATAATACGGAAATTCTAGATGGAGTTTACAACAATTGATCCATAATGGTGTACTCGCTTTTCTGGATGAGCTTCAGCATCTCATCATTATTCTTTACAGGTTTTGTATTGCTGGATTGACCGACTTGTTGGTTGGGAACTTTTGTTTGAGTTTCCTTTTCTTTGGTAGGTTCTCCAACTCCTCTGTTGAAGATCTGGCCGCTCTGGGTAACTCGATTGATGTCGGCAATGTTTACAATGGAGGGTAAGGGAATTTCTTTTCCATTATGTATGGTCATCGCACCGTACTTGTACGGGATAGCTTTTTCTGACTTGTATGGTATTAGACCTGGAAGGTAGATAACCACAGGGGCCTTTTGGGCCTTTTGACTGTCGTAGGCCACCTCAATCAGCTCCTGGTTGGGAACTTTTCTTCCATCAAGAGGGATATTTGATTCATTGAGTAGATGAATTATGGCGCAAACGTCTTTAGTTTTCTCATGATCAGAGATTATGACAGAGTTTTTGTTTTGACCAGGGAGGTAATCCTGTATCATGTTGATCGACCCAAAACTCAAACACGGTCAAATCTCCTTCTAGTCTAACTGATTCTGGAGGGCTGTTTCCAAGCATACTCTACAGCGTTCATAATTATGAGGTGGTACCTGACCATATCCGCTTTGTATGCAGTGCATCTTCACTAAATCTATTTCTATTGAGCCGATATCACGACTTTGATGTCTACTAGGATTCCTGTCAGTCATGTTAATCTGTTGTGTGTCTTCATCTAGGTAAATCGGAAGCCACCAGTGGTCCAACAGATGTTGAAGAGTCCTTTACACAAGCGCACACCCTTGGTCGTCTTTGCAGCATTCTTTACAGTCTAGATAATCATGTGAAGCCAGGAAACCGAGTCTGACCTATTTAGCATGTAATTCCACTAGACTGGTATTCATTAGGCGTATGTCAAAGATCTGAACCATATTAACTTAATGCTCATTTCTTTCATGGTAGTCTTGGATCCATCCGAGATCCATTTAACATTGGAGAGCCTCTTGTACAAAAAAGCATCCCTGATTGTCTGCTGAGCAGAATGGACAAGCGCTGTAATCATGCCGCGGCAGATCCTAATACTGACTTTGTCTCGAATGCATCGCCACTAAATTAATGTTCATTGTACGGATATCGTGGTTCTGAATAATATTGGGATGTGCATAGGCCATGTTTACTTCACGAATCCTATGATCCTGAATCCAGCCCAGATCCATTTGTTCTTGTAAAGTTGCTTCTACTGTGGTACACCCTTGATTGTCCTTGGAGCAGATATCACACGTATGATAGTTGTGAGATGGAACATGGTCGTACCCGCTCTGTTTGTAATGTATCTTTACCAGGTTGGTTCCTAGTAAACGTACATTGTGAATTTGATAACTGTTGATAGGTTCTCCTTCTATCAAATTCACTATAGTCTTTTCATGTTACGGTAACGGGTTCGTCTGGACATTTGGATTAGTATACTTGAAAGATAAAACCCTATTCCTGACAAGCTTCTGTACATCAGACTTGAATTTGAGACAGTTCTCAATCTTATGTCATGATCCTCCTTGATGGTAAGGGCAAGTTTGATCTGCTTTGAACCAAAAAGGTGGATTTTCTGGTACTGTAAGAAGAGTCCTGGTTTAAACGTGCCCCTTGGTCAGTAGAAGTGGAAATAACTCTGCGTACAACTTCGATATAAGGTCGAACCCTGATGGTCGTGTAGCACGATTATTATTGTACTGCGGGCGAGCCTACTGAAAAGGTTGTTGCTGCCTTTGCTGATACTGTTGTTGATTTGGTTGGCTCTAAGCAACCTGAGGTTGATAAGTCGGAGCTGGCACTGGGTTGATAGTGGGAGTTATCGCTGCTACCGGTTGATACCTTCGCCTTTGCTTTCCAAGAGAGATATTACTGATATCTTGCTCTTTCTTCTTTTGGAAAGCACTACTGTATTTCTTAGTACTGCTATATGGCTCTGCATCTTTGACCAATCGTCCTTCTCGGACTGCTTCTTCAAGGCGTACTCCCATGTTCACCATTTCAGTGAAGTTACTGGGCGCACTGGCGACCATTCAGTCGTAATAAAACGGGCTTAAGGTTTTTAGGAAGATCTTTGTCATTTCCTTTTCCTAAAGAGGGGGACAGATCTGAATGGCAATTTCACGCCATCTCTGAGCATACTCTATCAAAGTTTCTTTGTCCTTTTGTGACATTGCCCTGAGCTGGTCCCTATCTGGTGCCATGTCCAAATTGTATTTATACTGCGGAATGAAGGCAGCGCCGAGATCTCTGAAAGTACTGATCTTGGTGCGGATTAATCCCATGTACCATTTGAGTGCGGAACTAGTTAAACTGTCTTGGAAGTAATGGATCAGTAGCTGTTAATTTTCTGTCTGGGTAGACATTTTTTGAGCATACATCACCAAATGACTTTAAGGGCAAGAGTTGCCTTTGAATTTTTCAAAATCAGGTACCTTGAATTTGTGCGGTATCTTTACATTAGGGACAAAATAGAGGTTGGTGGCGTCCTTTCCGAATAAGTCTTGACCGCGAATGGCATGCAGTTCCTTCTGCATTTCTAAGAATTGTTCCTGGAACTCATTCATCCTTTTGTACATGTCTTCGTTTCCACCAGAAATTGCTTGCGGAATCTGTCCTTCCGGGACAGTGTGTACCACTGGTTGTGGTATAGACATTACGGCGGTGACTCTTGGCGCTTCAGTGCCCGGAAGTTTGTAACCTTCAGGAGTTGCTGTCGTAACCCTTGCATCTTCACTTTCCCAAAGTTTGTAACCTTCAAGTCCAGCGGTTCCTGCTACGGTTTCTGGGTCTTCAGTGACCGGTGGGGTATATCCTTCAGGTATAAAGTTGAAAGGCATGCCCCAGGGGCGACCCTTAGGTATGTTGTACCGAGGATGATTATCATGTGTCTCCAATATAGGTGTAGATGTAATCTCTGAGATCACAGTCCTTTGATGTTGTTGTTCCTGGGCTGCTGCCAGGGTTTGCAGGTTGCTGTGATGTTTTTCCAAACTTTCTTTTAGAGCGTCGATTTCTTCTCTCAGCTCTCTGTTCTCTTCCTCTAGATCGTCCATTTTCTTTTGTCGATTGGCCTGAGTATTGTACGAATGAGACAGTTTGACTCTAGGATTGTGGCACATACGTGAGACTCAAAGATAACAACTGCGTTATGTGAGAATGATGAATGATATGCAAAGACATATATTTTTTAGTGTTTGATTTTTTTCAAAAAGAAACTTTAACAATTAGATTGCAAATATCACACAGTGGGGGAAGACCCCTTTTATTGAATTCAAAAGATTGCAGTATTTTACAAAGAAAAGTACAGTATTTTACAAAGTGTCGTAAGGAAAATGTCTAAGCTCATGGATCTTGAGTTCTCTCTGAGGAGATCTCAGATGTTGGTTCCAGTATTTTCCTTTTCTTTGATCAGGCCTCTTCAGCCATTGTCGGGTCGACGATCATTTGCCAAGTGAAAGGAGTGAGTAAATTTCTTCGGTCTTCCTGACTTTCTATGGCATGTTGCCCTAATATCTCAATCAGAGCATCCTTTTCCTTAGCAATTCCTGAATCTTGGTACATTCCAAATTAAGGATCTGGTATTTGTTCTTCCAAGAGTTCTTCTCTCGTTGAACTTTGTTAACAGCGACCTAGAGTTTTTCTGTGTCAGACATGAAATAAAGGACAGATTCCTTTAAGGGAAAAACTTCTTGACGAGGGTAAGGCATCCTCAACTTAAGGGCTCTAGTTTGTACCCAGTGGAGATAAGGTTCCATGGAGGTACAGTTTGGTCTTTCCAGAGATTCTCTGCCTTTCCTGTGAATATGTTACCAGACATGCACTATTTCTTTCTTTAGTGCCCTGTCATTTTCCCCTTCCTTGAAGAAAAAACCTTCCAGATGAACATTATGTGGGATATTCTTCATCGGGTATCCGAGTTGATGGCGAACTAAAATTGGATGATAGTTGATTCCTCATTTAGTTCCAATGAGGGGTGCATTAGGAAAATTTCCACATCTGTCGATGATTTATATCCCTTCGTAAATCTGATTGTACCAATCTATGTCTGAATTGGTAAGGGACATAATCCTCTATGACCAATGTAGAGTACTCTTGTGATCCCAAAAAGTAGCAGACTTGGGCAAGTGGGAAATGAACCATTTGTAGAGTAATGGTACACAACACGTAATCATTCCTCCACTGTACAAATTCCTTAAATGTACAGAATGATAAGCATCTGCGAGCAAGGTTGGTATGGGGTTTCCTATTAGGAATATCTTAACAGCATTGATATCGATGAAGTTGTCGATGTTGAGAAAAAGAAATAACCCATATACGAGCAGAACAAAAACGTCTTCAAAGGCAGTTATGTTTCCTACACTAGCAAAGTTTAGAGCTTTCTCCATCAGGAATTTAGCCGGTAAACCCTGGATTCCTCCTTTAGTGGTCATGTGAGTCCTAACTTCTGACTCATCCAAAGAGATTGCTCTTGCAATGGTTTTTTTTTGGAATTTCTTCCAGTCCAGAAAATGGAGCTTGATCAGTGATAGGTAAATCAATCAGGTGGGAGTACTCTTCCAATGTTGATGCAAGTTGGTAATCCAGAAAAATGAAGTTGTGGTAAACCGGATCGTAGAACTGTACTAGTGTAGACAGGATCCCTTCAACCATGTTGACCCTTAATAGAGACAACAGTCCTCCGTGCTTAGCTCTGAAAGCCTCGGGATTGGTAATCATCCTTCCCAATTTCCTTAAGTCTTCTAGTTTCGGAGCCTTGAAGGTGTACTTGTGTGTTTTTCTTCTACCGAAATCCATAACGCAACCTCTGATATTTGCAATTATTGTTTTAGTTCTTTTGGAAAAAAATTTCTTGTTTGAAAAGGGTTTTTTAATGAATGCATGAATGCAGCAAACAAAAACATTTGAAAACATGGGTTTAAGGGTTCAACGTCACGAGCATGGAGTCATGGTTCTACCCATCCCCAAAGGTTGTACTATTTTGGTCAATTTTTGTACCTGAAGAACGGGTTCTAAAAGGTTCCCAAAGTCATTGACCCATCCTAGGGATATAAACAGCAAGCTGATTCACTCGAGCGAGCTGTAATATCCTAGGATGAATCTCTTTTGAGTGTAGTATTGCGTGTCAACTATTCTCGATAGTCACCGCACTACCAAATGGCCATATGGTTAAATGTCTACTAAATCCTCAGGGTCATGGGTACCGCACTGGGATAAATGATGCTTTCACTACAATCGGCCGTTCAACATCAGTATTTCCACACAGGTACCTCGCCTAATTCGGTGGACTGCCAAGTTAGCTTGGTCGGGATTCACTCCCTATAAGTGTTTCTCGGATATATCACCACTTATATTAGTGTTCTCTCAAACTTTCCACATGCGTATCAATCGCATTCCCAGTTAATAGAAATTTAAACATGGGTATCAAGTAATATGACAGTAAATTATATATATATATATATATATATAGTAGAAAGTACGTAAATAGAGAAATAAATGCCAAGCAAAGCCTAGACCTCTTAGGAACTCTAATCCTAGTGAATCCCCAACAGAGTCACCATTTTTCTGTAGTGTGCGATTTTTGTCGGTGGCGCGACCACCTTACCGCAATAGTTGCAATTGGGTGCTACTTTCTGATTTCTTATTTATCCTATGAAGCTAAAATGGAAAGGGAAGCTATCTAAAACTAACCTTGCACGCAAATGTTTTCTTTAACAAATACTAAGTTATTGGGGGGTCGGGGTCAGATTATACAAAGGGAAGTTGTCAACACCCAGTGTATATATGGTTATCCATAGACCTTTTATGGCATATTTCTCTGTTAATTTGAACTGGTTTCTAGTGTTTGTCTATCATGGGTTGGGAAAGTTTCTCCTTTGGGAGTGTTGAGAGAGTGTTTTTGTTATTTTCGGGTTTTCCATTATTTTTGGGAAGGTACTAGACCTAAAGTTTTTTATTTGTGTGCTCGCTAAGATTTCGCAATCTTATGCCTACGTATTCCCGTAAAGATACTCGGGAAATCAGAGCAATCGTAGTTCCTCCTATTTCTATGGGAAGAAAAAATATTTGGGGTCTTGTTCAATGCCCAAGATTGAAGCAATGCCATTTTTCCTTATGGACCTTTCATGCTAAGAGAGGGACATTGGCTTGGATGTAAATAATCCAAAGGCTTGGCACTTACAGCAATTAGATGAAAGATGATTTTTGACCAGGATAAAAGAAGGACTCCAGCTTGGATTTTGAATGAACAAGTGTTCCACTTACAACAGTTATCTGGAAATTAGATTTTTTGATTGTCTGTTTTGAGATGTGATGTCTAGAGGAAATGTCCTTCTGCAAAGTGGACTCATGGTCTCATCTGAGGGAATGTTGATTTTTATGTGCCTTGATCAAAGCCCAAGGTTAAAGATAAAAGGTTGACTCTTTTAGGGGAGTTTTATATCTGTCTTGTACAAAGACCAAGATTGAGGCTGAAAAGAGATGGACTCGACTAGGGAGGTTCTATCTATCTTGTACAAAGCCCAAGATTGAGGCTGAAAAGAGATGGACTCCACTGGGGAGGTTCTATCTGTCTTGTACAAAGCCCAAGATTGAGGCTGAAAAGAGATGGACTCCACTAGGGAGGTTCTATCTGTCTTGTACAAAGCCCAAGATTGAGGCTGAAAAGAGATGGACTCCACTGGGGAGGTTCTATCTGTCTTGTACAAAGCCCAAGATTGAGGCTGAAAAGAGATGGACTCCACTGGGGAGGTTCTATCTATCTTGTACAAAGCCCAAGATTGAGGCTGACTCAACTGAGGAAAATCATTATACAAAGCCTAAGAGGAGGCTGTTTGGGGGGAATTCTTATATGAAGCCTAAGAGGAGGCTGGCTTTTGCTGAGGATTATTGAAATCCAGAGACAGGTCCAATATTTATTAGGGAATCAACTCTTGCTGGGGATTAAAGAAGAGTTGAAATATCAGATGCCCTGAGGTTCTGATTTTGTTAGGGATTTTATTATTGGTAAATTAACCCCGGCTGGGGTTTTTAAGGCGAAGGTTAAAGATTGAGTTTGAAAACCTATGGAGGTTTTAACTCAACTGGAGATTAGTGTGTTGATGAAATGATCAGGGTTTTTCCTGTGCCTTTAGGAAACTTGAGGGTTCCTTTGAGATCCAAGAGAAGATGAGACTTTCCAAGTCTACTGGTATGAAAAGGTTGACTCTTAGCTGGAGAATGGTCTTTGTATGATGCCCAAGAGGAGGCTGATGTTTTAAGGGATGAGAATCAACACTAGAATGGTCTGATGTTCTGGAATTCTAACTCTCTGGAGGATTGAACTAGTAAAGATGACTAAGTTATGTCCTATACCTGTAGGAGGCCTTTGGGTCCTTGCACTAAGCCCAAGAGGAGGCCGAGAACTTTTAAGAAGCCTGAGGGTCCTTGTACTAAGCCCAAGAGAAGGCTGGGGATGCTTTTAGGAAGCCTGTAGATCCAAACCTAAGAAAAGTTCAAGAGAGGTTTCATCGGGAATAAGTCCTTTCTTTGCAGAACAGTTCTAGAGTTTGAAGAAATTCAAAAGAGGTTTCACAGGGAATTAGTTCTCTTTGGGGAATTGAATTTCTTGTACACATATATTTCTAAATTTGGACAGTCTTGAGAAAAGTTTCACCGGGAATAATGTCTTTCTCTGTTCCATATTGTATAAGCCCAAGAGGAGGCAAGACTGTATCTGGAATTTCCTATGGGGAACTAGTTTGACTATGTTGAAAAAGTAACCTCTTGTTTAATCTAAACCTAGACCTAACTACTGGGGAAAACTCTAAGCAAGTATGTACAAGCATATATATACAGATGAAATATATAAACAAGTATGTATTGAAGAGATAGTGGAACTTACAGTTGTGCAAGCCCAAGCATAGTAACTACAGCTGCATGGTTAGGTTTTCAAGAAATTGAAGAAAGTTTTGATAAAACTTTGAATTTGAATCTAAATAAAAAAGAAAGTTGTTTACAAAGGAAGTTTGGGGCTTATACTCAAGGATTGGCCCAGATGATCTTTTTTGAAAAGGCGACGATCGCGTCATAGTTTTGAAAACCACAGAGGGATTATACAATGACTGAGGCCCAAATTTATTGTATTTACAAAGAGGATGGGTCTTATACTCTATTAGAGGCCCAAGAAATTATTTTTATACAAAAGGTGGGGCTTATAACTCAAGGAGATGCCCAGATGAAAACAGCGATCGCGCAATTATTTTGAAAACCGTATCGGGTCTTATACAATGACTAAGGCCTAAAAAGTTTGTGTGTGACAAGGGATGGGTCTTACACTCTATTAGAGGCCCAAAAGTGTTTAAAAATGAAGGAAAATGGGACTTACAACAAAAGGGAGGCCCGGATGAAAATTGTTTTTGAAAACGGCGATCGCGCCGAGATTTTTAATATCGTATCGGGACTTATACAATGACTGAGGCCCAAAAAGGTTTCTGTACAAAAGGGATGGGACTTACACTCTACAAAGAGGCCCAAAAATGTTTGAAAATAAGTTTTGAGGGTGAAAACAATTAAAACTCTAATTTGATTTTAAAATGCATTTTAATTTGAATAAAAATCATTTTAAATGATCAAAATTACCAAACATGTGTGAAAAACAAGTTGTGGCCTTGGATTAATGTTTGAAAAATCATATTTCATCCATGGAATGATTTGAAAATAATTTGAATTTGAAAAATCAAGAGAAAGAAATATTTTTAAATGCTTAAAAACAAATAAAGATATATTCTTTGTGAAAATTCAAAATATAGTAAACAAGTATTTCTTTTTTTGATTTTTTATCGAATAAATTATTTTAACATTTTTGTGAATTTTGAGAAAAAGAATCAATTCAAAAACATTAAAATCCAAAGAGAAATTAATTTTTGAAATCAATTAATAAAACATAAAAATTCAAATATTAAAAAAATTTAAAAAGGGCGCCAAGAACACATGTTCTTGGTCGCGCGTGTTCTTCCTCCCTAGATTTGCAAACCCTCTCATATTTCTCTGATTACTCAATGATTTTGCACGATTCAAACATCAATCTCACTCGTTTTTGAACAAGGAACAAGATGGTGCCATTTAATTTCATTTCTTTTAAGTGTGGAGAGAGTTATCATGTATGAACACAGAAACCCTAGATTTTACAAAAACTATCATGAAATCATAAACACAAATGAAACATGGTAATTGATTGAGGGTTATCACTCTATGAACTACCAGAAACAGGTTGGTAACTTGAAAATAAATTGATGATGCATGTAGTATATAGTTTGAAGGTTTCAGGCTTACCTCTTGCAGCTGATGATCGAATTTGATGATGGAGATGTTACAGATGTTATGCAATGATTTAGACAGCTTCAGTGGACCTTATGTAAGGTGTATGAATGGTTAGAATAGATGGAAAGCACCTGGATCACTCTATGGTACCTCAACTGCAAATGACCTCTAGGATGGCTATGGAGGTTTACGATTTTGGTGTAACAGATGAAGGATGAGTGCTTGGATAGTTCATATATGATGTATATGAGGCGTTAGCATCAATGGTTTTGGCATAATTGCATCCTATTTCAAAATTCGATAGTGACTTGTAATAGATGTAAAATTTGGCCTAGAGAGAGTGAAATGTGAGAAAGCATGTGCTGCTATGCTTTGGGGTACTCTAACTGATCACAAATGAGCTCTATTTATAGTGCAACAAGTTTGTTTTAGCAGCAATAGTGAATGGTGGCTGGTACAGCCCATTGTCCAATGCTTTTCAAAAGGAATCTCAAGTCTTCTCTAGCCATTGACTTGGGTCAATCTTGCAGGCCTATGGTCTTCTGATGCATGAGTTTATCTTGACGCATTTACAATATTGTGGACTGATACATGCCAGCTCTATGCATCCATTCAATGACTCATGACAAATTTGAAAGTTTTGGATTTGAACTTTGAATGTCACATGCCAAATGATGAGGTTTTGGACTTGCAAGGAACTATGGTGTTGTAGCTCTGCGGAGATCATGTTCATTGCACTTTAGAAACTTATCTTGTATTGTGACAAGGCTTGCCAAGTCATGGAAATGACAAAATCGTGGGGCAAGTGCAAGACTGTCTTGCAATACCAGTCTTGGAGGTGTCATGTTTCCATGCTCATAACTCCCTACTCAAGTTGAATTAGGATGAGTTATGGTACTCTTTGGAAATCTTGTATATCCTACTTTAACTTTGATGTCCAACAATGGTCTTGAATCAACTTGGATCAAGGTGAAAAATGGCCTCAAAGTTGGTGAAAATCCAAGACAGATTCTGGCCCCTATTTGAACCTCGAAACGACTTGACCCAAATTCACAAGGTCACGAGAAAGTCTTGATTCGTGCCACCACCCACAGATGATCAAGTTCCTCTTTGATTGCTCTTGGTTGGAATTTCCATAATGCCAAGTACTTACTTGCAATTAAAATTGTTCATTCAAAAATGGTAATTTTAATGCGACATTCTTGCAAGTTTTGAAGTATAATTTATTGGAATGATGTGAAAGTGTGTGATGAGTGGACCATTAGTCCAAACGCAGTGCTGATTTACTGGTGTGTGAAAGATATGGCAAGAATATGACACCAATTCATAAGATTAGCAAATCTCTAGGAGTCATTTTACGCAACCTTGATGTAGCATTCTTTCAGAATAAACCCGGCCTCAATTAGGTATTTTGAGGGTTGTAACGTGGCCTGGTTCACGATTATTGAAACAAAGGATATAAGACTCAAATTTGATTTGTACCCACCCTTTCTTCGTGATCATTCTCCAGTCCTACGTTCAGTTAAATTGACACACACATCTAGAGTTTGACAGTGTAAGAGTGAAGATGATGATTCAAGATTTTCTTGAAATGACAGTCACCTTATTTTATTTTTGTGGATGCATATCAGTGACCTTTTGATGGTGATCACTGAATTTTATTAGGTTTTGCTCGAGGATTTGAGGGCCTCTTTTGCTTTATTCATTTTTTATCCCTAACTTTTGCCTAAGTCGCCTCTTTGGGGTGGTGGACTTAGCGGGTTTTTCCTTTCCTTTTTTTTAAAGGGTTGTGACTGCCAAGTCTTTGGTCGTTGAAGAACAACTGCCAAAACAGAAGAATTCATCTTTAAAATATGTGTAATCAGGATAACTGAACACTACCCATGCCCCAGGTTAGGCGTAAGGGTTTGAAAATCCGAAGGAAACTATTACTTCTAGGCTCGAAGTGGTTTACTAGGGATTAACTCCTTGTCCCTCCAGTGTTTGGAAATTTGAAACAATGCTTGTACATCATCAACAGGATTTTATCCAAAAGTATACTATTAGCAATTATGGGTATTTATCTTTCATCATCCTCCCTCAAATCTTTGCTAAAGCAACAATGTGATAAAGGAAGTGAAGTGAAGCAATATTTTTGTGATTTTTTTTAATAAATGAGAAAATATGAGTGAATACGAATGAACTTGTTCAAAAAATGCATGCTCATTACATTAACAATACCATGAATAAAGCACAATGTCAAAAAGCAAATAGCACTTAACAAAAAGAAACTACAAATGCAAAGTAATGACATGATCTAAAATTGCCAGCATTGAGGAACTGCGTTTTTCTCTCTTGAGTTGCAGTTGGGCTAGCTTTCTTGTTCATCAAGACCAGTATCATAGCCTTCTTCACACCTACTCTCAGCAGCTTCTTCCATAATAGGGGATGACGGACCCACCTGATCAGATGAAGAATAGATGTTGATTTGAAGACCTTGAGGTGTAAATGAGATTAGCTTGGACTCAATCAAATCTTGGACCTTGTTTCTGAGCTGTTTTCAATATTTGGTTGAATGCCCCGTTGCGCCAGCATGGTAACCAAATTGTGCATTGAAGTCAAATCCTAATGGGTATGGGGGAATCACGGGATCCAATTCCTTTGGCCCTATCAACCCACTATTGATCAAACATGGCAGTATATGACTGAATGGCATTGGCAATGGATCAAAATGCCTTTTTGGTTTTTTACTATAGTAACGTCGGTGTTGCGGAGCATGCTGCTATGCAATCTGTTGTTGATGAGGGGGACCTCTATCGACAAGAGGATATTGACTATGTGGAGAGAATGGAATCGAACAGGTAGACCCATAGGATTGTTGACTTTGAACAATTGAGATGCTTGGGTGACAAGGTAATGGAGGTGGAACTTGTGGAGCTTCCCAGATGGAATTAATTTCACCATCCTCTTCTTCCTCTTGGGAACTAACAACTGATTCACTTTTGCTAGCTGGGATGTTCAAGGCGCCTTGGATCTTTCCACTCTTGAGGATGCACTCAAGGTATTCTCCAGCTATTACCAGGTCAGAAAAGTTTGATGTCCCAGCGCCAACCATCTTTTCCAAGTATGGACCTTGCAAGTTATTCAAGAACAGATCAACCAATTCTCTGTCTAAGATTGCTGGTTGAACGCGAGCAGCTACCTCTCTCCATCTCTGAGCATACCCTCTGAAGAATTTGTAGTCCTCTTGAGAAAATCCTTGCAATTGTATGCGGCTGGGAGCCATGTCAAGATTGTATTGATATTACTTCACAAAGGCATTAGCTAGGTCAAACCATGATTGGACGTTGCGACTCTCTAGCTGCATGTACCAATTCGGTGATTCTCCACTCAGACTGTCTTGGAAACAGTGGATCATAAGTTTGTCGTTACGGACATGTGAAGTCATTCTTCTGCAATACATCACCAAATGTTGCTTCGGACAGCTATCCCCTTTGTACTTCTCAAACTTTGGCATCTTGAACTTTGGTGGCACCACGAGGTCGGGTACCAAACACATGCTTGAAGCATTCAGATCCAAAGCATCACGACCATTTGTGGCCTTAAGCTTCTCCTCCAACACACGACATTTTTCCATAATCTCAACAGCTCGTGGGTCCTTAGTTTTCATCACGGGGACTGCTCCTTGGGGATTTAGCTAAGAGAATGCAAAACTATGATATTCCATGGTATCAAGAGAAGAAGAACGTCCATCTCAGACAATGGTACGTTTTTGAATAATAGGATCCTCAACAGGGACCCGCACATGCTGAGCTTGAGCAACATTGTTCACTCGAGGTGGAACGACGTTCCTAGTGACTGAGGTCTTCAATAATGGACTTTCTCAACTATTTATTACGTATGTCAGTCATTGCCAGGCAACAACTCCATCAAGAAAGTCTCTTCTGAATGAGATCTTCGTATCGATCCTCGCGAGAAGAGCTTCTCGGGGACCCATACTACGTGACCATCAATCTTAGTTGGCTAATGGTTTAGGGTTCTAAAAAGGTCCTTAGAGTCATAGATTCCAAAGAAAACATTGTTCGAGCACGCCGAGAGCTTGACGGTCGACAACATCCTCGATGGAATCTACTCTAAGCGAGGTTCTCGTATCGACTTTCACGAGATAAGCATCTCGGAAGCCCATACTACTCAAGCTCTCATATCTCAATTTTACACTCTAGACTCGGGTGTAGAGTCTTTCCCTCATGGTTTGCCACCAAGGCACCCAGTCCATACCACAACATTAAGATAAGATACAATTAGATAATCACAAAAGGTGAAGCAATATAGCAAGTAAAGAAATAAAGAGAAAACACCCAAGCATGCGAAAAATAACCTAGACTAGGCTTGACTTGCTTAGGTCTCCCCAGCAGAGTCACCAGCTGTCGCTACGCGAAAAATGACACAGAGTCGCCACCGAATTTTATTTATCCCAAAGAGGGAATGGGAAATATTGATAAAACCTTTAGGGAAAGAACATGGTCATCGCAACCAAGTTTTGGGTTCGGAAGTCGGTTATGTGAGGGGAAGGTATTAGCACCCCCTCACATCCATTATACTCGATGGGAACCATCTAAGTTATCTAGCTTGAATGGGTGTTTTATTGTAAAAGTCTAATTGCTTAAGGGAAGAAGGGTTGGTTTTTTATTAGGATGCTCACCAAGGATTGGGGCCCTTGTGCCTACATACCTTCACTTAAAAGAAGTGAAGAATCAGAGCGTCCGTAGTTCGTGGGACTATGATGAAAAAATGGGAAGTTTGCTCGCTAGGATAATCGCAATCCTATGCCTACGTATTCTCAACAGGTATGAGAAATCAGAGCGTCCGTAGTTCGGACTGCGATTTGTTGGTGTTTTTTATGGACGATGTTATCGTGCGCGTTCTAGCAGTTAGGTGTTTTGCAGCTCGCTCGTGGAGTCTTATGTGTTACCTATTTGCGGTAGAACGGAAGTAACATATCCTTTTTGAAAAGTTTTTTTGGATTTGTGGGAGTGTTTTGTTAGGTTTTTGAAATAAAGTTTCAGATGCGCGTTGCACTAAAATTATGGGTAGAGGTGAATAGTACGAACGACGTAGCCGAGCGTCTTGTGTTCAAAATACTCTGAGTGAGTGTAGGGAAGCTACATTCTCACTCGTTCTCCACCACGTACTACACACATCGTGTTTATTAAGTGTTTTTGGAATTTATTGAGAAAAATTCCACTTGACGTTGGATCAAGGGTTTTATTGCTTATTAATAAAAAGTTTGAAGTGATGCGAACAGGGTTGATGGCGATGCGCAAGGCAATCGACTTACAAGGTGAAAAATGGCTTGATGTGAATCGAGAATTTATTTTGAGAAACGGTTTGAGAAACAAAAGTCAAAATGGTATCATCACTATATAAGCACACAATACGAGTAAGACAACTCAAATCCCACAAAGTTATATACAAAAATTATTAATTAAATTAAACATGGATATTTAATATAATTAATTAACATTTTAATTAATTAATATTCAATAAATATGTTTAATATAAATAATAATAAACTCTTCTTTTTTGTATATTAATTACTTTTTGGTTACTTTAGAATAATAATTAAAAAAAGTAAAATTAACTAATCCTAAAAATTAAAACTAATTCTAACACTAATTAAAAGTTAAAAATAAAAGAAAACAATTCTTTTTTTGGGTTTTTTTTAGATTAATTAAAAAAAGGTAGAATTAAAACTAATCTTAAAAATTAGAATTAAATCTAAAACTTATTAAAAGTTAAAAATAAAACTAAATCTTAAAATAAAATTAAAAAAACAATAACCAAGATTACTAAAAGAAAAATCTAAAAAAACAAAGAAAACTAAGTTAATCTTAAAAACTTTGTCTAACTTCTCCTCAAATAAATAAATAAATAAATAACAGGGTGACACTAAAAAAAGGGCTGAAATCCGCAAGGGCCAAATTATATGCTACCTGGGTCGGCCTCCCCTTGAGTCAGCCTTGTTCGTCCTCATCAACTAAACAAGGGTTGTGTGAAACCCTATTGCAAGCAGCACACACATAGGGAAAGAAAACCAGGACGAGAACATAACACATTTGAAACAGAAAGTTCAGAAGAAACGCAATGAAGTGAATACGTATCCCAGCGAAAACCAAGGTCCGTTTTCTCTAAGATGGCCTTATCTCTCACTCACGATCATACTACGATCTCTCTCTCACGCCATGTTTGTTTCTCACTCGTACACCATCTGCCTCTTGAAATTTTTTTTCAGTTCGTCTCTCTCTCGAACAAATCATACCAAATGAAATCAACGTAACATCACCACAATCTAAACAACAATCACCAAAAAAAGAGAAAGAAAACTCACTGAGATGCGTATGATCGGATGACGACGGCTATGAAGAGATGTGACTCGTCAAGGAAGGGCGATGGATCCGACGTATAGGTTTTCGGCGCAGCTGAAGTGGGGTCGTGACGAAATTTGTGTTTTCTGACAACGAACATGTTGCTGCTCGCGTTCCGGTTCAGTGACTTTCCGCTTTCCTTTTGTCGGCAGCAGATTCGACTCCCTTTGAAACTCTATATTTGCTTCTTTATAGTTCGTGTCTCTTAGGATGTAGTTACTGCGCGATGAAGAGGATGGTTTTGAAAAATATGCAGAAGATGGATATGCAGAGTGAAAAGGTTTGTTATTCTGTGTATCAAGTGTATGACCTTTGATGGTTTTCGTTCATACTATTTTTTTTTTCTGTTAAGTGGCTCAAATTTTCCTCTGTTTTTGTCTCTTATCTTGATGGATTGCTCTACTGTGGTTTATATAGTGGTAAATTATGGTTTGGTGGTCTGATTGCTGCAGAGCTTTTGTTAAACTGATGATGCTCTGCCCATGCCTTTCAAGATTCTAAAAAAATGTTCTATCAAAATGGTATATGTCTGCCTGCTGTACTTTTCTGTATTTCCTGCACTTTTGTCTCATTGTGATGTTTGGAATCTTTGTGGTCCATGATTTTTGTGACATAATTTGAATTGTTTTTGTGATGCCTTATTTTGGCATTGGTTATATGAATGGTTTGTATTTTTTATTTGGAATGGTAATGGACTTGGTGGCATGATAATTATGTGGATTGGATTGAAAGGAACTTGTGTTTATGATTTGAATTTAGGAATTGAATTGAATATGGAATGGCTTTGTGAATGGAATGTGTTGGATTGATGAATTGTTTTGAATATGGTTTATGTGAACATGAACATGATGAATTTAATTTTTGAATGAGGTGTTTGGTTGATGTGATATCATGGAATGGATTAAAAGTGTGAATTGGACATGTCTTGAATATTTCTAACTCAATGCATTTTGTTTTGTAGATGAGACAAAGACACAAGGTTGATTGGCACAGTTACGTTGAGGCTTGGAATGGGAGAAGTGACTTGAGCCTGTAGTTTTTGGCATGAAGGTGAATTGGGATTGGCAAGAAAACATAGCAAGAAACTTGGCGTGAGGGATGAATTGACTTAGAAATAGAAAAAAATGCTTAGGATCTCTTGTAATCACTTCAAAAAATGTAGTTTCAAACTTTATAATTCACTTGCATTATTGACTTTCCATTGAACTTGTAATCTTGAATTGATTTTTGGAATGGAATTTGAAACTTTTGTGATATTATGTCCATCTTGTAAACCTTGGATTTTGGTACGAATTTAATTTGGAAATAACCATTCTTTATCTTATTAGTCAATGAATCCTTGTGATGATCTTTAAATTCTTCTTGCCACTCCTCTAAAAAAGAAATTTTAGAATTTGTGTTGTATCCAAATTTGCTTTGTCACTTCCAATCCTACTTGGTCTTGTAATTGTTTTTTTGAAATTGAATGCAATCTTGGCTTCTCACTTCCAAAATGGCTAGAAGATAATATCTACTTGAAAACTCTTATGGCTTGAAAACATGGCTCGAAATTATTCCATATGGCTTGCACAATTCCAATATGGATAAGCACCAATTGAAACCAATTTTAAACTTAAACCCATCATCCTAAACATGTCTTCTAGACGGGCTTGAAACACTTGAAACACTTATTGTCTAAAACCATTTTCTTTGAAAATATGACTTAGAATCAAATAGAAACCAAATGATCACGCCTTGAACTTCAAGTAACCTTCTTGCTAAGGAGTCCATTCAAATGCATCTCTCAAACAATCCTTGACAAATTTAAATAAATTGGACCCATGGACCCACTTCTCTTAAAAGAATCCACACTAACCTCCATTCTCAAATCAGAATCAACTTGTACTTTATCCAATGGTCCTCAGACTTTAATTGAATCTTAAAAACAACAAATCCTATCTGGTGGACTGATGAGATCTTAATTCATAGCTCAAGTAGCAAGAAACATCTTGTCTTGCTAAAATCACAAAGCAACCCCTAATCCATTAACAAACATCATTAGGTAGAGGAAATATTGATTCAATCCTCTACACCATCTGTAAAGAAATGATTTATGAAGCAAGCAACTGGGAGAAACCCTCAAATGATGAACTTTCCTTCAACATGGCCCATGATGCACGACGTCCTTCCTTTGTTGATCAAGATTAGGTCAAATTCTCATATGAATCGGATGAATGACCACTGAACCAATCCATTCCTTGTCTTGAAACAAAGAAACCTTCCTTGTCCTTTCCTTGCAAACCCACATGCTTGGTATGCACCATGGTATGATGATGATATGATGAATGTATGATATAAAGGGCTAGGGTGAAAATGAGGGTGTAACAATAATGACAACAATCAACCAATTGTAACATTTCCTAATTTTTGTTGAATTCATGTGCAAACAATGCATGTTATAAATAGAAATCATTATAAAGTTCTAATACAGAAAATGCAGTCATCTCAAACCAACTTCAGTTTCTTTTTAGACATGTTCTTTTCACCAAAGGTTTGAATTAATGTGCGTTAGTAGCAACAACAGGAATTTATCTAGAAAAGAAACAATGAACAATTTTAAAATAAAGGAATATATATATATATATATATATATATATACGATTTGGTTAAATAATTTAGACAAAAATCTAAGAATACAAATAGATAGAAAAGTATAGGTAACCAAAACAACTTTTTAAAAGTTTAGTGACAAACATCATTGTACTTTAATAACATTATAAAAATATTAATTTTAAAAAGCCATTAAATCTAAATGACATAACAGAATTAAATCAGAGAAAGAGACGGTACCGAGATCCTCAAGCATTGAGAGTTCCTAACTCCGTAACTCAGCAGCTCAGATGGTAAAGTGACATCTTTCTTCGAATGTGCAAGATCCTTTAGCAAAAATATCAGAAACGTTGGTCTTGATGTTTCATGTAATCATCCTCTTCTTGTAATCCTTATACAGTTTCACTGCTTCATAGGCAAACACCACAAATGCAATAGGAAACTGAAGCAAAGATAAATATATCATGATAAGCTCGACGGTTTCTGATGCTTCCATGACCGCAACGTAACAGCGGAAACCAAGTTTACTAACGAATTGTACTAATGAAATTGGTGTTATTATCATGCCTATAAAGAGAAAAGGGTCCAATACCATACACTGCAGACCTTAGCATTATTCTGCAAACGAAAACCGAATAGATTTTCAAAAACAGATCAAAGACTAAGTAGACTTGTGATGTTTGATTGTTTGTTAATATGAAATAGTAGAGGGATTTTACCTTAATGATTATTAGTAGTAGGAGAGGAACCCAAACAACCATCAATACTAAAATCTTTTTCCACTTAAGGTTAGAACAAAATCCTTTTCTGATTTGTACATTTCTCTGTTGAAGACAGAACAGAGAAATATCAGAAAAATCAAAACCCTAAAATTGAAAATCAGAAAAAATGTACAAAGGAGAAGCTATGTTAAAAGTTAAAACAGAAAATCAGAAACCAAAAAAACCATAAACCAGAAACTTAGAAAAATATTCTTCCATTGTTTCTTTCCCGATCCATAATCACAAACCGTCGAAAACCACTTCAAACACTCACCACCATCTAATAAATTCCACCATCCTTTAACCATTCCTCCTAAGCCACTTATTTCACCGAAACACTACAAAAATCAAAGAACACAACAACAAATTTGTTTTCAACAAAATCTATTATGAATACAAGAAGAAGAAGACATGAAAGAAAGAACAATAAAACAGGGGAAAAAACATACCTTTTGCGGTCGAGATGGTCGTGTAGCACCAATGAGAGTGATGAACCCGCTAGAGTTTGATAGGAAAAGAGAAAGGGGTAGAGAGAAAATGGAAGAACTGTGGAAAGAGAAAGAAAGAGAAACCGGGAAAGAGAGGAAGAAAATTTGAAAGAGGGGGAAGGTGAGGGAAAGAGGGAAGACAAGAGTGAGAGGGAAATGTTCAGAATATTTCAAAAAACTTCTGCCAGTTGGCAAAATTGGACAATGCTATTGGTCAATGATTTTGTATTTAGTAAATTACCATTAAGGGCATTTTTAGGTGTAAATTAATTTTGGTTAAAGAGTAAATGGGGGTGTTACTATGCATCTTCCATTATTAGTTAGGTAGTTGAAGACAAGGCCCCTTTTAATAACCAAAACAATATCCAAAAAAATCAAAATACAATAACCTCAAAACTTAGCTGAAGCGGAAATCAGACTAAGTTAAATCAATGTCGAAAAAATTCAAAATAATACTGAGCTATATTCAAATATAGTGAAGAATCCAAAACAGTATCTAAAAATGTCTTTAACACGAGCCTGAAAAAACCATTTCGGAACTTGAAGAACACATTAAACAATTTGAATCGAATCCGGAAACAAATCGAAAACACAAACAACTTTGGAAACAATGTTATCTCTAACTCAAATTTGTTAATCATCGTCATCACATAATAGAACATGAAAACAATAAGCATGGCATGAGAAAAAACTCAGATCCAAAAATCTACAATAATAGTAACATCGTAAAGAGCAAAAAAAAACATCTTCAAGTTCCATCGCGTCGCCGCTCTGACAGTCCCATAATCGCCGTCAGCCGCGATGACGTTCTTATCACTACTACAAAATGCGTAAACAACAACGCCATGGTTACCACGGTTCTTCCCTACACCATGGTGACATCTCTAAACTAAGGCGCTATCATTTTATTTTTGTTTTTTGATTAAAAATGTTTTGTATATAATAACGGTTGAGGAGCCAACTGTGGTGATACCATCAAGCTTTCATGGGTTCGAACCTCAGCGCCCTCATATATATTATTCCTTTAATGTTAAGACGCGCCTTTTCTTTTTTATTTATTTTTAAATAAAAAACTTAAAGGGTTATGACTATGGTTGTTGAGTTCCACCGTTGTGATATATTTTGTTTTTTTATTTAAAATTTTAATTATAAATTTAACTCTGGCGCTTCTTTATGAAATTTCACTATGAAAGTAATATATCATAACAGTTGCTGGTATTGGTCGTGGTGGTAGCTTTATAATAATATACACTCCTAGTTAGCTTGTCTCATCAGTATCCTCTTTCCATTGAAAATAGAAACTAGCTGACGAAACAATACCCGATTTCAACCCTAAACCCTAACGTTTAATACTCTGAAATAATACACGATTTCAACCAAAATATCATCGTTCACCCTAGCTTGTCTCTTCAGTATCCATTCTTCACTGTGTATTTGTCATTTTCGTCATCATCATCAAGGAGGTTGACAAGACCATCACGATCGTGACGTCGAGAAGGAAGAGTACACGAACCAAGTTGTCACTGTCGAGAAGGAATAGTACATGAACCAAGTTGTCACCGTCGAGAAGGAAGACAACAACAACGCCGTTGTTGCCTTAAGGAAGGAAGACAACACCAACACCAACACTAACATCATTTACTTAGTCATCACGTTTATGGTACGTAAAATATTTTCCCCATGCATCTACAGTAAACTTCATTTGCCATTGTTGTGGTTGTTGTTTATGTTCTTGTTGTTCATGTTATTTTTGTTGTTTTTGAACATAGATGTCGACCTTGTCAAGTTCCACATCAGATACTAGCAAAGAAACTCAAACAAATGAGAGTTGTGCAAATGAAACTCAAATAAATAAAACTCAATCGAAAAGATCACAAAGAAGTGTCACAATGATACCCCAATTCACATCAGTCCGCAACTCATCAGGTGAAAAAATTTCGATCGAGTTTGATTCATTCTACAAAGTAGTGGATTGTGAACATTACTCTACTTTTAAGAGTTATGTTGCGTTCCTAGCACATAGCAAAGTGAGTATACTGATAGATGATTGGAAACAAGTTAATGATAAAGTCAAAGAAAGCATATGGACAGACGTTAAGGTATTACATACTATAATTTTCATATATTCGACATCACTGCCTATAATTTCTAATACATACTTATATATTGATTTAAATGTAGTTGAATTTTGAGTTTACCGATGACTCAAAGTTGAAAATAAAGTGAATATCTTATGTCGGTACTCGTTGGATGGGATTTAAGTCAAAGCTCACGGATGACTACATTAGGAAGCCTAAGAGCGGGCTTGCTCGTCCATGGATTCGATATAGTTTTATATCGAAGAAGCAATGTAACAAGTTTGCGAAGATACGTCGTTCTGAGGAATTAAAGGTTAGTACTAGTCTTATGTAACCTTTAATGTTATGCTAATGAGTTATAGATACTAATCATATATATTTTTCACTATGCTAATAACAGGTTAAAAGCGAAGTAGGAATACAAAACAAGGCAAAGAATATGTACCCCCATAGATTGTCTCGTGGGGGTTACAGGAAACTTGAGAAAAGAATCATGCTTGAAAAATAAACACAAACAGGAGATGATCGCATCCTATCTCCACCGTCAAGACATGAGAAATGGAACAGAGCTCAATTAAGACCAAATGGAGAGTACACCTCTGAGGCGTCAAGAGTAGTTGCTGAGAAAATTGTAAGTATGATTTGTTTTTCTTATGTTATTTGTTATTTAAATGCGTTGGTAATAATATATGTAAGTTGCTCATGTTGTGTAGGATAAGTTGGTTGAGGCAGCCCGTGAAGGCACATTTGTTTCAGAAGCATGACATGACATATTAGTAGAAGCTATCGGAATAGATGAGCATGGTAGACGTGTCTGTGGTGTTGGAGAAGGTGTCGGCTTGAGGGCATTCTTTGGGTCTCAAAGAAAAAGTACCGAAAGCCCATAATTAATTGCACAAAGACAAAAGATTGAGAATGTTGAGAAGTAATTAGAAGAATAAAGGAGGATGTTAGAAGAAAAGAGGGAAAAAAAGGGAGAAAGATATGGAAAGGTTTCAAGACTTATATTCAGTATGTGCTTTACTTGATATGTTAGTGTTTTATCGGAAATGTATGTGTTGAAGCGGTAAAGCAGCAAGAAAAAATTAATTAAGTACCCAGTTTTGTCGTCTCCACATGGATCGGTGCGAGAAAGAATATCGTTCAACGGTCTCTACATTTCTAAGCTTATGGTGCAAAAGTTTTTCTTTAAAAGATTTAAGGCACCAAAATTAAAGGCATAAAATATAAAGACTGAAAATATAAAGTAAAGACTGAATTATAAATAGAGCCTTGTTGGGATTGGATCTCATCAATTGATAACACATGCATTCTTCTAATCAAGTAAACACAAATCAATAATTCGTCTAATATCCTCACGTATCACTCACGACATACATATCCTCTCGGTCCCCGCATGTTGTGAGTGATTTTGTACCAATCAATAATTGCTCTCGCACATTACCAATCAATACAAAGCATTTAAAATCTACATGAATGTTAAGCCTACATCCATTTCTGGCATCTAGACCCAACAGATATTACTATAACATCCATATCAAACTAATGAATAATTCATATGCAAAGCTATGATCAGAATACGTACATATGATTAATCCTTTTTACATGTATTCAACTAATTGGCCAAATGTATATGAATATCGTTCTTCATCACTATTATCATGCATCCTAGCAATACCGCATCGATCCTACTCATGATATTCATGCTACTAATCAACACAATACAATAAAAGATACAATGAATATCAACTCACAAAACCATGTCAAAAGTTTGCTAATTGATAGATGAAAATCCAAGATCAAGGATTTGAAATAGGTTTTGTCAAGACCCACAAATAAGCAATCAATGACAACCAACAATAGAGAATCAAAACTAGTTCACAAGCATACATTAGATGAAATACATAAGGTATCAAAAGATTACATCCAAACCCCAACAAGAGATCAAAGATCATACCTTCTCCATCTTAGGGTTTGAGTTTCTCTCTCTAAAATATTCTTGAAATGAAGAGAGATAAAGTTCTGATGTTAAAATTGCAAGTTATGTCTAAAAAATAATGAAAAATACTTATATAATACATTTTGAATCTGTCATGTTTGCACTATGAATTTTTATTAGCCCAGCGAACATCAAAAAGGCACCTGATGTGCCTCAGGAACAGTTAAACCGCCTCTGCGATTTTGCATAAGTTCGCAATGCGAACTTTTATTCGCAAAGTGAACATTCGTTGGGAAGTTCGCAATGCGAACTTTGGTGCCTTTTCTTACTGCCTCAAGTCTGGGAGTATTCGCTGGAAAGTTCGCAAAGCGAACATTCGCTAGAAAGTTCGCAAGCGAACTTTCTGAAGTTTCTTCATTTCCTTCATTTTCTTTGGCAACTTGCATCTCTTTTCTTGTGTCTTACTTCTTTGATGACTTAATGCCTTTTTATGCACAATAACACACAAATTACAAGTACCAAAGGTATTTTCACAATAATTGAAGAATTACATAAGAACATGAATTAAATTTATGAAAACTTGAGAATTGAGTTAAAAAGTGCCAAGAAATATGGTTCAATTTAAGTCAAAATTTGCACTTAACAAACTCTCCCCAACTAGATTTTTGCTTGTCCTCAAGCAAAGTATGCCCCTCATTAAAACCAGAGGATTTGCTCAAGCATTTAATTCAACCAAGAAAAGATTAACTGTTCAACTTCAAACAAGAGAAATTTTCTCAAATAAGAGGATTTAGTCAAGCATGAAAATGCGCACAAGCTACGTTCACCACTCAATAGAATCGAACAATGACAAAGAATTTAGTTCTTAAACAAATATCATGGAATGTTTCAAATAACAACTAAATTTTCATACTTGAATCACTCTAACACTCTCTTCAAAATAAGAATGAAGAAATTAACGCGTTTGTAACCGCGGGGCAATTTCACTCACCGGACAAACAATGCTAATAACAATCTAATTCATACATCATCTATCAATCAAAAAATGAAATCATGGAAGCAAAAAGATTACTAAGGGCTTTAAAGGTTGTAGCTTGGTCGGGTTCACAACAAAGAGACATTTCTAATGGCCATTGAATCGAAATTGCCGATGCAAAAAGAAACATTCACTATAAATGGTATTTACACATCACAACTTCATTCACCACTTTCTTTCCTTTACCACAAACCTTCTCAAACTTCCTTATGCACAATTATTTCATTCTCTATTTTTCTTATTCAAACAAGCATTCTTTTTCTTTTATTTTTCACATTCATATTCACACTTTTTCTTTTCATGCTTGTTTGAAATTTTTCAAAAGTTTATAGTAACCTACCATTGTTCTTTTTCATTCTCCCCAACTTGAATTCAACCAATCCTCAAGTGAATGTTCCTTGCTTTTTATGGAAAGGAAATCAAATTAAAACAATGTTCAAAGGTTCAAGAAGAAATTTTTAGAACCTCGCAAAATTCAATGATGAACTATACTTTCAAATTATGTACATAAACCAAGTTCATCACTAAAATGAGATCTAAACTGTTTAGGCTCAAAGGGGTTAACGAATTCTCACTACTCACAGGTAAGATACTTTTGGATATGGTTGTTCTCAAATATAAACAAATGCCTTGATCATTTCTAATGCTTCCACAAAATCACAATAATCAAAAGATAAAGCATGAATCAAACGAATTAAACAAAGTTATCAGTCATCCTAGCATATAGTAAACAATGAAGGTTTCTCACAATTTGTGGCTTTTGGATCTAAGTGAAACAAGCATTCAAACAAGTTGCAAAATGAAACAAGAATACACATTTGCACAAAGCACAAAATTCTTAAATCAATCTAACATTCTATAAAGCGGTACAATTTACCTTGCATACATTCAATGCTCACCACCCTATCATCACCATCCAGACTCTGTCGAAACTTCATTGAATACTTTTATACAAATAGCAACCAACCTAGAAGGAGTTCTCATCATTCCTAGTCACACTAGAGAAAATATAAAAGAAAACAAATATATACAATATAAACAAATTTACAAAGCTCAAAAATATAGAAACTATCGCAATGTGATTCAATATCCAAACACCAATCCCTGACAACGGCGCCATTTTGTTGAAGCGGTAAATCAGCAAGCAAAAATTAATTAAGTACCCAGTTTTGTCGTCTCCACAGGGATCGGTGCGAGAAAGAATGTCGTTCAACGGTCTCTACATTTCTAAGCTTATGGTGCAAAAGTTTTGGTTTAAAAGATTTAAGGCACCAAAATTAAAGGCATAAAATATATAGACTGAAAATATAAAGTAAAGACTGAATTATAAACGAAGCCTTTTTGGGATTGAATATCATCAATTGATAACACATGCATTCTTCTAATCAAGTAAACACAAATAATCATTCGTCTAATATCCTCACGTATCACTCACAACATACATATCCTCTTTGTCCCTGCATGTTGTGAGTGATTTTGTACCAATCAATAATTGCTCTCGCACATTACCAATTAATACAAAGTATTTAAAACATACATGAATGTTAAGCCTACATCCATTTCTGGCATCTAGACCCAACAGATATTACTATAACATCCATATCAAACTAATGAGTAATTCATATACAAAGCAATGATCAGAATACGTACGTATGATTAATCCTTTTTACATGCATTCAACTAATTGGCCAAATGTATGTGAATATCGTTCTTCATCACTATTATCACGCATCCTCGCAATACCGCATCAATCCTACTCATGATATTCATGCTACTAATCAACACAATACAATAAAAGATACAATGAATATCAACTCACAAAACCATGTCAAAAGTTTTCTCATTTATAGATGAAAATCCAAGATCAAGGATTTGAAATAGGTTTTGTCAAAACGCACAATAAGCAATCAAAGACAACCAACAATAGAGAATCAAAACTAGTTCACAAATATACATTAGATGAAATACATAAGGTATCAAAAGATTACATCCAAACCCCAACAAGAGATCAAAGATCTTACCTTCTCCCTCTTAGGGTTTGAGTTTCTCTCTCTAAAATATTCTTCAAATGAAGAGAGATAAAGTTCTGATGTTAAAATTACAAGTTATGTCTAAAAAATGATGAAAAATACTTATATAATACATTCTGAATCTATCATGTTCGCACTGCAAACTTTTATTCGCCCAGCGAACATCAAAAAGGAACCTGATGTGCCTCAGGAATAGTTAAACTGCCTCTGCGATTCTACATAAGTTCGCAATGCAAACTTTTATTCGCAAAGCGAACATTCGCTGGAAAGTTTGCAATGCGAACTTTGGTACCTAGTCTTACTGCGTCAAGTCTGGGAGTATTCGCTGGAAAGTTTGCAAAGCGAAAATTTGCTAGAAAGTTCGCATTCATTTCCTTCATTTTCTTTGACAACTTGCATCTCATTTCTTGTGTCTTACTTCTTTGATGACTTAATGCATTTTTCTGCACAATAACACACAAATTACAAGTACCAATGGTATTTTCACAATAATTGAAGAATCACATAAGAACATGAATTAAATCTATGAAAACATGAGAATTGAGTTAAAAAGTGACAAGAAAGATGGTTCAAATTAAGTCAAAATTTGCACTTAACAGTATGATATATATTATGCTTATTTTTGTTTTTTGTTCTAATTGAATATTATGATGTAGAGATTAAGTGAAAACCTCGAACAACGTATAAATGAAGATCACCGTTATGTTGATGGTGATGATGATGATGATCAAACTCCAAGTAAAAGTGTTGTACGTCGTGCTTCTACAAAAGGAAGTAATTGTTTAGCCCCTCTCCCTCCAGATAACCGCAATGACATAATGGACCCTAACGCAAATGAAATCACCATGCTATACTTGAACATTGCGGTGATAAATGATACGTAACTGAAATTCTGGTATCAGACGTGTGATGTTAAGGTGTGATGTCACAACAACACACTCTGCACAATGGACAGCAATAACAGTAAAATAACACCAAGAATTGTTGACCCAGTTCGGTTACAACCAACCTACTCTGGGGGCTACCAAGCCAGGGATGGAATTCACTACTTGTAGATATAATTTACAGACTCAACGACCCGTTGACAATCTCCTAAACTTATACTCTACTAATGACTTCCTACCTAAGAAACCACTTAGGTATGAGAACACCACTCAATCCCTTACAAACACTCAAAGAAACCACTTTGAGTACCCTTGATCTTACTTCACAGCTTCGATCAAATTACACAACTCTCTTTGCTTCACAGCTTTAGAGAGGATAGAAACTCAACACCTATTCAAACCCTGGAATAGTGTAAATACAAGTACTTTAAACAAACTCTAGACACTAAGCCTTCTGCTCTTGATCTTCTGAATGTTTTCTGTACTTTTTCCTTTGGTCTTGTGCGCTTTATATAGCTCCTGAATTGGGCTTGGACTTGTCATAATATTTGATCAGATTTGTTAATTAAAACTGAATCTTCAAAACAGATTTTATCCCCAAAATCATTTTAAATCTTCAACCTTTTAATTCTCCAACAGACCTGCAATCAAATCTCCCATGTAATAGAAAATATCTATCCCAAGATATTCTCATCCAATGAGTTAACCACTCTCCACAATTCCAGCTAATACGCGTACCCTAATAACATATCCTGCTGTTATTAATTCTGCAGGTCTGATGTTACAACATCACCTGTGTGACATCAGACATCCAACTTCAGCATTTAACAACTTACCACAGCCCAGTGTTAAGACTTCAATGTTACAACATCAGCACCTTGACATCAACATTGAATAACCTTTGTTTTACCAAAATTCCAGCCAATCCAGGAACTATCAATCTCCCCATTTGGCTAATTTTGGCTAAAACAATCTCTGCACTCTGCAATCAACTTCTGCACTCTGCAATCAACTTCTGCACTCTGCACGTTCAGAGATTTCAGCAGCGGAATAATCTTCAATCAATTTGAAACTCATTAGCAGCAGTTTGACACTTTGCATAGTCTTTATTACTTGATTTGCTGCAGCACCATCTTCATTATTGACAACAGCCAATTGGTGTTCTCCTAGAAAACATGAACCAGCATCACAGCTGTTCAGTAGCTCATAATGTGCAGCAATTTACTCCCCCTAGATGTCTGCTTGGCTGCACTCTTCACATGTCATGATATCTTCAAAACTCCCCCTCAATAACTGCATTACCACTTTTCAACTAAACACCTTTTAGCAGCATCAATCTATCTCCCCCTTAATCTCTGCATCACATTAGCAGCATATGGCAAAAATCCTCTTGACTATCTTGGCTATGTTTACCTATCTCCCCCTTTTTATCCATAATTAGGCAAGCTTCTATAAGAAGCCTTATTAACTATAGTCCGTATACCCTAGCTCTCATTGTTAGCCTCTCAGTTAGTAAACAGGCAAAACAAATCATAGAAGGAAACTAAAAACATAAACAGTGCATAAACCAGCACAATATTCAAATTACAAAACCAACAAAGCAAAAACTAAACTAATACAACACTAATATCTAAGGACAGCAGATAGAGATTAGTCTTCATTCGAGCTGGTACCATCAGCATCTTCTTCACCCGCATCTGACCTGGAGTCCTCAATGTCACCATTGTCTTTTCCCTGTTCCAAGTTTTTAACCAGCTGCTCAATCTTCATTTTCCTGTCAGTGCTGGTCTTGATAACCATGTCAAGATCCTTGCAGGTCGCCCTTAACTCTTTAATCAGTTCAGATTTTGTACTGACCTTCTTAATCCCAGAGCTTGATGTTTCAACAATGTCTGGAACATGGCTCCCAGCAAACAGTTTGGGATGCAAAGATAAAACTGATTTCCTCTTACATGCTGTGTCTGAACTTGTTAAGATGCCTGGATGTTGTTTCATCATAACTCCATAGATGAGCGAAGGAAATGCTATAGGCAGTTTGATAGCATTAGTGGTGGCATGTTTTGCAGTCTGCTCAACACATATGCTCCATAGTCAAATTTCTTCTTAGTACCCACAGCATAAACAAACCTCCCTAGTCCCACAGCTATTGTTGTTTTATGATTGGTAGGTACCCAATTTGCAGCTCCAATTCTGTGTAAGACAGCATACATAACTCTGAGTTTGCTAGTTGGCAGTTTCCCTTTCAAGGGCCACACCTTAACTTGACCAGCAGTTATTTCCTTGCAGACATCATTCTCTGTGGCTTCTAGCTCAGCAAATTCTTCATCTTTTCTTCCTAGATACTTGTTTATAACTTCAGGAGAGAATTCAACACATCTTCCTCTCACAAACACTTTCATGTAGTCCACACTGCTTTTGTCTGAAATCTTCACAGGAATATTGACTACAAATTCCTTAACAAGGCTGTCATAGCACTTAGAGAACCCATGAACCGTCTTCATCAGACCAGTAGCCTTGATCACCTCTATGATTTCTTTAATCTCCATAATTTCTTTCCCAATCTCTCTTTCAAGAGCAAGTCTTCTTTGACAGATGAACTTCCACATCGACGCACTGCTTGCATAATGGAATAAAATGTTATCAACCGGAGCCTCAGGTATCTTGTCAGCAATTCTCTTCAAGATTGTTTTTCTGACAGGAGTGATGTCTTGAACATCATCCTCAACATCATACTCTGATTCAGATTCTTCCATTATCTTCCTTTTTCTGGGATTCATATCAACCTTACTCCATGCTTTTGTTGGCCCAACAACAGTCTTTTTCCTCTTCTCACCAGAAGCTTTCTTTGACGACGATTCAACCATCTTTCCTTTTCTTGTTCTTAGTCTCTTGGACAGACTAGGCACTGCTCTTCCAATGACATCATTATCAGACAAGTCATCAACATCAATTACATCAGTAGTCTCAGCATCCCTGCTAAGCGATGTTCTAACCTCCTCTTCAACATCTGCTTCAACAGAAGTGGATTCAGCAGATGTCCTAACATTCTCCTCAGCATTTGTTTCTTCATGCATGTCTTCACTCTGATCAGCATCTTCAATAGCTGTCATTGCAAGTTGTTGAAGACTTGACTTACCTTCCTGCATGTTGTCTTTCTCAGTTGGCATCCGATTCAGTGGGATTGAAATTCCTTTGACAGGGATGCCTTTGTCCAGAATCTTTGAGGCAAGATTACCCATCCTTTTGTCTACATCAAACTTTTCTTCAATAGTCTGAGACGTATATGATTTCGGCACAGTTTTGTCCCCAAATAACACACTGGTAACTACCTTCTTTGTTTCAGGATTCTTGACAATAGTAGCAGGTCTCTTAGGAGTTAGTTTAGTGGGTCTCGAAGTACCTGATTCTGGGAGCATCATTGAGATAGGTTCTAGATTCAAAGCTTCTTCTGCAAATCCCTCTTCTGAAGAAACCCTAGCCTTATCTCGCAAAGAGCTTTGAGCGACAGATTTCTTTGATGAAGACGACGTCTGGTTTGACATGGTTCCCTTGAGGCAGTATGAGTTCAGATGATTCTTCTTGTAGAGGAAGACGAACGGACGGAAAATATGCTCTTTGATGAACCGTGATCTTGCTGCACTAGAGAATGATGGTCTGAGGTATGGCGCCAGCTTTTCAGTCTTTAAAGACCAATTACTAATTTTCTCCCTCCATAAAGTATTTCCTTTTAAAACATTCACATCTGAACTTGTTAACTTTGAGTGACCTTTCAGCATCCTGATGTCATAGTCTGATGTTATAACATCAACTTGTACATCACTAGTTGAATCTCCTTCAAGAGAGGTCCACTGATAACAGTTGTCTTTGGTTCTGGTACCCTTCATAATAACCTGATTATGTTCATCAGAAACCACACACCCATCCTTAGTGTAGTTTACCCTATAACCTTCATCACACAACTGGCTTATGCTGATCAAATTTGCACTTAAGCCATTGACAAACATAACATTGTCAAGTTCAGGTCTACCATCACCTTGCACTTTCCCAACTCCTGCAACAACACCTTTTCCTCCATTGCCAAATATGACCTCATGAGAGGGGCTAGGTCTAAGATCATCAAACATGGATCTACATCCAGACATGTGCTTGGAACACCCACTGTCAAAATACCATGTTCCTTCTTTAGCCTCTTTGTCATCCAAGTGAGCCAATAAGCACTTCACCTTCTCCTTAGGTACCCATTGTTTAACAACTTTGGGCCTGTGCTCTCTCCATCTGTTTTAAGGGTATCCTTGCAGCTTGTAGCAAGAGTACTGTATATGTCCAAATCTTCCACAATAATAGCATCTCACCCTTTCATCTCTGAATCTTCTGCCATGATGAGATTGCTTATGCTGCCATCCATAATGTGGTCTCCTCCTACCATAACTGCCCTGCCATCTATTATGTTGATGTCTTCTCCCATAAGACGGCTGAGAATGTTGTTTCCTGGATTGTCTCCCATGATGGTGTGGCTTTCTTCTTCCATATATATAAGGAACATCATTGGTGTATCCATACCCATAACCATACCAGTTGTCCTGATGTTGAGACATCTGATGAGACATGTGCTGTTTGATCTTAGCAGCTTGCATGCTCTCATGGTATTGTGGGGGCATATACTCACTAGCTCCTTGTGGCTGCTTTCTCTTCTGATAGGGACCAGTCTTCTTCTCAATCTTCTTAGGTTGGGAAACATCAGCTTTCTTAGGGGTAGGATCCTGCTTCTTTGGCTGATGTTGAGATGAAAGTTGTGACACTTCCTTCTTTGAACCTGAAGTGCTTCCTTTTGAAGTTCCCTTGTCCTCAGCCACATAACCTATCCCAGCTTTGTCTCTAGCAGCTTTTTCTGACTGAAGAATCTTGTCAAGTGTGTCTGTGCCACAGCTCAGCATCCTGACAGACTTGGTCATTTGATCAAGATGAGCTCTAACTAGCACCACTTCATTTTCAAGATCAGTCTTTTCATTTTCTAGTTGAGCAATCTGTTGCTTGTGGCACTTGTTTTCTTGACAAATCTCAGCACTTTTTAAACACAGCTCTTGATAGGTGGAAGCCAACTCCTCATAAGCTACTTCTCCATCACTAGAATCATCATCAGATACCACAGCTCCTGTTAAAGCTCTCACATGCTTTGCTGACTCGCTTTCACTTTCACTATCAGATTCAGACCAGGAAACTGACATGCCCTTCTTCTGCTTCTTCAAGAATGTGGGACATTCTTTCTTGACATGTCCATACCCTTCACATTCAAAGCACTGAACACCTCTATCCTGAGTAGTCTTCTCTTCATCTTTCTCTTTTGGATTGGTGGTGTCAGAGGAAATGTTCTTGACACTAGGCTTGTAGTTATTGTTCCATCTTTTTAACACTTTGTTGAACTGCCTTCCCACCATTGCAATGGCTTGTGACAAATCTTCCTGAGAATCTTTGACTACCTTATCTTCTGCAGGAGTGGAGACCAAAGCAATACCCTTGGGTTTCTTTTCTGGTTCTTCTTCATTTAAACCAAGTTCAAAAGTCTGAAGAGAACCAATGAGCTCATCTACTCTCATCTTGCTGATGTCTTGAGCTTCTTCAATGGCAGTCACTTTCATCTTGTACCTCTTAGGTAAGGACCTAAGGATCTTCCTTACGAGCTTTTCCTCTGACATCTTCTCACCAAGAGCACTGGATGCATTAGCTAGTTCCAGAACATTCATGTGGAAGTCATAAATGGTTTCATCATCCTTCATCTTCAGGCTTTCAAATTTTGATGTTAAAATCTGAAGTCGTGACATCTTGACTCTAGATGTTCCTTCATGAGTAGCCTGCAAGATATCCCACGCTTCTTTAGCAACTTCACAGGTATTGATTAACCTGAAGATATTCTTATCCACTCCATTGAAGATGGCATTTAGAGCTTTGGAATTTCCAAGGGCGAGCTCATCTTCCTCCTTGGTCCATTCTTCTTCAAGCTTTAGCTTAGAGGTGTCTTCTTTCTCTTTACCAGCATCATCCTTCTCACATACAACAGGTGCTTTCCATTCTTTAATAACAGCCTTCCAAGCCCTACTGTCCAAGGATTTTAAGAAGGTGGTCATCCTTGGCTTCCAATAGTCATAATTGGATCCATCCAAAATAGGGGGTCTGTTGACGAATCCTCCAACTTCTTTGTCCATCTTTACACCAGAAAGTAACTTCCCTAGATCTCACCCAGAGACAGACAGGATGCCTGCTCTGATACCAATTGAAATTCTGGTATCAGACGTGTAATGTTAAGGTGTGATGTCACAACAACACACTCTGCACAATGGACAGCAATAACAGTAAAATAACACCAAGAATTGTTGACCCAGTTCGGTTACAACCAACCTACTCTGGGGGCTACCAAACCAGGGATGGAATTCACTACCTGTAGATATAATTTACAGACTCAACGACCCGTTGACAGTCTCCTAAACTTATACTCTACTAATGACTTCCTACCTAAGAAACCACTTAGGTATGAGAACACCACTCAATCCCTTACAAACACTCAAAGAAACCACTTTGAGTACCCTTGATCTTACTTCACAGCTTCGATCAAATTACACAACTCTCTTTGCTTCACAGCTTTAGAGAGGACAGAAACTCAACACCTATTTAAACCCTGGAATAGTGTAAATACAAGTACTTTAAACAAACTCTAGACACTAAGCCTTCTGCTCTTAATCTTCTGAATGTTTTCTGTACTTTTTCCTTTGGTCTTGTGCGCTTTATATAGCTCCTGAATTGGGCTTGGACTTGTCACAATATTTGATCAGATTTGTTAATTAAAACTGAATCTTCAAAACAGATTTTATCCCCAAAATCTTTTTAAATCTTCAACCTTTTAATTCTCCAACAGACCTGCAATCAAATCTCCCATGTAACAGAAAATATCTATCCCAAGATATTCTCATCCAATGAGTTAACCACTCTCCACAATTCTAGCTAATACGCGTGCCCTAATAACATATCCTGCTGTTATTAATTCTGCAGGTCTGATGTTACAACATCACCTGTGTGACATCAGACATCCAACTTCAGCATTTAACAACTTAACACAGCCCAGTGTTAAGACTTCAATGTTACAACATCAGCACCTTGACATCAACATTGAATAACCTTTATTTTACCAAAATTCCAGCCAATCCAGGAACTATCAGTAACCTCTCCCGCTAGAACATTGTCCATGTTTGGAGTTATTCTATTACAGTCTTGAGGATGTAAGGGATTTTCTCGGTGGATATAAGTGGCTGGACGTAGGGATATTGCAAGTTTGGTGCACATAAGTATATAGTTGAATGTACATGTCATTATAGAACATTATCATTTTTTGTATTTCCTCCCTTAATTTATTCATTTTCTTTAACCATTTAGGTACATTCACTGTGTTTGTATAGAGTTAAATAAATCGAGTATTTATGGAATCTTGGATCCGCTTTTTATTCAATGGGCATTTAATCCACCAAAAGACATTCTAGAGTACTTGAAAAAACGGTTAAATGAGGGAGGAAAAGAATGTTACTTAGCACAATTTCTCTGTTCGTAAGTATTTTTGTAATTGATGTTTATGTATTCTATATTTAGTTTTGTTTTAGCAAATACTAATAATATATATGCTCGTGTTTATTTAGTGGTCATTGGCAATTAATCATCATACCATTTAGGACGAGTACGGTAACTGTACTGTGTTCCTTGCATGATCCACTCGAAAAGAAAATGAAAGAGATTATTAATTCGTAAGTGTATGTTTAATTAATTTTCTTTGACATTGTAATTAGTTTATCATGTAATATTTTTAATTCATTTTCAATGTACAGTATTATGGAGCAAGTGAATATGATGAACAATGTTAGAAGAAAGCCCTCGTGGATCTTTCCTAAAGTAAGTGGCCTGATTACTTGTTTCTTTCATTTACATTCATGTGTGGTTATATTCATGTAATTATTGCTTAAATTTGTAGACGACGAGACAACCCTGAACTTATGAGTGTGGGTATTATGTCATAAAACACATGTTAAACATTGTCCTTGCCGACATTGTTGATTCATGGGATAAGGTATATATGTCATAAAATGTTAACATATATTAATATATAAGTTGACTATTGAATTATTATCATGCATGATATTCAATTTTTTGCTCTTTCTTATGTAGATGTTTAACGACGAAACCCCATTACCCGTCGAGGACTTTGTAGATCTTCGTAAACGTTGGGCATATATCCACAATGTGCTTAATAGTCTTGTTGATTGATTTATTGAGATGTGCTAATGACTTATTTTCTGTATTGATTATGTGAATATTACTTTTGACTTAAACATATTGTACAGTTTGATATAAATATTAACTTTGGCTTTTGATGCACATTGTTAGCTGTTTTTTATGATCTTTATGCATGGTTAACAAAAATACAAGTTGTTGTAAATTCTCTGATATGGTTATTATAGTTACAGGATAAAAAATGGGAAGAATTTGAAAAGCAGAGAATTGCATTTTTAAAACAGAGGAAGTTTTGACAACGGTTATAAAACCTAAATATGGTTGTATATTGAACGCTGACCAGAATAATATAAATTACAATAGTTTTATCACAATGGTTAGTTTAACCAACCGTGTGATATGGCACGCACTTTCTAGAGTACAACAACGGTCCCAGGACCGTGTTTGTAAGTATCGCATATGCAACGACACTCTACATAACAACGCCTGGTCCCGCATAGTTATATATCTTTCTCAACCGTTGTTAAATGTCTTTTCCGTAGTAGTGTCTCCCCTGCGTTGGCGACGCGAAACCACTTGCAATCATGCTCTCACACCCACACTACCTCGTCTCCGCCGTCTGTCCTCCACTTCGAATCCGCCACCACACCATCGACAGACCACTTTGAAACCATACAGAACTGCCACCGTTAGTTTTTTCTTTTGATTCTTTTTCGCTTCCATGATTGGTTATGTAATTGATTGGGATTATTATGTATCTGTTTATGGTTTGAATCTTGTTTTTTTTGAGAAAAAAGGAGAATGAATGGTGAGATTGAAGAAGGGAAAACATGGTTATTGTTCTAAAGGCTCCATCACGTTTTGCACTGAGAGAGAAAATGAAATATGGTCTAGCACTTCTTTCTATAACCTTTTTTCATTTTTTCAATTATTTTAATTTTAAAATTTACTTACATTTTTTGGTTTGTTGAGTTTTAATGAAATCCGTTGATTGACATACTTCCCCTTGTTTTCTTTATATTAGTTTTAGTTATTTATGATTTAGGATAATATAAATAAATAAAAACAAATCCTATAAAAAAATACATAAAAATGGCAATTTTAAATTTAGTTTCATGATTTTTTTTCTTCATCAAAGTTAATTTAGGATAGTTATAAAAAAAATAGTTTGTTTCTTTCACTTTTTTCATTAATGTTTAATTAATTGCAATACAAAAAATGGTTCTTCTACACTATGAGGTTATCTTTCTTAAATCTCACATATCCAAAAACATATAAAAATACAAAAAATATTTATAAGTATTCAATTATTTTTTAAAATTGATTTTTTTGGGATAATTAAGGACCATTAGGTTTAAATTAGCTTATTCAAAATAATAATTATAATGTTTCCCCTTCTAATAGAAAAATAGAAATATATAATTAATGACTTAATATTAATTACTTATGATTAATTAGGTGTTATCTTTAGGACAATTTTAGGATTGTGGGGATTAATTTATGGGATAAGTTTAGGGTTCTACTCAGTCTAAATTAGGAATTAGTGATTAGGGATAAGGGATATAAGGCATAACATTAATCTTCTTTCTAATTAACTTGTTTAACAATTTTCTCATTTAATTAAAATAATTATAACATGTAACCTAATTTTATGAATCAAGTTAATTATAGCATTTTGCAATTAACAAATAAGACTAAAATCAATTCCACACATCAAAATTATAAGTTCTCTGCCCTTGTGCATTGAGGCATTTTTCAAATCAAATATTTCTCTATCCCCGACGCGTTGAAAACTTTTCAAGATCTAAAATCAATAAAATAAACAAACATTTTCTAAACGAACTACGGTGTTCTGATCCTTCATCCAACATGAGGGTACGTAGGCATAGAGTTGTAAAACTCTAGCGAGTACAATAACAAAAACCATTTTCTTTGTCCTTCTTTTAAATCAAACATTTTCCCTTAATAATAACATATTCCCTTGTAAATAAATAAATTAAGCAATTAATAAATAATATAAGCAAACATACATTAGGAAAACCTAGTAACCCTAGAATTAAAGGAGGATCCCATTGAGTACAATGGAGGTGAGGGGTGCCTAGTATCTTCCCCTCCCTTAATCGACTCCCGAACCTAGTCTTTCAACCTTAACTTTTAGGTTTTATCATTATTTCTCTGTTCCTTAGGAACAAATAAAGGATGATAGCGACTCTATAATTTTTCCATCTGCGACAAGGCCATAAGGGATGTTGTTTGGTGCAATTTTTCTGATTGGATTTCATTCAGATTTATTGTAGTTATTTTAAGCAATGTGTATTTGATTTGTTTGACAACTGGAGATGTTCAAATTAGATGTTAATATGATTTAAATTTGAATTTGAATTAGAATAAATCATATCTTTTGTTGGAGAGATTTAGTGAGAAAATCATATCCAACTTATTCAGATGAGATTCTAGACGATTTAAATGCAGATGGTCGATGGAAAAATCCTAGAAGACATTTCTATATAAGGAGACTCAACTATCATATTTTGTCAAGAGTTTTGGTGTGCACAAACTAGGTTTTTTGTGCTAGGGTTTGAGTCTTTTTAACTTGTATTCCAAGCTAATGCCATAATTGAATTAGTGTGGAATCTAAATGTTGTACACCAATATGTTTCAGTAACTTGACAAAGAAGGTTTGTCTTGGTTAAGTTGTAATATTTAACATTGTTCTTGAAGTGTAAACACCAATCACGTTCGTGTGATTGAGACGAAAGTGAGTAAGTTCTCATATTTAGGGGGAGTCCTTAAATAGAAAGTCACTAGGATTAGGAAGAGGCTTTGAACAACATAGGGTTTTTTGGTTCTTGTAAGACTAAGTGTACTAATTCGAAGTAGTAGATTTCCTTTTTTTTGGGTAGAGTACCCCACAGACGTAGGTGTGGTTTCGCCGAACTAGGTTACCAATATCTTGTGTTATTTTAAAGCTTTCTGGACTAATTTATTATTGGTCTCAAACTATTTTTTGATCTGGTGTAAGAAGTTGGACAAGTTTTCCCAACATTCGGTCCAACATCTGACCCTTATGGAACAAAGTTTCAAGTTAAATGAGGCCAAAGCTTCATGTAATTCCTGTAGAGAAGCATGCAGTTTTTGTAGTTCCCTTAAATAAGTATCCCATCGGGTCCTTTCAAGTCGGATCCTCTCCTGCCAGATCCTTTCCTCACGCGCACGATCTGACCAAAAAGCTTCCCAACAGTCGAATCTAGGAAAGGACAAAGCGACGAAAGTATGCTTAGCTTAAAGAGCCAAAGCATACAACTCTTCCTCTAAGGAATGCTCGGAGAGGCCAGAAAAAATGCCTAATCATCATTAAAGGGTGAATCACAAAGATCATGAGATTGGGTAGGGAAAGTGTCGGGATACGCATGCAAAATCGGAAGGACCACATCTCGAGAAAGCCTAGAAGAGGAAGAAGATTTACAATAAGGCTAGGTGGTTTTATTCCCCATTTTAAGAGCCATGCCCTAACTTCATCCTCCATTACACATGTACAAAAATACAATTGTTATTCCAAGACAAACACAGCGAAGTTAAGTCAATAGTGGAGAATAAAGAGAATTCCTAACTTACAAAAGATAGTCTGACATCCTTCGCGAGAAAGGGACTCCATCAACAAGGAAATATCTATCAAATGCTTATTCTCAGCCCCGTCCGAGGGAACCACACCCTCAACATAGCCCAAATGTATGACAAACTATGACAATCCTCGGCGGTAAATTCACATTCTCAATAACATAGGCGTCATTCTCCAAAAGAAAGTGTTCATCGACCAACAATGAGGAATCAATTGCTTACATTTACCTTCCACCCCCAACTCAATCGCATAAATAGTTACTTGAGCCTAGAGGTGAATGAGGTGACAAAAAAGAACCGGTTCATAAAAGATGGTGGTTCAGAGAAAGCTTAAATAATAATGATACAACTCATTTGATAGACAGTGAAAAATTATAAAACATTTGGCATTAAAAACCTCAACATCATTATTAGTTTTAAAAACATGGTTCGGAACATCATGAATTAACATAATTATATGCAACATAAAATAAATTACAGAACACCCCATCCCCTAGTGTTACATATCAAAGCGACTCCAACTATAGACTCGAACGACAACCAACTAAGAGGAAGAACACCATCCTCAACCTCAAGCTCCTACTCAAGTACCTGATTATCTATAATCTAGAGGAGCGCAGACGCAACAACACAAAAGGGGGTGAGAATACATTGAAATAATAAATGGTACATAAACATTTAGGATAGATTCGCATATCGACAAAATCACCCACATATCAGAATGCACATGAACATCATGTATTCACATCTCACCCACATCACAATCACCCATACACAATTATGCAAGAGTATTCATCATTACACAAATATCACATCTTCATGAAATCTAATGCAACCACGAATCGACTAATGCTCGTCAAGGTCCCCACTCTCAACCAGACTTATAACTCAACTCTATATGCATGCAGTACCGACTCAACATTTGGTTCTTCATATGAATCAGGTTCTAATCTCTGCGAACTCTGAGCCCCCACTTTGAGCTCCAAGTCCTCACTCAAGGCTTGGGACAAGTCACTAGTCCCCACTCTAAACTAGCGAACATGCTTATTTCACAACAACGACACATATGATGTATGACATATAAAAATGCAGTACAACCCCACTCTGATTGTACATAATCACTCAACAACAAAAGATGTAATACAACCCCATTATGGATGTAAACAAATATATATTCACTGCATCAATAGTAATTCTTATCCCAAATTACACATCTCAACAATTCATCACCAAATATGCACAATAATCCACACCACATCATACTTGCATTTTCATCACACATATTCACAATTACACATAACACTCATTTATCTATAAATTTACTTAACAATACTCAATTAATTATTTAATTTAATTAACTAACTCATATTCGTCGAAAAACACCAAACAAAAGCCAAACAATGTCTGCACGAAAAAGCCATCCCCAAAACCCAACTGAGCAGGTCAGAACACGTTCACTGACATGATGACAGGTAGTCCATCACGAGGGTGATGCTCGTCATCCCGTAATCCCTCAACATGTCACACTTATGACAACCAACAAGACTATGCTTATATAGAGACCATGACGGTCTCCCCTTCATATACTTGATGCCCGTCAGCGCTACACGGCACATGACGCCCAGGGCATCATACAAGTGACGCCTGTCACCCTATTAATGTGAAGACAACCTTCTCCAACATTAGTTTATGTTTTGATGAAGACAAGTATATCTCTCAAGATAAAAGTGAATTATCAAAGGATGAGAAAAATCTCTATGTTCAAAGCTCTATAGTCACAAGACTTGTATCACAAGCAACAATGTCAATATTGTTAGAACAAGATTTTGGTGATAACAATGCATATATTTTATAAGTAACAATTTTGTACTCAAATGATTTTCTGAAGTATGCAGATATAATATTCAAATTAATTTTGAATAAGTCTTAAAAAATTTCATCAGAATCAACTCTGGCACGCCTAAAGAAATTACTTCATTCGCTTCTGAAGACACATCAGCAGTTCTTATGAATGCTGAATGGCTCTAAATAATAAGAAAGTTGTGTGCTTCTCAGATAAGCTTGCTTCCAGCTCTGGAATCAAATTCTAAGTTCTGAAGATCTGTCCATTCTCCTCTAATATTAAAAGTTCTAACAAAATCCTTTAAGAAGAACTAAGTGAAGACAGACTCTGAAGAATCTGATATCTCTCAGTCATTTATCTTCTGGACTCATCGTCACTTCTCATCAAACAAAGTTCATCAAAAGATAAGATTTAGACAGAAACTTGTCCTGAAAGAATTTGTACAAATAGTACATTCCCAATATGGTATAAACTGATTTTACGTCAGTATTGTTAAGGAATATGGTGAGACTTTACTACTTTTGTCTCTCACGGTCTTTGTATTACTGTTACAACAGCTGAAATTAACATTGACACTTGTACCCTCCAACAATCAACCATCCAGCTATATATAAAGGAGTCACTTCCTCGTTGCAAAAATAACGATTGATATTACAAGAGAGAAATACGCACAGTCAAAAGTCTATCAAAAGGAATTTCAAACACAAAGAGTTGTTGCTCATATTTGTATAAGACCTTATTCTTAAATTATTTCATTCTCTTTATAAAAGGATCATTGTAAACACTTTCTTTGTAATTTCTTTGATATTAATTTTCCTCAAGTGACTAAGTGTTAGTCTGAATACTTGAAAGGGCTAAGGTGTTTTTCTAAACACTTAGACAAACTTGTTGTAATCTTTCAAGATTAGTGGATTAAGTCTTTATTAAAGGTGAAGTCACCTTGGCGGGTGGACAAGAGGTAGTCTCGTTATAGGCAAACTTGTATAAACGAAACATGTTCTTTTTGCTTCTTGGTTTTATATATCTTGTTTGTGTGTGTATAGTATCTTAAAGAAAAAGTTTCAAAAGCCCAATTCAAACCTCCTTTCTTGTATTTTTCTCTACCTTCAATTGGTATCAGAGTTTCGGCTCTGTTATTGATTTGTCAATCAAACACTTAACCATGTAGAGAGATCTAGTGTGAGAAAAACATTATGGTTATTGCTAACACAAACGAGAGAGATAGTTATAATGCTAAACCTCCTGTCTTTGATGGAGAAAAATTTGACTACTGGAAATATAGAATACAAAGTTTCTTTCTAGGCTATGATGCAGATCTTTGGGACATTGTCACAAATGGCTATGAAATTCATGTATTTGCTATTAGTATTCCCATTCCCATAAATAGAATGAGTGATAATCAAAAGCGTGAGTTCAAGAATCACCACAAAGCCAGAACTATCCTTCTCTATGCTATATCTTATAATGAATATGAAAATATTACTAACAGAGATACAACAAAGGATATTTTTTATTCCTTGAGAATGACGCATGAAGGCAACACTCAAGTCAAGGAAACTAAAGCTCTGGGGTTGGTCAAGAAATATGAAGCCTTCAAGATGGAAGATGGTGAAATTATTGAGACTATGTTCTCGAGATTTCAAACCTTAGTAGCAGGACTTAAGGTTCTAGACAAAGGTTACTCTATAGCAGATCATGTCAAAAAAATAATAAGAAGCCTTCCCAAGAAATGGAGACCAATGGTTACTGCACTAAAGCTATCCAAGGATCTGAACACCATAAGCCTTAAAGAATTGATTAGCTCACTCAGAAGTCATGAAATAGAGCTAGAGGAAGATGAGCCTCAGAAAAAGGGAAAATCTGTCGCTCTAAGATCTAGATCAGAACGAAACAAGTCAAAAAAGACCAAAGCTTTTCAAGATGGGGAATAAGAAGTAGAAGATTCTGATGATGAAGATGAATTGTCCCTTCTCTCCAGAAGAATCAAACAACTCTAGAAGAAAAGACAAAACAACTTCAGAAGATCGAGAAATAGAGGAGATCGTCCAGATTCATCTTCAAGAGGAAGAACAAGCAAAGAAGTAACATGATATGAATGCAAGGAGCCAGGACACTACATAAATGTTTGTCTAAAGCTTAAGAAAGAGAGTTCAAGAAAAGAAACCCCTAGAAAAGAAAGCTCCAAAAAGGATGTGTCCAAGTGCAAGAAGAAATGTCTCATGGCAACATGGGATGACTCTGACTCTGAAGTATCAGAATCTGACTTTGAAGAGGAGTATGCCAATGTAGCACTCATGGCTTCCACAGGAAACACAACCGAAACTGAGTCTGATTCAGAAGAGGTATTTTCTGAATTCTCTCGTGCTGATTTAGAAACATGTTTATCAGAATCTCTGAGTAGGTATTAGAAACTTCAACGAAAATTCAAGGACCTGAAAAGGGCTCATGAATCTGAAGTTGAAGAGTGTGTCAAGCTAGACAAAGAAGTTTCTAAATAAAAAGACAACAAGTTTGTTTTGGAAAAAGAAAAAAAAAATTTGAACAAAAAAAGCTTAAAACTTGAAGAAACTACTTTTAAAGCTTCTCCAACTTATGAAACCATCTTATATAAATATGATAAGGTATTTAAGAAATTCTTAAATAATAGCATAGACATAAGCAGAATGGCTTCCATGATCTATGGTGTAAGTCGCAATGGGAAGAGAGTAATTGGTTATGATTCTGACAATGATAATCCAATCTCTATTCAAGAAAATAAACCAAAATCTCCTTTTTCTTATCACTATAGACCAGCACGGACACAAAAATTTAAGGCTACACGAAAACCCGATGTTATCAGAAACTCGGGGAAAACTAATTCAAGAGGACCCAAAAGATTATGGGTACCAAAAGATAAAATAGTATATGTTGCAGGTATCCTATGCAGCAGAGTTAAGAAACCAATCATGGTACCTGGACTCTGGATGATCGTGACACATGACGAGAAGAAAGCATATGTTCCAAAGCCTGGAACTTAAAGAAGCTGGGTATGTGGGTTTCGAAGGAAACCAGAAAGGAATAATCAAAGGATCTGGAACAATTGGTAACATATCTTTTCCTTCTATATCTAATGTACTTTATGTTGAAGGTCTAATGCATAATTTGTTATCCATAAGTCAATTAAGTGATAACGGTTATGACATTATTTTTAATCAACAAACGTGCAAAGCTGTTAGTCAGAAAGATGGCATGGTTCTCATCATTAGAAAGAGGAAAAACAACATTTACAAAATAAAGCTTTCTAATCTTAAAAACCAAGATGTTAAATGCTTAATGTCTGTTAACGAAGAGCAGTGGGTGTGGTATAGGCCAAGGCCAGGCCAGGCTTTTATTTTAAATAGAAAAGGCCAAGGATTTTTTATAAGTCTATTTAGTTAAAAAGGCTAGGCCGTAGGCCATACAAAAAGCCTTATAAGCCTATCAGGCCGACCTATTTATTAAATATGAATGAATTTATTGTTTTTATATACTTTATATTAAAATACAAAAGTAAAATTTAGTTATATTTAAGAACTTATGAAAATAAGTTGAAAGAAATCCTATAAATAATGTTATAAGGTGCTTTCATAAGTTCTTTCAAACAAATCATCTCACAAAATTTATGCTACTAGGTAAGCTCAAATAAGTCAATGAAAACAAACATTTAGTTTCATTGTACTTTTGATTCTAGAGTCTATTTAAACATTAGTTAAATTTCTTATTTACATATGTTCAAATGATATAGGCTTTTTAAGTAGGCTAGTAGGCCAATCAGGCCTTTGAAAAGGCCAGGCTCAGGCCAAAAATTAAGCTTTTGATAGGCTACAGGTCAGGCTTACGCTTTGAATTTTTTAGCAGACCAGGCTCAAGCTTGGCAAAGCCTAGCCCAACCCAGTATATTTCCACCCCTAACTGCCTCTATACATGAAGGCAGAATCTGAGCATTGAAAACCTTGTCACAACCAATTTTTGTGACCTATGTAACGCCCCCAGACTGCTTTCAAGATTATCGACTGATCCCATAAACCAACACGGGTCTTTTCAGCATGCTTTTTCCTCACTCACATGCTTTCCAGGAAACTTCCCTGAATATCACCTATCCTAAGATTTCTCCAAGTCAAGCACACTTAACTGTGGAGTTCTTATGGAACGGGCTACCGAAAAGAAGATGCATCTTGTTGGTGTAGGTAGTACCAATTAATCCCTATAAGTCTTCCTTCAACGATGCAGTCCCATACATGCACAACCTCAGGATCCCTCTCATTCCGATGTGAATTCAGTTTTCCCTAGAAGCTGCTAGGAGTGTCTCATTGTCATGCCTCGTGCACCGACAACCACTCCCTCTCCCTCGAGTGTTACATGTAACCACTATATGCTCTTTTTGGCCTCGGGTGTTACATACCCACCAGCTTCTGCTTAGTTCGTCCCCAAACCACATCGTATTGGGAGAGGTCTTGCTCTGATACCATTTGTAACGCCCCAGACTACTTTCAAGATTATTGACTGACCCCACAAACCAACACGAGTTTTTTTAGCGTGCTTTTTCCTCACTCACATGCTTTCCGGGAAACTTCCCAGTAGATCACCCATCCTAAGATTTCTCCAAGTCAAGCACGCTTAACTGTGGAGTTCTTATGGAATGGGCTATCGAAAAGAAGATGCATCTTGTTGGTATAGGTAGTACCAATTAATCCTTATAAGCCTTTGTAACTCCCCAGACTATTTTCAGGATGATCGACTGACCCCATAAACCAACACATGTCTTTTCAGCATGCTTTGTCCTCACTCGCATGCTTTCTAGGAAACTTCCCAGAAGGTCACCCATCCCAATATTTCTCCAAGTCAAGCACGCTTAACTATGGAGTTCTTATTGGTTAGGCTACCGAAAAGAAAATGCATCTTGTTTTCGGTAGCTCGTTCCATAAGAACTCCACAATTAAGCGTGCTTAACTTGCAGCAATTTTGGGATGGGTGACCTTTTGGGAAGTTTCTCGGAAAGCGTGTGAGTGAGGACAAACATACTGAAAAGACCCGTGTTGGTTTGTGGGGTTAGTTTGTAATCCAAAAAGCAGTCTGGGGCGTCACAAATGGTATCAGAGCTAGACCTCTCCCAGTACGATGTGGTTCGGGGACGAACCAAGCGGAAGCTGGTGGGCATGTAACACCTGAGGGCGGAGGAGTAGTTATCGGTGCACGGGGAATGACAATGAGACACTCCTAGCAGCTTGGCGATGGAGTGGTTGTCGATGCATGAGGCATGCCAATGAGACACTCCTAGCAGCTTATAGGGAAAAACTGAATTCACATTGGAATGAGAGGAATCTTGAGGTTGTGTAGATATGAGACTGCATGGTTGAAGGCAGACTTATAAGGATTAATTGGTACTACCTATACCAATAAGATGCATCTTTTTTTTGGTAGCCCGTTCCATAAGAACTCCACAGTTAAGCGTGCTTGACTTGCAGCAATTATGGGATGGGTGACCTTCTGGGATGTTTCTCGGAAAGAGTGTGAGTGAGGACAAAGCATGCTGAAAAGACCCGTGTTGGTTTGTGGGGTTAGTCGGTAATCCAAAAAGCAGTCTGGGGTATCACAACCTTAGCCTTGGGATAGGCAAAATAAAAAGAAACCAAACATTGACAAAGAGGAGAGTGATGCAGAATCGGAGGATGACAGTGACTAAAGCCTCTTACATGTTTCCTTGCATCATTTATGCTTTCTCGTTATGTGTATGTATTATGTCCATGTCATGTCTATACCTTTCTATTTTGTTATATTTCATGTTATGTTCTGTATTATGTTTTGATATGTACCTTTAAGACAAGTATTATGTTATGTGGTTTGCATTATGTTATGTATTTCCGTTATGTTATCAATTTTGTTTTCTACTATGAATATATGCTATGAATTCTATTTTCAATTTCAATACTTTGCTATTCTCTTTTTCCCCTTCCTTTTCATAATGACAAAGGGGGAGAAGATATGTATATTTGCTTGTATCCTCTAACATTTGCAGCAACAAAGTCGTCTAAATCTTTATTGATCAGTGGGGATCTATCAAAGTTAAGGGGAACACTTACTTAAGAGTTTTCAATGTTCTAAGAGATTCAAGCTTTTCAAATTTACAATGGTTGTCATCATCGAAAAGAGGGAGATTATGAAGATAAGCTTCTCCAACATTGGTTTGTGTTTTGATGAAGACAAGTATGTCTCTCATGACAAAAGTGCATTATCAAATGATGAGAAAAAGCTCTATGTTCAAAGCTCTATGGTAACAAGACTTGTATCACAAGCAACAATGTCAAGATAATCTTGGACCTTAGAAGATTGATCACATCATTAAGGTACAAGTTACAATTTATCATGTGTTTTACCATAGTGCTCAGAGTCATCATAACCATTTCATCTTGATGCACAAAATACCTTTTAGTATCTAATGTTTTTGCATTGTCATTTAACTTAAGGTATTTTTCACTTTTCCATCAGGTGTACCCAGTTACACATTGTTGTTAACCGATTACAAGAACGTGAATTTTAATATTTTTGGAAATTGCATCAGGTGTAACCAGTTACACCTTCGAAAAATTTGAAATTTCATAACACGCTTCAGCTGTAATTAATTACAATTATGTGTTAACCGGTTACCACTGAAGTAGTGGCATTTTTTTCACATAAAGTATGATTCCAACGAATTTCAAAATGCATTTATCAATCATGGCATTGTTTCATGAGATCGTGCTTCTTTAGAAATGTATAATGCTTGTATAAATAATTATGGTATAAAATTTTCATTTTTTCACCTCTTTCATTACAATTCAAATTCAAACTCTCATTTTTAACAAAGTACCTTGAGTCTTAAGTTTTTGTGAAACTTTCTCCATTTACATTCATTGCATCATTAAAAACTTTCATCAATACAGTTATGAGCACTTAAGTAACATTCTTATGAATTGTTTACTTGGAAAAGAAGATCAATTCTAATAATTGATAAAAGTCATACTACTTCAAACTTCTTGTCAAAACTCAGATTTGTGAAAATACCTTGTTGTACAGGATTGTTGGAAACAAGAGAGTGAAAAAGAAAGGATTGTTTTCTTTTTTTTGTTTTGTAAAATCATAAGGTAGTGTGCCTTGTTGATTTAGTTAGTAGCTTGTGTGTAGAGGCTAGGATTAGGCTTGAACAAAGTTCTAAAAATAGTGAAATCTCATACAATAGTAAGGGGACTAGACGTACTCTTAGATTGTGAGGGGAACTAGTATAAACCTCTTATGTTCTTTATTTTTCTGAATTTTACATCTTTCATAAACACCATCAACCCAGAAACATAAAGTAACATTCCACTAAAAGAAAATATTTCAAAGTACCTAATTCACCCCCTCTTAGGTGCACTCTACACTTATAGTTAACAGAAGCATAATTGTGTTCTGCTATTGAAGAACCTCCAAAACTCTCTCAAATCGACCCCAAACACTTCCGAACAGTCCAAAATTATTACCCATATGATAATCACACATTAGCATTTTGTTTCCTATTAATCTAACATATTATTCCATTGATTTAATCACAAAACTAAGAATTCATTCATGATTTAAAACTCACAGTTTCATGTAAAACCTCATGTTTATGAACAAGTAGCATGTGAAACAATACTACAATTACAGAGAACGAATTTGCAATTAAATCATGCATAAAAAATTGTGTTCATATATTTCATCAAACAACACACTCAAAGAAAGAGAAGTAAAATCATATTAGAGGTTAAGGGAAACCTTTATACCCTTTCATGAATTAAGCACCCTTAGATAAAGAACCCCTACCTTGTAATTCCGGTAAAAATCAGCAAAACAAGCTTCTAAAGATCCATTCTCTCAAGTCCTAGCTCTCCCTTCCAATGATCTTTCTCTCAAAGCCTCTTGTTTTCACATACTAATAAAAAGTTCTCTAAACCCTAATTTTCTATATCTTTTAGAATATATACAATTTTAATTATCTTTTCATAATTACACTTTTTGCCCAACTAAAATTCAACTTTCCTCCACTCACCACTAAACTCTCTCAATTCACAAAACTGGCCAAATTCTTCATATTCTCTCTAATTTATAATTAATTAATTAATTAATTCCCACAAAACTAATTAGTTAACACAAAACACACAAATGTCGTCATCGGGCAACCATGTAATATGTCACAAAAATAATTATTGAAATGAATTACTCAATTAAATTAAATAAATAATTAAATAAGCAAATAATTAAATCGGGGTGTTACAACTCTCCCCCACTTAAAAGAATTTTCACCCTCGAAAATTACCTGACGGGAAAAGCTCTAGATAAGACTCTCTCATCCTACTCTCGAGCTCCCACGTCACACTGCCACCAGCATGACCTCCCCAAACAACTTTCACTGAAGTGATCTCCTTGCCTCACAAGCTTTTCACCTTACGATCCTCAATTCTCAACGGCAAAGTCTCCACTATCAAGATCTCTCTAACTTGAACATCATCCAACTGGATCACATGAGACGGATTAGGAATGTGAATCCTCAGTTGAGACGCATGAAATACACCATGAAGATTTGAAAGATATGATAGCAACGCCACTCGGTAGGCCACTTCTCCTACTCTCTGAAGAATTTGAAACAAACCAATGAAATGCGGCGTAAGTTTCTTAGACTTCAATGCACGGCCAACACCAGTTACTGGAGTAACCCTTAAGAACACATGATTTTCCTTTTGGAACTCAAGTGTTTTCCTCCTCTTGTCATGATAGCTCTTCTGACGACTCTACAAAGCTTTCATATTCTCTTGGATCATATTGATCTTCTTAATAGTTTGCTGAACTATC